>CM060702.1:155380337-157780337 GCA_030686995.1 Artemisia argyi
AAGTTGTGTTTATTGGGGCTAGGGAAGGTCAATCCCTTTTAAACTATGCTTGACCTTTGTGAGAGACCTCATGGCTGCCTCTTGAGTCAAAACGCGTAGAATATGGGAGGGTTTACACGTATACATCCTTGTGGTATAGTTAACGAGAGAAAACAACAAGAACAATCATCATTTTACTTGTCTTGACTCATTTGTGGGTTTGTGGAAGGTCAAAACACAATAAAAATGTGCTTTGAAGGCTTTGAGAAACTTTGGCACCAAGTTTAGGTTGATACAAGGTATAGGGAAACTTAGAAACGCATCTTGGTTCTAGTGGTCACGTAAAAACGAGGGTAAGCTTTGATTGATTTTCAAAGACTAAACGTGCACGTTAGGAAAAATACTTTGTCACTTATGATTCTTGGGTATGAGTATTAACGAGGGGTGCAAAAACATTTAGGTGTCATTTGTAAAAATTGTGAATAAACGGGGCAAAGTAAAAGGGATGTGAGGCATGGTTTCGAAAATATTAAAAAGGATTTTGGGCTTGGATTTGTTTTGTTGGGCTTACGGGTGGACTAGGCCCAAAACAAAAAAAACGAAATAAATCAAAGGGTCCGTTTGGCTTGTGTGGTGTGTAGCAGAATTGAGCCGAGGCCCAATGGGGTTTGTAGGCCTAATTGGCTCATCTCGAAAGTCGTGTCGATGTGAACATATTTGGTTAATTATCGGATTATATATATATATATATATATATATATATATATATATATATATATATATATATATATATATATATATACAGGAGGCGTTACACGTAGATAATTCAAGAAAATGCCACCTCATTGCCCAGTAATTGTTATTAGCATCCATGTCATCACATTCTGTCCATGTAAGCAATTTTTACAGCCATGTCATCAGTAGTGTCCACCTTGGCAATCACATAAGCATGTTTTACAATTCATAAAATTCGGATTTTGTTTTTCAAAAAATGCGTTTTGTTGGATTCGAACATGGGATGACCAAACCATAAACACACATCTCAACCACTAGAGCAATCCAACTTTTGTTAATCACTTTCCAAGTAAAAATTGATAAAGGCATTAATTAGAAGCACAAAAATCCAATAATAATCCAAAAACATATTATCCATTTTTCTTTTTACGTATAAAAATTCTCGGTTCATTCATAATAACTTTTTGTCAAAACCCTAATACCATGTTTTCCTCTAATCCCTAAAACACGATCAACATAAAAAAAATTCCCTGTATCAATGATTCATACCTGGCAACGATATTCTGAACACCCAACTTCATTAGGTTTTTGGTTTTCACTTTTAGATACCATGTGACCATGTAGTTTGTTATACGTATCATTGTAAACCACTTCTACTATTGTATTCATGCTAACTTATTTTTTTGTTCTGTATCCTTTTTTTATTCATGTTTGTTCCATGTCAATTGCTATTAGCCCTATTAATAATTCTACATCATCATCGGTATACATAAAAAGGTTATATCCTATTACCACAATCCATATATGATGAATTTAAGTATTATTAGTTATGAAAAGTGATATAATATTTGAAATTGTAAGCATAATGCGGACATCTTCTTTGGCAGATCAAAGCTATCAAGTAATCAATCACTAAGCAGTTTGATTTGGCCTATCGAAACATGCGGTGAGGATCTACCAGCAGTCTTAAACATTTGTCACCTTGAGGTAATTGTTCGGATGCTTCTGCTCTAGATCAAACATGTAATTTCTTATGGTGATTACAAAGCACAATATGTGGTGCTTGATGATGAATGATACATAAGAAGGATTTTGAACTTATGATGAAAGATATAAACGTTTATCTCAGCTGCAATCTCAAGATTCAGTAAGTTCACTTCTCATATATACATGATTTCTTTTTATTTTTGGTTTTGTTTGTAGTCCAGGTGTTAGAGCTGTGTTATTGGCCTTATTATGCTTATATGGTCTTATGTAGTCCCTAAGTCTTTAGTTTGTGTTATATCCTATTATCAAGGAACAACTAGTCAAATCTTTATTGATCCATGGAATTTGGGAACTATTTTGCAGTGACTTTCGTCAAGAGACATATGAAAAGCATATGTTGAGGATTGAAGGGGTATCGACAAATAAAAGCTATGTATGCAATTCGTTACATATGGAAGTTTTATCACTTTAAGTGATAAATGTATTCGGCCAATACTGTCTTCTTAATGTTCTGTAATAGAATGGTAACTCCAAACTTTTTAATTATTTACATATTACGTCGTCAAAAATGTCAAAATGGATAAAGAAGTATTACCTGTCAACCAGAACCATTTTTAACCTGGTTTCCTAACCCACACAACATGCCCATCTGGCCACCTCTACTATCCTAATGGTTTAATATCGATTACTCTTATAGGTTTTAATCTCACATGTTATTGGTTGTCATAATCTTAGTATTATTTTGCAATGATAAGATATGCAAACATCAATCAACCCTGTGTTTATGTGGCATAAATATTGTTCTTATGCTATTGGTAGATTATAAACTATATTTGAGAATTAACATGTGAACTATTGACAATTTGTTTATATGTGTGATTCAGATTAGTTTTGAATCTATATGGAAATATTTAGCTAGGTTTCTGTATCTACAATGCACTTATTGATATTCTAAGTACCTACTCATGGAAGTATGCCTTATGATGATCCATATGAAGTCCACATTTATGTACTAGGAATGGATCTAAATCGAAGTGCATGGGAATATTCTGTGATGATGAATTTTTTTTACAGAAAAATAGCTTTGAATAAATGCTGATAAACTATGCTGATGAGAGGTTGCACCAGCACTATGTTCAACTTGAACAAGAGGTGAATATCACGTCTCTGAGGTGAGTATCAAGTCTCTTTTTGTTTTCTTTTATATTTTACTCATTGATCACAATTATTTATATATTAGGAATATGAATTAGAAGGTATTGACAGGAAAAAGGTGGAGTTTGTAAGCAACTAAGGATGTTAAAATCTATTTGAAAATGTATTATTACTATGCTTTACTATTTCACATTTGAAAATGATTATCAAATTTGTACCTTATTTTCTGTTACATAATTTTTTTATGCAGAAAACTTTGTACCTGCTTGAACAACATACATGCTTGGAGTTCTCAAAGATAACATAAAATTTTAATTTACTCTAGGTATTAACATCTGTTGTGCCTTTGAATTTTTCCAAGATTCGTAGAACCCAAGTGAGATACATTAAAAACTATAAAGTCTTTAAGATGAAATGATACTTTACTGATTCTGATACAAGTATTTGCAGATGGGTCGGCTGCAAATATTGTGTGTGAGAGTTATTCTCGCTGTTGTACCTTTCCCTGTGAAGACAGTTTGGGACATGGGTTATTTGGGATAATGGTTTGAGACATGGGCTGTTTGGAATAATGGTTTGGCTGGCATAGGGTATGAAGTATATATGTTACTGCATACTGCATACAAATATATGTCCGTGGGTCTGCTGCAAACATTGTGTGTGAGTTGCCGAATTTTGACAAATTCTTGTTGTACAGCTATCCATCTCTTCGTGCGCCATATATCGATGTAGTTGAAGAAACACTAAACGGTAAATCACATAAGGTTTTCTATTATGTATTGGTTAAAGCTGTAGATACGTAAGTTGCGGCTTCACATGGCTGTTTAAAGAAGGTACTTATGTTATTATATTCAAATTGATATCAAACTGATCGCCCATCTTAGTTAATTTTTAAATGTGGTATAATGGTGTTTGCTAAACGGGTTAAAACACATAGGTTTGTAATGGTTCAATCAGATAAGATTATTAGTCCTTTCTAAAAGAAAAATAAATGTCTACTGCGATAGTGGTTAACTAACTGAGAAAAAAGTCAATCGCTTCATAATATTCAAAGGCTACCATGTATTTATTATCAATGGACAATCATTCCAAGTGAGTTGCTAAAAATTAAGTTTCCTTCACATATTACACAAGGTAAACAATATTTGTAAAGTATGTTCTACACCAAGAATAATGGTGTTCTGTGGAATAAATTGCTTCAGTTTAAATGATTTAGGAGAGTGTGCACTATAAATATGCTTTGGGGGAATTTTAACCCGTTTGATTTATTTACCTTTGAACCCATTTATTGAATTTAACAATCACGGATACACAATGTGTGAACTTGCCACCTCCATTCATTGGCACCTAAGGTAATAAGTGATCTCTAACTGCAAATACGAATGCATAGTTGTATGCATATACTATTATTATAAGGATTGAAGGGCCTAAAGAGTGACAGTTGGAACTTGATTGACCATCTAAATATAGTATTTGCCTTAATTTAGCGGGGGGTTGGCTTTTTACATGAATTGAGTTATATAGGTTCTACATAACTTATTGATTATTGAGTTATTTGCGAGTGACTTAATTGATTGACCCGTTACAAGGACCGTAATCCCAATGACATCATGAATGAAACACATTACAAGGAGAAGTATTATAAAAGCTTTATTCCTTTTGGCATGGAGTACATATACCGCAGATTGAATAAAGCTTTAGGGAGGGTGAGTCACTGAAATCCCACTCACCAATATTCATATGATCCATGTATTCTTCGAGTCATGAAAAGCAAAATATATTGTGTTTTGCACTCAAAGACTGCTATGTTATTCCAAGTGTGTGCTTGTGTATGTTTGTCCTTTTTCCAGTAACCACTTTTTCAATTTTAATTTCTTAGAATAAATTGCCTGGCTTGGCTCATTTGACGAATCATGCAAAAGAGGCGACCGACGCTCACCAAACCAGCATGAATCGTAAGTCACAACATAAGTACCTAACTTGGAGAGTCCAAAAGGTTTGTTTTTCTTTTGTTTATGATAAAGCATATGCAACAGATTCAAATGTTCAATTTGATTATGATAGCTACTTTGAGACGTAATATGCTATCTTATGTGTTTGATGATAAAAAGTATTGTTTTGAGTGCAAATGAATAATTATTTATTCCTTGGTGTTTTTTATGCCCTTACTCTATTAGCAAGAATTGACAAGTACGAATGTTCTAACTCACATGATCTGTAAGTGTATAAGTGTAGGAGTTTTGTTTAGCATTGATCTATAATTGTAAGTGTATAAGTGGGTTATCACAACATCAATAGTTAGTGTATATTTAATTCATCAGTACTTCCACTTTTAAAATTACAAGTCATGCCAGTCATATCACAAAACCTAATGAAATATTAAAATTTACATGATTTAACTAAAGAATAATGATTTTTTTTTTAAAAAGGGTGTTACCCCGGTAAATATATTAACACCAAAAAATAACGTTAAGTACAAAGGAATATGGTTGAGGTACCATACTAACCTAAACGCTCTAAACAAGCTTACTACGAATAATGAAATTTTAGTATATTAGTAAAAATATAATCCTTGAAACTTTTATTATTTATTTCACAATTGAGTCAATATTACATGAAATATTTTCCAAGAAATTAATAATTTATAATGTTCAAAATTTGACAATGTATATAGAAAATTATCACATATCAAATGAAAATCACAAGTCATGCTTATGAGAGGGACAAGAACTTCTCCAAGGTAATGTGTTTTATTTTAACCAACTTCTAAAGATATCATTGGAGGCTCATCTTCTTTTGTTTTGTGTTTAAAGTCTTTTAAGCAGATGATTGCAAGTTGCTTGGTCAAAGATCCTTCAAAACGTCCTACTAAAAAGAAGCTTTTGAAGCATTATTTTACAGTCAAGCTAGATCAAATGATTATATAGTACGTAGCAGTAGCAAAATATGATAAAATATCGATCATATGTCTCATGTTAACAATTCAAACCATTCGTCATGCTAAGATCTACTATTAACGTCATTTGTGATATGCTCAACATCTACGAGGGGAAATACAATAACATATTTATTTTATATGCTTCTCCATTTATATCACATATTTATCTTTTAAGGAATGATTGATTTACTAACTGAATTTATGGTTCTTGGTGATAATCATGCAGCCATCATTTTTGGCAAGAGGTATGCGTTACAAACTACAAGAGAAGTACATAAAAAAGTAAGTGACTAAAAAACTATTAACATAAATCAAGGATCGATCTTTTTCCATATTGTTAGTGATCGGTGGTATGTTACGTTGTCTATCTGTTTTTTATATTCAAGATGAATATTGAGCAATTGTTTCAGTTGTTAATATCTGTGAAATTTGCAGAGGGATAAAATTAAAATACTACTAAGACTAGATTCCATCATAATCAGAATATTGGCATGCTTATTAGGCTCAAGTTAATGCTTATTATCTCATAATGTGATGTGACATGGTATAAGTAGATTGTGGAAGATTGGGATATAGCATTCGTGGAACGTTAGAGTCACAGGCCAAAGTCTTCATTGATTTTTAGCATGAAGCTCGGGTAATATTTTGAAATAGTCGCTTTTGAGCCTTTGTTATTTAGCTGGATTTCATTGAAGTGATCAAAATTGTGATTAATATGCAAGTGTCAAATCAAAAAGTTTTAGTATCAATAATCAATTGTGGTTCCGAATTCTGTCGGCGTGTTCTATATTTGGTGTATCTTGATTGAAGCTTCAGTATTATGCAATTGTGTATAATGTTAGGGTGGTTCCTTCTGTATTGATGTCGAAGATGTGGCGCTGCAAGATTCAAGTTTGCTTGCACAGGTAATGTGCGTTTGGATTTTCTTATTTTCTATATGCGCGTGTAAGATATGTGTCTATAACGGTGGTTATTGCAAGAATTCTTGGATAGGATTATGCCAATGCGAAAAGGATGATTGGTGGTCTCTTTTGCAGTTAGTACTTTAAATTGCAGGTATGTTGTGTTGGGTCATCTTTTTTCACTTAATTTCATTTATTTAATTATTTGTTTTCATTGATCTTTGGTACAATACTTAAATTCAAATTAAGGTTTTATTTATTTGATAATAGTCATGACAGTAGTTCAGTTTAGCGATTCCCTGTGGTAGTATAACATTTGGATTACATAAACATGCTCTGTGTCTATCGTTATTAGTATTTAAAATATTTATGACATTATTAAGATCTATCTTATTTAGGGGCTATTGAAGCATATGGCAGCCCTTGGAACTCTTGGAGGTCCATCATTCACACCTCAGAGAATCGATTCTTTATCGTATGACTGTGACCGCAAGTCAATTGCTTCACTTATTTCCGACCTCCTGATATCTCAGTGACCCAGTCTCACGAAAGGTACTCTCCATTCTCTATAATCTTATATATAATATTAAACCAATAAAAGAGTTGAATAGATTGTGGTGCTTCGGATATGGCTTGGCAATGCAAAGATTAGTGTTTTTTAGACTCATTTGAGTCAACTTAGTTGGTGATTTTAAGATATTAACGGTATCTTATCTAGCCATGTGAGTCTGATGTCTTCTTTGTTATTTCTATTATTTGCTTTTTTTATCTGAACTGATTTTCTATATCTAAACATACGTAATTAATCGATCCAAAAATATCGGTGTACAGACATGTATGTGTAGAAAGGGTAATTGGTTCATATTAGATTATTAGCCCTTGGTCCCAAAATGTATGTGTAGAAAGGGTAATTGGTTCATATTAGATTATTAGCCCTTGGTCCCAAAATATATGTGTATGAAATATGCTATATGATTATAATGGACATCAAGTGTAAAATTTTATGCTAAATGGTTTAGTAAAACTTATTTCATGTTCTGGAAATATTCTAGGAGAACATTAACACTAAAACTGGTTGAGAGTCGGGGTGGAAAATTACAATATGAATATCATAACTCTCTTAGTCAATAGGGTTGAACACTTGAAGTGATTGCTTTTACGCCTCCCATGGGATGTTGAATTTGGATTTTTGCGACTTTTCCCATGGTTTTAGGCCAGCTTCTTTTAATCTGGTTTTTGATAATTGCTTTTCATAGATATAAGGTCATCAGTATGTTTATAGCTGGTTAATTCATTTGTGTGCAGGTGCTACTGTATCATACATGAGGATAATATACTTGGAGCGCTATTCGGCATGTGCAAAGAATTGAGGACAGCAAATTCATCGGAGGAAGTTGAGGAAGCCATATGGGGTTATCTGAATAAATACTTCTACTTTTTAGCAACACCCACCTTTAGTGTAACTTTGAGGACGTGTACTTATTTCTAATGCCATTCTAAATTGGCAAAATACTTGCTCACATCTCTTGACTTGCTATATCATAATTTCTGTGCAACAATCTTAAAACAGCATAAAGTTACCAAAAATGACATATGTCCATTCATGCTCTTACATTTCTCAGTTTATAGTGAAATCAATGATGTGCCATTATATACCTGGGCCTTTTCGACAATCTAATCATGTGAATGCATTTGTTATAGCAGAAAATTTTGGTGTTCTAAGAAGTGACATTGTCACCTTAATACTTGCTGGTAAGTCTATTTCTGTTGTGTTTTAACCCTCATGGTGTTTTTTTGTGTCATTTCATTGCTCAAAAATTCAAAGGTATTAACGGTATCTGTGAAAAAATGGCTTTAGCGTGTATTGGATTTTGACAATATAGCTTTGAAACAAACCTTTACACCCCTTTTCGCATTAAGCATGTGCGTAATTTATACTTTGATTTGATATTATTAATTGCCTGATACAAGCTAAATTCTTATTATAAATATAACTATATCATACTTTTGTATCTAGGCATAGATTACGGCATAGGTTGATTACTTTGGTCAGCATTCAGCAATTTCCTGAAGATATCACCAACGTATTTCTTTTGTACTTCTAACATTAGACCATTTTGTCCCTATATGAAAAGACGTTAAATTTTTTTTAAGCAACACAATCACACTTGTGCAATTGGATATATTTATTCTTGAGTTGGTTCACAATTGCTTCCCATCAAGTGAAAAATGCCTCATCGAAGATGTCTTGGGTATTGTCTTTCATGTAATTTTTTTTTAACTTTGGCTCGGCTGGTGTGACAGAAATGTGCGATTCGGTCAAGATGGATACAAGCCAATTGTGTTTGTGAATGATCTTGTTTTGACACAAAATAAAGTTGCAGATATTATTCAGAGTAAGTTGCATGTAATATAAGTACTAAATAGACGTGCACGGTGTGTCATTGAGATTAAACTTTGAAGTAAATTTAAATAATTTTACTTTTTATTTTTTAATTGTTATATAAATCTTAACGTTCATTTGAGTTTAATTCTTATATTATGTTGTTACAAAAAATAATGTATATTTTTATTTTTCTATAAATCTTGATGTTCATTTATTTTCATTATTAATGTGTTCAATATAAAAATTGGTACGTTTATTTCTTATCTTTCGTTAGATTATTTTTTTCAACGATATTCATAAGTTTAGCTTGCCCATCGATCGGGCCAATTTTCCACGTGTATACTTTTCCAGCTATTCTTTGCCATCCTTCTTATGCTATACAAAAATATGCCTACGATAATTATAACTCATGCCCGCCCATCTGGCGGGCTTCGACATCTAGTATATATATATATATATATATATATATATATATATATATATATATATATATATATATATATATATATATATATATATATATATATATATATCACGTTACTTAATAAACATTAGTTATAAAAATTTATTCGCGATACTTAGACTATCTATGTCCGTGTGTAAGCGCGTTCCAAGGTAAACGGTGATTCACAAACGACGTTGTGATTATAATAGTATATCTCGACTAACAAACAAAAATTTTGTTATCGGTAAAAACGGTTTTTAATTATCGTAGTGATTCGTAAATCATGAGTTTGCATTTACTATTCAAGAGGGAAAATTAGGGGAGGTTACATCATCTCTCTAGCTTCTTTATCATATTATTCGATCCATAAACATCTAAACCATACGTGTACATCATTGTTAGTATACTACAATTGGTATCAAGAGCCAAGGTTTCATCTTTGGAACTTTGTCTACTCGGATTTTAGCTTGGTTTCCTTGTGGTTTTGTTTTGGTTCGAGTTGTATTATTGGTATATCACGACTTGGTCTTTGTTCATGGTTTAATTTGAAAAAAAAGGTTGTACTTTCGTGTTAAGAAAGGTCCTTTTAGCTTAGTTTGGTCATTAGAGTGCTTATTTCATAAGCTTAGGGCTAATTTTGGGCTTATTCAAGTGTATTTTCTTAGCAGCGAGTTGTGGTTTCTTAGCATCGAGTTGGTGGCTCTCTTAGTAGCGAGTTGCAGTGTTTCTAGGTTAAAATTTGGCGTTTTGCCTAAAAAGTGGAAAGAGGACAAATCGCTGGATAGTGACGGGTTTGTTTTTTTCCTGACTAGCGAGTTGTTGCTTGTAAAAAGTAGTAAGTTGCTACTTGTCAAAGTAACGAGTTGGTAACTTTCATTTAGCAAGTTGGTTTTTAGAGAGTTGCCTCTTTAGCGAGTTGATAAGTTTAGCGAGTTTCTGTGATTAGCAAGTTACTCATCCAGTGAGTTGTATTATCTAGCGAGTTGGTGACTTTAGCAATTTGTTTGGGTTAGTGAGTTGTTAAACTAACGATTTGAATTCTAGTGAGTTGCTCAATTGTGATTCTAGCGAGTTGGTATCCTGTAATTCTAACGAGTTGCTAGATTTGTGACTTGTGATTCTAGAGATTTGCTTCTTAGAGAGTTGCTCTTTTAGCGATTTGGTTCAATTAGCGAGTTGGTATTCAGCGAGTTGGCATTCAGCGAGTTGGTCATTCAGCGAGTTGAACAAAGTTGACTTTTTAGGTCAAAACTTCAAACGGGCATAACTTTTGAACAGTAACTCTGTTTTCAGCAAAATACCTGTCAAAACGACCATGAGACTGAGGAGAATAACACGCTAAACAATTTATCAATTTAGACGAAGTTTTGAGGCCCAAAATCGCTCTGGAGTGAAGTTATTGAGGTTTTAAGTTTTCAGACCTTAGTTTCATCGTAACAACTTGCATCAATCGAACCGAATCACAACTTAACAACATATCACCAAGTCCATCAAATGATCATCAAGTTTAGCACAAAATCTCTTATCATTGTACCGATCCAACAATTATCATTTCACGGTTTCTTTTGTTGACTTTAGTAAAATCCCGAGAAAGAAACGATTTCTGGGTTTAAGTCACGAGAGTTGTAAAATCCCGTTTAAGATTACAACATGCCAAACACTTCGGATTCAGTCATAGCTGTGGTACTTAAACTATACGACATGGTTGATGAACAAAAGATTCCTTACAAAGTACAACCAACAAACGTTGTCTATTCAGATATTGTAGACATGGGAAATGACCCATATGAACAACATGTAAAACACGAGGTGTCTGCTGAACCTAGTGAGGAATCTTCTGTTATAAATAATGATTATGTGTTGCATGAACAAAATATTCCTAACAAAGTACAACAAATAAACGCTGTTGAATCAGATACTGCTGATATGGGAAATAGTAATGCTATCCCATATGATCAATATGTGAAACACAACGTCGCGTCTGTCGTACCAAGTAGTGCATCTTCTGTTCTAAATGATGATTATGTGCTGCATGAGAACACTGCCTTTATCCCTGATGACTCATTGACCACTAGACTTAATATCCTTGAAGATCAGGTGACCATATATGAACAATGTCTTAAAAACATTTACTTGCATTCTCTCATTTCAAATGTTGTACTAGGTCAAACCCACAATTAACTAGGTCGCCTTTCGAAGTCGTTACCTTTCGTTGCTTGACTTAATCATTACCAAATTACTGTATTACTTGAGATGAGCTTCCATAGCCTCGTTTTTACTTGTTTACAATATTTCTAAACTCTCGGGGTGAGAATACATTGCTTAATTACTTTTATGCGGACATGAGTACAAAAACTGTTACAATGCCTAAGTTACCTAGTACGCCAATTCAAGTCCCCTACAATCATGAACCGTTAATTACTTTTAAGCACGGATGTTATGTATATATCTATTTTGGTTAACGCCCCCGTCCGGGTTTGTCGCGCCAACATGACCATAGTACCGGTCAAACGGACGCATATCATACGGATTATTACTAAGTGCCTAGCAAACACTCACCAGGGCACAGTTATTACCTATGCTTGGTTGCATGTTATTACATTGAGCTTCAGGGGCATGAGCTTAGGGTATTGTATGTATCTTTTTCATGGCATTATTTTTGTCGTAATGGTCATAAGTACTGAAATCTTGTGTTTCGTACCTGATAACTATTTACTTAGACCTATGGACTTACCAACGTTATGTTGACCTTTTTAGCATGTATTTTCTCAGGTGCTTAACTTTCAAAGTATGATTGAATCAAGGCAGGGCATGGCATGGTCGTAGGCCTATTCTGAAGTGTAGTTTTACACTGCCTTGACCAGTTTGGACATTTGGGACAACTGTATTTTATGGGCCATGTTTTTCCTGCACTAAACAATGATGTTCTTCTCTATTCAAATTAATATACTTTCCAAAACGAATCAGGTTATCCGTTCTCTATTACTTTGTGTTGTGATTCAATACGTTGCACCCCTTATGACCCAAATGTTTCCGTTCCGAATTTGGGGTGTGACAATATATGAAATTGATTTCGGAAGTTGTGATGAAAGATTTTGTTTATAGGTTTTTTATTTGAGGTTGAAAAAAAGGGTGGTAGGGGTGGTGGTGGTGGTTGTGATAGGGGTAAAAAGGTTAAAAAAGATAGGTGTTTTGTTTGTGGTAGGTAATTATCTTTTTGGTGGGAGAAAGATTATGAGGAACAAAAGGAGCGTTTGGATAAGAACAACTAAAAAGATGAACATGTTCTTTCACTTAACTTGATTTTAAACGATTTTGACCCACAAGAAAGCAAAGATCGCACGTTGAGAACTAACGGAAACCCTAGCCCAAATATATATATATATATATATATATATATATATATATATATATATATATATATATATATATATATATATATATATATATATATATATATATGCAATTGACCTTGAGCTTGGGGACTAACGGTGTAGTTTACTCTAATATCCATATGTATATACTTATTAAAGTTCATGAAGAAGTAATAGCTACTCAAACTTAATAAGCAGGAGCTGGAAGGAATTTATTCGTTGTTAGTAATTGTACTAGGTTTTGAACCCGCGCGTTGCCGCGGGGTTTTTGTATACGTAAGTTAATAAAAAAAAGTGAAGCGCCAATGGAATTCATGGCGTGCCATACTTACAGAGGGTTTTCTTTTTTAACAATTGGTTTAAGCGAGTGTTGGTACCCGCGCGTTTCTGCGGAATTCTTTTATTGCCGTTAGCTACTTAACGTGAAGTTAGTTACCTAGGACTGACTTTGCAATTGATGTGTAACATGAAGGACCATTTACGTAAATTATGTGAGGACTAAATTTGCAATGAACTGCTGAGATGAAGGACAAAGTGAGTATAATTTTTTTTAAATGTTAAAGATAACGGTCTTTAGTTAACAGTCGTTCAATAACAAACGACCGTTAGTACTGTACAAATAGGACTGACTTTGCAATTGATGTATAACATGAAGGACCATTTATGTAAATTTTGTGAGGACTAAATTTGCAATGAACCGCTGAGATGAAGGACAAAGTGCGTACAATTTTTTTAAATGTTAAAAATAACGGTCGTTAGTTTACAACCGTTAAATAACTAACGACCGTTAGTACAAAAAAAAAAATTATGCGTCCACTGTAGCACTGTAGCTGCTACAGTACTTTTTTTTGCTCCCGTGTACTATTCACAAGCTCTTGCTTAATGTTATATATACTAATTTGTTTAGTTGTTAATTTAAGAAGACTATTTTTTATATAAAATTGGCTTTGAAAATCCGGATTATACATCTTGACTTTGAAAAGTCTAAACTCTAAAATACGTGGATTACTTTTTGTGGAAAGTCTAACGTACATGCAATTACGTAAAAGTTTAACTACCAATTGAATGTGGGAAAATTACATGTTAAATATAATAATATATTCTGTTATAGTCGTGTACGGTGATAAATAAAAGATAAAAGGTAAATATCGGTGGTCTCACATCTAAGTTTAAAATTTTGCTAAAAACTACCCACTAGGTAATGTTTAAACTATATTAAACAATATCTTTTTTCATATTTATAGTAATTATGCATTTAATGCACAATAAATAAACATAAAAATTAACTTAAATATATGCGACTTTTTATTTAATAAAATCTAAATTTCCATTTATATTAATATTAAACATTGCTCACTAGGCATTGTTTAGCAAAACTCCTAAGTTTATATGTAAAATATTTTAAAATTATGTCGTTTAACAAGAAAATTTTCAAAACTACGCTATTTGCATTATGTCCCTTTGCTATATTGGTGTTTTCCTTTAATTGCATCATAACGTTGTTAAAGTTGAGTTCACTATAATATATGTTTTTTACATTATATTGTTTGGTGTTTTCTGATAGCTAACTGATTAATTTTAGATTAAACAATTGTTTGATTAAGATCATGATTAAAAAACGTTGTATTACTCATACATTCGCTACTTTACTCAAATTGTGAAAAAATTCAATTAAAATGACGTAGTTTTAAGTGATTTAGAATGGTTTCGTTTATAAATTTTAGATGTGTGACAACCGTATTCTACTGCATAGAAACTATTATTATAACAAGAAAGATAAATAAATTAATAAAATTAATGGATGATCGTATCCAGTAAAATCATGGCATATGACCTTAGCAGATTCAATTTTATTTCGACATTCTTGCGTAGCAACTCAAACTATTACAGTAGAACATACTCCGTATTATACAAGTCCTTCCATCCAACATTTTGACTTTCAACATTTTGACTTTTAAAATGTTGACTTTCAAAAGTTTGACTTGGTCTCATCATGTCATGTATAATCAGACAAGAAGCGAAAAGCTTAAAAGACAAGTAATTACGCATACAATTATTTAGGTCCTAGCGAGAAATTAGATAATCGTGAGAAATGTGACAAATCAAAAACACAAAATTTTGTATTAACTTTGTTACAAAATTTATTTTATGCTGTCGATGATACTATTTGTACATGTTCAACGTCAACAATACGACGTTTTTCTTTCCAAATTGTCAAAGATTGGCCTTTGATAATGTAATTTTCTCTCTTTATATACTGGGAAAAAGTTTCACAACTATGCCTCACACACCACAATATCACATACGAACTAACCATTATGGAACCACAATATACACCTTACTATATATATGTTTCAGTAGGATGTTGGTGATAACTAAGTAAATTTCAAAAAACCTCAAAGCAAATTGCTTTTAAAAGAAAAATACTGATAAATTGTTACGATGGGGGATGCCAACTTATCACATCACTACCCAAGTTTATATCACTACATCAGATTAAAAACAGAAAACGGAATTTTGGTTTATGCACGTACGTAGTTTGCAGTTTACTTGTCACGTACAACTTTAACAAAACAACCAAAACTGTGGTCCTATGACTTATTGAATGATTCACAAGGTGAAAACTATAATTGATTTCATTTACGTTTTAATCTCACGATTACACGAGTTTGAATAGTTAACTAGCTAGCTGAATGTTCTTAGCGTTATTTTTCAGGTAAAACTCTAATCGCATTCCAACCAACTCTTCCAACGTACATTTCGTCCTTGACAATGTTAAAATGTTGTCAGATCCATTGATTTATGAAGAAAAAAATATATGTGCAATAAAGAAATTTGTATCTCAAAAGATAGGTATCATCATGAGCATAAAAAGAACATATTACCCAATAAGTTTAGAATGCAGAATACTTAAGCTATTACTAATTAAAGCAATTAAGCTATAGCGACCTTCAGGCTCAACGGACTATGTATTGGCATTAAAATGGCAGTAACATATTGTCTACGGGCTATATATATGTTACTGCCATTTTGTTCCCATCAACAGAAAATAAGATTACCTATTGAGTATCTGAGTGATTATATTAGTAAGTAAAAAATCGTAACCATAGTCTCACATACCCTAAATCCTACACGTACTTTATCTAAAATCTAAAATGGTTATCGAATGACTATCCATCTCTAATCAAAACTAAACCAGACGACAAAAGTCAATCATTAAATGACATACGACGAGTAACAATTAACCTTCTCGAAGAGGAAGGTTTTACCCAATTTGACTTTGTCTGATCGAGGTGGTGATCAGTCGACAAAATATCATAAAACCACGTTTACGGAAAAAGAGAAAAATTGGCCAAATGGGCATAGTGGCTAATTATACAATTCGAGCATACATGTTAGCTAATAAATGGTCTTTGGTGACGTTAAAGGTCAGTCTTAGACTCGTAGGTTGTAGTACGAAGTGTAGGACACATGCAAAATACCATAACTTATGCTCTAAGTGAAACTAATTTCAAGTCTCTGGATCATACTAGTAGTATTTAATGGCGTGCTTAGAATGAGTCTTCATGCAAATTAACATGGCTGCGCGTGGTACCAAACATGCATTCCCTATTAAGGTCTTGAACCTATTTCATTCCAAAAACTCGCTTTTTTACTTATTTATCTTTTTGATCGGCTTATCCATTGGTTTTGTTTGCGCATTCTACCTTCAAAACTTCTCATCCGATATAAAAACCTTCCTATTTTCGGTTTTTCATTTGTTATCATTGCTACCGATTTTATCCCAAAATACATCACTAGCTTCAAATATATCATTGGCGGCACCACTACTCCAAGTACCAAGTGTAGATATCGTCACTTCATTGACACCACCACCACCATCATCATCATTGTCGCAACCACCACCACCAGTAGCAACACCACCATTACTAGCAACACCTCCACCAGCACCATCACCACCACTAGTGCCGTTATCACCAATACAAATAATATCTGCTCCACCAGTACATTCAGTTTCACCACCACTACCACTCTCATTACCACATGAAGATACCCTATCCTTACCACCATCATCACAACCACCACAACCATCTTTGACGCAATCTAATCCTTCCCCAACGCCACAAGCGTTAGTAACACCCATAGATATTTCTATAAAAGAACAGATACCCAAGATGCACAATATGAGCGATGAAGAATTGGTAATGAACGTGATGAAGCTTTCAACAATGAGTACGGCCACAAATGTCCCATACAAGGTAGCATTTATGTTCTTAGCCCAAGGGCCATTGCCACTTTCACCCTTGTGGGAATTGTTCTTCAAAGGACATGAAGACCTTTTCTCAATATATGTGCATACTCATCCATCTTACAACGATACCATCCCTCAAGAATCTGTCTTCTATGGCACAAGAATCACAAGTCAGGTTAGCTTCACAAAAGTGCTTTGATTTTTCTAAAAAAAACAATTATGCTTGATTTTACACGCAAGTTAATGAAAGCATGTTGTTACAATTCAAGTAATTTGAATCCCATGACAAAACAATTCATACTTAACTAAGGTCAATAGGTTTAATTAGTCTATGAGGTCGATACTTTTCTGTGTGAGTAAGGCTTTTGCTCAAATCATTTATTAATGACTTGAGAAACTACTAGTCGTTAATTAAGCAAGACAATTTTTTTTTTTTTTTTTTTTTTTTAATGATAATAGCTTTCACTTACTAATTTGAGAAAATGAAAAGCTGGGGGGGGGGGGGGGGGGGGGGGGGGGCGTAAATACCATTGAATATCCCAAAACTGAGTGTGTCGTTCTTTATTGGAACAACAAAACGCAATTCTAAATGAAAGAAAATTACATGCATTCCAAAAAATAAAATGAAGAAATTAGCTAAGAAAATGTAACACTTAGATAACTTAGATAGAAATTTGACATCATAAAGTATGAGGGTATCTCTTAGATAGAATTTCTTGATAAACTTGTGGATGATAAAAAGATTCCTAATGTTGAAGAATCAAATATTTGGTTTAAAATAACAAACCAGTTTCTGTACTACAAGAAAAAATGGGAAGTAAAATGAAAAACTGAATGCACTTATGAGAAAGAGGTATTTGTTAATTACAGGAACTCCAAAAAATGAATATAGAAGTGAATTGGAGGAATGGTTTCTGATGTTGGTATAGTGCTGATTTTGTTTGAGTTTCATGTTTTGAATGTTGTATGGTTGTTTGTTTCAGATCTAAGTTTAGATGCTATGGCTTGTCATTAGCTCTGTTGTGGATGCTTTTCTTGTATCATGGTATTGAGCTAATATATTTTTAACCTTTGCACAAAAAAAAGTATGAGGATATTTTAGCCATAGAAATCTAAAGTCGTGGCTAAAAATCGAGTAACAACAAAATAAACGATTTTAAACGTTTGATTCTGAAAACTGCTTTTAGCTACGACAAAGTTGTCGCTAAAACTTTGACAGGGAATTTTCGGTCAAATAAGTAAACTGAAACCTTTAGAAATAACAAAGTCGTCGCTAAAAATGAAAAACTTATTCAAAGCTAAAAGTATTAAATATTATTTTATTTTACTTAATCATAGCAAGAAAATTATAAGCAATTGAAACAGGTTTGCGACGACCCAATCATCACTAATTAAAGGTTTGAAATATTATTTCATTTTTAATTAATTAAAGTAAGAAAATTATTTAAAAAAATGGAAAATATCATTAGCTAAAGGTGTCGTGCTAAAAGTTTGTCTGAGTCGTGACTAAAGTTATTTAGCTACAAAGCTTTAGCCATGATATTTTGACCAGAACATGTTGTGGCTAAAAGTTTTTAGCCACGACTTGGCGAAGGGCTTGCTTCTCGGAGAGTCACTTATTTTCTCTAATTGAATGTTTGATGGTACATAATATAGGAAACTCGTCGTTGGTCAAGAATAACTTTTATTTCAATATCTTTCAAAAACTAAATACTCGCTTCTACATATGTGGATTCACCTTTTTATACTATAAATAGGGATAAAGAACTCAAAATATAACTAACTTATATTTTTTTTTAATTTATGTAGCCAATATTCTTTTTACTATTGTATACTTAAACTGTTAAATTTTGATATTTGTTATATTTTGTGACCATTTAATCATTATGTTTTTCAACCACTCTGTTAACATTAGTGAGTAAAATTATCATTATATATGAATAAAATTACACACAAGTATCAAAATTCAAAAGTTTTAGTATATGACAGCAACAAATAAAAGTTGGCTACATAATACTTGAAAAAGTGGTAAATATAGTTATATTTTCATATAATTATCCCTTATAATACTCACATCTACATTCTTATATCTAGGAATGGAACCATAACTAAAATTTATCAGGTACATTTAAAAAAAACTAAATAAGACTAGGTTCACTGTTTATAGGTCCCCATTCAGGAAAAATTACGATTTATTACAAAAATTAGCACTACAATAAAATCTATGATTGTACAGTAAACCATCTTTAACTCATCATGGTTTTGTCCCTGCATACATCTCGTACTAATGTTTACAAAAGTTATCACGTTTCTTGCCGTTTTCTCTTCTTATTAGACCTAATCAACAAATTGTTTAACAATTTGAAATGTGGCATTTACTTTTTGAGTTTTTTTCTCTTCTTATAATTCAGAGTTAATAAAATTTTAATTTGCAAATTAATATATAATTCAGTATGTAACAATTGGCCGGTTCTAAATAGTTTTTTTTTTTTTTTTTTTTTTTTTTTTTTTTTTTTTTTTTATAATATTTTTAAATGAATTATTGTGACCCGTGGTGTGGACAAAGAGTTATTTTTAACTATGTATTTGCATGGGTAAATGCTACATATTACCAACGTACTTTCAAATTTGTGCCGACTTGAAACACGTACTATTTTATTCAATGACTTCAACAACGAACTTTCAAATTCTGTTCCAAGATAACCAATATGATTGAAATTCTGTTCTAAGATAACCAATATGATTGAAATTTTGTTCCAAGATAACTATATGATTGAAATTTTGTTCCAAGATAACCAATATGATCGGAATATTTTATTCAAGGACTTAAACACTACATGGTCATATTGGTTATCTTGGAACAAAATTTAAAAGTTCATTGTTGAAGTCATTGAATAAAATAGTACATGTTTCAAGTCGGCATAAATTTAAAAGTACGTTACTGATATGTAACATTTACCCTATTTGCATAGTATGCAATAATAATAATAATAATAATAATAGAAGCTTTTCCTGTTACCACTGTTTATTTTGAGATATAGGTTTCTTGAACTCATCAACTGATCAACGTTGGTCGTATGTTTGAAATTTTGAATTACTGATCCCAAATACACGTGGTATTGGGCGGGCAAGAGGGGCAATATATGATAGATTAATAAGATTATACTCGTAATTGCTTTTCAATTAAAAAAATAAGCCTATTGGGACAAGATCACAAGAGGGACAATATTAATTATATAATTACTAAGAAAATGTTGTGAACAATATTAATAAAAATATAAAGTAGAACTTAATTCTACTAGCTGTGAGATTAAGGAGACAAAACACAAAATACTCACTTTGAATCAAGCATATGTTATGTCTTTAAGATTTTATTTTAATTACACACATATGTATTACTTTGCAGCCGGTGTATTGGGGTGATATCTCAATGGTTGATGCAGAGAAAAGACTACTAGCCAACGCTCTCCTCGACCGTTCTAATCAAAGATTTGTGCTATTATCGGAGTCTTGCATTCCCTTATTTAACTTCACCACAATTTACAACTATCTCGTTAACTCAAATTTAAGCTACATAAACTCTTTTGACGACAAAAGAAAATCAGGACGTGGTCGCTACAACCCACAAATGGCTCCCAACATTACCATCCAGGACTGGCGAAAAGGTTCTCAATGGTTTGAGATGAGTCGTGATCTTGCTCTTGCGATTGTTGCTGAGAAAAAATACTATAGTCTCTTCAAAGAATATTGTCATCCTCCATGTTACAATGATGAACACTATCTACCTACATTGGTGAACATATTATATGGAAAACTGAACTCAAATCTTACCGTTACTTACGTTGATTGGTCTATACCGGCCCCTCATCCAAGAAGATTTGTTGGGAATGAGATTACTGAAGAGCTATTGAATACTATTCGGTTTGGTTCTACAGAATGTGTTTATAATGGTAACATGACTCCAATGTGTAAGTTATTTGCAAGGAAGTTTACCAAAAGCACTTTGCAGCCGTTGTTAACGTTTGCTTCTTTGCTGTTTGGTTCTAATCCTTAAATATGATTAGCAATTTTTATGATTATCATATCTTATTCTTTTGTGAACTATATATGTAATAACTTATATATTTGTTTTCAAAAGGTTTGTGATTATGCAATTTTTACCTTGTTACACGTGATATTCAAGTCATTTGACCTATGTGCTGTTTGTTTATTAAAAGGTTATGAATTTGAATCTAATACGCACATTTGAATCTGAATCTAAGACATAAATGTCTGAATCTAAATGAAATAATATTGTTTGTTTAAAAAAAAAATGATATGAATATATTGCAATTTTATTCTTACGACATATAAATATTAAAAGACATTAAGAGGCAACAAGACATCCCCTATACATCTTGTTGGTTAACATGTTTGAGCTTTTAACTGCATCTGAACGAGAAGAAAAAAACAAAGGCACTTAATGACTCAAATGTTTGACCGCGTTTGAACGAGTCAAATTAATAGGCTGTTAAGAGGCACTTTTTAAAAAACAAACACCACCCTAGTGGTATGTGAGTTGTCTACCAATAAAGATCAAGATTGTGTAATCAAGTCTCATAAGAGACATTGTGAGGGGGCTAGGTTCTTGGGAGAGGATCCGGTTGGCATCCTTAGGATGCATGGACTAGGATGATCTTACCATTATTCACCTTTCGGAGAGACATTGTAAAAGGGAGATGATTTGCACACTCTCCCAATTGATTGGGACACTCCAATTTAGTGTGTTTGGACATTTATACCCTCATAGTTACCCTTACATTTTTACCCATGTGAGGCTACAAATGTCTAAACACACTAAATTGGAGTGTCCCAATCAATTGGGAGAGTGTGCAAATCATCTCCCATTGTAAAATATGTGATATATGGTGTGAAAAATTGCCATTGAAAAAAATCAACACATTATAGTAACAAAAGTTATAAGTTGGTGTAAACTTAGAAATAAAGTTTCTGTAGCGTATATAACTAACAAAAATGGCATTAGTGATGGAGTAACTGATTAATATTGTAAGACTTGAACCGAAAAATCTTAACAAGTTAATATTGTTTTATCATCCTCGAGTCCTTGTATTCTTTAATTTCTCGGATCAGCAACTATGAACTTGGACCAGACGGGCTTTTCACAATCAATTGGAGTTTGTTAGTGAGTTAATATCCTAGTTATCAGCTATTTAGTTTTTGGAAAATCGGACTATGATTCTTTGTCTTTGTCTGGTCTATCGAAATTATCAGATATTGCAAAACTTGCAAAGAGTGAATTTAACAAAACCAGATCTTCTACGGTGAATACATACAAATTATCCAACTATCTTCGATAATATATGATAGGAAAATGATTGGGATACTTAAATGTGTGTCAAATTTTATGCATAAAATGATGTGGAAGTGTTTTATTAATTAGTGACAAAGTGGGTCCATCCAATATACTAATAGAATGATGTCACTTAAGATTATGCATATAATTAGGCACATGAATTAGGGATGTAAATTGATATGATATTTATTTTATTATTATTTATTTTTTTGAACAAAATTATTTTATTATTTGAGTCTAACGTTTGAATGTTACACCAGTCATGTCAGTCTTTATATATTTAGCCCAAAATGTGAATTTAGCCCACACAAGAAAACAAATAAAACAGCTATTACCACTGTGACAGTGTGACCCCTTAAGTTCATATTCTGACTAGGGGTTCATGGGTCGGGTAATAAATCGAGTAAACCGAAATCCGAATCGAACATATAACCGAATCTAACTTCTTAAAGCCGAACCGAACCGAATTAAAAATTCGGTTTTCGGTTTGGATATGGGTTTGGCTATCTTAACCGAAAACCGAACAGAAAACCGAATATATATATATTATTTTATATATAAAAAATGTCCATTAAAATTTTATACTAATATAAAAAACACTTTTTTATGTTTGAAATATTTTTTTTTCTCCAAAAATATATTTAGTTAAATTAAAAAAAAAAAACATAAATAGTGTAATTCAAGTATAAAATTCGGTTTTCGGTTTTGACCATAACCGAATCGAACTTCGGTTCGGTTCTCGGTTCGGTTCAGTTATAGATATTTTCGGTTCGGTTCGATTTTTGGTTATGACCTAAAATTTTTTTTTAACCGAACAACGCGAACCAAATAAGCCGATTAACCGAGAACCGAACCGATGAACACCCCTAATTCTGACGAATTATAAGAGGTCCATTACCGTGCTAAATAGTACTATATTCGTCCCATAATTATTGTTTAGTGTTGACTTCTGAAATCTTTATTCTATAACTTTAACCTCAAATATTTTTATATTTCATATAATACTTAATTAAAATTATACTAATGAAAAAACATTTAAAACATAATCTATTCATATATTTTGTATCAAATAACATATAACACACATAAAAATATTTACGGTTAAAGTTGAAAGCTAAAAATTACAAAAGTCAACACTGGACAATAATTATGGGACGGATGCAGTATAAGCTACTTTTTGTAGCTATATATTATTATTATTATTATTATTATTATTATTATTATTATTATTATTATTATTATTATTATTATTCTAATGTTTTTTTTTTTTTTGTTATCGGTTGTCGATTAGGTAAACTATATTTAAACGCCCTACTGTGAAGTCTGTGACGCGTTTAATATAATAAGTGAAGCTAATGTTAAAAAGCTGTTTATGATGCTTAATAGCGCAAACGTGTTTAAGATCATCTATTTAATTGCAATCTATATTCAATACAAGCTCTAACTTCTTGATCAAAGTCAAATTTGATGGACAAGTTTGAATTTCCTTTGTGAATACATTTTCTAGAGTAAATTGCAAAAATCGTCCTCGTGGTTTAGCCAAATTGCATGTTTTATCCGTATGGTTCAAAAAGTGCAGTCAGCCTCTCTATAGGAAACTATAGGTCCAATTTCATCCTTCGTCAAAGTAAAATGACTTATTTGCCTTCGTCTTTTTCCTCTTCAATTTCCCTTTTATCCTTTATCTTTTTTAACATATGATTAATATCTTCAACCCCATTACTCAAAATTTTATCGTCTTCAACCCCAAAATCACAAAACAAAAAACGAAAATCGTAATCATCTTTAATGTCTTAATTATTGATTTCAACAACTCTCCCCAAAGAAGTGATTAAACCTATGTGCCATCATCCTGATGGTTGCAGCTAAGGGACTCATTTTTTTCACAAACATCAAGATCATGCTACATATGTTTATGCCTAAATTTAGGCAAATATATTAGGTCTACCAATTATTTTCCTTTTTAATAACCACACACCCTAAATCTAAAAATAATAATAATAAAAATAAATAAATAAATAAACCTAACTCTTTATCTTCAACCATCATTTTCAACCTTTTTGGTATAAATCAAATCTCAAATATTAGAATACAAACATACCAACCTAAATTTGTAAGATCTGTCCAGCGGTTATAAATCAAATACTAAACAGAAAAAAACCCAATGGCGCCAGAAGCTGTTGCCATGTCATCACTCTGTAACTTCTCCGGCAACAATAGTGTTGGTGGGTCATCTACCAGGCCCCCAGTTCGACCGTCTCTTCTTTCTTCGGGTAACTCCTTACGGGCATGTCAGTATAATGAGACTATGATGTCATTGTTTTTTGGGACACAAGGGTTGATGAGGATTAGTAAAATGTTGGGTGGGTTTGGGAAGAGGAATTTCTCTATTATTGCTATGGCTGCTGGCCCTAAAGTAAAATTTTATAAATAACTGATTTATTAGTTGTGTACTGAATTGTTAGCAACTATGAAAGGATCATGATTTTTAAAACATTTTAGAACACTTTGTAAATATGTTTTATAAATCAACCGCTTTGATCGATATGTTATTCCCGTTTACTTAGTTATTAACTATTTATTAACACTTAAATAACATGTCTACTAACAATAGTCACATATTTATATGTGTTGGTGTAACATTGACTAAGTCTCTTTTATGTTTTAATGATAATAAATAAACCTTCGCAACACATAAAATCACAAACGTTATGATGTTCTTGTGGTGTTATTGTCTTGTGATGTGATTCTGTTATGAATGATTGAATACTTACATGTTGTACATTTGTGTTGGTTGATAGAATTATGGCACCTAGGACTATGACTCAGGCTGCGATCCGATAGATGATTAATGAAGGAATTGCAGCAGCACTTGTCAGGCAAGCAGGTGTTGGTCCCCAGAATGTTGGACAAGCAGGAGCTAAGGTTGTTAACCATTTCGCACTTATAAGAATTTCATGGATTGTAAGTGATGCGTGGGAATCGCACCTTGCTTTACCTCTCGAGGGATCTCGCGAGGCTTACAACCCCCACCAGGCAGTGTACCTGATCGTTGTAGTATAGTATAGTGACAAGTACCGGGGGATTGATCGTTCAGCTTAGGAATAGTGTCGCTAGGATTAGAAAGCCTAATTAATAGTTCTAGAGATGGAAGATGATTATTTTTGCGTTTTTATATTTTATGAAAGCAAGTAAAATCTCGGGTTTTGAAGGAGTGGGCGGAATTAGTTGCTAATCAACTAACCCAAAAACTACTTTATAACTAATTAACTAATGAAAATGAAATTAAACTAATATTAAACTAAGGTTGTGAGCAGTGGTTGGAGAAATTGTGTTTACTTAGACTTCATTACTCCCTAGATATCTTTTACATGTTAATTACTTGTTACACTTGTATGAATGACGGGTTGTATTCCTTAATACCATTCGTGGAGTGGCATACATAACTCCCCAACTCTATGAGCTCTTATCTCCTCCTACACCATGACCCAGCACAACTATAGGGATTGTAAACAGTGGCTCATGCATTAAATACAACCAATAAAGACCTAGTACGCCTCGGTTCATGTTTCTTAAGACGTTCAAGCATGTTACCATTTGGAGATCTGCCAGTTTTCTTAAGCCTAACATATAATATCATTCATTCAAAACAAGAATAGACAAGTAATCAATACATAATCAACATCTAGGTTTCATTAGATCTAAGCAAACACAAAGGAAATTTAGCCTAGCATAGTAGAATTAAGATAAGAACAAAAGATAGACAACCAACACATAGACATATTGATTGAATTAAGAGTATACTTATCTCAATTACAATGCAAGGTCTCAAGGGTTTGGAACCCTTGAAAAACCTGTAAAAGAGGCACCAAAATCGTCTTTAGGGTTTCACCAAAACTTCTCTCCTTTAATGAAAAAACTAGAAAACTATATATAGGAAAATCGTCCTGACGGCGTCAAGAGTAAAATCTGACGCCGTCAACTCGCCGCCATATACTTCCTCGGACGCCCTAGATCCAATCGTGACGGCCTATGTGACGCCGTCACCACCCTCGGTAAATTAATCTTGGTCATTTTGACGCCGTCATCTCTTCATCTGACGCCTTCACAACCTTCGGTAAAATATTCATCCTTTCTGACGCCGTCAAGAGTAAATTCTTGACGCCGTCACCTTGTAATTCCAGCTTGGATTTGGTACTTTGTTGTTTTCTTCACTTTATGCTCCAAAAACGTCCAAAATAGCCTCTTTTCCAGAATTCACTCTCCAAACACCTAAAATCACAAAAGGAACGATTTAGGGCAATATTTGATCAAATAAATTCGGATTCGGGCTTAAATGACCCCCTAAAAACGGATCATTTTTCGCCTCATCAGTAAGCCTACTAGCTTTAAGGGAACTGATACGAGGGAATCGCACCAGGCTTTACCTCTCAAGGGATCTTGAGAAGCTTACAACCCCCACCAGGCAGTGTACCTGATCGTTATAGTATAGTATAGTGACAAGTACCGGGGGATTGATCGTTCAGCTAGGAATAGTGTCGCTAGGATTAGAAAACCTAAATACTAGTTCTAAAGATGAGGGATGATTATTTATGTATTTTTATATTTTTTAGAAAGCAAGTAAAAATCTCGGGTTTGAAGGATTTGGGCGGAATTAGTTGCTAGTCAACTAACCCAATACTAAAGATGCAATCAAAATAAAATACTAAAAAATGAAAATAAAACTAAATTAAACTAAGGTTGTGAGCAATACGTGGAGAAGTTGTGTTTACTTAGATTTCACTACTCCCTAGATATCTTTTACACGTTAATTACTTGTTATAGTTGCGTGGATGACGGATTGTATTCCTTAATACCATTCATGGGGTGGCGCACTTAATTCCCCAATCCTATGAGTGCCTACTTCACTCCTATGTCGAGCCGGCTAAGAAACTCCTAACATGGGATCATTAGAATTTACTCATGCATTAAATACAACCAATAAAACCTAGTGCACGTCAGTTCATGTTTCCTAAGACGTTCAAGCATGTTACCAATTGGAGATCTGCCAGTTTTCTTAAGCCTAACATCGAAATCATTCATCCAATACAACCATAAATAAGTAATCAACACACAATTAACATCTAGGTTTCATTAGATCTATGCAAACACAAGATAGATCTAGCCTAGCATGATGGAATTAAGACAAGAACAAGATATAGACAACCAACACGTAGACATATTGATTGAATTAAAAGAAGACTTATCTCAATTACACATGAAAGGGTTCAAGGGCTGAAAACCCTTGAAAAACCTGTAAAGTTCGTACTAAGTTCGGCCTTAGGGTTTCTCCAAAACTTCTCTCTTTTTTTGAATGAAAATTAGAAAACTATATATAGGAAATTGAGGCTGACGGCGTCAAGACCAAATTGGTGACGCCGTCATCTCGCCGCCAAAAGAATTCTCGGACTGCCTTGATCTACTTCTGACGCCGTCATGTTATAACTTTTTCCAGGCCGTCACGTATTTTACTCTTGACGCTCTACCTTGTGACGCCTTCATTTCTGTACTGGGCCGTCATGCAAATTACTCTTGACGCCGTCAGGATTTTATTCTTGACGCCGTCACCTACTGTTCCCAGCAAGGAAAATTAAGACTTTGGCGTTTTCTTCACTTTTATGCTCCAAAAACGTCCGAATAGCTTCCTTTTCCAGATTTCTCTCCCAAAGTACCTAAAATCACAAAAGGAACAATTTAGGGCAATATTTGATCAAATAAATTCAATTCCGGGCTTAAATGACCCCCTAAAAACGGTTCATTTTTCGCCTCATCAGGAACTGAAGGAGCCGTTGGTCTAACTCGGTGGTTTGAGAAAGTGGAGTCAGTGTTTCAGAGGAGTAACTGTTCAGAGAATTGTAAGGTGAAGTATGCGACAAGTATGTTGATCGAACATGCCTTGTCTTGGTGGACTGCTTTTGCTCAAGAGAAAGGTCTGGAGAATGCTTTTAACCTTTCATGGGATGATTTCAAGAAGGAGATGGTTAAGAAGTATTGTTCTCGTAGTGATTTGAGGAAGTTGGATACTGAGTTCTATCATTTAGCTATGAAAGGAACTGATCTTGCTGCTTATGTGCGTCGTTTCCAAGAATTGGAAGTGTTTTGTGCTCATATGGTTCCAGCCAATGAGAAGTTATTGGAGAAATTTATTTGTGGATTACCTCCTAGTATTGAGGGGCATGTGACGTCATCCAATTCAGAGACTCTATATGATGCTATTCGCATGGCTGAGTGCCTTATGGATCAAGTGGTTAAGCATGGTGCTATCCAAAAGGGTAACTACTTTGGTAACAAGAGAAAGTGGGAGTACAAAAAGAGGAACAATAACTACAACAACAACCTTCCTTACCGTAACAACAACAACAATCAGTACCGTAATAACAATCACCACCGCCAACATAACAGAAGGCAAGAGACTGTTAAGGCTTTTGTGGCCGCGCCAGCACAAGCAGGGGGATATGCTGGGCAGCATCCACTTTGTGACAAATGTCATCAACATCATGCTGGACCATGTGCAATTAAGTGCTTGAAGTGTCAGAAGATTGGTCATGTTGCTAAGAATTGTAGGAGCAGAGCCGTAGCTACTGGGGTGAATGCCCAGCCAGTGGTAACTTGTTAAGGATGTGGAGAGCGTGGGCATTATAGGAGCCATTGCCCGAAGAATGCTAGCCAAGGAAATGGAGGTGCCCGAGCTAGGGCTTATGTGATGGGAAATGGAGAGCAACATCAGAATCTGAATGTAGTCACCGGCACGTTTCTTCTCAACAACCTTCGTGTTAAAGTTTCATTTGATTCGGGTATCGATATGAGTTTTTTATCTTCTAAGATTTACCCGCTACTCAGACTTACCCCAACCCTTCTAGATACCAGTTATAGCATCAAGCTAGCTAAAGGAAACCTAGTTAACACATGTACTATAATCCGTGGCTGTACCCTAAACCTTTTAGATCATCCGTTTAACATCGACCTTATGCCAATTGAACTTGGGAGATTAGACGTAGTAGTTGGAATGGATTGGTTAGCTAAGCACCAGGCGAGTATTATTTGTGGAGAGCGAATTGTTCATATTCCTCTCGATGGTGAGACTTTAATTGTTCGAGGTGATCATGGTGGAACTTGTTTGAACATCATATTGTGTATTAAGACCTTGAAGTACATCGAGAAAGGATATCATGCATTCCTAGCACATGTGGCTAAGAAGGAGTCGGGAGAGAAGCGACTCGAGAATGTTCCTATAGTGCGTGATTTTCCTGAAGTATTTCCTGAGTGATTGTACAATAGTTCGTACTACCAGGCCTTCGATGTTGATTAAAGGAAATGAAGGGTGTTGTGATTATGCCAAACTTGGATATAACCTGAAATAAGAAATACTAAAACACTACGTTAAGTGATTGCGCAGGGGTTGGACCCTGTGAACCACCTCCGGCGTGTGAATAAGTGATCGGTATGAGAATTTAAGTATAAATGTAGTAAAGTAAGGTGAAAGAGATTGCATACCAGATTTGTCATTGTCCAGGACTATTTATAGGTGAAGAAAACGGTCCTGGAAAGTGGGCACACGTTTGATAGAGATCATGGGGGCGTCCCATGATTTGTGGTAACCGATAGGGTTTAGTGTCCCACTCCTCCTGGTTTAGCGGGGGAACTAAAGAGAAAAAGGAGACGTGGGTAAGACTTGGTCTCACCAATATTTGGACTTGGCATCGTTTCGTCCTTAAAACTTATCGAGAGATACCCCGAAGGGCTTAATCCTTCCATTGGCGAATTCCCACTTGGTAACTAGATCATTGATGATTGCGATCAAACTCAAAGGGGGATACCCCGAAGGGCTTAATCCTTCGATTGGCGAATTCCCATTAAGGAGGCTAGCCAGAGCCTTCAATTATGTAGGTTGTGATCAAACTCAAAGGGGGATCCTTTGATCGAATCGGAGGGTACATCATCAAGCCCCCCAGTTGAAAGTTAGATATGCGCAAGAATATGTGGCTTTCAACTCTATCGTGGTTCAATGCTTTCACCATACCCTCGAAAATTGGATAAGATGAATTTTTGAAATACCAAGATGCATTATATGCGCATGCATATGACTTATCCGTTGAACAAAAGAATATAATGGCATAATTATCGGTAAGCTCAACCATCTTTCAAAATTTAAAGTGTTGAGTAGATATAATTATGTGTAATATAAATACTGGTGCACCTTCAAATTCTAAATCACAACTTTTTCTTCTACAACTTTCACAAAGCTGTGACTTGTTTATCTGCAACAATCAAAAGGTAAACTCTTCCCCCATCTTGTAATCAGGCCCTTTAGGTATTACCAGGTAGCCATGAGCATGGATGCTAAACGTATTATAAGACAACAAAAATGTACTCTTTCAAGAGAAGCCCTAGCCCTCTTTCTAGATGATTACCCAATACCCAAACAACACAAAGTTATTCTCCCAAAAAATAATCAGAGCATCTATGACGCCCCAAAAGGGTATGTGGGCTTGTATACTCATGCCTTTACCCGATCAAATCTAAGAATACCCCTGCACCCATTGTTTCTAGAATTGCTACAATATTATGAGGTGCATATTTCAAGGTTTAATCTATTTGGACTAGCCAAACTTACCACCTATATAGTAATGTGTAAGGCATATGGGTATGAGCCCACACTAAATGTGCTTCGAGGCTTCCTTAACCTGTGTCCCGGGGGAGATTGGTTGACACTGTCAAAGAGGAATGATGAAGATGTGCCCGTACTAATCACCAAACCCTTCACAAATATAATGAACTAGAAAGGGAAATTCTTTTATGTGCAAGATACAATCATACCTCCAGGATATCCAGCACTCTTGAATGAAGCATTCCGTTTCGACCAACTTTATCAACATCTTGCCAGACACCCCATTAATGCGCGAACCTTTCCAAATCCCATCCTCTTTATGGCTGGTCTTGTGGACCATTGGGAAGGATCTCCTTTGTCGCCACAAATCCATTGTGATGGCCAGAGTATGTATATGTAACTTATCATAAATGAATAACATATTTGATTATATTTATGTATCTGTTTATATTGCAGTAATGGCATTCAGGAACTTCGTCGTATCTGATGGTGCAAAGGAAGCTAGCTTGATTCCCAGGATCCTAGAGACTTCAGCTATGGGGTGGGTTCCCCTTCAACCTCGGTCAACAATAATGACGTGGATGCCATGGTGTTGGAGCCAGCGGTAATAATTGAAGAGGTGATTCCGCTTAATGCTAAGGAGGTGCCTTTGGCAATCGAAGCCTTTCCTGACGTGGAGATTCTTTCCTCCGATGATGTCCCCAGGACGTATGTCGGTACCTCTGGTATAGCTGACAGGGTGTGTGAAAGGAAAGGAACTGAAATGAAGGCTTCGAAGCCTCCAATCAAGAGGAAACTTGACATACCCACTCTCTTATCAGAGCTTCGAAGAAGAAGAACTCCCAAGATAAGACTGCTGCTACCATACCCTCCGAAGGTTCGGATGATGAAGACATTAATGGTAAGCGCTTATTACGACCTATATACTACCACAAAATTAATTGAAAGCTTCAAACAGCTCCTAATTCGACAATGTGCAGGTTTATCGAACACGAAGGAACTCCCCAACTCTCAAGCTTGCCACCGATTGGTTGAAGGTGTTATTCCAGGCCGCTAGAAGGGAGCCCTTAACAATATGTCAATAGAGCAGCTGTGTGATCTTCACGACAAAAGCTACACAAGGCAAGCTGTTCTAGATGACCATCTTAACAGCCGAACAAGAGAATTGATACAGACTGTTAAAAATGCTAAAGAAGAGTTGAATGTAGTTCTGGCTCGAGGAGAACATAGGGAGAAATTGATCACTGAGCTGAAGTCAAAGTGTGACAGGGCTACGAAGGGTATTGAGAAGAATCCAATTGTGCAAGATCTTCGATCCAACGCCATGAAGCTTGCCACCCAACTAAAGGAAGCCCAAGCTGAGTGTGGTAGGCTAAAAATGGAAGAGGCCAAAGCGATTGGGCTAAAAGAGAGAGTATCTGTGCTTGAGTCGAAGTGTGCAAGTCTTAAATCTGAAAAGAACAGACTCGTGGAGCAAAAAACCAAATTGCAACAGGAGACGGATGCTTTAAACCTTCGATGTGAAAGTCTTCAAAAAGATAGGGCAGATGTGGTGGCCAAGGTTATTCCTTACACTGCTACGGAGTTGTATCATAGTGATGAAGTCGGACAAGTGGTGGCCAACTTGGTGAATGCTGCCCTATTCCATGGTAAATGCATTACTCTGGAAGAAATTGCTAAGACTGGAGAGTCTGTAATCCTGTCAAAGGTTCCTTACTATCGCCCTTCGCATGAACAGGAATATGATGCTGCCAGTAATGCGTATGCTTCAGCAGAATTTCCTTTTCTTTCTAAGGTGACCAAAGATCCAATGGCTTCCATTGAAAAACTGCTGTTGAAGAAGCCCTGTAGGATTCAGCCATCTTTTCCAAGTAGGAGGGCCTCTGGTGTGAAGTTTCTCTCTCATCAAGAAGATCCCTCCTCATCAAAGAATACATAAATACTGCCTAGTTGGCAATGGTTTATCCCGAGGGTGGTTTGTACCCTCCGAACATGTTTTCTCCTTGCTACTTTGATTTTTAGGATGTTTGCTTATTTGTTATCTACTTGCCATAGGATGTTCTTTTCATTTATCCTTCGATTATATGATTCTATTCTCTCAACGTTATTTAATAACGTTAATATACAACCTAAGGTTACCGTAGATGAGTATCCTTATTGTGTGTACTTTGAACCAAGATTTTTAAGCAATCGTATAATTTAACTACTGATAGAGGGTTGCGACCCACACCATCTTTATCCTTATAGTCATAGGACTTCGAATGCCCATAGACGTTTTAGGAAATTCAATGTGTATTATAGTGGATGTCATGTACAAGACATAAATATCATCCTTCGAACATTGAGACTTGTAGTACTTGGCTGAATGAATCTTTGTTGTAAAAAACGAAACAAGAGATTTAAGGGAAATACGTTGTATCATTAATTGGGTAGGGAAGATTACATCATTTTATGAAATGAATACTAAGACGCCTACCATTAATGCTTCTTTCCCCGAATGAGAAGAGTTCAATACATAAATTTGAAATAAACAAATTTTTTGAAAGGTTGTAAGTTTTATATGTAAAACTTACGAAGGTTGGTGCCTAATTGGTCCTGAAAGGTCAACTAAATTCACCAGGTGAGTGGTCAACCAAGTCAAATGTCTCAGACCAACTAACCAAGGAGTACAGTGTATCCCCCGGTCGTTATGTCCCAGCAAGGTGTGCAATTGTATTTGAAAACGTTTAAAGTGATCGGGTGATTTAACAAAATGGTAAGGGATTTGATTATTATGATTACACTATGAGATTATGATTGAAAATAACTTAGAAACACTATATTAACAATTACTGATGATCAGATAACCTAAAAACGTGAGTTAAACCTAAAAATGCGGGTTTGAATTTAAAATAAACGCGAACGCGCAAAATAAAAAGTGAACCGTGAGCAAATGAAGTCCTACGAATATGAAAAATTATATTTTTACAATCCTATTGTTATAAGAAAATTTTTGGAAAATTAAAATTATTTTTACAACTATTTAATTAATTACTATTAATTAATTACTAATTATTAATTACTTTTTAATTAACTAAATTATACTAATTTATAATTAATTATGAAATTTAACTAAACAATTGAAAATTAAATTTTGAAAAATCTAAAATATTATAAAACTAATTTTAAAACAGAATATGTATTTTTCCTACTTTTTAATTATTTATTATTAATTAAAACTAATTATTTAATTAATTTAAACTAAATTAAATTATAAAAAGTACTAAATCAAATGAGAAAAATCTGGAAAAATTACTAAAATTATTTTAAGCTACAAGAAACCTAAGAAAAATTTAAAATTAAGAATTGCTTATAAATAAGCAGAAAATAAGCCAAAAAGGCTTAAATAGAAGCTATCACTTTATGTATTTTTGTCTTTTCTTGATTTTTCTTTTACAAAACTATCAAACAACTGAAAATAGGAGACTTTTGTGAAGGAAACTTGTTTGAAACTCAAAAATAAGCTATTTGCAAGCTTAAGAGCTTGACAGTTAAGCTTATAATGGGAGTTTGGAGCTTTGAAAAGCTAAGACAATAAGCTGCACAGTGATTACTAAGGAATGAAAAAGCCAAAATGTACTGAGGGTGAACAAAATAACCTACAATCACTTAAACAGCAAGCTGCAATAAGCTTGAAAACAAAATAAGCAATTCCAATTCCAATGCAGAACCAAACAGGCCTGCAGGTGATTGCAGGCTTGATTTTAGCCACTCAAATGAGCTCAGGACCCAAAAGTGAGCTTGGAACTGGAAGCTCGTACTACCAGCTTCTCAAATAACCAAGAATCACAGGGTTGACTTAAGTATGGAATAAATGGAGAGCTTGTGAAGGAAGCTCAGTCACCACTGAATCAGTGATGACTCAGTGTGGAAATCCCACAAGTCAAAAGCAGTGCACAAGCTAACTTCCACTTAACTATGGTCCCAAAGGGCTCAAATAAACCAGAAACTAATCTACAAACAAGTTAAGAAGCTAGGACTAATTTTGAACAGACTCAAACAAGCATAGCACACTCTGAGGTGCATTAGCAGAACTGGGGTTCAAAGACAACAAAATGGATCAAATACGCAGCTCTAATAAACAGTATAGGCCAAGCCAATCATGAATCAAACAAAACAGGCTAACGAGCTACACAAATCACCATCTTTCAATAACAATGACCAACACCTAAGCAAGTAACGACTTAATGCAAATGGGTGGTGCAGGGCACTTTTCATTCACACATGCAACTTCAAGGCCTAACTTTGATGAGCAAATGATTTTCAAATTCCAAATTTTCTTTTGATTTAGATAAACAAGCTACTAATTAACACAAATCAACTAAAATAACTTATTTACAATCTATATTAAACCCTGGAGATGACCAAGAGATTCTGCCCATTTCCAACAAATATGAAACTTTGACTTTTTCTCTTTTTGCAAGATTTGACTAAAGTGAAGTTCTAAATATTCCTAATCAATGAAAATGTAATAATAAGATGTATTGAAGCTGAATTAAGCTAAATGACTACTATTAAACTGAAATGCAAGCTTATGGAACCACAATCCTTGGCAGTTGATGAACTAGAGAGCTTAGGCATGCATCTTGACTTTCTAATGGACAACCACTAGATTTTATTGTTAAACTGACTTAATCTAACTTATGGTGACATATTCAAACAACAAGCAACAACAGAAACATGCAACTCTTAAGTTGAATCAGCAAATCCAAACACTACTTATGGGCTAACTGTTTTTGAGTTTTCAAGGCAATTGCTTATTTTAGACCATGAGATTGACTCATAAGTACCTATTATGGTGTGGTAAGGCAAAAGAACCACTGCAATACCAACCTAAGCAACAAAGATCCAAGAATCAATATTAGGCTATCTTGGCAGTTAAATAGGAAAAAATGAGCACAAGGGGTTTAAAAGAACAAGCATGCCAGATTAAGCAATAGCTCAACTAAGAAGCACAAACTAAGCATCAATACACAGAAATAAACAATGATAAGCTATTGTATAGTAAAAATAGCCACAAATGGAAATATGGCTTACAAAATGGTCCAGAGCTGAAAACAAGGTCCACAGGTCACTTTTATCTATCCTATAGCTTCCCATGAAGCTCTAAACCACTGCATTCATCTTCTTCTTGAAATTTTAATTTTCCACTAATTTTTATGATTTTTGAGAATTTTTTGAGACTGCATAATTACACTACACTTTATAACCTAAAAGCTTCTGAGAACTTATAATTAAGTTAAAATTAGTTTAAGAGGGCATCACACAACATCTTCCAACAGTAATTTCAACCATATGAAAGATTCATTAGAAATATGGAAACTTGAATTTTAACCAAAAACTTTAAATTAACACTGAATAACTTTAAATTACACTTTTATTGAGCTTAGAATTCAACTGGAGATGAAAAATACACTAGAAAACATTCATTATAATTAATTCGACATTAAAGAAAATAAGCTAAAAATTACTACTCTGCTCCAAGTCTTCTCTTCCCTTTTTATAGCTAGAAACTGGGGTTCCTGGGCACCTTTGTCTTTTCCCAACAATTAAATTGGCCCTAGGATGAGAGAAACTCAATCTTGACCATTCGTGAGATTTGGCGCCAAAAACAGAAATCATAGCTACAAGTCTGTATTACTTGTTTAGGGTGATATAATTTGGACTAGGGTGATTTGGATTGGGTTTGGCAGTGTTTAGGAATGATGATGAGGGGGTAGAGTGGTTTTGCAGGTGATGATGGTGTTGGTTTTGCCAGGGAAGTCACGGGGATATGTTGGAGGAGGTGGTCAAAGGGTCAACTTTGACCCTGGTATTATTATTAGAAAGGGGTGGATGTGGGCTGGTGTAGGATGGGCCAAGCAAGGATTGGGCTAGGGTGGGGTATTTGTTGTGGATTGGATTTGTAGGAGTAATTAGGTGATCCGTTTGGTTTGGTAACTAGTTAGCACAAGGACCATTTTTGTAACTTTTTAGATTTTGAGGGACTGAAGTTGTAACTTTCCTAGAATAATCACAAGGGTTAAACATGCCAAGGTTGAATAGTACGAGGGTTGTAAATGTAATTTTCCAATTTTGAAAACCCAGGGACTATATTTGCCATTTTGGAAAGTTGAGGGGTAAAATGTGTAATTTTTCCAAAGTTTTCACCCAAGGATCATATTTGATAACTTTTGACTTTTAAATTCCTTGGGTTGACTTTTCTTTCATTTTAAACCTTCAGGAACTAGTTTTGTCATTTTGTGAAACTTGAGGGACTGAAACTACAACTTTTGCAAACTTTGTTCATTTTTCATCTGTTTATAAACATTTTGCATCTGAAACATATAAAACATAATTCCTGGGATAATTTCTGTATTTTGATGCATTTCTGAGTATTTTTGGATGTTTTGACAGTTCAGATATGATAAAAATGATGAGTATTTACATACTCATCAATCCCCCACACTAAACTATTGCTAGTCCCTAGCAATCTTTTGAGAAAACTTAATGGATTTGAATCTCTTTACCAAAAGCCATTACTTCTGGAGTAGCCAAATGTTTCACTTCAGGTAAGAACCATGGTACACCAATAACCATATGATTTTTAGCAAACCACCAGCTTTCAACGGTTTTGATTTGTCTTTACCAGAAGCCGTTTGCTTCTGGACTAACCATCTCTTGATGGAATATAGTCATCATCTTGGTGAGTTGATTACTGATGAGTGTGTAAATACTCATCATTTTTATCGTATATGAACTGCCAAAACATCCAAAAATATTCAGAAATGCATCAAAATACAGATATTATCCCAAAAGTGTGTTTTATATGTTTTAGATGCAAAATGTTAAAAAACAAATGAAAAATGAACAAAGTTTGCATAATTAGCAGTTTTAGTCCCTCAAGTTTCAAAAATTAACAAAACTAGTCCCTGAAGGTTTAAAATGAAAGAAAAGTCAACTTTGGTCTTCAAAAAATCAAATTTGTTCAATATTAATCCCTGGATGAAAGTTTTCACAAAATGGCAAAAACGGCCCCTCAACTTTGAAATTTGGCAAAACAAGTCCCCGGGATTTCAAATTTTGGAAATTTACTTTTATGGTCCTTTGGTAAATGAAACCTGGCAAGTAATACCTTTGGATAACTTTGGAACAGTACCCAAAACCCACCCCCAACTTTTCAGTTATTACATAATTGGTCCTTGTGACTTATAAGTTAACATACCAAACGGGCCCTTATTTAGAAAACCCAACCAAACCAATAATCCAACAACCTCCCAAGCCCACCTTACCCTTCCCAAGCCCAACTCACCTTTTAATATTTCCCACCAGGTTTGACCCGGTCAAACTCCACCTCAAAACTACCCTTCACCCTCAATACCACTTCCATGTGAGCCTGCAAAACCACCTCACCCTCATCATCACCACCTCTGTCACACTCCACCCCCTCCTACACCCTCCAAACACAAAACTCCAAAGTATACCCCTGGCATCAATTATATCAAGGAAAAAGTTAAAATCAATTGGGCGCCAAAATAATCAAACGGCCAAAATTGAGTGAAATTCACCCAATGGTGTTTATTATAACTGGGAACAAGACAAAGAGCACTCAGAAACCCTAATGTGGAGATATAAAGGGGAGAGAATCCATGGAGCAAAGGAGTCAATTTTAGTTTTTATTAGATATAGTTTAGTTTAATTATTAAAATGTAATTTCATTCCCTATGTTTGTTCAAACTTTGAATTGTACTCCTAAAAGTTTTCAGTGTAACAACAATCTAATTCAATTCAGTATTCCAGTTCAAGTTTTTATTTCCCCATTGCAATTTTCATTTAAGAAATTTATTTCATCTGTGATGTTACGAAATGCTTGTTTAGTAGTAATTGTGGTTCACATAAGCCTTTTATAAATTTTCATAAGCTCAGCAAGGTTCAAAATAGATTTTAGCTCAAAAGACACATAGTCAACAAAAGTCAATGGTGGTTATTCATGGTGATTGTGGGATTAGAAGTGATTAGAATAATGGTTCCTGGGTGTTTTAGGCCTATCCTAGGATAGGCTATGGTGAAAGAAGGCCTCTGTTGAGCTGAGGTCTAAATTTGTAAGCTCTCATTTAGAACTTTTCAGTTTTAATTTGCATCTCAGTTTTAGTAGCTAGTCTTTGTTCATCTATTCTAAATCTGCTTTTTGTTTATAATCTTAATCTATTACTGCTTGTTGTATGCTTGTTGAGAGTTTTTAATGGAATCTGTTTCAGTTGAGTTGCACACTGCTTCATTATGATCAATTCAGAAATTAGCAATGATAGATGTTAATTGTTGCATTTTGTTAGTAATATTACTTCTTATGTTGATTATGAATGTAGTTTAATCTCTGGTTTACTGTTTCATAGCTTAAATCTGTTCTTGATAGCTTTATTGAGGTTTTAAGGGGTGTTTGGATTAGGCTGTTATGATATGTTGTTGTTGTTGTAATAGGTTAAGTTTACATTGTTCATCATTCTCAGGCCTAGCCTACTCACATCACTTCATTAGTTGTAATTTTAACTTAATTCAGCCTTTAGGTATCATATTACAGCTTAGTCAATCAATAGGATTAATTAGAACTTCACCAAAGTCAATATTTGTGTTCTAGTTAAAAAAGTCAAAATCTTAGTTGTGCAGAAAACCAAAAGTTGAAGGAATTATTGTGATTTTTGTGGTTCATATTAGAACTTAAAATTTCTTGTGGATATAATGTGCTAGCTCAACTTTAGGAATTAGTGTTCACATTATTTTTAGGATTTTTCTTGAGCTTTTTGTAGCTTACCAAAGTAGGCTGCAGGGCTTGTTCATCCCCTGCACCACATGGGGCAGTCCAACCATCAGATCCACAAGCTCTTTCTGAGCTTGTCCTATGAACTTATGACTTGAAGTTTGGTTCTTTTAGAAGCTCCCTTGCCATCCTTCAAGGTTCTAGACTTATTTCATGATTTCCATTTCATTAGGTAGGGCTGCACATGCCATTTAGCTTGTCCCATTTTGCTGTATACTCTGAGAAGTCTGTGCATCAAAGCTTTTTGGCAAGCTCTCATAGGGCTTATTAGTGGGCCCCACTTTGTGATTTTTGGCTTTTGGAAAGCTTGCCACCCCTAGTTGCAACCTCAGTCCTCACCTTGAGCTTATAAGCTTATGTCATAAGCTTGTTTGGCCCTTGAAGTTGACTGCTAAGCTGTTTGTGCCTCAGTGAACTTGTAAGTGCTTATCAGCTTATTCATAGCTTATCTGTGTTACTTTTTTGTTAATTTAGCCTCATTCAAGTTCACTTAAGTGATTTTCAGCTTAATCAATGGCTTGTTTCCCCCTAGTAGCTTATCCAAGCTTTTCTTGGGCTAGTTTGACCAAAAGTCAAACTGTTTAGGAATTAAGCACTCAAAGTGCTTATCTTGGAGTTCCTAGCCTATTGTTTTTGTAAAAGTTTTCTATTTTTAGGTGTAAAATAGTTTTGTAAAAGAAAAATCAAGAAAAATCAATTTAATAATAAGTGATAGTTTCTATTTAATGTAATTTAAATTTTAATTTTCCTTTTTAGATTTTTGTTAAGCACTTAGCCTTTTTATATTTTTCTTAAATTCCTTTCATATTAAAGTATTTTTAGTAATTTTATCAGATTTTTATATAATCATTTGGTATTTATTAGATTTAATATTAGTTTTATTAGTAATTAATTAATAATTAAGTTTTAAATAGCATAATTAGTTTTTATTAAGTAAGACCTAGTTTTTATATTTTTCCTAGCTTTTATATAATATAATATAATTTTAGGAATTTTTTAAGAATTTTTACTGTTTATTTTCTATTTTTTTATAATTTAAAATAGTTTAATTTGGTAATTAATATTTAATTAGTAATTAATTAATAGAAAAATCACAAAAAGACAAAAATACATATTTGTAATTTTAAAATTTGTTTTTAGTTATTTTATAATTTTAGAAATTTAATTTTCAATTTTCTAGTATTTAAATAGTATTAAATAGTATTTAATTAGTATCAGATATTGTATTTAAGTATTTTAAATATTAATAATTAGTATTAAATAGTATTTAATTAATATTAAATAATTAATTAGTGTAAAAATTATTTTTCTTTTTCTAAAAATTTTCTTTTATCATTAGGATTGTAAAAATGTAATTTTCATATCCGTAGGTATTTTATTTCACTAAAACTCGCGTTTTATTTCGTACGTTAACGTAACTTTAAATCAAACGAACGCGTCTTTAGGTTTAACTCACGTTTTTAGTATATCTGATCATCAGTAACTGTTTGTATAGTATTTCTAAGTTATTTTCATTCCTCATATCTTAGTGTGATCATTCAAACCAAATTCCTTACCTTTCGGTCCAAATTCACCCGATCACAAACCCGTTTTTATACCATCCACACCTCGTCGGGACATAACGACCCGGGGAAACCCTATACTTCCACGGAGATTTGGTCTGAGACGTTTGACTTGGTTGACCACTCACCTGGTCAATTTAGGTTGACCGTTTGGGACCAATCAAATTTTGGCGCCGCTGCCGGGGACGTCGTGCGTGTATTCTAAACGGTTTTACAGATTATTGAATCTGGATATACGCTCGTTGTATATTTATCATCCTTTGTTCATATTTTCTTATTATCAAAACAAAACAGTTCACGAAAACTTTTTAAAAATTAGTTTTCAACGAACAAAAGAACACAAAAAGATTTTCTTTCTTATAAAATGTTTATCAAAAACCCCAAAAATATCCATCTTTACCCTCCTACCTTTTTGATTCTTCATCCATTTACCCTCTATCCTTTTGATTCTAACTTCTTCCACTTGTCCCGTAATTGGTTCTAATGGCATCTCTCGATGATGATTTCTTTGAACAAAGGGCCTTTGAGAGCAAAATTGAAAAACTTATGGCCTTGTCAAAAATATCGAGATGTCGTGTTGATTATGATGGACCATCGATTCATATTCCCTCTCCAGTGAGGGAAATGGAACAAGAAACTGGGGTGACAAAGGACCCTGTACTTCCCTTTGACGATGGAAGTGCTAAATACATTCAACCTACGGTTGTCCAAAAATCTAAGCTCACAATTGCTCCTAAACCATCAAGAATTGATCCTAACCTTTCACGGTTTATGGTTAAAAGTTTGTCAAGCACACGTACAGAGCTTAGAGCAGTGACTAAAAAGAACGACTTACCTAATCTTCACATTTATCAAGAACCAAAACCCAAGACCATAACGGAAGTGGTGGAAATTCCTAGCTCTAAGAGCACACCACTTGTCCAACCTCCGGATTTTATCCCTTGTGTTGGTTGTGGTGAGCCGCTTTTTGGTTTACCATGTCGTTGGTGTACATGTGAACAATGTGGTAATGATATTCAAGACGGGAGTTGTTTGTTTTGTGGTTCGAGGAATTCGTTTGCTTATGATCCTTATCAGAACTCATTCAATAACTCTTTAAATTTTTCCAATTACCCATCATATTCATACGAGCAAGAATCATATTATCCAAATCACAATGATGCTTCGTATCAAAATACACCAAACTTTTCATGTGAATATTGTGGAGGTCCTTACCAAGGTTTTGATTGTCAAAATAGTCAAAATTTTGGTTACGACCAATATCCATACAATTCACCAAACCAGAATCAATAGTTTAACTGTTGTGAGTACTGTGGTGGCCCACACTACAGTTCTGATTGCCAATCGGGCAACACGCTTGTCTATGAGCAGTTTCCTGATAACAATTATGACTCTAGCACATACGACTCACAGTCACATTAGTTTTACTGTTGTGAATACTGTTGTAACACCTAAAATCTAAGAACATGTGAAAAGACCAAATTGCCCTTACAAATTTGAAACTTATTTAAAAGCTTATAAAGTCTCCAAATAAATCCCAAACTTCAAACAATGCACAAGTTATGTATCCAAATAATTTTAACTATTACATTTAACATTTACACGAGTGGTGAAATTACCAAAATGCCCCTATATGGCCGATTAAGGTAAACATGTATTTTAATTAGTTTTATTTTGATTTAAATGATATATATATGGTAAATTGAGAAGATAATTATTAAGAGATATTACCCAAGCTAAAATCACGAAATTCCTGGCCCATAACCCCCCCCCTACTCGGCACAATCAAAATAAAAGTCAACCCATACCCTTTTTCCTCCAAACCCTAATACCGAATAAACAAAACACACAAGAAAATATTCCCAAGCCTCCATTCGACTCTCCCATCACTCTCAAGAATTTTTCTGTGATCTATCATCATCCTAAGAAGCCAAGAAAAATCCCATTCGAATTGTTGAAGCCTTACACCATCGTGGCATTGTTTTTCTTTTGTCGAGCCCTACAAATAAGGTAAATCGTTTCTGCTTAATTCGACCTCTATAAAATTCATTCATCATTTTTCTGATGTTCCTTATATGTAATAAGACCCACGAAAATTGGTTTCAAGGTTGTTAGGCCATTGGTGAAGTCGTGACGATTTTTGGAGTGTTTTGGCCAATCGCGTATACATCTGATCGAACTGCTTATTCTACACGTTCCAAAATTGGTTTGGTATTTTTCTCAGACCCTTTATACCACATAGACATCAAATCAATTGTTTGGTTCGACCCATGCAGGCTCAACATCACTTTTGTGAATTAGAACCCTAAAAACGTGTTTAATTGTAAAATACATCATGCGATCCAGAATAATTCTTAATAAAATTTTTATACACTTATTATGATGTGTTATAACCTGTAAAAATATTGGAAAGAATTAACATGGCTTGAATCCTTGGTTTCGAATTATTTTGGGCTAATCGGTTTTTATTTAAAACGTATAAAGAAATGGAAAAAATTCATACGAGTGGATTTTTGAGGATTAGGGCTTGAAATTGTGATGATTAATGATATTCAATGATCATGTAATGATTAAAATGGATTAGGTTTGATTAGGGTTTCTAAATCATATATATATGTGTTATACGATTTGTAATAAAAGTTTTGGGTGAGTTTTGTAAACTTTAAAACTTAAGGGTTAATTCTGGAACTTTAATTGGGCCGTATACTATTCGACAAAAAATATAACCTAAGGGTGCTAAGTGTAAGTTTGCATTTAAATGGGTTAAAATGTATTTAATGATTAATTAAGGTTTGTTTTGTAAATAATTAAAAGAGAGGGACTAAAAATGTAATTTTCAGAAACTTGGAGCTGTTTTGAGTAATTAAATATATTCAGAAGATTATGTGTCATTTTGATAAATTAATGGCTTAATATGTAATTATTAATAATTAAAAGTTGAAATTGTAAATTAAAGGGTTAAATATGTAACTTTGATAACTTGAAGGACTTAAAGTGTAAATTATGAATAATTGAAGTATCCATTCGAATAACATCCTAAAATAAGTACTCATTATGTAAAATGGATAAGTTAAGGGTTTAAAGTGTAACTTTGAGAACTAAAAGGTTTAAAGTGTAATTTTGGAAAGTAAAGGGTTAAAATGTAAAGTTATGAAACCCTAAGGACCAAATGTGTAAATATGTTAAAAGATACTTTATTTCCATTAATAATGATTTATGTAAATCCAACTTTCTAAAAATGGAAACTTTCTAAAAGTGAAAACTTACTAAATATGGAAACTTTCTAAAAGTGGAAACTTACTATTTATGGAAACCTGCTAAAAAGGGAAAGTTACTTAAAATGGAAAGGCATGAATTTGAGAATGAATTATGATTCCCCCTCTTCTCCTCTAGGTGTGAAGAAGGAGAGATCTTGAGCCCTTTCCCTTTCTGTGTTTGTTTCATTTGTGCTTTGCAATAAGGTACGGATACTCTGCCTTTTCAGTAAAGGCTCCTATATTCTTCTTATGACTTTGAGCTATGATTCAGTTAAGATTCCCCAAGCCATTGCTATGCTCCTTTCTGTTGTGAACTTCCTCTGATTCCTGTTAAACTTTGATATGTTAGCTTCTGATTTGATTTCGTTGCTATGACTTCTGACCTTTGTATACCCGATATCTCTGGTTCATCTTTTATGATAATCTGATATGAAAACCTTTTTGAAAATATAACTTGATGTTATGGAAGGAAACTGTTTTGAAATGACACTCTATGATTTTGATACGAAACCATTTTTAAATGAAGGATTAATTGGCTTTTATGAAGAATGTTTTAAAAGGGAAATCTTTGTGATGAAATGGGTAAATGACTATTAAAGTTTTTAAATCTGTTTTCTCTTAACTCTTTCACATTTTGTGATAAATTTTTGAAACTAAATAATGAATCTTTTGAAATGAACCTTTGGAAATGAACCTTGAATATTCTGAACCATTGATGTGACTTCTGATATTATGACTCTGAGATGACCTTGAGATATGACCTTGAGATGCACCTTTGATATGATTTTGAGCCGACTTTGAGATAAACCTTTACTATATGACCTTTTGCATGACTTTGAGACCTGACTCTTAGTTTGATACCCGAGCCATTTATGTTTCTTCTACCTATGGAGGTACCATAGGCATGTCTGTGATGCACCACTGGCATGACTCATGCGTGGGTGAGTGATTTCTCACGTCGTCCCTTTTTATGATTATCTGCCGGCTATTATGACTTTGAGTATATGACTTTGAGATTGACTTTGAGTAAGGGGCGTATGGATTGCAATCCTAGACATGTATGCTTAGTGGATTTAACTATGACTTTGAGTTGACTTTGAGGTGGTTGGTACTGTGTGCTATACATGCCCTTCACAACCCCTGGGAGCTGATCACTCCACCCCTGTTGATACATGAGGACACCCCTCATATTATCTGGTTGCCTGAGAGGTATCCCCTCTGATTGTGTGATTATGACTTTGAGATTATGATGTTGAGATATGACTTTGAGTTTTGGGCTCGTGGTGGATGACTATCCTTTCTTCTTTTCTTTTCTATTACTCTCTTTTATATATTCCTTATTCTATTTCCCCAATGCACTATATTTCAGTTCTGTTTCATTATCATTGTTTTGTATATGTATCTGTTCACTGGGCTTTTTAAGCTCAGCCGCATTTCCTTTTCCTGCGGCAGGTTTTAGTAGGAAGCTGGGTTATGGGAAGAGAGTGCGACTGGACTTAGAAGACTATGCTTTGATAGTTACGCTGGACTAGAGATGATTAGAAGAAGTTTCACCTCATTAGACTTAGTATTTATTTTTGTAACCTTGTAGTATCAGATTTTCCATTTGTAAACCCTGAATTTCTTTTGTATGTATAAATCATATGCTTGTGTTTGTTCTGATATGTCACTGTAATGTAATACTTCTACCCTTATCGGGTTGGGGTGTTACAATTATGGTATCAGAGCCCAGGCTGCAATTTGTAATACTTTTACCCGAGACCTGTGAAGTTTGGACCCCTAAGTTTTCCCTGTAGGCGCTCATAAGACAACCTTTGGAACTTTACCTTAGGATTCCCCATAGGAACCCAAGTTATTACCAGTGAGGAATGGGTAGACTAAGACATTTATGTAAGTATCATTTGCTTCCGCATCACTCTGATCGTGCCTTTGCTCTTGGATAAGCCTTATAAGGACCCTTGTTTCAGAAGTTAGAAGTTTTACAACTTAAGCTTAGTAACCAAGTAAGTTTGGAATACCTCGGAAAGCTACCTGGATACCTTACACATTTAAGTTTCACCTTCAGATTTTGATCTCCGCCTCCGATTTGTTGATCAGCGGTTTGACACCTTTTCGACCATATCGTAGGTCATTCAACCACAATGTGTTCGACACATTCTGTAAATTCATTACTTATGCTGGGTATGAATGTATCATCCGATACTACTTAACTCTGTATGATCCATTACTACTCCTATGAGAATTTTGGTAATTATGAACCACGAATATGAGAAGTTTTGTTTCCTCTCTTTGAATGATGAACCTTGTTCTGCCAACCGTTTCCTTTGGAAGGGCGTGATGTAAATACTATCTCTGTATGGATTTGTTAACTAAGCATAATGATGCTGATGACTGATATTCTGTACCTCTCACAATTGACAATTATACGATGTTCGTATTACCAATGATACACATCCTACCTGCTACTTATGCTAAGAAGCTAAACAAAATTCCCACACATTGAACTGTTCGTTTATCCATCCCAACATTTTGTTGAATCATGTACTTGACCCTGATATATGAACTATATGTATGATTTGACGACTGTATTCACTCTATGAATCCTTTGACTTTGATATGTCTGATTGTACGGTCTTTGGACTGGATGGCTATTCGTGAAGATACCATAGACTACCGTATCTGAAATGTGACCTTAACAATCTGCTTCACTCTATTTCATTATGATGACTCTTTACATCTGCTAAAATTTCTACCACTATGGAAAACCCCAAACCCGAACTCATGTGATTATCAAGTTTTCCTGAAAACCATTATTATCAACCCTTGGAAAGTTCTGCTATTGGGAAATTTTTGTTGTACGAGGATTTTCCGGTATTCTCTGATGAACCTTTTGGTACTCCTTCCTGCGTAGGAAGTAGAGTGGGCATTGAACTGATCTCAGTTTAAGAAACCATGGTACCATAGAAGTTGAGAGATTGAAGGAGCTGATGGAATATGATTTGTGTTAACCCTTTGTGATTCTTTTGGATGCTCTTGTTTGTTTATGAAGAAGAACAAGAGAAGTATGCAATGACGTATCGACTATCGTGAACTTAAACGTACCACTATCACTAATCATTATCTATTTCCGAGTATCAATAATTAAATTGGTCTTCCTTTGAAACTCCGCATCTGACTGCATCATTTTAGATTTGAAGCACTGAAGAAGCAACCACAAGAACTTCTAAGAAGGGGGTTAACTAACCGAGAGTAACCTTTGTGAAGTATTTCAGTTCTTGAAGAAGAAAGAAGGCGATGTGAAAATTCCCTGAGATGATTTCTGAAGTTGCCTTTGCACTCGTTATAACATCTATGAGCTTGAATGATGCCAATGGTGTTGGCTAGAATAATCATGTTTTCGCGTGTTTTGGACAAATTGTCATAGTATGACATTGTGTTGTGTTCTAAAACGAAAGAAGAACATAGAGATTATTGGTGAGATGACCCTTTGTTCTGGAAGGGAAATTTGATTGACGTTCAGAAATCATAGTAGACAACACTACCCTGTATAATGTGAAGACAGAGCTTTCACAAGAGGGACCAAGATCGAAGACCGTTATCGGAGTTAGAAACCTGGTGGAAGAGTAGTAGAAGATGGTTGCGACAAGCATTACCATGGAAGAAGCATACAAGAAGAAGTGAGGAACTAGGATAGTGCTCAATCATACATCATGCAACACGTGAAGATTTCAGTTTGGGCACCAAGACAACCAGACCAAAGAAGACGAACCATTCAACACACAACCTGGAGTCGACAACAACATCATGTACCTTAAAACCCGGAGCTATGTTAGAAGACCTGTCGAAGACACGCAGTCTTGTTTCTCTATTCATTTTAGTTGTACTAAGATGAATTGAGAGCAGAAGCAGACCTGCAGATGGGGGGATGCACAGTAATCGCGTCAGAGACTGCCGTTAGGATACCACACTACCAAGAGGAGCTGCTGAAGACCGGAGGAACCAGACTCGAGTTTTTAAATTCTTTTAATCATGAGGTAAGATGGACAAGAGTAAACAGGCTACTCCAACTTGGAAGGAATTTTGAATTTGTATTTGAGTGGACGGATTTTGAAGCAGACATTGTGTTTAGAGGAGATGATTCTGTAAAGGATTGACGCTATTGATGACGTACCTTAATTTTGAATGACATTCTCGGATTTCCGTTACTCTTCGAGTAATTTCGTTCTCTGAGTTATGATGTTTGATTTTGGTGACCTCTGAGACTGTAGGTGGACTAGGTGGATTTAGATAAGTTTGTGTTGTTCATGACTTGAGATAAAGTATGACCATCATGAGGGCATATGTATATGATGCCAGTATTATGACGCCTGGCCAACGTGATAATACTTACATCATATAACGTGCACTTATGGTGGGCATGTGATATTTCGAGGAGTGCCTTAGAAGCCTTAGAATTTATGATATCTGATTGAAATCATTCGCATTTAGTGAGACTTTAGGTTCATTCTACCTATAAGTTTGATCTGCTGTCCTTGATATACGATTCGATACGTTTGGACTCTCGACACGTGTTTTGCTGACCTTTGCAACTTCTGATAAGAATCTTAGGTTCCATTATGAAATTTTTGCCGTTGACGATATCTAACGATATGCTTTCTGTCCGTATACGATTCGCATTCGTGAAGTTGTTCATTATGATCTGCCATGAGTAGAATATGTGATTATGGACTTTGAGGAAATGAGACCTGTTTGTTTATGAGAATACCTTTGGAAGGTTATCTGAAAGCCGAGACTATTTGAGAAGCTGAAGAGTTAAACCTTATATCACCCCATGTTTGCTACGATTCAATGTACTCTCATCTGATTCGCCTAATCAATTCGATGTAAATCCTATGAATTTTTATACCTCTTCCTGGAAAATTCGTTTATCATCCGTTATGTTTGGTACATTATCCTTTTGATTCAATTTCAATATGATATGCCTTTCTGAGAAATCTGAAACTATTTTGACAATAGTTACGAGTCATGAGAAACCATTTGGGTCCAAAGATCTTTTGGAAGAACCTCCCCGAGCGTGAGAATGGTTGTGACGACCTGTTACGGTTTACTACGACTTCGTCTAACCTTGCGACTTCAAATTTTGAGGACAAAATTTTTCTTTTTAGAGGGGAAGAAGTTGTAACACCTAAAATCTAAGAACATGTGAAAAGACCAAATTGCCCTTACAAATTTGAAACTTATTTAAAAGCTTATAAAGTCTCCAAATAAATCCCAAACTTCAAACAATGCACAAGTTATGTATCCAAATAATTTTAACTATTACATTTACCATTTACACAAGTGGTGAAATTACCAAAATGCCCCTATATGGCCGATTAAGGTAAAAATGTATTTTAATTAGTTTTATTTTGATTTAAATGATATATATATGGTAAATTGAGAAGATAATTATTAAGAGATATTACCCAAGCTAAAATCACGAAATTCCTGGCCCATAACCCCCCCCCTACTCGGCACAATCAAAATAAAAGTCAAGCCATACCCTTTTTCCTCTAAACCCTAATACCGAATAAACAAAACACACAAGAAAATATTCCCAAGCCTCCATTCGACTCTCCCATCACTCTCAAGCATTTTTCTGTGATCTATCATCATCCTAAGAAGCCAAGAAAAATCCCATTCGAATTGTTGAAGCCTTACACCATCGTGGCATTGTTTTTCTTTTGTCGAGCCCTACAAATAAGGTAAATCGTTTCTGCTTAATTCGACCTCTATAAAATTCATTCATCATTTTTTTGACGTTCCTTATATGTAATAAGACCCACGAAAATTGGTTTCAAGGTTGTTAGGCCATTGGTGAAGTCGTGACGATTTTTGGAGTGTTTTGGCCAATCGCGTATACATCTGATCGAACTGCTTATTCTACACGTTCCAAAATTGGTTTGGTATTTTTCTCAGACCCTTTATACCTCATAGACATCAAATCAATTGTTTGGTTCGACCCATGCAGGCTCGACATCACTTTTGTGAATTAGAACCCTAAAAACGTGTTTAATTGTAAAATACATCATGCGATCCAGAATAATTCTTAATAAAATTTTTATACACTTATTATGATGTGTTATAACCTGTAAAAATATTGGAAAGAATTAACATGGCTTGAATCCTTGGTTTCGAATTATTTTGGGCTAATCGGTTTTTATTTAAAACGTATAAAGAAATGGAAAAAATTCATACGAGTGGATTTTTGAGGATTAGGGCTTGAAATTGTGATGATTAATGATATTCAATGATCATGTAATGATTAAAATGGATTAGGTTTGATTAGGGTTTCTAAATCATATATATATGTGTTATACGATTTGTAATAAAAGTTTTGGGTGAGTTTTGTAAACTTTAAAACTTAAGGGTTAATTCTGGAACTTTAATTGGGCCGTATACTATTCGACAAAAATATAACCTAAGGGTGCTAAGTGTAAGTTTGCATTTAAATGGGTTAAAATGTATTTAATGATTAATTAGGGTTTGTTTTGTAAATAATTAAAAGAGAGGGACTAAAAATGTAATTTTCAGAAACTTGGAGCTGTTTTGAGTAATTAAATATATTCAGAGGATTATGTGTCATTTTGATAAATTAATGGCTTAATATGTAATTATTAATAATTAAAAGTTGAAATTGTAAATTAAAGGGTTAAATATGTAACTTTGATAACTTGAAGGACTTAAAGTGTAAATTATGAATAATTGAAGTATCCATTCGAATAACATCCTAAAATAAGTACTCATTATGTAAAATGGATAAGTTAAGGGTTTAAAGTGTAACTTTGAGAACTAAAAGGTTTAAAGTGTAATTTTGGAAAGTAAAGGGTTAAAATGTAAAGTTATGAAACCCTAAGGACCAAATGTGTAAATATGTTAAAAGATACTTTATTTCCATTAATAATGATTTATGTAAATCCAACTTTCTAAAAATGGAAACTTTCTAAAAGTGGAAACTTACTAAATATGGAAACTTTCTAAAAGTGGAAACTTACTATTTATGGAAACCTGCTAAAAAGGGAAAGTTACTTAAAATGGAAAGGCATGAATTTGAGAATGAATTATGATTCCCCCTCTTCTCCTCTAGGTGTGAAGAAGGAGAGATCTTGAGCCCTTTCCCTTTCTGTGTTTGTTTCATTTGTGCTTTGCAATAAGGTACGGATACTCTGCCTTTTCAGTAAAGGCTCCTATATTCTTCTTATGACTTTGAGCTATGATTCAGTTAAGATTCCCCAAGCCATTGCTATGCTCCTTTCTGTTGTGAACTTCCTCTGATTCCTGTTAAGCTTTGATATGTTAGCTTCTGATTTGATTTCGTTGCTATGACTTCTGACCTTTGTATACCCGATATCTCTGGTTCATCTTTTATGATAATCTGATATGAAAACCTTTTTGAAAATATAACTTGATGTTATGGAAGGAAACTGTTTTGAAATGACACTCTATGATTTTGATACGAAACCATTTTTAAATGAAGGATTAATTGGCTTTTATGAAGAATGTTTTAAAAGGGAAATCTTTGTGATGAAATGGGTAAATGACTATTAAAGTTTTTAAATCTGTTTTCTCTTAACTCTTTCACATTTTGTGATAAATTTTTGAAACTAAATAATGAATCTTTTGAAATGAACCTTTGGAAATGAACCTTGAATATTCTGAACCATTGATGTGACTTCTGATATTATGACTCTGAGATGACCTTGAGATATGACCTTGAGATGCACCTTTGATATGATTTTGAGCCGACTTTGAGATAAACCTTTACTATATGACCTTTTGCATGACTTTGAGACCTGACTCTTAGTTTGATACCCGAGCCATTTATGTTTCTTCTACCTATGGAGGTACCATAGGCATGTTTGTGATGCACCACTGGCATGACTCATGCGTGGGTGAGTGATTTCTCACGTCGTCCCTTTTTATGATTATCTGCCGGCTATTATGACTTTGAGTATATGACTTTGAGATTGACTTTGAGTAAGGGGCGTATGGATTGCAATCCTAGACATGTATGCTTAGTGGATTTAACTATGACTTTGAGTTGACTTTGAGGTGATTGGTACTGTGTGCTATACATGCCCTTCACAACCCCTGGGAGCTGATCACTCCACCCCTGTTGATACATGAGGACACCCCTCATATTATCTGGTTGCCTGAGAGGTATCCCCTCTGATTGTGTGATTATGACTTTGAGATTATGATGTTGAGATATGACTTTGAGTTTTGGGCTCGTGGTGGATGACTATCCTTTCTTCTTTTCTTTTCTATTACTCTCTTTTATATATTCCTTATTCTATTTCCCCAATGCACTATATTTCAGTTCTGTTTCATTATCATTGTTTTGTATATGTATCTGTTCACTGGGCTTTTTAAGCTCAGCCGCATTTCCTTTTCCTGCGGCAGGTTTTAGTAGGAAGCTGGGTTATGGGAAGAGAGTGCGACTGGACTTAGAAGACTATGCTTTGATAGTTACGCTGGACTAGAGATGATTAGAAGAAGTTTCACCTCATTAGACTTAGTATTTATTTTTGTAACCTTGTAGTATCAGATTTTCCATTTGTAAACCCTGAATTTCTTTTGTATGTATAAATCATATGCTTGTGTTTGTTCTGATATGTCACTATAATGTAATACTTCTACCCTTATCGGGTTGGGGTGTTACAACTGTGGAGGTCCTCACTGCAGTTCTGATTGTCAAACAAGGAATCCATTTCCTTGTAACAATTATGACTATTCATTTCAAGACCAACCTCCACAGTACCCAATTACCCAAGCAACTCCTCAATTCCCGCAAGACCTTTGTCATGAGGTTCTTGAAGCATTTAAAAAATTTAAGGAGGGGTTGGCTACTACATCGTTTCAAGAATCTCGTGAAAAATCAATGGCAGAATTACTTGCTGAAGAACGAGATGCTAGAACCAAATTGAGCATGGAAGAATTACTTGCTGAGCAAAGAGCGGCTAAAATACGTGCCAATCTTCGCTATGCTGCTCTTTATGATGACGATGATGACAGTGATGATGATGAAGATAACATTGTCATTATTCAAAAAGATTCATCAGATTCTTCAGTTGTGATTCCTTCCATTGAAAATCAGGGAGAAAATAATGTGACAAAGTCACTAGCCGTTGATCAAATGAAACTTGAAAATTCCATAACTGCTAGTACTTCTAAACTCCCTCAGTCTATTGATATCACACCCGAAGTTCACATTCACTCTCTAAATATGGGGGATGAGCATCTTAGCACTGTTCCTCAAAAGGAATCGGACGAATTCATAAAGTCTAGTGTTGAGATCCTTGTCCCAATCCCAAGAGAGTCACAGGGAACTTTTGATCATGTGTGTGATTTACCTTATCACCCTGAAAATCAAAAAGATCAATTTGAGACTTTCTCCAATTTTAATGATGATTTTACATCTTATGGAGAAGTTGAGTATGAAGAGGCACCACTGCCTCATTCTGATGTTGACCCTCTTATTGAGGAGTTCACAGATGAACTTACTCACATCAATCCACTTCCATTGGGAAGTGATGATGATCTGTTTGACCTTGAAGCCGATATGGGAGAAACTGGAAATCTTTTAAACTCTAATCCCAACATCGAGCTTAGTATTTCACATGTTGATGAAAATTCTTTATCTTCTGGAGACATCAGTCATGTGGAAGGATTACCTTCTGAGCTAGTCAGCTTAGAAGAAGTGAATGATGAGACTGACACTGAAATCAAAGATGAAGCACTTCGTGCAACATTATTGAATGTCAATCTCCTAATTTCTAAAATCGAGGCTTTCAATATGAAACCTATTTCATCTCCTATCCCGATTAAGGATAGTGAGATTTTCTCCGACGATCCTATTCTGGAGTTTGAAGCCTTTACTTTTGATCATATGGGAGAGAAGATTAGTGGCAGTACCACTTCTCATTCTCATATTTCTCTCCCCGAATATGATTCATTCACCTTTGAGGAGTTCTCCGGTGAACTCACTCATATCATGACTCCTCCGGAGTATGATAGCCCGGGGGGAGATGCACTCAATCATGAGAATTTGCAAATTCCCACCCACCCTCCCGGGATGTTTACGAGCTTAACCCTTGAAATCCAAAATCAGGCTAATGAGCCTGCTCTCGAGGAAGAAAATCTTATCATGATTTTCATCATGGTTTTCTTGCTTTTCTTCACCTACAGGGTGACTTCTCTTGGTCTTCACTCCTTCGGGAATGAGGATACCATCTTTGATCCCGACATTTTCATTTACCATTATCTTGAGCCGGATACTTATCTCATCGGTGTGGAACTTTTACGTGCTTCAAATGTTTGTCCAAACATCTTGAATGAAAGTCCGATGGAGATTGTTTCTTCTACATCATGCTTCCCCAAGGATAAATGAATTCAGGGTCGAGTCGAGCTAGCGACTCGGTAAACAAAAACAGTAGTATTTACTTAGGGTTTTCACCCTAAGTGTGGGGGAGTCCCCTACTGTGGTTACTTATAAAGTGAAAATACAAAATGGTGTTTCCACGTTTAGCTTGTAATGTTGCCCTTTTACGTTCAAAGAGTCGGCATAATAGCCGGGACTTTGAATATTGAGGACAATATTCATGCTAAGGGTAGGGGGGGGGGGGGTATTCTAGCGAATTTTATCACATTTTACCATCTAGTACCCCCGTTTTTAGCCAAAATCTCAAAAATTTTAAAATTTTTTTCACTAAAGTTCAAAATTTTTTGTGGTTATCAGTCCGCCATGTCTAAACGACAAAAGGATTGGCTAATTCAGGAGCAAACGGCTCTTGGTAAAGATATATCAAATCCGTTGATGGCTTGCAATTTGCCCAAAATTGTATGGTAAATCAACTCGCCATATCCCATAAAGTGAATGAGTTGGCTAGCATGCAAGATTATGGCTTGTGGTAAATGCAGTGGAAAATCCATAATTGGTAATCAGCTCACCAAGATGTTGACTATTCCATCAAGAGTTGGCTAGTCCAGAAGCAAACGGCTTTTGGTAAAGACTAATCAAATCCGTTGACAGCTAGCGGTTTGCTCAAAATCACATGGTTATCAGGTGGACCATAGTTCTTACTTGAATCGATACATCTGGCTACTCCAGAAGTGATGGCTTTTGGTAAAGAGTTTCAAATCCATTAAGTTTTTCTCAAAAGATTGCTAAGGACTAGCAATAGTTTAGTGTGGGGGATTGATGAGTGTGTAAATACTCATCATTTTTATGGTATATGAACTGCCAAAAATCCAAAAACATTCAGAAATGCATCAAAATACAGATATTATCCCAAAAGTGTGTTTTATATGTTTTAGATGCAAAATGTTTAAAACCAAATGAAAAATGAACAAAGTTTGCATAATTGGCAGTTTTAGTCCCTCAAGTTTCAAAAATTGACCAAACTAGTCCTTGAAGGTTTAAAATGAAAGAAAAGTCAACTTTGGTCTTCGGGAAATCAAATTTGTTCAATATTAATCCATGGATGAAAGTTTTCACAAAATGGCAAAAACAGCCCCTCAACTTTAAAATTTGGCAAAACAAGTCCCCGGGATTTCAAATTCTGGAAATTTACTTTTATGGTCCTTTGGTAAATGAAACCTGGCAAGTATTACCTTTGGATAACTTTGGAACAGTACCCAAAACCCACCCCCAACTTTTCAGTTATTACATAATTGGTCCTTGTGATTTATAAGTTAACATACCAAACGGACCCTTATTTAGAAAACCCAACCAAACCAATAATCCAACAACCTCCTAAGCCCACCTTAACCTTCCCAAGCCCAACTCACCTTTTAATATTTCCCACCAGGTTTGACCCGGTCAAACTCCACCTCAAAACTACCCTTCACCCTCAATACCACTTCCATGTGAGCCTGCAAAACCACCTCACCCTCATCATCACCACCTCTGTCACACTCCACCCCCTCCTACACCCTCCAAACACAAAACTCCAAAGTATACCCCTGGCATCAATTATATCAAGGGAAAAAGTTAAAATCAATTGGGCGCTAAAATAATCAAACAGCCAAAATTGAGTGAAATTCATCCAATGGTGTTTATTATTATTGGGAACAAGACAAAGAGCACTCAGAAAACCTAATGTGGAGATATAAAGGGGAGAGAAGCCATGGAGCAGAGGATTCGGTTTTAGTTTTTATTAGATATAGTTTAGTTTAATTATTAAAATGTAATTTCATTCCCTATGTTTGTTCAAACTTTGAATTGTACTCCTAAAAGTTTTCAGTATAACAACAATATAATTCAATTCAGTATTCCAATTCAAGTTTTTATTTCCCCATTGCAATTTTCATTTAAGAAATTTATTTCATCTGTGATGTTATGAAATGCTTGTTTAGTAGTAATTGTGGTTCACATAAGCCTTTTATAAATTTTCATAAGCTCAACAAGGTTCAAAATAGATTTTAGCTCAAAAGACTCACATAGTCAACAAAAGTCAATGGTGGTTATTCATGGTGATTATGGGATTAGAAGTGATTAGAATAATGGTTCCTGGGTGTTTTAGGCCTATCCTAAGATAGGCTATGGTGAAAGAAGGCCTCTGTTGAGCTGAGGTCTAAATTTGTAAGCTCTCATTTAGAACTTTTCAGCTTTAATTTGCATCTCAGTTTTAGTAGCTAGTCTTTGTTCATCTATTCTAAATCTGCTTTTTGTTTATAATCTTAATCTATTACTGCTTGTTGTATGCTTGTTGAGAGTTTTTAATGGAATCTGTTTCAGTTGAGTTGCACACTGCTTCATTATGATCAATTCAGAAATTAGGAATGGTAGATGTTAATTGTTGCATTTTGTTAGTAATATTACTTCTTATGTTGATTATGAATGTAGTTTAATCTCTGGTTTACTGTTTCATAGCTTAAATCTGTTCTTGATAGCTTTTTTGAGGTTTTAAGGGATGTTTGGATTAGGCTGTTATGATATGTTGTTGTTGTTGTAATAGGTTAAGTTTACATTGTTCATCATTCTAACCTACTGTAATTCTACCTGTGGTTTGGTCATGTTAGTAGAAAAAGTCAAAATCACTAATAAACCTCAATTGTAGTTAACTGTTGAACAGTTAGGTTCCAAGATCACTCACATCACTTCATTAGTTGTAATTTTAACTTAATTCAGCCTTTAGGTATCATATTACAGCTTAGTCAATCAGTAGAATTAATTAGAACTTCACCAAAGTCAATATTTGTGTTCTAGTTAAAAAAGTCAAAATCTTAGTTGTGCAGAAAACCAAAAGTTGAAGGAATTATTGTGATTTTTGTGGTTCATATTAGAACTTAAAATTTCTTGTGGATATAATGTGCTAGCTCAACTTTAGGAATCAGTGTTCACATTATTTTTAGGATTTTTCTTGAGCTTTTTGTAGCTTACCAAAGTAGGCTGCAGGGCTTATTCTCCCCTGCACCACATGGGGCAGTCCAACCATCAGATCCACAAGCTCTTTCTAAGCTTGTCCTATGAGCTTATGACTTGAAGTTTGGTTCTTTTAGAAGCTCCCCTACCATCCTTCAAGGTTCTAGAATTATTTCATGATTTCCATTTCATTAGGTAGGGCTGCACATGCCATTTAGCTTGTCCCATTTTGCTGTATACTCTGAGAAGTCTGTGCATCAAAGCTTTTTGGCAAGCTCTCATAGGGCTTATTAGTGGGACCCACTTTGTGATTTTTGGGCTTTTGGAAAGCCTGCCACCCCTAGTTGCAACCTCAGTCCTCACCTTGAGCTTATAAGCTTATGTCATAAGCTTGTTTGGCCCTTGAAGTTGACTGCTAGGCTGTTTGTGCCTCAGTGAACTTGTAAGTGCTTATCAGCTTATTCATAGCTTATCTATGTTACTTTTTTTTTGTTAATTTAGCCTCATTCAAGTTCACTTAAGTGATTTTCAGCTTAATCAATGGCTTGTGTCCCCCTAGTAGCTTATTCAAGTTTTTCTTGGGCTAGTTTGACCAAAAGTCAAACTGTTAAGGAATTAAGCACTCAAAGTGCTTATCTTGGAGTTCCTAGCCTATTATTTTTGTAAACGTTTTCCATTTTTAGGTGTAAAATAGTTTTGTAAAAGAAAAATCAAGAAAAATCAATTTAATAATAAGTGATAGTTTCTATTTAATGTAATTTAAATTTTAATTTTCCTATTTAGATTTTTGTTAAGCACTTAGCCTTTTTATATTTTTCTTAAATTGCTTTCATATTAAAGTATTTTTAGTAATTTTATCAGATTTTTATATAATCATTTGGTATTTATTAGATTTAATATTAGTTTTATTAGTAATTAATTAATAATTAAGTTTTAAATAGCATAATTAGTTTTTATTAAGTAAGACCTAGTTTTTATATTTTTCCTAGCTTTTATATAATATAATATAATTTTAGGAATTTTTCTAGAATTTTTACTGTTCATTTTCTATTTTTTATAATTTAAAATAGCTTAATTAGGTAATTAATATTTAATTAGTAATTAATTAATAGAAAAATCACAAAAAGGCAAAAATACATATTTTTAATTTTAAAATTTGTTTCTAGTTATTTTATAATTTTAGAAATTTAATTTTCATTTTTCTAGTATTTAAATAGTATTATATTGTATTTAAGTATTTTAAATATTAATAATTAGTATTAAATAGTATTTAATTAATATTAAATAATTAATTAGTGTAAAAATTATTTTTCTTTTTCTAAAAATTTTCTTTTATCATTAGGATTGTAAAAATGTAATTTTCATATCCGTAGGTATTTTATTTCACTAAAACTCGCGTTTTATTTCGTACGTTAACGTAACTTTAAATCAAACGAACGCGTCTTTAGGTTTAACTCACGTTTTTAGTATATCTGATCATCAGTAACTGTTTGTATAGTATTTCTAAGTTATTTTCATTCCTCATATCTTAGTGTGATCATTCAAACCAAATTCCTTACCTTTCTGTCCAAATTCACCCGATCATAGACCCGTTTTTATACCATCCACACCTCGTCGGGACATAACGACCCGGGGAAACCCTATACTTCCACGGAGATTTGGTCTGAGACGTTTGACTTGGTTGACCACTCACCTGGTCATTTTAGGTTGACCGTTTGGGACCAATCAATTACCAATTATGGTTTTCTACTGCCTTTACCACAAGTCATGGCTAGCCAATTCTTTTACTTTTTAGGCTATGGAGAGTTGAATACCATATAATTTTCGGCAAATTGTCAGCCATCAACGGATTTGATTTATCTTTAACAAGAGCCGTTTACTCCTGGATTAGCCAATCCTTTTGTCGTTTAGACATGGTGGACTGATAACCACAAAAATTTTGAAACAAAGTGATTTTTTTTTTTTTTTTTTTTTTTTTTTTTTTTTTTTTATTTTTTTATTTTTAAATTTGGGCAAAAAACGGGGGTACTAGAGGATATAATGTGATAAAATTTGCTAGAATCCCCCCTCCCCCCACTTAGAATTAAATACTGTCCTTAATATTCAAAGTCCCGGCTATTATGCCGACTCTTTGAACGTAAAATGATAATATTATAAGCTAACTGTTACTTTATTTTTATGTACATACAACACACATTTTTTTTCCAAAGATATATACATTGCAAACAGCTATAGGGGACGGCCACTCCCCCACACTAGGGTGTTAGAAAGTAGAAAAAAGTTAGAGACATGGGTGATAACCCATGTTGTTGCTACTGTTTTTGTTTATCGAGTCGCTAGCTTGACTCGATCCTCGAATTCAATTGTCCTTGGGGAAACTTTGGAGATCCGGGACAACCATGGATGGTATGTCCTCTCCAAAGTAATGTTTCACACGATGCCCATTCACTTTGAAATTCGGTCCGTCATTTTGAGATAATTCGACGGTGCCATAAGGATAAACCTTTGTGATAGTGAATGGACCAGTCCAACGGGTCTTTAGTTTTTTCGAGAAGATCTTGAGTCTAGAGTTGAAAAGAAGGACTCAATCACCAACGTTGAAAACGCGGTTCTTGATTTTTGAGTCATGAATCTTCTTTGTCTTTTCCTTGTAGATCAAAGAGTTCTCCTAAGCTTGATCACGAAGTTCATTTAATTCATTTAGTTGAACTTTCCTATGATCACCCGCAGTTTTGAGGTCAAAATTTGCATGCTTGAGGGCCCAATAGGCTTTATGCTCAAGCTCGATCGGTAGATGGCATGCTTTCTCGTACACAAGCTTGTAAGGCATACACCTGATGAGTGTTTTGTATGCTGTACGAAAAGCCCAAAGTGCATCATCTAATTTATCCGACCACGATGCACGATTTTCACCAACGGTTCTTTCCAAAATTTTCTTAATTCCTCGATTGGAAACTTCTACTTGTCCACTTGTTTGAGGGTGGTACGCAGTAGAAAGATGGTGAGTTACACCATACTTTTGTATGACTTTATCAAATTTTTCATTACAAAAATGCGTACCACGATCACTAATTATAGCACGTGGAGTTCCAAATCGCGCAAAAAAAGCTTTCAAGAATTTTACAACAACTCGGGCATCATTTGTGGGTAAGGCTTTCGCTTCAACCCATTTTGACAAATAGTCAACAGCCACGAGTATGTACTTGTTTCCATGAGATGATGAAAATGGCCCCATAAAGTCGATGCCCCATACGTCAAAGATTTCACAAACTTGAATTATATTTTGAGGCATTTCATTCTTTTGTGAAATATTCCCGTGACGTTGAGAAGCGTCACGGGATTTAACCAATTCTTGGGCATCCTTATAAATCGTGGGCCAATAAAAACCAGAATCAAATACCTTTTTGGCGATGTAGTTTAACCATAAACACACCGCCGGATGACTTGATCCGCACAGATTTTGAAAAGGTAGGGGTCGTCCCAGAAGTAATGTTTCACATCTTTAAAGAATTTATTTTTTTGTTGGGATGACATCTTTTTCACCACAAAGTTACCCGCATGGTAGTTTGCAAAATCGGCAAACCATGGGGTAATAGAATCTCCACGAAAGGTAACCGCATTGAGTGTTTCGAGAGGGAAGGTTTCATTAATTTCTTTCCTCTCGAAGACATCTTGGTGGGGGTTTTCCAAACGGGAGAGATGATCAGTAGCTAGGTTCTCAGCTCCTTTTTTATCATGAATTATGATATCAAATTCTTGCAGGAGGAGAACCCAATGGAGTAGTCTCGGCTTTGCATCTTGTTTTGCAAAGAGGTACTTCAAAGCCGAGTGATCCGTATACACTATGCTTTTGGTCAATATCAAATATGACCGGAATTTTTCAAAGGCATACACCACAGCTAATAATTCTTTTTCAGTGGTGGTGTAATGACTTTTAGCCTCAGTCATTGTTTTGCTTGCATAGTGTATAGGCTGAAAGTGTTTAGATCTGCGTTGCCCCAAGACGGCCCCTATTGCATAATCACTAGCATCACACATAAGTTTAAATGGCAAGTCCCAATCGGGGGCAACAAGAATTGGTGCCTCAGTAAGTTTTTTCTTTAAAGTTTCAAAAGCTTCTATGCACTCAGGTGAGAAGATAAAAGGAGCATCCTTCTCGAGGAGATGGGTCATAGGCCGGGCGATTTTGGAAAAATCTTGAATAAATCTACGATAGAAACCGGCATGACCCAAAAAGCTCCTAATACCTTTGACGGTAGTGGGATGAGGTAATTTTGCAATGACATCAATTTTGGCTTTATCAACCTCAATCCCATTTTTGAAATTTTATGGCCGAGGACAATGCCCTCTTTGACCATAAAGTTACTTTTCTCCCAATTGAGACACAAGTTCGTGTCTTCACATCGTTTCATCATATTTTCCAAGTGGGAGAGACAAGATTGGAACGAATCCCCAATGACCGAAAAGTCATCCATGAATACCTCCATTGTTTTTCTGATCATGTCGGAAAATATTGACATCATGCACCTTTGGAACGTGCCAGGAGCGTTACATAAACCAAAAGGCATGCGACGGTAGGCGAAGGTTCCGTAAGGGCATGTGAAGGTAGTTTTCTCTTGATCCTGTGGATCAATGGGGAATTGAAAGTATCCCAAGAAACCATCGAGGAAACAGTAGTATTCATTCCCCGCTAATCTCTCGAGCATTTGATCCATGAAGGGTAGAGGAAAATGGTCTTTACAGGTGGCTTCATTGAGTTTTCTATAATCTATACATACCCGCTACCCCGTAACCAAACGAGTTGGAATTAACTCATTTTCCTCATTGGTGACAACAGTTATGCCACCCTTCTTAGGAACACAGTGAATGAGACTCAACCAAGGACTATTAGAAATAGGGTAAATCAATCCAGCATCAAGAAGTTATAGAACCTCTTGTTTGATTACTTCGTGAATTTTTGGATTTACCCTCCTTTGATGTTGCACTGCGGGTTTGAAGTTGTCCTCCATCAAGATTTTGTGTGTACAAAAGTCCGGGTTAATACCCTTAATGTCGGAGAGTTTCCAAGCAATTGCTTGCTTGTGTGACTTCAGAACCTTAATGAGCGCAATTTTCTCCTCATCACTCAAACCCTTAGCAATTATGACGGGTAATTTATCGTTACCCTCCAGGAATGCGTACTCGAGATGAGGAGGTAAGTCTTTGAGCTCGACCTCAGGAAAGTCATCAGTTTTTTCAACATTTTTGACTTCCTCTTTATGAAATATTTATGGTACAACAGGAAGAGGAGAGGGATCTTCGTTTAATACTTTCTCTAGTAAGAGAATATCCCTCTCAGAGTCAATCTCTTGGTTATCGATTCCATCGGGAATCGAATCACTCTTGAGAAAGGCCTCAATTTTTTCTAAGCAGAAGTCACTTCCCTCAAACGGAGTGAGGGAAGGAGAAGAATTGGCAATGATGGGATGAGAAGATTGAGTGAGGTTTTCACTCGAAGAAGTGTCAATGAAACCTAAAACCTCTTGAGCGTACTCCTCAGCAGCAATATCGATGACATTTATTTGGTTTACCGATTCAGAGTCATAATTGGAGGAGTACCTCGAAGTTTGATCGAGGTTGAAGATGACAGCTTCAGTTCCAACACTGTAATCTCCCGTAAAATTTCCTATGAATAGTAAAAGTAAATCAAAGACTAATATATCATTACGTTAATTAATAACGTTTTTACCAATAACATTTTTTTTTTAAAAATTTTGTTTGTCAAATATGCTATGTTACTTAAAAATTATTACGATATTTATGATTCCTTGCTACTTGGAACGATGCTCACACATGTACCACTATAGTCTAAAATCACGAGAATATTAAACTTTTACCATTTACAAACTTACGTAACATATTTTAGCAAAACATATTCGACAACCCCCGGACTCACGTAAACGTTTCACTAAATATTAACTAAACTTTCACTAATCACAAATTTAATTTTTACTAATCCTAATTTCATATAACCAGACCCTTAATTTTATACTAAGCCCAAAGTTTAAACCGGCCTGTTACTATTCACGGCCCACACAAAATTTAGCCCCAAAAACCCCTTGTAATTATTTGGTAATACGTGGCTAGACCAAGCCAGAAACACGTCTTGTACGCTTTATTCTTACACACGACATCCCTATATTTTTACACACTCTTGTTCCTCACCTAGTCAACTTTGAGGATGTCAAATTTTAGCTTCACATGTCGAGTCTAACAACGTTTTTACTAGGCAAAGTGTTTGTCCAAAAATCGATTTCATAACAATTACAACTAATCCAAAACTAAACCATTTTAAGTCCCGTTTGTTTCTATTAAGTCCTAAAACCATTTCTAAACTAAATCTCATGTTTAAATATTACATTCTATCAACCATCACCGAGCCTAGCCAAAAGTTCCAAATCGTTACAAAAGAAAAAGGATAGTTGACATGTTATTTTCAAAACAAAGATTGTACTCCCCTTTTCATGCACACACAAGTATATATTATAAGACTCTAGGCAAGTACTAAATGTTTTTTTTTAATACAACCTCAAAGGTACAATCCATTTTTAAAATCAAACAACACGTTTTCTTTTGGGCTTTGGTGTATGTCGATAGCTAGGAAACAAAGAGAAGAGAAATGTTGCATCTTACACACTCTCAAGACTTTAGGTATACACGTTAACATCCCATCTCATAAATGTTGGTTACTAGGTTACTCCAAGTCTCGTATATAAGCCACCATGCATGCATGCACTCGTACTCCCAAATACAATGCAAATATCAAATACTCAAAGTTTCTTAGTCCTCCTTCTAGTTCGATTCACTTTGGCAATAGCACAAGTCCTTCGTGTGGTGTTTAGGAAGAACAAAGCCTTGTTTGTGAACCTTGGCTAAGTCGACATACACACTACACTCTCGTATTCACTTCCCCTCAACTCTACGTCTCGTTTTACCCCACCATTTTGGTGTAGTAAGTCCTATACGACTCTTTTCAATATTTGTTTAAACGTACATTTGTAATTATTTTCGTACACAACACAAAAAAATGCACCTTATTACTCGTAAACTAAATAAACAACACATACGTATTATACATTCGTCTATATATTCCCCATCTTAACAATCAAGTAATATAAAGATTTGAACCTAAAAAGTTACGTACAAACTATTTTTGGATACCTTTCTAACGTATCACAACTAGTCGTGAAAACTCTTAAAATTTTTCTAAGTCTTTTACTTCTAAAAACTCGTTCCATGCAAGCCTAAAACGAACGTATATCTTTAAATTCTATGTAACGAGCATGCTATTTTATTTCACAAACTAATAGACCCCCTGACAAACAATCATTTTCGTATAAAAACTTTGCAATAAAAATCGCGACTTGAACCTCTAAAAGTAACAAAGCAAATCGACTTGAACCTAGTTTTGAAAACAAATAACTATCGATTGGGCCTAAAAGCCCAATGAGCCAAAAATAAGCCGATCACATAACCTGTCTCAATAAGCTGTTGAGTAACGTTTTTATGATCCTAATATTAGCCTAAAACCCTCGTAAGCCCATTGGATTTAGAAAGCTTAACGGGCCCTAGTTATTTTCGTTAAAAGCCCATAAGCTATAAAATAAGCTTTTCGACAAATAAGCAGTTAGGAAAAGTTAAATAAGCTATTTTTAAACTAATTAAGAAATAAAAACACTAAGTTTTGAAATTAGTGAATTTTGGACTAAATTTGCAAATTTTATAAATTTCGGGTTAAAAGTGTCACTTTTATAAACTTCAGGTAAAAATTGTCATTTTACAAACTTGAGGATAAAAAACTGATTTTATAAACTTTTGGGATGAAAAATGTAAAAATTATAAAGTTTTCGACGTAAAACGTAAAAATATTTAACTTTGGACTAATGACGTAACGCTAACACCGTTAGGGTAAAAAGTGTAAAAATCTGGAAAAGACAAGGGCCGTATAATATAATTAATATTTTCCATCTTTACTTTCCATTTTACGATCTCGAGTCATGACGTTTACATTTATTTCACACTATTATTATTATTTTCAAACCTTACATTATATATATATATATATATATATATATATAAAACTTATTTAAAAACTTACGATATTTTATCAAACCACAAGTTTTACTATCGTTAAATAACAACTCACGTATTCAAAAACTACTCGCGATTAAACCATTAAGATTATCAAACACTAAAACTTGTCATATATTATCTAGGTAGTGTGTGGAGCCGTTCCCTTATTGCAAACTGAGTATCGATATTTTTACCACTATACCACTAAGGTGAGTTCATAGCCTCGCCTTTACTTATTTAAATATTTTATAAATCTCGCGAGGGGGATACATGCTAGTTTTTACAAACTGAACACAAGTATTTTTCTTGGTATGCTTTATATCGTTATTTCTTAAGTACCTTATTGCCAAAAGTCCCTCATATCATGAGCCTTAGTCACTCGTAGGGTGAACTTAAATAATTGTGGATAGATCTATTAGGGATTGACAATCCCCGTTTGGGCGTTCGAGAAAACTACCAAACACACTTTATTTGAAATCTAATTGGTTACTGGCAAGAACCTATCCCGAGGGCCATTGTTACTATAATTCATCATTTATGATGAGATCTGTTAACCGGATGAGTGTCATGAGCTTAATGCAATAACAACTGTTTTTTAACTTATAATTGTATGACGATGCAATTATCACTTATAACTTGTGTTCAACTATTAAACTTAAACCTATGAATATCACTCAACTTTTGTTGATTTTTAGCATGTTTATCTCAGGTCTATAACGAGCAAGGATGGGACGGAGGAGCACGAAATTTTCACAAAGGCTATAAATTTTTATTATCATTCGAAAACCTATTTAACAAATTTTGAAACTACTGGGACCTCATTTTGAAAACTCTGATATTTATAAAAATTCGAATGATAAATGTTTTAAAATGACTAAATTAATAATCATTTTCTACTGAAAAACTGTGAGCTGTGAAGTAACACCCAATCTTTATTCCGCTGCAAATATTTTAAAAATTGGGGGTGTTATAGATTGGCATCAGAGCTTTAGTTATAGCGAAACGGGTCTAATACAGATCCGAACTATAACCGTTTTTACAAACCAAAATATTTTATAGCCTTACACTCTTCGTGCCTTCCGTGTCTGCAGACTACCTTGCTCAGTACATTACCTGTTAACATTATTCTGCATGTTTAGAAATTGCGCTTACACAATAATTATTTCATCCGCACTATTATATCTTTAACGTAAAAATTACTTATAAAATACTATTCTCGGTTACTACAGTAACATGTCTCCAAAAACTTTCGTGAACGCCAAAACTACACTCCGTAATACTAATACCTCACCTATCAATCAAAATTTTCCGAATACTGAAGATCCCTACATACAAATATCACAGCCCCAACTTAATATAGAAATCACTCAGAAATCACTTTCATCGTCGCCTATTTGTTCACCTCTACGTCAAAAACTTAGGAGAACTACTGAATCATATGAAGATGTGATTGGTGGTCAGGCAACATTCGAAGTTGGACAAAGTTCACGTCAAGAGAGGCCGTGGAAGAATGTTGAGCCAAATTCTCCTTTACCCTACACTTTAGATTCCCCAATACCAGATATCCCAAATAATTTATCCTCCCCTGATTCCCCCAACTACAATATAAGCACACCTGATTCAATATGGACTCTTGTTTATCAACAAGCCAGCATATTAGAGGCTCACGCTGAATAGCTGAAAGGTTTACAACCAACAAAATTTGAATGGTACGACCGTAACCTTGACGCATTGTTCAAAAGAGCGGATGCTGAAAGACGAGCAATATGTGAATTAGGAATAAAGATTAATGAGATAAAGGACAATACCAACCAGGAACTTGGAAGTTTGGATTCCAGGGTCCGCTCTGCAAGAAGAGAACACGGCCATACACTTGGTAGAATTGAAGACATTGAAAGGACCCTATGGATGGCCAGAGATACAGAAAGAAACCAGAGTCAAAGGATTGCCGCATTAGAGACTATGCTGGCTAATCAATTGAACATGTGTCAGGAATGTTTCTCAAACATGGATGCAACACAACTTGAACTTGAGAAAGAGATTAGATATTTACGTCAGAGGCGTAACTAATTTTAAGTTTACAAGTATCCCTGTTGCAACTACTAAACCAGACAGACTTGGTTAGTATTTCATGTAATGTTCAATAAATCTGAACCTTTCAAAATTTGTAATCTTATCTTCTGTTACATCTCTTTGTTATGAATCAACCGTTTCTTTCGTATCAAGCATGCATACAATGAATCCTCATACCTTCATGCAAAAATCTCATCAATTGTTACCTCCCTTGATGAACAAATAACTCCACGTAGATTCCTGACATATTAATAAGAGACCTTGTACTAATTGTTTTACAAAAATGATCAGTCAATTTATTAATATTATGACAACTTCTACAATACTATTCAAATCTACCATAAGATTTCTTACAATTGTTAAGACTTCTTAAACATACTATAATTCACCAGAAACCAAAGGATGGTCTAAAAAAAAAAATTCAAGAGAGAACTTGAAAAATGGAGAGAAAATTATTTTAATGGACGAATTGGTTTGTTCCTTAGTAATCCCATATCAAGAGTTGATTATCTATCTATGATACAAGACAGACATATCTTGAAATTAGATTACAGTAAGGCGTCAATTCAGTCTATCATCAATGAAATAATTAGAATTCATTATTTAAATTATTCTGACATCAGATGGATTCTAAGTTAAGTTTCATTAATGATTTCAGAATATGGACAACGTAAACAATACATGTACTCCATCATCATCAAAAATCACCATGACTACTGAAGATGTCAGGGAATTGGTAAGCAACATCATGTCAGTAGTACTTAAAGGGGCCACCATAGTTTATCCAAGAGGAGAGTCGGATACGTTTGACAAGCACAACCAGGAAAACTACATGGAATATAGGCCAAACCCCTTTAAAACTCCAGAAAGAATGACTAACCCTACCATCACCCGTAACCAAGAGTTTAGGCAAGAAATTAGACCTGAAGCGTAGGGATTGCACCAGGCTTTACCTCTCAAGGGATCTCGAGAAGCTTACAACCCCCACCAGGCAGTGTACCTGATCGATGTAGTATAGTATAATGACAAGTACCGGGGAATTGATCGTTCAGCTAGGAATAGTGTTGCTTGGATTAGAAAAACCTAAAGACTAGGTCTAGAGATGAGAGATGATTCTTTTTGTATTTTTATATTTTTAGGAAAGCAAGTAAAAATCTCAGGTTTGAAGGATTTCAGCGGAATTAGTTGCTAATCAACTAACCCAATACTAAGATGCAATCAAAATAAAATACTAAAAATGAAATTAAACTATATTAAACTAAAGTTGTGAGCAATATGTGGGAGAAATGTGTTTACTTAGATTTCACTACTCCCTAGACATCTTTTACACGTTAATTACTTGTTATAGTTGCGTGGATGACGGATTGTATTCCTTAATATCATTCATGGGGTGGCGTACTTACTTCCCCAATCCTATGAGTGCCTACTTCACTCCTATGTCGAGCCGGCTAAGAAGCTCCTAACATGGAATCATTAGAATTTACTCATGCATTAAATACAACCAATAAAACCTAGTACACATCGGTTCATGTTTCCTAAGACGTTCAAGCATGTTACACAATGGAGATCTGCCAGTTTTCTTAAGCCTGACATTGAAATCATTCATCCAATACAACCATAAACAAGTAATCAACACATAATTAACATCTAGGTTTCATTAGATCCAAGCAAACACAAGATAGATCTAGCCTAACATGTTGAAATCAAGACAAGCACAAGAAATAGCCAACCAACACATTAGACATATTGATTGAATTAAAGAGAAGACTTATCTCAATAGCACATGAAAGGATTCAAGGGGTGAAAACCCTTGAAAATACTGTAAAATACGAGCTAGGGTTTACAAAGTTCGGCCCTAGGGTTCTCCACACAAGTTCATCCCTATGAATGATAAATAGAAAACTATATATAGAGTTTTGAAGGTGACGGCGTCAAGAACAAATGTCTGATGCCGTCATCATGCCGCCAAATAGTTCCTCGGACTGCCTAGATCTGGGTCTGACGCCATCATGTAGTCTCCTTATGCAGGCCGTCATACATTTAACTCTTGACGCCCTTGTTGTGACGCCGTCAGGTTCTGTTCTCAGCAAGGAAAATTAAGTCTTTGGCGTTTTCTTCACTTTTATGCTCCAAAAACGTCCGAATTGCTTCCTTTTCCAGATTTCACTCCGAAAGTACCTAAAATCACAAAAGGAACGATTTAGGGTAATATTTGATCAAATAAATTCAATTACGGGCTTAAATGACCCCCTAAAAGTGGTTCATTTTTTGCCTCATCATATACCCTTACACTTGAGATTTGCTTGTCCTCAAGCAAATGCGCTTTTATTCTACTCAAAATGCAAGTTAGGGGTCATTTAACACTAATATAAAAGTAATTACAACAAATAATCGTTCCACTAAAGACCAATAGACAAGCACGTAGGTCATATACTAGCACCTCACAAATAGTGTTTAGATACTCACATCTCTCGGGTGCAATAAAGTAATATCACAATATGGAAACGGAAAATATCTCTCACTACCTGTCATAGCAAAATAGATTACCATAGGCTTGGGAAAGGATCAAACCTCCACCACATGGCGTAAGCACCTAGGATAAACTATCAAAGAGTTCTTTTAAAGGGTTGTAACGTTAGGTGTAGGGATATGAAATACACGGTTTTGTTGGATATAGGCAGTCTTTACTGGTGGCGAGTTAACAATCTTGGTTAATTACATGTACAATAAAAAATGAAAAATAACAAAAACATAAAATGAACATAGAATAAAACGGGATGGTAGTCCGTATGTTTTTTTTTTCTCTTTTCTTTTTCTATTTTTTTTCTTGTTATATCGATTTTTTTTTTATTTTTTATTTTTTGCATACACTCTAACCCTACCATCCAAAATAATACATCGTAGGGAATGAACATTCCCCTTACACTTGAATCTTTACATACTTTACAATAAACTAATCTAATGACTCGAATTAAGAAAATCAAAAAACTTGGAGTACTTTTAAGATTAACGTACATATGGGGGTAATAATATGATGTTCTTCCCCATTACTCCATAAAATAAGTACTTTACCCATGAGTCCCAATCGTCCCAAAACAATATGTACAACGATATGACTAGACTTAGCAACCATGTAATCAATTAGATAATTAACTTAGGGTTTAATAAATAACAATAATGCACTAAAGATGAGTGCATACACGGAAGGCTAAGGCGATTTGGGTGTACATTTATGTGGGGTGTAACAAATTCTTCCTTTAAGTAAAATGCTTAAAGTTGGAAACGAAAAGATAGGCTCGGAGGGGTGTACTAGGGGTTTCGTGTACTAAAAATAAGTACAACGCTAAGGTGTGGGAAAAATTAGTTGACTTAACTAGCCAAACAATATGACTTAAATGGTCAAGTAATTATGATACGGGTTTAACACAAGGGTGATCCTAATGCCTCTTATCATGTAGTAAATCCTACTACACGAATGTAGTCTCACTAGCGGTCTCGGGATGCATCACTAACGCAAGTTCTAGAATCTAAATGCTACCGGTACACTCATAAGCACTAATAGTAAATGCTTTTCCTATCAAATCTAAAGGCGAACCTCACATATTTGGGTGGAAAATTTTTCTGAATGATACAGTTATGTGCTAGTCATACAATCTCCTATCCATGAGACGCTTGCTATGGCTAAAGTTTCACTCCTAAATGTTGTAAAAAATTTTAAATTTGGCGCTAAAATTGCACTAACAAGTATTTCTCATAGTTTTATTACACGTCTACTATCAAACAAACAAACTCAAGCGAAAGTGTATTTGTAAGGTATCATCATTTTACCCTCCCCTTACACTTAGGACGAACATTGTCCCCAATGTTCTAGTAAAGAATGTAAAAGTGAAATAAGTAAAACAAATGAAATCAAATACTCCCCTGATTCGCTCGGTATGGATAATAAGGTGGCCAGGTTAGATCTTCCTCCAAGAAAATGAACAATCAAAGCTTCCCTTCCAGAATAATAATCATCTTCTTGTCATACATAACCTGTAAATCCTGAGAAAACAGACAAGGCAACCTTGCTTAAAATCGGCGGCAATCTAAATATGTTACTAAATCCTAGAAAAAAAAATGAGATATAATACTTGTGGAATGATGTTTGCAGATTTCCTGGAGATTATAAAACTAATAATTCAACAAAAACTTTAAGACTTCGTTAGAAAAACAAAATCGGTAAAATTTCTAGATTTTTACACGTGACGCCGTCAAGAGTAAACTCGTAACGCCGTCAGAAGTGACCTGCAGAAATTTTTATGTGAAGTTTCCAGAAAATTTCTGGAAAAACTTGGTTCTACTTTCTGGAAAATCCTGCAAAACTTCATTAAGACTCGATACAAGCATTTGACTCTAACAAATACGAATATACATGTTCATTTAATATTGTGGAGAATCATGATCGGTTTGTTTCTTAAAAACATATTTGGGGTTTCCCCTTACACTTATCTTTTGCAAAAATACCTTTGGATGAAGTTAAGACTAAGCCAAACAACAAAATAAAGTATTTCCACTATTTAGTTTTGAAACATGATCTACCAACAATAAAAATAAAGCATGCATACGGATGCAAAAATCAAACAAACAAAATAAAAATCACACAAAGCATGGGTTGCCTCCCAAGAAGCGCTTTTATTTATTTACGAGTCTTGTAGCTAAACTCAAGGTCATGGGTTACGTTTTCCTTTCCCACTTTTGTGCCGACTCAAAACATCTAACCCAATTCTCATCACGCTTCTATTCCGGGCCTAGATTCATGCAACCCGAATAGTATGTTCGCCTCTTCTCATAATAGGCTTCATCATCAATTCCATCTTCCTTAACCTCATAGGGTCGAATCTCATCAATTTGTAGATTCTTGATGCCCTTTAATTCTTCCTTCATGTGAGGCATCATAAAAGTAATCTTCTCTATCCCATCAGTAAACTGAACTATCCCCTTCTCATGATCATAATACATCTTAGTCTTCTCAACAAAAGGTTGTCCAAGAACCATCTCTCCTAGGTGTGGATCTATAATGCCTCTAACATCTTCTAGGATTACAAAGTCGCATTGATAAGTAAAATTTCCTTTAAAGATGTGTACCCCTTTAACTCTCCTGATGAAATTACATAGCCTATTAGAGTTGCAAGGGTCTTTTCTAGGGCTTAACCTATCGTTCATTATCCAATTGTAATAGAGCCTAGACATGATATTCATGGGCGCTTTTAAGTCAATGCATGTATGCTCTCTAGACATGTACCCAATCATGCAAAGAATTTTTATGTTCCTGAAGTTATGCTTCCCAATCCATGGTGTCTTTCTATATTTTGAGGGGCAAGGGTGTTGTAAAAGGAACCTATGGTAACTCAATTCATCCGGGGTTGGAGCGAAGTCCGTAAACTCAATTTTCATTTGGAGAGGCTTAATGAATTCCTTAAATGTGTTAGCTTTTCTCTTTCTTCTTTTATGCGCTATAAGCCTCTTGCTAACTTCTAAATGGCGACTCTCTAAATCCATAACGACCAAACTAGTATAAACAAAAACACGAAGAAAAAAGATAGACTAAAGAGAAACTAAAAAAAATAAAAATAAAATCTTACTAGAAAGGAATCTAGCAAGTAGACCTAATAAAAAGAGATTCTAACCTAGACAATAACTATTCCCCGGGCTGCGGCACCAAAAACTTGATGCGTAGGGATTGCACCAGGCTTTACCTCTCAAGGGATCTCGAGAAGATTACAACCCCCACCAGGCAGTGTACCTGATCGATGTAGTATAGTATAATGACAAGTACCGGGGGATTGATCGTTCAGCTAGGAATAGTGTAGCTAGGATTAGAAAAACCTAAAGACCAGGTCTAGAGATGAGAGATGATTCTTTTTGTATTTTTATATTTTTAGGAAAGCAAGTAAAAATCTCGGGTTTGAAGGATTTGGGCGGAATTAGTTGCTAATCAACTAGCCCAATACTAAGATGCAATCAAAATAAAATACTAAAAATGAAATTAAACTATATTAAACTAAAGTTGTGAGCAATATGTGGGAGAAATGTGTTTACTTAGATTTCACTACTCCCTAGACATCTTTTACACGTTAATTACTTGTTATAGTTGCGTGGATGACGGATTGTATTCCTTAATACCATTCATGCGGTGGCGTACTTACTTCCCCAATCCTATGAGTGCCTACTTCACTCCTATGTCGAGTCGGCTAAGAAGCTCCTAACATGGAATCATTAGAATTTACTCATGCATTAAATACAACCAATAAAACCTAGTACACATCGATTCATGTTTCCTAAGACGTTCAAGCATGTTACACAATGGAGATCTGCCAGTTTTGTTAAGCCTAACATTGAAATCATGCATCCAATACAACCATAAACAAGTAATCAACCCATAATTAACATCTAGGTTTCATTAGATCCAAGCAAACACAAGATAGATCTAACCTAACATGTTGAGATCAAGACAAGCACAAGATATAGTCAACCAACACATAGACATATTGATTGAATTAAAGAGAAGACTTATCTCAATAGCACATGAAAGGATTCAAGGGGTGAAAACCCTTGAAAATACTGTAAAATACGAGCTAGGGTTTACAAAGTTCGGCCCTAGGGTTCTCGACACAAGTTCCTCCCTATGAATGAAAAATAGAAAACTATATATAGAGTTTAGAAGGTGACGGCGTCAAGAACAAATGTCTGACGCCGTCATCTCAGTGCCAAATAGTTCCTCGGACTTCCTAGATCTGGGTCTGACGCCGTCATGTAGTCTCCTTATGCAGGCCGTCATACATTTAACTCTTGACGCCCTTGTTGTGACGCCGCCAGGTTCTGTTCTCAGCATGGAAAATTAAGTCTTTGGCTTTTTCATCACTTTTATGCTCCAAAAACGTCCGAATTGCTTCTTTTACCAGATTTCACTCCCAAAGTACCTAAAATCACAAAAGGAACGATTTAGGGTAATATTTGATCAAATAAATTCAATTCCGGGCTTAAATGAGCCTCTAAAAGTGGTTCATTTTTCGCCTCATCAAGACCTAATGGAATCAAACAAAAGCGAGAACTCACTAAAATAGGAACCAGCAACTCCATCCACTGCAACTTCACTAATGCTCGAGACTGCCACCACAAACGTCTGGGAGATCGTTTCAACTATCATCACCGGCTAGGATACAAACTAAAAGCTAATAGATACTGCCTCGTCACACCTGTTGCCAGAAGGGTATATCTTGGAGGTAAACCCCTGTTTTAAAAATGCGAGAAGCATCACACATGAATCTGCAAGATTAAGTACATGGAGTGTCAGAAAACAGGACACAAGGCAACTAACTGTAGGACTTCGGACAACAAGGGACAAACAACAACTATAATATGCTACAGATGTGGTGTAAAAGGACACTACAAGAACCGATGTCCAAACTACAATATAAATTGGAAAGCCAAGACCTTCGCAAGGAAATGAAAACTCTACAAGGACTTCGGTGGTATCAAGGGAATGATTACTAGATTTATGCCAGTGAATAAATTCCTGTTGTGAATACATAAACTCTAGTTCAAAAATTTCCTGATTGTACCTCTTCCTTGTATTTTACTTTAAGTTACGATGGATGTAACCTAAGTATAACCACTATCCTTCTACCGTATCAAAAAATATACCTTGTAATATTTCCGAAATAATTATAATCTACGTCAATTTCAAATTCTATTCCATTTACCAATTAACAGTATACTGTTATTACCCTAGAAATTTCTGACTCATCATCATAGTATGAACAAAAATTTCTTACTTTATTATTAAAAAGAAATTACGTGTTATATTATAAAAACAACACGTTGAACACCATCTAAAACAACTTAAAGAAAAGCATAAACACCACTGTCATTGAGCCAAGCATTACATCATTTAGTCCTCAATTAAACATAGCCTGATCAACTATGTCTAATTTAGGAAGAATCATGTTATGAAGGAGCAATCATAATGCCAAATTTTCTAAATAACAATCTTCATGTAAAATGATGCGTAGGGATTGCACGAGACTTTACCTCTCAAGGGATCTTGAGATGCTTACAACCCCCACCAGGCAGTGTACCTGATCGATGTAGTATAGTATAATGACAAGTTCCGGGGGATTGATCGTTCAGCTTGGAATAGTGTCGCTAGGATTAGAAAACCTAAAGACTAGGTCTAGAGATGAGGGATGATTCTTTTTGTATTTTTTTGTTTTTATGAAAGCAAGTAAAAATCTCGGGTTTTGAAAGAGTTGGGCGGAATTAGTTGTAAGTCAACTAACCCAATACTAAAGATGCAATCAAAATAAAATACTAAAAATGAAAATAAACTATATTAAACTAGAGTTGTGAGCAATATGTGGGAGAATTGTGTTTACTTAGATTTCATTACTCCCTAGATATCTTTTACATGTTAATTACTTCTTATAGTTGCGTGGATGACAGATTGTATTCCTTAATTCCATTCATGGGGTGGCGTACTTACTTCCCCAATCCTATGAGCGCCTACTTCACTCCTATGTCGAGCCGGCTAAGAAGCTCCTAACATGGGATCACTAGAATTTGCTCATGCATTAAATAAAACCAATAAAACCAAGTACACATCGGTTCATGTTTCCTAAGACGTTCAAGCATGTTACACAATGAAGATCTGCCAGTTTTCTTAAGCCTAACATTGAAATCATGCATCCAATAAAACCATAAACAAGTAATCAACACATAATTAACATCTAGGTTTCATTACATCTAAGCAAACACAAGATAGATCTAGCCTAGCATGTTAAAATCAAGACAAGTACAAGATAAATTCAAACAACACATAGACATATTGAATGAATTAAGAGAAGACTTATCTCAATTGAACATGAAAGGATTCAAGGGGTGAAAACCCTTGAAAACAGTATAAAATTTGACCTAGGGTTTACAAAGTTCGGCCCTAGTTTTCTCCACACAAGTTCCTCCTTTATTGAATGAAAAATAGAAAACTATATATAGATTTTGATGGGTGACGGCGTCAAGAACAAAAGTCTGACGCCGTCATCTTGCCGCCAAATAGTTTCTCGGGCTGCCTAGATCTAGGTCTAACGCCGTCATGTATACACCTTATGCAGGCCTTCACCAAAAATAGTCTTGACGCCCTTGTTGTGACGCCTTCAGGTTTTCACTGGGTCATCATGGTTTTTACTCTTGATGCCGTTAGGATCTTCCTCTTGACGCTGTCAGGTACTGTTCTCAGCATGGAAAATTAAGACTTTGCCGTTTTCTTCACTTTTATGCTCCAAAAACGTCCGAATTGCTTCCTTTTCCAGAATTCACTCCCAAAGTACCTAAAATCACAAAAGGAACGATTTAGGGCAGTATTTTTTCAAATAAATTCAATTTCGGGCTTAAATGACCCCCTAAAAGTGGTTCATTTTTCGCCTCATCATATACCCTTACACTTGAGATTTGCTTGTCCTCAAGCAAATGCGCATTTATTCTAATCAAAATACAAGTTAGGGGTCATTTAACACTAATATAAAAGTAATTACAACAAATAATCGTTCCACTAAAGACCAAAGACAAGCACGGAGGTCATATACTAGTACCTCACAAATAGTGTTTAGATACTCACATCTCTCGGGTGTAATAAAGTATATATCACATTATGGAAACGGAAAATATCTCTCATTACCTGTCATAGCAAAATAGATTACTATAGGCTTGGAAAAGGATCAAACCTCCACCACATGGCGTAAACACCTAGGATAAACTATCAAAGAGGTATTTTAAAGGGTTGTAACATTAGGTGTAGGGATATGGAATACACGGTTTTGTTGGATATAGGCAGTTTTTACTGGTGGCGAGTTAACAATCTTGGTTAATTACATGTACAATATGGTGTTGCTAAGCCAAGACTAGACTCGACTTAAGCTAATAAATGAAAAATAACAAAAACATAAAATGAACATAGAAGGAAAAGGGATGGTAGTCCGTATGTTTTTTTTCTTTTTCTATATATATATATATATATATATATATATATATATATATATATATATATATATATATATATATATATATATATATATATATATATTTTTTTTTTTCTTTTTCTATATATGTATATATATATTTTTTCTCTATTCTTTTTTTAATTTGTACGATTTTTTTTTATTTTTTTTTTATTTTTTTTTAATTTTTTTGCATACACTCTTACCCTACTATCCAAAATAATACATCATAGGGAATGAATATTCCCCTTACACTTGAATTTTTACATACTTTACAATAAACTAATCTAATGACTCGAATTAAGAAAATCAAAACACTTGGAGTACTTTTAAGAGTAACGTACATATGGGGGTAATAATATGATGTTTTTCCCCATTACTCCATAAAATAAGTACTTTACCCATGAGTCCCAATTGTCCCAAAACAATATGTACAAGGATATGACTTGACTTAGCAACCATGTAATCAATTAGATAATTAACTTAGGGTTTAACAAATAATAATAATGCACTAAGGATGAGTGCATACACGGAAGGCTAAGGCGATTTTGGTGTACATTTAAGTGGGGTGTAACAAATTCTTCCTTTAAGTAAAATGCTTAAAGTTAGAAACGAAAAGATAGGCTCGGAGGGGTGTACTAGGGGTTTCGTGTACTAAAAATGAGTACACGCTAAGGTGTGGGAAAAATTAGTTGACTTAACTAGCCAAGTAATATGACTTAAATGGTCAAGTAATTATGATACGGGTTTAACACAAAGGTGATCGTAGTGCCTCTTATCATGTAGTAAATCCTACTACACGAATGTAGTCTCACTAGCGGTCACGGGATGCATCACTAACGCAAGTTCTAGAATCTAAATGTTACCAGTACACTCATAAGCACTAATAGTAAATGCTTTTCATATCAAATCTAAAGGCGAACCTCACATATTTGGGTTGAAAATTTTTCTGAATAGTACGGTTTTATGCTATTCATACAATCTCCTATCCATGAGACGGTTGTTATGGCTAAAGTTTCACTCCTAAATGTTGTAAAAAATTTTAAATTTGGCGCTAAAATTACACTAACAAGTATTTCTTATAGTTTTATTACACATCTACCATCAAACAAACAAACTCAAGCGAAAGTGTATCTGTAAGATATCATCATTTTACCCTCCCCTTATACTTAGGATGAACATTGTCCCCAATGTTCAAGTAAAGAATGTAAAAGTGAAATAAGTAAAACAAATGAAATCAAATACTCCCCTGATTCGCTCGGTATGGATAATAAGGTGGCCAGGTTAGATCTTCCTCCAAGAAAATGAACAATCAAAGCTTCCCTTCCAGAATAATAATCATCTTCTTGTCATACATAACCTGTAAAACTTGAGAAAACAGAGAAGGCAACCTCGCATAAAATCGGCGGCAATCTACATATGCTAATAAATCCTAGAAAACAAAATAAGATATAATGCTTGTGGAATGATGTTTGCAGATTTCTTGGAGATTATAAAACTAATAATTCAACAAAAACTTTGAAGATTCCGTTAGAAAAACAATACCGGTAAAATTTCCAGATTTTTACACGTGACGCCGTCAAGAGGAAACTCGTGACGCCGTCAGAAGTGACCTGCAGAAATTGTTATGTTAAGTTCCCGGAAAATTTCTGGAAAGATTTCATCCTACTTCCTAGAAAATCCTGCAAAACATCATTATGACTCGATACAAGCATTTGACTCTAACAAATACGAATATACATGTTCACTTAATATCGTGGAGAATCATGATCGGTTTTTTTTTCTTAAAAACATATTTGGGGTTTCCCCTTACACTTATGTTTTGCAAAAATACCTTTGGATGAAGTTAAGACTAGGCCAAACAACAAAGTAAAGTATTTTCATTATTTTTGAAACATGATCTACCAACAATAAGAATAAAGCATGCATACGGAAACAATTAACAAACAAAATAAAATAAAAATCACACAAAACATGGGTTGCCTCCCAAGAAGCGCTTGTTTTTGTTCGAGTCACGAGCCTGACTCTACCCTTATTTAACGGAAATAGGGGAGGTTTTCCCTACACTTAGGATTAAGTGCGGGTGGAAGTAGCAATACACACCCTTAGGGAGGAAATATGCCTCGTGAGGAAAGAGTGGTGGATGAATTATATGCTCAAAGGGGTGTGCTCCAATCATCATAACCTTACGTAATTTAATCGGGTTAACGGGTAGATTAAGATTCTCTCCTAGAAAGGGATCATTTTCAATCAACTTCAAGAGATTACTAGTTGGGGATCCATTTTGACCTAATAAACACGGTTTAAACCCATAATGTTTCTTGTGATCAATCATAAATGGGTGATGTAAGCATGTAAGGTCATTTTCCACTCCTATATTGGCTTTCTCTCTACAAGGCTTAGAGTCCACTACTTTTGTCCTAAGACTACCCAGACTACATAGGTTGATGGGTGGGTCGGCTCCTATTTCAACTCCTAAATTGTCATCCAAGGATGGAAGATGAGGTAACAGTTTTGGTTGAGGCTTCGGTTCATCAAAACTAGGAACTTCCCTAGAACTAAGGGTAAGGTTATCATTATAAGCATTCAAACCTATATCCTCTAGTTGTGTTTGGTTCAAAGGTTCTACCTCAATTGGGATTCCTAAAGTCTCATCTACTTCATCCGATTAAGTCACGGGCGGTGTGTATGCCTCAAATGATGGTAGGACTTATGGGGTACTTGGTGGGCTTAGATTTTCAGCTCTATCCTCCATCTTATCAAGATTACCAATGTGCTCAGCTTGTATTGTGGTGAAATCAAACCACTTCATGCACCCAGTTATCTCATCTATACGCTTATCCCAAAACAATCTTCTTGCCTGTTCCCTTAAACTTGCTATCAATTGATCCGTAACAATGTTTGTTGGGTTGTCCATTTTTTTGGTAAGTCTGGCACAATTCTCTATGGTTTCCCATGCTTCATCAACACTTAATCCCCAAAGGTCCCCATTTGCGGCATGGTCAATGTCAATTTTGGTATAGTGGTCGACACGATGGTAAAATCTTTTAATTTGGGACCACATATCGAAATTATGATGAGGGACTTTTCGGAGAAAATATTTAAAACGAGCCCATGCATCATAGATAGGTTCATACTCATGTTGTTTAAAAATCAAAATGTCATTTGGAGTGGGTGAATTTCGTGGTTGGTAGTATGGTGGATTCGCGTTCTCCATAATGGCTAACAGAATAGTCAATGGAAAGGTTTTTACAAACAAAGACACAAAGAAAAGATAGACTAAAGGAAACCTAAAAATAAAAATAAAAATATTACTAGAAAGGAATCTAGCAAGTAGACCTAATAAAAAGAAATTCTAACCTAGACAATAACTATTCCCCGGCAGCGGCGCCAAAAACTTGATGCGTAGGGATTGCACCAGGCTTTACCTCTCAAGGGATCTTGAGAAGCTTACAACCCATACCAGGTAGTGTACCAGATCGATGTAGTATAGTATAATGACAAGTACCGGGGGATTGATCGTTCAACTAGGAATAGTGTCGCTAGGATTAGAAAACCTAAAGACTAGGTCTAGAGATGAGGGATGATTCTTTTTGTATTTTTTTGTTTTTATGAAAGCAAGTAAAAATCTCGGGTTTTGAAGGAGTTGGGCGGAATTAGTTGCTAGTCAACTAACCCAATACTAAAGATGCAATCAAAATAAAATACTAAAAATGAAAATAAACTATATTAAACTAGAGTTGTGAGCAATATGTGGGAGAATTGTGTTTACTTAGATTTCATTACTCCCTAGATATCTTTTACATGTTAATTACTTGTTATAGTTGCGTGGATGACGGATTGTATTCCTTAATACCATTCATGGGGTGGCGTACTTACTTCCCCAATCCTATGAGCGCCTACTTCACTCCTATGTCGAGCCGGCTAAGAAGCTCCTAATATGGGATCACTAGAATTTGCCCATGCATTAAAAACAACCAATAAAACCTAGCACACATTGGTTCATATTTCATAAGATGTTCAAGCATGTTACACAATGGAGATCTGCCAGTTTTCTTTAGCCTAACATTGAAATCATTCATCCAATACAACCATAAACAAGTAATCAACACATAATTAACATCTAGGTTTCATTACATCTAAGCAAACACAAGATAGATCTAGCCTAGCATGTTAAAATCAAGACAAGTACAAGATAAATTCAAACAACACATAGACATATTGAATGAATTAAAAGAAGACTTATCCCAATTGAACATGAAAGGATTCAAGGGGTGAAAACCCTTGAAAACACTGTAAAATATGACCTAGGGATTACAAAGTTCGGCCCTAGTTTTCTCCACACAAGTTCCTCCTTTATTGAATGAAAAATAGAAAACTATATATAGATTTTGATGGGTGACGGCGTCAAGAACAAAAGTCTGACACCGTCATCTCGCTGCCAAATAGTTTCTCAGACTGCCTAGATCTGGGTCTGACGCCGTCTTTTATACACCTTATGCAGGCCGTCACAAAAAATAGTCTTGACGCCCTTGTTGTGACGCCTTCAGGTTTTCACTGGGTCGTCATGGTTTTTACTCTTGACGCCGTCAGGATCTTCCTCTTGACGCCGTCAGGTACTATTCTAAGCATGGAAAATTAAGACTTTGCCGTTTTCTTCACTTTTATGCTCCAAAAACGTCCGAATTGCTTCCTTTTCCAGAATTCACTCCCAAAGTACCTAAAATCACAAAAGGAACGATTTAGGGCAATATTTGATCAAATAAATTTAATTCCGGGCTTAAATGACCCCCTAAAAGTGGTTCATTTTTCGCCTCATCATAAAAGCAACAAATAGAGATAAACTGAACTATTCATAAATATCACAAACTACAATAAATACCTATCTTATTCATTCGTCATTAGGACGAGAAGCCAACAAAGGTATAATTAGAAATTTAAAAAAAAATAAAAAAACCCTAAAGACTAACAGAAAACTCCAATAACGAAAAATTTATCCGAATCCATGTAAATTAATAAATAAACAAATAATTAGCATCGGAAGTACTAACATCACAATAATTATATTATAAACCATAGAATCTTCAATAGGTTGATCCGCTTTGACAACAAAAACCCCCCACCAACAAAACCATAGCGAGAGCCACCACAGGATGAATCACCTTAATTATGCTGAAACATAAATATAAACAAATCATTAAAATAATAACAAGACAAATTCCTAAAAACAAAACAAGTTTTATTCATTATTCGTTAAAAATACATAGAAACACGACAAAGACTTAATTTAAAACAACCTAGCTCAAGATTGTTACCCCCATATCTTGTCCACGGTAATGGCTAGAACCGTGAGGGGTACGACGAACAACAAGATCACAACCAAGAATCCAAAGTCTTCGTCTGGAACATACGCTAAGTCGATAGCGGCAAGGACGACATACACAATCGCAAGGATAGGGATGAGGTGCGGTATTTTGGAGATGGGAAACGAGAAGCAAATGGTTGGTGGAAGAAATGGAAATTTGAAAGGGGTATTTGTAAGTGGAAAACTAGCCGTTAGTTACTATTTTGGACCGTTGGGATTCACTATCTAACCGTTAATTTACTATTCCTAACCATTACCTTCAATATTCACAACCCATAAATACACCAGTTACTTGATCCTGTCTAGCACAAATAAGTCTAACTAAACCACGTCTCCTAAATCTTAATAATAAAAAAATCTCTCGACAACCCTCTGATCGAAATTTCCTAATACAGGAATTTTGCTAAACTTGAATTCCGGGACGGAATTCAGAATGAGGGTTAGGTACTGTAATCTCCTGTAAATTTTCCTATGAATAGTAAAAGTAAATCAAAGACTAATATATCATTACGTTAATTAATAACATTTTTACCAATAACAAATTTCTTTTTTTTTTTTTATATATATTTTGTTTGTCAAATATGCTATGTTACTTAAAAATTATTATGATATTTATGATTCCTTGCTACTTGGAACGATGCTCACACATGTACCACTATAGTCTAAAATTGCGAGAATATAAAACTTTTACCATTTACAAACTTACGTAACATATTTTAGCAAAACACATTCGACAACCCCCGGACTCACATAAACGTTTCACTAAATATTAACTAAACTTTCACTAATCACAAATTTAATTTTCACTAATCATAATTTCATATAACCGGACCCTTAATTTTATACTAAGCCCAAAGTTTAAACCGGCCTATTACTATTCACGGCTGATGAGGCGAAAAATGAACCACTTTTAGGGGGTCATTTAAGCCCGAAATTGAATTTATTTGATCAAATATTGCCCTAAATCATTCCTTTTGTGATTTTAGGTACTTTGGGAGAGAAATCTAGAAAAGGAAGCAATTCAGATGTTTTTGGAGCATAAAAGTGAAGAAAACGCCAAATTCTTAATTTTCCTTGCTGGGAACAGTAGGTGACGGCGTCAAGAGCAACACCCTGACGGCGTCAAGAGTAAATTCCATGACGACCCAGTACAGAATGGACGGCATCACGAAGTAGATCAAGGTAGTCTGAGAAGAATTTTGGCGCCGAGGTGACGGCGTCACAAGCTTTGTCTTGACGCCGTCATACCCTATTTCCTATATATAGTTTTCTAATTTTCACATTAAAAAGAGAGAAGTTTGGGAGAAACCCTAAGTACGAACTTGGTGCGAATTTTACAGGTTTTTCAAGGGTTCTAAGCCCTTGATACCTTTCATGTGTAATTGAGATAAGTATTCTTTTAATTCAATCAATATGTCTATGTGTTGGTTGTCTATATCTTGTTCTTGTCTTAATTCCATCATGCTAGGCTAGATCTATCTTGTGTTTGCTTAGATCTAATGAAACGTAGATGTTAATTATGTGTTGATTACTTGTTTATAGTTGTTTTGGATGAATGAATTTAATGTTAGGCTTAAGAAAACTGGCAGATCTCCAAATGGTAACATGCTTGAACGTCTTAGGAAACATGAACCGATGTGCACTAGGTCTTTATTGGTTGTATTTAATGCATGAGCCACTGTTTATAATCTCTATGGTTGTGCTGGGCATGGCATAGGAGGAGATAAGAGCTCATAGAATTGGGGAGTTAAGTGCGCCACCGCATGAATGGTATTAAGGAATACAATCCGTCATCCATGCAACTATAACAAGTAATTAACGTGTAAAAGATGTCTAGGGAGTAGTGAAATCTAAGTAAACACATTTTCTCCACTTATTGCTCACAACCTTAGTATAATTTAGTTTATTTTCATTTCTAATATTTTATTTTGATTGCATCTTTAGTATTGGGTTAGTTGACTAGCAACTAATTCCGCCCAAATCCTTCAAACCCGAGATTTTTACTTGCTTTCTAAAAAATATAAAAATACAAAAAGAATCATCTCTCACCTTTAGAACTAGTATTTAGGTTTTCTAATCCTAGCGACACTATTCCTAGCTGAACGATTAATCCCCCGTTACTTGTCACTATACTATACTACAACGATCAGGTACACTGCCTGGTGGGGGTTGTAAGATTCTCAAGATCCCTTGAGAGGTAAAACCTGGTGCGATTCCCACGTACATCAAGTTTTTGGCGCCGCTGCCGGGGAATAGTTATTGTCTAGGTTAAAATCTCTTTTTATTAGGTCTACTTGCTAGATTCCTTTCTAGTAAGATTTATTTTTATTTTAAGGTTTTCTTTAGTCTATCTTATTTCTTTGTGTTCTTTGTTCGTAAACTATTTTGATGGATAACAATAACATTGATCGTTTGATTCCTGTTATTCGTGTTTTTCGTCATAGGATTTTCCATATGCCAGCCCCACTCCCTCTAGTGGAGAATGAGAACCCACCTAACCTGTCACCCAACCACCACTTTGACAATAATTCTGAGCTAGAAGAGTCTGATCATGATGATGATCATAGGGCTAGTCCTTTTTACTATTCAGACTCCGATGAGTGTGATAGTTCATTTAACATGCAATTTCCTTGTAAGATCAGATTTAAGATCTTTAACGCCTATCTTAACTCATCTCTTCCAATGAACGTAATATCGCGTAATGAATACAATAAAATCATGGTAGATGAGTTAGAATACAAAGGAGAAAACATTATTGCTAGGGCAATACCATTGCATGTGTTTGTAGGAAGCTTGGTCTATCTTGTTGAGTTCATGGTTATGGAGAATCTAGGAGAATTTCTTGATGATAAGTTGACCCAAGTTGTGTTTGGAAAACCTTTCAAACAGTTGACCAACCTTGATGAAAAACTCATAGAAGGGTTAATTACATTCTCGGATGGGGAAGAAGATTTTGTCTATCAAATGCCTCGCACACACCCTAGGTTCAAGGATTTTCCCATGGAAAAGTGTAGTAGGTATCCGCCCATAGAGATGCTAAGTGAGAATGATAAGAGAAAAGGACTTAAGTATACTCATGAAAAGAATAAAAGATACCATCACGGATGCTTAGAATTAGGAGATGATTATAAGAAAGATGAGGCGATTATTAGATGGCTCACACTTGGTTATGTGAGCATAAGCGATACACGTTAACCCATGACCTTGAGTCTAGCTACAAGACTCGTAAATAAAGAAAAGCGCTTCTTGGGAGGCAACCTATGCTTTGTGTGATTTTATTTCGTTTGTTTGTTATTTGCTTTCGTATGCATGCTTTATTTTTATTGTTGGTTGATCATGTTTCTAAAATAAGTAGTGGAAATACTTTACTTTGTTGTTTTGGCCTAGTCTTAACTCCACCTAAAAGTATTTTTGCAAAAAGATAAGTGTAAGGGGAAACCCCAAATATGTTTTAAGAAACAAACCGATCATGATTCTCCACAATATTAAATGAACATGTATATTAGTATTTGTTAGAGTCAAATGCTTGTATTGAGTCATAACGAAGTTTTGCAGGATTTTCCAGGAAGTAGGACCAAGTTATTCCAGAAATTTTCTGGAAACTTAACATAAGAATTTCTGCAGGTCACTTCTGACGGCGTCAAGAATTTCTTCTTGACGGCGTCACGTGTAAAAATCTGGAAATTTTACCGGTTTTGTTTTTCTAACGGAGTCTTATGGTTTTTGTGAATTATTAAGTTTTATAATCTCCAGGAGATCTACAAACTTCATTCCACAAGCATTATATCTTATCTTGTTTTCTAGAATTTAGTAACTTATATAGGATGCCGCCGATTTTACGCGAGGTTGTTTTGTCTATTTTCTCAGGATTTACAGGTTATGTATGACAAGAAGATGATTTACATTTTGGAAGGGAAGCTTTGTTCATTTTCTTGGAGGAAGATTTAACCTGGCCACCTTATTATCCATACCGAGCGAATCAGGGGAGTATTTGATTTCATTCTTTTTACTTTTTAACTTTTACATTCTTTACTTGAACATTGGGGACAATGTTCATCTTAAGTGTAAGGGGAGGGTAAAAAGATGATACCTTACATATGCACTTTCGCTTGAGTTTGTTTTGTTTAATGGTAGATGTGTAATAAAACTATGAGAAATACTTGTTAGTGCAATTTTAGCGCCAAATTTAAATTTTTTTACAACATTTAGGAGTGAAACTTTAGCCATAGCAAGCGTCTCATGGATAGGAGATTGTATGACTAGCACATAACCGTATATTCAGAAAAATTTTCCACCCAAATATGTGAGGTTCGCCTTTAGATTTGATAGGAAAAGCATTTACTATTAGTGCTTATGAGTGTACTGGTAGCATTTAGATTCTAGAACTTGCGTTAGGGATGCATCCCGAGACCGCTAGTGAGACTACATTCGTGTAGTAGGATTTACTACATGATAAGAGGCATTAGGATCACCCTTGTGTTAAAACCGTATCATAATTACTTGACCATTTAAGTCATATTACTTGGCTAGTTAAGTCAACTAATTTTTCCCACACCCTTAGCGTTGTACTCATTTTTAGTACACGAAACCCCTAGTACACCCCTCCGAGCCTATCTTTTCGTTTCTAACTTTAAGCATTTTACTTAAAGGAAGAATTTGTTACACCACACTTAAATGTACAACCAAATCGCCTTAGCCTTCCGTGTATGCGCTCATTTTTAGTGCATTATTGTTATTTGTTAGACCCTAAGTTAACTTTCTAAGTGATTACATGGTTGCTAAGTCGAGTCATATCCTTGTACATATTGTTTTGGGACGATTGGGACTCATGGGTAAAGTACTTATTTTATGGAGTAATGGGGAAGAACATCATATTATTACCCCCGTATGTACGTTAATCTTAAAAGTACTCCAAGTGTTTTGATTTTCTTAATTCGAGTCATTAGATTAGTTTATTGTAAAGTATGTAAAGATTCAAGTGTAAGAGTGTATGCAAAAAAAAAAAAAAAAAAAAAAAAAAAAAAAAAAAAAAAAAATCGAAAAAATCAAGAAAAAGAAAAAAAAAATAGAAAAAGAAAAAGAGAAAAAAAAACATACGGACTACCATCCCTTTTTATTCTATGTTTATTTTATGTTTTTGTTATTTTTCATTTATTAGCTTAAGTCGAGTCTAGTCTTGGCTTAGCAACGCCTTATTGTACATGTAATTAACCAAGATTGTTAACTCACCACCAGTAAAACTTCCTTTATCCAACAAAACCGTGTATTTCATATCCCTATACCTAACGTTACAACCCGTTAAAAGACCTCTTTGATAGTTTATCCTAGGTGCTTGAGCCATGTGGTGGAGGTTTGATCCTTTCCCAAGCCTATGGTAATCTATTTTGCTATGACAGGTAGTGAGAGATATCTTCCGTTTCCATATTCTAATTTATACTTTATTACACCCGAGAGATGTGAGTATCTAAACACTATTTGTGAGGTGCTTGTGTATGACCTCCGTGCTTGTCTATTGGTCTTTAGTGGAACGATTATTTGTTGTAATTACTTTTATATTAGTGTTAAATGACCCCTAACTTGTATTTTGACTAGAATAAAAGCGCATTTGCTTGAGGACAAGCAAATCTCAAGTGTAAGGGTATATGATGAGGCGAAAAATGAACCACTTTTAGGGGGTCATTTAAGCCCGAAATTGAATTTATTTGATCAAATATTGCCCTAAATCGTTCCTTTTGTGATTTTAGGTACTTTGGGAGAGAAATCTGGAAAAGGAAGCAATTCAGACGTTTTTGGACCATAAAAGTGAAGAAAACGCCAAAGTCTTAATTTTCCTTGCTGGGAACAGTAGGTGACGGCGTCAAGAGCAACACCCTGACGGCGTCAAGAGTAAATTCCATGACGATCCAGTACAGCATGGACGGCGTCACGAAGTAGGGCGTCAAGAGTAAAATTTATGACGGCCTGGAAATGCTAATACATGACGGCGTCAGAAGTAGATCAAGGCAGTCCGAGAAGAATTTTGACGGCGAGGTGACGGCGTCACAAGCTTTGTCTTGACGCCGTCAGACCCTATTTCCTATATATAGTTTTCTAATTTTCAAATTAAAAAGAGAGAAGTTTGGGAGAAACCCTAAGTACGAACTTGGTGCGAATTTTACAGGTTTTTCAAGGGTTCTAAGCCCTTGATACCTTTCATGTGTAATTGAGATAAGTATTCTTTTACTTCAATCAATATGTCTATGTGTTGGTTGTCTATATCTTGTTCTTGTCTTAATTCCATCATGCTAGGCTAGATCTATCTTGTGTTTGCTTAGATCTAATGAAACCTAGATGTTAATTATGTGTTGATTACTTGTTTATAGTTGTTTTGGATGAATGAATTTAATGTTAGGCTTAAGAAAACTAGCAGATCTCCAAATGGTAACATGCTTGAACATCTTAGGAAACATGAACCGATGTGCACTAGGTCTTTATTGGTTGTATTTAATGCATGAGCCACTGTTTATAATCCCTATAGTTGTGCTGGGCATGGCATAGGAGGAGATAAGAGCTCATAGAATTGGGGAGTTAAGTGCGCCACCCCATGAATGGTATTAAGGAATACAATCCATCATCCATGCAACTATAACAAATAATTAACGTGTAAAAGATGTCTAGGGAGTAGTGAAATCTAAGTAAACACATTTTCACCACTTATTGCTCACAACCTTAGTATAATTTAGTTTATTTTCATTTCTAGTATTTTATTTTGATTGCATCTTTAGTATTGGGTTAGTTGACTAGCAACTAATTCCGCCCAAATCCTTCAAACCCGAGATTTTTACTTGCTTTCTAAAAAATATAAAAATACAAAAAGAATCATCTCTCACCTTTAGAACTAGTATTTAGGTTTTCTAATCCTAGCGACACTATTCCTAGCTGAACGATCAATCCCCCGGTACTTGTCACTATACTATACTACAACGATCAGGTACATTGCCTGGTGGGAGTTGTAAGCTTCTCAAGATCCCTTGAGAGGTAAAGCCTGGTGCGATTCCCACGTACATCAACGGCCCACACAAAATTTAGCCCCAAAACCCCTTGTAATTATTTGGTAATACGCGACTAGACCAAGCCAGAAACACGTCTCGTACGCTTTATTCTTACACACGACACCCCTATATTTTTACACACCCTCGTTCCTCACCTAGTCAACTTCGAGGATGTCAAATTTTAGCTTCCCATGTCGAGTCTAACAACGTTTTTACTAGGCAAAGTGTTTGTCCAAAAATCGATTTCATAACAATTACAACTAATCCAAAACTAAACCATTTTAAGTCCCGTTTGTTTCTATTAAGTCGTAAAACCATTTCTAAACTAAATCTCATGTTTAAATATTACATTCTATCAACCATCACCGAGCCTAGCCAAAAGTTCCAAATCGTTACAAAAGAAAAAGGATAGTCGACATGTTATTTTCAAAACAAAGATTGTACTCCCCCTTTTCATGCACAAACAAGTATATATTATAAGACTCTAGGAAAGTACTACATGTTTTTTTAATACAACCTCAAAGGTACAATCCATTTTTAAAATCAAACAACACGTTTTCTTTTGGGCTTTGGTGTATGTCGATAGCTAGGAAACAAAGAGAAGAGAAATGTTGCGTCTTACACACTCTCAAGACTTTAGGTATACACGTTAACATCCCATCTCATAAATGTTGGTCACTAGGTTACTCCAAGTCTCGTATAGAAGCCACCATGCATGCATGCACTCGTACTCCCACATACAAAGCAAATATCAAATACTCAAAGTTTCTTAGTCCTAGTTCTAGTTCGATTCACTTTGGCAATAGCACAAGTCCTTCGTGTGGTGTTTAGGAAGAACAAAGCCTTGTTTGTGAACCTTGGTTGAGTCGACATACACACTACACTCTCGTATTCACTTCCCTCAACTCTACGTCTCGTTTTACCCCACCATTTTGGTGTAGTAAGTCCTATACGACTCTTTTCAATATTTTTTTAAACATACATTTGTAATTATTTTCGTACACAACACAAACAAATGCACCTTATTACTCGTAAACTAAATAAATAACACATACGTAATATACCTTCGTCTATATATTCCCCACCTTAACAATTAAGTAATATAAAGATTTGAACCTAAAAAGTTACGTACAAACTATTTTTGGATACCTTTCTAACGTATCACAACTAGTCGTGAAAACTCTTAAAATTTTTCTAAGTCTTTTACTTCTAAAAACTCGTTCCATGCAAGCCTAAAACGAACGTATATCTTTAAATTCTATGTAACGAGCATGCTCTTTTATTTCACAAACTAATAGACCCCCTGACAAACAATCATTTTCGTATAAAAAATTTGCAATAAAAATCGCGTCTTGAACCTCTAAAAGTTACAAAGCAAATCGACTTGAACCTAGTTTTGAAAATAAATAACTATCGATTGGGCCTAAAAGCCCAATCAGCCAAAAATAAGCCGATCACATAAGGTGTCTCAATAAGCTGTTGAGTAACGTTTTTATGATCCTAATATTAGCCCAAAACCTCGTAAGCCCATTGGATTTAGAAAGCTTAACGGGCCCTAGTTATTTTCGTTAAAAGCCCATAAGCTATAAAATAAGCTTTTCGACAAATAAGCAGTTAGGAAAAGTTAAATAAGCTATTTTTAAACTAATTAAGAAATAAAAACACTAAGTTTTGAAATTGGTGAATTTTGGACTAAATTTGCAAATTTTATATATTTCGGGTTAAAAGTGTCACTTTTATAAACTTCAGGTAAAAATTATCATTTTACAAACTTGAGGATGAAAAAATGATTTTATAAACTTTTGGGATGAAAAATGTAAAAATTATAAAGTTTTGGACGTAAAACGTAAAAATATTTAACTTTGGACTATCGACGTAACGCTAACACCGTTAGGGTAAAAAGTGTAAAAATCTGGAAAAGACAAGGGCCGTATAATATAATTAATATTTTCCATCGTTCCTTTCCGATCTCGAGTCACGACGTTTACATTTATTTCACATTATTATTATTATTTTCAAACCTTACATTATATATATATATATATATATATATATATATATATATATATATATATATATATATATACATATATATATATATATATATATATATATATATATAACTTACTTAAAAACTTATGATATTTTATCAAACCACAAGTTTTACTATCGTTAAATAACAACTCACGTATTCAAAAACTAATCGCGATTAAACCATTAAGACTATCAAACACTAAAACTTGTCATATATTATCTAGGTAGTGTGTGGAGCCGTTCCCTTATTGCAAACTGATTATCGATATTTTTACCACTATACCACTAATGTGAGTTCATAGCCTCGCCTTTACTTATTTAAATATTTTATAAACCTCGCGAGGGGGATACATGCTAGTTTTTACAAACTGAACACAAGTATTTTTCTTGGTATGCTTTATATCGTTATTTCTTAAGTACCTTATTGCCAAAAGTCCCTTATATCATGATCCTTAGTCACTCGTAGGGTGAACGTAAATAATTGTGGATAGATCTATTAGGGATTGACAATCCCCGTTTGGGCATTCGAGAAAACTACCAAACGCACTTTATTTGAAATCTAATAGGTTACTGGCAAGAACCTATCCCGAGGGCCATTGTTACTATAATCCATCATTTATGATGAGATCTGTTAATCGGATGAGTGTCATGAGCTTAATGCAATAACAACTATTTTTTAACTTATAATTGTATGACGGTGCAATTATCACTTATAACTTGTGTTCAACTATTAAACTTAAACCTATGAATATCACTCAACTTTTGTTGATTTTTAGCATGTTTATCTCAGGTCTATAACGAGCAAGGATGGGACGGAGGAGCACGAAATTTTCACAAAGGCTATAAATTTTTATTATCATTCGAAAACCTATTTAACAAATTTTGAAACTACTGGGACCTCATTTTGAAAACTCTGATATTTATAAAAATTCGAATGATAAATGTTTTAAAATGAGTAAATTAATAATCATTTTCTACTGAAAAACTGTCAGCTGTGAAGTAACACCCAATCTTTATTCTGCTGCAAATATTTTAAAAATTGGGGGTGTTACAAACACGCAATGTGATCTCTTGCTCAAATACATCGATGAGAGCACGCCCACTTCTAAGGAATCCCCTTCCAAGAATTAGAGGGACCCTTGAATCGGCATCAAAGTCAACAATCACAAAATCTTCCGGAAAATGGAACTTTCCCACTTTAACGAACACGTCCTCGGCAATGCCAAGAGGACGTGATATTGAACACTCGGCAAGCTCTAAAGTCATGCACGTGGGAGTAAGTTCGGGAAGAGAGAGTTTTTTCCACATAGAATATGGCATAAGGTTAATGCTAGCACCAAGATCGGCTAAGGCAAAGCATTCAACCATACCCGGAAAAATACATGGAATGAGGAATTTTCTGGGGTCTCCAAGCTTCTCGGGAAGCTTTTTCAAGAGAACTGCCGAGCAGTTCTCATTTAGAGGAGTTCTAGCCATCTCAAAGAGTTTTTCCTTATTACTTAACAGATTCTTGATTATTGATGCGAATTTGGGCATCAAGATGATAGCATCCGTGAAGCTAATGTCAAAGTGCAAATCTTGAAAGATTTGGAAAAATTTATCCATTTGGTGACTAGCCTTTTCGCGGAGCTTTTGTTCATTCAAGCATGATAGGTAAGGAATATAAGTTTTAGATTTAGGGTTCTCAACTGGAGTCTCAGGTGGATTAAAGACAACTCCAGGTTTCGACATGGTTTCTGGGACAACCTGAGGGTGGACATGTGCGGTACTTCGTGGACCAGTGGATTGCACCTTGTCCTTTGTCACCTCAGGTTCACGTTCCACTACCTTTGGAGGAGAGGAAGAAGAGGTAGTAGGAATTGCGGGTTCCTTATATGAAACACAACTACAAGTTATGATCGCTTTTGCATCGCCCCTCGGATTAGCGATCGTGTTGCTAGGTAAAGTAGTACCTGAGCCCGAGGTTCGATCATTTAAAGACTTCTTGATGTCAGAAATCTGGATGACCAACAACTTGTTCAATTCTTCTTGGGACTTCATGAATTGTTTTAACAACTCATCAGATGAAGGCCCAGTTGGAACAATGGGCTGATTATTAGGAACATTTGGAGTACGATTGTTTTGGTTGGGACCTTGATTTTGGAAATTTCCTTGATTTTGGAAATTCCTTTGATTCTGGTTGTTATTTTCATGGATGTACCCTTGGTTGAGGTTACCCTGACCTTGGTTTCGATTAAAGTTCCCTTGATTTTGGAAACCTTGATTTTGGAAACATTGGTTTTGATTTTGAAAACCGTGACCTTGATTGAAGTTACCTTGGTTTTGAAAACCTTGGTTCACTCTATTTTGATTCTGGTTACGGTTTTGGACATTTTGGTTTTGATTAAAACCGGGAGGTCCAGGGAAATGATTAGGACGATAGTTCGGGTCCATAGGAGGGCGGTATTGATTTCCTCCTTGATTTGAAGACCCAACTATAGCATGAGCTTCATATGAGGAACCATCAGTAGCTGTGCAATTGTAGTAGGCATGCGGCCCACCACAAGTCACACAGACTTCCACTTTTTTAACCTCAATAGGTGGAGGATGTTGTAGAAAGGAAACTTTCTTTTGTTGGGCGAGAACCAAAGCTTGAATAGCTTCAGTGAGCTTGTCAATCTTAGCATCCGTGCTAGATTGACTCATAGAAGATGAAGTAGAAGGACCCACATTGATTTGAGAAACAACCGACTTGCTTCGTGTAGAGCGGACCTAGGACTTATTTTCGATGATTTGCAAAGCTTCTTTGGTGGTTCTACTCAAGAAATTACCTCCCGCAGAGGCATTGAGTGAATCCTGATCAGCTTGGCTCACACCATTGTAGAAAGTATCGAGTTGCATCAACTCCGAGAAACCGTGATGTGGACACTTGCGAAGTAATTCTTTGAAAATGTTTAAAGTGATCGGATGATTTAACAGAATGGTAAGGGATTTGATTATTATGATTACACTACGAGATTATGATTGAAAATAACTTAGAACGACTATATTAACAATTACTGATGATCAGATAACCTAAAAACGTGAGTTAAACCTAAAACCGTGCGTTTGAATTTAAAATAAACGCAAACGCGCAAAATAAAAAGTGAAACGTGAGCAAATAAAGTCCTAAGAATATGGAAATTATATTTTTACAATCCTAATGTTATAAGAAAATTTTTGGAAAATTAAAATTATTTTTACAACTATTTAATTAATTACTATTAATTAATTACTAATTATTAATCACTTTTTAATTAACTAAATTATACTAATTTATAATTAATTATGAAATTTAATTATAAAATTGAAAATTAAATTTAGAAAAATCTAAAATATTATAAAACTAATTTTAAAACAGAATATGTATTTTTCCTACTTTTTAATTATTTATTATTAATTAAAACTAATTATTTAATTAATTTAAACTAAATTAAATTATAAAAAGTACTAAATGAATTGAGAAAAATCTGGAAAAATTACTAAAATTGTTTTAAGCTACAAGAAACCTAAGAAAAATTTAAAATTAAGAATTGCTTCTAAATAAGCAGAAAATAAGACAAAAAGGTTTAAATAAAAGCTATCACTTTATGTATTTCTGTCTTTTCATGATTTTTCTTTTACAAAACTATCAAACAACTGAAAATAGGAGACTTTTGTGAAGGCAACTTGTTTGAAACTCAAAAATAAGCTATTTGCAAGCTTAAGAGCTTGACAGTTAAGCTTATAAGCTAAAATGGGAGTTTGGAGCTTTGAAAAGCTAAGACAATAAGCTGCACAGTGATTACTAAGGAATGAAAAAGCCAAAATTTACTGAGGGTGAACAAAATAACCTACAATCACTTAAACAGCAAGCTGCAATAAGCTAGAAAATAAAATAAGCAGTTCCAATTCCCATGCAGAACCAAACAGGCCTGCAGGTGATTGCAGGCTTGATTTTAGCCACTCAAATGAGCTCAGGACCCAAAAGTGAGCTTGGAACTGGAAGATAGTACTACTAGCTTCGCAAATAACCAAGAATCACAGGGTTGACTTAAGTATGGAATAAATGGAGAGCTTTTGAAGGAAGCTCAGTCACCACTGAATCAGTGGTGACTCAGTGTGGAAATCCCACAAGTCAAAAGCAGTGCACAAGCTAACTTCCACTTAACTATGGTCCCAAAGGGCTCAAATAAACCAGAAACTAATCTACAAACAAGTTAAGAAGCTAGGACTAATTTTGAACAGACTCAAACAAGCATAGCACACTCTGAGGTGCACTAGCAGAACTGAGGTTCAAAGGCAACAAAATGGATCAAATAAGCAGCTCTAATAAACAGTATAGGCCAAGCCAATCAGGAATCAAACAAAACAGGATAACAAGCTACACAAATCACCATCATTCAAGAACAATGACCAACACCTAAGCAAGTAATGGCTTAATGCAAATGGGTGGTGCAGGGCACTTTTCATTCACACAGGCAACTTCAAGGCCTATCTTTGATGAGCAAATGATTTTCAAATTCCAATTTTTCTTTTGATTTAGATAAACAAGCTGCCAATTAAAACAAATCAACTAAAATAACTTATTTCCAATCTAAATTAAATCCTGGAGATGACCAAGCGATTATGTCCATTTCCAACAGATATGAAACTTTGACTTTTTCTCTTTTTGCAAGATTTGTCTAAAGTGAAGTTCAAAATATTCCTAATCATTGAAAATGTAATAATAAGATGTAATGAAGCTGAATTAAGCTATAATGACTACTATTAAACTGAAATGCAAGCTTATGGAACCACAATCCTTGCCAGTTGATGAACTAGAGAGCTTAGGCATGCATCTTGACTTTCTAATGGACAACCACTAGATTTTATTGTTAAACTGACTTAATCTAACTTATGGTGACATATTCAAACAACAAGCAACAATAGAAACATGCAACTCTTAAGTTGAATCAGCAAATCCAAACACTACTTATGGGCTAACTGTTTTTTTGAGTTTTCAAGGCAATTGCTTATTTTAGACCATGAGACTAACTCATAAGTACCTATTATGGTGTGGTAAGGAAAAAGACCACTGAAATAAAAATCTAAGCAACAAAGATCCAAGAATCAATATTAGGATATCTTGGCAGTTAAATAGGAAAAAATGAGCACAAGGGGTTTAAAAGAACAAGCATGCCAGATTAAGCAATAGCTCAACTAAGAAGCACAAACTAAGCATCAATACAAAGAAATAAACAATGATAAGCTATTGTATAGTAAAAATAGCCAAAAATGGAAATATGGCTTACAAAATGGTCCAGAGCTGAAAACAAGGTCCACAGGTCACTTTTATCTATCCTATAGCTTCCCATAAAGCTCTAAACCACTGCATTCATCTTTTTCTACTCTTCTTCTTGCAATTTTAATTTTCCACTAATTTTTATGATTTTTGAGAATTTTTTGAGACTGCATAACTACATTATACTTTATAACCTAAAAGCTTCTGAGAACTTATAGTTAAGTTAAAATTAGTTTAAGAGGGCATCACACAACATCTTCCAACAGCAATTTCAACCATATGAAAGATTCGTTAGAAATATGGAAACTTGAATTTTAACCAAGAACTTTAAATTAACACTGAATAACTTTAAATTACACTTTTATTGAGCTTAGAATTCAACTGGAGATGAAAAATACACTAGAAAACATTCATTACAATTAATTCGACATTTAAGAAAATAAGCTAAAAATTACTACTCTGCTCCAAGTCTTCTCTTGCCTTTTTATAGCTAGAAACTGGGGTTCCTGGGCACCTTTGTCTTTTCCCAGCAATAAAATTGGCCCTAGGATGAGAGAAACTCAATCTTGACCATTCGTGAGATTTGGTGCCAAAAATAGAAATCGTAGCTACAAGTCTGTATTACTTGTTTAGGGTGATATAATTTGGACTGGGGTGATTTGGATTGGGTTTGGCAGTGTTTAGGAATGATGATGAGGGGGTAGAGTGGTTTTGCAGGTGATGATGGTGTTGGTTTTGCCAGGGAAGTCACGGGGATATGTTGTAGGAGGTGGTCAAAGGGTCAACTTTGACCCTGGTATTATTATTAGAAAAGGGTAGATGTGGGCTGGTGTAGGATGGGCCAAGCAAGGATTGGGCTAGGGGTGGCGTGTTTGTTGTGGATTGGATTTGTAGGAGTAATGAGGTGATCCGTTTGGTTTGGTAACTAGTTAGCACAAGGACCATTTTTGTAACGTTTTGGATTTTAAGGGACTGAAGTTGTAACTTTCCTAGAATAATCACAAGGGTTAAACATGCCAAGGTTGAATAGTACAAGGGTTGTAAATGTAGTTTTCCAATTTTAAAAATCCAGGGACTATATTTGCCATTTTGGAAAGTTGAGGGGTAAAATGTGTAATTTTTCCAAAGTTTTCACCCAAGGATCATATTTGATAATGTTAGCATTAGAAGTGTTGATCATTTATGTAATCAAAGGGAGATCTCAATGATCGTCCCTTAGGGGGAGATTGTTAGCATTAAAGTGACGATAATTATTGAGTCAACAAGTATTGTAATAGTTAAGAATATTGGGCTATGGACTTGGTACTTATTAAGTATATCATGTAAGCCTTTATTAGAAAATGTAAACCAAGCCCATTAGATAAAGCCCATAGAAAGCCTTTTAGGGCATGATGTAACTTACTATTTAAACACCTCAAAGACTCATTTAAGGTGTGTGCTTGTGTGTATAAGTGTGTGTTTCTCTTATAATATTCTCTCTTCTTTCTTTCTCTGCATTCTCTACTTTCTCTCTCTAACATACTTCACATATCAAGTCACCAAGGTTATTGTGTATGATAAAGTTGATAGAGTTATGTTCTTACAAGTGGTATCAATCGCCAAACAATGATTTTGGAGTGTTGGGAGTTTGTTTGGTTCGTATTTTTTAAAAGCTTTTTACACGTTTTTTCATCATAAAGTTCTTTACTTTTCTTGTTTTTCTTGGTTTTTAACACTTTTTTGATTACAAACTAGTGTTATAAACTTTTTCTAACAAGAAAGTTTCAATCTTTTTGAAGATTTAAAGCTTAAAAAATTCGATTTTGTTTATTGTACTTGTTTTCTAGAACACAAAAAACTTTCATAAAAATCATCAAGTTTGCAACTTTCTTTAAGTTTTGGTGTTTTTATAACTAGAAGTACAAGAATCTTGAAATATAAACTTCATTTGGATGAGCTTTTAGCAAAATCCAAATTCTAGCAAACTTTCTAGAACACAAAAAGCTTTCATAAAAATCATCAAGTTTGCAACTTTCTTTAAGTTTTGGTGTTTTTATAAATAGAAGTACAAGAATCTTGAAATACAAACTTCATTTGGATGAGCTTTTAGCAAAATCAAAATTCTAGCAAACTTTCTAGAACACAAAAAGCTTTCAAAAAAATCATCAAGTTTGCAACTTTCTTTAAGTTTTGGTGTTTTTATAAATAGAAGTACAAGAATCTTGAAATACAAACTTCATTTGGATGAGCTTTTAGCAAAATCAAAATTCTAGCAAACTTTCTAGAACACAAAAAATTTTCATAAAAATAATCAAGTTTGCAACTTTCTTTAAGTTTTGGTGTTTTTATAACTAGAAGTACAAGAATCTTGGAATACAAACTTCATTTGGGTGAGTTTTTTGCAAAATCAAAATTCTAGCAAACTTTCTAGAACACACTTGTACCATCTTTCTAAATCACAAAGTTTCTAAATCACAAAGTTTCGAGAACACACTTGCTCCCGTTGCATACTCGGTGTTTCCCTTGCTTGTATAAGTGAGAAAACAATTTGACTCGTGGTATACTCTCTAAATTGTATAATTTAGAAAGTTTTGGTGAAAAGTTTCTAGAACACTGAAAAGTTTCTAGAACACTAAAAAGTTTCTAAAACACTGAAAATTTTCGAGAACACTGAAAAGTTTCTAAAACACTGAAAAGTTTCTAGAACACTGAAAGGTTTCTAAAACACTGAAAAGTTTCTAGAACACTGAAAAGTTTCTAAAGCACTAAAAAGTTTCTAGAACACTGAAATGTTTCTAAAACACTGAAAATTTTTCTAGAACACCTTTTAGAAAAAATTTTCTAGAACACTTTTAGATTTTTTTTTTCTAGAACACTTTTAGAAAATCTTTTGGTGGACAAAGTTTCGAAAATTGTTGGTGGATTAAAAGTTCGTTGACCAAGGAAAGTAACCTTCACCAAACTCACCTCCTATTTCGTTGGAACGATCCAAGAATCAACTTTATCAATCATTACATCATTAATGTCTTTCATCAACAATCTCTTTCCATCAATGGACATGGACTCTATTGTTCAATTCTTTGCTCCATATCCTAAGATCGAGAAGACGATGACTGAGACTGAACAGATATTGAATGAGACTGAGAAGCCGTTAACTGATACTGAACAATACGTTGATGAAAATGAGCTTCCAGATTACGTAAAACATCTTGACATGAGATTTCCATTCACACTTGTTGAGCATATGAAGCGACCACTAGTGACTGTAAAGGCACAAAATGGTGAAGAATCATGTGAACATAAGTCAGATGCACCTGAAAATGCAGAACCTTCATATGAATCCGACACACCAAAAGAGAAGTTGACGATGCAAGCTGAGACTGTTGAACCTGGTTACGATCTCTTTGCACCAACCGATACAGAACTTCCAGAACCAACCTATTCCCCAGATTCTGAGAATGTGAAGCAGAAGCAGTTGGAAGAGCAACTTGCCTACAAGGCTAAGTTTAATGAAGCAATATTGAGACAAAAGCAGCAAGCACTTGAGGTTCTAGTAGAAATGTTTCCAACTGACTTTACTCGGAATCAAGGTACACTGGCAAATGCACATGTTATTGAGAATCAACATAGATATGCTACGAGTACACAGATGGGGATTCAGATAAGGGAATATGTTGGAGATCCGATGGATCAGTTTGTGAGTCATAATGTGGTCAATCATAATGGGAATGATTGTTGTTTCATGACTTCGATTCAGAAACCTACATCAGCAACTCACAGCAGTGATATTGGTAATAATTACAATGTCAATGCTATGATGAAGGTAGAAAAGATCCAGTACTTGTTGATGCTAGCCAATAAAGAAGAATCGGGAATACCGCTAACTGCTGAGGAACATGAGTTTAGAGCTACAACAAGAATTAATGACAATTCAGTAGATCTTAATAAAACCTACAACTTTATGGCAAATCAGTAGGCAACAACATCTAGCAGTGATTCTGATCTTCCTCCTACTTATGATTCAGATCCATTCCATGAGGTACCAAATTATGGTAATGATGCTAATTCGTTTGCTCATGAAAAGCCACATTATGTGCCACCTGAACCTAATTATGATACATATGTGGGGGAACAAGTTAATAACAATGTTAACTATGAAACTCCAGATATGGATCCTAATGGAGTTCAAGTTGCACAAAATGGTGCTAATGATGAGGAAACACGTGCTTTGTTTGAATCATTATTGAATAATTATCCTATTGAAATTGAGAATGTGAAAAAGGTCAATCGCGATGTTAAGGCCGCGAATGTTAAATTGACCGCTGAGCTTGAGAGTTACAAGGAAAACGTTAAAGCTTTTGAGTTTCATAACAAAAGATTGTCTGAATTAGAAACTAGTTATCAACATTCCGTTTCAAGGGAAAAACAATTGCAACTCAAGTTTGATACACTTGATGTTAATTCTTTCAAGAAGATAAAATCTTTAAACGCGGAAATTTCTGATTTACAAAACCAACTTTCTAAACAAAAAACAGCTTATACCAATCTTGAAAAAGAAAGGGATGAGTTGAAAAAGGACTTTGCAAAGAAAGAAGACAAACTTTTGGAAGAAATCGTAGAGTCAGAACACATGATTGCACATTTAGAAGAATTAGTGGTTAAGTCGGGTCAGTCAAGTCAAACAATGAAAATGATTTCAAATCAAACTAATCCGATTTACCATACGAAACATAAAATGGCTCTTGGTAACAAAACTCCTTGTAATATCAAGAAAGCTCAACAAGAATAGAATGTTTTGTATAATGGTAATGTGATTTACACCAAACATGATCCTCCCGTCGTTTGGGATTCTGTGCAAACGATGGAACTTGTCGAAGAGAGCATAAATAAAATGAAACAAAAGGATTTGAAACCCATTGATTACAATAAATTGAACAAACTTTCAGGAATTACTTTTGTTCCACAAAAAGAACAATCTGTGTTTTCCATAAAACGACCATTCTAAAAAATGTTTTCTAAGAAAGTAATTGCTTTCAAATCTCTTTCAAAAATGGAACAAATGTCTTCTAACAACACTTTTAATACAAGTGAGGCTAGAGACATTCTGGATGACGTTAAAAAGAGAATTCAAGAACTTCAAAATATTGTTAATTCTAAAACTACTATTATTATTTGTAAGGAATTATTGAAGATACTACTGATTGATACTGCTGATAGGTTCCTGTGGAAGGCTTAGTGACTTTCTGCTGATGACTGGTTCCTGCGGACATATAGAGATCCTACGGATAGAGTTTAACCGTGGATATAACTTATGTATTTTAGGACAAGATCTGTAGAATATCTTTTATTAGTTTTTCATTATTCGTTTCTTGTAAGAAAGGTTAGGGTTTCCACTAGTATATAAGGAACCCTAGGTCATTGTAATATGAACAAGTTTCTAGTACGAGTGTGATTAACATTATTAGTAAAAGTTTATCGATCCATAGAGGATCAAGTTTAGTACAAGTTTGTTTTTATATTCCGCAATAATTACAAGCTCACAGAGATTATCTAACTTAGTCTTACTAGTGATTACATTAGTTGGCTAACGAACTATTGGCTCGTGATCTATCAAGATATAGATCCCTACAAGTGGTATCAGAGCCACTAGATACTCTCTGTAACCTCAACACAATCACAAAACTATTCATTCAGTACCAATGGGAGACAAACCAGGCGGTGATGTTGCTCTCTCAGAAGCAGGCTCTCTTACTCAACAACTACAACAGGTGGCCTTCTCCAACAGCAATGCAAAACTTCCTTTTCTTAGGAAGGATGAGTATGAGATCTGGGCCATGAAGATGCAGAACTGGATTTCAAGTGTTGACTATAACCTCTGGAATGTTATACTCAATGGTTGTCGTCCTAAAAAGCAAAGTGTTGATGCTAATGGTAAAGTTACTATTTTGGAACCTGTTTCTGCTGAAGAAATTCTTGCTATTCAAAGGGAGAACAAAGCAAGAACCATATTGCTGCAGGCAATCCCTGATGACCACATAGGAGATTTTCATTCCATGACTGATCCAAGAGAAATCTGGTGGGCCATAAAAGCTAGATTTGGTGGGAATGAAGAATCAAAGAGGATGAGAAAGAGTATGTTGAAGCTGGAATTCCAAGAATTCAAGATTACTGAAGAAGAAGGTCTCCACAAAGGATATGACAGGTTTCAGAAGATTCTGAGTCACTTGAATCAGCTTCTAGCCAGACCTGACAATGAGGAGGTGAATTCCAGGTTCTTAAGAGCCTTACCTCCCTCATGGTCTCAAGTGAGTATATCATTGAAAACCAAAGGTGGCTTGGACTACCTCAGCTTTGATGACTTGTACAACAAACTCAGAGCTTTGGAAGGTGACATAAAGGGATTCTCTCCATATGCAGCAACTCCTTCACAATCTGCATTTGTCAGTTCTAACTCAAACTACATGCCACATACCTACACAAGTCCATCCCCAGCACCTCAGGTTTACACAAGTCCATCCACTCCAAGCCAAAGTCTTCCAATGACCACTTTGTCTTTTTCAAGTGCTAATCCAATAACTCATCCAAAGATTAGCAATGTGATGGAAGATGTACTTCATTCATTTGTTGCTGAAGTTGACAAACAGCAACAAATAGCTTATGAAGACTTTGAGCAAATTGATGAACTTCCTTTGGAAGAATTGGACTTAAAGTGGCAAATGGCTATGCTCTCTCTCAAGGTTAGAAGATTTGAGCAAAAGGTAGGTAAAAAGCTCAATGTTGATGGAAGAGATGCAGCCAGGTTTGACAGAAGGAAAGTAAAGTGCTATGCTTGTGGAGAAATTGGACATTTTGCAAGAGAATATACAGCCAAGAAGGGTGAAGCAAGTACCAGGTATTCAGCATACAAGAAGAAAGAAGTGAAGGCTGGAGAATCAAAGGCCTTGATCACTGCTATATATACTAGTATTGACTGGAATGAGCATGAAGATGCTACAAGCAGCTCTCCTCAAATCTCCTGCATGGCTAGTTGTGATGATAGCTTTGGTCTCATGGGAATCTATCCTCAGGTATCTACTTGTGTTTGTGATTCTAAATATACAACTATAAAAGAAGCTTATGATGATATGAAACCAAAATATAATGCTTGTTTTATTGAAGCTGCAACTTATAAAGAAGCTTTTAAAACTTTAGAACAACAAAAGGTGTAGTTTCAACAGAATCAATTAGCTTATGAGGAAAAGATTAGAGTTTTAAGTAGAGATTTAGAATGTGCTAGCAATGAATTAAAATTTTCTGAAAAAGAAAAATCTAGGATTGAGTCTGAGAAAAATGTTTTGCAAGAGAAACTAGATAAAGAAATAGCTTTACATAAAAATTGGTTGATTTCAAGAGATAATTTAGCTAGTTGTCTTTATGGTAGTCAAGCTGTGAACTCTGGGATAGGTTTAGGGTTTAAAAAATATGTTGGCTTAGAGGCTAGGAATGATGTGTGTAAATCTACACCAGCAGGCTTAGCAAATTATGTTAAAGAAGGAGCTTTGCATGCAGTACCAGGACCTAATAGTGGTGTATTTATGCCTACTACCAAAACCTCTGACTTTGATGGTTCACACCATCTCTTTGGCAAAAAGTCTAAAGACTTGCCAAATAAGTCTGAAGTCCCTCTAACCTTAGGAACCCCTAGGCCCTCATCCCATAAGGTTGACTTACCAGAATCAAAGGAAACCACTGGCATTAGGATCAATGACTCCCTTGACACTAGAAGTATATCTAGTAATGATTCTAACAATTATGTCTCTTGTTCTTCCAGGGACAAGACCTCAGAGACCTCTAGTTATGCCAGCTGTGATTCCAAGACCAAGTCAGACTCACCCAAGTCCTCAATAAAGATTTCTGACAAGTCATCTCACAAGTCTGTGGACTCTGAAGTTGCTGCTGATGAAGTTCTTTATCAACCAGTCTCTTCTGAAGACTTGTTATTTACTTCTTTTGAAAACAATTCCTTTCAGTGTTTACAAAACAATTCAATTTCTGGTGTTTGTTTGAATAATTCTATGTTTGATAAGACATCTTTTGGATTTAATAAATCTTATAAGAAAAAGAAGTGTTTTGTTTGTGGTAGCAAGTTGCATTTAATTTAGGATTGTGATTTTCATGAAAAGAGGATGGGTGTGTCTGTTGTTAATAATAGACCTAGACAAAAGTGGACTAATACCAATACCAAACCCTCAGTAACTCCACACGCAAAGGATAATGTCAGCATAATGTATTCCACTCCTGTTGATTGGCCTGTTTATTCCAATAGGTCTGTTTTTAATAATAGCTATATAAATACCAATAGAAATAGATATGGATATCTACCATTTAATGGTGTTAATCATTGGTATGAATATACTGACCAAATGTATAAGGGAAGGGGTAATTGGGATTCTGCTGGAAAGTCCTCAGCAGATTGTTCTTGGATATATAAAAGACCATTTAACTATAGGGAATCCAGGAACAATTGTGGATCTAACTCATCATCTTGGGTTCATAAGAATGATCCACAAGGCAGGATCAAGTCTTTCATGACTTAAGTCTATTAACCTATGTTTATTGTTGTATATTAACTTTCTTTGTTGTAGGAACATCCTCTTCTTAATAAAGACTTAGGTATTGTTGATAGTGGGTGTTCAAGAAACATGTCTGGCAATCAAGAGAAGCTGCATGACTTTGTGCCTATTAATGGAGGCATAGTGAGGTTTGGAAGTGGAGTAGGAAGGATCACTAGCAAAGGTACCATTAGAACTCCAAAGGTGGATTTTGAGAATGTCTACTTTGTGAAGGAGCTACAAGGATTCAATTTGTTCTCAGTCTCACAAATTTGTGACAAAAAACTTCCTGTGCTTTTCACTGAAGATGGTTGTTTCATTCTTTCACCTGAATTCCAAATGCCTGATGACAATCATGTGTTACTTAAGGCTCCAAGAAACCATAATCTTTATACTTTTGACTTGAATGATGTCAAGCCAGAAGGTGATCTCACATGCTTGGTGGCTAAAGCATCCTTGGATGAATCTACAAAATGGCATAGGAGGATGGCACATGTTAATTTTAAAGTCATCAACAAACTTGCTAAAGATGGACTAGTTCATGGACTTCCTTCCAAGATCTTCACCAATGAGCATAATTGTGTGGCTTGTAACAAGGGAAAGCAACACAAAGCTTCTTATAAGGCCATTTACAACTGTGAGCACAATCTCAGAACCATTGCAGCTGCTTCAAATGGATCTCTTTGGTCCTACATCCATCAGGAGTATTGATCATAAGTACTTCTGTTTGGTGATCACTGATGCTTTCAGCAGATTCAGTTGGACATTTTTCTTAGTGACTAAAGATCAAACCTTTCAGGCACTCAAAGAATTTATGGCTCTAGCTGAAAATCAACTTAACAAGAAGATTAAAAGTATTAGGTGTGACAATGGACAGAGTTCAAAAATGCCAATCTTATTGAACTTTGTGGTTTAAAGGGTATTAAAAGAGATTATAGCACTCCTAGGACTCCACAACAGAATGGAGTTGCTGAAAGGAAGAATAGAACCCTTATAGAGGCTGCAAGATCAATGCTTGCTGACTCTAAACTTCCCACTATGTTTTGGACTGAGGCAGTTGGTACTGCCTGTTATGTATTGAATAGGGTGTTGATTACTAGACCTCACAATAAGACATCCTATGAACTATTGACAGGGAAGAAGCCTACCATTGAACACTTGAAACCTTTTGGTTGTCAGGTGACCATTCTGAATACAAGTGATCACCTAGGCAAATTTGAAACTAAAGCTGCTGAAGGATATATTGTTGGTTACTCAGCTCATAGCAAGGCTTATAGGGTCTATAATTTGGCTGCAAAGAAGATAGAAGAGACTCTTAACCTGAAATTTCTGGAAGAGAATGTTAATGTTCAAGGAAAAGGTCATGAATGGTATTTTGACCTTGATTATATTACAGATTATTTTGGTTATACTAGACACAAAACTAACCCCTCTACAGGTGTACAAGTGTCATCTTCTAACAATGCAGGTACCCTACATGATGATTCAGACAGTGATTCGGAATGTGATGAACCTACTATTGTTGTAACAACTCTACCAATCCAGATAGCAGATCCTCCTACCAAAGAAGCTTCTGATGCCAAATCTGCTGATGATGTGGAAAATTCAACCTATGCAGAAGATCTTGCTAGACTCAAAAAGCAAGAACATGCAGATGCTAAGGAAGCTAAAAGACTTGGTCTTGAATTTGCTCAAGAGACTGAAGCCCTCTTAAAACAAGCTGCTGTTGAAGAAAGCAGAAAACCTAGTTCTGCTGATGCAGCTGTTGATTCTGCTGATGGTGATTCTGCTGAAGGCATTTATGCTGCAGTTCCTGTTTCCATTGAAGCTTCCACAAGTTTAGATGAACCTTATGGCAGGTTTCCAACTCCCTCAGATCTTGCTAATGTTGAGCAAAGTGATGGTATTTTTTAATCAGCTTCTTATGATGAAGACTTTGCTCCTACTTTAACCAATCTTGATACCTCCATTGATGTTAATCCTGTTGTAACTAAAAGGATTAACACCATTCATCCTCAAGATAATATACTTGGTGATACAAATGCTATGGTACTCACCAGGAGTGCTATTAAGAATACCAAGTTTGGGCAATGTGCATTTTTGACCTATGTATCCACTCAGAAGAGAGACAACCACACAGATCAGAAGCATTGTTTATTTGCTTGTTTCTTGTCTCAAGTTGAAGCCACAAGCATTAAACAGGCTTTGAGTGAGCCTAGTTGGGTTGAAGCTATGCAGGAAGAGATGCAACAATTAAAGAATCAAGATGTTTGGGTACTTGTCGATCTGCCTGCAGGGAAATTTGCAATTGGGACCAAGTGGATCTTAAAATGCAAGAGGGATGCCAGAGGTATTGTGGTTTGAAATAAAGCAAGATTGGTGGCACAAGGGTTCAGACAAGAAGAAAGGATCGACTACACTGAGGTCTTTGCACCTGTTGCTAGGGTTGAGGCCATTAGACTATTTTTAGCCTTTGCCTCATATATGGGGTTTAAGGTCTATCAGATGGATGTCAAGAGTGCCTTTCTCTATGGCAAAATAGAAGAGGAGGTATATGTTACTCAACCACAGGGCTTTGAAGACCCCCATCATCCTAAAAAGGTTTACAAAGTTGTCAAGGCACTTTATGGACTTCACCAAGCACCAAGAGCATGGTATGCTAGATTGTCTACATTTCTTTTGGAGCATGGATACAGAAGAGGAGCTATTGATAAGACCCTCTTTATTAAGAAAAACTCCAGGGACATCATTCTAGTACAGGTCTATGTGGATGACATCATCTTTGGATCCACAAAGGAAGCATGGTGCAGGGAATTTGAAGATCTGATGAAAGGTGAATTTCAAATGAGTACAATGGGGGAGTTAACCTTTTTCTTAGGGCTGCAAGTCAAACAACAACCTGAAGGGATCTTTATTCATCAGGAGAAGTATGTTAAAGATATTTTGAAAAAGTTTGACTTTGGATTTTTGAGGACTTTTAACACTCCATATGAACCACCCAAGCTCAAGAATCCAAATGAGCAAGATGAGGCTGTGAATGTTCATCTTTATAGGTCCATGATTGGATCACTCTTGTATCTCACAGCTTCTTGGCCTGACAGTACCTTTGCTGTCAGTGCTTGTTCAAGACATCAAGTCACTCCACTAACTTCCCACCTAAATGCTGTGAAGAAAATTTTCAAGTACATAAAGGGCCAACCCAAACTAGGCCTTTGGTACCCAAGGGATTCACCATTTGTGTTGGAGGCTTACAGTGATAGTGATTATGCTGGAGCTAATCTGGATAGAAAATCCACAATAGGAGGTTGTCAATTTCTTGGAAGAAGACTCATCTCTTGGCAGTGCAAGAAACAAACCATTGTGGCTACTTCTACTACTGAAGCAGAATATGTTGCTGCTGCCAATTGCTGTGGTCAGGTACTTTGGATTCAAAATCAAATGTTGGATTATGGGTTTAACTTTATGAACACTAAAATCTACATTGATAATCAAAGTACTATTTCCATTGTTAAAAATCTTGTTTTTCATCAGAGAACTAAACACATAGAAATTAGGCACCATTTTATAAGAGATGCGAATGAGAAGCATCTAATTCAAGTGATTAAAATTCATGCTGATGATAATGTGGCTGATTTGTTAATAAAAGCTTTTGATAGACCTAGGTTTAATCACCTAGTTGTCAACATTGGGATGGTTAACCCTTGAATGCTATGTTTGAGGGGAGGTATATGCCTCAAGGGAGGATTGTACATATTGTATTTATGTAGATTATTATGTTTTCTAGAATTATGTTTACTAACTTTCTTTTGCAGGTTATTACTAATCTTGTATATTATTCTGGTTGTTCTTTTGTGTTTTGTTTGAATGTCTGATTACAGGTCATGTTTCTGCTGATGGTCAAATATCTACATTAAGTACCATTAGATGTAAAGACATTCAAGTAAAATATTATTCATCAGTGGAAAGTTTGGTGCATCCATTACAAGATCTGTCATCACAAGAAACACAAAATACATCAATCACCAACAACCAACCACCATCATACCACCACATCCCTAAGCAACAACCTAATCCATCTTCTTCTTCCCTTTACCCAAGTCCTTTGGGTCTGGCATTTTCTTGTGGATTCCTCTGGATTGCATGTCTTTGTTCCAGAGCTTGGGAGCTGCAAGACCAAGCACCACCTTCAATGGACCCTTCCTTCTACTTGAGGTCTGTGGCTCTTCAGGGACAGAGATTCTTCTCATATCTGCACAGACTCTTTCCATTTCACTTGTTAAGAATGCAGTGACAGGAGTGAAATCAGGGACAACCATAGCTAGAGGAGCTGGTGTTTCCTCAGCTTCAGTGGTTTCTTCTGATGAGGTTGGAGATGGACAAAACTCTGAAGGACCTTCACCTAAGTAATAATATGATCTTTGGATTTGACGTATGTCAAAGGTAGAGTATGATGAATCAGAAGAGATTTCAATGACTTTGGGGGATGGCTTCATGTTTTGAATGTGAGGAAAACTTTGGGATATGTTATTTGTGGGATGGTGAGTTGATTTTGACTTGAAGACTTATTTATAAAGACATGATTTGGGTTAAATGTGAGTTAATGTAAGTAAATGGGAGGTAGTTGAGTCAGTAGCAATTACTAAGTGTGCAAGTTGTCCACTTAATTGGATTCTTCGGATGAAAGTCAATAGTTTGACCAACATGCTGCTGATACTATTTATCTTGTTGTTAAGTATGTTCCTGCTGATGGCCTATACATGTTCAATTTATTCAGGGGAATGCTATTCAGAAGAATTAAAACAAGTAATACTTAACAAGGCAAATTTTATTGATTCTTCAGAGGTACAATACAAGATAGTGATAATGAAAGATTAACAACAAAGTTCCTATTCTACTTTGCCCTTGCCCTTGCCTTCGACAGTCTTCTTCTTTCCCTTGTTGTTGATGTTGAAGAGTCCTTGCCATTAAGGACAGGGCAAACCTAACACAACCTTTCTGATCTTAGGCAATGGTGGATTTACTTTTCTTCTTCTTGGACGAGAGGACTGAGGCTTATCAGAGGTTTTAGGGGTGTAAAGTTCATCATTCTCATCATCCTCTTCATCAGAAGATGTAAAGAAGATGAGAGACTCATCAGGATTGGGAACTCTGTTTGCCCTCTCCAATTCATTCCACCTTCTCTCCATCTCTCTCTAGTACTCTAGATCATCGATTTCAGAAGGGTATGGTGGAAGATCTTCTGATGATAAACTAGGAGCAGGGACATCATGTTTCTTTTTCTTGGCTTGTTCCTTTGTGAGACCACGAGGACATGTTGGCATATTGAGTGGTGGTGGAGATGTTAGTGAGTCAGAAGTATCTGATGAGTCAGAAGAAAGGTTGATGATGTGTTGATTGGAAGCCATGGTTTTATTGTTGACTGGAGGTATGATAATTAGGGATTTGATTTGAAGTGGAGAGATTTGGGGATCATTAGCATTTATTTATAAGATCACCCAACCGCGTGTCTTTATTACCATTAATGCGAAGCAGTTTGGAGATAATTAAGGGTACTTTGAAATTTGAATTAAGAGATATTTTTCAAAGATATTTGGTTTCCACTGACGGGTAGATTCTGCTGATCGATTCTGCGGATGGTTCTGTTGACCAATAGTCAATGTTTGACTATTTTCTGCGGATTGACCATTTGCTTTCAGCCGTTTGATTTGGTTTCTACAGATGAGTTAGTTAATTGGGATTTGCCTTAGTTGATTATTGGTCAAAGATTTCTTTCCAATAATTCATATAAGTTTCACTCCACGTTTGGTAACTTCCATAATTAACCAAAACGTGTATATCCCACTCCCAAATTAACTGATTCACTCTCGCTATAAAATTTCATAAACCATTTCAACATTTTTCAGAACTCCCAACCCTAATCTCTAATTCTCAATCAATGGCTGAACTATATTTCAAAGGAGATCGTAACAAACATACCTTTCTTGGTCGTGGTAAGAATGATGAAAATTATGTGGGCATGATGGAATTTCTTCAAAGGTCCAAGATTTGTTATGCTCTGCTCCAGTATCCAAATGGTATTCATGAGTCTCTTGTTGTACAATTTTAGGAAACCGCTCAAATAAGGACTGTTGAAGATGGACCAACAGAGATTGTTGTTGTTATTAACGGGGAAGAATATGTGGTTACTGAGTCATTGGTCAGGACCAAACTACAGTTGGATGATGAAGGAGGGGTGACAGATTTGCCTAAGAGTGAGATACTTAGAGGGCTTCAGGCTGTTGGTTATAGTGGTGATGGGAAAGTATGGTACAAGAATCTGTTTTGTCCAAAATGGAGGTTTTTGACACACACCTTACTTCAGTGCATGGGTTCTAAGTCTGGTGGATGGGACCAATTCTCTACAGACATTGCTCTTACCATTGTGTGTCTTTCTCAGGGAAGAACATTTAACTTTTCTAGGTATATCTTTAATGATATGCTTGAAAATGTTAAGGATGCCAAACTTAAATATTTATTGTATCCTAGGTTTCTTCAAATCATTTTAGACATTGAGACCATTGACCCCACTCACTTGCCTGTTAAGGGTTTATCTAAAAAGTTGTTTACTCAAATGAAATTTAAATTTACTGGTGAACAAAGACCTTTACTTCCAGCCATGTTGCCTGGTGGTAATGCTCTTGATGAAGTAGCTGCTGATGTAGCTGCTGATGCCCCGGTGGGCAATCCCCCTGATGGAGAAGCAGCTGATGTAGCTGGTGGTGGTCAGGATTCTCCTGATGCTCAAGTACCAGAGGATTCTCCTGAAAGAACTGAAGATGCTCCTGATGCAAATGCATCAGTTGCTTCTGATGTTCAGCCTCCACTCTCTCCAAGGTTACCTACACCTGTACATTCACCAATGGATATCCATTCTCTTGAGCATGAGCTCAATGAGAATTTAGGCTTTGACCAACCTGTACACTCACCACAATTTACAAGACTTCCTTCACCCAGTCCTTTGAGACCTCACTTTGAGGATCATGTAGATGTAGATGTAAATTTAAATTATTCTACCCACAGGACCAATGATGCTTCAAATACCACATATATCCCTGTTGGTGGAGCTGAAGGTCCTGTTACTCTCACTTCTATATCTGCTTTGTTGAACAGTTATGTATCTAAAGTGGACAAATTGGAGAATGATTTGAACTTCACCAAAAAGAATCTTAGCAATGCTGTTCTGACTCTAATTGGAAGAGTTAAGAAGTTGGAGGGTAAACTTAAGCAAAGAAAGAAACAAGGTATGGTGTATGACTCAGATGAGGACTCTACTAAAGCATCTAACAACATTGACTTAGACGGCCTTGAACTTCTTGCTGCTACCACTTTGGAGAGTGTTCAGAAGAATGCTGGCATTAGGCCTGAACCATCTGTTGCTCCAACTGCTGATGTTGCTCATTCTACTGATGCCAGTGTTCCAAAGGACTCTAGAGATAAGAAGTCTGCTGATGTTGCTCATTATGTCAGAAGGAAGCATTCTGCTGATAAGAAGTCTGCTGATGCTCCTAGCAAGAAGACTTCTGCTGATGTTCCTAGAAAGGAATCTTTTCCTACTACTTTGCCAGAAGTAGGCACACATGGTCCACCAGTGGATATCCAAGCTGATCTCTCTCCTGCTTCTCCTGATAAAACTTTTGTTCCTCCTGAGAAGCAAGATAAAGGAAAGTCTATATTGATTGATCAAGACATTCCTTCCAGAGTAAAATCCAAGGTGGAACTTGCTAATGAAAAACTTAGTGAGAATGTTGCTGCACATTTGCAAGCTCAAGAGGATGCTGCAGTTACTAAAGTTCAGTTGGATTTGAAAGCCTCAGAAGCATTGGCTAGGAAAATTCAAGATGATTTGGATAAGATGGGACCTCAATTTACTACCACCTTGCCTGCTAAAAGACAAAAGGATCTTGATGAAATAGCTAAGCATCTTACTGCTGAACAATGGGAGAATTTGGCTGAACAAGCTGCTTCCAAGCCTAATTTGGGTGAATCTGAGCTTGGAGTTGATAATCCTGCTTTTGTTCAGATGATGGTTGAAAGAGGAAGATTGAAGAGACAACAGGAGGCAGAGAATAAAGCTAAATATCTCAGGAAAAGACCTTGGACAAAGAATGAAATAAAGAAATATATGAGGAACTTTGTGAAGAATTAGGGATGTTCTATGTTTGGGTCAGGCTGGAATCAAAAGAAGGTTTGGGGATTTTCAGATAAGCAGCTCACCTTCTACTATGACAAGATCATTTCCAATCTTCATTCCTCTGGTATAAATGTTCAAGATGTTTTTGGAGTTTAGAGGAAGACTATTGGATGAGCCTCAAGCTAAGAAAGCTAAGATTCATGATACTGCTGCTCAACCTGCTAAATCTATTGGGTCTTTTCATGGTGGTCAGGAGAATGTACAACTTCCTTCAGTCTTGCCTCAGAAGGATGATACTCTTGATGCTCAGAAGGATGATACTCCTGATGCTCAGATGGATGCTACTCCTGCTGATACTGCTGAATCTCATCCTGATACCACTGAAGCTCCACATGATGTTACCAATGATGCTTCAGAAGATACTCCAATTGAAGTACCTGATGATGATGATTCTGCAGATGTTCCTGCTGATACTTCCAAACAAGTGCCTAAAGAAGAACCTACTGATGGTCCTTCTATTCCTGTTACTATTGGCACTAGGAGAAAGACTAAAGCTATCAAGAGGAAAGCTCCAAAAGATATTCCTTTAGAAGATAGTACTACTTTTCTTGATTATGCTTCTGATGATGGTCAAGACCCTGTTGTATGGGAGAAAATTGTGAAGTGGGAACTGGTTGATTCTGAGCTTGGTCAAGGAAAAGTGAATGTCATAACTAGACAAGATGGAACTACTAAGACATTCTTGTTTCTGAGTCAAATCTTACATATGGTAGACAAGCAAGATCTTCTCTCACTTTATGATTGGGTTACCAAGTACTATCAAACTCATTCCCCTGATGACATTGGACTGTATTTGATGGGTGATTTGCAGATTTTGTGTAATTCTTATAAAGGTGATTCTGGTGTAAGGTTTCAAGTATGGAAAGGTCAAAAGACATGGGTGGTTGAATATTGGAAGTTCTTTCCACTTCCTAATGTTCATATGATTGTCACAACCACTGGTAAGACCTTGTATTGTTGGGCTGATGTTCTTTACCGAATCACAAAGGAAGTAATGCATCTCATGCTGGGGACAAAGTTATCTGTTCCTTTGGATATGACTGAAAATGATCTTCATCTTGCTGAACATTTGATAAGGTTCATCAGAAGAAGTATCTTGACTAAGCAGGAACTGGCAACCAAGCATGGCATTCAAATGGATTCATATCTACAATGAGCTGATCTTGGTATTGTATTTTGTTGTATATTTTTTTATTTTTTATTTTCTGTTAGTTTAGTAAAAAATAAATAAATAAATAAAAAACTAACATATTTGTATAGTTTTGTGTATGTTGTATGCATGTTTGGTGTTGATTTTTATCACACTCTTTGTGGTCATCAACTTGCCTGATGTTGACTATTCCATCAAAAAGTTGGCTAGTCCAAAGGGTACAACTTTGGTAAAGACTCATCAAATCTGTTGATAGCTGTAATGGTTTGCTCAAAATCATAGGGTTTTCAACTCACCCATGCTTCATTGTTGAGTAGTTGAAATGGTTGTCAATTGACCATGGATTTTTTCTTTATGGATTCCAAATAATTGGCTAGCCCACATGTATATGGCTTGTGGTAAAGGCAGTGGAAAACCATATTTGGTATTCAATTGACCAAGATGATTATTCATCAATAATTGACTAGTCCTGAGCAAACGGCTACAGGTAAAGACATATCAAATCCGTTTATAGCTAAAGATTTGCTAAAAATCATGTGGTTATCAGTGTACCTTTGAACACTTGGCTACTCCAGTAGTGATGGCTATTGGTAAAGAGACATCAAATCCATTATTTTCAATGATTCACCTCTCACAGGAGTTAACACACCTGGATGTGATGAGAATAGTATGAAACTTATATGTTTTGATGTACATTTAGTCTTGTGTTGCTGCAAAGAATGGTGTTTTTCAATTGTTTGCTGATCATAGAGATTCTGCTTATGGAGATTCTTTGCTGCTGATGTTCATCCTCAATCCTCTGGTTTGTGCTATTGGCGATCTATCAAGAAATCTTGAACTTAACTGTGTCAAATTCAAGATTAGGGGAGGATTGTAAGGAATTATTGAAGATACTACTGATTGATACTGCTGACAGGTTCCTGCGGAAGGCTTAGTGACTTTTTGCTGATGACTGGTTCCTGCAGACATATAGAGATCCTACGGATAGAGTTTAACCGTGGATATAACTTATGTATTTTAGGACAAGATATGTAGAATATCTTTTATTAGTTTTTCATTATTCGTTTCTTGTAAGAAAGGTTAGGGTTTCCACTAGTATATAAGGAACCCTAGGTCATTGTAATACGAACAAGTTTCTAGTACGAGTTTGATTAACATTATTAGTAAAAGTTTATCGATCCATAGAGGATCAAGTTTAGTATAAGTTTGTTTTTATATTCCGCAATAATTACAAGCTCACAGAGATTATCTAACTTAGTCTTACTAGTGATTACATTTGTTGGCTAACGATCTATTGGCTCGTGATCTATCAAGATATAGATCCCTACATTATTAACAACTGGCATTCTAGTTTTCATATCGAACAGAAAAAGATGTTTGAAAACGAAATTACTATCCCACTGTATAACATCAGTGCGAGGGTAATCCATTTTGAAAACGCTTTCTTAAAAGAAACTGCCGACTTTGTCAAGGACCACAAATCCCTGGTAAAAGAAGCTAATGAAACTCGTGAAAACATGAACATTTTGGAAAGGTTAAATGATTCTCTCTTCGAAGCCGTTATGACTACTGATATAATGTCCATCATTTTACAAACATATTCGGTTGAGGACGATGAAAGACTGCGAGCTGAGACATCTGAAATTGTTTCAAAATATGAAAATGCTCTTGTAAAACTTGAAAAAGAAAACATGTCATTTTTCTAACAACTTGATCAAAAATCAAAGGAATGCAAGTATGACAAATTGTTGTATGAGCATGCCTACAAAGACATGAAAAAGGAAAATGATATTTTGAGAGCTCAGCTTGAAAGTATGAAAGGGAAGTGTGTGGATACTAAGTTTGCAAAACCATCAACTTCAGAGAAACCAAATGTTTCAAAAACGGTTGAAAAACCAAAAATATCAATTTCCCGGTTTGCTCCAAAAGTCGATGAGAAAAAGGATTTGACAAAACCAGTCACTCCACAACCTTTGCCCAAGAAAAAGGAAATTGAAAACAATGTTGATAAACAAAAATTGGTTGTTGAAAGAAACACAAATGTGAGTGCACCTAACTCTTCTAGGAATAATAAACCGAATGTGACCATAAAAACCGTTAAAGAGTTTGTTGGTTCTAATGACATGGTCCAAAATCACCATCTAGAAGAAGCTAGGAAAAGGCACAACTTCGATATGACTGAATTTTAGGTGCAAAACCTAGTGTGATGAATTCTACAAGATTCCAAAGCACTGCTAGTAGTAGTAAACCATTACCTAGGAACAATCAACAAAATACTAGGGATTGGCTTGCATCTAAGAGTAGTGGCACAAAAGAGTATGCTAGGAACGTAGAATGCAACACAAAAAATTCCAAGGTATCATCGAACAACAAACAATTTCCATATGACTGTAGTGACAAAGTTAAAGATGCTGTGTTAAATAATAATGTTGAATTTGTCTGTCCTACATGTCAAAAATGTGTTTTTTCAGCTAATCACGATGCATGTATTGCACAATTTATCAAGAAAAGAAAGTCATGTGTCAAGGCACAATCCACTAAGACACCAAATAGAAAAAAACCCATTGACAACAAGAAAATGGATAAGAAACCTACTAGGTGGATACCGAAAGGATGTAGTTTTTCCAAGACTGAGACTTCCGCTGCATCTGATAAGAAAACTACGTCTAGATCTTACCTTAGGTGGATTCCTACGGGAAAAGTTTTTAAAATAGTTGGTCTCAGATGGATTCCCACAGGGAAGATTTTTGATAGTTGCACAAAGACTAATGATAGTGTACATCATCATGATAAGGAAGTAGAAACCACAACAACCATTGATAGTGAACACCCTCAATGTGAGGAAACATGTACTTCTAACACTGTCATTTGTGCAAATTCTTCTTCTATGGATGCAGGTACTTGTGAAAGTGATGAAAGTTCATACACCCGTTGTGGAAAAGAAGAATTTTATGCCAACTTCGCATGTGGAAATCCTTTTCTAACTCCACTCTTAACTCCACTTTTACTTGTCCAAATTTCTCTTTGTAAATTTTTTTTTTGAAAAGCAAAATACAAAATTTGAAAAACCAACAAAAACAAAATACAAAAATATAAAATTTTCAAAAAACAAAAAAAATATAAAATCAAAAAATTCAAAAATATTCTTCTCACTACATGTCTCTCGTATAAATCAATATTCTGTACGTTTCTAGAAATGTCATTCAACAATGATACGGACATGTACAGATGCTTGAGCGGGAGTTTTTTAAAAATGTTTTTCTAAAACATGTCGTTTCTCAAATGTTTCTTCACAATGGCTTTCGTATACTTCAGTACGAAACCCAGACTTAAATGATGGCTTGTAAGTACTTTAGCTTACAACCCGTGCTTCAAAGTAAAATCTTTTCAAAACTTAAGTCCGGGTATAACAACTTAAAAAGATTTCAAATAAGGACTTAAATGATGGCTTCTGGACATATCAGTTCAGGACCCGCGCTTCAAAGAAAGGAAAGTGCTTAATCAAGGCAAAGATTTCAAATATTTTTTCGAGCACTTATCCTAAAACGAGGACCAAACACTTATCTGGCTTGAGTTTTCTTTAAAAAAACTTTCAAAATCTTTAAGCTCAAGACCATGATTGTTGATCTAATGATAAATTAGATTTTCAAAAATTCTCTTACATTTTGAGCACCAACTTCTCAAGATTTTTCAAAAAGATTTTCAAAATCTATCAAAATCCGTGCTCATCATCAAAATGACTTGTGTACACCTTACAGTGCACAACTCAAGTTTTCAAAGAAAGGAAAGTGCTACGCAAAAATGATTTTCATCAACAAAGTGTACTTATCCTAAAAATGGACACTGTTGTACGCCTCAGTGCGGTATTCCTATTCAAACAAAGAGAAATCCTTGTTTTTCAAAAAAACCTTGATGCAAAATTCCTCAAATTTGAAATTTCTTCCTCTTTCGGAATTTTGCTTTAAGAAGACTCCTTCCCTCTAAACGTTAAAAAGATTAATATTCTCAAAATCATATGCAAGTTTTGAGGGGGAGTATTTCAAAAACAAAAATGTTCCAATTTCATTCAAAAACAAATCTGTCTTTCTCTCCAAAAGCTTTTTCTTAATCAGTTGATATCAAAAATATCACGATATGCTATTTTTGAGGGGGAGAAGACATGATTAAAATGTGATCAAAGATGTTTAAAGATTGTGGCTGAATCTCAAAAGAGCTCGACTCAGAAAGTACCAAAGAATTGACGAAGCTTAAAATGTCATTAATCGAAAAGACTTGTCCTGGAATGGTAATAATTTCAAGCTGGTCTAACTAGTGATGTAAGCGTGTCTCGAATAGGACTTGTCTGAGTAGAATGCACCATTTCGAGAGACTTTCTTTGGACTTGACCAAGACGGGTAATAATTTCAAGCTAGTCTAACTAGTGATGTAAGCGTGTCTCGAATCGGTCATGTTCACTGAAAGTGGATCAATTCAAAAAGTGCAAACTCCTCACGTATGTGCAAATCTCTTAAAAAATCCATGAGCACATGTGAAGGGGGAGTCCTTCAATTGAAATGCAAATATCTCAAAGTGGTAACAACAAGGTGTTTTATTATCATAAACACTTTGAGAGATTTTCACAAAAAGGTTTTACAGCATATGATCAATAAATCTAGGATAATCATGGAGTAATAAGGTGATTATGGTTAGGTTTATGTCTAATGATCCGCCAGAGCCGGAGGGATCTACCCAAGGACAATTCCAATAGATTAGAATTATAAGTCCTTAGGTATGATTGAAAAAAAGGAGAAAATGAGAAAGGAGAAAGAAGGGGTTGAAGAATTAAAAAGAAAAGTTATGAAAAAGGGTGAAAAGAAATAGCCCTCCATATGTTCAACCTTAGGGCAGACACCAGGTTCAATTCATATGCTACTGGTTGTTGCTAAGGTGACACCGGTATTGAAGATAAAGACGTCATGGACCCAGTGATGCACTGCTCTTAACCTTCTTAACCACTCAAGTTCTCTTAAAAGAGCTTGTTTCATTCTCATGGGGAACCGGTGTAATCTATCGACTTATCTCTTAGAGATGGTTGATATTGAAGCAGGAGACCCATCCCTAGTCTCCGCATAGGAAAACCAAATGTGCACTTATCGAGTCTAGAGCAATGAGATTCATCAAAAGATCTCTCAGGATACACTTTCCTATGATTACACTTGTGTTTGCCAAAAAGGACACAAGTTGTAAGTGTCTTTTATGAGATCTACGGATCTTGCCTTACATATTATGGTGGTTACTATAACCCAAAACGGTCTACAGTCGTGGAGTGATCCCCAGTGACTCACCCATTCGTTGATCTACTTAGTAGGTCTCGTAAGCTCTCTCGGGAGTATCCGAAATGAGAACGGCCTTGGCAAGGGTTAGAAGGAGTCTTCACACTATGCTGTTGACGATCTCTAATTCTGAACCTGTAAGTACCGGATATTTTATTGCTAACTGTTTTATGCAGGTACTAATGAATGCTCCTTGGAGAAATACCGTTACCATCACTCAAAGATCCACATGCTCATACTCTGCAAAGCTCTCTTCAAAGATCAAAGCAAAGCAAAGTTCAGAACGTTTCTAAGTCAAAGTGAAAGAATCTACAAACTTAAGAAACAATGATTAAAGTCAAAGAAAAGAGAAATTCACAAAGATTCAATGTCAAACAAAGTATGAGCATGTTGGAAAAGACGACAGAGTAAAGATGTTGATCAAAGGCAAGAACGACCAATCGACATTATTCAAAGATCACAAAGCATGATTGGAACAAAGGAACTAGCCAAACTATTACACAACAAGACTCAAAGTTCAAAGAGAACAAGCTTCAAAGATCAAAGATCAAGGTCACAAAACAGAGATCTCAATGATCACTTTAGGGGGAGATTGTTAGCATTAGAAGTGTTGATCACTTATGTAATCAAAGGGAGATCTCAATGATCGTCCCTTAGGGGGAGATTGTTAGCATTAAAAGTGACGATCATTATTGAGTCAACAAGTATTATAATAGTTAAGAATATTGGGCTATGGACTTGATACTTATTAAGTATATCATGTAAGCCTTTAATAGAAAATGTAAATCAAGCCCATTAGACAAAGCCCATAGAAACCCTTTTAGGGCATGATGTAACTTACTATTTAAACACCTCAAAGGCTCATTTGAGGTGTGTGCTTGTGTGTGTAAGTGTGATACGTGGGAATCGCACCAGGCTTTACCTCTCAAGGGATCTTGAGAAGCTTACAACCCCACCAGGCAGTGTACCTGATCGTTGTAGTATAGTATAGTGACAAGTACCGGGGGATTGATCGTTCAGCTAGGAATAGTGTCGCTCGGATTAGAAAACCTAATTACTAGTGCTAAAGATGATGGAAGATTATTTTTGTATTTTTATATTTTTTAGAAAGCAAAGTAAAATCTCGGGGTTTGAAAGATTTGGGCGGAATTAGTTGCTAGTCAACTAACCCAATACTAAAAATGCAATCAAAATAAAATACTAGAAATGAAAATAAACTAAATTATACAAAGGTTGTGAGCAATAAGTAGAGGAAATGTGTTTACTTAGATTTCACTACTCCCTAGACATCTTTTACACGTTAATTACTTGTTATAGTTGCGTGGATGACGGATTGTATTCCTTAATACCATTCATGGGGTGGTGCACTTACTTCCCCAATCCTATGAGTGCCTACTTCACTCCTATGTCGAGCTGGCTAAGAAGCTCCTAACATGGGATCATTAGAATTTACTCATGCATTAAATACAACCAGTAAAACCTAGTGCACATCGGTTCATGTTTCTTAAGACGTTCAAGCATGTTACCATTTGGAGATCTGCCAGTTTTCTTAAGCCTAACATCGAAATCATTCATCCAATACAACCATAAACAAGTAATCAACACATAATTAACATCTAGGTTTCATTAGATCTAAGCAAACACAAGATAGATCTAGCCTAGCATGGTGGAATCAAGACAAGAACAAGATATAGACAACCAACACATAGACATATTGATTGAATTAAAAGAATACTTATCTCAATTACACTTGCAAGGTTTCAAGGGCTGAAAACCCTTGAAAATCCTGTGAAAATCGTATTAAGTTCGGCCTTAGGGTTTCTCCAAAACTTCCTCTCTTTTAATGTGTAAAAATTAGAAAACTATATATAGGAAATAGGGTCTGACGGCGTCAAGAACAAATTTGTGACGCCGTCACCTCGCCGCCAAAATACTCCTCGGACTGCCTTGATCTACATCTGACTCCGTCATGTGTTATGGTCTTCCAGGCCGTCACGTCTTTGACTCTTAACGCTCTACTTGTGACGCCGTCATGTTTGTACTGGGCCGTCATGCAAATCACTCTTGACGCCGTCAAGATTTTCTTCTTGACGCCGTCACCTACTGTTTCCAGCTTGGAAAATTAAGACTTTGCCGTTTTCTTCACTTTTATGCTACAAAAACGTCCAAAATGCCTTCTTTTCCAGATTTCACTCCGAAAGTACCAAAAATCACAAAAGGAACGATTTAGGGCAATATTTGATCAAATAAATTCAATTCCAGGCTTAAATGACCCCCTAAAAGTGGTTCATTTTTCGCCTCATCATATACCCTTACACTTGAGATTTGCTTGTCCTCAAGCAAATGCGCTTTTATTCTAATCAAAATACAAGTTAGGGGTTATTTAACACTAATATAAAAGTAATTACAACAAATAATCGTTCCACTAAAGACCGATAGACAAGCACGGAGGTCATATACTAGCACCTCACAAATAGTGTTTAGATACTCACATCTCTCGGGTGTAGTAAAGTATGAATTACAATATGGAAACGGAAGATATCTCTCACTACCTGTCATAGCAAAATAGATTACCATAGGCTTGGGAAAGGATCAAACCTCCACCACATGGCGTAAGCACCTAGGATAAACTATTAAAGAGGTCTTTTAAAGGGTTGTAACGTTAGGCGTAGGGATATGAAATACACGGTTTTGTTGGATAAAGGAAGTTTTTACTGGTGGCGAGTTAACAATCTTGGTCAATTACATGTACAATATGGCGTTGCTAAGCCAAGATTAGACTCGACTTAAGCTAATAAATGAAAAATAACAAAAACATAAAATGAACATAGAATAAAAAGGGATGGTAGTCCGTATATTTTTTTCTCTTTTTCTTTTTCTATTTTTTTTTTCCTTTTCTTGATTTTTCGATTTTTTTTTTTTTTTTTTTTTTTTTTTTTTGCATACACTCTTACCCTACCATCCAAAATAATACATCATAGGGAATGAACATTCTCCTTACACTTGAATTTTTACATACTTTACAATAAACTAATTTAATGACTCGAATTAAGAAAATCAAAACACTTGGAGTACTTTTAAGATTAACACACATACGAGGTAATATATGATGTTCTTCCCCATTACTCCATAAATAAGTACTTTACCCATGAGTCCTAATCGTCCCAAAACAATATGTACAAGGATATGACTCGACTTAGCAACCATGTAATCAATTAGATAGTTAACTTAGGGTTTAACAAATAACAATAATGCACTAGAAATGAGCGTATACACGGAAGGCTAAGGCGATTTGGTTGTACATTTAAGTGGGGTGTAACAAATTCTTCCTTTAAGTAAGATGCTTAAAGTTAGAAACGAAAAGATAGGCTCGGAGGGGTGTACTAGGGGTATCGTGTACTAAAAATGAGTACAAGGCTAAGGGTGTGGGAAAAATTAGTTGACTTAACTAGCCAAGTAATATGACTTAAATGGTCAAGTAATTATGATACGGGTTTAACACAAGGGTGATCCTAATGCCTCTTATCATGTAGTAAATCCTACTACACGAATGTAGTCTCACTAGCGGTCTCGGGATGCATCACTAACGCAAGTTCTAGAATCTAAATGCTACCGGTACACTCATAAGCACTAATAGTAAATGCTTTTCCTATCAAATCTAAAAGCGAACCTCACATATTTGGGTGGAAAATTTTTCTGAATGGTACGATTATGTGCTAGTCATACGACTCCTATCCATGAGACGCTTGCTATGGCTAAAGTTTCACTCCTAAATGTTGTAAAAAATTTTAAATTTGGCGCTAAAATTGCACTAACAAGTATTTCTCATAGTTTTATTACACACCTACCATTAAACAAAACAAACTCAAGCAAAAGTGTACATGTAAGGTATCATCATTTTACCCTCCCCTTACACTTAGGATGAACATTGTCCCCAATGTTCATGTAAAGAATGTAAAAGTGAAATAAGTAAAACAAATGAAATCAAATACTCCCCTGATTCGCTCGGTATGGATAATTAGGTAGCCAGGTTAAATCTTCCTCCAAGAAAATGAACAATCAAAGCTTCCCTTCCAGAATATAAATCATCTTCTTGTCATACATAACCTGTAAATCCTGAGAAAATAGACAAGACAACCTCGCATAAAATCGGCGGCATCCTATATAAGTTTCTAAATCCTAGAAAACAAAGTAAGATATAATGCTTGTAGAATGAAGTTTGCAGACTTCCTGGAGATTATAAAACTTAATAATTCACAAAAACTTTAAGACTCCATTAGAAAAACAAAACCGGTAAAATTTCCAGATTTTTTTACCTGTGACGCCGTCAAGAGTAAACTCGTGACGCCGTCAGGATTGACCTGCAGAAATTCTTATGTTAAGTTTCTGGAAAATTTCTGGAAAAACTTGGTTCTACTTCCTGGAAAATCCTGCAAAACTTCATTATGATTCAATACAAGCATTTGACTCTAACAAGTACTAATACACATGTCCATTTAATATTGTGGAGAATCATGATCGGGTTGTTTCTTAAAAACATATTTGGGGTTTCCCCTTACACTTATCTTTCGCAAAAATACCTTTAGGTGGAGTTAAGACTAGGCCAAAACCACAAAGTAAAGTATTTCCACTTTTTAATTGAGAAACATGATCTACCAACAATAAAAATAAAGCATGTATACGGAAGCAAATAACAAACAAACAAACAAATAAAATGAAAATCACACAAAGCATGGGTTGCCTCCCAAGAAGCGCTTTTCTTTATTTACGAGTCTTGTAGCTAGACTCAAGGTCATGGGTTACTACGTGACCTCATCATTGGTTTCACTTTCTAGGTCGTCTTCTAAACCAGTTTTGTATTCCGGACCTAGTTGCAAGCATTCTTTGTAGAAACCAAGCATCCTATTTTTCACATACTCTACTCCTCTACGTCTATCCTCATCTTTCCTATAATAAGCCGCTTACTTGTGTTCCTTTTTGAAATTAGAGAGAAGGCGGTATTGCTCAATTTTGTAAGGCATTTGGTAGGCAACCTCATCATTCTCTTCCTTGAATCTAACTATACCTAAAGTCGGGTCATAACTCATCCTAGTGGCCTCAACAAATGGTTTCCCAAATATTACTTGGCTTAGGCAAGCATCAATCACCGGACGAGTATCCTCTACTATCATAAAATCTATCTCATAAGTGAGATTGCCTATAATCACATGCAATCCCTTCACTCTTCCTGCAAAATTACTTATCACATTCTTATTGGGCATCATCCTAAAATCAAGTTGCTTCTTCATTACCCAATTGTAGTATGTCCTAGTCATGATGTTCACGGGAGATCTAGGATTGATGTAAGCTTTCCATATATGCATATGCCCAATTTTGCATGGTATGTTAATGTTAGAGAGGTCTCCCATTTTGATAAGGGGTGTGGCAAGGATATATGGTCTCTCAGGACTATCGAATAAATCCTTATGGCATTCCCGTTCTTCCTTGGTGGGCATCTTATCAAAGTACTTTTCTTTAGGCTCTACTTCCTCTAATTCTTCTCCCCTGTTAACCTCAACTTCCCTACTCTCATCCCTAATTTCAGTTTCAACTCTAACTTCACCCTTGTCACTCTCTTCTATTTTCTTATCCATTGGCTTAATGGTGACAACATTGACAAAGTGGACATGTTTAGATGATGAGGGGTCCTTAATTTGGATTCCGTTATTGGTGTCCCTAATGTCCTTCCTAGGTGTAGTTAACGCTTGGTTGTTGAGGGCTTTCAACAAGTTGTCTATCTTATTGATCATCTCCGTTTGTTGTTGGTTGAATTCGGTTTCAAACCTAGCTATGCGGGCTTCTTGAGATGCCATGAACTTGGACATCAATCCTTCAAGATTGTTGGTACTACCATAGTTGTTAGAAGCATTGTTGTTGAAAGTACGGTTGGAGGGTGGACCGTTTGGTTGGTAACGATTAGGCGGATTGGAAGAATTGGGTTGATTTTGTTTCCACCTAAGGTTTGGGTGATTTTTCCAAGAGGGGTTGTATGAATCACCGTAAGGGTTTGGCTCGGGCTTGAAAGTGTACCACTTATCTCCCGCTTCGTCGGTACGCGAGGATGCGTAGTCCGCAAAAGCTGTTCCGGGGAGTTCCACACAATCACGAGTGTCATGGGGACCACTACATAATTCGCATGAAGAAGTGATTTTATTCACTTGGCTTGAAGGCTTAGGAGCTTCGTAGGATTTCATGAGAAACTTGACTTGGTCCTCAAGTTCCATGATCCTACGGTCGGGAGTGCTAGAGTTGTTAAAAGGCAAAGATATTGCCTTGACCGTTTTGTTCGAATCATGGGGATCATTCCAACTTTCGTTGTCATAGAGAGCAAGATCTTCTATGAGTTCCCATGATTGTTCTGCACTTAGATCACGTAGCTTACCACCGGCCGATTGGTCAATGGCTCGCCTCGTGGAGAGATCGATATGGTCATAAAAGATTTGGACTTGGAGCCAAAGATCTATACCATAATGAGGGACTTTTTGGAGTAAGTCCTTGAAACGAGTCCATGCTTCATAAAGATTTTCACCTTGACATTGTTGGAACATCAAGATTTCATTTCTAAGCTTAGTAGTTCTCCCCGGTGGGAAAAATTGAGCAAGGAAACGAGTGGTGAGATCATCCCATGTGGTGATGGATCCCGCGGGTAGACGCTCAAGCCATTGACTAGCTTGATCCCGTAGAGAGAATTGGAATAGGCGTAATCGGGTAGTCTCTCTAGTTTCAACACTTAGGTCTATAGAATCTACGATTTTAAGGTAGTCCTTAAGATGTTGATTTGGATCTTTGGAACGAAGTCCATGGAATGCACATCCACTTTGCACCAACCGGATGGTGTCGGATCGCAAGGGGGTCACATTGGCTCCGGTGAGCTCAATGGTGTTTCGGTAGCCTTGGTGGCTAGGTCGGGAATACTCTCCTAAGGTTCGGGGCCTAAGGGGTTCTAGTGGTGGGTTTTGTTGTGGTTGGATGACGGGTTCAAAGATGTTCCCATCGTCCATGATGTCGGGTGGTGAAGAGTTACGAACAAAGACACAAAGAATTAAGATAGACTAAAGAAACCTAAAAATAAAAATAAAATCTTACTAGAAAGGAATCTAGCAAGTAGACCTAATAAAAAGAAATTCAAACCTAGACAATAACTATTCCCCAGGCTGCGGCGCCAAAAACTTGATACGTGGGAATCGCACCAGGCTTTACCTCTCAAGGGATCTTGAGAAGCTTACAACCCCCACCAGGCAGTGTACCTGATCGTTGTAGTATAGTATAGTGACATGTACCGGGGGATTGATCGTTCAGCTAGGAATAGTGTCGCTAGGATTAGAAAACCTAATTACTAGTGCTAAAGATGATGGAAGATTATTTTTGTATTTTTATACTACCTCCGTCCCAATTTATTTGTCCACTTTTGATTTTCAAAGTCTTTCTTTGCTAACTTTGACCTTAAATATGTTTGTTTGTGTTATTTAATATTTGATGCAAATTATATGATAAGATTGAGTTTTAAGCGTATTTTTAATTTGTATAATTTTCATCAAGTACTATATAATACAAATAAGAATATTTACGGTCAAAGTTGACAAAGAAATACTTAAAAAGTCAAAACTGGACAAATAAATTGGGAGGGAGGGAGTATTTTTTAGAAAGCAAAGTAAAATCTCGGGGTTTGAAAGATTTGGGCAGAATTAGTTGCTAGTCAACTAACCCAATACTAAAAATGCAATCAAAATAAAATACTAGAAATGAAATAACCTAAATTATACTAAGGTTGTAAGCAATAAGTGGAGGAAATGTGTTTACTTAGATTTCACTACTCCCTAGACATCTTTTACACGTTAATTACTTGTTATAGTTGCATGGATGATGGATTGTATTCCTTAATACCATTCATGGGGTGGCGCACTTACTTCCCCAATCCTATGAGTGCCTACTTCACTCCTATGTCGAGCCGACTAAGAAGCTCCTAACATGGGATCATTAGAATTTACTCATGCATTAAATACAACCAATAAAACCTAGTGCACGTCGGTTCATGTTTCTTAAGACGTTCAAGCATGTTACCATTTGGAGATCTGCCAGTTTTCTTAAGCCTAACATCGAAATCATTCATCCAATACAACCATAAACAAGTAATCAACACATAATTAACATCTAGGTTTCATTAGATCTAAGCAAACACAAGATAGATCTAGCCTAGCATGGTGAAATCAAGACAAGAACAAGATATAGACAACCAACACATAGACATATTGATTGAATTAAAAGAATACTTATATCAATTACACTTGCAAGGTTTCAAGGGCTGAAAACCCTTGAAAAACCTGTGAAAATCATACTAAGTTCGGCCTTAGGGTTTCTCCAAAACTTCCTCTCTTTTAATGTGTAAAAATTAGAAAACTATATATAGGAAATAGGGTCTGATGGCGTCAAGAACAAATTTGTGACGCCGTCACCTCGCCGCCAAAATACTCCTCGGACTGCCTTGATCTACATCTGACGCCGTCATGTGTTATGGTCTTCCAGGCCATCACGTCTTTTACTCTTGACGCTCTACTTGTGACGCCGTCATGTTTGTACTGGGCCGTCATGCAAATCACTCTTGACGCCGTCAAGATTTTCTTCTTGACGCCGTCACCTACTGTTTCCAACTTGGAAAATTGAGACTTTGCCGTTTTCTTCACTTTTATGCTCAAAAAACATCCAAAATGCCTTCTTTTCCAGATTTCACTCCCAAAGTACCTAAAATCACAAAAGGAACGATTTAGGGCAATATTTGATCAAATAAATTCAATTCCGGGCTTAAATGACCCCCTAAAAGTGGTTCATTTTTGGCCTCATCAAAGTGTGTGTTTCTCTAATAATATTCTCTCTTCTTTCTTTCTCTACATTCTCTACTTTCTCTCTCTAACATACTTCACATATCAAGTCACCAAGCTTATATTGTATGATAAAGTTGATAGATTTATGTTCTTACAGATAACTTTTGACTTTTAAATTCCTTGGGTTGACTTTTCTTTCATTTTAAACATTCAGGGACTAGTTTTGTCAATTTGTAAAACTTGAGGGACTGAAACTGTCACTTTTGCAAACTTTGTTCTTTTTTCATCTGTTTTCAAACATTTTGCATCTGAAACATATAAAACACAATTCCTGGGATAATTTTTGTATTTTGATGCATTTCTGAGTGTTTTTGGATGTTTTGGCAGTTCAGATACGATAAAAATGATGAGTATTTACACACTCATCAGTGCCATTCCATGTCCTGTCAACTTCTTCCCCAAAGATTGTTTCCAACTTATAGGCTCCGTTACCATAGGCTTTAGCTACTACATAAGGCCTCTCCCATGTTGGTCCCAATTTCCCTTGGTATTCGGCTTTGCTTGCATTGTTAATTCGAAGGACATATTCGCTTGGTTTGAAGCTCCAGGGCCGAACCCTGCTGTTGTAATATGTAGCTTCTCTTATGGAGGCTATTTCTCTTCGTTCTTCGAGTAAATCTAGATTCTCTCGAAGCTTTTCCTCATTTTCCGAGGCTTCGAAGTTCATAATGCGCTCCGTTTCCATGCTTATCTCTGATGGGATGACAGCTTCTGTGCCATAAGTAAGGCTGAAAGGTGTTTCCCCGTGACTCGACTTGGGATGTGTCTTATGAGCCTAGAGAACTTGAGGTAATTCGTCCACCCACCCTTGGTGACTTCGTCCTAGCCTTCTTTCGATTCCATTGATAATGTCTCTGTTGGTAACTTCTACTTGGCCATTACCTTGAGGGTGGTACACGGATGTGAACGATTGCTTGATTTTCAAACCATTGCAAAAAGTAGGAAATACCCCTTCAGCAAATTGCTTGCCATTGTCAGAGATGATGATATGAGGGACTCCGAAGTGGCAAACGATGTGTTCCCATACGAATTTCTCCATGTGTCTGCCCGTCACAGATGCCAAAGGCTTGGCTTCAACCCATTTGGTGAAGTAGTCGATAGCTACGACCAAAAACTTCACTCCTCCTGGTGCCACTAGCAGAGGTCCTACTATGTCAATTCCCCATCGGGAAAAAGGCTACGCAGATGTGACTGAGGTCATATCTTGTTTAGGTAGTCTTGGGACCTTCGAGTGGATCTGACAAGCCTCGCATTTATGTATTATTTCCATTGCATCCCTGTGCATTGATGGCCAGTAATACCCCAGCTTCAAAATTTTAGAGACAACGGAGCGGGGTCCTGCGTGTAAACTGCACGATCCTTCATGAACTTCATTGATTATGTTTGCAGCCTGCTTAGGTCCGACACAACGAAGCCATGGGGATAAGAAGGATCGTCTATAGAGGTAGTCTCCTATTATCCTGTATTGAGGAGCTTGACTCTGACTTTTCTTGCTACCTTTGGATCTTTCAGTAGAATGCCGGTTATTAAGTATTCCCTTATCGGAGTCATCCAATTGGTTTCTTCCTCGGATATTATATCGGACACTTCCTTCCTTTGGATAGATCTTTCAAGTAACACCTCAACGAGGACTTCTTTTGTTAAGTGAGCGAAGGCCATTGAGGCTAACTTGCTTAACACATCTGCCTTCTTGTTTTGGTTTCTTCGGATGTGCTCAATGGTGTAGGATTCAAATCCCTGTAGGGTTTCTTTTGCATTATCCAGGTATTGTTTGATAGTGGACTGCCTTGCTTCATAGGAGCCTTTGATTTGATTGGCGACCAGCTGTGAGTCAACAAAAATTGAATGGTTGCGTACCTCCATGTCTTTGGCTAGGCGTAGGCCTGCTAACAAGGCTTCTTATTCTGCTTCGTTATTGGTCGCCTCAAATTCGAATCGCAATGCATAAGTGTATTCTTTCCCTTCTGGGTTGATTAACATCAACCCTGCCCCTGAACCGTCGGAGCTTGAGGCTCCATCTGTGAATAACTTCCAGTTATTCTCTTTTTTCAAAGGCCTCTTCTTGGGAGGTTCCTTATCCTTTCCTGGCTCGGAAGGAGTTTCAGCGAGGAAGTCTGCGAGTATTTGACCTTTTATGGAGTTTCGCCCTTTGTATTCTATTTCATGCTCCCCTAATTCGATGGCCCATTTAGACACCCTCCCCGACTTCTCGGGCTTCGATAGTATTTGTTTGATGAGCTTATCAGTTAATACCGTGATTGGGTGAGCTTGAAAGTACCTTCGGAGGTGTCTTGCAGCGTGAACTAGGGCAAGAATTAGCTTTTCCAGTTCTGGGTAATTTAATTTAGCTCCCTGCAAAACCCGACTGATAAAGTAGATCGGAACTTGCCTCTTCTCTCTTTCTGCTAGGAGTACTGCATTAATACTTTCATGTGACGTTGTGATGTACATATACAGTACTTCTCCATTAATTGGGGTTGTGAGTGTTGGTAGGATTTCCATGAACTCCTTCAACTTTTGAAAGGCAGCTTCAGCTTCGACACTCCGTTGGAAAGTTTTCTTATCCATACATCCTTTAAGGGACTTAAAGAATGGCAGTGATCGATCTGCACCCTTTGACAAAAACCTGCTCAATGCTGCCAGCTTTCCATTAAGGCTTTGTACCTCCTTCAATGTCTTTGGGGCTTGCAGATCAGTGATGGCTTTTACTTTTGAAGGGTTTGCCTTGATTCCTTGCTTTGTTATCAATTGCCCCAGAAATTTCCCTTCTTCAACACCGAACGAACATTTCTTCGGATTGAGCTTCTTATTTATGGCTCTTAGCTGGTTGAAGGTTTCTTGAATGTCAGAGAGTAGGTCTTCCTCTGACCTACTCTTTATGACCATGTCGTCAACATATGCCTCCAAATTCCTTCCTATCTGTTTATTGAAGGCCTTGTTAACCAAACGCTGGTAGGTTGCCCCTCCATTTTTCAAACCGAAGGGCATCTTATTATAGCAATAGACGCCCTTTCCCGTGTAGAAGGCCGTTTTTTCCTCGTCTTCTACTGCCATTTGTATCTGATGGTATCCCTTGTAAGCGTCCAAGAAGCATTTTGGACGCAACCTTCATAAGGACTCTACCTTCCAATCTATTTCTAAGAGGGGGTAATAATCATTTGGACACGCTTTATTGATGTCAGTAAAATCAACGCACATACGCCATCCTCCGTCACTTTTCTTTACCATAACTGGATTGGCCACCCACTTTTGGTATTTGACCTCTATGAGAATACCCACCTGTACTAATTCGTCTACTTCTTTGCAGGCTGCAGCGTTTCTCTCTGGCGCAAGGCTTCGGCGCTTTTGTTTGATAGGCTCAATGTGCTTGAATTCATTGAGTTTGTGTTCCGTTCCGAAAGGCTTACCATCGATCATGAGGCTTCTCGGAACCCCTTTCATATCGGAGTATGTCCATGCGAAGATATCTTTGTTGTCCTTCAAGAGTTGTTTCAGGCTTGCCTTGAAGGTGGCAGGGAGTTGTCTTCCAATTACTACCGTTTGCTCCGGATGGAGCTCGTTTATCACAATACGCTCTTCGACGTCCCCGCAACTCAAGATAGCCTTCGGAGGCTCCTGAGGATTTTCTTTAATCTTCTTTCTCGCTTCTAGTGTCCCTTTCTTGTTGTAATTGGATAGTACGGTCCCTATCCCATTGGCTGTTTGGAACTTGATTGCTGCATATATGGTGGATACCACAATGCCCATCTTCTGCATGGCGGTTCTCCCTATCAATAGATTATAAGGAGAATCGGACCATACAATTGCGAAAGTAAGGGTTTCCGTCCTTGCCAGTCGGCCCTCACCATTGGTTAGTTCTAGAGGGATTTCACCTAGAGGCCATGAGTGTTCTCCCGAGAAGCCTACTAAAGTTATCTTCGAATCTACCCTTTGCGATCTTATGGAAGGTTCGAGCTTCAGAAAACAATGTTCATATATGATCTCACAAGAACTTCCGCATTCCATGTAGGCCCTATTAACTTCTCGATTGAAAATGAGGACCTTTATGACTACAGGATCATCTGAGTGAGGTTGACCCATTAGGGGTGGAAATGTTACTTCCCCTATATTGGGTGCTCCTTCCTCAATTTCTTTTCTTTTCTGACTCGGGCGTCCCCTGCGAACCATAAGGATCGGAACCTCATGGATGTAGTCCTTAGCGTCGGTGACCTTTTCTTTTCCCTTTCTTATACCTTTTATTAGATGCGTCAACTGTCCTAATTTGACAGCTTCCTCTATTTGCGTCTTCAATTCTCTGCAGCAGTTCGTTTCATGACCAAAATCCTCATGGAAGTGGCAGTACTTGGTCATATCTCGGTTCCTCCTGTTGCTTGTCATGCGAGGAGGGAGTTCGAAGGCCTTTAATGCCTTCTCAGTAGCCAAAATTTCCTTTGGGGACTTCGTCAGGCTTTCCCATAAACCAGGGTTCCGACCCTTGTTGTATGGAGTAAACTTGTTATGGCCTTTGTGTTTGTTCTTCGGTCCTTCCCACGAAGATGGCTTCGCTCCTTTATTGTTCTCCACCGGAGCCCCATTGGTAGATACCTCTTTGGCCTCTATCCATGTGTATGTTTTGTCCATCAGGCCTTTGTATGTTGCCGGAAGATCTGTGGATAAGAATTCCACAAGATTCTGGTTGCCTAGGCCATGGACGAAGCCAGAGATGCGTTGCTCTTCGTATAAGCCTAGAATCTGCAGAGTTTCATCAGTGTACCTAGTAACAAAATTTCTTGTGCTTTCGTTCTCCTTTTGCTTAATGTTGTGTATCGTGAGGTGTGTTCTTGTGAACTTCTTATGTTGGCTAAAGTGAGATTGAAACTTAGCCTTCAAATCATCAAGGTTGATGATGCTTCCTGGTTTCTGCCCATTCCACCAAATACGTGCGGAATCCCGGAGAGTATACATAAACATGTGACAGGCTACGGGCATGACCCATTTTCTGCATTCTTATGGCTCTTTCGAACAAATTCAGGAAATTATCTAGATCCCCTTTTCCATCGTAGGTGCCTATATGTGAAGGCATCTTTAGACCATCCGGGAAAGGATAGTCTTCGATCCATCTTACAAAGGGTGTCATAGGACCTTCGGGCTCTGCGTATGAGTGGGTGTAAGGTGGTATGTTCATGGGAATATTATGGTATGTATTATAAGGAGGGGGTACCCCTAAAGAGGGTTGATTAGTGTAGAAAGGATGAGGTGTACTCATGTTTAGAGGGTAACCATTATACATGGTATACGGATGGTATATCAAGGGATGGTTGTAGGGTATAGCAGTTTGTTAGGGATACTGATTGCCAGGTTGCCCATTCATGGGGGGATAAAGGTTTGGAGGATAACTCTGAACCGGAAACTGGGAATATAGGCCAACGATAGGGAGACTTCCTCTTGTGTTGACTGAACCTGGGTTACCTCCCACACCAGATGCGTGGGAGGGCTGTAGTGGAACTCCTCCTTCGGTCCTCCCCAAATGTGCCGCTAGTAACGGAGTTCTTTCGGGAACTCCCTCAAAGCCTACATTCCTTCCTCCAGCCCTTCTACCGGCAGGGGACCCAATACGCAGGATAGGGTGATGAGCCCTAGGGACCGAAGGCCTCGGCTCTATCTCGATCTCCTCATCATACTCATCGCTGGAATATTCTAACTCCCTTCGCATCTCCGTGTTTCTGATTTGCCTCTTTCGAGCCCTTAACAAGGAATCTAGCTCTTCGTAGTTAGCATCGATAAAGGCGGGGCTAATGATGAGCTCTGGATTAGCTGATGTGGATGCGTGTTGGTTGGGCGTTATTTCATGGTGAGATCGTGTGGTAAAGGTGGAGGCTGTGATTGGCAGAAGGTTGTTGGTGTCAGTTATAGGTAAAGGGGTTAAAGACGATAAACCCGGTATGGGTGTAACTTCCCTTTCTGGATTCATGCTGGAATAATAGCGAGTGTACTTGACTTGGTTATTCTTCTTGGAAATAACGGGACTAGTTGTAGCGGGTCCCACGGATGACGCCACTGATTGTACAATAATTCGTACTACCAGGCCTTCGATGGTGATCAAAGGAAATGAGGGGTGTTGTGATTACGCCAAGCTTGGATATAACCTGAAATAAAAAATACTAAAACACTACGTTAAATGAATGCGCAGGGGTTGGACCCTGCGAACCACCTCTGGCGTGTGAATAAGTGATCGGTATGAGAATTTAAGTATAAATGTAGTAAAGTAAGGTGAAAGAGATTGCATACCAGATTTGTCATTGTCCAGGACTATTTCTAGGTGAAGAAAACGGTCCTGGAAAGTGGTCACACGTTTAAGAGAGATCATGGGGGCGTCCCATGATTTGTGGTACGGCCCATGATTTGTAGTAACCGTTATGGTTTGGTGTCCCACTCCTCCTGGTTTAGTGGGGGAGCTAAAGAGAAAGAGGAGACGTGGGTAAGACTTGGTCTCACCAATATTTGGACTTGGCATCGTTCCGTCCTTAAAATTTATCGAGAGATACCCCGAAGGGCTTAATCATTCGATTGGTGAATTCCCACTTGATAACTAGATCATTGATGATTAGTTTTACGCCAAAGAAAGTTTAAGGAGGCTATCCAGAGCCTTCAATTATGTAGGTTGCGATCACACTTGAAGGGGGATCCTTCGATCTAATCGGAGGGTACATCATCACTGAGGATTTTCCAGGACTTCCACCGGTTCGACAAGTAGAATTTCGTATCGACTTAGTTCTGGGAGCTGCACCTGTAGAGCGTGCACCATATCGATTGGCTCCGTCAGAAATGGAAGATTTATTGGATAAAGGGTTTATCCGACCTAGTTCGTCGCCTTGGGGAGCCCCAGTGTTATTTGTAAAGAAGAAGGATGGATCATTCAGGATGTGTATTGATTACCGTGAGTTGAACAAGTTAATAGTGAAGAACCGCTATCCATTACTGAGAATCGACGACTTGTTTGATCAACTTCAAGGATTAGATTTCTACTCTAAGATAGACTTGCGATCAGGTTACCATCAACTCAGAGTTCGAGAAGAGGATATTCCCAAGACATCATTCAGGACCTGTTATCGTCATTATGAGTTTCAAGTGATGTCGTTTGGTTTGACGAATACACCTGCAATGTTCATGGACCTCAAGAACCGAGTGTGTAAGTTGTATTTGGATAAGTTCATGATAGTTTTCATCGATGACATTCTGATCTACTCCAAGAGTGAGGAGGAACACAAGCATCATCTGGCGACGATTCTTAAGTTACTCAAGGATGAGCAATTGTAAGCAAAGTTCTCTAAGTATGAATTTTGGATTAGTAAGGTACAATTTTTGGGTCATATGATTGAGAGCAAGGGATTGCATGTGGATCCTGCTAAGATTGAAGCTATTGAGAAATGGGCAACGCCTGTTAATGCCACAGAGATTCGTCAATTTCTGGGATTGGCTGGTTATTATCGGAGATTCATTGAGGGATTCTCCAAGATAGCTAAACTGGTAACTTCGTTCACTCAAAAGGACAAGAAGTATGAGTGGGGAAAGGATGAAGAGGAAGCGTTTCATATCTTGAAATAGAAGCTTTGCAGTGCACCAATTTTGGAATTGCCTGATGGAGTTTAAGATTTTGTGGTTTATTGTGTTGACTCATATCAAGGATTAGGAGCAGTGTCGATGCAAAGAAGTAAGGTTATTGCATATGCTTCCCGACAACTAAAGACTCATGAAGAGAAATATACCACCCATGATATGTAGTTACGAGTTGTGGTATTTGCAATTAAGATGTGGAGACATTACCTATATGGTATGAAGTGTGTTGTCTTTACCGATCACAAGAGTCTGCAGTATATTTTGGATCGGAATGAGTTAAATATGTGACAACGATGATGGTTAGAGACGTTGAGTTACTACGATTGTGAAATTTGATGTCATCCGGGAAAAGCGAATGTTGTGGCAGATGCCTTGAGCCGAAAGGAACGGTTGAAGCTGCTACGAGTTGGAGCTTTAGTTTTGACGATCAACTCAAACCTACCTGCCCAAATTATGCAAGCTCAAGAAGAAGCTGTGAAGCAAGAAGATCTTAAGGGTGAGAATCTTTATGGTATGATTCAGAAGAAGTTTGAGAAGCGTTCAGACGGAACTCTGTGTTATAAAGGAAGAAGTTGGGTGCTGTTGTTTGGAGGACTGCAAGACTTGATCATGTTCGAGTCTCATAAGTCAAATTACTCGATTCACCCAGGATCCGATAAGATGTACCACGATTTGAAGAGGTCATATTGGTGGCCCAATATGAAAGCTGAGATTACCGATTATGTCCGCAAATCTCTTACGTGTGCCAAGATTAAGGCCGAACATCAGAAGCCGTCTGGTCTCCTACAATAACCTGAGATTCCCGAATGGGAATGGTAACTGACCATAATTGATTTTATCACCGTAACACCCCCAAAATCGGGTCCAGCGGAAGCATACATGTTATTGGGGTGCTACTCAATCGGTATCATAACACAAGTACAAAGAATGGTTTTTATCTCAACCATTTAGAATAACTTTCATTATAAAAAACATTCAAATTTACATCGTTCAAAAATAGTGCGGAAATACAGGCCCATATAAGAGTTTAAGCGGTCCCAAATATATGTCAGAGTTGTCTATGACCATGTCATGCCAAAGCCTTCAATAGTTAGCTATCACCTTAACCTGAAAATACATGCTAAAAAGTGTCAATACTATGTTGGTGAGTTCATAGGTTTATAATAAAACAGTAGCATTGTGAGTTCAATTGAGAGTTTTGTGACCATTGTGTGGCTCACGATGTCATGAAAATAGTGTTTACCTTACAGCAAAATTAGAATTGTAGACCATGAGTGGAGTGTGTGATCATTACAACGAATATAATGTCACATAGTAAATAGTCTATTACGCTGGCACTAAGTTCATGCAACCGAAGCTTGACAGTGTGCATGCTCTAGAAGCATATTAAATAAAGCCCTTGCAAGTGTCTATCCCGTAACACTCGTGTTTCGACATGTTACACGCTCGCGTTTGCCTATCCGGCCAAACCGAATGGGGGTGTCAACCCCAATAGATATATTTATAGCATTCGCGCTTCCCAGCAGGAATTGAAAATTCAAGAGTTTGGGCATTGTGGGATTCAGTGTCTTAGGCTAATCCGCGTAATAGTGTAAATAAAGCATAAGTTTCAATATGGTCCATAAAAGTGTTTGCATAAAAGCAATTATCATTCAATAGAAGTGTTTGTGTAACAACAATGATTTGTAAAGTGTTTTCAATACAAGCAATAGTTCATAGAGGGTGTAGCATAAAAGCAATAGTTCATAAAGTATGTTGCATAAAAGCAATAGTTCATAAAGTATGTTGCATGTTTATAAAACACTTGTGTATGTTAGAAAATAATCAAGTATGCAACCAATATACACATAGGTGCATTTGAATAATCAATCGAGTATTGTGCATTCAAATAAAACAAGTGTCGAGTTTAGTTAAAAATGAGCATGTATTCTCCCCCAAAACAGTTATAAAACAAGTAAAAGTAGGGGTCATGAACTCACCTCAATGGAGTATGCAGTAAACCAAGTGAGTCAAATAGAGTGTGGCACCAACACGCGACCTAGATTAGTAAGGCATGATTTAGTTCATAGTTTATGTTTAAGACTCAACGAAGTTTAATTAAACTCAAAAGTTTTAGAGTGTTGTGTTATTGTTGCTTGTGTGGCAGCGTTTTGAAAATAGTTTTCAAAATGTTTGCGTGTATTGGCTCTTGGAAGTGTGTGGGTAATTTTTGAGAGTATCAAAGATGACATAAGCCTTTTGGTCTGACAATAACCGAAGGACAAATACGGAAAATAATTACAAATAGATATTAGGTGCTAACGGCATATGGAAACATTACTCTTAAAAGAGCCTAAAATACTAATTGCGTGTTTATATGTATATAGTATAGAAAAAGTACGTTATGTTTAAAAATTTCCTCATTGTTGATTTATTACGTCAATGAATTATAGTAAGCTAAATATTTTAACAATAGTCGAGCCTGGCCCGAGTACAAGTTTTGGTTTCCTCGTGATAATAAAAAGTTATAAGGTTTATGTTTAAGTAAATAATTGCTTATTAATCTTGTAAACTCATATGAAGTATATCTAGTTTATGTGTAAGTCAAATAATCGCTTTATAGAAAAAGTTACAAGTTTAGTTTTGGCCCTTTTTTGTATGTTTTTATAGACTTGATATAAATGACGTTGCGGCACTTGTGGTTGAGCGAAATGGAGATATGCCAGAATTATGTCGAACTTGAATAAGAAATTAACACACGTGAAGACGTCCGGAGTGAAACCGAAAGTTGTATCATCCCTTAATGTACTTATTTGGAAGTTGGTCCAAGTGGTGAAATAATTTTAGACTCTAACCATTTGGACTGCAGTCCACAAAACAACATATGTTTTACTTACCTGGCCTAGGCCCAACATCAGCAAACAAAAAATAAAATTCAAGTTTTTCTGTTGTAACTTTGTTTGTTCAAAACGGTAGAGCAGCTCAGGGGTGATTTGGAAAGCTCATTTTCAATCTATTTTGACCACATAAATTTGTGTATAACTCGACCACAATGAGACTCAAACCAAGGACCTCACCGTGGGTGGTGTCGACAAGGTGGGGTTTTCCCAAATGGAACCACTCACCTGTCTCAAACTCGAATAAAAGGCTTACCCAAAACCATTTTTGCTAAAGTATTACTCAATAGATTTTGTCTCAGTTTTTCCGCTTGATTTTGGTTTATAGCGGCCAAAATAAGATGACACCAGGAAACCTTTTGTAAACAAGACATGAAACAAGGAGTTCTAGTTTATAGAGTTGCGGCTAGGTTTGACAATGCAAACACTGAAAGATGAGCACCTGGTCAGTGTGTCGAACAAATGAGTAAACCTAGGCTCTATTACGCCCTACTTGGTACAACAAAACCAACCAAAACTTAGTCAACGAAGGTTAAAATTTAGCCAATCCGAATAACAAAACAAGTATTTCTACAAATCTTTGAGCCAATACTTGGTTTTAGTTTGCAATTTATTAATTTCCACACATTGACAGCAATACAACCACAACAATTTAAGTTTACCACAACATAACCATTCACGGTTCCAAAACTATTATTCGATCGGTGTAAACAAAAGTATCATTAACATGACTCTACCAAATAATAAAAAGACATAATCAACAAAACAAACTTTAGAATTCAAATGAGTAAAATCCTTACAATGCTTTATGAGTCAATTGAAAGAGACAACCAACAATCAAAAACCCAGTTCCGATTCCAAATAGATCTCTCGAACAACAATAGACCCAACTCCGATCCAAGCAAGCTAACCACCACAGGAGACCCTTTTGATTTGAGATAAATTTTTGAGTGAAGTTTTTGGTGAGTGTGGCTTAGCTTGTGGATCGAGTGGTGAGAATAAAAAGAAGTAAAACAAGTATGGTTGATTCCCTTTCTTCTTTGGTACAATGAGATGGTTAGCAAAAAGGGGTAATCGCCCCCCCCCCCCCCTTCACGACTGCACCGCTTGGCCTCTTGGGGTGTGACCACCTCTGAATGGTGTCATAAGCGCCTGAATCGGATCTGGTTTGTATTTCTTGTAGATGATTTGTTTTATTAACACCTTGGTTGTATCGAATCTCCATAGATGTAGAGAGAGGATTGATCAGAGGTTGGTTTTGGGTTTTATCTTTTCCCCAAAGAGAAAAACAGATAAAGAAGAAGCAGATAAGGAAGGGGGTCGGTTTGGGTTTGACCACAAAGGACAATTTTGTAGTTACTCTCTTATTATTATTATTATTATTATTATTATTATTATTATTATTATTATTATTATTATTATTATTATTACTATTATTATTATTATTATTATTATTATTATTATTATTGTTGTTGGAAATAAAATGCAGAAGTTAAAGAGCCTGCCAGATGATAGTTAAGCCTGCCTCTTCAGTTTTGTTGATCTTGAAGATACACTAACAGTACCTTCTCGGTAAGAAGGTACTGTTAGTTAAAGAAGGTTCTGCTAGTTTTAACGACAAGTTGTTATATTTTATTTAGAGATATTTAGTTGTATTATTAGTCTTTGTACAAAGTTATACGTTAAGTAGAAGTAGTACAAAAGTCTCAGTAGATATAATGGAGTGTTTTACCTTGAAAGGTGTAATATTAGGATAAGATAAGTCTCTAATATATTATATTAAGCAACTTGACAACTTGTAATAAGGGCTCCTTATACTATAAAAGGAACCCTTAAGTCACCTTCTTAGAGATAGATTTTCATAGATTTCCATGCATAACTTCCATCTTTAAATCCTTTTCACATATCTAAGATTCAAGGTTACATTTGTAATCCTGGTGATAGTTTAGATCACCCGTATTATTTCATAAATAATATTGAATCGTTTTGTGTTATTCATGTTGTGTTCATCATTATTCATGTTTACTTATTCACCACCTTTGTTCCTTTAGTGTGTTTTAGTAAATTCCGCGTGCTAAATCACATTCATTCATAAATATCCCAAACACATTACCAAGACTAACATCTCAAGTGTTTAATCCTTCCACAAGTGGTATCAGAGCATAGGCTAATATTTACGACATAAAAGAACAAAGCAAAAATGGATGTTGAGCACATTCAAACCAATGTGGCTGCAAAACTTCCATTACTCAAACAAAATGAGTTTGAGATGTGGAGACTGAGGGTTGAACAATACTTCCAAGTGCAAGACTATGCACTTTGGGAGATTATTGAAGAAGGAAACTCATTTAAACCAGTAACCACCACCTCCACAGTAAATGATGCACTTGTCACAACTGTGCAAGTAAACCTAACAACCGCAGAAGAAAGAATCCAAAAGAGAAATGATCTTAAAGCCAGGATTATGCTTCTCATGTCTATTCCAAATGACCAGCTCTTAATCTTTAACAAGTACAAATGTGCTAAAACCCTTTTTCAAGTTATTGTGGCTAGATTTGGTGGTAATGATGCCACCAAGAAAACTCAGAAAATACTTTTAAAACAACAGTTTGAAAACTTTTCAGCCACAACAAATGAGTCTTTGGACAGCATGTTCAATAGACTACAAAAGCTTTCAAGTCAGTTAGTCATTCATGAGGTAATAATATCTCAAGAAGACTTAAACTCCAAATTCCTTAGAAGTCTACCCTCTGAATGGGCCATGCATGTCATTGTCTGGAAAAACAAACCAGATATTGATTCCATGAGTCTCAATGATCTTTACAGCAACTTCAAAATAGTAGAGCATGAACTGAAGAAGTCTACTAGTTCAAGCTCAGGAAATATGGCATTTGTGTCATCTCATGGTACCTTTAAGAAAGTTGATGAAGAAAAAGATGGTAGAGAAGAAGGTACTGCCAACATAAATTTTGGTACTGCCAGTACTTTCAGCAGTACCAAAACCATTTTAGATGAAACAATTGGTTGTGTTTTCCTAACATCACAACACAACGGTTCCACATTGACCTTTGAAGATCTTCAAGAGATCAGTGATGATGATCTTGAAGAAATGGACATAAAATGGCAGCTTTTACTTCTTAGCATGAGGGCTAAGAAATATTTAATGAGGACTGGAAAGAAGATTGTCATCAATGGCAATGAACCTGTTGGGTATGACAAGTCTAAAGTGGAGTGCTACAACTGCCACATGAAGGGTCACTACTTAAGAGAATGTAGAAGACCAAAGAAGCAGGGTGATAAGGGAAGAGGTTTTGAGAACAAGAATAGGGGAAACAATGAGAACAAGAGCAAGGAAGTGGACATCACTGAAACAAAAGCTATGGTAGCTATTGACGGGCTGGGTTTTGATTGAAGCTTTATGAGTGAAGAAGAGTCAGCTTCAAATGAAATGGCTTTAATGGCTCTCTCCAATCCTGAGGTACAAATTACTAAATGTTCTGCTACTTGTGAAGTTTTTAAAGAATTAGAAATCTTAAGAAAACTTTATGATGAACTGAAAGTAGAAGAAAGAAAAACTCATCAAGACCTAGTTAATCATAAGTGTGGTATGGCCAAACTTGAAAAGCAGATAATTCACTTAAAAGAAAATGAACTCACCTTTTCTGACACAAAAGCTATTCTTAATAGAGACATATTTTTTAAAGATGCTGAAATAAACCTATTAAGAACTGAGTTTGCTAAAGTGAAACAAGAAAAAAGATAATATTCAACTAACTGTTACAACATTAGAAAATGCTTCTGCATGTACTAAAAGTATAGTTGAAAAGCAAATGAACAAGAAAATCAAATCTGGAATTGGATACAACACATGTCCACCTCCTTACAGAGGAATTCCCTGTCCCCCAGGTATAGATCTTGCTGAATCAGGTTTACATGAACTCACTAATAAACAAATAGAAAAAGTAAAACCTGTAAAAAATAGTGAACCTTTTGTGAGTGCAAGTGATACTTCACTTTCCAAAGAAAAGGTGCTCACTAATAAGAGCTCAGATGATACATCTATTGAAAGTTGGACATCTGATGAGAATGAAAAAGAGACTGTTTCATTGAAAGGAAACAAAGTAGGACCAACCAGTCCTAAAAGTGTAGAAAGTATTACAAAGACTAAAGTTGTTCTAAAAACAGTTGAATGTTGTGCTAAATGTAATAGCAAACCTAGAGGTAGTCAGAGAAATTGGAACAATCTTAAGTCACACCAACTTGGTGATAACTTTGTTTTGTATAATAAGGCATGCTATTACTGTGGTAGTTTTAATCATACTCATGCTTATTGTAACTATTGGGTTTCTGGGAGTACATCAAGGTCTAAAGCAAATAAAACAAACCCCAGAAAAGGTTTTGTGAAATCTAACACACCAAAAGTCAATCATAATGTTAGACCAAATGAGCCTGTTTACCCAAAATTCACTACTAAGGGTGCAAGTAATACTTTCAAACATACACCAAGAGTTGTGAAAAGTCTCATTGAAAGTAATTATGTTGTTAAAACACAAAATTGGAGACCAAAACCAAAAGGTCCTGCTAGACCAAAAGGTACTGTCAAATTTGGTACTGTCAGAACAAAAACCACAAAATGTGTTAAGAATGGAAATGCTGTTAAGTCCTTAGCATGTTGGATTTGGAGACCACTCCAATCAAATGGTGCATCAACAGTCCTAAAGAGGTTTGATTACATTGATGCATGAGGCAAACCCAAGTCAGTCATGGCTTGGGTACCCCAAGGAAACTAATATGTGTATACATGTGCAGGAACATTCAAATGATATTGTTGATCAAGGATATGTAGATAGTGGATGTTCAAGGCACATGACAGGCAACATGTCTTACCTCACAGACTTTAAATCATTTGATGGAGGATATGTTACCTTTGGGGGAGGAATCAAAGGAAAGATTACTGGTAAAGGTACAATTAAAACCAGTAAATTAGATTTTGAAAATGTGTACTTTGTGAAAGAACTACAGTTTAATCTCTTAAGTGTCTCACAAATGTGTGACATAAAGAACAATGTTCTTTTTACTGACACTGAATGCATTGTACTTTCTTCTGATTTTAAAATTCCTGATGAAAGTCAGATTCTTCTTAAAATCCCTAGAAAGAACAATATGTACATTGTTGATTTAAGGAACATTGTTCCTAAAGAGAGTTTAACCTGTCTAGTAGCAAAAGCCTCATTGGATGAATCTATGCTTTGGCATAGAAGACTTGGTCATGTAAACTTTAAAACAATCAATACAATTGCAAAATATGATTTGGTTAGAGGTTTACCCAAAAAGATTTTTCAAAATGACCAAACCTTGGTTGATTGTCTAAAAGGCAAACAACATAGAGCTTCTTGTAAGCCCAAGACCCATAACTCAATTTCTCAAGCTTTATACATGCTTCATATGGACCTCTTTGGTCCTACATCTGTGAATAGCTTGAATGGTAAAAGATATTGTCTTGTAGTTACTGATGATTACAACAGATTTTCTTGGGTTTTCTTTTTAAGAACTAAGGATGAAACAAGTGAGATCCTTAAGTCCAACATTACAGGAATAGAAAACCAAATTGATAAAAAAGTAAAAGTAATTAGATGTGACAATGGGACAGAATTCAAGAATAGAGTTATGGATGAATTTTGCAAAGAAAAAGGAATAAAAAGAGAATATAGTGTAGCTAGAACCCCACAGCAAAATGGAGTAGCAGAAAGGAAAAATAGAACTCTTATAAAAGCTGCTAGAACAATGCTAGTAGACTCTAAGTTGCCTATTTCATTTTGGGCTGAAGCTGTAGGTACTGCTTGTTATGTGCAGAACAGGGTTCTTGTGATTAAACCTCCTAGAAAGACTCCTTATGAACTTTTGTTTGGTAGAATACCATCTCTAAGTTTTATGAGACCTTTTGGATGTCATATCACAATTCTCAATACCAAAGATAATCTAGGAAAGTTTGAAGGAAAAGCTGATGAAGGCTACATGATAGGGTATTCTTTGCAAAGTAAGGCCTATAGGGTGTATAATAGATGCACTAGGCTAGTGGAAGAAAACCTGCACATAGAGTTTCAAGAGAAACTACCAAATGTTGCAGGCATTGGACCAGATTAGTTTTTTGACATTGATAAGCTTTCAGAATCTATGAATTATGTGCCTGTCACAGGTACAAATACTAATGATAATGCAGGTTTTGAAGACAATGTTGAAATAACTGAGGATCAAGATTACATCTTGATGCCAATTTGGAAAGATTTGGATTCATCTTCAAATCATGAAGAGCCTTCTAATACATCAAATGAAGGTGTTGAAGATGATCATGGAACTCAAGGTCAAGGGAATCCAGGAAATTCTGAAAATGAAAATGGTACTGCTAATTCACAAGATGGTACTCCCAGTTCAACAGATGGTACTGCCAGTTCACAAGTTGGTCCTGCTGAACCATTAAATATTCTATCAGATGATTCCATACCAGAAGACGTAGGGATTGGCAATCTTCCAATTACCTATGATGTTCCTACAACACACAACACAAGACTTCTCAAAGATCATTCCATTGATAATGTGATTGGTAGCATTGATTCTGGTGTTAAAACAGGAACTCAAGTCTTATCTTCAGACCAAGATGGGTTTGTCCTAGCTGTGTATGAAGAAAAGAACCATGAAGTTGCCCACATATGCCTGTTTTCATGCTTTCTCTCACAAGTAGAACCCAAAAACATTACAAAAGCCTTAGATGATTCAAGCTGGGTTGAAGCAATGCAAGAAGAGCTACTTCAATTCAAACTTCAGAAGGTTTGGATACCGGTTGACTTGCCCAAAAGGTTACAGGGCAATTGGAACCAAATGGGTTTTCAGGAATAAAAAAGATGAAAGGGGAATAGTGATAAAAAACAAAGCCAGATTGGTGGCCCAAGGGTATACTCAAGAAGAAGGAGTGGATTATGAAGAAGTTTTTGCTCCAGTTGCAAGAATTGAAGCAATTAGGCTATTCTTGGCCTATGCTTCTTTCATAGGCTTCACTGTCTACCAAATGGATGTCAAAAGTGCATTTTTATATGGTACTATTGAAGAAGAAGTGTATGTTTCTCAACTTCCAGGCTTCATTAATGCAGAATATCCAGACAAGGTGTACAAGGTTACCAAAGCTCTTTATGGTCTACACCAAGCTCCTAGGGCATGGTATGAAACATGGCTTTCTATTCATTGGAAAATGGATTTCAAAGAGGCAAGTTTGATCCAACTTTGTTCATCAAAAGAACCAAGAAAGACATCTTGCTGGTGCAGATTTATGTTGATGACATTATCTTTGGATCCACAAATCAGGAGTTGTGTGTGGAGTTTGAAAAACTTATGCATAATAAGTTTGAAATGAGTTCCATGGGAGAACTTACTTTCTTTCTGGGTCTCCAAGTGAAACAATCAAATGAAGGCATATTTATCAGCCAAGATAAGTATGTAGCAGAGATTCTAAGGAAGTTTGGGTTTGCAGATTCAAAGGTTGCAAGTACACCAATGTATCCAGAAAAGGGGTTACTCAAAGATGCTGAGGGTGAAGATGTTGATGTGCACAATTACAGATCAATGATTGGGTCCTTGATGTGCCTTACATCATCAAGACCAGATATCATGTTCTCAGTATGTGTATGTCCAAGGTTTCAAGTAAATCCAAAAGCTTCTCATCTCACAGCAGTCAAAAGGATCTTCAGATACCTCAAGGGTCAACCTAGGTTGGGTCTATGGTATCCAAGGGAATCATCTTTTGATTTGGTAGCTTATTCAGATAGTAACTATGCTGGTGCAACCCTAGACAGAAAATCCACAGTTGGTGGATGTCAATTTCTTAGCTGCATACTCATATCATGGCAATGCAAGAAGCAAACAATGGTGGCCAACTCTACAACTGAAGCAGAATATGTTGCAAGTGCAAGTTGTTGTGGCCAAGTTCTTTGGATCCAAAATCAATTGCTTGACTATGGGTACAATTTTCTTAACACCATTATTTACATTGACAATAGCAGTACTATTTGTATCATTAAAAATCCAGTTCAACATTCAAAAACAAAACACATTGAAATCAGACACCATTTCATAAGAGATTGCAATGAGAAAAGGTTAATACAAGTTGTCAAAATTGATTCTGAAAAGAATTTTGCAGACCTTCTCACCAAAGCTTTTGATTTAGGTAGGTTTAAATACCTGGTAGCAGGTATTGGTATGATAAATCTTTGAAAAACATGTGTTTTTGTATATAAAATAAACAAGTTCTGGCCTTTAAACATGGTACTGCTCGTTTGTCATAAGGTACTGTCAGTGCATAATTGGTACTGCTAGTTCAAAGTTTGCTCTGTTTTTGTTCATCTTGATGCTTAAATGTTAACAATGCTATAAAACAAGTGCTTTGCACTCTGTTCTTTTGGTCTACAACTAACCATTTCAAGTTACTCAAGATTGCTAACAAAATCAGGATGTGGAAATGGTAATCAGTTCACCAAGTTTTACAAACTTAAAGAGCTGGCTAGTCCAAAGCAAACGGCTCTTGGTAAAGACTTCTCAAATCCGTTGATAGCTGATAGTTTGCTAAAAACTATAAGGTAATCAGTTCACCCAGTTTTACAAACTTAAAGAGCTGACTAGTCCAAAAGCAAATGGCTATTGGTAAAGACTTATCAAATCCGTTGATAGCTAATAGTTTGCTAAAAACTATAAGGGATTTTTACTAAAATTTCAAAGAGACTGCCAAGTTATATTTCTAAAAACAAGGTACTGGTAGTTCAAATTTTAGTACTGGTAGAGTAAAATGGTACTGCTACATAGCCGTTGAGTCTGTCAAGTTAAAAATATAGCCGTTGTTTTGAAGGATATTTTTGTGAATTACTCATGTTTTCCTCGAATTAAGGATATAGTTATTATAAAAAAAGATCTTTTTGACCGCCTCTTCAGTTACTTATCCATATCTTTAATAGTCGGTCAAAAGTAAATTTCTCATAATCAATCCTTATCACAGTTCACACTCACCTTTCATCTTCTACCAGTACAACAATAAAATCCCACCATCATAATCAAATTTTTCATCAAACCTTTCAACATGGCTCGTCTAAGTTTTGTCAAACGTCACAACCAATTAGCATTTTTGGAAAAGTCTGATGACAATGAATCTTTTCATCAAGCAGTGGATTTTCTAAATAATTCTTATATCAGGTTTGCTTTACTCGTGAATCCCACTATTTTTGAATCTCAAATTTTACAATTTTGGCAAACTGCTAGAGTTAACACTCTTAGGAATGGGATTCAAGAGTTAGAAGTCAAAGTGGATGGTAGAACCTTGACTTTTAACAAATCATCCATTTGAAGACATCTTCATTTGGATGATTCAGATGGCATTAGTCAACTGCCTGATACTAAAATCTTTGAAAATTTGACAAAAATGGGGTATGATGTAACTTCTACAAAGCTTACATTTCTTAAAAAGCATTTTACCCCACAATGGAGATTTTTTATTCATACCATCCTTCATTGTTTAAGCCAAAAGAAAACCTCATAGGAGAAGTTTAGTGGTAACATGGTTGCAGCTCTCATTTGCCTGGCAACAAACAAGAAATTCAACTTTTCAAAATATATTTTTGAAGGATTGGCTAAAAATGTGGACAGTGAAACAAAGTTTTTGATGTACCCAAGGTTTATTCAGTGCCTCATCAACAAATCCAAACATTTGTTACTTCCCCCAAACAAACCTTTTAAAACTCCCAAACTTACACACAAGGTGTTTTCAAACATGAAAATTGGTTTTGAAGGAGAAGAAGTACCAATTTTTGAGGAAATGTTACCACAACATTCTGAAGAACCATCCACATCATCTGAGCATTCATCACCACACCCATCACCAGTACCATCAGTCACACCACCAGTACCATCAGTCACACCACCATCACCAGTACCATTACCATCTCACCAACCAACACAAACACCATCTGCAACATCTCCATCACTATCACATCATAACTCACCACCCCAATCTTCTCCAAATCAAAGTGTAGATGCTCAGACTGTAAAGGAACTAAAGGAGCAAGTGCAGCACTTGCAAACCACTCTTGAAAATCAAAACAAACACTTTACAGAGATTAACACCAGGCTAGTTAAGAGGGTTGAGAAGTTAGAGTTAAAGGTGAAGTTGTTGAAGGGTAAAATGTCTTCTCAGTTGGTTGTTTCTAGTTCTTCAAGTTCAGATGCAGAAGGTTTGGGTCTCTCTTCCAAAAAGGGGAGGATGGGTAGTTCTAAGAGTAAAGAAGAGATTCAATTTCAATTTCATGAAGGAACTCAAGTGATTGATGAAGAGCCTGCTACTTAAGAAAAAGAGCCTGTTAGTAAAAAAAAAAAAAGCATGTTAGTGCAAAGCCTGTTAGTGCAAAAGATACTGCTGAAGCAGAGCAAGAGCCTGCTGGGATTCAGAGGCTATTGGCTATGGATTTAAAAGGTTCTGATCAAATGTTTTACAAAAGAAAGAGAGGATCACAGCCTCAGGGGAGGTTTCTGGTTTCTGGTTTCTGATGAACAATCTGCTGCTCCAAGTCAAGAATCATCACCAAAAGACAAGGGCAAGAAAATTGTAGTTGAAGATGAACCAAAGCCTAAAAAGTTGAAGAAGAAAGAGCAAGCACAATTGGTTGTAGATGAAAGGTTATCCAAACAGCTTCATGAAGAAGAAGTTATGGGGGCTGAAGAAGAATCAAGAATGCTACAAGAAAAGTTTGATGCTCAGCTGCAATACATCATTTCCATTGATCCAATTGTAAGAGGTGAAGCCTATACTCTGGTGTGTGATGAGTCTCTTAGCTCAGATGAAATGACAAACAAGCTCAATGATTTCATCACTGGGAAATACAATCAAGAAGCATTAGATGATGTCTATCAGCAGATCCAGAAGAATCAGAAGAAAGGATTTAAAATGCCACATTCTGAAGCAGATCAGAAGAAATTCTTCAAGATATATCTGAAAAGAGAAGTGAACATGAAGGATCATCAACTCAAAGGTAAATCATTTGATGAATTGAAGCTTCTATACTTAGAGGCTTACAGAAGAAACAAAACCAGTTTTCTCATGGATACACAAGAAAGGCCTTCCAAAAGAAGAAGATATGATCAAAAGGATCAAGCAGAGAAAGCAGATTTGCCTCCTGTTCAATCAAGAGAAATGGTTGTCCATGTTCCACAAGTTGTATTTGCTGAACCTTTACATGCAAGGCATCCAATCATAGATTGGGAAATCTACAATGACAAGTTTGGTAAAGCATGGAAGATATCAAGAGTTGGAAATAAGGTTGAAAGTTTCAAGAATTTTGAAAATTTGCTTAGAGCATGTAGCAGAATGGATTTAGATGAATTATGGGACTTAGTTCAAGAGAAGCTGAAAACCAAGTATAAGCCGGATGCAAAGGAGCAAGAGCTATGGGTGGAGTTCAGCAGATTGTATGATCCAAATCCTACTGATACATATTGGAAATTTCCTTACAATGATCTATCTGTTACATGGGAATACTTCAGCATGAGCCATGTCCATCAATAGATGTATCATCTGAGCTCTTATTAGTGAGCACCTTTTCCTTGGAAAGTGAAGTATCACTTGCACTCACAAAAGGTTCACTATTTTCTACAGGTTTTACTTTTTTTATTTGTTTATTAGTGAGTTCATGTAAACCTAATTCAGCAAGATCTATACCTGGGGGACAAGGAATTCCTCTGTAAGGAGGTGGACATGTGTTGTATCCAATCCCAGATTTGATTTTCTTGTTCATTTGGTTTTCAACTATACTTTTAGTACATGCAGAAGCATTTTCTAATGTTGTAACAGTTAGTTGAATATTATCTTTTGCTTGTTTCACTTTAGCAAACTCAGTTCTTAACAGGTTTATTTCAGCATCTTTAAAAAATATGTCTCTATTAAGAATAGCTTTTGTGTCAGAAAAGGTGAGTTCATTTTCTTTAAAGTGAATTATCTGCTTTTTAAGTTTGGCCATACCACACTTATGATTAACTAGGTCTTGATGAATTTATGTTTCTTCTACTTTTAGTTCATGGCTGAAGAAGAATCAAGAATGCTATAAGAAAAGTTTGATGCTCAGCTGCAATACATCATTTCCATTGATCCAATTGTAAGAGGTGAAGCCTATACTCTGGTGTGTGATGAGTCTCTTAGCTCAGATGAAATGACAAACAAGCTCAATGATTTCATCACTGGGAAATACAATCAAGAAGCATTAGATGATGTCTATCAGCAGATCCAGAAGAATCAGAAGAAAGGATTTAAAATGCCACATTCTGAAGCAGATCAGAAGAAATTCTTCAAGATATATCTGAAAAGAGAAGTGAACATGAAGGATCATCAACTCAAAGGTAAATCATTTGATGAATTGAAGCTTCTATACTTAGAGGCTTACAGAAGAAACAAAACCAGTTTTCTCATGGATACACAAGAAAGGCCTTCCAAAAGAAGAAGAGATGATCAAAAGGATCAAGCAGAGAAAGAAGATTTGCCTCCTGTTCAATCAAGAGAAATGGTTGTCCATGTTCCACAAGTTGTATTTGCTGAACCTTTACATGCAAGGCATCCAATCATAGATTGGGAAATCTACAATGACAAGTTTGGTAAAGCATGGAAGCTATCAAGAGTTGCAAACAAGGTTGAAAGTTTCAAGAATTTTGAAAATTTGCTTAGAGCATGCAGCAGAATGGATTTAGATGAATTATGGGACTTAGTTCAAGAGAAGCTGAAAACCAAGTATAAGCCTGATGCAAAGGAGCAAGAGCTATAGGTGGAGTTCAGCAGATTGTATTATCCAAATCCTACTGATACATATTGGAAATTTCCTTACAATGAACTATCTGTTACATGGGAATACTTCAGCATGAGCCATGTTCATCAATAGATGTATCATCTGAGCTCTTATTAGTGAGCACCTTTTCCTTGGAAAGTGAAGTATCACTTGCACTCACAAAAGGTTCACTATTTTTTACAGGTTTTACTTTTTTTATTTGTTTATTAGTGAGTTCATGTAAACCTAATTCAGCAAGATCTATACCTGGGGGACAAGGAATTCCTCTGTAAGGAGGTGGACATGTGTTGAATCCAATCCCAGATTTGATTTTCTTCTTCATTTGGTTTTCAACTATACTTTTAGTACGTGCAGAAGCATTTTCTAATGTTGTAACAGTTAGTTGAATATTATCTTTTGCTTGTTTCACTTTAGCAAACTCAGTTCTTAACAGGTTTATTTCAGCATCTTTAAAAAATATGCCTCTATTAAGAATAGCTTTTGTGTCAGAAAAGGTGAGTTCATTTTCTTTAAAGTGAATTATCTGCTTTTTAAGTTTAGCCATACCACACTTATGATTAACTAGGTCTTGATGAGTTTTTCTTTCTTCTACTTTTAGTTCATGGCTGAAGAAGAATCAAGAATGCTACAAGAAAAGTTTGATGCTCAGCTGCAATACATCATTTCCATTGATCCAATTGTAAGAGGTGAAGCCTATACTCTGGTGTGATGAGTCTCTTAGCTCAGATGAAATGACAAACAAGCTCAATGATTTCATCACTGGGAAATACAATCAAGAAGCATTAGATGATGTATATCAGCAAATCCAGAAGAATCAGAAGAAAGGATTTAAAATGCCACATTCTGAAGCAGATCAGAAGAAATTCTTCAAGATATATCTGAAAAGAGAAGTGAACATGAAGGATCATCAACTCAAAGGTAAATCATTTGATGAATTGAAGCTTCTATACTTAGAGGCTTACAGAAGAAACAAAACCAGTTTTCTCATGGATACACAAGAAAGGCCTTCCAAAAGAAGAAGAGATGATCAAAAGGATCAAGCAGAGAAAGCAGATTTGCCTCCAGTTCAATCAAGAGAAATGGTTGTCCATGTTCCACAAGTTGTATATGCTGAACCTTTACATGCAAGGCATCCAATCATAGATTGGGAAATCTACAATGACAAGTTTGGTAAAGCATGGAAGATATCAAGAGTTGGAAACAAGGTTGAAAGTTTCAAGAATTTTGAAAATTTGCTTAGAGCATGTAGCAGAATGGATTTAGAAGAATTATGGGACTTAGTTCAAGAGAAGCTGAAAACCAAGTATAAGCCTGATGCAAAGGAGCAAGAGCTATGGGTGGAGTTCAGCAGATTGTATGATCCAAATCCTACTGATACATATTGGAAATTTCCTTACAATGATCTATCTGTTACATGGGAATACTTCAGCATGATCCATGTTCATCAATAGATGTATCATCTGAGCTCTTATTAGTGAGCACCTTTTCCTTGGAAAGTGAAGTATCACTTGCACTCACAAAAGGTTCACTATTTTCTACAGGTTTTACTTTTTTTATTTGTTTATTAGTGAGTTCATGTAAACCTAATTCAGCAAGATCTATACCTGGGGGACAAGGAATTCCTCTGTAAGGAGGTGGACATGTGTTGTATCCAATCCCAGATTTGATTTTCTTCTTCATTTGGTTTTCAACTATACTTTTAGTACATGCAGAAGCATTTTCTAATGTTGTAACAGTTAGTTGAATATTATCTTTTGCTTGTTTCACTTTAGGAAACTCAGTTCTTAACAGGTTTATTTCAGCATCTTTAAAAAATATGCCTCTATTAAGAATAGCTTTTGTGTCAGAAAAGGTGAGTTCATTTTCTTTAAAGTGAATTATCTGCTTTTTAAGTTTGGCCATACCACACTTATGATTAACTAGGTCTTGATGAGTTTTTCTTTCTTCTACTTTTAGTTCATGGCTGAAGAAGAATCAAGAATGCTACAAGAAAAGTTTGATGCTCAGCTGCAATACATCATTTCCATTGATCCAATTGTAAGAGGTGAAGCCTATACTCTGGTGTGTGATGAGTCTCTTAGCTCAGATGAAATGACAAACAAGCTCAATGATTTCATCACTAGGAAATACAATCAAGAAGCATTAGATGATGTCTATCAGCAGATCCAGAAGAATCAGAAGAAAGGATTTAAAATGCCACATTCTGAAGCAGATCAGAAGAAATTCTTCAAGATATATCTGAAAAGAGAAGTGAACATGAAGGATCATCAACTCAAAGGTAAATCATTTTATGAATTGAAGCTTCTATACTTAGAGGCTTACAGAAGAAACAAAACCAGTTTTCTCATGGATACACAAGAAAGGCCTTCCAAAAGAAGAAGAGATGATCAGAAGGATCAAGCAGAGAAAGCAGATTTGCCTCATGTTCAAACAAGATAAATGGTTGTCCATGTTCCACAAGTTGTATTTGCTGAACCATTACATGCAAGGCATCCAATCATAGATTGGGAAATCTACAATGACAAGTTTGGTAAAGCATGGAAGATATCAAGAGTTGGAAATAAGGTTGAAATTTTTTAAGAATTTTGAAAATTTACTTAGAGCATGTAGCAGAATAGATTTAGATGAATTATGGGACTTAGTTCAAGAGAAGCTGAAAACCAAGTATAAGCCTGATGCAAAGGAGCAAGAGCTATAGGTGGAGTTCAGCAGATTGTATGATCCAAATCCTACTGATACACATTGGAAATTTCCTTACAATGATCTATCTGTTACATGGGAATACTTCAGCATGAGCCATGTTCATCAATAGATGTATCATCTGAGCTCTTATTAGTGAGCACCTTTTCCTTGGAAAGTGAAGTATCACTTGCACTCACAAAAGGTTCACTATTTTCTACAGGTTTTACTTTTTTTATTTGTTTATTAGTGAGTTCATGTAAACCTGATTCAGCAAGATCTATACCTGGGGGACAGGGAATTCCTCTGTAAGGAGGTGGACATGTGTTGTATCCAATCACAGATTTGATTTTCTTGTTCATTTGGTTTTCAACTATACTTTTAGTACATGCAGAAGCATTTTCTAATGTTGTAACAGTTAGTTGAATATTATCTTTTGCTTGTTTCACTTTAGCAAACTCAGTTCTTAACAGGTTTATTTCAGCATCTTTAAAAAATATGTCTCTATTAAGAATAGCTTTTGTGTCAGAAAAGGTGAGTTCATTTTCTTTAAAGTGAATTATCTGCTTTTTAAGTTTTGCCATACCAAATTTATGATTAACTAGGTCTTGATGAGTTTTTCTTTCGTCTACTTTTAGTTCATGGCTGAAGAAGAACCAAGAATGCTACAAGAAAAGTTTGATGCTCAGCTGCAATACATCATTTCCATTGATCCAATTGTAAGAGGTGAAGCATATACTCTGGTGTGTGATGAGTCTCTTAGCTCAGATGAAATGACAAACAAGCTCAATGATTTCATCACTAGGAAATACAATCAAGAAGCATTAGATGATGTCTATCAACAGATCTAGAAGAATCAGAAGAAAGGATTTAAAATGCCACATTCTGAAGCAGATCAGAAGAAATTCTTCAAGATATATCTGAAAAGAGAAGTGAACATGAAGGATCATCAACTCAAAGGTAAATCATTTTATGAATTGAAGCTTCTATACTTAGAGGCTTACAGAAGAAACAAAACCAGTTTTCTCATGGATACACAAGAAAGGCCTTCCAAAAGAAGAAGAGATGATCAGAAGGATCAAGCAGAGAAAGCAGATTTGCCTCATGTTCAAACAAGATAAATGGTTGTCCATGTTCCACAAGTTGTATTTGCTGAACCTTTACATGCAAGGCATCCAATCATAGATTGGGAAATCTACAATGACAAGTTTGGTAAAGCATGGAAGATATCAAGTGTTGGAAATAAGGTTGAAATTTTTTATGAATTTTGAAATTTTACTTAGAGCATGTAGCAGAATAGATTTAGATGAATTATGGGACTTAGTTCAAGAGAAGCTGAAAACCAAGTATAAGCCTGATGCAAAGGAGCAAGAGCTATAGGTGGAGTTCAGCAGATTGTATGATCCAAATCCTACTGATACACATTGGAAATTTCCTTACAATGATCTATCTGTTACATGGGAATACTTCAGCATGAGCCATGTTCATCAATAGATGTATCATCTGAGCTCTTATTAGTGAGCACCTTTTCCTTGGAAAGTGAAGTATCACTTGCACTCACAAAAGGTTCACTATTTTCTACAGGTTTTACTTTTTTTATTTGTTTATTAGTGAGTTCATGTAAACCTGATTCAGCAAGATCTATACCTGGGGGACAGGGAATTCCTCTGTAAGGAGGTGGACATGTGTTGTATCCAATCACAGATTTGATTTTCTTGTTCATTTGGTTTTCAACTATACTTTTAGTACATGCAGAAGCATTTTCTAATGTTGTAACAGTTAGTTGAATATTATCTTTTGCTTGTTTCACTTTAGCAAACTCAGTTCTTAACAGGTTTATTTCAGCATCTTTAAAAAATATGTCTCTATTAAGAATAGCTTTTGTGTCAGAAAAGGTGAGTTCATTTTCTTTAAAGTGAATTATCTGCTTTTTAAGTTTTGCCATACCACATTTATGATTAACTAGGTCTTGATGAGTTTTTCTTTCTTCTACTTTTAGTTCATGGCTGAAGAAGAACCAAGAATGCTACAAGAAAAGTTTGATGCTCAGCTGCAATACATCATTTCCATTGATCCAATTGTAAGAGGTGAAGCATATACTCTGGTGTGTGATGAGTCTCTTAGCTCAGATGAAATGACAAACAAGCTCAATGATTTCATCACTAGGAAATACAATCAAGAAGCATTAGATGATGTCTATCAACAGATCTAGAAGAATCAGAAGAAAGGATTTAAAATGCCACATTCTGAAGCAGATCAGAAGAAATTCTTCAAGATATATCTGAAAAGAGAAGTGAACATGAAGGATCATCAACTCAAAGGTAAATCATTTTATGAATTGAAGCTTCTATACTTAGAGGCTTACAGAAGAAACAAAACCAGTTTTCTCATGGATACACAAGAAAGGCCTTCCAAAAGAAGAAGAGATGATCAGAAGGATCAAGCAGAGAAAGCAGATTTGCCTCATGTTCAAACAAGATAAATGGTTGTCCATGTTCCACAAGTTGTATTTGCTGAACCTTTACATGTTTGGTAAAGCATGGAAGATATCAAGAGTTGGAAATAAGGTTGAAATTTTTTATGAATTTTGAAAATTTACTTAGAGCATGTAGCAGAATAGATTTAGATGAATTATGGGACTTAGTTCAAGAGAAGCTGAAAACCAAGTATAAGCCTGATGCAAAGGAGCAAGAGCTATAGGTGGAGTTCAGCAGATTGTATGATCCAAATCCTACTGATACACATTGGAAATTTCCTTACAATGATCTATCTGTTACATGGGAATACTTCAGCATGAGCCATGTTCGTCAATAGATGTATCATCTGAGCTCTTATTAGTGAGCACCTTTTCCTTGGAAAGTGAAGTATCACTTGCACTCACAAAGGTTCACTATTTTCTACAGGTTTTACTTTTTTTATTTGTTTATTAGTGAGTTCATGTAAACCTGATTCAGCAAGATCTATACCTGGGGGACAGGGAATTCCTCTGTAAGGAGGTGGACATGTGTTGTATCCAATCACATATTTGATTTTCTTGTTCATTTGGTTTTCAACTATACTTTTAGTACATGCAGAAGCATTTTCTAATGTTGTAACAGTTAGTTGAATATTATCTTTTGCTTGTTTCACTTTAGCAAACTCAGTTCTTAACAGGTTTATTTCAGCATCTTTAAAAAATATGTCTCTATTAAGAATAGCTTTTGTGTCAGAAAAGGTGAGTTCATTTTCTTTAAAGTGAATTATCTGCTTTTTAAGTTTTGCCATACCACATTTATCATTAACTTGATGAGTTTTTCTTTCTTCTACTTTTAGTTCATGGCTGAAGAAGAACCAAGAATGCTACAAGAAAAGTTTGATGCTCAGCTGCAATACATCATTTCCATTGATCCAATTGTAAGAGGTGAAGCATATACTCTGGTGTGTGATGAGTCTCTTAGCTCAGATGAAATGACAAACAAGCTCAATGATTTCATCACTAGGAAATACAATCAAGAAGCATTAGATGATGTCTATCAACAGATCTAGAAGAATCAGAAGAAAGGATTTAAAATGCCACATTCTGAAGCAGATCAGAAGAAATTTTTCAAGATATATCTGAAAAGAGAAGTGAACATGAAGGATCATCAACTCAAAGGTAAATCATTTTATGAATTGAAGCTTCTATACTTAGAGGCTTACAGAAGAAACAAAACCAGTTTTCTCATGGATACACAAGAAAGGCCTTCCAAAAAAGAAGAGATGATCAGAAGGATCAAGCAGAGAAAGCAGATTTGCCTCATGTTCAAACAAGATAAATGGTTGTCCATGTTCCACAAGTTGTATTTGCTGAACCTTTACATGCAAGGCATCCAATCATAGATTGGGAAATCTACAATGACAAGTTTGGTAAAGCATGGAAGATATCAAGAGTTGGAAATAAGGTTGAAATTTTTTAAGAATTTTGAAAATTTACTTAGAGCATGTAGCAGAATAGATTTAGATGAATTATGGGACTTAGTTCAAGAGAAGCTGAAAACCAAGTATAAGCCTGATGCAAAGGAGCAAGAGCTATAGGTGGAGTTTAGCAGATTGTATGATCCAAATCCTACTGATACACATTGGAAATTTCCTTACAATGATCTATCTGTTACATGGGAATACTTCAGCATGAGCCATGTTCATCATCTTTCCACTCAGAGTGGAATTGAACTCTTTATGCTAGGTGAGAAGGAGTATCCTTTAAGCTATGAAGTATTATCCGTCTTGATCTCCAATAAGCTATTGTGTGAAGAAGAAACTGATGCAGTCAAAAGATTGAAGGAAAGCATATTTGATCAGTATGAAAGCCTAACGAGAAAAAGATAAGGTTTTTGGAAGAGTTCCCTCAAATCCTCAAGGTATGAATTTTATTCACAAACAAACTTAGTTATTTTAAAAGGGAATAACAAGTTTAGGGGAGGATTGTTGGGAATAAAATGCAGAAGTTAAAGAGCCTGCCAGATGATAGTTAAGCCTGCCTCTTCAGTTTTGTTGATGTTGAAGATACACTAACAGTACCTTCTGGGTAAGAAGGTACTGCTAGTTAAAGAAGGTCCTGCCAGTTTTAACGACAAGTTGTTATATTTTATTTAGAGATATTTAGTTGTATTATAAGTCTTTGTACAAAGTTATACGTTAAGTAGAAGTAGTACAGAAGTCTCAGTAGATATAACGGAGTATTTTACCTTAAAAAGTGTAATATTAGGATAAGATAAGTCTCTAATATATTATATTAAGCAACTTGACAACTTGTAATAAGGGCTCCTTATACTATAAAAGGAACCCTTAACTCACCTTCTTAGACATAGATTTTCATAGATTTCCATGCATAACTTCCATCTTTAAATCCTTTTCACATATCTAAGATTCAAGGTTACATTTGTAATCCTGGTGATAGTTTAGATCACCCGTATTATTTCATAAATAATATTGAATCGTTTTGTGTTATTCATGTTGTGTTCATCATTATTCATGTTTACTTATTCACCACCATTGTTCCTTTAGTGTGTTTTAGTAAATTCTGCGTGCTAAATCACATTCATTCATAAATATCCCAAACACATTACCAAGACTAACATCTCAAGTGTTTAATCCTTCCACAATTATTATTATTATTATTATTATTATTATTATTATTATTATTATTATTATTATTATTATTATTATTTATTTTTATTATTTTTTTTATTATAAACCATCACTTTTATTAACAATAAATAGGATTTTACAAGAAATTGGTGGGGAGCCGAGAAACCAACTGGGCTCCCACACCTCTAGCAATAGCGAAACCAATCCTATTGAAAATATGAATGGCAGCCCGCGCTCCAATGTCGTGAGTCGTAGAGAAACGTCGAATACGCTTTAGAAGAGTTACTGCATCTTTCTCAAGTTCTCCAAAAGAGGAGAAAGAGAAGGGGAGGAACCCATATCCGATATCCACACATTTGGCCTCATACTTGACACGTTTACGTTGTGCAGCTTCAATAACCGCACGACCTGGCATAAAATCAATCATACCAGATTGCGTCAAAGGTGACGACCCCGTAAGATCAACACAAACATCAAGCCCACCATCCCAAGAATAAAGTAATATATCAGTTGGGCGCAAAGATCTATCCCTATCACCATAAAGCCCAATATCCACCTCCTTACGAGCTAAAATTCCGGACCGAGAGCATATATCAACAAGAACATCACGCACAATATTATGCCGATGTTTAATGCCAACAATACCCGCACAAGAAACCGCGTGATCCCCATAAATATCTCCAGTAAAAACACGAGAACAAGCTGAACACGGTACCTGAACAGTGAAAAGAGGAACACGCAGCCGATAACACAACACACAACGGTATGTCCGGGCATTCATAGTTTGACCCAATCCAGATATAGGAGCCACCCTGAGCCAATCTGAAGTATGATCTTCCTTTAGAGAGCTCCATAACGCCATCTATCGAGGAGAAAGATGGAATATAGATTCAACAGTTTGGGTAACCCGATCGAAATATATATCTGCCAATTTCTTCATAAGTTTAGGGGCAGCGACCTCGCTTAGGTTACTCAAAAGGTCAATATCCATAGCCATATTAAAAGTACATAAAGCATCATCAAAGGAGGGACCAGCAGTTACAATACCAGAACTATGGAGAAGCTTAGTCTGTAAGCTAGCAGAATGAAGTCTAGACGCAAGAAAAGCATATTTCAAGACATCTCCTGCAGAATAAACACCAAGCCCCCCAAAGGCAAAGGGAAAGGTGGCAAGTCTCTACTGCCAATCACCAAAACCAGGCCCAGAAGTAGTGACAATACGTTCCAATGAAGAACGAAGTGCCGCATCAAAAGAAACCTGAGCACACTCAAAGACCCTAGGGGAACATGTGCGCATAGAAAAATACAACTTGGAAATACCAGCACACGCACGGAGTAGCAACAACTCACATTGAGGGTCGTTAAGTTTAGCAACAGCATCCATAAGATCAATGGTTTTAGCCACCCTTTTCAAAACCAGCTTGCTACCAAACTCAAAATCAACACTAACATGCCAACCTAATAATTTAACACCGTGTAAGGGGCGAGAAATATTGGGGGGAACACACCCACATATCTGCTTCTAGGGTCTTCCTTTGGCCAAAAGACCTCAGTTTTATCAACGTTGAGGTGTAAGCCACGACTAGGTCCATCCATCATAATCAACTCCAAAACCTTACCCACAACCAAAGTATCTCCAATAACAGTACCATCATCCAGATACCATACTTGAAAAGAAAGGTTAAAAGAGTCTCTAATCTTACATGCCAGGGGATGTAACACTAAAGCAAAAAGAAGAGGCCTAAGCGGATCACCTTGTTGCACACCTTGATGAGACCAAAGAGTATGCTCACCATAATATCATCTGGCGGGGCTAGAGTAACAGAATTCCACCCAATGTGAAATAGCCGGAAAATGAAGCCGAACCTCACGCAACATAACAGCCCAATCCACCATGTTGAAAGCGTTTTTAAAATCAACCAACAACATAGAAAGACCAACATCACCCCCACGATCCTCAACCAAACGATTCACTGCATGAAGAATAGCTTCCCCTCCTCCCGATACCCCAACACCAAATTGTAAATCATCTAAATAACCGTCTGAAGAATGGCCAATCATGGACGCACAAACCTTGGAAACTAACCGCCTCCAAACAGTCCCAACAACAATAGGACGGATATCCCCACCTGGTTTGACTAAGAGTGTGAGAGGAGCACTAGCAATGTACTCACCCAACTCCCTCGGGCTGTTACCAGCAAGGAAAAGGTTCACCACTTGGGTGATAGATGCGATCAATTCATTAGAAATAGCCATAGCCGCACCATTTAAACAATCCAAAAGGTGTTGAGCGTGCAAACCATCTCGCCCACAAGAAGTACCACGAGGGAAACTCTTAATCATGTCAAGAACCGTTGCAGTAGATGCAGTAAGGTGATGATGATCAATAGGTATATCAGGCAAAAGAGGAGCAGACTGGAAAGGGTGCTTAGCTTTTAAGTCCTCAAAAGTAGAAACATCGTAAGGTGCAATACCAGAAGACGAAAGAACTCTGACCGCAGTAGCATAATGACCATCACAAATCTTCCTCTTACATTGCTTGACATTGCGGTCACCCAAATCCGAACTGTCATCATCAATATTAGACCAACCAGGTGAGGGTTCGACTAAAACTTCACGCACAATCTGTATACTACCACTTGGGGTGCCCCACGCCCGAATAGCATTAACAATATATTCTTCCTGGCGTTGGCGCTTATTGGCCGACCTACATTCTTGATTACTCCTCGGGCAAAAGGTTTTAAGGAGACAAAGAGGCAAGACTAACAAACCAACCCAACAAGAGATGTCATCAGGTGCGCAGATTACCTTGTCAAGGGCTCCTTTCAAAACACGAGAGAACTCCAAATGACATTTAGGAGGGATGGATTTAACAGTACGCAACCCCTTAGAAAATAAAGAATCAAGAAGAGGTAAATCGAAACCACCAAGCTCATCCAAAACCAAAGCCTCAACAACATCAACATGGGAGGGAACCTGTGGTTTGGTAAGATCATATAATACAAACCGAACAACACCATCACCACAATCCGGAGGAGACACAAAATCAGATCCCGTACCATGATGACACTTAGCCCGGAAAGTATGCGTTTTAAAACAAACACCACACAACCACACCCCCATACGCTTAAGAGTAGTCTCAGCCCTTTCGAAAATAACCAAATCCGTTAAAAGAGAATGCTTAGTAATAAGTTGAGCCTCACCATTAAAGTGTCGATCGCGAAGATGAGTGATCAAATAAGTTTTAGTTAGCCCGTTTCCACCACCATCCTGACATCCATTGAGGCCCACGAAGGGGCAATTAAATTTTTCCACAGGCATAGCAACAAAACGAACAAAGCACAACCCCTTGTAACCAAACCTCAAGCACCAAAGCACCAAAGTAGTTAGGCAAAACCAATACTTGCAAACTGCTTAAAACCAGAACCAGGTTCAACAGGATCAAACACCAAACTACTGTAGCTGTAACGAAGTACTGTAGCAGTACTGTAGCACTACTGTAGCATGAAACAAAAACTGATAACAGTCTCAAGTAGCAGCGCAGGAAACAACCCCAATATGAACACAAAAACCAAATCCTTACCAAAAAACCGTAGGCTGTATAAACTATAACAAGAGAACTGATGAGAGAACCCCCTAAACAGCCGAAATCCACACCAACGGTTAATGATATTGGTCGACAATCTGAAAACTAGAAACTAAAAACGAAGAAACATAAACCAAGTCGGTCTCGAATCGAAAACCTAGTAACAGCCACAAAACCAATCACCCTCACCATAACAGTATGAAATCCCACAGCGAAAAGGGTGAAGCAACCACGCAACTGATAGGGTATCAAAAACAGAAACCCTAAAAAAAACCAAACGACAAGGGAACAGAAAAAAAAAAAACCCCTAAGAGAAAATAAGTGTACCCATGTGGATAATGAAACAACGATTCAACAATGAAGGTTGAATAGAAGTGACGGATTAATGAGAAGTGGGATCAAGAAGATCACCCATGATCATGGAAGAACCGTTTCAGTCGCCCACAGAAAGGAGAGAATTTGTTATTATTATTATTATTATTATTATTATTATTATTATTATTATTATTATTATTATTATTATTATTATTATTATTATTATTATTATTATTATTATTGTTTTAATTTAAATGTGAAGGAAAAAAGAAAAAGGTAAGGTGAGGTTTAATAAAATGTAGTGTTTGATTAGTATGTAAGTGTATCCTTTATATCGTTGAGCTCTGGTTTAATTTAGTGTTTTTCGGGTTGTAGTGAGCACAAGAATATGTAACTTATGAGAGTGTTTTCATAAAAGTAACATAAAACACCGTTTTGACTCTGGATAACCAATATAGAGTTCATGCCGTTACTAGGGTTTGTGTTGGTACGTGTGTGGTGCTTGGTGCGAGATAACTTCTCGTAAATGATTAATAATAGTAAAAAAACGTAATAATCGTGTACTTCTGATAAAATAGCTAGTGAGTCGAGTTACTCTAAGCTACAGTGTGCGGGTTTGTTTTCCCGAAATAGTTTTGTAAGCTCATGTATGCTTAGATAAATAGTTAGGCAATACTAAATTGACATTTATTATTTAAAATTAGTTGGAAAATTCCAGTTTGTTACAGTCACACCTCCTTAAACGGAATTGCGTCTTCGCGATTCAATTCAAGTTACCCATTTAGAACGAAACGGGATGAGTACATATGCATGAGACTTCATCTTCACGTTCCACACGTGAATTCAGGACCTTTTTGTGAGTTTCTATGAACTGTGTTGATAGGGATAGGTATTGGTGCTCACAACCGATTTGAGTAATACAAAATTCTTTGCTGGAAATTTGTAGTTAGGTAAACTGATGCAACTTCAGAAGGCTCATGATTTTAGTAAAACAGTCTTTAAACATGGTGTGGGTAAAACTATGTATCAAATGTTAACATTTAGTCACCCCATTAATATACAAAAGTCTCAATATAGTTTGACCAGAGAATTTTGGTACATCAAAATGGGTGTTTCGGGAAAAATACCAGTACGAGTTTTGTGATTTCTATAAACGCATTTCCGAAAGGAAAGTCCTTAAAAAGCAAGGTGATAAGGCAAAAAATGAACCGGTTTTAGGGGGTCATTGAAGCCCGAATTCGAATTTATTTGATCAAATATTGCCCTAAATCGTTCCTTTTGTCAATTTAGGTACTTTTGGAGTGAATTCTGGAAAAGGAAGCATTTTGGACATTTTTGGAGCATAAAAGTGAAGAAAACGGCAAAGTCTTAATTTTCCTTCCTGGGAACAGTACCTGACAGTGCCACATGATCCTTAATGACGACGTCAAGAGTAATACAAGAGGTGGAAGTGGATGATACAAGTGACGATCCAGAAGAGTTTACACTATGGACATGACGGCGTCACCATTGGCCGTCATGGTCCAAATAAAAGTGACGGCCTAGAGTAGGAGTGCACATGACGGTGTCAAAACTGGATCTAGGCAATCCGATTTCATTATGGGCGGCGAGTTGACGGCGTCAGATATTGCTTCTTGACGTCGTCACCCTGTAAAATCTATATATAGTTTTGCAATTTTTATTCATAATAAAGGAACAGGTAGGGTGTAACTTTGGAGAAACCCTAGCACGAATACTACTGCTTTTTCAAGGGTTTTTACCCTTTGAAACCTTTCATGTTCAATTAAGATAAGTACTCTTTCAATTCATTCAATATGTCCATGTGTTGTTTGAATATATCTTACGCTTGTCTTGAATTTAACATGCTAGGCTAGATCTCTTGTGTGTTTGCTTAGATGTAGTGAAACCTAGATGTTAATTATGGGTTGATTGCTTGTTTATAGTTGTTACAGATGATTGTATTCAATGTTAGGCTTAAGAAAACTGGCAGACTTCCATTGGTGACATGCTTGAACGTCTTAAGAAACATGATCAGAGGTGTACTATGATTTTTGGTTATATTTAATGCGTAGGAAAATTCTAATGATCCCATGTTAGGAGCTTCTAACGGCTCGACATAGGAGTGAAGTAGGATCCAATAGAGTTAGGGAATATTGTACACAGCCCTACGACTGGTATTAAGGAATACGACCCGTCATCCATGCAATTGTAACAAACTATCAACCTGTAAAAGATATCTAGGGAGTAATAAAGCCTAAGTAAACACAACTTTCCCTATTATTGTTCACACCACTAGTTTAATTAGATTTATTTTCATTTTTGTTATTTTATATTGAGTGCATCTTAGTTATTGGGTTAGTTGATTAGCAACTAATTCCGCCCACTACTCCAAAAACTGTGATTTTTAATTGCTTTTATTAAAACATAAAAATACAAAAAGAAACATCTCTCACCTCTTGACCTAGTTTTTAGGCTTTCTAATCCTAGCGACACTATTCCTGAGTTGAACGATCAATCCCCCGGTACTTGTCACTATACTATACTACCACAATCAGGTACACTGCCTAGTGGGGGTTCTAAGCTTCTCGAGATCCCTCGAGAGGTAAAGCCTGGTGCGATTCCCACTCATCACAAGGATGTCATCGGAAAATATGTAGTCAGTTATGTTTCTTTCAACAATTTAAGGTGCTTAATGATGGAGTCTTGTTGTCAAACCTGAGTGGGGTTCGATGTTTAATATCAAGCAAATTTTCATAAACATGAGTATTTCATTTACCTTTGTAGGATACTCACAAACATAACATGTATGGTTTCTTGTGGTTATGGATCAAATAGTAATAGGAGAAGTAGAGAGAGAAGAGAGTTGGGAGGATTTCCTAGAGAGAGAGAGAGAGTAGAGAGAAAAATGAGAATATTAGATTGATGTGAATGGAAGCTCCAACCCTCTCCACATGTGGAGAGGGGTATTTATACTTACAACATAAATGCCCACACCCGGGCTGTGGATCAGGCATACAGTGGGTGAAGACCCGTCCTTCTTCCACGGTGTTACTTAAACTAATACTAACTAACTTATAAATACACTAACTACGAGCTAACTTAATGTTATTACAATAATCAGGTGACCGAGACTTTTACAGGAATATTTGTATTCCTAACAATCTCCCCCTAAGTGAGGTCACCTTTGAAATTAAGCTCTTTGGTTTTTAAGCATTCTTTCGTCTCTGTAGCTCGTAGGATCTGATTCTTCACTTTTCTTCACACTTTGTACTTCAAGCAAGCGAACTTGTGATTTAATTCCTTTGAGATATGTGATCATTGAGCTTCCTTTGAGATCATCAGCCAAAGTAAATCTCCAAGCTCATCCATAGTCGTATTGCCTTCATGTGATGTAGTGACTTAAGGACCATCATGCTCACACCCTTCTAGATCAGGAGACTTGACTTTAGAGTTGTGGATCAGGAGACTTTTTCATGAGAGTTGCGGAAACGTTGTTGGTAGTCTCTCAACATTTGTTGTAGCAATGGAGGATGTGTGAGCATAAGGTATGGATTGACCCGATTCAGCTAGAAACTGGAGCCATCAACGCCATCTTTATATGTGTCCCTGAAATAAAACAGTTAGCAATAAAGATAGAGAATGAATATGGCTTTGTCATTCGTTCTGCAAGGACAGACTACCCTCCGGTTTTGTGAAAACCGACCTGTGATCAGGTAGAGTCTCTTTTAAAGAAGACTCTCCTTGACAGGAATTTCCAGCTTGTAGTAATGAATTTTCCAAAGATTGCACTTCGGAATCTTCATACTTAGCATGTTCTCATACCGGAACGTCTTAAAGCAGACAGCACGATAGAGTGAATCGGTGAATTGACATTCACGGATTGATGAGAAATTGATTTATAGAAATCACTCGCGTGTCATATGATAAACATTTTTGAGACACGACAAGAGGTTTTAGCTTAGAATCACATTTCCATCAAAAATACTTTTGTTTGAAATATTGTACACAATCAATGTGCTCGAAAATTAGTATGTGAGCACACTGAAAGGTTTTTGCAAAAGTATCCGTCAATCCATATCCTGGAACAAGTTTGATTCAATATTGAATCGCACCATTGTTGCTTTCTAGTTGTCACTTGATCATTGATCCAAGATGGATCTCACATGTCACCTACCAAGAGCTTGAGTGATGTTCACTCTAGAAGGATTTCCATCTTCATTGTGAATATTTTCATATCACTCGGATGTTCTGGCAATACCACAAGGATAATGCGTAGGACTCTAAATATTTTATCTTACTTTCCACATTGTGTGAAACAATAAGCATATTGGAAGTGTGTCCTAACGAGATTTATGGATGATCTCATGGCTCTAGACTCAATAATGCGTTTTGATCCGCTCCTGGAGACTGGGGAGGCGTCTCCTGTTTTAGGTATCAACATTGCTCGTAATGAGCGGTCGATACATTACACAGGGTTCCTCGTGAGAATGAAACAAGCTCTTTTAAGAGAACTTGACTAGTTGGGAAGTTTAGTGCAGTGCGTCACTGGGTCCATGACGTCTTGTCTTCAATACTAGTGTTATCTTAGTAACCACTAGTAGATTATGAATTGAACCCGGTTTCTGCCCTAAGGTTGAATATATGGAGGGCTATTTCTTTTCACCCTTTCTCATTTCATTTCTTTTGAATTCTTCAACCCCTTCAGTGCTTACCAAGACTTCACCACTAGAACCTTGTTGGGTTTGTTCCAGTCCTAGCTCTATCTCAGTCCGCACTCTTCCCTTTCTCACTTTACTCTTTTTTCCAAAATCATTCCTAAGGACTTCTAATCTATCTATCGATTGTCCCTGGGAAGATCCTTCCAGTTCTGGTGGATCATGGGAGCTTATACCTAACCTTAACCGTCCTTATAACTCCATTCATAAAGATAAAGGGTTGGTCTTAGGTATTACTTCCACAAACACCTTTTGCTCCCCCTCAATATGTGCATCGATATTCGAAAGTGTTTAGCACATATGCGGGAGCCTATTATTGAGTACAAAAGATCACTTTTGATTATCAGATTTCATATTTAAATCACATTCTCTCCCCCGATCAAAAATTTCAAATCTTTCGAGATTTTTTATCTCAATTGATTTAAATAATTTAGAAAACGTTTTTGGGAGAGAACTGCGGTCTATTTTAATATTTTCTGATAGAAGAACTGTTTCTAGCTCCCCCTCAAACTGTGAGGGAGGTTGTTATGCGTCAGATTCGATGAGTTTCCAAAAGATTTGAAGTTTTAATGAAAACTCTTTGAAAATGTACTCATTCTGACACATAACCATCACAAATCTTTTTGTTGCTTTTGTTTTGTACAAAGTGTGGGGAGTTTTGCTGATACATAAAATTTTGAGAAATTCACTCTCCCCCTCAATCAATGACGGATGTTAAAACTGAGATATTTTCATAAAATATGAAAGTCATTGACTGAGTGAAAAATTTTATCAAAATTTTGAGTACAATTTGATTTTCAATCAAAATTTCATAGTACCACCAAGTTTTGCACAAATACTTTCCAGAAAAATCATAGAGGAGAAAGTATTTGGCGATAAAAAGAAGACTTCTCTTCTTTATCAAGAAATAATGCACTGACACGTACATTAGATCGAGGGTGCATGAATATAAAGTAATTCACGCTCGGATGAACGGCACCCTTTGCTAGGAACAACCGTCTTTTTGGCGACGTGTTTTCCTCATTTTTGAAAAATTGGTTGCTATCTGAAGTAATAGCAAGCCATATTTTTGAAGTCCGGGTTGCAGCCTGAAATGATTGCAAGCCATAATTTTTGAAGAATATTTTGAGAGACGACATGTTTTAGAGAAGAAAAAAAAAACTTTATTTGAAACTGAAAAACTCTTGCTCAAGCATATGTATGATTTCATGTCATTATTGAATGACATTTCTAGAAATGTACATAATATTGATTACACAAGAGACATGTCGTAAGAAGAGTATTTTTGGATTCTTTATAATTTTTCCGATTTTTATGCTTTTTATAGCTTTTATATTTCTCTATTTACGTATTAGTATAAGATATGCACAAAGGATACTAATCTGTTTAAGAAGATGTTGACATGAGTACCAGAATGATAGTATCGTTCAGCTCGTTGTAGAAATCATTAGTCAACATCTCTTAAACTTTCACCACCAAAGCATTCGAGGCTCCTGAATAATCGTCTGAAGCGGTAGTTGCCATGACATAATCTTAAACGGGATTTTACAACTCTTGTGACTTAAACAAAGAGATCTATTCTCTCCCGGGATTTTACTAAAGTCAACAAAAGAAACCAAAAGATGTAATATGTGAGTTAGACTTAGAGAGAGATGTTGGATAAGTGACAATTAGCATTAAGTGTCAAGTCATGACAAGTCAAGTTACAATAGATCTGATCGTAATAAGTCAAGTCGTAAAGATTAACTCACAACGTCAAATTACAATCAGACTAATCGAAACGACTTAAGTCACAACAATTCACCAAACACAAGTAGTTAAGAAATCACTAGAATCTCACAACCGAGTTAATCGCTAGACACCCACCAAATTTATGAAAGTATTATTGCCTCCTCAATGTGAAGCTTTGGTAGCTTCCCCCCAAACCGACAATCATCTTCATGAGACCACTTCCACGAAGACGTTGAAGTGAAGCAAAAAGTCTCATTGGATGAAGCTCAGAAACCCAAAGAAAACGATAACACCGAAGTAACAGGGTGAACCACGGATCATCTCTGCGGTTATCAATCCCGGAATGTATGATGAAGCCCGATCACATGACCCTGTTGTGCATCCCCAATGTACACATTACTTTGAGGTTTGGAGCAGTTGTCTATTAGGGGGAATAAGATATCAACATCTTCATTTCAGTAAATGCTTTCCAGTTATCTTACACGTACCAATTCAATCCATATTGTATGCATGTATCCAACACAAGAAGAAACGATGACACCAAAGTAACAGGTTGAAGCACTGATCATCTCTGCGGATATCACCTCCGGAATATATGATTAAGCCCGATCATGTGAACTTGTTGTGCGTCCTTGATGTACAAAAATCTCTCCCCTGATGGTTGCGATCTCATCGAAATCATCATACCATTGTGTACATGAAGCATTAACCAGAAGCACTTTACCATAAATCATATCAGCTCATATGAAGATGTCAATAAGCAGTATCATCTCATGCTCCCAATATTCTTCTCAAATTTCTTCCCACTGAAAGCTGAAGTAATACATACCACAAGTATCAAGAAGACCACTTCCCCCATGTAGTTGGAATGATACACCAAACACCACAAGTTAATACACTGACATTCTCTGCGGTTATGACATATGTCTTCCTGGGATAACTTCAATAAAGAAGAAGTATTAAGTTCATCGCATGTACTCATTATGCATTTAGATGTATGTCTCCTTCCCCCCTCCTGGTTTTGATACCTCAGAATCAGCAACACACTAAAGGCACATTATCTTGAAATCTTGTGAGAAGAACAAAAATTTGCTAAAATGGATCTGGTGAGATCAACTGCTACAAACAAACTCTCTCTGACTATCTTTACCACCCTTATGTAGGCTATTTGAAGTGACCACTGATGAAGTAAACTCAATATACCAAACTTGAAACTGAAGTAGAATTCCGCATTCTTGTGACTTAAGCTTGCACTAATGTGTGACAAAGAACGGTGTAGAGAGTTCGTACAAAATCGAATCCCTAAGTACTCTATACTATTCAACCAACCAACCATCGAGTATAAGAAGTACATCACCTCTTGACTACCAACAACTTCGTGTGAGTTGTGACACTCCTTAAAGTGATAGTTATTTTGTGGTAATAAAATGAAGAATCACAAAAATAACTAGATACCCAAGTCTTCGTCATTGTAACGGTAAAAGCTCAAGCAAGGATCTCGAAGAGTCTTCATCCAACCAACCCTGACTTCAAGATAAAATAAGATCACTCCTTTATGAAAGTCAACTTCAATCTCAAACAAGGGATATCGAATAAACTCCGTGATTACTTGACATTCCATGTCCAAATTCTTAGCCGTTTTGACGTTAAAATCGACATTTTCCATTATATTCTTGTGGTTGATTTACAAAGTGCACATTTGGAGGAACAACAATCCATGATGAAATAGAACAAGAGGACGAATCGCCTTTCTAAAGAAAAAAAAAAGAACAAGAGGACGAATCATTATTCATGTGTGCAACTTCATAATCATGATAGTCATCATCAACACCTTGAGGAGTAATTGGAGATCGGGTTACTTGAGTAATCTGAGTAATACTTCTAAAATAGTTCATCTTGATCAATGGAGATTGAGGAAGGTGAACCAGTTGAATCAGCAGGAACCGGAGCAAGAGCTTCAGGAACTAGATGAACCACATACGTTGAAGCTTGGAAGTATTCATCAACCGTAACTCCCAGTCATCCTTAGTAAGTAGAACATTAGGTGTTGGAGGAGAGTCGTATGACCATTCTACAAGCATCAATCAACATGTGGTATATTCACACTTCTCCCCCTCAAAAATTGCAAGCGACCTTTGCCATTTTTTATTGAGCAAGTGAATAAGAATACAATCAATCATGTATTTTATTCACACTTCTCCCCCTCAAAAATTGCATACGAGGTTGCCATTTTTGATTGAGCATGTAAATAAGAATACACTCGATCATGTAGTTTATTCACTCTTCTCCCCCTCAAAAATTGCATACGAAGTTTGCCATTTTTGAATGAGCAATATGAATTCAAGCAAAGGTGAGTAGATCCACTTGATGACTGAACGAACATGGAGGAAGCGTGAACCGTATTGTTGAGAATGGTCAAAACTAAGAAGATTTCTCTTCTTCTAAAGATAAGGCGCACTGAATTGTACACCTTTCTTTTCTTTGATGAACGGGGCCTGAAGTGTTGTCAGCAGAGACCATAATGATGACATTGAGGAATGAGGCTTGATCGATGTGCAACTCCTCATGGAAACTGGACACTTCCTATTTGTTTGTTGAGTGCTCACAGGTTTTGGTTTGCTGCTACTGGCCAAGTTCTGGAGTAAGTTAGAAGGCATCCTATGAGGTCGTGAACCTAAAATACCATTCTTTTGAAGTAGAGCCCTTTTCCTAGCCTTTTTAAGATCATTGTTCATGTACAAGTCATTTATATCATAAGAGTTTTGAGTTTTAACACTTGGTATTGATACTATTTTTGAACATATCCTAGAAGAGTCAGGAGAAGGTGTAGCTACTTGTTGAGCTTTAACAAACCCAGAGGCATTTATCTTAGGCAAATTATGTGAAGTGACTAGTTTTGACAAAACTTCTTTCGCATCAACTTGGGAGGCAAACTGAGTTTTTGAAAATTTTGGATGTTCAGATCTAATCGCATTCGGTTGTCTAACAACTGAATGATTTCTACTTGATTGTAAAACCGGTTTCCCCAAGATTGATGGTTTTGCAAACTTAGTGTTCACACTGTTTCTTGTTAGTTTTCCTACCTCATTTATTTGAGCAGCAGTTGTAAATGTCACACCCCCAATTTACCTGACTTGCAGCGGAATGGAATGCCTGAGGGTGTAATTGTCATAGCATCACAAACAAGGATATATTGAACGAACTAAAGTGTCATTTGGAAAATACATCGTTTGATTTATTTAAAAAGGTTCAGAGTTACAAAACATAGGTCCCAAAGTATTTAAAAGTTAAAGGAAACAAGTTTGGTACAATCAAACGATAATATATAAGTGCATGAAAAATCCAAAGTGAGACGCATCATCCTTGCTACTCACTAAAATGACTCCATGCATGCCATGAGATATACCTTAGTTACCTGAAAATACATTGCTAAAACGGTCAACATAAAGTTGGTGAGAAATCATAGGTTTGTAAGTTAAATCGGATGTACATTAGCCATAGTTATCCTCGCTGTTTTATTAAGATAACGTCACACAAGTGAAATGGGCTAGATATGTAGCTAGTAGTAACTTCAGGGACTATTAGTGGTCATTAGGCAAACTTATTATGTAATGAGCCTATAAATACCCCTCATGACTCTCCATGAGGGGTGTGGGAAATTGTGTATCTTTACTTTCACTATTAATAAACTTCCATTTTCTTCACCCTCTCTCTACTTTCTCTCTCTATAAAGATGAATACTTTCATCATCTTTGATCAACCTCGACCTCCCGAACCACATGAATCATACATATTTTTGATCCTACAATTGGCATCAGAGCTACGGTGTTTGTTTTGATATTTTTTGTGGTTCGATTATGTTTTGAATCTGTTTTTTTGCATACTTTTTACGGATCTGGAAATTTTTTTTCCTTATCTATCAACAACAGTTTTATCTCATATGCTTGTTTTAAACTGTTTTTGTGCAATATTTATGTAGTCAGAAAAATTTTTTCCTACTTTTATTGATAGACAGTTTATATACAAGTCCTACTGTATCCCTTGGACAAAAAGTTCACAGATTTCTATGCAGTTTATGATAGCTGTTTTTCTTTGTGTGTCCTTGTGTCCAAAGAACAAATCTGTGGGAACTAATATATCATTTTCAAGACTTTTTGTTCCTTTACTGTGAATCGTGGTCAAGACATGGTCAAGAAAATCATCGGCAAACTCATCAGAAACAAGGCAAAAAGGCTGGCCAGAATTTTTGGTCGGAATAATCGCTGGAAAAAGTCGGACTTTCTTGTAAAGAAAGTTTCAAAAAGTTCATACCCTAAATTATCGAAAATAGGTTCTCGAAACTCATGTTCTCGATACTGAGGTTCTCGATAAAAACTATTCTCGTTAATTGTCCAAGTTTCGAAATTACAGGTTTACAAAGTTTCGAAAATACATGTTTACAAAGTTTCGAAACTACAAAATTACAAAGTTTCGAAAACAGAAAATTTCAAGAAGATGATGAAGTATGACCATTTTGAGTTTTTGACCAAACCATATACTAAGACTCAAGACCTCAGTTCGAATCCATCATTGGTCCTTATTGTTTAAATGAATTGAATATATATCGAGAAGGCCAGTAACTGGCAATACCAAATCACACGACACCTATGCTAATCCTTCACTAGACACAACTATAACCTCACCTTCACTCCCCAACACTCTCAATCAAGATTCGAAAAATAAAGGGAAAACAACACAAGGAATTTCATCTAAACTCAGATCTGGTTCAAATTTTTGCCTAATCTTTATAAGATATTTTTGTTTGAACCAATTTCATCACAGTTTGATAACGCAACAAAACAATAAATCAATACCTACCCGAGACCCCTTAATGGATCTTGAAGCCAACAACAAGCAGGAACTTAATCTTCTTTGGGTATCGTGAATCCGTGGTATTTGGGTTGTATTTGAGGTTCGGTTATCATTATTGAAGGATGCAAATGAGATCAATCTTAGATGAGGTTTTTCATTTTGATGATGGGAGCTGCGTAGAGGAATAGAGTAAAGGGGGCGGATTTATTTTTAAGAGATGAATGTGGATTAGGTTTAGTGAAAATGTGCGTGAGTTTTGAGTTATAACATATAACCGGATATTTGTTGGACTGGGTTGCTTGTTGGACTTGACCGGGTATTCTTTTGTTTCATGGGCCTGCTGATGCACAATTCTTGGATTGGGCTTATGAATAAAAAACGTGATGTGAATAGGCTGGAACATAATGAATGATCAATTTAGTATCCAAAAGGCTTTTTTGATATATAAAATTGATAACATTTAGCAAATGGAGTGGTATTTTGGTTTATCAATTTTCACGGGGATACATATATTCACGGCTAGAATTGTTTTGGTTCGACACAAATGACTACGGGGTTTTTGCACGATATTATTGATTTGACTTTGAAGTGACATTTCAAAATGTGTACTTATTTATCTCAAAGTCTAGGGGTGGTTGGATGCACGACTTTTGAAGATAACTTGTCTGCGCAAATTAAAAAATTCAGTCTTGACAATCTAGTTATTACTGATGTAAGGAGTTACATTGTAGTGCTCACAGTATAGCTATCACTTCAAGGAGTTATGTTGTAGTACTCAGTGTCACACGAAGTAGTGGATTGTTTAATTGGCAAATATTTCGTGCAACCTCATACTTAAAGGAGTTACATTGTAGTGCTCAGTATAGGTACTAAGTCACATCTATCGTACAAGCATTAAGTCACAAGATGGGATGATTACTTCTTTTTCAAGCTGGTCATATCGGGCAGTCTCCATATGTGGTCATTACTAGTAGCCGGTGAATTACAAGGAGGTTCGTTTAAAGGTTGATTTGAGAGAATAGTATTGAGAGTATACTTTTGCGACATATACTCACAAAATATGCTTTCATGGTCTATCTATATTGCATCAGAAGTGTAAAGAACGGGTAATTATGGCATGTACACAAAATAGTATGATGATTTGGATAAATCGCAACCATCAGGAGGGAGAAGAACATGCCAAAAGAAGTAGTGTTTCATCTCTAGTACGTTGGTTGTTCGAGGGAATTGTGCTTACACTGGAACCGAAGAAGTACTAATGATGTGTACATCGGAGCATATTACCAACCTTCTGTGCAATGTTATGTGAGTTATGTTGTAATGATGCTCCCTGAATGACAACCATGTGCCTACACTTTTGAATCTACTTTGTCCGCTGCGTGATGAAAAGAGAGTTGTCGGTTCAGGAGGGAGCAGGAAAAAGAATAAAGGCTCACTAGTTAGGAGGGATTAATAATCTAACTAGACCATTACAGTTGAAGTTCAGAGCTACAAATACCTTTGCCGTCAGTGTCAAAGATCATACGCCAAGATCGTCGGAAAAGAGAACTTCAAGTCTGCCTCAGTATCTAGACTATAGAGACTCTGCGCTTCAACAACGTCAACATAGTTTACTATTGTTGTAATTTTACATTGTTAATGTATTTATAGGTCTCATTGTAACCATTCACGTGTGACGATATCTTGGAGGGAGATTGTTAGCCTCGCTATTTTATTAAGATAACGTCACACAAGTGAAATGGACTAGATATGTAGCTAGTAGTAATTTCAGGGACTATTAGTGGTCATTAGGAAAACTTATTATGTAATGAGCCTATAAATACCCCTCATGACTCTCCATGAGGGGTGTGGGAAATTGTGTATCTTTACTTTCATTGTTAATAAACTTCCATTTTCTTCACCCTCTCTCTACTTTCTCTCTCTAGAAAGATGAATACTTTCATCATCTTTGATCAACCTCGACCTCCCGAACCACATGAATCATACATATTTTCGATCCTACAAGTAAAGTAAAGTGACAAAAATATCAAAAGAAAGCTACATTGACTCTTAAGCTCATGACCCCGAAGCTAGACAAAGTTACTTGGCCCCAAATGAGTGTTTACCAGACACTCTAATATATTAGACATGAAATGCATCCGTAATTCCATTGGAGCAACCCAAACACGGATGGAGGAGTCACCCTCAATAGATATATTCACTCACTCTCGCTCGTACTTTAATTAACGGTCCATGATAATAAAGGGGACTTGTCAAGACGTGGTAACAAGGCAACTTAAGCAATGTAACGATTGTAATACTTAGGCATGTACGAAAATAAGTGGTGCAATGTATTCTCCCCCGTGGGATTTGAAATCAAAGTATTGTATTAAAAACGGGGCTACGAAAACTCACCTCGAAGTGATGATACAATGCAATGGAATGATAAAGACAACAAGGAATGAAATCAACCGCAACCTATGATGAATTAATATGATCTAATTTAGATCATGAAATGATGTAGAGAATATGCATGCACGTGATACCTATACCACTCATAACTTGAAAATATACTAGTTATAGTCATAGTAAAATATATCCCATACTTGAGAAAAATAATTCTTAGTTAGACTTGTAAAACTCGTCGTAGTATATCGTATATAGAAAGTTAGTGTTATAAACTTCGCCTTGAAAACCTTGAAGTAACGTCTAATGGTCGTAAAAATAAACTCGTAAGTATAAGTACTTCATTAGTTATGAATTCGGTAATATAGTAGTATTTCTAGAAAATCTAGGATTTAGTACGTCGAAGTAGTATTATTATTATTTCTAGTAAAAGCTGTCAATTATATAGAGTTTTTGCCGATATTGAAACGTGAATAACTTGGTCGTTTTAAGTTCATTTTCTTCATTCTTTATATCCACGGATTTGTCTTACTATGTACTAATATATTTTTGATAACTCGGCTTCTCTAGGTTACGTCTAACGCTTCGGTTTGTCCACCAAAAATCGTCCAACAGCAAACAATTTTCAGAAAATTAGTTTTCGTCAATAAACTTGCAAAAATCATATCTCCTTTGTTATAAACTCGTTTTAACCCGTTCTTTCGCCTACGGCTTCATTTTTGAAAGTATTTTCTAAATATTTGGTTGAAAAGTTCCCCTGGGTTACTGAGTTTTCCAGGATTTCAAATTTGGGACAGTAGGTTTGCAAATAGGTTCCAAATCCATTTCGAGTGTTCTGAACTTGTTTCTAATCCACCCAAATCACTTCCAATCACCACAAATCTAGTCTAATCCTACCATAAACCTTCTTAAGGTGTCATGGGTTCCTAAACATCATCAATCTAGTGGATCTAACAAAGGTTTCCATTTCTAGGGTTTCAAAGACATAAACATATATTATGAGTGGTAAGAGCTAACATATGCATGAAATGTTGTATGAAAACTATATAATCATAACAAATACTTGAAGAAATGAAGAAAATAAATTTTTGTAAACTCACTTGAATGATTATGAAGCTTGTATAATTAAAACCCTAAGAATCCTTGAGTTTATATTTTAAAACCCTAACAAGGACAACAATCTAGACTTGATTTAAACTTGATCTTGTAAAAATTGATGGAACTTGGTGGATTTGGTGTTTGGCCGTGGGTTTTGGAGAGGAAAAGAGAGAAAAAGTAACTTTTTTGATCTAAATAATCTAAGTGTGAGTTGTGTTTTGAGTTTGTAGATATTTACTTGTGAAGTTTTAATAAGTTAAAGAAAATTTAATGCACAAGGTTAAGGGGGGGGGGGGGGGTTCATAGCCGGTTTTTCAAAGGAACAAAAAGCAAAAATTTAGTTTTTGATTTATTTAGGATTCCTAGTGAAAGACTTGTAGATATTAGTATAAGTTTTAGTTGTAATTTAGTTATAATCGGGTACCGAGTTTGCGAGAAATAAATTTTAACAAGTTAACCGGGACGTAATAAAGTCATAAAAATGTTAAAAATATGTTGGGTACAAAATTTGAGCGTTTGGATAATTATTATTTAGTTTTCACGAAAACCGTCGTAATTATATTAAACTTACGTTATTAATTTAATAAATTCCCAAAATACCGGGTAAATGAATTTTATAATTTTTAGGACATTGTAAGGAGTTTAAAAATATATCGGGACCATCGTGGGGATTTTTAGATATGTTGGTTATATTTATTTATCACGGGTTAACGTTTAATTAAAATAAATAAACGTAAAACGTTAAACATACCAAAAATAATAATATGAATATTCTACGAGTGGTATAGTATGCAAATGATATTATGATCGTATGTAGACTATTTCTAGTCCGTATAAAGTATCCCTAATGATAATGCATGAATTCGCACCTGAACCAATACGGTTACGCGAATTTAATTAATCGTAAACTAAATTTACGATGAAATGAGCAATGCACGTGAATAGTATTTTCTTTCCAGAAATGAATAGTACTTGGTGAATAGTAAAATTTTTGAATGTTTCTCATAATATCAAATTGACCTCGAAAATGATGAATAGCCTTTTGATGAATAGTGATTTATGAATAGTAAATTGTCGAAGTTTGGGAAATGACCTAAAATTGTGAGTTGTGACAGTCGCCCACCCAAAAAGGAATTCAGTCCCTGAATTCAGCTAGTGTTGGTCTCGGTAATAGGTTTGGTGAAAAGATGTGGATACTTGCGTTGCATTTGGTCTTCTCGTTCCCAAGTAAACTCGGGTCCTCTTCGAGAATTCCAGAGAACTTTCACGATCGGAATTCGACTCTGCTTCAATTGTTTGACCTCTCGGTCCATGATCTCAACGGGTTCTTCCACAAAGTTAAGCTTGTCATCTAGTTGAATTTCTTCTAATGGTATAACGGAAGACTCCTCCGAAAGGCATTTCTTGAGGTTTGAGACATGAAACGTGTTATGTACATTGCTGAGTTATGATGGAAGTTCAAGCTTGTAAGCTACTGGACCAATCCTTTCTAGTATCTTAAATGGACCAATGTATCTCGGGTTCAACTTGCCGCATTTCCCAAATCGTATCACGCCTTTCCAGGGCGAGACTTTCAACATGACTTTGTCTCCAACCTAGAATTCCAATGGTTTGCGTCGAACATCTGCGTAGCTTTTCTGCCTACTTCTAGCGGTTTCAAGTCTTTCTCGAATTTGGATTATCTTTTCTGTTGTTTCTCGTACCATCTCCGGGTCAGTACATTGTACCTCTCCGACTTCGGCCCAACAAACTGGAGATCGACACTTAAGGCCATAAAGTGCCTCGAATGGTGCTGCTTTTATGCTTGAATGGTAGCTGTTGTTATAAGAAAACTCGATCAACGGCAAATGGTTAGCCCAACCATTTCCAAAGTCAATCACACATGCTCGCAACATGTCCTCAAGTATCCGAATAGTTCTCTCACTCTGACCATCGGTCTGAGGATGGTAAACAGTGCTCATGTCTAACTTGGATCCAAAAGAATCTTGTAATGACTTCCAAAAGTTTGAAGTAAAGTGACTATCTCTGTCAGAAATAATGGAGATTGGTGCTCCATGTCTTGAGACTATTTCCTTGACATAAAGTCTGGCAAGTTGTTCCATGGAATAAGTCTCTCTAATGGGTATGAAATGGGCTGACTTGGTAAGACGATCAACAATTACCCAAATAGCATCGTAACCTCCTGACGTCTTGGGAAGTTTAGTGACAAAGTCCATTGTAATACGCTCCTACTTCCATTGTGGAATTTCTGGTTGTTGAAGTAGTCCTGACAGTTTCTGGTACTCAGCTTTCACTTTAGCACAAGTAAGGCATTTGCTGACATACGTAGCTATTTCTGCTTTCATGTTCGGCCAAAAATAAAGCTTTTTGAGATCCTGATACATCTTGTCAGAACCTGGGTGAATAGAGTACTTCGACTTGTGTGATTCATGCATAATCAATTCTCGTACTCCACCATAGAGTGCTATCCAACTTCAGTCCTTGAAGCATAACACTCCATCTGCTCTCTTTAAAAAGCCATTTTTGTTCTCTGGCATACCATAATGTTTCTCCTGTGGTCGATTTTCCTCCTTGAGAGCCTCAATCTGAGCTTCTAGAATTTTTGATGGTAATGGTGAAATGATAGTCATTCCCAATGACCTGATTCTCAAAGGTTTGAGTCGTTCTTTTCGGCTAAGTGCATCTGCTACAACGTTTGCTTTTCCTGGGTGATATCGGATTTCACAATCATAATCACTCAACAATTCTAGCCAATGACGTTGTCTCATATTAAGTTCCTTCTGATCAAGTATATGCTGTAAGCTCTTGTGGTCGGTAAAAATTACGCATTTGGTACCATAAAGATAGTGTCTCCAAATCTTGAGTGCAAAAACTACAGCACCCAACTCCAAGTCGTGTGTAGTGTAATTCTTCTCGTATGTCTTAAGCTGTCTAGATGCATAAGCTATCACCTTCTCGTTTTGCATTAGCACAGCTCCAAGTCCTTTATGCGAAGCATCGCAATATACCACAAAGTTCTCAATACCTTCTGGTAGTGACAAAATCGGTGCACTATAAAGTTTCTGCTTCAATAACTGAAATGCAGATTCTTGATTCTTTCCCCACTCGTACTTTTGATTCTTTTATGTCAGCTTAGTCAGCGAATTCGCTATCTTGGAAAACCCTTCAATAAACCTTCTGTAATATCCTGTAAGTCCTAGAAATTGACGAATTTCCGTAGGAGACTTGGGCGTAGCCCAATCCTTTACTGCCTCGATCTTTGCTGGGTCGACTTGTAATCCTTGGCTATCAATGACATGGCCAAGAAATTGAACTCTTTGTATCCAAAAATCACACTTTGAAAATTTGGCATACAATTGCTCCTTCTTGAGTAGTTCCAAAATTGTTCTGAGGTGCTCTTCATGCTCTTCCTTACTCTTGGAATAAATCAAGATATCGTCAATGAATACGATCACAAACTTATCAAGATACGGTTTACACACTCTATTCATGAGGTCCATGAATACCGCAGGTGTGTTGGTTAATCCGAAAGGCATTACTTGAAACTCATAATGACCATAACGTGTTCTAAATTCCGTCTTCGGGATATCCTCTTCCCGAACTCTAAGTTGATGGTAACTGGACCTTAAATCAATCTTGGAATAAAAACAGGAACCTTGTAACTGATCGAACAAGTCGTCGATCCTAGGGAGTGGATAACGATTCTTCACCGTTAACTTGTTCAGCTCACGATAGTCGATGCACATTCTGAAAGATCCGTCCTTCTTCTTCACAAACAAAACCGGTGCTCCCCAAGGCGAGGAACTCGGTCTAATGAATCCTTTGTCCAAAAGTTCTTGTAATTGGTTCGACAATTCTTGCATCTCCGAAGGTGCAAGTTTATACGGTGCTTGCACAATTGGTGCAGCTCCTGGCACTAATTCAATTTGAAACTCAACTTGGCGTGTAGGCGAAAGTCCTGGCAATTCTTCCAGAAAAACTTCTAGGAATTCCTTAACAATTGGCACATCTTCAAGTCGTTTCTCATCCGACTTCTTCTCCGTGATGTGAGCCAAGAATGCATAACAACCCTTCTTTATGTACTTCTCGGTTTTAATGCACGATATAATACTGAGTCTAGTTCCACTTCGCTCTTCGCGAACAACTAAGGTTTCATCACTATAAGGAAGGTGAACCACTTTCTCATCACAAATAATTCTTGCACGGTGTCGAGACAACCAATCCAAACCGATAACAACGTCGAAACTTCCCAGTTCTACGGGCATAAGGTCAATATTGAATGGATGGTTTAGGAAATTGATTGTGCAACCACGGACAACGGTGTTGGTGTTAACTAAAGACCCATCGGCTAATTCAACAATATAAGGAATGTCTAAGATGGTTGGTTCTATGTTAAGTAAAGGTGCAAATGCAATAGAAACAAAACTTCTATCCGCTCCTGAATCAAATAAAAGGGATGCATAACGATTATTAACGAGGAACGTACCCGCAACAACTTTCGGGTCCTCTCGGGCATCTTCTCCTCCCATAACATACGCTCTTCCTCGAGCCACTCCACCATGGTTTCCAGTTCCTTGGTTCTTCTTCTTTGGGCACTCACTCCTATAGTGTCCAATTTCTCCACAGCCAAAACATGTTACTGGTGGTTTTTGATTGTTACCCAAGTTTGGAAGCCTGCAATCTTTGGCGTGGTGTCCAACCTTCTTGCAATTGCCACATAAATCTGGGAAACGTCCTGGATTATAATGCTTCTGACACTTATCACACTTGGGTAGATTACCCGCATATCCTTTCCCTTCATTCGGCCCTGCAGCATAGGCCCTTGCCACTTCCTGTCTCTTAGGTGCTGGTTGGATAGCATTTCCACCTTAGTTGTAGTCAAACCTCCTCTTGTTGTTGTTGTTGTTGTTATTGTTTGGGTTGTTGTTTTGGTTATTGGGATAGTTGTGGTTTCGGTTGTTGTTATAGTTGTTGTTGTTTCGAGTGTTGTTGTAGTTGGTGTTGTTTGAACGGTTATTGTTGTTGTTGACAGCAGATTTTCCTTTTACCACTTGGACCATAAGTTTCTGAGTTATACGAATAACCTCTTCCATGGATTGTGGGTCGAAAGACATCACATCCCGTCAGATGCTTTCGGGTAGTCCACCAGTGAAGTTCTCCATCTTTTTCTCATCGTCAGGAACCATAGTTGGACATAGTGCAGCCAACTCCTGAAACTTCCTGATATAGGTCTCGATGTCATCACCTTTATTTACCAGCTCATAGAATTCTGTTTCCAACTTTTGCACCTCAGTACGAGGGCAAAACTTCTTTGTCATCAATTTCTTGAATTGATCCCAAGTGAGCTTGTAGGCATTCTCCATACCAATAGGCTGAGCATGAGAATTCCACCAAGACATAGCTTCATCAATAAGCATACCAGTAGCAAATTTTACCTTGTTGACTTCCAGGCAACCGCACATGAGGAATACATTCTCAGCCTTTTCAAACCAGCGGATCAAAGAAACTGCTCCCTCAGTGCCCTTAAACTTGACGGGATCGCTAATCTTGAAATCTTTCCAAGTACATTCACGCCTAGTAGTGGGTGGTTCAACCGCCCCAGTATTAGGTGCAACCTCAGCAGCCCTAGCAGCAACCTCAGCTCTCTCAGTCTCCAGAGCTTCTGCTATACTATCCCTGACCAACTTGCGGATAGTGGCTTGAGTCATAGCGGGTGTTTCTGGTGTAGTCTTTCCTTTCCTTGGCGCCATACTTCTGATAAATAATCGACAACAACCATGAGAAAGTCATAATAGAAATAGTCATCGTACCAAAAGTATACACCCACAACATGTATATATACAACCACAACAAGTATAAATACAACCACGACATGTACAAGTACAACCACAACCTGTAATAATACAACCACGACACGTATAGATACAACCACAACAAGTATAAATACGTTAACAATAAAGAGCAACCACGAAACATCATAAATATAATCACAATACATGAATATAGTACATGAAAATTTCGGCCTACATGGACCGATATATATATATATATATATATATATATATATATATATATATATATATATATATATATATATATATATATATATATATATATACTAGCTATCAAAGCCCGCCCGATGGGCGGGCATGACTTATAATTATCGTTTATATTTTTTTGCTTAGCTAAATATTGGGGTTAAAAAATTGTTTATTATACAAAATTTTTCAAAAGAATAGTACCACTGTTTTTCAAATTGTTTGTGTTTGCTACAATGTTCTTTACAACAACATAGTATATGATTAAACTCAAATGCGAAATCACGCTTCTTTATACACAGCGTTTGTAGTAGCATAGCCCGTCCGATGGGTGGCGAGCCTTATAAATATATAGATATATTGAGTTTTAAATATATTTTCATTTTTATAATTTTGATTAACACAAATAAACTATAAAGAAACTAAAAACAATTATTATGCAATGTTTTTTATCATCAATAATAAACATAATCACCTTAAAAATCTTTTGGGTTAGATATAGCGGCACAATCCAGGTTATATCTTAAGATAACATGTTCATATATCGACTCAGTTAAAATAACCACAAGATTAATAATGGATTTAAACTATACATGAAGAAACATTTTTTTTTAACAAAAAGTCTTTTAGCGCAACCAATGTCGTAAATATCGTTTGATTTCAAAACACAGTGATAGACATTCAATATTAGACGCAAATCCAGGTACCATCTAAATGAAATACATAAAAAAAAAAATATCATAAACGATCGTATTTGCAAACACACATTAACTTAACCTTGCCCATTTAATTGTAAGACACAAGAAGGTTAATCATAGCTAATGAAATGAGTTTAAAATGTTATTTTATAGTTGTTATCTACTTTTTTTTTAACTTCTCAATCTCATACGTGGCACTTATATTTTTTTGTTAAGTTCAATAATATGTTTTTTTGAGATATTTTTAGATCTGTAGCTTGTAAACTGTAGAGCAATACATTCATAAACTTTTAAATCATTGAATAACCAGACCTTGATTTTGATATATTAACACAATTATGTTTCTATCTTTTTATCATGACTTCTTGAAAGGGTAATTGAACGCCAAGAAATGGGCATAACATGATCACATTTAAACATTTGCAAATGCAGGAACATAAAAAGCAAACAGTAAATTTCTTTAAAAGAATTATATAAGTAAATCTTCATCAATGAGGACAGAAGCTCCTTCCCACCTGCAACCCCTGGTCCCAGCCCATAGCATTCTTTTTTGCAACAACAATAAAAACATGAGTCAAAAAATAAATTATACTTTAGGTTAAATTCAAGTGTTCCTCGGGGAATGTCATAAAACTTGGCTTGTCTCCAACAGGTGGCATTTGATTGCACACCATATGGGCAACATGAAGTCTAACAGAGGTCTTATCATGTGAAGAAACACGACTGCGTGCAACAACTTCACCCATCCATGCACCACCCCATTTCTCAGATGGTCGAGAATATGGATCAAAGTAAAAATACGAAATAGGTGTGCTTGATGAACCTTAATGCAGTAAAACTTAACATCAGTGTTCCAAATCTACATAATTGCATAAACTTATGAACCAATGTGTATCAAGGAAACAACTTCATTCATTGAGGCTGCAGATGGGACGATAGCCCAATGAGCTCCAAAGCATAGGCCATCACAACCGAGACAACATAAATTGTACCGGGTCCACTCATTGCATAGTAGAAAAGCGAACCTGCCATTACGACTTGAACTCCAGCCATTGCCACTGGTCTCGGATATGTGTACTTTATGATATTTCAATATTAATAGCAGATCACCAATTAGTTAGTACCATGTAAAATAGTCAAATTCCGGATGCTTCAATTCAAGCCTATGAAAGTTTAAGAGTTTATGGTTGAAACAAAGTTTGAGAGATGATGGCAAGGATGCAGCTGCCATGGTGTTTCGTCTATGATGAGTGAATCCATTCCCTTCCTAAATATAATAAGATCCAGAGATTTTATTATTTAAATAATTGTAACCTAAAAAAGAATAATCATAAGATCAAGAGATGTCCCATGATATATTGATAAAATGCCCCAAAAGACGCATATAACAACTTAAGATTTTGTTTTTATAAACCAACCTAGTCAAACAGTTGAATACTTTATAAAACAATATGAGATGTGCAATCCCAAACACACCATAGACTTGAAAATAATACTAAAAGTGACTATTTTTCGTACCTGGTTTTGATCCACGACCCACTGTTACGACCCAGAACCTGAATCGTCCTAAAAGGACTCAAAATAATCACATAAAAGTGATTATTTGGCAGCAAAATAAGCAGATAAAAACAATCCAAACAGTAGTAAAGGTTATTATTTGCTGATACTAACCTTGAACTTGTACTCCCAGCTTCTTAGAGGGTGAGTAAAAAGGTTCTTAATGCATAGAATCAGCCCAATATACAATCGTTTAGCAATTAAAATCTCATATAATATTAATTTATTTCTCTTAGTTGTCGCCATCTTAGCTGATAACTTGACCTTGATATAAACAAATGAGTTAACGTTATTAAACGATAAGTAGGGTGTCAGCAGCTCTTAACTTGTATAGTGCTCATTAAAAGCGGGCAATAAGTGAAAAAGAGGAGAGTCCACAATTCTTTCACTATTGCAAACCTATGAGAAGACCATTCATACATTACGCACCATATGCAGAATTTTACATGAATGTGAGGTTTTCTATGATTCATCTATTAACACAATATTTATAATTAGTCTTACCTCTGAATAACGTGTATTCATTAATCGAGAAACAATCCTTTCTTCAGGAACATGTACCAATATGGTGTGCCAAGAACGCAGTGTATCTCGTATATCATATCAATTTCACTGTCAAAACACATATGCAATTGTTTTAGTCACAATAAATAAAGCTTCAAAGGATACTCGCTCACAATACACGACGTGTTATAAGATGGGTAAATGATAGTTACTGCCTCAAGTATACGATGGTTCAACTACACACTGAAATTCTTTTCAACCAAGCTGGTAGTTTAACTTATCATTGGCTATGAATAACAGCCAGTTAAGTTTCCACAACCATATGTTTGATTTCTTTCTCAGTTACTTCCAAGTCTGTGCAAAACCGCACCTATATGAACTTTCACATTCGGATTTTATATACAATTTCAGTGAAATAAATTTGAATCACCATGTGTATTATTTGCAACTGCAGTAACAACTGTCTTCACTCTCTCATCTGCTTCAGCAACATTTTCAAAACATAAAAGCTGTTATGAGAAAAGTCAGAAGTTATGTGTTCGCCTGTTGATTTTTAAACCAATTCAATTATCCTAAAAGCTATTCTTTTATTCAGGAGAATAATCCCTTACTCACAGCTTCTTACGTCTAGATTGCTATAACAAACACAACTATACAAATTAGTCGTCTACATTGTCACTATAAGGTTCTTGCAAACGATAGTGTTCATTTTTGTTGTCAGGTTGTTAATTTTTTAAGAAAGTCCAAACACTATTGCTCAAAAATGTAATCACTCATTGCTAAAATTGTGACCTTTAAACATTTTTTATTGTTAAAACTTGTTTTGAGAAAAGCTCAGATGCCAGGTATTTCTGTACTGAATTTGGAGTTCAAAACTAATCCGATCATATCCTAAATGGTCAAACTCTTTATCTAACTTCTTGTGAGCAAGCATAGAATTGTGAAATTAAATATTAATATAGCATAAGGGGGTCGGGACGCATAATAACATATGAAAAATATGATCAGAATGTGATACCACGTACTGAAGTTGATGAATAGTTCTGTGATATATGAGGGCTGACCTTGCTCCTTTGCTTGTTCCAAGAGTACGCAACCATTTGGTTAGTGTAATAATTAAAGCTTTGAGCAAACGGTTGTGCCTACATAATGACAGTGACGAAAAGCCATATTTTTAAGACTCGCATGTATAAATGAAGTAATAACTAAAAACATGGTATTTTTTGAGCCAAAAAATGAATAAAAAAAAGAGCTAAGAGGTACCTGCACAACTTCATCACTGGGCATACCATATTTTGCAACATGTTCTCTAGGAAATATGTGTATGCTAGCACCAGTAACTCTTCTCATGTCCGCAATAACATGCCACCTTTACCCCACAGACACCCAATCTGCGTCGAGTGTACCAAAAGTCTAGCAAGAATGGGTGCACCAGGTTCAACTCAAACCTCCGCCATTCTACCAAGGACTCGCATAACAGCATGTTTTTTGATCAAATCTGGGAGCGCTTTCGTTGGGTTGACCCATTCATTACTTCTACCAAGGAATAGGAAAATAGTCGTAATTGTATTTTCAATGTTTAAGTTACAAAATGTGATATTAACTCAGATCTTGTGAACAGATAACCGTGGACTTTCCTGATGCACTAAGAACTTCAACCGAACATGATGCGTGACTCAATCTACATGAACCATTCAATTTTCAGCCAAATCATTAAGCATATAAGTGATTTCAAATTTACCTTGTTCTTCGACCTCCCCTTTCGTAGATCAGCAATTTCAGTGCACCCCTTTCATTGACCTGCACGAAAATTTTATTTCAGATTAAGGCTTTTCATAAATCCTAGTTTATGGTTACTTAAAAAATATGTTGGGTTAAACAAAATAAAATATATTCAAGCTCAATTTCAGAAGACCAAGCAGTAATAGTTATTGCTCAAACACCTTCCTTCGCACTCCAAACTCGACCCGTTGAAGCATTATCATGGTTGAATAAGCAAATGTAGGCCATGACTATAACCCCCAACATTAGCACTCTACATTAGCACTCTACAACCTCTTATATTAATTCAACATCAACATTAGCACTCTACAATAGCAAATGTAGGCCATGACTATAACCCCCACATGTCATTCCTTTAAATGTGGTTCAAGTCTTATAAAAGACATTCCAGGTAACCCATTTGCATCTGATTAGAGGATATTCAAAAATTAGAGGATTTGGACATAAAACCATAAACTTATACAAAGCTTCAGTTGCTCTAGTTGTGGATATGTTTGTTATTGTTACAAACAACCTGAGTTCGAGCCTCTTCACTCTTTTTAATACAATATACATTCACTCTGCTATTTTGCTATAAAATATAGCATACTGTACCTCAAATGGAACCAGAGCTTGATCTTTTGATTGAATTGACTGCGAGGTTGCATATAATGAATTAATGAGCTACAATGGTTGATCTTAATGGTTTCGTATCTCATTTGCTGAATTTTGGTATTCCATCTCTCCGTAAGTGATACGATTCCTAGCAGATCTCAAAAGAGATGACAGAAAAACTTCACATACTAAGTAAATCAGAAAACTTATAATCTTATATAGATCATAGTTAAAGGACCAACCTCAAGCTCAAATGGCATTATTACACCTCTTCGAATCATACTTTTTAGGTTTAAGCGAGGTAATAAACCATCAATGAAAGCTTTTCCTCCTCTACTGCAATACTAAGTAGATTACCAAGCAAAGAAACATGTCAATTCAGTAACTACATTTCAGTATTTTTGACATTTTAACACTCAACATCAAGTGTAAGTGATGATTGCCACTCATGCTCAGTACCTGATCAACTCACAAGCACCAGAACTTAGCATCATGCTATATAAAACTGATTGACACAAAATTAACACTCACGTGTAAAAGAATGATAAGCAGCTTCCAAATTTGTTAATGCATTATAATAAGCTTGTGGCCATGCTCTGCCATCTGTCCCTACTTTGTTTGAATGTAGTCCCACCGGAATCCCAAGTACACCATCTCTCGATGTTTCAATATTCGATTAGCTAAATGATCCTGAAATTTAGGTGGAATTCCCAAGCTACCTGAATTAGGCCCACCGCAAGCCCAACTCATGGCTCTCTCAAGCTGCCCTTCTGCTGTGACTGAAGTTTGTTCACAAGCTTTTGAAGACCTTCTATTGATCGAACTCTCAACTTGAGAATAGTAAAACTGATATCAGGAAGTGATATCAGAAAGTGGTACGAAGTAATAATAAAAGGGTGTAAGAAGGTGCTGAAAAAGAGGCGCTGAAGACAGTGAGTGTGGTTTAAATATGACATTCAGGCTAAGCCACTGATTCAAGATAGAATCAGGCAAGAAGATCGTGTCTGGGCATGTTGCAACATCAGGGTGTGATAAGGGAGTAGTAACAATCCGTAGATGTTTGTTACTCAGTGGGGATAGATAGCCTGTACCAAAGAACTGAGGAATCTCAGATTCGGATCAGTGAAAGGAAAGAATCAGTTGGTATAGAGCATACATCAGAAAGTGTTAAATGTGTCTTCGGGAGGAAAGAATCAATTGGTATAGAGCATACATCAGAAAGTTAATGATACGGTCATTAGTGCCATCCACAACAACCGTCTACATTTGGCGTCGGAGCATCTGTACCATTGAAAACACTAATTAGGATGATAAATATTTAGTCCACATTAATATCGTTGTAAAAAAGAAAATCATACTAAAAGTGACCCGTTTCAACCCATATATTCTAACCAAAATACATTTTACCTGTAATATACAATATGGTAAACTCTCTAAAATTTAACACATATACCTGCTAATATAGTAAACTAATATAGTATACTATAAGCTATATATAAAAGAGAGCCAATATAAGCACTTTAAAGCTGCATTTAAGGCCATCTATCTCAAGTGTTGCATTGACGTTTTCTTCAATCATCACAGTGATAGGATCAGTAGGTGGTGAGCCATATGTGATATACAGTATATTTTAAAGCATAAAAGAAGGTATAGTTAGTTGCAGTACTTAAACGCGACAACGAATACATAGATAGTATAATCATTAGCATTACATGTATACTGGACATGTTTTAGTTTCTTTTTTATATTCTAATATTGGCTTGTGAAGAATAAGCTCATATGCCCTACGTACGTGTTTGGGTTAGATTATTCTATCATAATAAGGTGGCTACGTTTAAGGTACTTGGATTAGTAGAAACGTCTTAAAAATAGTTAGTGACTTGCCTATAGCTCACAGTTGCATCCTTTAGCGTAACAATATTCGCCTCATAGTTGCATCCTTTTGCGTATCAATATTCGCCAAAAGAGCAGCAAGTGTTGGGGATGTCTTATACACAACAGCCTAAAGCACCACAAAACTATGTTAATTTTTATATGCTAGTCCAATACGGGTCAGATGTTTGGGTTTTATACATCACCTATAAATCAGTAAATTATGACCAATAAGCTCAATTTTTGGAATCTTTTGACACCATTTTCCTCTTCACAGATATGCACCTAATTTACTCAATAGCTTACCTTCATACGACATGATTGCATGCTAATAGCTGATATGCTCTGAAGTTTCTCTCCTAAACTCAAGTTTGGAGTCTCGCATGTCTTATGAAGAATATCATCAATCAGAACCTTCCCCATTACGCACTTACCTGCATATGCTGTTAAGCATGCTAACAAATTAGATGAGAAAATGAATACCGTTTGCAACGAAAACAACAAATTGACCTAACAAACTATGCATATTTTAAAACGTTAAGCAAACATAATTCATCATTTTTTTAAACTTAGCACGCACCGATCGTTTATCAACACTGTATCTGATTATTCATCAGGTACGTTCCGCTTAAGAAGTTTGGTGTATGATGACATTGCTTATGTTTTGTTTCCAAACAGCTGAAGTAGAACTTTTCAGTTTCAATTTCATATAGCATAAATAGAACTTTAAATGCTACTTGTTACCTGTTGTGCATAGGCCCAACTGCACAGCTAAGGGTGCCAACTCGATCACTATCTCATCATTAGCTAAATTTTCATCCATCTACCTCTCCAAACATATTCTTCCACAAATTATATTTGAATCGTATGAGGATATCTTGCACCTTCATGCACATACAACGGTGCATGCACATTACAAAGATAATAAATAACTACAGCTTGAAAAAAATTAACAGTAGCAGGTCACAAATAAAAGCATAAAAGTGCATATATGGACGTAGATGAATTTCACATCTAAGTGTGTCAATGTAGCCATTTCTATACCATTCAGTTCTAATGTTAATTACTAATTCTTAGTATGCATGGACATTTAAACATTTATAGCAACCTTTTCGTACAGAAACTTGCTGATATTAGGAGCTGTCACTTTGTTTGCGGCTCCATGGAGGATCAACAAAGGCGATGAAACCTGCAATTTATTAGAGACCGTCAATTGCTTTTTTATTTGTTGAGAAGAAACAGTCCGTGGGAATAGACAAATAAAACTATACCTTTTCCACGTCATCATCTCATTAACCTAAGTATCAGAATGAAGATCGAAATCGTCCTCTTCAGCGGGTGGTGATTTAGAACTACAATAACATCAGAAAAAAAATACGTAGTATTGACTATAAACATAAAGTTATGAGTTGAATAAGGCTTACTTTGTTTATTTCATTGATACGTGATATGCATAGCATGTCCTTATAATAAGTTTCTGTTTCTGCATATGAAAAAGAAAAAGAATGATACGTGATATGCATAGCATATCCTTATAATCAGTTTCTGCATATGAAAAAAAAGTTATACAACAAAACAAATGTTATACAACAATTATGAACATAATAAATCATTGAAGGGCAAATAAAAATTATGGATCATTATGCAGAAGGATGAATAAATGATATTAGGGTTTTGTGAAAAAGGTAGCTATGAATGATACAGTGGTGAATGAATAAAACGTGGGATTTATTTTGGAATGCAGATTAGGATTAATAATAATTAATTACAGCAGTTTATATATTAGGAGTTGCAACATATATTCCAAAAGAACATGTTGGCTCGGTGGTTAACATACATGCTATTCATTTAAAGAACCATGGTTCGAATCATGCAAGTGTCATTTTTTAAAATTTCGGTTTAGAGGTCAAACATGCGTATTTTATTTGGTCAAACATTGCTTAGGTGGACATAGCTGCTAAGGTTAAAATGAAAATAAAATAAATTTAAAAAATTGCTTACATGGCACAATGTGATGACATGGCTGATAATGAATTACTGGGCAATGACTGGACAATGAGGTGGCATTTTCTTCAAATGCCTCCTGTTATATATAATGTAGAGATATATATATATATATATATATATATATATATATATATATATATATATATATATATATATATATATATATATATATATAGCATAACCATTCCAACATAGTAGAGTCACACTTGATATATTTGTTTGTACAATAACCAAAAGACTACAAGTTCTTGAACTATGTCCCACACCTCGGGACTAGGAAAATAATAAAAGCTAATACAATACAAGTCTATGCCTAGGCTCCTCCGGGTGCTCTAGATGGTCCAGGTGCTCTAGGTACACTCCAAGTCCATGATACGACACGTCAATGCTAACCTTGCCTAAGATCAATCCCTCAACCTGCTCCTCGACCTCCTCAAGTCGAGTAGTGATAATCTCATCCACCCTATAACCCAAACTATCAACCTGCTCCTGTTGAGCCCCTAACTAATCATCTAAGGTAACAGCTGTAGGCCCTCTAGCAGCAGCTACTCTCGAACTCTCACCTATATGGTATACTGGTGGTGGTGGAAGGTCAGAAGTCTCTGTAGTAGGTGAAACTGGGGTAGTAAACCTTGCACGCTTCCTGAGCGGCAAAAGTGAGGTAGATATAGAAGTAGTAGCGGGCATGGCTGGTAGTGTAGGTAAGGTAGGAACCGTAGGGATCCTAAAGGTAGAGGTAGTAGTGCGCACGCTCTTCCTAGCACCTAAGGTTGTTTTACTACGAGGTAACATAAGTTTTGGTTCTGATGAAATGGAAGTAGTGGGAGATGATATGTCAGTGGGTACACGGGTAATATCAACTGGTGCAATAGGAGAGACAGGGGGAGTAGGAGCAGTCTCTTCCTCCTCAAAAGGCTCGGTATCCTCACCTGATGCCAAAAGTGCAACACAGGTACAGGAGGATTGGGTGGTGGTGAAAAAGCAGTGGAAGACATAGAGCCCTCAACATCAGAGTCTGAGACAGTGTAAAGTATGACAATGTTCGGGTCTGAAGACATAACTCTATGATAATCAAGGTGAAATGAAAATAAATAACTCGTATAATGGAATCACCTAAAATAACGAATATGCACTTATGATGTAATGATGAGATGCTATGATAATGTGGTTATAGTCTAGGGTCTATGATGCATCCTAGTTCGCAATAACCTTAGCTCTGATGCCAATCTGTCACACCCCCAATTTACCTGACTTGCAGCGGAATGGAATGCCTGAGGGTGTAACTGTCATAGCATCACAAATAAGGATATATTGAACGACCTAAAGTGTCATTTGGAAAATACATCGTTTGATTTATTTAAAAAGGTTCAGAGTTACAAAACATAGGTCCCAAAGTATTTAAAAGTTAAAGGAAACAAGTTTGGTACAATCAAACGATAATATATAAGTGCATGAAAAATCCAAAGTGAGACGCGTCATCCTTGCTACTCACTAAAATGACTCCATGCATGCCATGAGATATACCTTAGTTACCTGAAAATACATTGCTAAAACGGTCAACATAAAGTTGGTGAGAAATCATAGGTTTGTAAGTTAAATCGGATGTACATTAGCCATAAGTAAAGTAAAGTGACAAAAATGTCAAAAGAAAGCTACATTGACTCTTATGCTCATGACCCCGAAGCTAGACAAAGTTACTTGGCCCTAAATGAGTGTTTACCAGACACTCTAATATATTAGACATGAAAAGCATCCATAATTCCATTGGAGCAACCCAAACACGGATGGAGGAGTCACCCTCAATAGATCTATTCACTCACTCTCGCTCGTACTTTAATTAACGGTCCATGATCATCAAGGGGACTTTTCAAGACGTGGTAATAAGGCAACTTAAGCAACGTATGGAATTTAATACTTAGGCATGTACGAAAATAAGTGGTGCAATGTATTTTCCCCCGTGGGATTTGAAATCAAAGTATTGTATTAAAAACGGGGCTATGAAAACTCACCTCGAAGTGATGATACAATGCAATGGAATGATAAGGACAACAAGGATTGAAATCAACCGCAACCTATGATGAATTAATATGATCTAATTTAGATCATGAAATGATGTAGAGAATATGCATGCACGTGATACCTATACCACTCATAACTTGAAAATATACTAGTTATAGTCATAGTAAAATATATCCCATACTTGAGAAAAATAATTCTTAGTTAGACTTGTAAAACTCGTCGTAGTATATCATATATAGAAAGTTAGTGTTATAAACTTCGCCTTGAAAACCTTGAAGTAACGTCTAATGGTTGTAAAAATAAACTCGTAAGCATAAGTACTTCATTAGTTATGAATTCGGCAATTTAGTAGTATTTCTAGAAAATCTAGGATTTAGTACGTAGAAGTAGTATCATTATTATTTCTAGTAAAAGCTGTCAATTATATAGAGTTTTAGCCGATATTGAAACGTGAATAACTTGGTCGTTTTAAGTTCATTTTCTTCGTTCTTTATATCCACGGATTTGTCTTAGTATGTACTAATATATTTTTGATAACTCGGCTTCTCTAGGTTATGTCTAACGCTTCGGTTTGTCCACCAAAAATCGTCCACGGATTTGTCTTAGTATCATATCTCCTTTGTTATAAACTCGTTTTAACCCGTTCTTTCGCCTACGGCTTCGTTTTTGAAAGTATTTTATAAATCTTTGGTTGAAAAGTTCCCCTGAGTTACTGAGTTTTCCAGGATTTCAAATTTGGGACAGTAGTTTTGCAAATAGGTTCCAAATTCATTTCTAATGTTCTAAACTTGTTTCTAATCCACCCAAATCACTTCCAATCACCACAAATCTAGTATAATCCTACCATACACCTTCTTAAGGTGTCATGGGTTCCTAAACATCATCAATCTAGTGGATCTAACAAAGGTTTCCATTTCTAGGGTTTCAAAGACATAAACATATATTATGAGTGGTAAGAGCTAACATATGCATGAAATATTGTACGAAAACTATATAATCATAACAAATACTTGAAGAAGTGAAGAAAATAAATTTTTGTAAACTCACTTGAATGATTATGAAGCTTGTATGATTAAAACCCTAAGAATCCTTGAGTTTATATTTCAAAACCCTAACAAGGACAACAATCTAGACTTGATTTAAACTTGATCTTGTAAAAATTGATGGATCTTGGTGGATTTGGTGTTTGGCCGTGGGTTTTGGAGAGGAAAAGGGAGAAAAAGTAACTCTTTTGATCTAAATAATCTAAGTGTGAATTGTGTTTTGAGTTTGTAGATATTTACTTGTGAAGTTTTAATAAGTTAAAGAAAATTTAATGCACAAAGTTAAGGGGGGGGGGGGGGTTCATGGCCGGTTTTTCAAAGGAACAAAAAGCAAAAATTTAGTGTTTGATTTATTTAGGATTGCTAGTGGAAGACTTGTAGATATTAGTATAAGTTTTAGTTATACTTTTAGTTGTAATTTAGTTATAATTGGGTACCGGGTTTGCGAGAAATAAATTTTAACAAGTTAACCGGGATATAATAAAGTCATAAAAATATTAAAAATATGTTGGGTACAAAATTTGAGCATTTGGATAATTATTATTTAGTTTTCACGAAAACCGTCGTAATTATATTAAACTTACGTTATAAATTTAATAAATTCCCAAAATACCGGGTAAATGAATTTTATAATTTTTAGGACGTTGTAAGGAGTTTAAAAATATATCGAGACCATCGTGGACTATATCTAGTCCGTATGAAGCGTCCCTAATGATAATGCATGAATTCGCACCTGAACCAATACGGTTACGCAAATTTAAGTACTCGTAAACTAAATTTACGATGAAATGAGCATTGCACGTGAATAGTATTTGTAACAATTCGCATTTTTCAGGATAATTACTATTCCCGGAAAATTTCACTATTCACTTTTACTATTCATCTTTCCCGAAAATTTTCCCGAAATTTGATTTTTATTTCTTGGGCTCGAGTGATAAATCATTTCCATGGCAAATTAAAAGTTTGACATTCATAAGCTCATTTTCGTGAAAGTTATTAAGGAATTACACGGAATTACACGTTTTAGGGTAAAACGTCATTCAGAAATTCTACGTACAACGAAATTCGACCCCGTCAGGTGACCCCACATCGGAAAAATGTTTGACACGCTCATGATTTATTTGAGAATTAATCGTGACTGAGAAAAACATGACCAAAGACTTCCCGGCAGGTCACCCAAGCCAGTACTACTCTCGCATGAGCACGCTTAACCGTATGGGCGATTAACCGTTAGACCACAAAACGCGTTTCTAAGACGATTTGAGTTTTCAACTTATTAGAAAAAGTCAACATATTTTTCCCTCCTCCATTGACCAAACATCATCCATTGATGTTATAAGTCATTTCGTGATTTTTAGGCTTACGGTTTGATGTCTAAAAGACATTTAATACCAACCGACACTAGACTGAGCCCAGTCTAGACATTATAAGTCATTTTAAATCATTTTTATCACATTAGAAAAGTAACATTTTACTTTTCTCAATTTTACGCAATATTCGTACGTTTTACGTATTACGCGTTTTAGACCCGTGTTTCCAATTTTTAGCAGGGTTTACCACCCAAATGGAACCTACCACTCATTTTATATTTTATTATGGGACATATGGACATGTCTAACAATACTTTAAAGTTTCATAATTTTACGACACCCGGTTTTACGTTTTGAGGCGTAACAACTTACGGTTTGCATTTCCCGGAGTCAAGTTTCATCCAATATCTAGGATAATACCAAGCAAAAGCCAAAGCTTGCTCTCCAAGCTCATGAAACCGGCCTAGGAGGGGGGAGTCACCCCCATGTGGCTTCATCTCATGAATCTACCCCTAAATCATCATTTTATTACAACTTGGTCACCAAGTTTTAGTAATTTCCTAGCACTTTCCTAACCTCCTCATTTTGGACTATAAATAGCCCCTCCTCCCCTCCTTTGTACGCCAACATCACACACACAAACACCATTTCCTTTGCTTGATTTACTTCAAGTTCCATCCAAGAAATCAAGTGCAATATCCATACATAAACCTAGTTAGGTTTCCATTCATCAAAACACTTCCATAACCTCATATACTTGGTGATTTCTCTTAAGTTTGAATCCACTCAAGTCACCTCAACTTTCATCATCTCTCTTTCAAGATTACAAGAGTAGAAAGATTGCATGAAGTGAAGTGGGTTGAAGCAAGTCTATCAATGTCCTATCCTTACATGTTAACTTCCTTTCATGTTTGAAAGCCAAAAGTTGTAAGCCAAACCCTAACATGATTCTTGTTAAATAATCATGTTCATGTTATTTACATGTTATTCTTGCTATATTATGTCTTGTAGTTATGTCCATGATGTATAAAAGTGAGCAAAACAAGTTATTGTTATTGATTGTTACAACAAGTTACTAAAACAAGTAAACTAGTGACTTTCTTGGAAAACCACGACCAAAATGGTAAAATTATGATATTGGATCATTACATATTACAGTAGAGGACTTAACAAGGAAACCATAGCAATTTGAACCACCCAAAACGAGTATACGAGTCAAAAGTTACGCCCATTTGAAATTACCAAACATTTCCGGCAAAACTGCCAAATACCATTCTGATCAAATTTGGGTTTTGAAAGTCCCACTTCTGGTCCGATTCATCAAAAAGTTAAAACACGAAAGTTGTCCGGAACGACGTTTTCGTTCAGGATCAAAGAAGCTCGAGACCTAAAAACACTTTCCGAGTGATAAAATTCTTCAAATTCTAAACAGCCCATTTTTAGGCGAAAGTCACAAGATTATGGTTATACTTTGAAAGGAACAAGAGGTCTTATGACCTATAATCAAGACCACAACCATGGCTAGAGCCAAGGTTGTGTCTCATGACCTTGGAACAAGGACCAAAGGTCATGGCTAGGCCATGACGAAGTGACCATACCAACTTACATAGGCATAAACGTGAAACAATGAATTAGGCGATAACTTGAACAAGCAATTTGGATCTACTTCACTTAAAAGGAAACCATGAGATTTTACCAAGAGAAAATGGTCATTCAAGACTTATGAAACTACCCCTAATAACAATCTTCATGTACAAATAAACTTTCCTAAGTTTATTCAAGTATCGGACATGTAACTTTTCGGATCAAAACTTATATCTATATATTTCATCAACTACTACAATAGTAGGGAGCCTCATGTGAGGAGTTCATTATGTAAGCCGTCGAGTTGAGTTGTGGATTTACGAGTTAAAGTGTCCTGGCTCCTCGAACGCTTACTAACATGACTTCTGAATTATGTCGGCCCGAACGGTAGTAAACGATATACAAAACATACATGTTTCATGAATCATTACTTTCAAAGACTTACAATATACATCATACCACATCATGGACTAAATGCAAGATATATATATAGGCACTACTTCATGTTCTTTACTCCGAACCTAAGTCGCAACATTCTATTATAGGTTGCTCATAGAAACCTACACGATCCAACCATCACCTTCATTACTTGCTATTCTACTTAAGGTGAGTTCGTAGCCCCACTTTCTATTGTTTAACTATTTTACAAACCCATGGGGGGAATACATGCTATTATTTTTTTCTACTCGAACACGATGCTTTCTACTGTATGCTACCCGACGATGTTTTATTATCACTAAGTAACGATTGCCATGTTCGAAGTCCCTATATCATGAACCATTAGTCACTACCTTTAGTGAGCGCGAATATTGTGAATAGATCTATTGGGATTGACGAATCCCATTTGTGTTGAACAACGATGAGTTCACACAAATGCACTATATTTGAGATTTAGCGGTATAACGGCAAAAGTACCTTGATAGGGCTTCTATAATGCCAATTTTGTTGGTTCGATGTTAATGTTTTGGTTGCATGAGCTTAGTGAAATAAATAACGATTTTGTTTTCTAACTATGAGTGTGAGTCTATAGCTCACACTACGATTATTGTGTTCAAACGATTTAACTAAACTCTACGAATTCCACTCAACCTTTGTGTTGACCTCTCAAGCATGTATTTCAGGTTCATGACGATCAAGGATGGCACGGAAGGACACGGATACTCAAGAGGGCTATAAATTTTATTATCATTCAAAAACTCACTTAATGTGATTTGTAAACATGGAACCAATTGGGACCTCATTTTGTAATCTCTGATATTTATACAATTTGAATGATAAATCTTTTAAAACGACTCAATTGGAGTTCGTTTTCTATTATTGTGTCTATTGTGCCGTCAAGTAACACCCAGTTTGAATTCCGCTGCATCCATGAATTGGGGGTGTTACAGATTGGTACCAAAGCCATGGTTATAGAGAAACGGGTCTAATTGAGACCTAAACTATAACTACAACTACAAGCAAAACCATTTTTATAGCCTTCCGCTCTTCGTGTCTTCCATCCTCCATACGATTATGGACTTAGTAAGCATGTTATGCTACACAAACATATTAGTATATTCATATATACCCATTTTGAGCATTTCCCCGAAGACATATAAGTATATTGATATATACACACTAAGCATTTTATGCTACATGAACACATATAAGTATATTGATATATACACACTAAGCATTTTGTGCTACATGAACACATATAAGTATATTGATATATACACACTAGGCATTTTATGCTACATGAACATATTAGTATATTGATATATAAACTCGGTTTATTTTCAATCATTTATCTAAACAATGGACTAAACATATCTGTGTATGCCTATTCTAAGGCATTTCGGCACAGCCACACTCTCCCAATCATGTTCCTACTCCAACATTATATGTCCAAGACATTGTAACTAATTACAATGGTCTCATTCATTTTCCAAGACATTGTGAGATACAATGGTCTCATTCATTTTCCAAGACATTGTATGATACAATGGTCTTAATCATTTCTCAAATGTTTTGAGTCACACAATGGCCTAACCTACTTCCCAGACATTGTGAATTGCACAATGGTCTAACCTACTTCCGAGACATTGTGTTTTGTGCAAATGGTCTCTAGAATTATTCCATCACATCATTAATATCATTTCTTATGATATCAAAAACCCGTCACAATCTATCGATTTCAAAACAAGAAATATGAGATTTCTAAAGGACAAACTAATCCATCATCGACAAAAGCTGAACTTTCTCTACATTCATCAAAGTTTTCTTATGAAACCTTCATTATTAAAAGTTCGTGATCCTGGCCAAGTATGTTCTATTTTAGAACTACTTAAAACTTCCTTTCCATACGTATCTACCCTTACTACCTTCTATGTAATGGAATATGAAAACATACGTTACAAGTCTTGTATGGACGGGACTTGCAACTTAAGGGTTTGACATCGCCTTTGTTTAGTGAACAGTTTCCCGAAAGCAACGGACATATCAAAAGTATACCTAGTTTAGGTATTTGAAAATTTTATCGAACCTTGGCTAAATATAGACTAGTCACCTATATTTAACCTAGGGACAGTGGAATATAGTCTGACTAACTATATTCGACTTAGAATTTTCAAATACTGAGAGTAGTTGTACTAGGGTTATGTTTAGATTGATTTCCTACATGAACACGATAAACCACCAGAATACATTAAAACAATCTAGAGACACGATAGTGTCTTACCACTCAGTGAAATCTTAACACCTTATTTGTATGATCTAACTTCATTCTTGAAAGTTTTCATTTATGAGATAATCCGAACTACTATCCTGGGATAGTTATCAATTATTCTCTTCATCCTGTAGAAGTACCATCCTGTTTAGGATACCATTCCATCATAAACTTTTAAAATCTCTTAAGATTTTCAAAACAAACTCAACATCTATACCTAAGAGTATTAATGTTAAGCATACACTACACACTTTTGTTCATCAACATATCATAACATTATCTTCACAACCGTTGGAACCACAAGCTCATTAACAGATCTTGATGCACTTTTAAAGCTCAAATCATCCTTAGTTACACCACAAGCACCCTCATCAGCTTTACAAGTTTGAATATTCATCTTGTACTTTTGGAACACCAGTATCATCTCGTAATACACTACCTTGTAACTCACCGGCTAAGTATGAATGTTGTGTCGGGAATTCTTGAGTAGGATGATTTATAATGTCCTTATTTGAATGGATTGGGATGCCTTTTTATTTAAATAAAGAAATTATAAATCATCGAACCATACGTTTATATTCCTTTAGTTACATTGTTTGGGATGCCTCTCTATGTAAATAAAGAATTATAAACAAGTGGGCTTATTTATATCCGAAATAACATAAGTATGAAGTCAATAAACACTAGATACAACAACAGATTACCTACTAGGCTATGATTGCAACGACTATCCCAATTTCCATTAGTACGAGGTTTACATTTTGGTTTTCATAATGATAGTGCAATAACAAACAAACTCATTGCGAGGCGATGTAACCATATGCATGTGTAGTCGTACCAAACTCATTACGGGGCCATGTAACCATACGCATGCGCAGTCGTACCAAACTCATTGCGAAGCCATGTAGCCATATGCATGGGCAGCCGTACAATTCAAACAGGACTTGGTCCAACCACATGTTCAACGCTTATTCCATGATTCGATTCTTATATCAATTGCTATTGATACTTGACAACTATATCAAGTTCCATTTTGATATTCAACTACTATATCAATTCCTATTAATATTCGACTGCTATATCAATTTCCTTTGATATTCGACTATTACCATACCTTTCCTATATAAAAGTAAGCCTCATCCTACACCATACACTGAAATGACAAATCAAACTACATCACTGGTAATCCCAGACTATAGTCCTCATAAGTAACCACACCTTTTCATCGACACCACTCCAACATATGACACACATAGAACTTCGGGACGAAGTTCTCCGTAAGGGGTAGAGACTGTAACAATTCGCATTTTTCAGGATAATTACTATTCCCAGAAAATTTCACTATTCACTTTTACTATTCATCTTTCCCGAAAATTTTCCCGAAATTTGATTTTTATTTCTTGGGCTCGAGTGATAAATCATTTCCATGGCAAATTAAAAGTTTGACATTCATAAGCTCATTTTCGTGAAAGTTATTAAGGAATTACACGGAATTACACGTTTTAGGGTAAAACGTCATTCAGAAATTCTACGTACAACGAAATTCGACCCCGTCAGGTGACCCCACATCGGAAAAATGTTTGACACGCTCATGATTTATTTGAGAATTAATCGTGACTGAGAAAAACATGACCAAAGACTTCCCGGCAGGTCACCCAAGCCAGTACTACTCTCGCATGAGCACGCTTAACCGTGTGGGCGATTAACCGTTAGACCACAAAACGCGTTTCTAAGACGATTTGAGTTTTCAACTTATTAGAAAAAGTCAACATATTTTTCCCTCCTCCATTGACCAAAAATCATCCCTTGATGTTATAAGTCATTTCGTGATTTTTAGGCTTACGGTTTGATGTCTAAAAGACATTTAATACCAACCGACACTAGACTGAGCCCAGTCTAGACATTATAAGTCATTTTAAATCATTTTTATCACATTAGAAAAGTAACATTTTACTTTTCTCAATTTTACGCAATATTCGTACGTTTTACGTATTACGCGTTTTAGACCCGTGTTTCCAGTTTTTAGCAGGGTTTACCACCCAAATGGAACCTACCACTCATTTTATATTTTATTATGGGACATATGGACATGTCTAACAATACTTTAAAGTTTCATAATTTTACGACACCCGGTTTTACGTTTTGAGGCGTAACAACTTACGGTTTGCATTTCCCGGAGTCAAGTTTCATCCAATATCTAGGATAATACCAAGCAAAAGCCAAAGCTTGCTCTCCAAGCTCATGAAACCGGCCTAGGAGGGGGGAGTCACCCCCATGTGGCTTCATCTCATGAATCTACCCCTAAATCATCATTTTATTACAACTTGGTCACCAAGTTTTAGTAATTTCCTAGCACTTTCCTAACCTCCTCATTTTGGACTATAAATAGCCCCTCCTCCCCTCCTTTGTACGCCAACATCACACACACAAACACCATTTCCTTTGCTTGATTTACTTCAAGTTCCATCCAAGAAATCAAGTGCAATATCCATACATAAACCTAGTTAGGTTTCCATTCATCAAAACACTTCCATAACCTCATATACTTGGTGATTTCTCTTGAGTTTGAATCCACTCAAGTCACCTCAACTTTCATCATCTCTCTTTCAAGATTACAAGAGTAGAAAGATTGCATGAAGTGAAGTGGGTTGAAGCAAGTCTATCAATGTCCTATCCTTACATGTTAACTTCCTTTCATGTTTGAAAGCCAAAAGTTGTAAGCCAAACCCTAACATGATTCTTGTTAAATAATCATGTTCATGTTATTTACATGTTATTCTTGCTATATTATGTCTTGTAGTTATGTCCATGATGTATAAAAGTGAGCAAAACAAGTTATTGTTATTGATTGTTACAACAAGTTACTAAAACAAGTAAACTAGTGACTTTCTTGGAAAACCACGACCAAAATGGTAAAATTATGATATTGGATCATTACATATTACAGTAGAGGACTTAACAAGGAAACCATAGCAATTTGAAACACCCAAAACGAGTATACGAGTCAAAAGTTACGCCCATTTGAAATTACCAAACATTTCCGGCAAAACTGCCAAATACCATTCTGATCAAATTTGGGTTTTGAAAGTCCCACTTCTGGTCCGATTCATCAAAAAGTTAAAACACGAAAGTTGTCCGGAACGACGTTTTCGTTCAGGAACAAAGAAGCTCGAGACCTAAAAACACTTTCCGAGTGATAAAATTCTTCAAATTCTAAACAGCCCATTTTTAGGCGAAAGTCACAAGATTATGGTTATACTTTGAAAGGAACAAGAGGTCTTATGACCTATAATCAAGACCACAACCATGGCTAGAGCCAAGGTTGTGTCTCATGACCTTGGAACAAGGACCAAAGGTCATGGCTAGGCCATGACGAAGTGACCATACCAACTTACATAGGCGTAAACATGAAACAATGAATTAGGCGATAACTTGAACAAGCAATTTGGATCTACTTCACTTAAAAGGAAACCATGAGATTTTACCAAGAGAAAATGGTCATTCAAGACTTATGAAACTACCCCTAATAACAATCTTCATGTACAAATAAACTTTCCTAAGTTTATTCAAGTATCGGACATGTAACTTTTCGGATCAAAACTTATATCTATATATTTCATCAACTACTACAATAGTAGGGAGCCTCATGTGAGGAGTTCATTATGTAAGCCGTCGAGTTGAGTTGTGGATTTACGAGTTAAAGTGTCCTGGCTCCTCGAACGCTTACTAACATGACTTCTGAATTATGTCGGCCCGAACGGTAGTAAACGATATACAAAACATACATGTTTCATGAATCATTACTTTCAAAGACTTACAATATACATCATACCACATCATGGACTAAATGCAAGATATATATATAGGCACTACTTCATGTTCTTTACTCCGAACCTAAGTCGCAACATTCTATTATAGGTTGCTCATAGAAACCTACACGATCCAACTATCACCTTCATTACTTGCTATTCTACTTAAGGTGAGTTCGTAGCCCCACTTTCTATTGTTTAACTATTTTACAAACCCATGGGGGGAATACATGCTATTATTTTTTTCTACTCGAACACGATGCTTTCTACTGTATGCTACCTGACGATGTTTTATTATCACTAAGTAACGATTGCCATGTTCGAAGTCCCTATATCATGAACCATTAGTCACTACCTTTAGTGAGCGCGAATATTGTGAATAGATCTATTGGGATTGACGAATCCCATTTGTGTTGAACAACGATGAGTTCACACAAATGCACTATATTTGAGATTTAGCGGTATAACGGCAAAAGTACCTTGATAGGGCTTCTATAATGCCAATTTTGTTGGTTCGATGTTAATGTTTTGGTTGCATGAGCTTAGTGAAATAAATAACGATTTTGTTTTCTAACTATGAGTGTGAGTCTATAGCTCACACTACGATTATTGTGTTCAAACGATTTAACTAAACTCTACGAATTCCACTCAACCTTTGTGTTGACCTCTCAAGCATGTATTTCAGGTTCATGACGATCAAGGATGGCACGGAAGGACACGGATACTCAAGAGGGCTATAAATTTTATTATCATTCAAAAACTCACTTAATGTGATTTGTAAACATGGAACCAATTGGGACCTCATTTTGTAATCTCTGATATTTATACAATTTGAATGATAAATCTTTTAAAACGACTCAATTGGAGTTCGTTTTCTATTATTGTGTCTATTGTGCCGTCAAGTAACACCCAGTTTGAATTCCGCTGCATCCATGAATTGGGGGTGTTACAGTATTTTCTTTCCAGAAATAAATAGTACTTGGTGAATAGTAAAAATTTTGAATGTTTCTCAGAATATCAAATTGACCTCGAAAATGATGAATAGTAAAATGATGAATAGCGTTTTGATGAATAGTGATTTATGAATAGTAAATTGTCGAAGTTTGGGAAAGGACCTAAAATTGTGAGTTGTGACTGTAAAGCCCTTTTCCTGAATTTGAGATTTGAATTAATCATTTTTTATCATCAAAGATGTTGTTTGTTCTGAAATTTTAGTACCAGTTTCTTTGATAGAGTCTCTTAGGTCTATATGATGCCTTTTTAAAGTCTCATTTTCCTTAAGTAATCTAGCCACATAAAGTTCCAATTCGATGTTTCTTGATTTAATAACATTGATGTCATGTTTAGATTTGACTATATTACTTTTCTCATTCAGGATAGAAATATGCTTTTTCAAATTGCTGATTGTCGAGTTTTTGTCTTGAAGCTAAGCTTTCAAAGTGTTAATATAAAAAAATTCACGGAACTCAGGAAGTGAAATACATGGTTGGTTAGATTGAAAAGATTCTTCCTTTTGTCGCATTGCGATTTCAAGTGAAATACAATGTTTTTCAAGTTGTAAAAATCTGTTATAAAGTTCATTAAAAACTTCTTTATCAACCATATCCTTTGATTTAAACCTCTCAGCTGTAAACAAAGAATTCGACACATCATCATGTTCAGCATCCTGATCACTTTCTCCCCCTTTATGACTCATATTTGTTGAATTATAAATGGTATTGCTATCAATCTTTTCCAATAAATTTGTGTCATAAGTGGGCTTAATTTGATCAGTATGCAGCTGTTCATTGTCAAGCACATTCTGTTGAATAGTTAAGGGTACCTCAGCATATGACACATGTTCTTTTACCAGTCTGAAATATGCATCCATATCATGTGTAACAAGATTCACTGAACTGCTGGTAGTGTCACGGTTATCCATCTCTAATCCTTTGCATATAGTGACAACTGACCCAACATCCGATGCTTTACCCGAATCAACAATACCATCACATGATAGCACCTGACATGCCTTCACCTTGTCGTCATACATAAGTATGTGTTGTGCTCTTTCCTCAATGAACCTCTTCACATTACCCAAGCATTGGAGTAGTGTTTCTCTGAACGCATTAACTTCAATTCCAGTGTAATTAGTGAAATACTTATTAACCATTTGATTCTCAGTGTATTGTGAATCAATGAACACTTGGAGTTGGTTGTTAATCACACAAAAGGCAGCCATGGAACTTCCTTCAGAAAAATTTCCTTTGTCAAGTTGTTGTTCAAGTTGATCTAAATACTGATTCATTTTGACAGTGAAGGTCTGAACATCTTGACCAAAGAGTGATGTGAAAGCACGTTCGTATGCGAATGCACGTTCGTATCCTGTTAAGTATCCAGGTCGTTCAAAGAGAACCTTAAGATGCGAGTGAAGTAGTTGAAAACATTCAATGCACCTTTCCTTTGCATTATCGAGCAATTTTTGCGGCTGATGAAAGTATTTCTCATGAGAATTCGAGCACGATGATTCCATTTCAGTGTTATCAGACACAACAATGTTTATTGGTTGTTCTTTGTTGGGATTTTTATGTTCATCGATCATGTCATACAATTTGAGTATCTCAGTAATGACTAAATCTGAAGAATTTGACATGATGTGGACGTGCACGGGATTTTACACTTCTATGAATTAAACAGAGAAATAGATTCTTTCGCGGGATTTTACAAAATCGAGAAGAAACCGTAAGACACCGAAGACTTGAGATGAACTTTATGATCAGTTGATGGACTTGATGATCAGTTGATGGTGTTTAGTCGTGATCTTGGTTCGGTTGATGCAAGTTTGGCCTCAAAAATTTGGTGAAAATTTGGTCTAAAAACTTAAAACCTCAATAACTTCACTCTGGAGCGTTTTTGGGCCTCGAAACCTCGCCTGAATCAATAAATGTATTTAGCGTGACGTTTTCCTCGGTCTCACGGTCGTTTTGACAGGTATTTCGTCCAAAACGGATTTACGGTTCAAAAGTTATGGTCGTTTGAAGTTTGGTCGTCAAAGGTCAACTTTGGTCAACCTACAACTTTAGCAAATCACTAGAAGAGGTAAACGCTAGTTGGAGATAATCGCAATCTGAAGGTAAGAACAAACTGGAGTTAATCGCAATCTCAAAGTAAACTCAAACTGGAGGTAACCGTAGGATGAGTTAACCGCAGAATGAGCTAACCGCGGAATGAGTTAACCGCAGAATGAGTTAACCGCAGAATGAGTTAACCGCAGGATGAGTTAACCACAGAATGAGCAAACCGCAAACCAGAGTTAACCGCAGAATGAGTTAACCGCAGGATGAGTTAACCGCAGAATGAGCAAACCGCAAACTAGAGTTAACCGCAGAAACTTAACCGCAACCCACTAGAATCCAAAACAATCACTATCTTGCGTTTTGTCCTTATACCCAATAAAGTAAACGCAAACTAGCTAACCACAGGAACCAGTAGCTAACTGATGAGGCGAAAAATGAACCACTTTTAGGGGGTCATTTAAGCCCGGAATTGAATTTATTTGATCAAATATTGCCCAAAATCGTTCCTTTTGTGATTTTAGGTACTTTGGGAGTGAAATCTGGAAAAAGAAGCAATTCGGACGTTTTTGGAGCATAAAAGTGAAGAAAACACCAAAGTCTTAATTTTCCTTGCTGGGAACAGTAGGTGACGGCGTCAAGAGTAACATCCTGACGGCGTCAAGAGCAAATTTCCATGACGATCCAGTGCAGATTTGACGGCGTCACGAAGTAGGGCGTCAAGAGTAAACGTTCATGATGGCCTGGAAATGCATAATACATGACGGCGTCAAAAGTAGATCAAGGCAGTCCGAGAAGAGTTTTGGCGGCGAGGTGACGGCCTCACAAGCTTGGTCTTGACGCCGTCAGACCCCTTTTTCCTATATATAGTTTTCTAATTTTCACACATAAAAAGAGAGAAGTTTTGGAGAAACCCTAAGTACGAACTTGGTGCGAATTTTACAGGTTTTTCAAGGGTTCTAAGCCCTTGATACCTTTCATGTGTAATTAAGATAAGTGTTCTTCTAATTCAATCAATATGTCTATGTGTTGGTTGTCTATATCTTGTTCTTGTCTTAATTCCATCATGCTAGGCTAGATCTATCTTGTGTTTGCTTGGATCTAATGAAACCTAGATGTTAATTATGTGTTGATTACTTGTTTATAATTGTCTTGGATGAATGATTTATATGTTACGCTTAAGAAAACTGGCAGATCTCCAATTGGTAACATGCTTGAACGTCTTAGGAAACATGAACCTATTGCACTAGGTCTTTATTGGTTGTATTTAATGCATGAGCCACTATTTATAATCCCTATGGTTGTGCTGGGCATGGTATAGGAGGAGATAAGAGCTCATAGAATTGGGGAGTTATGTGCGATACCCCATGAATGGTATTAAGGAATACAATCCGTCATCCATGCAACTATAACAAGTAATTAACATGTAAAAGATGTCTAGGGAGTAGTGAAATCTAAGTAAACACAATTTCTCCACATATTGCTCACAACCTTAGTTAATTTAGTTTACTTTCATTTTTAGTATTTTATTTTGATTGCATCTTAGTATTGGGTTAGTTGACTAGCAACTAATTCCGCCCAAATCCTTCAAACCCGAGATTTTTAATTGCTTTCTAAAAAATGTAAAAATACAAAAATAATCTTCCGTCAACTTTAGCACTAGTAATTAGGTTTTCTAATCCTAGCGACACTATTCCTAGCTGAACGATCAATCCCCCGGTACTTGTCACTATACTATACTACAATGATCAGGTACACTACCTGGTGGGGGTTGTAAGCTTCTCAAGATCCCTTGAGAGGTAAAGCCTGGTGCGATTCCCACGTATCAAGTTTTTGGCGCCGATGTCGGGGAATAGTTATTGTCTAGGTTAGAATTTCTCTTTATTAGGTCTACTTGCTAGATTCCTTACTAGTAAGATTTTATTTTTATTTTTAGGTTTCTTTAGTCTATCTTTTTCTTTGTGTGTTTGTTCGTAATTTCCATTGACTCTTCCATTCACCATTATGGAGTACGCGAATCCACCATACCACCAACCACAAAGGCCATTCTACCCTATTGACATCTCGAATTTCAAACAATATCGAGATAAACCCATATATGATGCATGGACTCGTTTTAGAAATTTACTCCGAAAATTCCCTCATCATAGTTTGGCTTTAGCATCCCTAACCCGAACCTTTTACTATCGTGTTGGCCAGTATGACCAAATGCGCATTGAGGATTTTGCCAATGGGGACTTTAGGGAATTAAGTGCTGAAGAAGCATGGGATGCCATAGAAGATTGTGCCCAATATTATTATAGGGTTGACAACCCAACAAACATTAGTACAAGTCAATTGAATATAAATTTCCAAGATCATGAAACAAGTTTGTTTGGGGATGAATATATTAGTGTTGAGATACCTAACTGGTTGTCATGTAATGCCATAGTACAAAACGAACACATAGGTGACCTTGATGTGATGGAGGATGTAGCCGAACATGATCACATTGATCAAAAAGACCTAGGTTTTATGATCGATGACGATGAATCTCAAGAAACACATGATGAGTCTTTTGGGCAATTTGTATATAGCAGTCAGAATATTGAGGATGATCCATGTGATTCGGACATAGAAGTTGAGATGCCTAAAGAAGTACGTGAGATACTTGGGAAAATGTTAGGGTTGGATTATAATGAAACATATGTTGAGGATATAGGTGATCTTGATAAGATGGATGATAAAGTAGAAAATCCAAGCCCGCCAAATACCCCACAAGTCCTACCATCATTTGAGGCACCCACACCACCCGTAACTTACCCGGAAGAAGTAGAAGAGACTTTAGGAACCCCCAATAGAGGTAGAACCCTTGGATCAAGCACAACTAGAGAACATAGGTTTTAACACTTGTAGTGATGACCTTTCTTTTAGTTCTAAGGAAGTTCCTAATTTTGATGAACCGGAGCCTCAACCAAACCCGTTACCTAATCTTCCATCCTTGGATGTAAATTTAGGAATTGAGATAGGTTCCGATCCACCCATCAAACCATATAGTCCGGGTAGTCTTAGGATAAAGGTAGTGAACTCTAAGCCTTGTAGAGAGGAAGCCAATATAGGAGTGGAAATGACCTTACATGCTTACATCACCCATTCATGATGGATCACAAGACACATTATGGGTTTAAACCGGGTTTATTAGGTCAAGATGGATTCCCAACTAGGAATCTCTTGAAGTTGATAGAAAATGATCCCTTTCTAGGAGAAAATCTTAATCCACCCATTTCCCCGATTGAATTAGGAAAGGTTATGATGTTAGGAGCACAGCCCTTTGAGTATATAATTCATCCACCACACGTTCCTCACGAGGCATATTTCCATCCTAAGGGTGTGTATCGCTACTTCCACCCACACTTAATCCTAAGTGTAGGGAAAACCTCCCCTATTTCCGTTAAATAAGGGTAGAGTCAGGCTCGTGACTTGAACAAAAACAAGCGCTTATTAGGAGGCAACCCAAGCTTTATTTATTTATTTGTTTTTTTTTTTTGATTGATTTTATTTGCGTCCGTATGCATGCTTTATTTTTATTGTTGGTAGATCATGTTTCTAAACTAAAAAGTGGGAATACTTTACTTTGTTGTTTTGGCCTAGTCTTAACTCCACCTAAGAGTATTTTTGCAAAAGATAAGTGTAAGGGGAAACCCCAAATATGTTTTTAAGAAACAAACCGATCATGATTCTCCACAATATTAAATGAACATGTATATTCGTATTTGTTAGAGTCAAATGCTTGTATCGAGTCATAATGAAGTTTTGCAGGATTTTCCAGGAAGTAGGACCAAGTTTTTCCAGAAATTTTCTGGAAACTTAACATAAGAATTTCTGCAGGTCACTTCTGACGGCGTCACGAGTTTACTCTTGACGGCGTCACGTTTAAAAATCTGGAAATTTTACCGGTTTTGTTTTTCTAACGGAGTCTTATGGTTTTTTGTGAATTATTAAGTTTTATAATCTCCAGGAAATCTGCAAACTTCATTCCACAAGCATTATATCTTATCTTGTTTTCTAGGATTTAGTAACTTATATAGGATGTCGCCGATTTTACGCGAGGTTGTTTTGTCTATTTTCTCAGGATTTACAGGTTATGTATGATAAGAAGATGATTTACATTCTGGAAGGGAAGCTTTGATTGTTCATTTTCTTGGAGGAAGATTTAACCTGGCCACCCTATAATCCATACCGAGCGAATCAATGGAGTATTTGATTTCATTCTTTTTACTTTTTCACTTTTACATTCTTTACTTGAACATTAGGGACAATGTTCATCTTAAGTGTAAGGGGAGGGTAAAAAGATGATACCTTACATATGCACTTTCGCTTGAGTTTGTTTTGTTTGATGGTAGATGTGTAATAAAACTATGAGAAATACTTGTTAGTGCAATTTTAGCGCCAAATTTAAAATTCTTTACAGCATTTAGGAGTGAAACTTTAGCCATAGCAAGCGTCTCATGGATAGGAGATTGTATGACTAGCACAAAACCGTATATTCAAAAAAAAAATTCCACCCAAATATGTGAGGTTCGCTTTTAGATTTGATAGGAAAAGCATTTACTATTAGTGCTTATGAGTGTACCGGTAGCACTTAGATTCTAGAACTTACGTTAGTGATGCATCCCGAGACCGCTAGTGAGACTACATTCGTGTGGTAGGATTTACTACATGATAAGAGGCATTAGGATCACCCTTGTGTTAAACCCGTATCATGATTACTTGACCATTTAAGTCATATTATTTGGCTAGTTAAGTCAACTAATTTTCCCACACCCTTAGCGTTGTACTCATTTTTAGTACACGAAACCCCTAGTACACCCCTCCGAGACTATCTTTTCGTTTCTAACTTTAAGCATTTTACTTAAAGGAAGAATTTGTTACACCCCACTTAAATGTACACCCAAATCGCCTTAGCCTTCCGTGTATGCGCTCATCTTTAGTGCATTATTGTTATTTGTTAAACCCTAAGTTAACTATCTAATTGATTACATGGTTGCTAAGTCGAGTCATATCCTTGTACATACTGTTTTGGGACGATTGGGACTCATGGGTAAAGTACTTATTTTATGGAGTAATGGGGAAGAACATCATATATTACCCCCATATGTACGTTAATCTTAAAAGTGCTCCAAGTGTTTTGATTTTCTTAATTCGAGTCATTAGATTAGTTTATTGTAAAGTATGTAAAAATTCAAGTGTAAGGGGAATGTTCAACCCCTATGATGTATTATTTTGGATGGTAGGGTAAGAGTGTATGCAAAAAAATAATAATAATAATAAAATAAAAATAAATAAAAATCAAAAAATCAAGAAAAAGAAAAAAAATAGAAAAGGAAAAAGAGAAAAAAACATACGGACTACCATCCCTTTTCATTCTATGTTTATTTTATGTTTTTGTTATTTTTCATTTATTATCTTAAGTCGAGTCTAGTCTTGGCTTAGCAACACCACATTGTACATGTAATTAACCTAGATTGTTAACTCGCCACCAGTAAAAACTTCCTTTATCCAACAAAACCGTGTATTTCATATCCCTACACCTAACATTTCAACCCTTTTAAAAGACCTCTTTGATAGTTTATCCTAGGTGCTTACGCCATGTGGTGGAGGTTTGATCCTTTCCCAAGCCTATGGTAATCTATTTTGCTATGACAGGTAGTGAGAGATATCTTCCGTTTCCATATTGTAATTTATACTTTATTACACCCGAGAGATGTGAGTATCTAAACACTATTTGTGATGTGCTTGTGTATGACCTCCGTACTTGTCTATTGGTCTTTAGTGGAACGATTATTTGTTGTAATTACTTTTATATTAGTGTTAAATGACCCCTAACTTGTCTCTTGAGTAGAATAAAAGCGCATTTGCTTGAGAACAAGCAAATCTCAAGTGTAAGGGTATATGATGAGGCGAAAAATGAACCACTTTTAGGGGGTCATTTAAGCCCGGAATTGAATTTATTTGATCAAATATTGCCCTAAATCGTTCCTTTTGTGATTTTAGGTACTTTGGGAGTGAAATATGGAAAAGAAAGCAATTCGGACATTTTTGGAGCATAAAAGTGAAGAAAACGCCAAAGTCTTAATTTTCCTTGCTGGGAACAGTAGGTGACGGCGTCAAGAGTAACATCCTGACGGCGTCAAGAGCAAATTTCCATGACGATCCAGTGCAGATTTGACGGCGTCACGAAGTAGGGCGTCAAGAGTAAAAGTTCATGACGGCCTGGAAATGCATAATACATGACGGCGTCAAAAGTAGATCAAGGCAGTCCGAGAAGAGTTTTGGCGGCGAGGTGACGGTGTCACAAGCTTGGTCTTGACGCCGTCAGACCCCTTTTCCAATATATAGTTTTCTAATTTTCACACATAAAAAGAGAGAAGTTTTGGAGAAACCCTAAGTACGAACTTGGTGCGAATTTTATAGGTTTTTCAAGGGTTCTAAGCCCTTGATACCTTTCATGTGTAATTAAGATAAGTGTTCTTCTAATTCAATCAATATGTCTATGTGTTGGTTGTCTATATCTTGTTCTTGTCTTAATTCCATCATCCTAGGCTAGATCTATCTTGTGTTTGCTTGGATCTAATGAAACCTAGATGTTAATTATGTGTTGATTACTTGTTTATAATTGTCTTGGATGAATGATTTATATGTTAGGCTTAAGAAAACTGGCAGATCTCCAATTGGTAACATGCTTGAACATCTTAGGAAACATGAACCTATTGCACTAGGTCTTTATTGGTTGTATTTAATGCATGAGTCACTGTTTATAATCCCTATGGTTGTGCTAGGCATGGTATAGGAGTAGATAAGAGCTCATAGAATTGGGGAGTTATGTGCGATACCCCATGAATGGTATTAAGGAATACAATTCGTCATCCATGCAACTATAACAAGTAATTAACGTGTAAAAGATGTCTAGGGAGTAGTGAAATCAAAGTAAACACAATTTCTCCACATATTGCTCACAACCTTAGTTAATTTAGTTTACTTTCATTTTTAGTATTTTATTTTGATTGCATCTTAGTATTGGGTTAGTTGACTAGCAACTAACTCCGCCCAAATCCTTCAAACCCGAGATTTTTAATTGCTTTCTAAAAAATATAAAAATACAAAAATAATCTTCCGTCATCTTTAGCACTAGTAATTAGGTTTTCTAATCCTAGCGACACTATTCCTAGCTGAACGATCAATCCCCCGGTACTTGTCACTATACTATACTACAACGATCAGGTACACTGCCTGGTGGGGGTGGTAAGCTTCTCAAGATCCCTTGAGAGGTAAAGCCTGGTGCGATTCCCACGTATCACTAACCGCAACCAAGAAATAAAATAGTAGAGCTAACCGCAGTCAAGAATAATGCCCCAAAATCATTCCCAACTTCAAATACACGTTTGATGTAGCCAAACCAACTGAAAAACTATGTAATACTAACACCAATGATCACAAAAGTATACCCATAACGTATCAAATAACACTAGAAAGATCAAACCATGATGTTTTCAAAGAAAACTCTTCTAACTCACAAAAACCACACCAAATCCGAATATCTAAGGCCCTAAGATGAAACCTTGGCTCTAATACCAATTGTAGGATACTCACAAACATAACATGTATGGTTTCTTGTGGTTATGGATCAAATAGTAATAGGAGAAGTAGAGAGAGGAAGAGAGTTGGGAGGATTTCCTAGAGAGAGAGAGAGTAGAGAGAAAAATGAGAATATTAGATTGAGGTGAATGGAAGCTCCAACCCTCTCCACATGTGGAGAGGGGTATTTATACTTACAACATAAACGCCCACAGCCGGGCTGTGGATCAGGCATACAGTGGGTGAAGACCCGTCCTTCTTCCACGGTGTTACTTAAACTAATACTAACTAACTTATAAATACACTAACTATGAGCTAACTTAATGGTATTACAATAATCAGGTGACCGATACTTTTACAGGAATATTTGTATTCCTAACAACCTTAATAGTACCAAGAGGTGGTAACATAAAGTGCTTTTCAATTGGGCAATTAGTTCACATGGTGATTGCAAAATAGTTTATAGAATGGGTTGTACAATAGTTTATAGAGTAATAGGAAAACAATTTATCATTTGTAAAATTGTAGCAAAATTGTAGTTTCGTTTTGTGATTTAGTAACAAAGCAGTTCATAGGGGACTAAAATAGTTTGCAAAGTGTACTAAGGCTTGTAGGATAATTACAAAATGCTAGCGAAACTGTTTTTTAGTTTATAGAATGGTAGTGAGGTAATGAATCGATTTATTAAATCACGATAAAATAGTTGTAAAGATTCGTAAAATAGTTTATAGACCAGTAGGAAAACAATTTATTGTTTATAAAGTAGTAGCAGGGCCAAAATCTTTGATAGCAGTAAGACATTTTGTAGGATGACCGCAAAATGGTCTGTAGAATAACCAAAAACAATTTGTATGTTAATAGTGATATAGTTTATTATCTTATAAAAGGGTAGCAAAGTAGACAACAATTATTTCCAAGGGATAAGTGAAGGACTATGTGTGCAGGGTTAGCTTTTCCAAAGATAGTCCAGTGGTTTGGGTTACTACATAAAGTGTTTAAGGTTTCTATTGGGTATAGGATCTCTGCTAAATGTGGAGTTTGGCAAGTTTAGAGTTTGGCTCTGAAGTAGGGTGTTGATTGCTACTAGCAATCAGTTGGTTGTCTCAGTAGTGTACTTAGTACTTAACAAGGAAGGTACAACCTCGATTGAGTGTAGGGTTTGAGGTGGAGGTGACTGTAACCTAAACAAATTGTGATAAAAAGTATTCCAACTAAAAAAAAGGATTGTGATGCCAGTGTGTTGTGTGTGGATGTGAATGCTCATGTTATGCAATGATTATGTATCCACACAGCAAATTTTTGAAACTTCAGAAATCAAGTAAAAATCAATCTGGACATAATTCCATTGTAACTACTCTCATTATCACAAAATTCACCTCTGAGTCGAACATAGGTGATCAGGCTATGTTCCACTGTCCCTGGTCGAATATAGGTGATCAGTCTATATTCCACCGAGGTTCAATGAATTTTGAAATACTCAGCTCAGTCACACTAGTAATATATCCCTTACTTAAAAAGAAATTATTTTATCATAGTAAGGCAGCAGGCTTGGCAGGCAGGCATGTGGCGGTCATAGGGTCAAGTTTTCGTAAGAGTAGTTATAGTCTAGGTTTTAAAAATACCCAGTTCTCTATAACCAAGGCTCTGATACCAATCTGTAACACTCCCAAAATCGGGTCCAGCGGAAGCATACATGTTATTGGGGTGCTACTCAATCGGTATCATAACACAAGTACAAAGAACGGTTTTTATCTCAACCATTTAGAATAACTTTCATTATCCAAAAAATTCAAATTTACATTGTTCAAAAATAGTGCGGAAATACAGGCCCATATAAGAGTTTAAGCGGTCCCAAATATATGTCAGAGTTGTCTATGACCATGTCATGCCAAAGCCTTCAATAGTTAGCTATCACCTTAACCTGAAAATACATGCTAAAAAGTGTCAACACTAGGTTGGTGAGTTCATAGGTTTATAATAAAACAATAGCATTGTGAGTTCAATTGAGAATTTTGTGAGCATTGTGTGGCTCACAATGTTATAAAAATAGTGTTTACCTTACAGTAAAATTAGAATTGTGGACCATGAGTGGAGTGTGTGATCATTACAACGAATATAATGTCACATAGTAAATAGTCTATTACGCTAGCACTAAGTTCATGCAACCGAAGCTTGACAATGTGCATGCTCTAGAAGCACGTTAAATAAAACCCTTGCAAGTGTCTATCCCGTGACACTCGTGTTTCGACATGTTATACGCTCGCGTTTGCCTATCCGGCCAAACCGAACGGGGGTGTCAACCCCAATTGATCTATTTATAGCATTCGTGCTTCCCAGTAGGAATTGACGGTTCATAAGTTTGGGCATTGTGGGATTCAGTGTCTTAGGCTAATCCGCGTAATAGTGTAAATAAAGCATAAGTTTCAGTGTGGTCCATAAAAGTGTTTGCATAAAAGCAATTGTCATTCAATAGAAGTGTTTGCGTAACAGCAATGATTTGTAAAGTGTTTTGCATACAAGCAATAGTTCATAGAGGGTGTAGCATAAAAGCAATAGTTCATAAAGTATGTTGCATGTTTATAAAACACTTGTGTATGTTAGAAAATAATCAAGTATGCAACCAATATACACATAGGTGCATTTGAATAATCAATCAAGTATTGCGCATTCAAATAAAACAAGCGTCGAGTTTAGTTAAAAACGAGCATGTATTCTACCCCAAAACAGATATAAAACAAGTAAAAGTAGGGTCATGAACTCACCTCAATGGAGTATGCAGTAAACCAAGTGAGTCAAATAGAGTGTGGCACCAACACGCGACCTAGATTAGTAAGGCATGATTTAGTTCATAGTTTATGTTTAAGACTCAACGTAGTTTAATTAAACTCAAAAGTTTTAGAGTGTTGTGTTATTGTTGCTTGTGTGGCAGCGTTTTGAAAATAGTTTTCTAAATATTTGTGTGTATTGGCTCTTGGAAGTGTGTGGGTAATTTTTGAGAGTATCAAAGATGACATAATCATAAGTAGACACAAGGTGAATTAGCAAAACATAATCAAAGAAAGACAATCAACAAGAATAATGAAAGACATAGTTGAGATAGAATCATCAAACCAATACATGATGTTTATGGAGTGATTGAAACCCTCTAAATTGTTGGAAAAACACCCACCTAAACCCAGGAATCGACTTTAGGGTTTAGGGCTTACAAAAAGTGAAGTTACGATGTTATATTTATAGGCATGTTTTCTGTCAGCAAGGCTTGATGGTGTCAGCTCGTTCTCTTGACGCCGTCACGACCATTTTTTCACCAAATTGTAGATCTCTTCGTCCTCTTCGCGTGGGCTTTTGAATCACCTAAATCCGAGTTCGTATGCAAAAGTTATGACCAAAACAATATCAGCTACTTCGCACGCAAGTTTTGACAAGTTAACACGTGACGGCCTTGGGTGACGCCTTCAAGTTCTCTCTGGGCCGTCACCACTTTTACTCTTGATGCCGTCACCAAAGTGCTCTTGACGCCGTCATCAACTACGGATTTTATTATTGAGGTTTGACGCCGTCAGGAAATTACTCTTGACGTCGTCACCTACTGTTCCCAGCATGGAAAATTGATACTTTGCCGTTTTCTTCACTTTTATGCTCCAAAAACGTCCAAAATGGCTTCTTTTCCAGAATTCACTCTCCAAGTACCTAAAATCACAAAAGGAACGATTTAGGGCAATATTTGATCAAATAAATTCGAATTCGAGCTTAAATGACCCCCTAAAAACGGTGAATTTTTCGCCTTATCATATATCCCTACACTTGGGATTTGCTTGTCCTCAAGCAAATGAGCTTTTCCACCAATCAAAATACAAGTTAGGGGTCATTTAACACTAATATAAAAGTAATTACAACAAATGATCGTTCCACCTTAGTCAAAACAAGCACGGAAATTATACACTAGCACCTCACATTAAGTATTTGGATACTCTCATCTCTCGGGTGTTGTAAATTTATATGTCATAATTGGAAATGGAGAAATATCACTCTCTACATGTCATAGCAAATAGATTACCATAGGCTTGGGAAAGGATCAAACCTCCACCACTTGGCGTAAGCACCTAGGATAAACTATCAAAGAGGTCTTTTAAAGGGTTATAATGTTAGGTGTAGGGGATATGGAAAACACGGTTTTGTTGGATAAACGGATATTTTACTGGTGGCAAGTCAATTGTCTTAGTTAACTACATGTACAATGAGGCGTTGCTAAGCCAAGACTCGACTCAATTTAAGCTAACTACGACTCTTTTTGGATCTTTTTTTTTTTTCAAGACACTATTTGACTTAAACATAAATAAAAGAAACGGATGGTAGCCCGTATGTTTTTTCTCTTTTCTTTTTCTATTTTTTTCTCTTTCTCTTTTTTTTTCTTTGTTTTTTTTTCTTTTTTTTTTTCTTTTTTTTTTTTTTTTCATACACTCTTACTCTACCATTCAAAACAATACATCAAAGGGAGCTCGTTTCCTCCCAACACTTGAGCTTTTGCATACTTTACAATCAACTGTTCTAATGACTCAAATCAAAATAATCAAAACACTTAGAGTACTTTTAAATATTAACGCACATATGGGGGTAATAATTGACATCATCCCCATTACTCCATTACAATAGTACTTTACCCATGAGTCCCAATCGTCCCAAAACAATATGTACAAGATATGACTCGACTTAGCAACCATGTAATCAATTAGACAACTAACAAAGGGTTTAAACAATTAACAATAATGCACTAAAGATGAGCGCATACACAGAAGGCTAAGGCGATTTGGGTGTACATTTAAGTGGGGTGTAACAAATTCTTCCTTTAAGTAAGATGCTTAAAGTTAGAAACGAAAAGATAGGCTCGGAGGGGTGTACTAGGGGTTTCATGTACTAAAAATGAGTACAACGCAAAGGTGTGGGAGAATTACTTGACCTATGAAGTCAATGTAATTATATTACAGGTGTAGAACAAGGGTCATCCTAATGCCTCTTATCATGTAGTAAATCCTAACTACACGAATGTAGTCTCACTAGCGGTCTTGGGATGCATCGCTATCACAAGTTCTAGAATCTAAATACTACCGGTACACTCATAAGCACCAACAATGAATGCTTTTTCCTAAAGATCTAAGGGCGAACCTCACATATTTGGGGTGGAAATTTTTGAGTGGTATGGTTTTTTGTGCTAGTCATACAACTCCTATCCATGAGACGCTTATTAAGACTAAAGTTTCACTCCTACATGTTGAAAAAAAATTTAAATTTGGTGCTAAAATTGCCCTAACAAATATTTCTCTCAGTTTTATTACACATACACTATTAAACAAAACAAAAACCAAGTGGAGTAATAGTTTCTAATATACCCTCCCTACACTTAAACCGAACATTGTCCCCAATGTTCTAGATAAAAGATGTAAAAGTAAATAAATAAGAATGAAAGAAACTAATACTCCCCTGATTCGTTCACCGTGGATAATGTGACAACATGGTTAAATCTGCCTCCAAGAAGACGAACATTGAAAGCTTCCCTCCAGAAATATAAATCATCTTCTTGCCCTGTAATCAACAAACACAAAAACCAAAGCATCAAACCGAACAAAAATCACAACTAGATGTAATTCCAGACTTAGAAATAGAAACAAGACAAAGCAACAAAAGGATAGGATACTTGTGGAATGAATTACAAATAGGAACTCATAAAACATATCCACAATTATTGACACACAAACAAGATAAAATATATGCTAATCATGAATTGTGAAGTTTTCATGTTCGAATTTAGTTCTTTTTAATAAGATATAAATTTCCCTACACTTATCTTTTTGTAAAATACCTTTATATGCAATTAAGACGAGGTTAAAAACAAAATAAAGCATTTTCACAAATTATTCGAAACATGAAAATTAAACAACTATGATTAAGCATATATGACATAAACAAACAATTAAAATAAAAACATCAAACAATTAAAAACATGGGTTGGGTTGCCTCCCAACAAGCGCTTGTTTTTGTTCAAGTCACGAGCCTGACTCTACCCTTATTTACCAGAAATAGGGGAGGTTTTCCCTACACTTAGGATTAAGTGTGGGTGAAAGTAGCGATACACACCCTTAGGGTGTGAATATGCCACGTGAGGTGAAGGGGGTGAGTGAATGGCTTCCTTCATCCTAAAACTACCCGGATAATATTGGTTGATGGGTGGGTCGGTTCCTCTTTTGTCTCTTAGAAATAAATCTAAGGATGGGAAGTTGTGTAAAGGTTGAGGTTCCGGTTCATCAACATCAGGAAATTCCCTAGAACTAGGAGTAAGGTTATCACTACAAGTATTCAAACCTATATCCTCTAGTGGTACTTGGTCCAAGGGTTCTACCTCAATTGGGGTTCCTATAGTCTCTTCTACTTCTTCCGGGTAAGTCACGGGCGGTGTATGTGCCTCAAATGATGGTAGGACTTGTGGGGTACTTTGTGGGCTTGGATTGTCCACCTCATCCTCCATTGTACCTAGATTACCTATGTATTTGTTTTGTACTATGATTTTCGGTGACATCCACGCAGGTATCCCTAAGTAATCATCCCCAGACAAACTTCCTGTTTGCTCCTTCAAATTTGTTATTGATTGATTTGTGATGTTGTTTGTCAGGTTGTCTACTCTATAATAATATTGGGCACAATCTTCTATGGCATCCCATGCTTCTTCAGCATTTAATTCCCTAAGGTCCCCGTTGGTAAAATCGTCAATGTACCTTTGGTCATACGGGTGGACACTATAGTAAAAGATTTGATTTAGGTACCATAGATTGAAACCATGATGAGGGACTATTCGTAGTAAATTTTTAAAATGAGTCCATGCATCATAAATAGGTTCATCTCGATATTGTTTGAACATCAAGATGTCATTAGGAGTGAATGGGTTTCGTGGTCGGTAGTATGGTGGATTCGCGTTCTCCATAGTGGTGAACGGAAGAGTCAATGGAAAGGTTTCTACGAACAAATACACAAAGAAAAGATAGACTACAAGAAAGTTAATAAAAAGAAAATAAAAATCTCACTAAAACGGAATCTAATGAGTAGACCTAATAAAAATCAAATTCAACCTAAACAATAACTATTCCCCAGGCTGCGGCGCCAAAAACTTGATGCGTGGGAATCGCAACAGGTTTTACCTCTCGAGGGATCTCGAGAAGCTTACAACCCTCACCAGGCAGTGTACCTGATCGTTGTAGTATAGTATAGTGACAAGTACTGGGGGATTGATCGTTCAGCTAGGAATAGTGTCGTTAGGATTGAAATTAATCTAACTAGGTCTAAAGATGAAGGATGATTCTTTTTGTATTTTTATATTTGTATGAAAAGCAAGTAAAAATCTCGGGTATTGGGAGAGTGGGCGGAATTAGTTGCTAATCAACTAACCCAAAAGCTACTAATTAAATTAATTAAAAAGAAAACTAAACTAAGGTTCTACAAGATAAATGAAGCATGTCTACCTATGATATGTTATTCCTTGCTAGCTATCCAATTCTACCTATTGAATTGTAACCTTGTTTTAATTGACGGGTTGTATTCCTTAATACCATTCATGGGGTGGCACACATAACTCCCCAATTCTATGAGCTCTTATCTCCTCCTACACCATGCCCAGCACAACTATAGGGATTGTAAACAGTGGCTCATGCATTAAATACAACTAATAAAGACCTAGTGCGCCTCGGTTCATGTTTCTTAAGACGTTCAAGCATGTTACCATTTGGAGATCTGCCAGTTTTCTTAAGCCTAACATATAAATTCATTCAATCAAAACAAGAATCAATAGGAAACAAGAATTATAAACTAAACCAACTAGATCTGTTGAAGTTGTCACGCCTTAATTGATGGAGGTAGACACACACATCAACAAGCCCCTCATTGATGAAGATAGACACAACATCAACAAGAAATCAATGAGATCTAATCAATTATATACAAGTTTCACATAATCATAAGTAGACACAAGGTGAATTAGCAAAACATAATCAAAGAAAGACAATCAACAAGAATAATGAAAGACATAGTTGAGATAGAATCATCAAACCAATACATGATGTTTATTGAGTGATTGAAACCCTCTAAATTGCTGGAAAAACACCCACCTAAACCCAGGAATCGACTTTAGGGTTTAGGGCTTACAAAAAGTGAAGTTACGATGTTATATTTATAGGCATGTTTTCTGTCGGCAAGGCTTGACGGCGTCAGCTCGTTCTCTTGACACCGTCACGACCATTTTTTCACCAAATTGTAGATCTCTTCGTCCTCTTCGCGTGGGCTTTTGAATCACCTAAATCCGAGTTCGTATGCAAAAGTTATGACCAAAACAATATCAGCTACTTCGCGCGCAAGTTTTGACATGTTAACATGTGACGGCCTTGGGTGACGCCTTCAAGTTCTCTCTGGGCCGTCACCACTTTTACTCTTGACGCCGTCACCAAAGTGCTCTTGACGCCGTCATCAACTACGGATTTTATTATTGAGGTTTGACGCCGTCAGGAAATTACTCTTGACGTCGTCACCTACTGTTCCCAGCATGGAAAATTGATACTTTGCCGTTTTCTTCACTTTTATGCTCCAAAAACGTCCAAAATGGCTTCTTTTCCAGAATTCACTCTCCAAGTACCTAAAATCACAAAAGGAACGATTTAGGGCAATATTTGATCAAATAAATTCGAATTCGAGCTTAAATGACCCCCTAAAAACGGTTCATTTTTCGCCTTATCAGTCTGACAACAACCGAAGGACAAATACGGAAAATAATTACAAATAGATATTAGGTGCTAACGGCATATGGAAACATTACTCTTAAAAGAGCCTAAAATACTAATTGCGTGTTTATATGTATATAGTATAGAAAAAGTACGTTATGTTTAAAAATTTCCTCATTGTTGATTTATTACGTCAATGAATTATAGTAAGTTAAATATTTTAACAATAGTCGAGCCTGGCCCGAGTACAAGTTTTGGTTTCCTCGTGATAATAAAAAGTTATAAGGTTTATGTTTAAATAAATAATTGCTTATTAATCTTGTAAACTCATATGAAGTATGTCTAGTTTATGTGTAAGTCAAATAATCGCTTTATAGCAAAAGTTACAAGTTTAGTTTTGGCCCTTTTTTTGTATGTTTTTATAGACTTGATATAAATGACGTTGCGGCACTTGTGGTTGAGCGAAATGGAGATAAGCCAGAATTATGTCGAACTTGAATAAGAAACTAACACACGTGAAGACGTCCGGAGTGAAACCGAAAGTTATATCACCCCTTAATGGACTTATTTGGAAGTTTGTCCAAGTAGTGAAACAATTTTAGACTCTAACCATTTGGACTGCAATCCACAAAACAACATATGTTTTACTTACCTGGCCTAGGCCCAACATTAGCAAACAAAAAATAAAATGCAGGCTTTTCTGTTGTAACTTTGTTTGTTCAAAACGGTAGAGCAGCTCAGGGGTGATTTGGAAAGCTCATTTTCAATCTATTTTGACCACATAAATTTGTATATAACTCAACCACAATGAGACTCAAACCAAGGACCTCACCGTGCTTGGTGTCGACAAGGCGGGGTTTACCCAAATGGAACCCATAACCTGTCTCAAACTCGACTAAAAGGCTTACCCAAAACCATTTTTGCTAAAGTATTACTCAATAGATTTTGACTCAGTTTTGCCGCTTGATTTTGGTTTATAGCGGCCAAAATAAGATGACACCAGGAAACCTTTTGTAAACAAGACATGAAACAAGGAGTTCTAGTTTATAGAGTTTCGGCTAGGTTTGACAAAGCAAACACTGAAAGATGAGCACCTGGTCAGTGTGTCGAACAAATCAGTAAACCTAGGCTCTATTACGCCCTACTTGGTACAACAAAACTGTCACACCCCCAAGATCGGGTCCAGCGGAAGCATACATGTAGCTGGGGTGTAACTCAATTGATATCACAACACTAGTTCAAAAATGGTTTGCACTTGAATCATTTTGGATAAAATAGTTAAATCAAAATGTTGAATTTACATTGTTAAAAGTAATGCGGAAGTAGGCCATTAAAATAGTTAAAAACGGTCCCCAAATGAATAATCAGAGTCTTCTATGACCATGCCATGCCCTGCCAAAACCTCCTGTAGCGTGCCATTGGTTAATACCTGAAAATACATGCTAAAGTGTCAACACAATGGTTGGTGAGTTCATAGAGTCTTGTGAAAAAGAATGTAATGCATTGAAATGAAGATTCCCCAGCAAAGGCATCGTAAATCCACTCAGTTCCAAGTCCCGCCATAAGAGACTTGTAACCTGTGTGTTTACAACCCACTGCCAAATGTAATAAGTTTGATACAAAAGCATTGTAATTCAGTAATAAGGCTGATGCAAAGGCATCGTATTTCAGTAGTAAGACTTGATGCAAAAGCATCGTATTTCAGTAATAAGACTTGATGCAAAGGCATCGTATTTCAGTAATAAGACTTGATGCAAAAGTATCAGGAATTTCTCAGTAATTTTGTATGTACAATAGCCCAAGTATAAAGTAAAGTACTAAGATTTCAATAATGAAACCCACATTGTCTCTTAAGCTCATGGCCCCGAAGCTAGACTTTGTAATGCCCCAACAGAGTGTTTACCAGACACTCACTTGATAAGACATGAAATGCATTCGTCCCGTTGGAGCAACCCAACGCGAATGGAGGCGTCGCCCTCGATAGATCTATCCACTCACTCTCGCTTAGTACTTGAAATTAACGGTCCATGAAATAAAGGGGACTTGTCGTGACGTGGTAATAAGACTACTTAAGCAATGTAAGAAACTTTATACTTTGGCATTGTACAAAAATAGTTGCTGCAATGTATTCTCCCCCATGGGATTTGAAATCGTATAAAAGTATAACACGAGTATTTAAGCATGTATCTCCCCCAAAGAGTTTGTAAAGTAATTAAACCAGTAAAAGTGGGGCTATGACTCACCTGATATGATGGTACCATGAACATGTAATGAGCTGAAAAACAAGGCGCGCACACTAGCCGCAACCTAATATGAATGATGAACGATCTACTTTAGATCATGAAATGATGTTATGAATGTCCATGCACATGTTTCTATACCACTCTACTCTTTGGAAAAACACTTGTATTATCAAAAAAATATATATTCCAAGAATTTGGAAAATATTGCTATTAGAAAATATAAATAGCTAGTTATAATATATATATACTTATATATATATAACGTAAGTTTCCATGTTAGCGTTGAAATACTCGGGTTGTAATCCTTGAAATGATGAAAACATACTCATAATAACTAATACTACGTTAGTTATAAAGCTCGGTATTTGATATTATGTCTAGCTTAAAAATGTACTTCGTAGTTTTTGCGCCAAATTTAATAAAAGCTGTCAAATATAAAAGGGTTTTAGCCGATATTCAAACGAGTATATCTTTGTCGTTACTTGTCCGTTTTACTTGTTCTTTATATCCACGGTTACGTCTTAGTATATAGTAATATATTTTGGAAAGCTCGGCTCCTCCAGGTTACGTCTAAAGTCTCTTTTTGTCCAATGAAAAACGTCCAACAGCATACATTTTCAGAAAAATACTTTTCGTCTACAATCTTGCAAAAATCATAACTCCTTCGTTATAGACTCTTTTTAATCCGTTCTTTCGCCTACGGATTCGTTTTTGAAAGTATTTTCTAAAAATTTTGCCAAAGTTCCCTTGGTGTTTACTGATTTTCCAGATTTTTACAAAACGGGACAGCATGTCTAAAATAGGTTCCAAATCAAGTTTCCAAGGTTAAAAACTAATTTCTACCATCACCAAACCTCTTGTAATCACCACATGGCTAATCTAATCTTACCATACACCTTCTTAGGGTGCCATGGACTCCTAACCAAGTTATTAGAGCAAGGGGATTCATAACTAAAAAGTTAGGGTTTGTATGTTTCTTTTTAGCCAAAATAAAGTGTGGTATAGCTACTTGTACATGGTTTTTAGCATGATACTTATGTAATACATGTAAAAATAGGATGATCCATGAAAAAATAAAGATGAAAACTTACTTGATAAAATGAGATGATTATAGGATGATTATGCTTGATGTTCTTGTGTTTTTGTTGCTTGATTCTTGATTAGGCTTGTAAAATGAACAAGTTTAGTGTTTTAATTTATGGAAAATGATCACTTGATCATGGAGATCAATAATAAGTCGTGGGTTTGGAGAGGAAATGGAAGAAGATGAGATGAAAAGTGTTCTTAGCTCAAAAGTTGGATTATGATTTGTAAAAATTGGTAAAGTTATGTTTTAAGTGGTTTATTAGTATAAAATGGTTAAGTTAATGCTAGGGGTTAAAAGGGTGTGTCTTGGGGCTGGTTTTCAAAGGGTAGGAGGGGGGGGGGGGGTTAGGGTACTTGGGATTTAATTAGGAAACCTTGAAAGAATTTGCACTAGTTAGCGTTTTTAGTTACGATCGGGTATCGGTTTTATTAGAAATAAATATTCACGAAGTATACCGGGATGAAATAAAGTTATAATAATGTTAAAAACATATTAAAAAATATGTTGGGTACATTTACTGAGTGATCGGGTGATTAATGTTTAGTTTTAACGAAAACCGACGTTATATTCATACGCGTACGTTAAAAATAAAATAAATTTCCAAAATACTGGGTAACTGAATGTTATAACTTTTATGATGTTAAAATGGATATAAAAATATATCGGGACCATTGTGGGAATATTTAGATATATTCGTCGTGTATAAACCGGGTGTTAACGTTTATTATAATTACGTATACGTAAAAACGTTAAATGTACTGAATATAGAAATTTGAAAATCCTGAGAGTGGTATAACATGAAAATGCTGTTATGATGATATGCAGACTATCCCCAGTCCGTATGCAGTGTACTTAACACTAATGAAATGAATTCGCACCTAAACCAATCCGGTTACGCGAATTTGAATACCCGTAAACTAAATTTACGATGAAATGAGTAATGCAAGTGAATGATGAAAACTTTTTCCGGAAATGAATAGTATTCGGTGAATAGTAAATTTCCAAAAAGTTTCTCAGAACATCAAACTGACCTCGAAAACGATGAATAGTGTTTTGATGAATAGTGATTTATGAATAGTAAAAAGTCGAAGTTTTGGAAAATGACCTGAAATGGTAAATGACGTGAAATGGTGAGTTGTGACAGTCTTCCCCTCTAAAAGGAACTTCGTCCCGAAGTTCAGTTTATGTTGGTCTCTGAAAACATATTGGTGAAAAGGTGATGATAGTGATGGTGAGAAGGGAAGAGACTGTGACAACTGCGACAAAATGATATTGTGATACAAGAAAATACTGTGATGTAAGTGTATTATGCATAAATGTGAATGTTCATGAAATGAAATGATCAATTTACATGCTTCCAAGCGGCGGTTCATGAGGTGATGAAAAGTATGAATGTTCTGACAATGAGGGTATACACACATGCATGAAACATTTGGAAAATGAGTAAAGGATTCAATCCAGACAGAATTTTATTATAACCATTCTCAGTGTTGTAAAATTCATTTCTGAGTCGGATATAGGTAGTCAGCCTATGTCCCACTATCCCGGGTTGAATATAGGTGACTAGTCTATATTCCACCGAGGTTCCATGAATTTTGAAATACTCAGCTCAGTCATACTAATACTATGTCCTTCACAAATACCAATACGTTCTGAAAGACTAAGGCAGGTGACCAAGCTCGAGGTCAAATGATGAAACTATGCAAGGAAAAACATAATAGGGTGACATATATGATACGTGAACATGCTTATATGAAAGACAATTATAGTAATCAACTATAATAAATGAATATAATATATCAGATAATGAGACACAAATCTCATCACCTATGTCAGCAACTAACCACAAATGAGGCTTCAGCTTGGCAGGCAGGCACGTGACGGTCATAGGGTTAAGTTTTCTTGAAAGTAGCTATAGTCTAGGTTTTAAAAAAAATACTTAGTTCGCTATAGCCAAAGCTCTGGTACCAATCTGTCACACCCCCAAGATCGGGTCCAGCGGAAGCATACATGTAGCTGGGGTGTAACTCAATTGATATCACAACACTAGTTCAAAAATGGTTTGCACTTGAATCATTTTGGATAAAATAGTTAAATCAAAATGTTGAATTTACATTGTTAAAAGTAATGCGGAAGTAGGCCATTAAAATAGTTAAAAACGGTCCCCAAATGAATAATCAGAGTCTTCTATGACCATGCCATGCCCTGCCAAAACCTCCTGTAGCGTGCCATTGGTTAATACCTGAAAATACATGCTAAAGTGTCAACACAATGGTTGGTGAGTTCATAGAGTCTTGTGAAAAAGAATGTAATGCATTGAAATGAAGATTCCCCAGCAAAGGCATCGTAAATCCACTCAGTTCCAAGTCCCGCCATAAGAGACTTGTAACCTGTGTGTTTACAACCCACTGCCAAATGTAATAAGTTTGATACAAAAGCATTGTAATTCAGTAATAAGGCTGATGCAAAGGCATCGTATTTCAGTAGTAAGACTTGATGCAAAAGCATCGTATTTCAGTAATAAGACTTGATGCAAAGGCATCGTATTTCAGTAATAAGACTTGATGCAAAAGTATCAGGAATTTCTCAGTAATTTTGTATGTACAATAGCCCAAGTATAAAGTAAAGTACTAAGATTTCAATAATGAAACCCACATTGTCTCTTAAGCTCATGGCCCCGAAGCTAGACTTTGTAATGCCCCAACAGAGTGTTTACCAGACACTCACTTGATAAGACATGAAATGCATTCGTCCCGTTGGAGCAACCCAACGCGAATGGAGGCGTCGCCCTCGATAGATCTATCCACTCACTCTCGCTTAGTACTTGAAATTAACGGTCCATGAAATAAAGGGGACTTGTCGTGACGTGGTAATAAGACTACTTAAGCAATGTAAGAAACTTTATACTTTGGCATTGTACAAAAATAGTTGCTGCAATGTATTCTCCCCCATGGGATTTGAAATCGTATAAAAGTATAACACGAGTATTTAAGCATGTATCTCCCCCAAAGAGTTTGTAAAGTAATTAAACCAGTAAAAGTGGGGCTATGACTCACCTGATATGATGGTACCATGAACATGTAATGAGCTGAAAAACAAGGCGCGCACACTAGCCGCAACCTAATATGAATGATGAACGATCTACTTTAGATCATGAAATGATGTTATGAATGTCCATGCACATGTTTCTATACCACTCTACTCTTTGGAAAAACACTTGTATTATCAAAAAAATATATATTCCAAGAATTTGGAAAATATTGCTATTAGAAAATATAAATAGCTAGTTATAATATATATATACTTATATATATATAACGTAAGTTTCCATGTTAGCGTTGAAATACTCGGGTTGTAATCCTTGAAATGATGAAAACATACTCATAATAACTAATACTACGTTAGTTATAAAGCTCGGTATTTGATATTATGTCTAGCTTAAAAATGTACTTCGTAGTTTTTGCGCCAAATTTAATAAAAGCTGTCAAATATAAAAGGGTTTTAGCCGATATTCAAACGAGTATATCTTTGTCGTTACTTGTCCGTTTTACTTGTTCTTTATATCCACGGTTACGTCTTAGTATATAGTAATATATTTTGGAAAGCTCGGCTCCTCCAGGTTACGTCTAAAGTCTCTTTTTGTCCAATGAAAAACGTCCAACAGCATACATTTTCAGAAAAATACTTTTCGTCTACAATCTTGCAAAAATCATAACTCCTTCGTTATAGACTCTTTTTAATCCGTTCTTTCGCCTACGGATTCGTTTTTGAAAGTATTTTCTAAAAATTTTGCCAAAGTTCCCTTGGTGTTTACTGATTTTCCAGATTTTTACAAAACGGGACAGCATGTCTAAAATAGGTTCCAAATCAAGTTTCCAAGGTTAAAAACTAATTTCTACCATCACCAAACCTCTTGTAATCACCACATGGCTAATCTAATCTTACCATACACCTTCTTAGGGTGCCATGGACTCCTAACCAAGTTATTAGAGCAAGGGGATTCATAACTAAAAAGTTAGGGTTTGTATGTTTCTTTTTAGCCAAAATAAAGTGTGGTATAGCTACTTGTACATGGTTTTTATCATGATACTTATGTAATACATGTAAAAATAGGATGATCCATGAAAAAATAAAGATGAAAACTTACTTGATAAAATGAGATGATTATAGGATGATTATGCTTGATGTTCTTGTGTTTTTGTTGCTTGATTCTTGATTAGGCTTGTAAAATGAACAAGTTTAGTGTTTTAATTTATGGAAAATGATCACTTGATCATGGAGATCAATAATAAGTCGTGGGTTTGGAGAGGAAATGGAAGAAGATGAGATGAAAAGTGTTCTTAGCTCAAAAGTTGGATTATGATTTGTAAAAATTGGTAAAGTTATGTTTTAAGTGGTTTATTAGTATAAAATGGTTAAGTTAATGCTAGGGGTTAAAAGGGTGTGTCTTGGGGCTGGTTTTCAAAGGGTAGGAGGGGGGGGGGGGTTAGGGTACTTGGGATTTAATTAGGAAACCTTGAAAGAATTTGCACTAGTTAGCGTTTTTAGTTACGATCGGGTATCGGTTTTATTAGAAATAAATATTCACGAAGTATACCGGGATGAAATAAAGTTATAATAATGTTAAAAACATATTAAAAAATATGTTGGGTACATTTACTGAGTGATCGGGTGATTAATGTTTAGTTTTAACGAAAACCGACGTTATATTCATACGCGTACGTTAAAAATAAAATAAATTTCCAAAATACTGGGTAACTGAATGTTATAACTTTTATGATGTTAAAATGGATATAAAAATATGTCGGGACCATTGTGGGAATATTTAGATATATTCGTCGTGTATAAACCGGGTGTTAACGTTTATTATAATTACGTATACGTAAAAACGTTAAATGTACTGAATATAGAAATTTGAAAATCCTGAGAGTGGTATAACATGAAAATGCTGTTATGATGATATGCAGACTATCCCCAGTCCGTATGCAGTGTACTTAACACTAATGAAATGAATTCGCACCTAAACCAATCCGGTTACGCGAATTTGAATACCCGTAAACTAAATTTACGATGAAATGAGTAATGCAAGTGAATGATGAAAACTTTTTCCGGAAATGAATAGTGTTCGGTGAATAGTAAATTTCCAAAAAGTTTCTCAGAACATCAAACTGACCTCGAAAACGATGAATAGTAAAACGATGAATAGTGTTTTGATGAATAGTGATTTATGAATAGTAAAAAGTCGAAGTTTTGGAAAATGACCTGAAATGGTAAATGACGTGAAATGGTGAGTTGTGACAAAAACCAACCCAAACTTAGTCAACGAAGGTTAAAATTTAGCCAATCCAAATAACAAAACAAGTATTTCTACAAATCTTTGAGCCAATACTTAGTTTTAGTTTGCAATTTATTAATTTCCACACATTGACAGCAACACAACCACAACAATTTAAGTTTACCACAACATAACCATTCACGGTTCCAAAACTATTATTCGATCGGTGTAAACAAAAGTATCATTAACATGACTCTACCGAATAATAAAAAGACATAATCAACAAAACAAACTTGTAGATTTTGAATGAGTAAAATCCTTACAATACTTTATGAGTCAATTGAAAGAGACGACCAACAATCAAAAACCCAGTTCCGATTCCAAACAGATCTCTCGAACAACAATAGACCAACTCTAATCCAAGCAAGTTAACCACCACAAGAGACCCTTTTGATTTGAGATAAATTTTTTAGTGAAGTTTTTGGTGAGTATGGCTTAGCTTGTGGATCGAGTGGTGAGAATAAAAAGAAGTAAAACAAGTATGGTTGATTCCCTTTCTTCTTTGGTACAATGAGATGGTTAGCAAAAAGGGGTAATCGCCCCCCCCCCCCCTTCACGACTGCACCGCTTGGCCTCTTGGGGTGTGACCACCTCTGAATGGTGTCATAAGCGCCTGAATCGGATCTGGTTTGTATTTTTTGTGGATGATTTGTTTTATTAACACCTTGGTTGTATCGAATCTCCATAGATGTAGAGAGAGGATTGATGAGAGGTTTGTTTTGGGTTTTATCTTTTCCCCAAAGAGAGAAACAGATAAAGAAGAAATAGATAAGGAAGGGGGGTCGGTTTGGGTTTGACCACCAATGACGTTTTTGTAGTTACTCTCTTATTATTATTATTATTATTATTATTATTATTATTATCATCATCATCATCATCATCATCATCATCATCATCATCATCATCATCATCATTATTATTATTATTATTATTATTATTATTATTATTATTATTATTATTATTGTTGTTGTTGTTGTTGTTGTTGTTGTTGTTGTTGTTGTTGTTTTAATTTAAATGTGAAGGAAAAAAGGAAAAGTTAAGGTGAGGTTTAATAAAATGTAGTGTTTGATTAGTAGGTAAGTGTATCCCATATATCGTTGAGCTCCGGTTTAATTTAGTGTTTTTCGGGTTGCAGTGAGCACAAGAATATGTAACTTATGAGAGTGTTTTCATAAAAGTAACATAAAACACCGTTTTGAATCCGGATAACCAATATAGAGTTCATGCCGTTACTAGGGTTTGTGTTGATACGCGTGTGGTGCTTGGTGCGAGATAACTTCTCGTAAATGATTAATAATAGTCAAAAAAATGTAATAATTCGTGTACTTCTGATAAAATAGCTAGTGAGGCGAGTTACTGTAAGCTACAGTATGCGGGTTGGTTTTCCCGAAATAGTTTTGTAAGCTCATGTATGCTTAGATAAATAGTTAGGCAATACTAAATTGACATTTATTATTTAAAATTAGTTGGAAAATTCCAGTTTGTTACAATCATGAAGCTTCTTAAGACTTCGACAGGACTTGATGCTATTTAGGTAATAGTCGATCGATTGACGAAATCTGGTCACTTTTTGCCGATTAAGGAAAAATACAATATGAACAAGTTAACTAGACTTTATGTGAAAGAGAAAGTCTCTCGACATGGAGCACCAGTGTCTATCATCTCCGACTGAGACAGGAGATTTACTTCAAATTATTGGCAGTCGCTTCAGGATTCCTTTGGCTCGAATCTCGACATGAGTACCGCTTACCATCCACAGACCAATGGTCAAAGTGAGAGAACCATTCAGAATTTAGAAGATATACTCAGAGTGTGTGCGATTGATTTCAGGAATGGATGGGATGTCCATTTGCCTTTGATTGAGTTTTCCTACAACAACAGTTATCACGCGAGTATTAAGGCCACACTGTTTGAAGCACTTTATGGTCGTAATTGTAGATCACCTATTTGCTGGGATGAGGTAGGAGAAGCTCAACTTTATTGTCCGGATTTAGTTCGAGAAACAACTGAAAAGATTGCGCAGATTAAGGACCGACTGAAAGTCGCTCGTGACCGACAGACGAGTTATGCAGATGTAAGGCGATAACCTCTGGAGTTTCAGATTTGGGATAGAGTTATGTTGAAAGTATCGCCGTGGAAAGGTCTGTGTTGAGGCAACATGATCAAGATCTCCTTATGTTTTAATGATGACAAATAAGACATCGAAACACATAAAATAACAAACGTTAGCTCAAAATTGCCGGAGCCAATGCCTGCTCCTGGTGCGCTGCCCGCGCGTCAACGCGCGGGTGACGCGCCAGGAGTTTGTATATTTCCCGACGAATTTTGAAAGTCGGCTTTCCCCTTACCCAACAAATGTGGATCTTTCAATACAGGTATGAATATGTTATGTGCTTAATTGAGAACATTCGAAACGAGTTTTGAGACTTGAGAGATCCTACTTTTTGAACACCCATTTATGGGAAAATGCCAACTCATGTTTTCTAACTATCGCCTCTAACCAAGGTTTTTCTAAACATAGGGAGCTTGTATATTTCACGTGACACCGTGTTGAAGCATCCATATGCTCATATCCCGTGCTTACATCTTCTCTAATTACGTAACAGGTTTACTCCCTTATTGGTCAAACTATGTCAAAGGTCACTTTGCGTAAACGTATCCTTTCCCACTTGGGTTATGCTTTACATCAAGGCAAAGCACTTAACTTGTTTGAACCAAGGTATTAGTTGAGAACGTCGAGTCATGGAAAGTCACTAGATATGAACCTATGGATTCTCGACGTTGTGTTACTTGAACTTATAAGTAACCTATGATTTTCTCAACTTATAATCTTAATTGTCTAAACCGTTTCTTCTTAATGACAATTAGATTATGTCTTAATCTTCTCTTAATCTCATCTTTGCTAAAGACATTTCCAATCATATCCAAACCAAATATTCTCTTACACAATCTCTTACACTCTTACATATTCCCTTACACACTACATCTCAACCATTCACTCCCTTACAACACATCTCATCCCTTCATTTCTAACACATGGGGAATTGTTTGAATTCCAAAGAGGCTCCTTTGATCTCAACCATTGAATTCAAATCAAACACATCTCAACCATCCATCCAATCTCTCTTCTCTATACCACCACATGTGTTTAATCCAAGTCATCCATTTCAAACCAAAACCATCTCAACCATTGATCTCCCCTTTCCCCCCAAGCAAAGCATATTCCTTTGGAATATCCTCTTTGAATCCAAACACAAGGCATCCTTGATCCTAGCCATTCATTTCAAATGAACTCATCTCAACCATCCACATTCAACACATGCCAAATAGTTTGATCTCCACCATCCAATTCAAACCATTTCATCTCAACCCTCCATCTCATTCTTCCCCCCAAGCATTGGAATATTTCTTGGCATATTCGTTCTCTCTTTTATATGCCATGTGAGAAGATACACTTCTACCCCTTCCAAATTACCCTATCTACACCTTATACCATTGGTAATTTGGTTTCTCTTTAAACACTTCACAAATGATTTCCAAATTTGCTATTTGAGTTGGTAAACCTTAGAATGATTAATGTTAAGGTTTAGTGTGAAGTACAATTGGGGGTTTATCAAGGTAAGGTATTTATAAGCCAACACCCAAAGCTTTGGGAAAATTTTCCCAGAGTGTCTGGCGCGTCACCCAAGCGTCAACGCGTGGGCAGCGCGTCGGCCTCGGTAAAATTTTCCCAAGTTGGGTTCTTGGCCTATAAATACCACCCTTGCCTCTTGTATTCCTCACCCCTTGCCATTATTATTTCTCTCTAAACACTCTCAAATCTCTATCTCTGTCTCAATCTCTAATCTTGTGTTCTTGATTATCACTCTAACATCTTTGAAAGAACACATCTACTTGCAAGGGAAGAATCACAAGAACCTAATCCACTCTTGTGATTGTGTCGAGGGTCTTCTTTCTTATACCCTTTCTATTACAATCGAGTCTCTAGGTTATGTTAGGGCTTGGTTGAACAAACATATATTCATTCATTCAATTGTTTGTAAGGGAAGTCTTGTGTCTTGGTGACCAAGCCTATATCATTGGGGATCTAGTTGGGGTTTGATACTTCCGGTGGTAAGTCTTGGTAGAGATCTTTGTGATCCTTAGGTGAAGTCGAATCGCGAGATTCTTTTGGGTGGTTTCCGAGGGCGGAATACCGTTGGGGAGTAACTCCTTCTTTGTGAGCATCGATATTGGTGAATATTGGTGGAGTGAATTGTAACGGTTTATAGTCCACCGAAAGGATTATACTAGTGAATAGTATCGGAGTCGCAGATTCGCAACTGGATGTACGGATGGTATAAACCCCCATCCCGAACCAGTATATATCGTGGTGTCTTTCTTTACTCGCTTTATATACTATTGGTTGTGTTTGTGGTTGTTTGGATTGATTGTACAACCACTTGGTTTTCTTTTGGCTTAAAGTATTTTTAAATATCAAAAAACCCGAAGAAACCGTATTCCAACCCCCCCCCCCTCTACGGTTCTACAATTGGTATCAGAGCAGTATACTCAAGTTTTTGAGCGTTAAAGCCTTCCTGAGAAGTCGTTTTAAGTCAAAATCTTCTTTCCCAAAAATCTAAAATCCTAACTAAGTTTTTGGTAAAGTAGAGTATAGATCCATGGCTCAAGAGAACTATGTAGAGGGATGTTCTATGCAAAGACCACCTTTGCTAGAAACCGAAGGGTTTTGTTTTTGGAAAACCCGGTTTGAGACCTATGTTAGCTCCAAGGACCTTGACTTGTGGGAGGTCATTCAAAACGGGGACTTTGTTTTCATGATGCTTGATACGGAAACCAAGTTGATGGTTGAGAAGCGATATTCGGAACTCAAAGAAGATGAGAAGAAGAAGATTGTCAAAAAGCAAGAGGCTAAGATGATGATCTACAACGCTCTACCTCGAAGGGAGTTTGAGAGAGTCCATGTGTGCAAAACCGCCAAGGAGATTTGGCATTCTCTCATCATCACTCATCAAGGGAACTCACAAGTTAAGGATTGCAAGATTGACTTACTCATTCAACAATATGAGAAGTTTGTAATCTTTGAAGAAGAAACAATTGACAATGGTTATACACGACTCAATGCTATTATCACAAGCCTCGCGGCATTGGATCCTAGCTTTTACAACAAGAACCATGTTAGAAAATTCCTTCGTGCTCTTCCGGTGAAGTGGCGACCTAAGGTTACGGCTATTGAAGAAGCAAAGAACTTGGCGGAGCTTCCTCTAGATGAGCTTGTCGGGAATCTCAAAGTTTATGAAATGATTCTTGAAAGTGACAAAGTTGTGACCAAAAACAAAAAGGAAAATGGGAAATCTTTGGCACTTAAAGCTAAAGTCACTAAAAGTCATACAAGTGAAGTTGGTGGTAGCTTTTAAGAAAGTGATGAAGAAGAAATGAACAATGAAGAATTCAACCTCATGGCTAAGAATTTTAGAAAGTTTTTTAGAAGAGGTAGAAAGTTTCAACGAAGGAATCGGCTTGATAACCGCACTAATGATCGTAGAAACAAGAATGGTCAAGGCTCAAAGCGTGATGATGGATGCTTCAATTGTGGTGAAAATGATCACTTCATTAGTGATTGTACAAATCCTCTACATTACAAAGCATTTGTTGGTGATGTATGGAGTGACGATGAAGATGGCAATCAAGCAAACAAGGAAGCAACATGTCTTATAGTGATTGAGTCTCATGAGGTATGCTCTAAGGAGAGGCCACTTTCAAGATCTAAACCTAGTAAAGATGTTGAATTTATGCATACCATACTTGAAATCATCTCTAAGGAAAAGGATACAAAACTAGGTAATGTGTCTTGCAACCACACTATGAATCTTGCATCCATTATAGATAATTCCAATCTTTGGCATAGGAGATTAGGTCATGCTAACATGCGATTAATTCACAACATTGCATCTAAGGAATTAGTTAGGAAATTACTTGAAGAAAAATTTGATAATCATTTTTGTGATGCATGTAAAGTAGGTAAGCAAGTCCATGCAAGTCATAAGCTTATAAACATGATTTCTACATCAAGAGTTTTAAAACTATTACATATGGAATTGTTTGGACCATCTGCTATTCAAAGCTATGGGGGAAACTTCCACACTTTGGTAATAGTGGATGACTACTCAAGATTCACTTGGACACTATTTCTAAAAACAAAAAATGAAGCATTTAATAAATTCAAAGCCTTAGGGAAAAATTTGCAAAACATACTTGGATGTTCAATTGTTTCAATTTGAACGGATCATGGTAGAGAATTTGATAATGAAATTCAATTTGGAGTCTTTTGTGATAAACATGGTATATCTCATAACTTCTCGGCTCCTAGCACTCCTCAATCTAATGGGGTAGTTGAAAGGAAGAACTGGACGTTACAAGAAATGAGTCGCACTATGTTAAATGAACAATCCATACCTCAAAAATTTTAGTGTCCTGTCGTACAAACCGCATCTTACATACTTAATAGGGTCCTGATTAGAAAAATCATTAATAAAACACCTTATGATATTCTTAGAGGTAAAAGACCATCTTTAGAATACTTTAGAGTTTTTGGTTGTAAATGCTTAATCTTCAACTCGTTAGAAAACTCTAACTGTCACACCTCGCCAAGGCGGAAAACGCGAGTGTGTAACTTCATGGATATCATCACAACACCTGGTGTCTAATAGAGAAAACACTACATGCACATAAATAGAGCAAGTATAACACGAAGTGCTGTAACAATACCCAAACACCAAAATAAATAACCAAATGTAATCCAAAAATATCTTCAATAAACTCCAAGGTACTAAATGAAAATCGTAATCGTATCACAACCAAAATTCAAACAAAATCAAATCCAAACATAAACCAAATCCTTCCAATGCAAACTAGGTCTCGCCTAATCGCTGCTCTCTACCTTGGTCTTAGAATGCTCACCTGAAAATGATGCTTAAAACGTCAACATAATGTTGGTAAGATTCATAGGTTTAGACACACACCGTAGGCAACCGGTTAACTGTGATTATACCACATAGCATGACAGCAAGACAAGTTATTATACACGTAAACACACAATTAAAAATAACCAATGGGACGGAACGTGTCCCCCGATCCATTTAGTTAGGACGGAACGTGTCCACCGATCCAATTCTTTCGTCAATTGAGTCGCAATGCGCGAGCAATAGGATAAACATCCTCTCAATTGAATTCCCACACAAATTTCACCACTTGGGCATGGTTCTACCCTTCTCATCTCAGGTACAGTTCTACCCTCGATTCCCACACAGTTTTCATCACGCAATAATCACTTAGCATGCAAACATATATAATAACACTCGCAAGTCCATGCATTTAAAACACATAATCACAGTAACTTTAACACAAGCATCATTTCCATCCCAAGTTTAAAAACAATATAAAAGTGGGACTATGAACTCACCTCAACTTTGCAGCTTCCAACAAACACAAATCACAATCTATACAACACAAACAAGTTTACATTACACACGGTCAAGCTATAAGCTATAACCCATGTAATACTCATATGATGGATGTCTAAGACTCATATGACCCACCATAGATCTCCTCTAACCACTACCATAACTTAATACTCACTAAATCCCTTGCACTCTTAAAATCAGAAAACGCAGAATTTTTGGGTACATTCGCCCACATAAAATCACGACAAATAAAGCTCAACAACTCACACTAAAAATTCACCAGGGTCTCTCATAAGCATAGAAGCTAATCCTAGAAGGCCATGGACCAATAACACACACAAATACTCAAAAGAAAATCAAACTTGTCAACTACTCAAATTCGGATCTGAACGCACACCAAAAATTTTTGATTTACATAAAATACTTCCACAAGTTTTTATCGCGAATCCTTTTAGTGGTAGTCTAATATAACCTAATACTTAACTATTCCAGAAGGCCTAGTCAAAATACCACTTTTACAACCACAAAACACCCTCAAACTTTTACCCAAAATCTGTCCCGGTTTGACAGCTTTGACACCTTAACCAAGAAAAATCAAAAGACCGACTTCCCACCTTAAAATCGAACGTGGCTGGAATTTTTGGAAAGCTCTTTCATTATACTTCAATTTAGACCTAAAACTCGTTACTTAACTCTTCACCATATGTTATTTACACTCACATCTTTACAGCCATAGTTTTCTGTCCAAACCCTAACACATAATCTAACGCGTTTAACACTCAATTCCCTTAACCATTAACCATATTATTGACATCTAATCATCCTAACATGTTTTAATTCATTAATTCACAGAAGTATATAAACCCTAACTCCATCATAATTTTTATTACACGAATTATAACAATAAAACATTAATTAAATGAAAACTAGTATCAAAAGTATAGCTTACGCTTGATTTTTGGCTTCAAGAGCAAAACCCTAATTTTTCTTTTTCTCTCCTCTTGGGGATCGACCAAATATGCAGGAAAAATAGGTTTGGGAGTCTTGATTTTGTATTTATATTAATTAGTAGATAATTACCTAACTTAGAGTTGTAATTATTGGGTTACAATTGGGTCTCTTTTTCCCCCTTCACCCCTTGGCCGATCGTACACCCCCCCCCCCCCCCGCCCTCCATTTTTTTTTAAATTAGATCATTACACTAAAAACCTCATACTTTTCATATTTTATGCATTCCCATACAAAACCTAACATCTTTCGCGATAAACCTTAATTTTACGACAAACCGGAAAATATTCATTTTCAAAATAAAGTTTCCAAAATTAGATTTGCACACACTCCATAAACATTTCTCACACAAACAACATTCCCGTAACTTACTAACGCTCAATTACTTGAACGAAGACTCGTTACGCAAAACCTCAAAATGCCAAATATACACAAGCCATTTCTACACCACATGGGTGATCAAAATGAACTTTTCCAAAATCAACATCATCAAAAATCACAATAACAACTACAAAGCGAAGGGATTTAATGGTAACCCAAATACTAATCACACTATAACACACAATAACACTCATATACCCATATAACTACTCAAACCACACCAAACAAAGTTAGATTAACTCAAGGCTAAAAGTCTAACTAACCTGCTAAAATCACGGTTGTTACATCATCCCCCACTTAGGGAAAGCTCGTCCCGAGATTTAACAGCTCGTAACATCAGACTTCTCAGCAAACAACTTAGGATACTTAGCTCTCATTTGATCCTCACGCTCCCAAGTAAACTCAGGATCATGTTTGGAATTCCATCATACCTTTACCAATGCAATCTTACTACGCTTCATACTCTTAACTTCTCGGTCCATAATCTCAACAGGTTCCTCCATAAAGTGAAGTGTTCTATCAACCTTAATCTCATCTAGTGGCACATGCAAACTACCATCTGCCAAACACTTCTTCAAATTAGACACGTGAAACGTGTCATGCACACCACTTAATTCCTCAGGCAATCTCAAACGATATGCCACAAGTCCAATCCTCTCCGTAATCTCAAATCGCCCAACATATCTAGGTGCTAACTTGCCTTTCTTACCGCAACGCACAACACCCTTCCATGGTGACACCTTCAACATCACAAAATCCCCAACACTAAACTCCAAAGGTTTGCGGTGATTATCCGCATAACTCTTTTGACGATCTCTCGCAGCCTTAAGCCTTTCTTTAATCCGAAAGACCATATCTGTAGTCTCTTGTACTAATTCAGGTCCAATTAACTGACTCATCCCAACCTCTGCCCATAACACCAGTGATCTACACTTCCTTCAGTACAACATCTCAAACGGTGCACATCTAAAGCTTGAATGATAGCTATTATTATAAGAAAACTCAGCTAAAGGCAAATGAGTATCCCAGCTTCCTCCAAAATCAATAGCACAAGCACGAAGCAAATCTTCCAATGTCTGAATCGTTCGCTCACTTAGCCCATCGGTCTGTGGATGATAAGCAGTACTCATATCCAATCATGTATTCAAAGCCTTTTGCAACGACTGCCAGAACCGCGAAGTGAACCTACTATCCCGATCTGAAATGATAGACACAGGCACACCATGCCTTGCCACAATCTCATTAATATAGATCCTTGCCAACTTCTCCATCTTGTAATCCTCACGAATGGCCAGAAAATGTGTAGACTTCGTCAATCTGTCCACAATGACCCATATCATTTCATGTCCATTACTTGTGCGAGGAAATTTAGTAATGAAATCCATAGTTATATTATCCCACTTCCATTCAGGAATTGGTGGCTGCTGCAACAATCCAGAGGGTTTCTGATGTTCAGCCTTAACCTTCAAACAAGTTAAACATCGTCTATGTGGAAAACTAGAAGGGGGGGTTGAATAGTTTTATGTCCTTTTAAAATTTATAAAAACAAGTTTGTTTTAAGAACTTCGATTCTAGTTTATGTGATCTCACTACTTGCACTATATGAACAATTGTATAATAACTAACTAATATAGTAAAGATATATAAGTAAGTAATGAAAAGAGTTGGAGAGATCAAACAACAACACAAGGATTTATAGTGGTTCGGCTACAAGGTCACCTTCCTTGTTCCTACTCCACTCCCCGAGTCACCTACTCGAGAGTTTTCTTCACTATGTCAACAAACTCCCTTATGACGGAGAAAACCTTACACACCAATTTTCACAACACAACTACGTCACAACTTGATCACAACTACTACACAACTTCTTCACACCTATTTACTTCACACCTTGCTTCTTCATAACTATCTTCTTCACTTCAATCTACTCCACACCTATCTTCTTCACAACTACACTACTTCACTACTAATCAACTTCTACTTCCTACACAACTTCAATAACTTCTAAACTACTTATTACAAACACAACACAACTTCACAATTAAGATATATACACAATGCACAACTACTCTTCAATACTTCTTGAACTTAGTTGTAGAAGGAGTGTTCTTCTTTTGCACTTTGGATGAGGATGGATGAGAAGGGATTGAATCACTTGAAACAAGGATTAATATACAAATGATCAAAGGGTTTTAGAGGATGTTTAGAGAGTTTAAGATCTGAAAATTTCATGCAAAAGGTGAGAAAAAATCCAGATTTAAGATGGTATTTATAGGCAACAAGTTCTGACAGAGGAGCGTGGTCGGCCCCCTTAAATCAAGGCCGGCCCCCTTAAAATTAAGGGGACCGCCTCTTATAATTAAGGGGGCCGCCCAACTGTAACGGCCAGAAAACTTGTCTTTTAGTGGGAAAAGCTTATTTGGTGAAAAACTAACTGATTTTGGTTAAAATTTTGAAATCATATATTTAGTATGATTAAAACATTTTTCTTTATTACCAAAAGTGTTTTTCAAAAATATATAATATGTTTATATAATTAAATAAACTTTGTATTAGTTAATTAAATACCACTTTGATCATGAGATGTATTAAACACTTGTTTATTCATACCTTAAGGGATTAAGTTGGATATAGTGATATAAACTAGCTTAATACTTGTTTACGTAGTAATCTTACATTTGATGAGTTTACATTTTGTGATCGTCAAAATATAGAGATATCGAAAAATATAAATAACGTTTTCATACATTATTTATGTCAACAGACTAACATACTCAACTATGTCCCTCTTCATTCCCGGCCACCAATAAGCATCTCTAAGATCATAGTACATCTTATCAGACCCTAGATGAATCGAGTATCTCGTCTTATGAGCCTCATCCATGATCACCTTTCTCACATCTCCCATTAGTGGAACCCATATTCGATCTAAGAAATATAGTCCACCATCTTCCTTTCTCTCCATCTGCTGATCCAAACCATGCCACATTTCAGCCACTAGGTTCTCATCCTTGAGAGCCTCCTCTTGTGCTGCCAATATCTTACTCTTAATCCCTGACTGCAATGTTATGCTCATAGCTCGCACACGTCTTGGCTTAATTCTTTCTTTTCTACTCAACGCATCGGCCACCACATTCGCTTTTCCAGGATGATAACGAATGTCGCAGTCATAATCGCTTAACAACTCCATCCATCTTCTTTGACGCATATTCAACTCCTTCTGATTAAAAATATGCTGAAGACTCTTATGATCGGTATAAACCGTACTCTTCGTACCATACAAATAATGTCTCCAATTCTTGAGAGCAAACACCACCGCACCCAGCTCTAGGTCGTGAGTGGTATAATTCTTCTCATGAACCTTGAGTTGTCGGGATGCATAAGCTATCACTTTTCCTCTTTGCATTAGTACACACCCAAAACCTTGATTGGATGCATCGCAATACACCACAAAATCGTCCGGTCCATCAGGTAATGCTAGTACAAGTGCATTACATAAACTATGCTTCAATATCTGAAAAGTTGTTTCTTACTCATCTCCCTATACATACTTCTTATTCTTCTGAGTCAACGTAGTGAGAGGCTTGGCAATCTTTGAAAAATTCTCTATGAATCTTCTGTAATACCCTGCCAATCCTAAGAAAGAGCGTATTTTGGACGGCGTTGTAGGAGCCTTCCAATTCTTAACCGCCTCAATCTTGCTAGGATCCACATGGATACCCTCACTATTTACTACATGTCCAAGAAAGTGTACTTCCTCAAGCCAAAACTCACATTTTGAAAACTTGGCGTACAATCTCTCATTCTTCAAAAAGCCAAGTATTAACCTTAGATGTTCCCCATGCTCTTCCTTCGACTTGGAGTAAATCAGAATGTCGTCAATGAACACAATTACGAATTTATCCAAATAGGGCCTACACACACGATTCATCAAATCCATGAATACCGATGGTGCATTAGTCAACCCAAATGGCATAACTGTAAACTCAAAGTGTCCATAACGAGTTCTAAAAGTTGTCTTGGGAATATCCTCATCATGCACTCTCAACTGATGATAACCAGATTGCAGATCTATCTTTAAGAAAAATCTAGCACCCTGTAACTGGTCGAAAAGATCATCAATTCTAGGTAGAGGATACCGATTCTTCACGGTCAACTTATTCAACTCTCGGTAATCAATACACATTCTAAACGAACGGTCAACTAAGTTTACCAGGTGATGGTTAACCAAGTCAAACGTCTAAAACCAACTAACCAAGGAGTACAGTGTATTCCCGGGTCGTTATGTCACAGTGAGGTAAGCAATTGTATTTAAAAACGTTTAAAGTGATCGGGTGATTTAACAGGAAGATCAGGAATTTGATTTGAGTGATTATACTATGAGATTATGATTGAGAATGGCTTAGAAACACTATTGGAACAATTACTGACTATCAGATAACCTAGAAACGTAAGTTAACCTAAAAACACGCGTTTGGATTTAAAATAAACGCGAACGCGCAAAATAAAAATTGAAACGTGGGCAAATAAAGTCCTACGAACATGAAAATTATATTTTTACAATCCTAATGACTTAAGAAAATTTTAAGAAAAATAAAAATAATTTTTACACTATTTAATTAATTACTATTAATTAATTACTAATTTCTAATTACTTTTTAATTAACTAAATTACACTAATTATTAATTAATTATGAAAATTTCCTAGAAAAATGAAAATTAAATTTAGAAAAATCTAAAATATTATAAAACTAATTTTAGTACAGAAAACCTATTTTTTCTACTTTTTAATTATTTATTATTAATTAAAACTAATTATTTAATTAATTTAAATTAAACTAAATTATAAAAAATACTAAATTAACAAAGAAAAAATCTAAAAAAATTCCTAAAATTATTTTTAGTTATACTAAACCTATGAAAAAATTAAAAATGAAAATTGCTTATCAATAAGCAGAAAAATAAGCCAAATGGCTTAAATAGAAGCTATCACTTTTTTAATTTTTGTCTTTTTCTTAATTTTCTTTTACAAACCTGTTAAACTACTTAAAATAAGAGACTTTTGTGAAGGAACTTTTGCTTAAGCTCAAAAATAAGCTCTGTGCAAGCCAATAAGCTCCACAGTTTGACTTTCTTTGACCAAACAAAGAAATAAGCTCAAATAAGCTTGTGTGGGGTCCACTAATGTAAATTAAGGTTCATATAAGTTACTTGGACACTTTTAAGCTAAACTCAACCAAATAAGCTTCCTGAATAAGCAATAAGCACAACATTAAGCTCAAAAATCCCTAGGCTCAGACAGATTTGGGACAACACTAGCAGGCCTAAAACAGGTAGGGACCACAATGGTTAAGTGTTCAAGCTTGGTTGAAACAGCTAGCCTACTAGCTTGTGAACAATTTGGAAGCAAAAACCACCCTTGGGGCCCACTGAGGTGGCCACAATCAACCACCAAAGGTGGTGATGTGGTGGTGAATGTCTGTGTACAGGGGATGAACTTCCCCTGCACCTCTCTTTGAGGCTCTGTGGGACCCACTATACAAGTTACAAAAAATCTAAAAAAATTACTACTAGTCAACAAGCTGGGAGTGAACAAGCTTGTAAAAGCTCAAGTGCTAATTCCTTCTATCCAGCTAATTAATGATCACCAAAGATTGAGCAATTTGACTGAGACAGGTTTTTGACTTTTTAAGATGTGTGAACCATTTGACTTTTGTAAATTCCTGAGGGCCAAATCTTTTTGAAAAAGTTGTATTAGACTGAATTGAGACTGATTTAAGCAAACTTGACAAATTCTAAACCTAAATTAAGCTTATGCTAATCTAACTTTCTAACAGTTAAACAGTGAGAGGATTTGGAGGGTATCTTTGACTTTTTACTAGAGACCTACCACTTTAATGCTTAAACTGATCTAATTGGATACTAAGAATGAGGTCTCAATAAGTGTCAACCATTGAGAAGCTCAAATGCTCAGTACATACCCAAATCCAAATACCCCTTAATGCATCGTCAGTTTTCAGTTTTCAAAGGAAACCAAGGTTTTCTGAGGTAAAATGGAACATACTAGTTTGAAACAAGTTTGTGAACACCTAAGAATCAGAATTTTAGTGCCAAAAAGCAGTTTCCAATAAGCTAATTATCAAAAGCTAAAATGAGCTAATCTCCACAGTTAAAATGAGAATCCAATGAAAACACAAACAAACTACAAGAATTGCACATTAAAGTATCTAATAAGCAAAATCAAACTAAAATAAGCTAACAAACAGTAAATAAGCACTAAATAAGCTAGGGTTACAGTAACTTGTACAAATGAAGTTAAGGAATGAACTCACAAATGCTTCCTGCTCAATTCAAAGGGTACCAAAACCATGTAACAATCCTATTGGCTTCCCATGAAGCCTCTAAAATACTCAATCCAATTAGCTCTGCAACATCTTCTTCTTCATAACTCTTTTTTTTTTCTTTTTTTTTTCCTGACTTTTTTGTATTTTTACTTTTTACTTCCAAACTGAGTTTTTAAAGTTTCTAAATGCTCAAGTGAGCTTAATGAGGAACATAAGTGACCCTGTGAATTCAATTTAACATTTAAAAGCAACAATCAAACTTTTGAGATTTCAAAGAAAAATGCATAAACTGAAAATGGAGAAACAAGAGTTTGAATTATCTACTAAAAAGTTTACATTAACTCAAGAGAACATATTACAACATAAAGTTTTGATTGGAAATGACAAATTACAATAACTTAAATAAACTAAAATTACTCTAAAAAACTAACACTGCTTCCCTTGCCTCTTTCTTCCTTTTATCTCTTCAAATTAGGGTTTGGGAGGTTCATTTGTCTCTTTCCCAGCTGCTATCTTGACCTTAGGATTAGTAGAATCGAATCCCAGCCGTTGTTTGAATTTGGCGCCCAAATTGAATTTGGAGTTTTCCTCAGATAATTGGTGCCAGGGGGATAGTTTGGAGGGTAGTGTTTGTTTGATGCACCAAGGGGGTTTGAGTATTGCAGGGGAGAAGGTGGGTTTGTGATGATGGTGTTGGAGTTGCAGGCTAGGGAGGTAGGGGGTGAGGTGGAGTCAAAGTTAGGGGTTGACTGAGGAGGGAGTATTATTTGGTTGTGTTTGGGCCGGATGGTGGTGGGCTGGGGATTAGTGGATCAGGGTGGTGCTATGGGTGGATTGGATCAAAGGGAGGGTTTGGATTGGTTTTGTTTTGTTTTGGGTTTATGAGATATAACAAAAGGGTTCGTTTGATTAGTTAGTGAAAAAAACACAAGGACCAAATTTGCCATTTTCTAAAAATGAAGGACCAAACCTGTCATCATTCCAAAGTTATTTCCAAGGACCTTATTTGACATATGTGAATAGTAAAATGGCAATTTTTTGATAATTTTTATATTTCAAAACTCCAGGGACCATTTGTGTAATTTTCCAAACTGCAGGGACCATTTGTGTAATTTTCTCAAATTTTTCACCCAAGGATCAATTTGATAATTTTTGACTTTATAAAACCTTGGGTTGACTTTTCTTTCGTTTTAAAACTTCAGGGACTAGTTTTGTCAATGTTTGAAACTTAAGGGACTAAAACTGCCAATTATGCAAACTTTATTCGTTTTTCATTTGTTTTTAAACATTTTGCATCTAAAAAATATAAAACACACTTTTGGGATAATTTCTGTATTTTGATGCATTTCTGAGTGTTTTTGGATGTTTTGGCAGTTCAGATACGATAAAAATGATGAGTATTTACACACTCATCAATTAGTCAACCCAAATGGCATAACTGTAAACTCAAAGTGTCCATAACGAGTTCTAAAAGCTGTCTTGGGAATATCCTCCTCATGCACTCTCAACTGATGATAACCAGATTGCAGATCTATCTTTAAGAAAAATCTAGCACCCTGTAACTGGTCGAAAAGATCATCAATTCTAGGTAGAGGATATCGATTCTTCACCGTCAACTTATTCAACTCTCTGTAATCAATAGACATTCTAAACGAACCATCTTTCTTCTTAACGAACAAAACAGGCGCTCCCCACGGAGAATGACTAGGTCGAATAAACCCCTTATCTTGAAGTTCTTTCATCTGTGCAGCCAACTCCTGCATCTCCATAGGTGCCAATCGATAAGGAGCTTTCGCTACCGGCGTCGCTCCCGGAATTAACATAATATGAAACTCCACCTATCGTATTGGCGGTAATCCGGACAAATCCTCAGGAAAAACACCCGAAAACTCACACACTACTGGAATATCCCCCACTTTGAGTTCCCTAGACTTCGCACTCATAAGGGATTTTGAATTCTTCTCCACGCTTTCTCCTTGTACTCGCAGCACACCACCACCCTCTAATGGAATTCAAACCACCTTTTCATGGCATATAACTTCAGCTTTATGCCTAGCCAACCAATCCATCCCTATTACCACATCAAAGCTACCATGTCCTAAGGGTATTAAGTCAATCGTAAACGCAACACCCTCTAACATGATAACACACTCACGAATAACCTTATCAACTTCTATTTCTATACCACTCGCTATTTCAATCAAAATAGTTCACTTAACTCAACACCCAATATTCTAGCAAATTCAGTAGTAGCAAAACAATAATCCACACCCGTATCAAATAAGGTAGTAGCATAAAGACCATTGAGAGAGAACGTACCAGTAACGAAGTTCGGGTCTTGACGTGCCTCATTTGCATTCATGGTAAACGCCTTCCCTTTTGATGCATTCCTGTTATAACCTTGACCTCCTTCAATAGCTAGCTGATTTCTCATCTGCCCAGGTGCCTTATTCATCTTGGGACACACGTTGCGGAGATGATCCGTGCTACCACACTCATAGCATGCCCTCCGACCAAACCCTGAGCCAACCGAGTTGATTGTAGTCGCTTGGGTAATTACAGCACGGCATTCCCTAGCAAAATGTCCAGGTTTGTTACACCTGAAACATACACGACACGACACGGAACATGCTCGGGATGCACACCAGTGCACTTAGCACATCTTGGGGCATTACCAGCATACCCTCTCCTATCATTGTTCCCTACCAACGCCGTAGAAGTCGTCCCCACATAACCCGTCGCCACTATAGGGTTCGCTGCCACGAATCCCTTTCCCTTTCTTGCCTTCTTACTGTCAACCTTAGAACCAACCATCTTACTAGTTTTAGCCTCATCTCTCTTCTTCTCTCCCGACTTAGCTAGTGTTCCACTCCTAACCGCTTCATCCGTCAGTGCCCCAGCCTTTTGAATAGCACTTAGAAGCGTTGTCGGCTCAGTCGCCCTAACCATTGAGCGAATCTGTGGAACCAATCCACGGATATACCTCTCTATACGCTTCAATTTAGGAGTTACTAGATGAGGAACCATCCTAGCTAACTCATGAAACCTATCAGTGTACCCCATTTGATTAGCTCCAACCATAGTATGACTCCACAACTCTTCTTCCAATTTCTGCATCTCATTGACTGGGCAAAACTCCTCCACCATTAAGGCTTTGAAGTCCCCCCAAGTCATACCCAATGCCGCAACTCGTCCCCTAGCCTGAAGTTGCGTGTTACACCAGGTCAACGCCTTGTTAACCAAAGAACTAACCGCATACTTAACTTTCTGGCCCTCACTACATCCACTTATATCCATCACAGACTCCATTTTCTCTATCCATCAAGTGAGTGCAATTGCACCACCCTTTCCATCAAATTCCTTAGGCTTATAGGCCATGAACTCCTTGTAAGTACACCCATTATTTCCGCCTCCTCCACTTCCAACACCATCAGGATGAGCTCCACTACCTAACTGCTCACTCAATTGAGTCACAAGTTCAGGCATTAAAGCTTCTAGCTGCTGATTGATCATTTGCTGAAAGATAGGGTTGCTCTCACCAATAACAGGTGTCGACTTTCGCTTCTTTGGCGTCCGATAAGGTCCACTTATTGGTGACTTATGAGTAGGACGTCTCGATCTCTTTGGCGCCATTTCCTGAACATGCAGGACAATAGAACCATTAGACACCACTTCCGATATACCACCATCATAACATAATTCCCATCACATGGGACACGCATCACAAATACCGGAAATTAAATCTTACTACACGTAAGCATGTCATTCTTGCTCAACGTAAGATTGACGGTAAGCCCACATGCGTCGTGATACATGCATAACTATGTTGGCCACCATAGTTATAGATGCATCCTTTCACGTGTGTGCTTGCTTTCAATGCTACGCCTCACAAAATAACACCTTAGCATAATAAACACACAAACTCATACATTAATAACGCATAATACACCAATGACCACGTAACATACACATAAGATATTCAAACTCAAGCCTTATTATTAATAATGGGGAAAAATTCCCATAATCCATTGGAATCACATTCCAACATACAATCAACGTCAAAATAACTCAACAAAACCATAAACATTAAAAACATAACATTGAAAACAAGTCGTACGCGATTCGAGTCCTGTCTAAGACCTAAAACGGTGTACGCGCAGTGGACTCCAAATCCGAATCCACTTCCTCCTCTTCGCTCACCCATCTATTCCTATTTTCATGATTCTGTGGTAAAGGATGTCTTGCAAAATCATCTTCACGATTTCTTAACTCTTCATCTATCCTATCCACAAAATCATACAAACCTCGGGGTCTAGCCCAAACTACCCCATCATCTTCCAGAAACTGAGGATACCTACACGGGTACTTAGTGGTGAAACCTTCTTTATCAGCTACCTTTGTCTCATATCTCTCAACCATTTCCCCATTCACATTCTTGAGTGTCAGTTTCTCTTCAATCACACATGGTACCATTCTAGCGGGGACCAATATCCTCCTATTGGTTCTCTTCGTCTTCCCAACCCTCTTACATCCCTTAACGACTACTGTGGTCTAACAACGTGTCTTTCGCGCAGGAGGTGCCATTCTATAAATGACACACACACGATACTAAGTACAGGGTTCGATAGACGTCCAAAAACTCGATAAAATAGCTCATATATTAGGAAAATAGACATGTAAAAGTATTATACTTACACATAGGTCCTAAATGCAACTATATGATGGACTCCTAAGCTATAGACTAGGTTAATCCACCTAATTCTCTATAACCAAGGCTCTGATACCAATCTGTCACACCTCGCCAAGGCGGAAAATGGGAGTGTGTAACTTCATGGATATCATCACAACACCTGCTGTCTAATAGATAAAACACTACATGCACATAAATAGAGCAAGTACAACACGAAGTGCTGTAACAATACCCAAACACCAAAATAAATAACCGAATGTAATCCAAAAATATCTTCAATAAACTCCAAGGTACTAAATGAAAATCGTAATCGTATCACAACCAAAATTCAAACAAAATCAAATCCAAACATAAACCAAATCCTTCCAATGCAAACTAGGTCTCACCTAATCGCTGCTCTCTACCTTGGTCTTAGAATGTTCACCTGAAAATGATGCTTAAAACGTCAACATAATGTTGGTGAGATTCATAGGTTTAGACACACATCGTAGGCAACCGGTTAACTGTGATTATACCACATAGCATGACAGCAAGACAAGTTATTATACACGTAAACACACAATTAAAAACAACCAATGGGATGGAACGTGTCCCCTGATCCATTTAGTTAGGATGGAACGTGTCCACCGATCCAATTCTTTCATCAATTGAGTCGCAATGCGCGAGCAATAGGATAAACATCCTCTCAATTGAATTCCCACACAAATTTCACCACTTGGGTACAATTCTACACTTCTCATCTCAGGTACAGTTCTACCCTCGATTCCCACACAGTTTTCATCACGCAATAATCACTTAGCATGCAAACATATATAATAACACTCGCAAGTCCATGCATTTAAAACACATAATCACAGTAACTTTAACACAAGCATCATTTCCATCCCAAGTTTAAAAATAATATAAAAGTGGGACTATGAACTCACCTCAACTTTGCAGCTTCCAACAAACACAAATCACAATCTATACAACACAAACAAGTTTACATTACACACGGTCAAGCTATAAGCTATAACCCATGTAATACTCATATGATGGATGTCTAAGACTCATATGACCCACCATGGATCTCCTAGACACCATACTAACCACTACCATAACTTAATACTCACTAAATCACTCGCACTCTTAAAATCAGAAAACGCAGAATTTTTGGGTACATTCGCCCACATAAAATCATGACAAATAAAGCTCAACAACTCACACCAAAAATTCACCATGGTATCTCATAAGCATAGAAGCTAATCCCAAAAGGCCATGAACCAATAACACACACAAATACTCAAAAGAAAATCAAACTTGTCAACTACTCAAATTCGGATCTGAACGCACACCAAAAATTTTTGATTTACATAAAATACTTCCACAAGTTTTTATCGCGAATCCTTTTTGTGGTAGTCTAATATAACCTAATACTTAGCTATTCCAGAAGGCCTAGTCAAAATTCCACTTTTACAACCACAAAACACCCTTAAACGTTTATCCAAAATCTGTCCCAGTTTGAAAGCTTTGACACCTTAACAAAGAAAAATCAAAAGACCGACTTCCCTACCTTAAAATCGATCGTGGCTGGAATTTTTGGAAAGCTCTTTCATTATACTTCAATTTATACTTAAAATTCGTGACTTAACGCTTCACCATCTGTTATTTACACTCACATCATTACAGCCATAGTTTTCTGTCCAAACCCTAACACATAATCTAACGCATTTAACACTCAATTCACTTAACCATTAACCATATTATTGACATCTAATCATCCTAACATGTTTTACTTCATTAATTTACAGAAGTATATAAACCCTAACTCCATCATAATTTTTATTACACGAATTATAACAATAAAACATTAATTGAATGAAAACTAGTATCAAAAGTATACCTTACGCTTGATTTTTGGCTTCAAGAGCAAAACCCTAATTTTTCTTTTTCTCTCCACTTGGGTATCAACCAAATATGCAAGGAAAATAGGTTTGGGAGTCTTGATTTTGTATTTATATTAATTGGTGGATAATTACCTAACTTAGAGTTGTAATTGGGTTACAATTGGGTCTCTTTTTCCCCCTTCTCCCCTTGGCCGATCGTACACCCCCCCCCCCCTCCATATATATATTTTTTTTACATTAGATTATTACACTAAAAACCTCATACTTTTCATATTTATGCATTCCCATAACAAAACCTAACGTCTTTCTCGATAAACCTTAATTTTACGACAAATCGGAAAATAATCATTTTCAAAATAAAGTTTCCAAAAATAGATTTTCACACAGTCCATAAACATTTCTCACAAAAACAACATTCCCGTAACTTACTAACGCTCAATTACTTGAATGAAGACTCGTTACGCAAAACCTCAAAATGCCAATTATACACAAGCCATTTGTACACCACATGGGTGATCAAAATGAACTTTTCCAAAATCAACATCATCAAAAATCACAATAACAACCACAACGCGAAGGGATTTAATGCTAACCCAAATACTAATCACACTATAACACACAATAACACTCATATACCCATATAACTACTCAAACCACACCAAACAAAGTTAGATTAACTCAAGGCTAAAAGTCTAACTAACCTGCTAACAATACTAGTAATTACAATGGGATCTTTCTAGGTTATTCACTAACATCAAGGGCCTATATTGTGCTAAACAAAGAAACCTTAAAAGTTGAAGAATCATATAATGTAATCTTTGACGAAACTCCCCCAAAATCTTGAACATTGCCTTTAGTTGATGATGATATCATAGAAGAAGATGCATGTCAAAATAAGATAGAATTGTCTAATAATGATCTAGAGGAAATACTACTTAGACTGGAAAATATTAAGGAAATAAGAGATCATCTCATAGATCAAGTTATAGGAGAATTAGATGAAAGAACCCTTAGGTCACATGCCCAAGACAAAAGCAATGACTTTGCATTTGTATCAACCATAGAACCTAGGAATATTAAGGAGGCCATAAAAGATGAAAATTGGGTCATGGCAATGCAAGAAGAACAAGATCAATTCTTAAGAAATGATGTATGGATTTTAGTCCCATATCCTATTGGTTACACTATTATAGGAACTAAGTGGGTCATTAAAAATAAACTTGATGAAAATGGTGTAGTATGTAGGAACAAGGCTAGGCTAGTAGCACAAGGTTATAACCAACAAGAAAGTATTGATTATGATGAAACATACGTACCCGTTGCACGATTAGAATCTATAAGAATTTTGCTTGCTTATGCTTGTAGTCATAATTTTAAACTTTTTCAAATGGATGTGAAAAGTGCATTTTTAAATGGAGTCATCGAAGAGGAAGTGTATGTTGCACAACCTCCCGGTTTTATTGATTTTCAAAAACCTAATCATGTTTATAAGCTCAAAAAGGCTTTGTATGGACTTAAACAAGCTCCTTAAGCTTGGTATGATAGGTTACAATCTTTTCTCTTGCTTAATGAGTATAAAATGGGTATGGTAGATAATACTTTGTTCACTAAAACAAAAGGACAATATCCTATTACTATTCAAATCTATGTAGATGATATCATTTTTGGGTTAACATGCCAATCGCTTTGCGATGAATTTTCAAACTTAATGCATAATGAGTTCGAAATGAGCATGATGGGTGAACTTAGTTTCTTTCTAGGATTACAAATAAAGCAATTAAGTGATGGGATATTTTTTAATCAATCTAAGTATATTGGTGAAATTCTTAAGAAGTTTGGCTTGGAAAATTCTAAGGCTACAAAAACCCCTATCTCTAGAAAAAAAAAGTTCTCACCCTAGACAATGACAACAAATCCGTTGATAGTACTAAGTATAGGGGTATGATAGGAAGTTTTCTCTATCTAACGGCAAGTAGGACTGATATAATGTTTAGTGTTTGCCTTTGCGCTAGGTTTCAAGAAAATCCAAAAATTTCCCACTTAGAGGCCGTTAAAAGAATATTTAGGTATATTAATGGAACTCAACATCCAGGTCTTTGGTATCGAAAGGATTCAGGGGTAAAAGTATTCGTTTATGCCAATTTGGATCATGCGGGAGATATAGTTGATATGAAAAGCACTAGTGGAATATGCACATTTGTAGGTGCTTGTTTAACATCATGGTTCTCTAAGAAACAAACTTCCTTCGCCAACTCCATAACGGAATCCGATTACGTTGCGGCCGGAAGGGCTTGCCAACAAGCGTTATGGATGAAGCAAGTGTTTGTTGATTATAATGTCATATTAAACAAAGTACCTATACTATGTGACGATACGTGCTCTATCAATCTAAATTCAAGCCCAATTGATTACCCTCGCACAAAACACATTGAAATTAGACATCACTTTCTAAAAGACAACATCACTAAGAACCATATCACCATAGAGAAAATTCCTTGTGATGACAACATCTCTAAGATCCTAGCAAAACCCTTAGATAAAGATCAATTCAATTATTTAAGATTAGGATTAGGAATGAGATTACTAGAAGATGATGAGGATATAAATGGTAAATAGGAAATGGTGGAAGAATCTTTAGTACAAGTCTTTAATTATGATCCACCAACTCATACTTTTCACAAATAATCATACAACCTTTTGTATTAACCATTGGATAATAACCCCCTTTCACATCTTCATCTTCTTTTAAATCTCAAAAGACTTCTCTTAGAACACATAACATCCTCCACCATACTTTAGAAAATAACTCTCACAATAGGAATCATGTCTCTTTTGGAAGGGTTCGTTAACAATAATCAAGAAAATCAATAACCGGAGAGCTCTAAGAGACTGAAAAGGTCATTCACGGATATGATGAAGAAGGAAGGTGATGATAGGATTAAGTTTGAGTATGAGTTAAGGACATTTGCGGAAAGTGAAGTGTGGGACTTAATCAAGGAACCATTAAGTCCAATGTTATGTGAAGATGAGTACTCCATTTGTTGTGAAAACACCGCACACATGGTCAATGCTCTCAAAGAATCAAGGATTGAGTTTAGGGTGATGCTCTTATCCATCCATGAAGGAATTATGGAATTGCTTGCCACTATGTCCAAAATGAATAGGAAGTTGGAAGATGATAAGGTGAAAGGGAAAGGGAAGATAGTGAAAGAAGACATCACACCTTTATGTTTCCATCAAGTACTAGTATAGTGCTTTTAGATAAAGTACTAGGATAGTTCTTGTATAATAAAATGTGTAGCATATTTTGTTCATGTATACTTGGAATGAAATGCAATCTTTTAGAACTTATATAACTTGTCATATTATTGTGAACTAACCCATGTTGCAAGTCTCCAAATGGTAACCTAACCCATTATGAACTTTCACATGTGCGGATTTCTTGTTTGTTGCATGTCATGATTTCTATGTGTAGCTAGGCCACCGCAAAGGTGAGGCTCTTGACCCATGGATCCCCGCCTTGAAACAAGGGGGAGCAACGATCTAGGGGGAACTATGTTCAAAAGGGAGCTATGTTCAAGGGGGAGCACATTTTGGTTCATATACATGCTAGCTCATTTAACCCACAGGCCCAAGTTCGAAACCTGGCTGGATTGGAAGTCCCACCTTTTTGATTCGACAAAAGGGGGAGAAAGAAAGTAAGACCGTGAAGATCATTCAAGAATTGTTAAAGGCTTCACCAAATTACAAGGCAAAGGTCAAGACGCAAGCTACACCAAAGGCGCGCTTTGTCTTTGCTAAGTTTTGTAATTTTGTTTGCTTTCGGTTTTTATTTGTCATCATCAAAAAGGGAGAGATTGTTGAGGCAACATGATCAAGATCTCCTTATGTTTTAATGATGACAAATAAACCATCGAAACACATAAAATAACAAACGTTAGTTCAAAATCGCAGGAGCCAATGTCTGCTCCTGGCGCGCTGCCCGCGTGTTAATGCGCGGGTAACGCGCCAGGAGTCTGTATGGTTCCCGACGAATTTTGAAAGTCGGCTTTCCCCTTACCCGAAAAATGTGGATCTTTGAATACAGGTATGAATATGTTATGTGCTTAATTGAGAACACTCGAAACGAGTTTTGAGACTTGAGAGATCCTACTTTTTGAACACCCATTTACGGGAAAATGCCAACTCATGTTTTCTAACTATCGCCTCTAGCCAAGGTTTTTCTAAACTTAGGGAGCTTGTATATTTCACGTGACACCGTGTTGAAGCATCCATATGCTCATATCCCATGCTTACGTCTTCTCTAATTACGTAACGGAGTCAAAGGTCACTTTGCGTAAACGCATCCTTTCCCACTTGGGTTATGCTTTACATCAAGGCAAAGCACTTAACTTGTTTGAACCAAGGTATTAGTTGAGAATGTCGAGTCGTGGAAAGTCACGAGATATGAACCTATGGATTCTCGACGTTGTGTTACTTGAACTTATAAGTAACCTATGATTTTCTCAACTTATAATCTTAATTGTCTAAACCTTTTCTTCTTAATGACAATTAGATTATGTCTTAATCTTCTCTTAATCTCATCTTTGCTAAAGACAAATCCAATCATATCCAAATCAAATATTCTCTTACACAATCACTTACACAATCTCTTACACTCTTACATATTCCCTTACACACTACATCTCAATCATTCACTCCCTTACAACACATCTCATCCCTTCATTTCTAACATATTGGGAATTGTTTGAATTCCAAAGAGGCTCCTTTGATCTCAACAATTGAATTCCAATCAAACACATCTCAACCATCCATCCAATCTCTCTTCTCTATACCACCACATGTGTTTAATCCAAGCCATCCATTTCAAACCAAAACCATCTCAACCATTGATCTCTCCTTTCCCCCCAAGCAAAGCATATTCCTTTGGAATATCCTCTTTTAATCCAAAAACAAGGCATCCTTGATCCTAGCCATTCATTTCAAATGAACTCATCTCAACCATCCACATTCAACACATGCCAAATAGTTTGAAAACCAAAGGAGGCTCCCTTTGATCTCCACCATCCAATTCAAACCATTTCATCTCAACCCTCCATCTCATTCTCCCCCCCCCCCCCCAAGCATTGGAATATTCCTTGGCATATTCTTTCTCTCTTTTCTATGCCATGTGAGGAGATACACTTCTACCCCTTCCAAATTACCCTATCTATACCTAATACCCTTGGTAATTTGGTTTCTCTTTAAACACTTCACAAATGATTTCCAAATTGGCTATTTGAGTTGGTAAACCTTAGAATGATTAATGTTAATGTTTAGTGTGAAGTACAATTGGGGGTTTAGCAAGGTAAGGTATTTATAAGCCAACACCCAAAGCTTTGGGAAAATTTTCCCAGAGTGTCTGGCACGTCACCCATGCGTCAACGCGTGGGCAGCGCGCCGGCCTCGGTAAAATTTTCCCAAGTTGGGTTCTTGGCCTATAAATACCACCCTTGCCTCTTGTATTCCTCACCCCTTGCCATTATTCTTTCTCTCTAGATTCTTTCTCTCTAAACACTCTCAAATCTCTATCTCTATCTCTATCTCAATCTCTAATCTTGTGTTCTTGATTATTACTCTAATATCTTTGAAAGAACACATCTACTTGCAAGGGAAGAATCACAAGAACCTAATCCACTCTTGTAATTATGTCGAGGGTCTTCTTTCTTATACCCTTTCTATTACAATCGAGTCTTTAGGTTAGGTTAGGGCTTGGTTGAACAAACATATATTCATTCTTTCAATTGTTTGTAAGGGAAGTCTTGTATCTTGGTGACCAAGCCTAGATCATTGGGGATCCAGTTGGGGTTTGATACTTCCGGTGGGAAGTCTTGGTAGAGATCTTTGTGATCCTTAGGTGAAGTCAAATCGCGAGATTCTTTTGGGTGGTTTCCGAGGGCGGAATACCGTTGGGGAGTAACTCCTTCTTTGTGAGCATCAATATTGGTGAATATTGGTGGAGTGAATTGTAACGGTTTATAGTCCACCGAAATGATTATACTAGTGAATAGTATCGGAGTCGCGGATTCGCAACTGGACGTACGGATGGCATAAACCCCCATCCCGAACCAGTATATATCGTGGTGTCTTTCTTTACTCGCTTTATATACTATTGGTTGTGTTTGTGGTTGTTTGGATTGATTGTACAACCACTAGGTTTTCTTTTTGCTTAAAGTTTTTTTAAACATCTAAAAAGCCGAAGAAACCGTATTCACCCCCCCCCCCCACTCCTCGGTTCTACAGTCTGATCAGATTTGGTAATAGAGGAAAGCTAAACCCCTGATATATTTGACCATTCAAAATTCTGGACAGGATTGGTCCCGTGGCTTATAAGCTAGGCTTACCACCAGAGCTCGGTAGAGTTCACCCCACTTTCCATGTATCTAATTTAAAGAAGTGTTTTCCTGATGAGACTGTTGTAATTCCGGTTGATGAGATTCAGATTGATGAGAAATTGCATTTTGTCAAAGAGCCTGTTATGATTATGGACCATGAGGTCAAACGACTAAAGAAGAGTTGTATTCCCCTTGTGAAAGTCCGTTGGAATTCCAAGAGAGGACCAGAGTTCACCTGGGAGCGTGAAGATAAGTTTAAATGCAAGTACCCACACCTTTTAAAAACTAGGACTGGTGACCTAAACTGAAATCCGGGACGGATTTCCAAATATAATGTATGTGATGTAACACCCGGTACTTTTAGTAATCCTATTTACCAGCCAAATATTTTATTTTATGTTACCTGAGAACTTAAAATATTCTTGCATGTTAATTGAGCTTGAGAAACATGAGATATATTGAGAAATGAGAATTTTATTCCTTTGATTGAGTCGGCACAATCTAGAAACTCGAACCGTATAGCATTTGCCAAATTTATTGAATTAAATTGACTTCGGGAAAATTTTGAAGTTTATACTTGATTATTTGAAAATATATTTCGTGAATAATGGCGCAAGTTTTGTAATTTTCTGAGTTAGTTTGGTGTGTCGAATGAGTCCCGAACCATTTTTTGTGAAAAGATTAGCCAATTGACCGTTTTGGTCCCTCCACCTTTTTGTTTCATTTCACACCCTCACATTTCCATTTTACACTTTGGTCTCTCCCTCCTTAAGTTTGGTTGTATTTAATGCATAAGTGAATTCTAGTGATCCCATGTTAGGAGCTTTTAGTCGGCTCGACATAGGTATGAAGCAGGAGCTTATAGAGTTAGGGGATATTGTACACGGCCCTACGACTAGTATTAAGGAATATAACCCGTCATCCATGCAATTGTAACAAGCTAATCAACCGGTAAAAGATATCTAGGGAGTAGTGAAATCTAAGTAAATACATTTTTTCTCATTATTGTTTACACCACATAATTACATTAGTTTATTTTCATTTCTTTTTATTTTATTTTGATTGCATCTTTAGTTATTTGGGTTAGTTGACTAGCAACTAATTCCGCCCACTCCTTCAAAACCTGAGATTTCACTTGCTTTCATAAAATATAAAAAATACAAAAAGAATCATCCCTCACCTCTAAACCTAGTTTAGTAGGCTTTCTAATCCTACCGAACACTAATCCTGAGTTGAACAATCAATCCCCCTGTACTTGTCACTATACTATACTACAACGATCAGGTACACTGCCTGGCGGGGATTGCAAGCTTCTCAAGATCCCTTGAGAGGTAAAACCTGTTGTAAGGGCGCAATCCCGTGTATCAAGTTTTTGGCGCCACAACACGGGGAATAGTTATTGTCTAGGTTAGAAGTTTTTTTTATTAGGTCTACTTGCTAGATTCCTTTCTAGTAAGAATTTTATTTTTATTTTTTGGTTTTCTCTAGTCTATCTTATTTCTTCGTTTCTTTGTTGGTAACTTTTACTATCCGACATCATGGAAGGTGGTAATATCCTTGAACCCATCAACCCACTACAACAAAACCACCCACAAAACCCACCACTAGCAAACCAACCTCCTAGACCCCGAACTTTAGGAGAGTATTCCCGTCCTAGCCACCAAGGCTATCGGAACACCATTGAGCTCACTCAAAGAGCCAATGTGTCTCCCTTGCGATCCGACACCATACGGTTGGTGCAAAGCGAATGTGCATTCCATGGACTTCGTTCCGAAGATCCTAATCAACATCTCAAGGATTTCCTAAAAATCGTAGATTCCATAGACCTTGATGTTGCAACTAGAGAGACGACCCAATTACGTCTATTCCAATTCTCTCTACGTGACCAAGCTTGTCAATGGCTTGAGCGTTTACTCGCGGGATCCATCACCTCTTGGGATGATTTCACTACTCGTTTCCTTGCTCAATTTTTCCCACCGGGGAGAACTACCAAGCTTAGAAATGACATCTTGATGTTCCAACAACGTCAAGGTGAAACCTTCTATGAAGCATGGACTCATTTCAAGGACTTACTCCAAAAAGTCCCTCATCATGGTATAGATCTTTGGCTATTAGCTCAAATCTTCTATGACCACGTCGACTTTCACACCAAACGCACCATTCATCGAGCCGCCGGAGGCAGGTTGCATGATAAAGACGCCGAGGAATCTTGGGAAATTATTGATGAACTTGTCTTCGACAATCATGAGTTATGGGAAGTTACGCATGTTATAAACTCGGCTATCAACACAATCTCGACACCTGGGGAAACCACTCAAATCTCCGAAGAACTCCTTTGCGAACTTGAGAGAAAAATGGATTACCTCACAGAAAAACAAAAGAGACCTTTAAGTCCTAGACGGGCAACAGTCAATTCTATCTCAAATATGAATCCAACACCATTGTCTGAGTCACCTCTTAGAGAGAATGTCGAAACCTTTCAAAAATATGCTCGACCTTATTCGCCTCCTCAAAACCTCAGCCCGGAATTCGAAACTCGAGTGAGAGAGTATATGGTAACCCATTCTGAGCGGCTTGCTAAATTCGAAGAGGCTGTTTATAAACAAAAGGAGGAGATGCAAAAGAAAATGATGGAGATGATGAGCTTAGTGGAGGAATACTCAAACCAAAAAACTCCGGAAATGATGTTATTAAGGAAGGAAAGCGTTACCCCCACTACCCAATTTGTTAACTATATCACAATTGTGCACGAGGGTAATGAAGAGAAGGAAACCCCTATTGTATAAACCGTTGAGGAACCACCAAAATCCCAATCATTAGGGTACTACCTAAAACATGATATAAATGAGAACACCATAACAAATTGGATAAAGGGTGACGGGCGTAACCAATCCTCCAAACGGGTTTCCAAAATAGAGAAAGAGGGGAAAGATGAGTATGATACATTACCTGGGGGGCCGGTATTTGAGAAGCTACTTATACAAAAGGTGACTACAAAGTAGATGGCTTATGGGAACTTTGAGATACCAGCCAGCATTGGAAAGTTACAATATCTGGATGGTTTCGCCGATCAAGGATCAGAAGTAAACCTAATGCATCTAACTATTTACACCCAACTCACTACGGAAATGCCGGCAACCACCCGTGTTAGGCTATCCTTCACTGGTCACTCTTATGTATACCCTTTGAGAATTGCAGAGGACGTACTGGTCAATGTAGCAGGTTTCATGTATCCCGTCTATTTCATGATCATCGATGATAAAGGAGGTGGGTGCATGCCAATAATCCTTGGAGCACCATTCCTCACCACAGCAAGAGCTGTCATTAGGTATGATAAAAGGGAAATTGAACTTAAGTTAGGAAAAAGGAAGATTAGCCTTCCTATGACCCCATGATGTATGCAAGAAAGCCCGATGAAAAGAAAGCTCAAAAACAACATTGACACATCGCATAATCATGTTCAAGAAAAAATCCTCGCATGGGAAACAAGAATCAAAATCTACAAAGAAACTGAGCCTGAGAGAGGCAAAAGCAGCGATAAAATTCATGTCAAGTTTGAATGCAGTCAACCGACGGAGAATCATGTATCATTTGTTGAAGGAGGCTTGGTACTCTTAAGGAATTCAGAGATAAAAGTACCTCCCGACGAGCCAAGTCCCTGGTGGTATGGACCATTCACAATTGAAAACCTACGCCAAGATGGGATAGCTACCTTGTGCAGTAAAAGAGGAGGGGAGGTCACTGCAAGTGTCGAACGATTGAAACACTACCACCCTGATAGCGAGGGTCATACTTATATGCGATATGTCATCTCAAGAGACAAGGTCACGTAATAGCCTGTGACCTTGAGTCTAGCTACAAGACTCGTAAGTAAAGAAAAGCGCTTCTTAGGAGGCAACCCATGTTTTGTGTGTTTTTATTTGTTTGATTTTTATTTGTTTGATTTTATTTGTTTCCTTATGCGTGTTTTATTTTTATTGTTGGTAAATCATGTTTCAAAGTAAATTGTGAAAATGCTTTATTTTGTTTTTAACTTCGTCTTAATTACATATAAAGGTATTTTCCAAAAGCTACATGTAAGGGAAATCCAAATTTGTTTATAAGAACGAAAATGAGCATGATTCACTACAATATTAAATGAGCATGTATATTAGTATTTGTTAGAGTCAAATGCTTGTATCGAGTCATAATGATGTTTTGCAGGATTTTCCAGGAAATAAGGCATAAGTTTTTCCAGAAATTTTCCGGAAACATAACATAAGATTTTTCCAGGAACATTCTGACGGCGTCAGGAGTTACAACCTGACGGCGTCAGGTACTCAAATTCTGAAAAATTTTGCGAGTTTTGTTTAAACCGGAGTCTTAAAGTTTTTGTTGATTCTTTAGTTTTATAAACTCCAGGAAATCCGCAAACATTCATTCCACAAGCATTATATCTTAATTTGTTTGGATTTTTAGTATATATGGATTGCCACCGATTTTACGCGAGGTTTGCCTTAATTATTTTCTCAGGTTTAACAGGTTATATATGACAAGATTTATATTTCTTGAAGGAAGCTTTCAAAGTTCATTTTCTTGGAGGAAGATCTAACCTTGTTGACACACTATCCACACCAAACGAATCAGGGGAGTATTTGTTTTCATTCTTTTACCTGCTTTACTTTTAAATCCTTTAATTGAACATTGAGGACAATGTTCATCCTAAGTGTAAGGGGAGGGTAAATGATGATACCTTATAGGATACAATTACACTTGAGTTTGTTTGTTTGATAGTAGGTGTGTAATAAAACTAAGAGAAATACTTGCTAGGGCAATTTTAGCACCAAATTTAAAATTTTTTACAACATTTAGGAGCGAAACTTTAGCCTTAATAAGCGTCTCATGGATAGGAGTTGTATGACTAGCACAAAACCGTACCACTTAAAAAAAATTTCCACCCAAATATATGAGGTTCGCCTTTAGATTTGATAGGAAAAGCATTCATTATTAGTGCTTATGAGTGTACCGGTAGTATTTAGATTCTAGAACTTGCGTTAGTGATACATCCCGAGACCGCTAGTGAGACTACATTCGTGTAGTTAGGATTTACTACATGATAAGAGGCATTAGGATCACCCTTGTGTTTAAACCCGTATCATAATTACTTGACCATTTAAGTCATATTACTTGACTAGCAAAGTCAATTAATTTTCCCACACCTTAGCGTTGTACTCATTTTTAGTACATGAAACCCCTAGTACACTCCTCCGAGCCTATCTTTTCATTTCTAACTTTGAGCATCTTACTTAAAGGAAGAATTTTTTTACAATCCACCCCAAATGTGCAACCAAATTGCCTTAGCCTTCCTTGTATGCACTCATCTTTAGTGCATTATTGTTACATGTTTAAACCCTTAGTTAATTGTCTAATTGATTACATGGTTGCTAAGTCGAATCATATCTTGTACATATTGTTTTGGGACGATTAGGACTCATGGGTAAAGTACTAGTAATATGGAGTAATGGGGAAGACATCAATTTATTACCCCCCATATGTGCGTTAATATTTAAAAAGTACTCCAAGTGTTTTGATTATCTTGATTCGAGTCATTAGAGTAGTTTATTGTAAAGTATGAAAAAATTCAAGTGTAAGGGGAATGCAAATTCCCTATGATGTATTATTTTGAATGGTAGGGTAAGAGTGTATGAAAAAAAATAGAAAAAAAAAAGAGAAAAACATACGGACTACCATCCCATTTCATTCTATGTTTATTTTATGTTTTTATTAGTTTTTGATTAGCTTAAGTCGAGTCGAGTCTTGGCTTAGCAACGCCAAATTGTACATGTAATTAACCAAGATGATTAACTCGCCACCAGTAAATATTGTCTTTATCCAACCAACCCGTGTTATCCATATCCCTACACCTAACATTATAACCCTTTGAAAGACCTCTTTGATAGTTTATCCTAGGTGCTTACGCCAAGTGGTGGAGGTTTGATCCTTTCCCAAGCCTATGGTAATATATTTGCTATGACAGGCAGTGAGAGATGTTTTCCATTTCCATATTGTGATATATACTTTATTACACCCGAGAGATGTGAGTATCTAAACACTATTTGTGAGGTGCTAGTGTATGACCTCCGTGCTTGTTTTGGTTTTTAGTGGAACGATTATTTGTTATAATTACTTTTATATTAGTGTTAAATGACCCCTAACTTGTATTTTGATTAGAATAAAAGCGCATTTGCTTGAGGACAAGCAAATCTCAAGTGTAAGGGTATTTGATAAGGCGAAAAGTGCACCGCTTTTAAGGGTTCATTTAAGCCTGAATTCGTGATTATTTGATCAATTACTGCCCTAAATCGTTCCTTTTATCATTTTAGGTACTTTTGAGAAGAAATCTGGAAAAGGAAGCATTTTTGACGATTTTAGAACATAAAAGTGAAGAAAACGACAACGTCTCAAAATCCTTGATGGGAACAGTACCTGACGACGTCAAGACTTCACACATGACGGCGTCAAGCTTGGCAAAAGAGGTGGAAGTGGAAAATACACGTGACAGCCCAGAACTATTTCAAGTATAAAATTCTTGACGGCATCACCAAGGCCGTCAAGGTCATTTTGCAAGTGACGGCCCAGAGCTCAATTTCTACATGACGGCGTCAAGACTGGATCTAGGCAATATGATCCTTAATTTGGTGGCGAGTTGACGGCGTCAGACACTACAACATGAGGCCGTCAGGATGTATTCTCTATATATATATTTTTCCAAATTTTCATTGTAAAAGTGTGGAACATTAGGAGAACTTTGGAGAGCTTAAACCCTAGACGAATTTTTTGTAAAAATAAGGGTTTCAACCCTTGTTCCATCCATGCTTAATTGAAGATAATTTTTCTAATAATCATACGATATGTCTATGTGTTGTGTGATTCTATCTTATGCTTGTCTTTCTTTTAACATGCTAGGCTAGGTTTTTATTGTGTTTGCTTAGATGGAGTGAAACCTAGATGTTGATTATTGGTTGATGGTTTGTTTATAATTGTTGTGGATGATTGTATTCGATGTTAGGTTAAGAAAACTGGCAAACTTCCATTGGTAACTTGCTTGAACGTCTTAAGAAACATGATCGGATGTGTACTATAATTTTTGGTTGTATTTAATGCATAAGTGAATTCTAGTGATCCCATGTTAGGAGCTTTTAGTCGGCTCGACATAGGAGTGAAGCATGATCTTATAGAGTTAGGGGATATTGTACACGGCCCTACGACTAGTATTAAGGAATATAACCCGTCATCCATGCAATTGTAACAAGCTAATCAACCGGTAAAAGATATCTAGGGAGTAATGAAATCTAAGTAAACACATCTTTTCTCATTATTGTTTACACCACATAATTACATTAGTTTATTTTCATTCCTTTTTATTTTATTTTGATTGCATCTTTAGTTATTTGGGTTAGTTGACTAGCAACTAATTCCGCCCACTCCTTCAAAACTCGAGATTTTACTTGCTTTCATAATATATAAAAAATACAAAAAGAATCATCCCTCACCTCTAGACCTAGTTTAGTAGGCTTTCTAATCCTAGCGAACACTATTCCTGAGTTGAATGATCAATCCCCCGGTACTTGTCACTATACTATACTACAACAATTAGGTACACTGCCCGGCGGGGATTGCAAGCTTCTCAAGATCCCTTGAGAGGTAAAACCTGTTGCGAGGGCGCAATCCCGCATATCAGTGAGCTTAAATCTTTTCATCGCGTTTGGCTAATTCAAAATATGCATCAAATTCAGGAGCATCCGAAGATATCTTGGCATTTGAGATTTTAATTCTTTCTTCTAAATGTTGAAACTTTAATTGCAAATTAAGATTATCAACCTCTAGTTTTGACAAATTCCTGACCATGTTATCATGGTCATTGTTTTGAATTTTCTCATTCAATTTTAAATTCTCCCCCTCAAGCTCAACAACACGATTCTGGAAAACGTTTAGTGTAACCGACATCTCATGAAATTGACAAGCAGATAATGCAGAATCAGTGACAGTATAAAAAACATCTTGTGCAATACATTTAGCAATCAAATTCTCATTCATGATGAGAATATTTTTCCTATGAATTTCACTATTTCTAAGGTCAATGACCAATTGTTTACCCTCATTTTCCACAGTTTTGAATACTTCTTTCATTTCAGTCACATCATTGTTAAGGGTTTTTTGAAGACCCTCAAAATGTTCTTTGAGAAGCTTAAAGAATGGCATGACCTCATTCAAGTAGCACTGTTTTGTTTGTTTAAAACCCCTTTCCCCTTCAGTAATCCCCGTTGGTATAATTATCTTTTTACATGTTTATCAAAATCAACAAACAACTGACAAAGAACATATAGACCAATTAGGGTGTTACAATGTGTGGGGAGAGTTAACAGCACAAGGTGCATGGGTCTATGTTGAGGATATAAAGTTAGATCAGCTATCTTAAACATTGTATGAGTGTTGCCCTCAAGTCTTTCAGCTTTCATTTTCTCTAAGTCTATTTTCCAAAATATTTGTTCTGGAGTTAACTTATTTTGAGGGACAAAGATAGCTGTCACACCCCCAAAATCGGGTCCAGCGGAAGCATACGTGTAGCTGGGGTGTAACTCAATTGGTATTACAACACTAGTTCAAAAATGGTTTTTCATTTCAATCATTTAGAATAAAATAGTTAAATCAAAAATATTGAATTTACATCGTTAAAAGTAGTGCGGAAGTAGGCCCTTAAAATAGTTTAAAACGGTCCCCATATAAATAATCAGAGTCTTCTATGACCATGCCATGCCCTGCCAAAACCTCCAGTAGCGTGCCATAGGTTAAAACCTAAAAATACATGCTAAAGTGTCAACACGAGGTTGGTGAGTTCATAGAGTTTGTTTAACAAATAAAGTTTATAGAAAAATGATCACACAGCAAAGGCATCGTAAATCCACTCAGTTACAAGTCCCGCCATAAGAGACTTGTAACCTGTGTGTTCACAACCCACTGCTAACATATATAGTAAGATTAAACATGTATAAGTTCATCACAACAGTTAAGCAATTAGTCGTGAGTCTACACTTCATCTCCGAAGACCTCACGTTTGTATGTACGTCTCAATGGTTGTGTCCGGCAACTTAATCTGAGGCCATTTGGAAGTCTCAATGGTTGTGTCCAGCAACTTAATCTGGGGCCATTGGAAGTATGTATGTCTCAATGGTTGTGTCCAGCAACTTAATCTGGGGCCATTCGTAGTCTCAGTTGCTCAAGAATACACAATCACAGTTTAGTATAACACAGTTAAGTATAGCACAATCACGTATGTATGAAATCAAGTATAAAACAATCAAGTATAAATGTTTCAAGTATCAAGAAAGTATGTTTTGAGTATCAAGAAAATATGTTTTGAGTATTTATACTAGTAAGCAAGTAGTTGAGCATGTATCTCCCCCAAAGAGTTAAAACAAGTATAAAGAGTAAAAGTGGGGCTATGACTCACCTGGTGCGATAGCTACGATGACAAAAGTGGATACACAGAAATGAGGTTCGATCTCTAACCGCAACCTAATATGAATGATAGTGATCTACTTAGATCATGAAAGGATGAAGAGAATATGCATACACATGATACCTATACCACTCATAACTTGGAAATAATAGTTATAGTCAAAGTAAAGTATTTTCCATACTTAGGAAAAATAAGTCCAACTAGAATAATAAAAACTTGTCGTAATATATCGTATATAAAAACGTTAGTGTTATATTCCTCGTTTTGAAAACCTTAAGATATCGTCTAGTAGTCGCATAAATAAACCTTGGGTCGTACGTATTTCGTTAGTTATGAATATAACTCTTGAATAAGAAATCTAGAAAAATAGCATTTAGTACGTAGTTATATTATTTCTAGTAGTGACTATATATATATATATATATATATATATATATATATATATATATATATATATATATATATATAGTTTTGACGATTTTAAAACATGTATAACTTGGTCGTTTTAAGCTCATTTTACTCGTTCTTTATATCCACGGATTCGTTTTAGTATATACTAATATATTTTTGATAGTTCAGCACCTCTAGGTTACGTCTAACGCCTCTATTTGTCCAACGAAAATCGTCCAACAGCATGCAGTTTTTCAGAAAAATAGTTTTCGTCAATTAACTTTCAAAAATCATAACTCCTTCGTTATTAACCCGTTTTAATCCGTTCTTTCGCCAAAAGCTTCGTTTTTAAAAGTATTTTCTAAATCTCTAGCACAATGTTACCCGGAAACCCCTGAGTTTTCTCGATTGGTCGATTTGGGACAGTAGGTAAATATATATGTTTAAAATCCATTTCTAGTGTTTCAAACTAGTTTCCAATCCAACCAAACCACTTTCAATCACCACAAATCTAGTCTAATCTTACCATACACCTTCTTAGGGTGTCATGGGTTCCTAAACATCATAAATCAAGTGGATCTAACAAGGATCTAACTTTAATCCATTTCTAGGGATCAAAAGTTACATATATATATATATATATATATATATATATATATATATATATATATATATATATATATATATATATATATATATATATATATATATATATATATATATATAAATGAGTGGTATAACTAACATATGCATGTAGATCTTGAATGGAAATCATATGATGATAAAAATAATATGAAGAAATTATGAACAAGTGTTTGACAACTTACAAGAAAGATTTTAGAGCTTGGATGAGTAAAACCTAAGAAACGTTGAGTTTTTATTTCAAAACTCAAACAAGGATAACTATGTGAACAAGATTATACTTTGATCTTCGAAAAATGATGATTCTTGCTTCATGGATGATCCTGGGCCGAGCACACCAAGGAGAAAAAGAGAAAGAAAAGTTGCTAGTTGTTTGAAAATGGTTAAGTGTGAAATGAGATGAAAATAGGATGATATGTGTGTATTAGACAATAGTTAGGTGAGCATTTATGTTTATTGGTGAATTTAACACATGAGAAGGCTAGGAGGGGGGGGGGCCAGTTTTACAAGGAGGAAAAAGGGGAAGGTGTTGGGTAATAATTTAGAGAGTTAGGGGTAGTATAGTGTAGATATTTATGTATTAGGTGTTACCGAGTACCGAGTTAACTAAAAATAAATTGTAACGAGATAAAATAAAATATAATGAAGTTTCTAAAAATTGTAAAATAATATTCCTGATGAGAATCGGAAGTTAAAATAATGATCGGGTTGAAATATCGCAAACCGACGGAGTTATAAGCTTTGACCGGAAAACGTAACAGTTGATTTGAAAACACCGGGTAAATTAATAATATAATTTTTATATTATTATTATGAGTATAAAAATGTGTTAGGACCATAGTTGGGATTATCGGATCAATTATTCAAAATAATAGCTCATAAGATAACGTTTATTAGGTAGATAATCGTACGTGTACAGAAATGACGCAACTCCCGCATAAATGACAAAATTTTCTCCGGAGGTGAATAGTGTTTTATGAATAGTAAAATTTTAAAACGCTTTTCAGAATATCAAACTGACCTCAAAAATGATAAATAGTAAAATGATGAATAGTGATCGATGAATAGTAACTGATGAATAGTAAATGTGAAAGTTCGGGAAAAGACCAGAATTTACGAGTTGTGACAGTCTCTACCCCTTAAGGGAACTTCGTCCCGAAGTTCAGTTAACGTTGGTCTCCGAAGTGTTATAAAGGTGAAGATTCATGAGATGAAATGACCAGTTGACGTGTTTTCAGGTGGCGGTTTACGAAGTGATGAAAAGTATAAGCGTTCTGACAACGAGGGTATACACACACATAAATGAAGCATTTGGAAATTAAGTAGAGGATTCAATCCAGACAGAATTTTATTATAACCATTCTCAGTGTTACAAAATTCATTTCTGAGTCGGATATAGGTAGTCAGCCTATGTCCCACTATCCCGGGTTGAATATAGGTGACTAGTCTATATTCCACCGAGGTTCCATGAATTTTGAAATACTCAGCTCAGTTATACTAAGACTATGTCCTTCACAAATACCAAGACGTTCAGAAAGACTAAGGCAGGTGACCAAACTCGAGGTCAAATGATGAAACTATGCAAGGAAAAACATAACAGGGTGACATATATGATACGTGAACATGCTTATATGAAAGACAATTATAGTAATCAACTAAAATAAGTGAATATAATATACCAGATAATGAGACACAAATCTCATCACCTAAGTCAGCAACAAACCACAAGTGAGGCATCATCTTGGCAGGCAGGCACGTGACGGTCATAGGGTTAAGTTTTTCGTAAAAGTAGCTATAGTCTAGGTTTTAAAAACACTTAGTTCGCTATAGCCAAAGCTCTGATACCAATCTGTCACACCCCCAAAATCGGGTCCAGCGGAAGCATACGTGTAGCTGGGGTGTAACTCAATTGGTATTACAACACTAGTTCAAAAATGGTTTTTCATTTCAATCATTTAGAATAAAATAGTTAAATCAAAAATATTGAATTTACATCATTAAAAGTAGTGCGGAAGTAGGCCCTTAAAATAGTTTAAAACGGTCCCCATATAAATAATCAGAGTCTTCTATGACCATGCCATGCCCTGCCAAAACCTCCAGTAGCGTGCCATAGGTTAAAACCTGAAAATACATGCTAAAGTGTCAACACGAGGTTGGTGAGTTCATAGAGTTTGTTTAACAAATAAAGTTTATAGAAAAATGATCACACAGCAAAGGCATCGTAAATCCACTCAGTTACAAGTCCCGCCATAAGAGACTTGTAACCTGTGTGTTCACAACCCACTGCTAACATATATAGTAAGATTAAACATGTATAAGTTCATCACAACAGTTAAGCAATTAGTCGTGAGTCTACACTTCATCTCCGAAGACCTCACGTTTGTATGTATGTCTCAATGGTTGTGTCCAGCAACTTAATCTGGGGCCATTTGGAAGTCTCAATGGTTGTGTCCAGCAACTTAATCTGGGGCCATTGGAAGTATGTATGTCTTAATGGTTGTGTCCAGCAACTTAATTTGGGGCCATTGGTAGTCTCAGTTGCTCAAGAATACACAATCACAGTTTAGTATAACACAGTTAAGTATAGCACAATCACGTATGTATGAAATCAAGTATAAAACAGTCAAGTATAAATGTTTCAAGTATCAAGAAAGTATGTTTTGAGTATCAAGAAAATATGTTTTGAGTATTTATACTAGTAAGCAAGTAGTTGAGCATGTATCTCCCCCAAAGAGTTAAAACAAGTATAAAGAGTAAAAGTGGGGCTATGACTCACCTGGTGCGATAGCTACGATGACAAAAGTGGATACACAGAAATGAGGTTCGATCTCTAACCGCAACCTAATATGAATGATAGTGATCTACTTAGATCATGAAAGGATGAAGAGAATATGCATACACATGATACCTATACCACTCATAACTTGGAAATAATAGTTATAGTCAAAGTAAAGTATTTTCCATACTTAGGAAAAATAAGTCCAACTAGAATAATAAAAACTTGTCGTAATATATCGTATATAAAAACGTTAGTGTTATATTCCTCGTTTTGAAAACCTTAAGATATCGTCTAGTAGTCGCATAAATAAAACTTGGGTCGTACGTATTTCGTTAGTTATGAATATAACTCTTGAATAAGAAATCTAGAAAAATAGCATTTAGTACGTAGTTATATTATTTCTAGTAGTGACTATATATATATATATATATAGTTTTGACGATTTTAAAACATGTATAACTTGGTCGTTTTAAGCTCATTTTACTCGTTCTTTATATCCACGGATTCGTTTTAGTATATACTAATATATTTTTGATAGTTCGGCACCTCTAGGTTACGTCTAACGCCTCTATTTGTCCAACGAAAATCGTCCAACAGCATGCAGTTTTTCAGAAAAATAGTTTTCGTCAATTAACTTTCAAAAATCATAACTCCTTCGTTATTAACTCGTTTTAATCCGTTCTTTCGCCAAAAGCTTCGTTTTTAAAAGTATTTTCTAAATCTCTAGCCCAATGTTACCCGGAAACCCCTGAGTTTTCTGGATTGGTCGATTTGGGACAGTAGGTAAATATATATGTTTAAAATCCATTTCTAGTGTTTCAAACTAGTTTCCAATCCAACCAAACCACTTTCAATCACCACAAATCTAGTCTAATCTTACCATACACCTTCTTAGAGTGTCATGGGTTCCTAAACATCATAAATCAAGTGGATCTAACAAGGATCTAACTATAATCCATTTCTAGGGATCAAAAGTTACATATATATATATATATATATATATATATATATATATATATATATATATATATATATATATATATATATATATATATATATAAATGAGTGGTATAACTAACATATGCATGTAGATCTTGAATGGAAATCATATGATGATAAAAATAATATGAAGAAATTATGAACAAGAGTTTGACAACTTACAAGAAAGATTTTAGAGCTTGGATGAGTAAAACCTAAGAAACCTTGAGTTTTTATTTCAAAACTCAAACAAGGATAACTATGTGAACAAGATTATACTTTGATCTTCGAAAAATGATGATTCTTGCTTCATGGATGATCCTAGGCCGAGCACACCAAGGAGAAAAAGAGAAAGAAAAGTTGCTAGTTGTTTGAAAATGGTTAAGTGTGAAATGAGATGAAAATGGGATGATATGTGTGTATTAGACAATAGTTAGGTGAGCATTTATGTTTATTGGTGAAGTTAACACATGAGAAGGCTAGGAGGGGGGGGGGGCGGTTTTACAAGGAGGAAAAAGGGGAAGGTGTTGGGTAATAATTTAGAGAGTTAGGGGTAGTATAGTGTAGATATTTATGTATTAGGTGTTACCGAGTACCGAGTTAACTAAAAATAAATTGTAACGAGATAAAATAAAATATAATGAAGTTGTAAAAATTGTAAAATAATATTCCTGATGAGAATCGGAAGTTAAAATAATGATCGGGTTGAAATATCGCAAACCGACGGAGTTATAAGCTTTGACCGGAAAACGTAACAGTTGATTTGAAAACACCGGGTAAATTAATAATATAATTTTTATATTATTATTATGAGTATAAAAATGTGTTAGGACCATAGTTGGAATTATCGGATCAATTATTCAAAATAATAGCTCATAAGATAACGTTTATTAGGTAGATAATCGTACGTGTACAGAAATGACGCAACTCCCGCATAAATGACAAAATTTTCTCCGGAGGTGAATAGTGTTTTATGAATAGTAAAATTTTAAAACGCTTCTCAGAATATCAAACTGACCTCAAAAATGATGAATAGTAAAATGATGAATAGTGATCGATGAATAGTAAATGTGAAAGTTCGGGAAAAGACCAGAATTTACGAGTTGTGACAATAGCTAAATGATTATCATCAGTGTAGTCCTAGTGAAACACGATATTATTAGCAATGCACTGGGGATCCTTCAATTTCTCATCTAGTTTATCTCTAGTTCTATCTTCTATCTCATTGGACTCATCAAATGATTGCACATCGGGAGGGGCATGATTAGGCTCAAGCATAACGTTAGCATCATAAAGTGCAGGTTGGGCACCTATACCGCTCCTAAGAAAATTGGCTTTTGATTTAGGGGCATCCATTTCACTAAATTCGTCACTTAACTTCCTATGCTTTTGAATCATTTGAGCAGTTTGAATGGTTTGGCCTTGTGTGTACAACTTGTCTTCGAGCTTATTCTTCAATGTTTTAAGACATAAAAAAATCATTTAAGAGTTTTGTTTCCTTATCTTGAAAATCTAGTTTTTGAGTAATCATACTCTTCTGTATCTCCTGTTTTTGTTTAACAGACTGATCCAGATGCATTTTCAAAGAATCTAACTCCCTTTTAAATGTTTCTTCCTTTTTCTTATGTTCAGTTACAAGTACACGCATTTGCATATCCATTTCCTGTTCACGTTTGGTTAGCTCAAATTTGCCCGTTGCTCATATATGGTAACCTGATCCTTAAGGATGTTAAGTCTAGTGGTCAAAGAGTCATCAAGATAAAGGCAGTGTTCTCATGCAATATATAATCATCATTCAGAACAGAAAATGCACTACTTTGTACAACAGACGCGACATTGTGTTTCACATATTGTTCACATGGGTCAACATTGCTATTTCCCATGTCAACATCATCTGAATTAACATCGTTTGTCGGTTGTACTTTATTAGGAATCTTTTGTTCATCAACTATGTCATACAGTTCGAGTACCTTAGCACATGACACATGTTCTTTTACTGATCTGATATTTGCATCCACATCATGTGTAACAAGAATCATTGAACTATTGGTGGTGTCAAGCTTATCAGTCTCTGATCCTCCGCCTTCGGTGACCACTGACCCAACCTTCGATGTTTTACCTGAATCCACAATACCATCACTTGATTGCACCTCACATGTCTTCACATTGTCTTCAAACTTAAGTTTGTGTTGTGCTCTTTCCTCAATGTACTCCTTAACATTACCCATAAGTTTGAGTAGTGTGACTCTGAACACGTCAACTTCGATTCCCGTGTAATTAGCAAAGCACTTTTTCATCATTTGACTCTCATGATCATACTCCTCACCGAATCTCGAATCAACGAACACTTGGAGTTGGTTGTTGAGCACACAGAACGCAACCATAGATCTACCTTCAGAAAATTCACCGTTGTCCAGTTGTTGTTGAGTTGATCTAAGTATAGAATCATCTTGACTGTGAATGTCTCAACATCTTGACCAAAGAGTGATGTGAACGCACGATTGTATCCTCCCAAGTATCCAGGTTGTGCACAAAGAACCTTGAGATGTGAATGAAGTAATCGAAAACATTCAATGCAACTTTCTTTTGCATTATCGGGCAAATGATGAAGTGGCTGATGAAGTTCTCTCTCAGATCTGACATATTCCGAAGTATTATACATGATGCAACAAAACTATGAAATGAACGAGCACGGGATTTTACAACTCTTGTGATTTAAACCGAGAAATCGAATCTTTCGCAGGATTTTCTAAATTCAACAAAAGAAACCGTGAAATGATGAATGTTGGATGGGCACAATGATGAGAGATTTTGTTCTAAACTTGATGATCATTTGATGGACTTGGTGATATGTTGTTAAGTTGTGATTCGGTTCGATTGATCCAAGTTGTTACGGTGAAATTATGGTATGAAAACTTAAAACCTCAATAACTTCACTTCGGAGGTGATTTGGCCTCAAAAAATTCGTTTCACGACTTCGTGGTGAAACCTCACAATATTCAGCCTGTTCCGGTCATTTTGACAGGTATTTCGCTGAAAACGGATTATGGTCGTTTGAAGTTTTGACGTAAAAAGTCAACTTTGGTTAACTCGCTGAAAGAGCAACTCGCTGAAAACCAAGTCGCTAGAATGGCAACTCTCTGAATGAGCAACTCTCTAAAATGGTAACTCGCTGAAAACCAACTCTCTAAAATGGCAACTCTCTAGAATGGCAACTCGCAGAAAACCAACTCTCTAGAATGGCAACTCGCTAAATTCACAAAAATCCAAAATCTGACAACTCGCTAGATAATGAGACAAAAGTGTCACTGTCTTAGCGATTTGTCCGTTTTTCCCAATATAGTAAAAGACAACTCCCTAGTCAGAAAATCACCAACTCGCTACCAATGATTTCCAACTCACTAGGAAGAAAACACCAACTCGCTAGGAAGAAACCTACTCCGAGGGACAACTCGCTAGATAGAAACAAGCTACAAATTGCTCCAAGAATCAATTCTGTGAATGATACAACTTAACAAATTGAAAGACTACTACCCAAGAACATCATAGAACATGAAAGTACATCAATAACACTTAACAAGTCACACAATGAGATCAAACTATAGAAATAGTAAATATACTATTCGAACCAAGTACAAACACAAAACCACTCCACAAATTCGAGCACCAACAATCCTAGGATGAAACCATGGCTCTTGATACCAATTGTAGGATACTCTAATGTATAAACTCGTATGGTTTTGTGTTTAAATGGATCGAATGTGAAGAAAACTAGTGAGAAGTTAGAGAGAGAAAGAGTAGAGAGTTGGGAGCCTTTTCTAGAGAAAGAAACAAGATGAATATTAGATTAAGTGAAAGGTCCAACCCTCTCCCTTGGTGGGAGAGGGTATTTATAGTTACATACTAACGCCCCATAAAACGGGCTGTGGAGCGGGCTGACAATGGGTAAAGACCCGACCCGACTCCACGATGTTATGATATCTAAACTAAAACTAAACCTAAACGATTACGACTACGAGCTAATTAATGCTAAATGATACTCGGGGTGACCGAGTCTTTTAGATGAATATTTATATTCCTAAGAGTATATAAGTATAGGGAAAAGGAAACATAAGTTCCTGCTGAACGAATATCATCTGCCAACCGAATAAGAGATCAAGGATCAACTGAACAAAATGTCATAAATCATAAGAATCAAATCATAGAGAAACATAAGGAGATCATAATGAAGTCAAAGGAATCAAACAGAGAATAATAACCATATAACAGAACAGAAATGCCCATCGAGCTCAGAAATCATGCCACATGCTTAGTCACATAATCATATCATATCATATCCATATATACGTCAAATCATAAGTTGTACAAGGAGTAGCTAGCTTCAATGTACCAGAAGTGAAATGGGGTGCATGGCCCGCACAAACCAATCACTAATCATATCCAAAATAGAACAAAACAGAATCTAGGATGCATCCATACGCCCTCTGCAAGACAAAATACATATGCCAGTACAAGACTGTACATACATATACATAATGGCCATGTGCACAAATCATCATATATCATAATAAAACAGAACAGAAGGGGACGCCATTGATCAATCACACCTCCACAGAAAGTGTCATGCCATTGGTGCCTCAATTACATGGTCATGGTACCTCCATGACTAGTAAACAAATAGCTCGGGCAACAGAACATAACAAATCATACCAAAGCATATCAGATCATCATATCATATCTAAACAGAACATATCAACTGAACGAAATCATATCATAGCAAATGGATACCATAGCAACTGAATAACAAATCAAATATTAAATCAAATGATCATATCAAAGGGAATCATAGCAAACGGATCATATCAAATGGAATCATAACATAGCAAATGAATCAAGTCAAGGATCGAATGTCATGAGAAATCCCAACTGAGAAGGGATAGAATATTTTTACCTCAACCCGCAAAGGAAACCATATCAAAAAACACAAGGATCGGAAGTTACTCCATCTTCAGCGAATCAAACCTTCGGGGGATTACCACGAATCTTGATCTTTAGTTCTTGATTACAAACAATTATGGAGGCTAGGGTTTCCTTTTTTTCTCTATTTTGATTATGGGAGAAGAAAAAAAATTTTTTAATGGATTTATCAAATTCTAATTTGGCTTGTGGTGTATGGATTTAAATAAAAAAAAACTAAGCCCAAAACATTTTTTTTAACCAATTGGCCCAGTGTTACATTTATATTACTATTTATTTATTTAACTTATGGTATAATTAAAGTAGATAATTAAAAAGTTAACCCAAATTTTAGGGCGTTATAATCATCTTCAACCTCCAATATGTTCTTACCTACTTAATTTTCTCTTGAATTTATAATTCCTTTTATCTAAACACTAAGAACATCATCACCAACCCAGATATTTAAAAATTATGACCACCCTTTGGCACCACACTCAATTTAATATCTCAGAAACACACCATCACTGCTAATCCTTTATTTTTTTTATTACTCAAAACCTTGTTGCTTCATCAATAGTTACTCGCATAAATACCACCATTTGTACCCAACATCTTTAACATTTTTAACAAACGTAGATATGGACAAAAAATGACATGAGCTTGTTGGTCTGAATTTCTACAAGCTAGACATGAAGCCTGTAGTCTAGTTTGAATTTCGAACTCCATGTAAAACCCTTAACACTCACATTTGCATTCATCCTTATGGCCAACTTTATTCAATTTTATCAACCCTAAGCAGGTGTGCAAGAAAACCTCTAATCACTATATAATTTTTTTCTTCCCATATTTAGTTATTGAACACCAATCTCATCTCTTTTTCCACCTTTTCGGCCACCATCCACCGTATTCCGACCACCACCATCCACACGCCCTTTCTTGGCTGGAAAAAAATCAACAAACATGTTGGTTCTGATAAATCAACCAAATTCACCTTCTGAAGGTCAGTGAACATTAAGTCTCTGATAACGAGTAGAGAATATGTCACTTCATAACTATCGAAGTGAACCTGGTAGTTATGAGTAGTGATATACTCCCTGAGAGTTATTAGAGAACATGTCTCTCTGATTAATATTTAGAAGACGACTCACTGATAAAGATATCAGTGAGTGTTATATAAAGCTCAGAAAGCCTGAATGGCTTCAGGGAAGTCTAAGACCAACTGAGAAGGCAACCTCATAAACTGATGCGGAGTCATGGAGTGAAGTTACAAGGAGCTAATGGCAACACCAGAGTCAATGAGATTTGAAAAATCTCTCTGTGACTCTGAAGACTTTATTCTGATTACAACCTAAACGTTAGAACGAGAAAGGGGCTTACACAAGAAGATAAGCTTAAGTACTTATCGATATACGTGAAACATGCATTGGAACTCTCAATTATCAAATTAGAAAGAGCCAAAAGTAAAATTCGAACTAGCTTACTAGGCATGTGCCTATTTAAAGCAAGTAGACAACTTACTATGCAACCCACATGCAACCACTGTTTCCCTTCCTATATAAACCGATGTCGTAATCAAAGTTAACTAGAGATTCCTACAAAGAAAATAATACAAAGTATTATGGTTAGAATCCTCCCCTCCTAGGAACAAAAAATCAGTTTGCAGTCTTTTGTTGTTTAATTTTGGAGAGTTCTTATTTGTCAAAAATCCGGGATAGTTTTCTGTAGGCTACTCTTTGTAAATCTTGTGGATTTATACATTAATAAAGATTTATAATAGGTGAAAATGATAATAGTGTTATTAGCGTGTCTATGTCATTCTCAAGTAAACCCTACCTCCAAGATTTTGATGTTCATCCGTTTTCCTCACTTGCTAAAACTGATGTTCATATCTTTCATGGTTTTCATGAACAACCAACCGGACCCAACAAGTGGTATCAGAATGGGTGGGTTTTTCTCAATCCATATCCGTTCTTGATTGATTGCTAATAAATCTTAGTCGTTCTTGAATGACGGCTAATAACACTTATCCACTACCATTCCCGACAACCCCACCATAAATATCAAACGAAGAATCAGCCTCATTTTTATAAGATCAAGTTCTGTCTTAACTTTCTTGTACATATGAAAGTTTCTTTAAACTTCTCTCTTACTTTATTAACTACACTCTTCTCAGTCCTACATTTTTGTCAGTACCAATGATCAAAAACATCAGAGTATATAGATTTATCCTGATATTCTGATCAAAGGATAGTGAGAAAAATGTGGGCATAAAACCTCTCCAACTGAAAAGAGTGGTAATTCAAGACGTATCTAAATGGTTACTCTTAGTAGCGACAAGTCCTTAGTTAAGGAAGCATTGGAGAAGATTAATGAAGCATCTGAAATCACGATCGATGGAGGAGCATTAGGGGAAGAATGGTATTGTCTTCAGTCGTGCAGAAATGATATATCAGGGAGTATTACTGAATGAAATATTCCATGAATCTGAATGATAAATTCACTGAAGACACAAACAACAAGGGAACAATCTTCACTGTCACACATCTTAATTCTCTTTCTATACGTCAGTTGTAAGATGAGTCAATACAATCCACTTCACACCAATGATCGAGGTCTTATGAGTCAATACACTCAAAATGAAACCTCGTAAAACAAAATCCCACCAAAAAAAATTTAGGAAAAAAAATCTCCATACAATTCAAACGTGTGGAAGTGGCATATGGATCTTCCAAAAGGGCAGTCGGCCGGTTCTGCTTATGGGGTGGCGGCTATGATTCGTGGTTTGCTGGTGGTGGTGTGGAATAACATTTTTGGTGGTGGTAGCATTGATGGGTGTGATGGCAGGACATGGATATGGTTCTATGGTGTTGAATCAGATCCGATGGTGAAACGACATTGTTGGCCGGATTTTTAGATAGAAAAGTTTGAAAGAAAAGCTTGAGAGATAAAAGATTGATGAAAGAGAAAGAGGTTTTTTTTTTTTTTTTTTTTTTTTTTTTTGTGTGAAGATATATGTGGTGATGGGTAAATTGACAAATAAAGTGACAAAAATGGGTGGTTGAAGATGATAGAGGGTGAAATGACAATAATACTATCAGGTCTATAATCGGGTGAAGCTACTTAACAGAAGTACTAATGATCGTTAGCTTTCGGTGGCATATTTGAACGCCAACATGAGCTTCAATGACTAAATTGAAAATTTTATTTTTTGGTGGTTTTCTTGCATTTTCCAAAAACATTATGGACAAAAAATTGCAATTTGCCCTCAAGAAAAAGACAGCCCATTTCTTGCATAAACAAATACACCACGCGGCTGTATCAAATGAAGATGTCACCACTCTATAAGCACTAGTTCTCTCCTCTTTTCTCATCACCTCCACCAACATTTAACCAGAAACATTAGCCACTTTTTCACGATGGATGAAAACTATTTGCAACTCTTTATTGATGAGACCTCGATGACTAACCGGATGGTGCTCGGGGCACTGCTGCCAACGAAGACGTGGGAAACGTTACCACACTTTTTCCAAACGTGGCTTCGGAACTATACGAGTGGAACACTAGTGTATTTTATCACAAGTTTACTTTGGTGCTTCTATGTTTATTACTACAAACCTAACGTCTATGTTCCAAAAGGTATGTTTTTCATAGTTTCAGTAGCTTGCTTTTTTTTTTAACGGCAGTCACATTCACGCATACACCTAGTAAGAACTAAGCAACTGTCATTATAGTTAACTTTTGGTATATACTTTGTAAGTAGGCATTAACTTAGTGGTCATTCACCGCAAATGTACGATGGTCGGTCGTCACATAAAAGAGATCTACAGAGTTATAATTATCAGCCGATCTAAACATTCTAGGAACTAATTATCCTTCCGTCTCAAAATTATTGTCGCTAGTAAAAAAAACATTTTAAGAAAAGCGAGAATAAAAATATACTCTTCAAACAATCAAATCATCTTTGCCCATTAAATTCTTTTTTGATTAGTTGATCCAAGAAGAGTACTACTCCCTCCGTCCCAATATTATTGTCCACCTTTCCTTTTTTGTTTGTCCCAAAATAATTATCCATGCCTAAATATAGAAATGAAAATAGTTTAAGTTTACTTTACTACCCTTAATCAAATTTATTATTTACAAAGTTAAATGAAGTCATTAATTAATAGTCAAAGGGTAAAACTGTTATTTTGTTAAAAAGTAAAGAGAAAGCTGTAATAAATGCACTTTTTTTAAACTGTGTGTTTTTGTCGAAGGACAATTATTTTGGGACGGAGGGAGTATTATTTTAAGACATTCAAAAAAAAGTAAGGATAGTAATTTTGAGACGAAGTATTAGTTTTGTTCTTTGGCTTAAGTTTGCATTTTGGTTACAAAAGCTTTTAGTTTTCTAATGGATCATAATTGGGAATCAAATAACATGCACTGAATTTATTTCCTTTCTAGTTTTTTATTCTATGGGAAAGAACGTGATAATGAATAATCAAGATATGCGATTCTGACATGGTTGGTTTTAGAATGCATTATTGAATATATAAGATATATTTAAAGTATACAAAGAGTCAAATACTTAGGGCGTTGTTGTTATTGATGCTTTTAGGCCGGCAACGTGGTGGGTTCGAACTTTATTTGATTTAGTTTCCGTATAGAAAAAATGTAAAATTGAAATGAAAATAAATTAAAATGCTCGAATTGATTTCATGTGCATTACAATGGGGCTCAAGCAATGGAAATTATAGTGTTAAGGAATTGTTTTTCTGGAAGAAAAAAAAAAATACTGTAGTCGTGCAAAATAAAAAGAGATCCAGAAAAGAACGAGTTACATATTTTATTGCGAATGTCATTTTTGATTGAATAAAATATTCCCTGCTTTTGTACGTGTTATTGATTTTTGTCAAATAGAAATACAATAGGTACAAATGTACAATAATGCAAATATTGCTCACCAACAAAAAGTCCAAAACTATTAGTCGGGCATGTGCCGGATGTTGGTATTAACTGGAAAAGCATGTGTTCAACTTCGGTGTATCATTCAAATTTCCGACGCATGGTTAACAACTATTATTACAAACAAGAACACTAAACTTGAATAGACAGTACACATAAATTTAATCCTCTTATGTTTATTTTGAATATAAAAGGTAATGTTATTGTGCTTGTGAATTTGCTTTTAATTTAAAATAAAATAAAAAATATTCAATAACTCACTCACTTTTTTTTTCTTTCATAAAAAAATCAACATTACTCATCATGTTCAAAATAAGTATAAGTGATCCGCATCCAATAAATATGAGGAATCCTCATCCAATTTATCATGAATTTTGGGCACACGCACACATAAAAATAGTGTTAAAATCTATTTGGGTATTGCTTTAACAACACCCTTATGGTATAAAAATCCTATAAATACATCTTTAAATTACAACTAGTGATGCACACAATATAATATCGCAATGCTTAAAACGGTATTATTTCTCTTCCATGTAGTGTGTTACCAATTTTCTTAGATATCAATTATTCTATTTACCTCTTTTAACTAAAAAATAGATTTTAGAAAAACAAACACAAACATTGATTTAATTACTGTGTTCATATCCATTTTTTATACCACCCATTGACAATCCTGGATAGAGTTAACTTCCGAAATTCAATCAAACCTTTTCTAGCTACTAAATGATAGGAAAGTGATAGGATCGGATAGAGCATTGAAATTTTCTATCCGTAATAATATAAGAAATTTGCTGCAAGACGATATTCCTAATTCATCCTCTTAACAAAACAATTATAACATTATGTTAGGATGACTATTGGCACAATAAACTGAAAGATAATTCAATTCGATCTATATATACTCGATCATATAGTTATAATGCACGGTATTATATATATCGGTAGATAAGATGAATGTGGATCAAACTTTTTTTACATAACAAGAGATTAATCTTCACTCTCCCTCCATCTTTATTTGATCTAATAGTTGAGATTAATCCCAACAATTTAAAAAATCCACTTTCATTTTTTTTTTTTCAAATATTAATATCTTTCAAACCGTTAATCGTTAAGCGAAAAAAAATATACCGTTACGACGAGCATTTAATTATCTTTCTATAGATAGGCTATTTGATATATTTTCGACAATTTTTTTTTCCCATTTTTTTCACGTTTTTTTCGTGGCCGAAAAAATCATATATGATATTACATATAATATCATATATGATTTTTTCGGGCATGAAAAAAACCGTGAAAAAAATAGAAAAAAAAAAAATTGTCGAAAATATATCAAATAGCCTATCTATAGAAAGATAATTAAATGCTCGTCGCGATGGTGTAATTATTTTCGTTTAACGATTAACGGTTTAAGAGATATTTAAATTATAAAAATAAGTGAAATATTAAAATGCTTTTAATCTCAACCATTGATATTTTTTTTTATATGAATGGTAGGGATGAGTTCCTTAGTATGTCAGGAATGTTTGGTTTTTTAAATAACTCGACTCCAAAACTTATACAAAGTAATCCATAAACACAAAATGAAGCACGTATATGTCATTATGTCAACATATATTTTTTTAATCTATTTTGTGAATTTATAAGAAGGTAGTGTGTCACATAATTAGAGTTGAGCCAGTAGTTACGTTTATAAAAATAGTACTCCATTAGAGCTGTCATGTACTCTTGTATGTTACACTATTGTATTTATTATTTTTGAAAAATAAATCCTGCTCAAGACAATTCCAAATAAGCCAAACTTGCCTTTGCCTTTGCCAAATTTGGCGTGTTTGATTCTGAGTTAAAACTACGGTCTAAAACAGGCACCTTGCTCAAACCACTAAAAGCTGTAATTAATAATCTCATATGTGAGGGCAGAGCTATTTCTGGAGAATAAATTATTGCAACTTTACCAAATAAGATACTCGTATATAAAAAAGTACGAGTAACATTAAATAATACGTATATAAATTATAGGACTTTTTTTTTTTTTTTTTTTTTTTTTTTTTATATACTAGATCTCAAGAACTACAAAGCATCTTTCTCTATCAAAAAAATAAAAAATAAATAAACAACGTTACGCAGAAAACGATTCAAAGTATATTACCTGTCGACTTGAGTCTGTAAATAGTACGAATATCATCATGCATAATGTGAAGCTTTTAATGTACGAGATGTATTTGTCTCTCGCGTTGAAGTGGGTCCAAAAAACATTTATTTCCTAACTATGAAACAAAATTCTCATTTAAATATATAGTACGTAGTATATAAGAAAACTAACTAATTACGTATGTAAATGGTAAATATTTAAGATAATGATGCTCGTAATAAGAATAGTAGTCCGTGTATTTTTTATTTTTTTTATTTATTTATGGGTTTTTCTAATAACAGCCTTAAGGAGTGTGGTTAAAAGAAATTTTTTTACTACAATTTAATGTAAGAAATTAAATCATGCAATCAGAATCAAATGTTTGTTGTGCATTCAGATTTTTCGGGTTTGACATCCAATCATAGTGATTTATAGATGACTTTGTAATAAAACTCATTCTCTTAACGACAACCCTAAAGGCTGTGATTAGTAAAACTCTTTATTTATTTATTTTTCTGATAATAAATGTTAAAAATCAAATTGATGTGTCTGAAGTTAAAATGTAAAGTTTAATGGACTTGGAGGGGTTTTTTTTTTTTTTTTTTTTTTTTTTATATAGGTTAACTTATTATTTTATTAAACTTAAAAATTGTTAGACATAAAGTTCAATTAATTGAAGGGCTAATTTTGTTATTTATTAAACTCAAGAGGATGTAAATGCATTATGTAGTAACTTAAGGGGGTGTTTATGCATTTTCCAAATGAAGTTTACTGTTCATGAACACATTTGGATGCACATCGTTTAACTATAGATTTAGTACCTCTTTGGTTTGAGGATGTCAGCACTGTTGGACTAGATTTAAGTGATAATAAAATGTTTGGTAGCCTTTTCAAAAAAAAAGTAATGGAATCTCTTTGGAAAAATCATTCCTGGCTATAATGAGCACTTTTGCTCCATTCCACCTGACACGTAAATGTCAGCCACACAACATGTCATTTTTTTTTTTTATCTTCTTTGTCTTTTTTGTTGTAAAGTTTTTAAATTAAATAATTAAATATTTTTAATTAAATATATAAACTAAATAATTATTAATTTTCTCTCTTCTACTTTTTTTTCAAACCATTTCTAAATCCAAATCCAATTCTAAACCCACTTACAAATCAAACGGACCCTAAGAATTATTTGGTAAATGTTAATATAAGGATTAAATATTAGATATTTGGTAAATGTATTCATCCGTCATTCCATTGTACGCATGTTGGCAAAGGGAAGGTCAAATGGGCTTTTTCTTATATCATGTTATAGATAGCCTATAGCAAGAAAGCCATAAGATCTACAAGGCTTGTGAAAATTCAGAACTTAATGATAATTCTTATTTTGTGTTACTAGTATAAAATAGTCCAAAATTGTAGCTTAACATAAGCAATTTTAAGCATAACTTATTACTGTACCGGGTAAATCCTTTCTTCCCTTCATCCCTTCATGTAAGAATATGCAAAACTAGAGGCAAATATTTGAAACCAAATTGGTACCAATTATAACAAAGAACATGTTCTTGAAATGTCTACTTTATATCGCCATCCTCCTCTTCTCTTTGAGTCATCATATCTACACCATAATGTTCATCTTTCCAAATATGATTCATATTGTTTATGTGTGACTTAAATAAGTTTATAATTGTGGGTAACAAAGTTGTACTTGTTACTTGATCTTACGTTTCGTGTTTATGATAATCATTATTGGCTTCCAGAGGCTATCCCTTCAAGAAAAGCAATGCTGCTACAGATGTATGTCGCAATGAAGGCTATGCCAATCTACACTGCTCTTCCAACAGTCTCAGAGTACATGATTGAGAACGGATGGACTAGATGTTTTGCCCGCATAAGTGACGTTGGGTGGTTTTCATACACCTTATATTTGTGTATATATCTAGTACTTGTAGAGTTCGGCATTTACTGGATGCACCGAGAGTTGCATGATATTAAGCCTTTGTACAAATACCTTCACGCAACTCATCATATCTACAACAAGCAAAACACACTTTCACCGTTTGCTGGTGAGTCTCTATATACAAGTTTGAGTCATGAAAACAGTCACTTTTAGTATTTAACCTAAGTATAATTTTGTATCAGGATTGGCGTTTCATCCTATAGATGGGATACTGCAAGCTGTACCACACGTGATCGCACTATTCCTAGTGCCAACACATTTCTCAACGCATATAGCGTTGTTATTTATTGAAGCGATATGGACTGCAAATATTCATGATTGTGTAGATGGGAAGATATGGCCAGTGATGGGCGCAGGTTACCACACGATCCATCATACTACGTATCGTCATAACTATGGGCATTATACGGTGTGGATGGACTGGATGTTTGGTACGCTTCGTGATCCTTCAGAGGAGGAGACCAAGAAGATGTGAATTTGGTTGTGGGGTACTAATGTAAATGGTTGAGTGATGGTTAATTTGGTTCATTCCATTTTTTGATTTTTAAGTCAAGTAGTTTTAGGTGGGCGAAGATGCATGATGGTTGGGGGTGGGCCATGCTTACGGGACTTGCCTCCTTCCCTCGTACTGTAACGTTGGAATCTTATTTGACAATAAAAGCATGATAAATATGCTAATTTTTGTCTTGTGTTTATGTGTAAACTTCTGCTGCAATCACCAATCCAAGTTACTCTGGTGGGGATGGTGGCAGTCCTAAACGTGTTACTACTTGAATGTGCAAAAATGGATTTAAACCTGAACGAGGCACGAGACTTTGTCAGAAAATGGATTTAAACCTGAACGTGGCACAACGCACAAGACTTCGACCAAAAAAAAAGGCTCCACCCAGACCCATTTAAGATGTGGTCCTTATGTCTTCATAGTTCATCACATCAAAGCTTACTTATAATTGCATGTCTGTTGGGACCAAATTGAGGCACGGTTCTAGGACCGGTTACGCCCTACCAGTTCAAGCCTGATTACATCTTATTATACTTCTTTAAGATTTATTTTTTATAACTTGATTACAATCTGTCTTTTCATATTAAGCATAATCATTAGACATTGTTAATAGTAAAGCGTACTCAAAATCTTTTTACAATCATAATAAAATAATGATAAATATGCAGAGAAAAAGAAACATAATACATCGGTTTCCGACATTGAGATAAGCCTTGTAAAGCCCGTCCTTCTGCACCTCTATTGGTGCTGGTATCAGAAGGGCGGATTTAACATTGAAATATTGTATGCACGTGCATACCTTGGGGGAATCTGGGATTGCTTATTTTCAATTGCTTGTCTGCTTACAAAAGAAATACTAGACAACAACATGCTTATTTCTTGTTGCTTATTTGCTTTGAAATAAGCGTACAGTTAAAACTATATATCTGCTTAAAAAAAATTGAGCAGATAAGTACTTAATTAATCAATACCAAACATTCAGTAAGCAATCTTGAATCCACAGCGACAGTGGCGCATAGGAAAGAGGGATCATATTATCTGCCACTAAATGTAAACATAGCACTAAAGATCGCTCACACGACCGGAAGAACAGAGCTGAAGAAACTTCAATACCAATTCATATCCTGATATAATGTTTCACTTTACAAGGCGAAAACAAAAACAAAAGATCAAAAATAAATTAAGTGGATACCTTGTGTCTATGTTCAATAAAATACAAGATTTGGAACAACATAGTAAATACTAATAATAACAACACTCCCTTTCATAACAAATCAATTGCAAATGCTGGCGATCATAGCGTGAAGCTTGAGTCATAAATTACCTTTTCTTATACGTGTATTAGCGCCATAATGTAATCCCACACAACACTTGCTTCAAAAGTATCACCACACCAACGCCTTTCTTTTTCTAAACAAGTCAACACTCATTCTAGACTTCTCGGGCTTATTGGGTTTCTTTGACTTATCGAGTCTACTATCTAAACTATTTCTAGAAACTTCTGGAAGGTCAGGCTGCGACTCTATTGTGTCTGCTGTGCCAGTGGTGCCACTTTCAGACGCTTTCTTCTGATTCTCAACATCCGCTGTTGAGTTTTTTGACCCATTGCTGCTCGTTTTTAATTTTCCGAGGGCCAAGACAAACTTTTTCAAGTGTCGGATAAACTCAGGATAAAACTCAAGGTTGCAATGGCCTCCACCTGTTAGCCACAACGGTTCATACTTGTTCTTGCAAAGCTCCCATAGCTGTTTCCCGTGAGAATGATCAACAACTTCATCTGACGTTCCCTATAAACAACATAAGCAACTTAAATGTGTCCGGACTCCCATTTCTATCATCTTTTTTTTCATTAAAAAATGTAATAAGTAATCTTACGTGAATGACAAGAACTGGGCAACTCACTAGACCAATCTTGTCAATGTTCTGAAATCAACAAAAGCAGATAAAGGGTTAACTTTATATTCACAAGAGGAACAGAAATGGAGGGGGAAAAAAAGAAAGTACTGCAATTTTAGTATATTATTATAACCTTGTAAATATCGAACCAATAGGTTCGTTTGACAGGATAAAGCACCCTCATGCCCGAGAGGATTGGACTGTGTAGAACGACACCTCTTAAATCAGATGTACGTGATGCAAGATCAATAGTGGGTCCACTACCAACAGACTGACCATATAAGATTAGTTGATCATCTTTAACACCGTATTTTTCCTTGAGGCATTTATATACAGCATCAACGTCAGCGTATGTGTTACACTCAGATGCCTGTTAGAAGGCAAAAGAAAGGATAATTGTCAAATTATTTGGAACCATATATATATTTAAAAATGAAAAATGATTTGTATGCCTAAAACCTAGACCTAAAATTAGACCTAAAAATGTGATTGGTGCATTTGAAAATTTAATTGGTGGGAAATGATGAAAGAGAAAAGGTGCATGACACTAGTCAAAAAATGAATGGGGTAGATCTATTAGTAGGTCTAAATATCACAACTCTTTAAAAATATATAAGGTGCTTGTGAAATTAGATAGCAAACCTTTCCGGTTGATTGCCCATAGCCAGAGTAGTCATAGCTGCATAAGAGAATAATTTGGACGTTAAGAATTAGCAAATGCCCGTTCAAACTTCAAAGTTTATAATAAGGAATATCTATATAAAGGTGAGAATATATTCTGAGGACAGCTCAAGGATGTTTTATATCACTTCAGAGATATATTTATAACAAAAAATCTCACGTTTTTTGAGAGAAATTTCTAAACCGTATTTGGATAATACAAACTGTTGGCTTATTCTAAAATAAACAGTTTTAAATAAGAGGGTGTTTGGGGTTGCTTATATTTTCTGCTCATGCATAAGGACTTCAGGAAATAGCGTTTGAATCTGCTTATTAAAAATGTTGTAGAAATTTTCAATCTAGTTCATTCATAAACGGTTTTAGGACATGTGATGAAAAAAATGCTATAGAAATATTCAATCTAATCCATTCATAATGAGTAGAGGTGGCAAAACGGGCGGGCCGGGCGGGCACGGGCCACGGGGTCAAACGGGCACGGGCTAAATGGGCACGGGCCAAACGGGCGCATGCTATACGAATCACTTTAGAAAAGACCGAAAATGACGAAATAAATTCCTCAAACGTAATACCACATTTATATTTAAAAAATTAAATATAGTATTACTATAAGTTTTTCTTTAAAAACAATTGTAATGTTATCCAATTGAAAGAAAATATGTGTCCGCCCATTTAACTTTTAAATGAGCAATATTATTTCAAAAAAAGAAGGGGGCTAAATGTGCCCATTTCTTTTAAAAACTTGTCCAAATTAGCTCATTTTTTTGATTTTGGGCACAAATTGCCACCTCTAATAATGAGTTTTAGGTTAGATATGATGGTAAGAAAGTAATCATATTTTCATCTCAAATAAGCACTTTGAAAAAAGCATGTCCCAACCTTCTATGCACATAAATCTGTTTGGATGATCCAAACGCTTCAAACTGCTTGTCTACTTATAACTTAGTGGATAAGCAGAAAAATTAGCAATCCTAAGGGTGTGTTTAGTTGATGAAAGAATTTTCCATTTTTCCGGAAATTTTTCATATGAAAAGGAACAAATTGAAAATCCGTTTAGTCACAATTTTTTTCAACAATTTTCAAAAAAAGTGATTCTCATTCTCTAAATTTTAACTAAAAATTAGAAAGCCCATTCTACTCCACTTTTTTTTCTCATTTTTTCTCAAACAAAAGAGACGGGATCTACAAAACGTAAAAGATACACCATTCTAACCCTAATCTCTCGTATCATCCTTCACCGTCCATTCTAATGACCGTTTGTAATTATTATTAAATTATTTGGTTTATACGTTTTCATGCGTTTTCATCTGTTTTTATACATGTTCATCCGTTTACATCCGTTTTCGTCTACTTTGTACGTTCTCGTCCGTTTTTGTACGTTTTCATCCGTTTTATGTGGTTTAATACGTTTTGTACGTTTTCATCCGTTTTTATACATTTTCATCCGTTTTTAACTGTTTTCATCCATTTTCGTAGATTTTTGTCCGTTTTATGCATTTTTTCTATATTTGTCATTTTTCGTCCTTCTTTTGCGTTTTTGTGAATATTTATACGTTTTCGTCCGTTTTATGCGTTTGTGTACGTTTTATATGTTCTATACATTTTCGTACGTTTTTGTACGTTTTCTACGATTTTTGGACGTTTTTGTATGGTTTTGTACGTTTTCATGTTTTTTTATCCGTACAAAAATGTATAAAACATACAAAAATGTACAAAAGCGTACACAAAAAAAACAAAAACGGAAAAAAAACGAACGAAAGCGTACAAAAGCGTACAAAACATACAAAAACGGATAAACAGATGAAAAACGTAGAAAACTCATGAAAACGTATAAAACATACAAAAATGTACAAAAACATATAAAAGCGGTAAAAAAAGGACAAAATTAGATGAAAGCGTATAAAAACGTACAAAAGCATACAAAAACGGATGAAACCGGACGAGAACGGATGAAAACGTATAAAATGAAAAAAAACAAATGAAAATTGATGAAAACATATAAAAACGGATAAAATAACATGAAAACATATAAAACCGTACAAAATCAGATAAAAACGTACAAAAATCCAATATGAAAAAAAGTTGACTATAAAAAGAAGAATGCTTGAAAATAGCTTTCATCTAAACATCTTTTCGTTTTTTTAAAAGGGAAAATATAACTCTATCTAAACGGGTTTTCAAAATTCTCAACTCTTCTCTAGAGAAGAAAAACCAATTCCTTCTCTAGGAATTTAGAAACGGAAAAGCATGAAAATTTTTCACCAACTAAATGCCCCCTAAGCATTCTCTAAGCATCTTGTTACCCTTGTACCAAAGCTAAAACTCTTAATAAAACCACTGGACGCCACCAACATCCGTCAAATCACAGACAGCAGTTACCAGCCACCGTTGTTTGCTCTCACTAATGGTCCATGGTCAAGTCCATGGTCAAATCCGTGTCCAAATCCGTGCCAATCCGTGTCCGGCCCAAACCGCACGTGGGACACGGCACGTGCGTGTCGGACACGTGTCCGAGCCGTGTCCGAGGCGTGTTCGTGTCGGACACGTGTCCGACACTGCCACTCCATACTTAGAGGTGTGTCCGTGCTTCCTAGATTACAACATTGATGACAGATTCATATTTCAATTTATATTAAAGTTGTATCATTTGATTATCTCGTGTAATTGGTATATTATGACTACGTTAGACCATAGATCCAACGTTGAGGCCAACAATTGGTATCAGAGCGGTTTAGAATCACTAACCAAATCATCATATACCAAGGTTCTATATTTTTGCTTTGAATCGAAGAGAAAAATCCCCATGTTTCGGTATAAGTTTTTTCTGCTAAAATATTATTCGAACTACAATAATCAAAGGTTTTCATCTTATTGTGTTCAAAGAAGATACCATTAATTTCTAGTCACCTCATAACGAATTACCGGCATCTAGAAAAGGCACCTTCAATTGTTTTGCAAAAATTTCCGATTACTTTTTTTTTACCGAAAGCATAAACATACCCAGGGATCAAAGTTTTTTGCTTTTCTTTTAAACAAACAAAGCAACCAATCGATTTAGAAACCAAGAACCATATACCACTCAAATTAACACGATAGTCATCAAAAAAGGGGCAAATAAGTGATTCATAACAAGGAACAAACACACCAATTGTTTCCTGAAGAATCAAGCACCCTAGATTTTATTGTTGAATCATCACACGATTCGACCATACACACGGCAGAAGACCCAAAGAGGATCATTCGAAGTTCAAACAAAGAACCCAACCGTGAAGAGAAGGTTAACCAAAAGCCAACAAGATCGGCAGTCAACCATCAAGAGAAACCCACAAGAAGCAGTTTCCAAGTCTCAAGGAAAGAGACTATTTTTATCTCTTGCGAAGAGATACAAAGAAAGAAAAGAGGCAGATAAAAAAGGCCACGGCATCAAGGAACCAAATATCATTTAGGGCTACGGTTATTATACCCCCCAGGTTCCGAAAATTACACAAACCACCCTTATTTTTTTTTACTTATATCTAGTATATTAGTTTGCAAAGCCAATATATATAGCAGTCTTTTTTGATAAGTTGCTATTTACTCATAAGTATCTTATCATATTTTTTGTTTTATAATAACCTAGTGTTTTTACGCTGTTTATTATAATTAGGAATAACTTTTAAGGAGTAATTAACCTTAGGTTTATTTCATTTTTGAATATATAATCTCCGAGGATAGTTTATTATTTTTAACTGATCCTATAGGTTTTGATTGTCATTTAGACACAAAACATAAGAAGCGCGCTAGATTTCTTTAACACAACCCGTGTTAGAATTTTTAGGAGATTATTCTTGTCATTATCCATAAGATATGACTAAAGATGGTGGAGATAGTGGAAAGAAGGAGGTTAGCACACCTAATACTACCCCTCAATGCCCGATGTTAAAACCCGCGAATTACTCATTATGGGCAATTCGAATGCAAATTATTTTAGAAGCAAATGGGTTATTGGAAACAATTGAGTCAACTGATACAACTCAACCCGATAAGAAAAAGGAGAACTGCTATTGCATACCTTTACCAATCCTTACCCGAAGAACAATTACTTCGAATAACAAAGCACAAAACCCCGAAAGCAATATGAGATGCTTTGAACGAAGAAATAGGACAATTATGTCTACAACTAGATGTATGTTGAAAGCAACAAACATGCCACAAAACTTTTGGGCTGAAGCCGTTAGGCATGTAATATACATCTTAAATAGTGTTCCTACAAAAGCACTAGAAGACATTACCCCATATGAGGCTATTAAACGAAGAAAGCCAAACCTAGAAAATTTATGAGTTTTTGGCTGCATAGCATATGTGAAGGTACCATCACAACGCTTAACAAAACTTGATGATAGAAGCAACAAGATGGTATACCTAGGAAACGAACAAGGATCAAAAGCTTACCGACTATTTGATCCAACAACACAAAGGATTTGTGTTAGTAGAGATGTGAAGTTTAAAAAGGATGAAGCATAGGATTGGGAAGATTACATGAGTGAACACACCAATGATGAACCTGAATGGATTGACTTCAAAATAGAAAACCTTGAAGCCACAAATGAACACCAGGATCAAGAAACCCAACCAAATGATGAGGACCATGATTACCTTAATAATAATGATGATGAACTTACAACATCAAATACAAGCTCACGCTCACACTCACAAACACCTCGCACACCATCAACAATTTCGTCACGAGAAATTCCTCAAGTTACACCAATCAATTCGATACAATCAACCTATCAAAGTGATAGTGGTTCAAATTCAACCACAAATTCTCATTCACTTTGATCATACACCATTGAGAGGTTTTAGAACCTTAAATGACATATACGAGGACACCGAGGAATTATTACTTGCTGAAGATAAACCAAAGAATTACAAGGAAGCATCAAACGATCAAAAATGGATCGAAGCGATGAAGGTCAAGTTAGATTCTATCAATAGGAATAACACATGGAAACTAACCACTTTACCCAAAGGACATAAAGCAATTGGCTTAAAATGGGTATTCAAGACCAATAAAGATGCTAATGGAAACATAGTCAAGCATAAGGCAAGACTAGTAGCAAAAGGCTACATTCAAGAGCATGGCATAGACTTTGAAGAAGTTTTCGCACATGTAGCAAGGATGGAAACTATAAGATTATTACTCGCCATAGCTGCTAATAACAGATGGGAAGTACACCATCTCGATGTAAAATCTGCATTTCTACATGAAAACTTTAAGGAAGAAGTGTACGTTTCACAACCCGAAGGTTTTATTAAATGAGAGAATTATGGAAAAGTCTATAGACTTATTAAAGCTCTATACGGACTAAGACAAGCACCACGTGCATGGAACATAAAACTAGACAACACCTTGAAGTCTTTAGATTTCATGAAATGTGCACTAGAACAAGCGATCTACACGAAAGCGTCAAGAGACTCAATTCTACTAATAGGAGTCTATGTTGATGACTTAATCATCATTGGCACACCAAAGAATGAGATCGACAAGTTTAAAGCTCAAATGGAAGACACATTTGAAATGAGTGACCTCGGATTATTAGCTTACCATCTAGGGATAGAAGTCACACAAACGGGAGATGACATATCAATAAAGCAATCTGCTTACGCGACCAAGATTCTAAAGGAAGTTGGAATGACAGACTGCAATGAAACCCTAATACCTATGGATCCAGGAACAAGATTGACAAAGAATACTGAAGGAACAATGGTCAACTCAACTGAATATAGAAGCTTAATTGGATGTTTAAGATATTTGCTCACACAAGACCTGACTTAAGTTATCCCATTGGATTACTTAGTCGATTTATGCAAGAACCAAAAGAGCAACATATGAAAGCCATTAGGCAAGTACTACGTTATGTTAAAGGAACAATAAACTATGGTATCACCTACAAACATAATGGAGGAAACAAGATACAAGGTTTCAACAACAGTAGTTATGGAGTCAACACTCAAGAAGGAAAAGGAACTATTGGAATCATTTTCTACCATGGTGAATCACCAATTAGCTAGAGCACACAAAAGCAAGCCACTGTAGCATTATCATCATGCGAATCTGAATTTATTGCGGCAACTGCAGCAGCAACACACGCATTATGGTTGAAAAGACTACTAAGCAGGCTTACACACTCGAAAGAAGAAAAGGTAACTATTATGGTTGATAACAAATCAGCTATAGAACTGATGAAGAACCCTGTTTTTCACGGACGAAGTAAACATATTGACACCTATGTAGTTAATCTCGGCGAGATCTCGCCGAGATCTCGTCGATATCTCGGATCTCGGGCTTAGAAAAAATCTCGGTTCAAAATCTCGGCCCAAAATATCGGATCCGATATTCTCGGCGAGATTGGCCGATATTTTGCCGATATTGGCTCCAAATATCGGCGAAATTTCCGAGATTTTGCAAATTGTAACTGTGTGACTATTTTTCTTCCTTCTTTCTTTTGACTTTATTAATTGATGATAAGATTTCCTTCGTGGGTTTGTGGATACCGAAGGAGGTTGTGTATTTGTGTTTGTTTGAGGTTGGATTAAAGCAGAAAAAGATAAGTAGAAGATTAGAGTGGCTGAACTAGCAAAAGAGCTGTGTGTTATCAAGAAAAGGAATTGTGGTTGCTGTAGATAAGTGAGGAGATTTTCTTGGCTGCGTGAAAAAGCATTAGGGTTTGAGGAATTATAGGAAGTATTTAGGGTTTGTTATTGGGCTGCTATCTAAATTGTTTATTTTGGCCCAATTAATAAAAATATACAGTTTATTTTGTTACACAATGTAACTTTTAAGCTATATTTTTTGTTTAATCTTTTATGATTTTTATTTATATATATATATATATATATATATATATATATATATATATATATATATATATATATATATATATATATATATATATATATAATATTCTAAAAAATATAAAAACCGATATCTCACCGCGATAACCGATATTTCAAATCTCGGACCTTGAACGATACGAGATTTTTGACCGAGATAACTACATAGATTGACACGAAGTACCACTTCATACGAGAATGCGTTGAAAGAGAAGACTTACATGTTGAATTTATAAGTGGATAATATCAGAAGGCTAACATACTCACAAAGGCACTACCGAAGATCAAATTTCTAACAATGAGACATCTTATTGGAGTCAAAGATCTAGGAGACAACGATTGTGATTAAGGGGGAGAATATTGGGTTAATCCCGATCTACCCATAACAAAAGGTCAACCCGAAGTCAAAGTCAACCACAAGCAAAAGTCAAACCCAGGAATAACTGCCCAAAATAGCAGTTACATTCGAATGGACACATCTGTTGGTTCTATTGAACCAACACAACTCTTATTTGTACCTTTTCATTTCTTATAAATAGTTTAGAACATATTATTACAACATTGATGACAGATTCATATTTCAATTTATATTAAAGTTATATCATTTGATTATCTCGTGTAATTGGTATATTGTGACTACGTTAGACCATAGATCCAACGTTGAGGCCAACAGTTTTTCCGTTTCTATATTCCTTGATAAGGGAATGGTTTTTCTTCTTTAGAAAAGAGTTGAGAATTTTGAAAACCCGTTCGGATTGAGTTATATTATTCTTTTTTAAAAAGATTACCTCGGATTGCGACGGAGGGTAACGGCGGTAAGGATGGAAGGTGGAGATGTTACCAATGGTGATTAGGGTTAGAATGAGATACTTAATATTGAGAAAGGCCGTTTTTTTTTTTTTTTTTTTTTTTTTTTTTTTAGAGAGAGAGAGAGAGAGAGAGAGAGAAAAAGTGAACGGTAGACTGGGATTTTCATTTTTATAGTTAAAATTTGGAAAATGAGAATTTCACTTTTTTTGAAATTTTTTGGAAAAAAGTATGACTAAGGCTAGATGTAATGAAGGGTGACGGCTTACCCTCACCTCCACCCATCAGTTGCCATCCTCACTTAAACCTTTCATCCTCACGCGCTATGCATGGAAAAAAAAGGAGAGAAGTGGTGAGGGTGCTCACCACTTGGGTACCATGCATTGTATGTGAAAGAATTTTAGTTTAATTAATGGGTTTGGAGGTGAGGGGAGTGGTGACCATTGTGGCTGAAAGGTGAGGGGGGGTGGTGATGTAGCGGTGAGGAGTGTTGTCACCATTGTGTCTAGTCTAAAAGGGTTTTCAGTTTTTCCATTTTCCTATGAAAAATTTCCTTAAAAAATGGGATGTTTTCACCAACTAAACATACCCTTAGTATGTAATCTCATAACTTATTATATAAATCAGTTTTCTTAAAATACCTATTTATTTGAAAATCGGAATGACTTATCGCACTTACCCCAACACTCAAACAGATTACTGTGGCTTCAATTTACATAGTTCAGTTAAACGCACATTCGGAAATGCTCCAAGTATCAAGAGCATCAAAAAAAGATAAAGATAAAAAACAATCGTAATACTCGTTAGGAAGTACTAGAGGTTCCTAGAAAGCTAGAAACACATAGTACAATTTATATAGAATTCTATTGCCTATCTTAGGAGAATATTGTGTTGCGCTATAACTCTATAAGTTAACCTAGGGAGCTTCATAATGAATCCAGCCTCGTGAGACATGAAATTGAGCACATGCTGATGCTAGAGTCTAAATAATATATACTTTGAGCCACAATCTTTCCCTTTTGTGTTCATAAGTATAAAAACTGACCAAGAGGCAGTGTTGCGCCCTAAAAAAAGTACGAACACAATTAAAACAATAAAATTCTAGAATGTAGATGAACCTCAAGAATATTGCTTCTACAAAGAAAAACAAATAACACACACCATTGAGTTGATGTACAAAAAGTTATCAGGATCCATAGAACTAAACACTTCCCGTAATTCTAACTTCAAATTCATAATAAAACATCTGAATAATAATAACAGATTAACAGGGCATAATCTATTATGAAACAAAACCTCCAAAGAACAGCCATACCAACACCCTCCCGAACACCATCCACTTATTCTACAAAGAGTTAGCATGATCCAGACAGCTAAACTTTTCTTGAATTTACAATCCAATTATTCAAAATGTTAGAAGCACATATAAATAACAATTACCAAAGGGCTTCTAGTCTACCGGGTGTATTCTAAGGTGTTCCTATCAAAGGTCTAGTTTAGGGTATGCGTGTAACAATTACAGGCAACAGTCTTTCATTAATCTAAACGCACAATAAAGGTTTATCACAAACCACAAATAAACAAGATCAAACTTTTCTTCCCTATTACGTCAACTAATATAAATTTCAGCAGTAACATTACCCACCCCCCCCCCCCCCCCCCCGGGCGCAAAATCACACATTTCACTAAATTTCTTAATACAATCTTTATCACGAACAACTAATTTAAGGGTGGCCTAGTGGTAAAATGTGGAGGTCTGAAGTTCAACTTTGTGCAAAGAAAACTTACGCAAGAACAGCCATAACAACACCCTCCCTAACAGAAGCACATTAACAACAACAATTACCAAAGGGCTTCTAGCCTAGCGGTATCCGGGTGTATTCCTAAGGTGTTCCTCCCAAAGGAATTGATCATTCAAGTCCCACTTGAGAAATAGGCGTAGTTTTAGGGACGGTATGTGTGCCTTTGCCTTTCATATAAAAAGCATGAACAACAACAATTATCAGCAAATAGCTTTTATAGTAATCTAAACGCACAACAAACGTTTGACACAAACCACATAAACAAGATCAAAGCCTTTTTTCCTTCATAACTCAACCACCTTAACTCACTACCATAAATTTCAGCACAAACATTAGATGCCTTAAAACAAATTAAATACTCTAACCAAAATCCAAAAAACATACCACCATAAATAACCACTCGAAAACGCTTGTGACAATCATCAATAAAAAGTGAGAGGTCTCAAATTCCTAACAGTGAACAATACTTAATGAACACCATCGTGTTCGACTTATGAGGAGTTATATGATCCAGAAAAGTAAAGAACTATACGTTTCTTAAATTTCTAACTCGGAAAGTAAAAGAAGAATATCCGGACCAGAATTACACGGCACAATATAAATATTAAACTAAACATAGGAAAAACAAGCACCTTGAAGAACACCATCCACTCTAAAATACAAATAATAATACCAACATGGCATAATCTTTACTAGATCTTAATTCAACTACCTTCAATTTAATACCATAAATTTCATGACAAACATTAAATACTGAATCTTTAACTGAAGAAAAACATACCCAACAAGATTAACACGAAGACGAAGGCTCAACTCAACAAAAAGCTCAAACATTTGACCCAAATCAGCAGCATTTCCATGAGAATACAAAAGAGTAGCAGATGCTTTTGGATGTTTAATATGTACAGTCACTATTTCATTCCCTTTTTTAGTCCTTAGTTTCAACACATCTACACCATCTCTCCTTGGTACCTCCGGTATAAACAGCTCACCACCCTCGCCGGATTCCACCGTGTACGACGGCGGGCTTGGTGGAAAGAAAGCAAACTTAGCAGCTATTGATGACGTCACCCCACCCATCTATCACTATGTTTCATAAACTTTTTTTTTTTTGATGGATGACAGGAGGAACAGTGATGATGAGAGGACAGAAGGGTGTGGGGTGGATAGTGATGGTGGGGGCGGCGCGTGGGCGCGTGAGGTGGCAGGCGGCGGTGATTGGAATGTGCTTTGTTTAACTACTAGTAGTTGATTGAAAGTGAGTTTGGTTTTTTCTTGTACAAAATAAATGTTGGGATACCTTGTGTTGTTGTCTTTTGATAATACTGGATTCCCAAATATAGACTTAAATAAAATACTACTTTTATTGGTTTTTCGATTGTTGTCTTTTAAAAAGTTGGTCACGTTTTTTGTTTACCTAGTTTGGTCATATAATTAATTTATAATGTCGCGGCAATTTATTTATTACTACTAACTATCTATTTGACAAGTTCAGCTTGACTAGTTCAATTAAGGTTTAACCTTTAAAATCGATCGAGCTTACATTTCGATCTAGAACATAATGAATCATTGTTAAATGACTCAACTTAGAAAACTCTATTAGGCTCACAAACCTCAAGAACTTAGTGTTTTTGGATCTCGACTTGAAAGTCTACTATTGTTGCTCAAACTCGATTTACTTAAAGCAATTCGATTTTAAATAATTTGCAAGTCTCAAATATCTTATGAATTGAATCGTCTTAAACACCCTATATGATATATGTCAAACATATTTTAATACAAGCGTATTTGCCCGCGCGTTGCTGCGGGGCAGCTGTGCTTATTTTTATGAGAAGTAGACTACAAAGTTTTGAGCAATCAAAAACACATACCAGATGCATCACTATTTCCAACTCTAGAGCACAATTACAGTATACGCTATACACTAAATCAATGTAGCATTTTTATCCAAAAAAAAAAAAAAAAGTCATATTTTTGAAAATGGAAAAGGTACCACTATTTCCTGGAGGAATATATCAGGTAACATATAGACTACAAAACCATTCTATATATCAGTATACAATTCTTGTGATTTAAAAAATGGTAAGGCCTATGAATGGAAAAGGCAGATGAATGCTCCAATAGGTCGCAACACCATATTTTGAAAAGAAACACAAAAGCTTAAGGACACTTGATTTGCAACACCCCTTCCATTACATCTGCACCCTGCTTGTATATTTGTATCGTCTACTCTTGTTCTTTTACTCTGAAAACAATCACAAAAGCTTAAGGACACTTGATTTGCAAAAGACAGTTTGGATTGTGAATCACATGAGTGAAGCACAATCAATAGTATTTTTTCTAAAGGGTTGTGTGCGTTGCGCCGGGAGTGAGGGGTTGTTTTTTTTCGGTTTTTGGTGTTTACGTGCTCAAGTATGCTTAGATGCTCAACATAGAGAGGATGTAAGCAGTGTGACATATCACATATATAGCATTGTCATTTTAGCATTAAATACTAAAAATAATTAAATCAAAGAATGTCCTGGAAAGACAATTAGTGACACTTTACGATTATCAGTAGCTTCATAGAAAAAAAAACTGATGAAACATGCATTGTGGACACAACCACACATGTGGCCACATACACACAAAAATAAAAACTTGATCATAAACAATAAAGACATGCTATCGTACCTGCTAATTAGTTGTTTCCAAATTAGCATATGGCTGATACACAAACCAATAAAGTGTATAAGATATCTACTTGCAAGTCTAACAAAAGTCATTATCGTTATTCCCATTATCATTAGTTGTATGTTTTTTTTAGTGGTCGATGTCAACGTCTGCATTTTTCATGTGCCGATATCTGATGCCGGTGGTGTGCTTAAAAAGTCCATATTAAACAGATAAATTTATTAGCAGTATATATTATTACCTGTAATTGGGAATAGGCTGTTACGTGTGGTCGCAGCATTGCGAAGGTGGAATTTCGTCTGTCATCTTTAGGCTGCAAGCGGGTCTGTAACATCAGCAAAGAATCATATCAAAGTACAATGAGTAACGGTTATAATAATATTCACATACACATGGTTATGTAACGGTCTATCATTTACCTAAGATTTACGTGAAGATATATGTGCGGTTAAATTTTTGGAAAAAAATTTGGTTTCGTAAAATTTTTTAAGGTATTAGTTTTAATCCCTGTCCCAACCCGAGGTTGTAACATGATTATTGGCCACATGATTGTCATAGTACATCAACGCAGATGTGGTAATTTTTTTTCCACACCATTTGCATGACTGTAGTTTGGAAAGTTAGGTTGGGACCATACCTTATGAGATGGCCACAGCGGTTGTGACGACAATGTTGGTGGTTGAGATGGTATTCATCTAGGATAGGCTAGTGGTGGGTGACTTGCTGTTAACATAACATATTTCATATATCAAGCTCTCTCAGCATATACATTCAATACTTTCTAGTCTCCATGATTAACTCCAATTCGATGTTATTTTTGACATTTTAACTGAGGTTCTGTTTCGAGTTTTGTTTCAGCAATCCACACAGCCCCTAATAGGCCTAATAGCATTTTAATGACACCAAAATGGCTACTGAAATATGGTATCTAGACACCCTTTATTGACATGTTAATGACGCCATTGGAAGGTGAAAACTCAAACTATTTATGAAAAAAAAAAAAGAAAAAAAAAAATCTTTAGTATACATATTCAAGTTTAAAAATTTTGAGGGAGAAAGGTTAGGAAGGTTTACATGATGGTGAAAATGAGATGTATATGCAAGTAAATCAAAGCTACAACCATATCAGCAGAATCATAACCATTTACCTAATAATCAATACAAAGATAAAAAGTAACTTCTTTTATTTACCTTGCAAGCATTGTTTCCGATCAGCTTTCCAATCTTGTTTATAGCACAATGTTGATGTGAAAACGAATGGTAAAAACAACCTCAGCCGTAGGTAACCTGAAACATTCTGTCCTCCATCCAAAGTTTTAAGCACAAAAAGTGCTTATCAAAGCTACAAAAAAACAAAATAAGTTGATAAGCAGATTTTTTATAGGAAATTCCAAACGCCCCTGTGAAAAATCCATCTTCGTATTAAATACTCTATAGTTTCAGTTGTTATTCTAATTGATTAATTCAATTAAACTATAAACAGATCATACATGTGGAAGGGTTGGACAATACAGATTATAAAACCAAACATAATGACTAACTGAAAAAAATTAGTAAACGGCTGAAATGGGTGACCTATAAAATCACTACCATCGAGTAGGTCAAATGTGTACTGACTATTCATTCTGACACACCATTACCTATGCCATCTGATTAGTTCCCCCTTCGAATCCAATAAGCCCCAACCACCACTTAGACATGATTGTGTATTTGGGTTGCCGAAATCTTTATTAGTTGGAGAGGCTTTTCGATTTTGCCACACAGAGGGTGGGTGTGTGCTTCTGATTTACCTATAGACACATATTACAAAAGATCACAAAATAATCATAAAAAAAACCTTATCATAATTTGATGATTTACGAACAAACAAACCAAAATTAATGTTCTTTAAGCAATTACTCACCTTTCAGCTAACCAAGAATCTGGTACTTCCATATTGCTTATTTCTTAAACCTGGTTGGAGCTACAACCCAATAGTTTCTCAGCTGATATCAACAAACCAATCCCAAAAGGCCGAACACCACAAATACCTGTAAACTCAAATGCTCTAGACGATGATAGTTTAGACTTGATTTTTTTTTTTTTTTTTTTTTTTTACCTTTTGTTTTATTTGGGTTGATGTATTTTATCTCTTGTATCTTGATGTAAGTCTGAATAATCAAGTTCATGAACCTTCTTTTAGTCCAAATGGAGAATAGCAAATCTTGAAGCTTCTCAACAGGTTTTGAAAAAATGACACGTTTGGTGCATTAGTAAGATTATTAGCATCCCTAATACGTGAACAGTAGACATGAAGAAGTTTGGCAGCCAATGGGCTGCTGCCAAGCCCAAGCACCTCCACTGTTGGGCCATTAAAATCTGCTAATGAACAAACTAATGACAATGGGAACCAATAGAAAGAAAGTTTACATGGTCAAAGTATATTTAGGAAACACAATTTGTGTCACATCATTTTTCATTCTTAGAATATAGTATAATTTGTCATTAGAATAACCCTATTTGTTATTTTGGTTATAACAATCATGTATAACAAATGGATTTATACCGCTAAACGACAAAAAATATATTATCCCGGCGGGAATTTTTTTATCTTTTAATAGAGTGACCCTTCAAAATAATGTTCCTAGTTTAGTTTCTTCTAGTTTTTATGTATTTCCTGTATCGTATTTGAATTTCGTTGTAATTCGTGTTGTATTTTTAATATATCGTATTTGAATTTTAGTTCACAAACCACTGTAGCTGCAAAGTTGGGGAGCAAAGCCCACTCTTTAGTGTATAAGTATAATAAAATGTTAAGTTTTAAAGAATATGAAAAAGAAAACAAAAATTAGGACCCACCGGTGCCTATAACATGTCATAGCTGGGGAGGGTGTTTCAAGATTTGTGTTATAGGAATGCTCTGGGGTAAAAGATGATGTGGCATCGCTTATAACAATTGTCAGTAGGTCACGCTTTCAACCTTTAGTCAGTGTACAAATCGATGTAGCAAAGTATAGGCAATACATGGAGGAATTCGTTCTCTATAGGGGAACGACTAGGAGTAGTTGAAGTCAGATTCCCAATGCTCTACGGTGTAGGGCTTATTTTTGTATTTTTATATTTTTGAAGAGCAATTAAAAGTCTTTGGGTTTTGGATTAGATTACGAAATGAAATAAAATCAAAAATAAAATGAGAGAAAATAAAATAAGATGATAAGCAAGATGATAGAGTAATTACTTAGGGACAATCTACCTAGGGTTCAGACAAACTAACAACAACTTAATCAATATAAGCACAAGGAACTACTTATTAAGTTGAGGTGATCTTAACTTGGGTGATTGAGAAATACCTCATGTGGGCAAATTAAGGAAAGGGGTGGATCAGCTATCCTAGCCTAATCTACTCTTGCATAGTGTAAGAACTAACCTAGATATGTAATTACTAACAAGTGTCCCACTAGTATAGGTTTACTAAATGGTCAATAGACATACCTAGTTAAAGCAGATTTAGGCGAGTTGGATATATCCGGTTAATTAAATTTATAAGTGTCTACCGATTTAATTCCCTAGATATAGGTGATGAGTGTCTAAATACTCATCATTTTATACCAATCTGACCTGCCAAAACATCCAAAAACACTCAAATATGCATCAAAATACTGAAATTATCCCAAAAGTGTGTTTTATATGTTTCAGATGCAAAATAATCAAAAACAGATAAAAAACGAACAAAGTTTGCATAATTGGCAGTTTCAGTCCCTCAACTTTCAAAACTTGTCAAAACTAGTCCCTGAAGGTTTAAAATAAAAGAAAAGTCAACCCAAGGTTTGGAAAAAAAATTATCAAATTTAGTCCTTGGGTGAAAAGTTTGAGAAAATTACACATTTGGTCCCTGCAGTTTCTAAATTGACAATTTTGGTCCCTGGTGTTTCAAATTTGGAAAATTGTATTTGTGGTCCTTTGGTTTATCTAACTTGGCAATATTAGTCCTTGTGATAACTTTTGAAAAGTTACAGGTTTAGCCCTTCAAGAATTTAGGAATTTCAAAAGAGGTCCTTATTACTAATTACTTAAACCAACCGGACCCAAAGTTAAATAAACCCAAAATACCAATCCAAAACCAAATCCACCCTAACCTGATCCAACCCACACCCTTATATCACCAAGCCCAATCCTTGGCCCAACCTTACACCCCCGTTTTTTATTACCCCTGGTTTGACCCAGTCAAACCCACCTTTCCTTCCCAAAACCACCATCTCCCTCACTACAATACCACCATCCCAAAACCACCTGTTTCACCACCACTTGCTCCACCACCCTTATCCCTGCCAAAATACCACATCCCAAAGGCATTAAATGTCATCCCCCTAGGCTACACGCTAACAGACCTAATTGACTCCAATGGATTTTCCCGCCAAAAGATTAAAGGGTCAAGATTGAGAGATAGTGATCCAATGATTCATTTTTATGCTGGGAAATGATCGTGTGGGTCCCACAATCCCTAGAAGTCCAATATAAAGAAGAGAGAAAGAGCAGGGAAGAATTATTAGTGTAGTTTTAGTGTAATGTAGAGGTAGGTAGTGTAACTTCAATTTTAGTTGTAATTTTCAGTTGAATTAAGTTGTACTCATTTCTTTTAATGTAATTCACACTTTCTTTAACCTTTAATCTCGGTCTTGTTCATTAAATTCATAATTAGAAATTTCAAGTGAAATTGACAAATTCACTTGAGTCTTGTTAATTGTTGTTATTTCAGTTTATTTAAGCTCAATTTAGTTCCTTATTAAGTTTTTTGAAGCTTGGATGCCATCTAGAGGACTCTAATTCAGTTTACATAAAATAGTCAAAAATCAAGAAAAATAGAAAATAAATAAAAAAATCAGCATAGAAGAAGATGTGTGCATGGAGCATGTTGGATTTTGGATGAACATGGTTTAGAAGCCTCAAGGGAGGCATTAGGTTGGTAATTTGGTCGTTGGTTCCATCAGTTGAAGCTTGGTTCACTTTGTAAGGCCTAATCTCCATTTTGTTTTTTTTTCCTGTTATATTACTAGATTACTATTAATGCTTGTTTATTTTTGCCTATTTGAAGATTGTTAGTCATATTATTGCTTTATAGTCCATGTTTGTCAGTTAGAATTTTTAGTTACTAAGTTTATGATTTACACTGCCTAGATTACATATATGTGATTTGTTAGAATCTGTTGTTGTTATTGGTGTTTACATGTTCAATTTAGCTAATTATTTCATTGTAAGTCCTTTGGAATTAATATCATGGTCTATCTCAGTCTATTGCTTAGAAAATCACAGATTCAGTTATAATAAGGAGTGTTTTGTTCTATGGATTTCACTGTGGTAAAAGTTGATTGTGGGGTTGTTTTTGTTTGATGTACATCACAATAGGTCCTTATAACTCAGTGAAACACTAAAAACCATTACTACTTTGTTTCAAAGATGCACTGTTGGTAGATTTAGGTTGCACAATCATAGGTTTAGGTGCATAAGTCATCATTTTAGCTTATTTCACTCTTAATTCAGCTTAATATTACATTTCTAGTCATTAGGATTAAATCAAAGTTCAATTTGGTCAACATAGTTAATAATCCAAAAAAAGTCAAAATTGCACTTTCTCAGTTTTACCTGAAATGGCATGAATTATTATGATTTTTGTGTTAGGTTTTAGAACTTGTGCTTTTCAGAGAATATAGTCTCCCACCTCATCTTCAAAGTTTCATTGTTCCCTTATTTTTGTGATTTTTGTTGTGGGTCCCACACCCCTCAAAAGTTACCTGCAGGGGGAGTATCCTCCCCTGCATCAGCAGACCACCTCCCATACCACCACCTTTGGTGGTTCCTCCTGGCCACCACAGTAGGTCCCACAACCCCACTTGTGGTCCTTTTAACCCCCCTCCTGGCCCTCTTCAAGGTTTGAGCTTGCTTTTGAGCTCAAACTCACTAGGACCCACCTGAATCCCCCCATGAACCTTGTCCCATTTTCAGTGTTCAAACAAGAAAACAATGTGCTTATCTTGGCTTATGGGCTTAACAAGAAAACAAATGTGCTTATCTTGGCTTATGGGCTTATCTTGTCAGCTTATCTGATCAATTCTGGCTTATACATGTCCAATAAACTTAGTTGAACCAGAATTCACCCTTGTGGACCCCACATAAGCTAATTTGAGCTTATTTCCTTACTTGGTCAACCAAAGTCAGCTGCATAAGCTTTTAAGCTTCCTCTGGCTTATTTTTAATTTATAAAAAAGTTGTTTTTACAAAAGTTGTTTGTTTTTAGTTGTAAAATAGTTTTATAAAAGAAAAATCCACAAAAACCAATTTAATTTCAAGTGATAGTTTCTATTTAATGTAATTTAAATTTTTAATTTTCCTTTTTAGATTTTTGTTAATCACTTAGCATTTTTATATTTTTCTTAAACTCCTTTTATGTTAAAGTAAATTCAGTAATTTTTCTAGATTTTTATATTATCATTTAGTATTTTTTAGATTTAATATTAGTTTTATTAATTATTAATTAATATTAAGTATTAAATAGCAAAATTAGTTTTTATAAAGTAAACCCTAGTATTTATATTTTTTATAGCTTTTATAAGTTATAAAATATTTTTAGGAATTTTTCTATAAGTTTTACTGTTCATCTTGTAGATTTTATAATTTAATTAGTTTAATTAGTTATTAATTAATAATTAGAATAATAATTAGTAAAATAGTTTAAAAATAATTTTTATAAACTTTTTATAATTTTTTAGGATTCCTGTAATTGTTAATTAGTTTTATAAATTTTCTCATAATTTTCTAAGTCATTTAGGTATTATTAGTAATTAAAAAGTAGATTTAAAATAGTTTAATTAGTTATTAAATAGTTTAAATTAGATTTTAATTAATAATAAATAATAAAATAATCAAAAAAATCGTTTTCTTTTTAATTTCATTTATTTTAATTTTAAGTTTGTAAAAGTTTCATTTTCACCCCCTGTAGTTTATTTTCCTTAAAACTCACCTTTTTCTCAGCACGCAATCGTGTCTGATTTTAATTTGGTTTACGTTTATACATTTCTGTTTCCCGTGATTGTTAATACTGTTATTCCTAATCATTCCAGTAGTGTAAACAAATCCAAATCTTTATCTGGTTACTTCCTATTCAAATTCACCCGATCACAAACCCGTTTTTATACCATCCACACCTCGTCGGGACATAACGACCCGGGGAAACCCTATACTTCCACGGAGAATTGGCCAAAGCTGTTTGACTATTATGGTTGACCATTCACAAGTAGTTGACTAATAATTATCTGACTGTTTCAGACCAATCAATAGGTTAGATCTAAGAGTCAAATTTTGAATTAATTCCAAAGATTAAAATCCATAATTCAAGAAGTAAACAATATCAAATATTCAACATGGATGTGAATTAAACAATAAACACAGTTACTTGTAATTAATCAAGGTGTCACGAGTTGTTAATTCATCTTAATCTAGGTTTCATGCATCCTAAGCAGTTACTAACAAGTTTAGCCAAGCATACTAATGATGATCATACAAATAAACAATGTAAATATAATAACAAAAGACATGATAATCAAACTAAAGATTGTATTGATTAACAAGTTTAATACGATGGCCACGTGATGTTTCACTTGATTACAATGCAATAAACAGTAAGAAAAACCCTTCCAAAAGTCTGGAAAATCGTCTCTAAATCCTAACTCGAGAATATGACTTTGTGGTGCATGAAAATAATGAAACCCTAGTCTTGTATATACGGATTTTGAGGGAATTTCATACAATTTACGTTATGATTATGTTTGTTTGCTTTGTTACTTAGATTATGGGCTAACACCCTTAGGTATTAGCCGAGTTTATGAAGATTATGAGTTTTTGATATGTTTTACATTGATTACTAGTTTAGCTCGTTGGATATTATTTATGTTTATTGCCTATGCTCATTTATTTACTTGTTCTTGGTTGTCTTGTGACTAGATGTTTGGAATATAACCTAACATTCTGTAACTTAACTAACAATATTAGTGCTTATTTGAATTATAAACCTTAGATTCGAATCATAATAATTGAATATAGGAAACCAACTGCATTGGTCCTAGCTTAGGAGCACAAATCGGGAAGATTCCTTAAGTAGGTTCTCTTAATACTGCTAGGTAGATAATTACAAGAATGGGTCAAATGAGTTAGCAAACCCCATTGTATACGCCGTATGCATGGAATAATTGAAGTCATAAGCTAGAATCAAGATCTATTTATGATGTTATAGTATTTTGGCCATATCTCCTTTATACGAACTCCTTTTTAGTTGATTCAAAAGGTCACACGATGAGAAAAAGAAGATCTAAACATTAGAGGAGACATACAACGTATGCCATAAGTGGAGCATACGCCATATGGGCTTATACCCCTTATGGAAGAATTAGTGCATACTGCGGAAGAGGTCTTGTCAAAAGAGCATACGGATCTTAGAGCATACGTCGTATGCTAGGTCAGTTAAGCAAAAGTCCTATAAATACAACCCTAACTCGCCCTAAATAGAAGCTAACTCCACCGGCTGATAGAGGACGATTTCCAGAGGGTTTTCTACCCTCCTAAAGGGCTGTAACATCAATAAGTCAAGGTGTAACACATCATAAACATTGATTTAATTCGGTTTGATTGTTATCATACTTTTACTATGTTTAATCTTTTGAATTCAGTTGTCATTTATTTATCTTTTGCTATGGAAGGCTAAGCTTTTTGTTTTTGCCTTGTTATGAACCTATTTTATTTAATGATTAAAGTTCTTTAGTTTATTCTATGTGTGTTTTTGGATGATTATATGTTGTTATAAACTTACACCTTTGGGTAGACCATGGCTACCTATTGATTACTGTTTCTAGTAAACGATAACCATGTAAAAGACATATATATGAATCATCAACTTATCTTGGAGTGAACTTAATGGTGGGCATGATACACCAATAACAAGGGCATTCACCTGGTTAAAATGGTAGACAATAGGGTTTATGATTTAGTAGCGACATTGGCGACTGACCGATAACCAAGGGTTTTTACCCTTTGTCAAGAAAACTAAGTGGTTGGCACCCACACAAAAACGTATGTTACATAGATCAGCTCATAACATTTAATGCTTAGAATATTAGTTAAGGTAGCAGGACCGAAAGGCTTGCTCAACAAAGTAACTTCCTATATATTTAATTCACCAAAGCACACTAGATAAATATTACACTAGAACTATATCATTAATAAAATTAGGGGATTATCAAGACAAGCATGCCTTTATCTCTTGATCTTCTCTTCACTAGAACTACCTCATTGTCTTTATTTTATTTTCAATTTATTAGCTAGTAGAATTAACAACATAATCGGTGGATTAAAACATACGTGACAACCTTAAAACTACTAGACATTTAGGATCTCTTCGCTCGCTGGGAACGAACCGGTCTTGTCAAATCACTATACTACGCGAACGGGTACACTACTCATTAGTGTTGATGATTGTCTAAAGGATTCATATACTATAAATTTAAAGATTAGATACAACACATCAATCCTAGTTTATCCGTTGCGTGGGTATGTTTATCCAGGCCTGGTTTACCTATGTTTGGCTTGGGAACTTGCTTCTCAGGTAGAGCATGATGGATTCTAGCTTTTGTGGGCCTTTCTTGGGCTTGCTTCGAGTGTATGGCCTTTAGTCACTTGAGCTGAAACTCGCATATGCTACCAGTCATATTTGTTTAACCAAAAAGTATGGCACCATCTTTTAGTCTCTAAGGCTGAGTGTAACGGATGGTGGTGCACCATCGGTGGTGACCACCACCACTCGCCAACCCCATTACACCCTACCTGCCAACCACGGGCTAACCCTTATTTGTTGCATTGGTTTGGTGGTGCATACAACCAAACCCATTGCCTTATTTTTGGGTGTGTTTGTGGGTATCTTTATATAAAGTTAGGTATTTTTTGTATTTTTAGTTTGGTAGTGACCATTACTCTTGTTTGGTAGTGAGACTGGTGGTGTGGTGAATACTTAAGTCGCGCTGACGTAAATGCGGTGAATTTTGTAACCATTCCCTCTAATCTGTTATCGAAATTACTATCTATCGGATAACTTTATTAGCTTAGACACAATTCATCAATATATATTTTGAAATTGTATCTTCATGTCAAGTTAAAGAACCTCGGAATTTCATAAATATTAGGACAAAAAATATTCTATAGAACTAAATTGCCAGCATTTGCTTTTAGTTTTTTCTTTTTCTGTTTGAGGAAAACATTTGCTTGCAGTTGATCGTTTGATACACAAATTTTATACATTAGATAGTGATTTTATGAATAACTTTATCTATTTTTTTACACTGGTATATTGCAAATACAAAACAACGAGTGCAGTCATCTCCCAAGTATATGTGTTATGTTTTATTTGAACTTATAATTATTTGCCAAAATCATGCACTTGCCGTTTTATTAGCTAGTGTTATATTTTATTTGAACTAGGGGTGAGCAAAACCGCCTGAGTCCCGACAACCGACCCAATCCCGACATAAATCAATAGTCCCGAAACCGAATAATAGCTTCTCGGGTCGGGAGTCGGGATGGATTTTTAACATTTTCAGGATTCGGGACGGGCCAAAAACCAACAAAATACAAGAAAAAACCGACTACTTTCGGGACGGGTCAGGACGGGACGGGCCAAAAAATGACTACTTTCTGGTCGGTATTCGGTTTACGATTTAGGTGACTTTCGGGATCGGGATTAGTCGAGACGGGTCGGGTCGGGTCAGGATCCGGCCCGATGCTCAGCCCTAATTTGAACTAATCTATAATACTTAAAGATTAGGTACTCATAATTTAATGTTCAAGAGATCATGCACAGTACACAAAGTACGGTACAAGTTACTAAAGCATCCACAAAATTAAGTGCGCAGGAGTTCATGTGCAATACACAAAGTACGGTACAACATGCTAAAGCTTCACAAACTCTATCAATTTAATGTTCACAATAGGTAATTCTACATGCACTCTCATGAATTCGACATTGAATAATCATGAATTCTGCATTGAATCTCATTGATTGATGGACCTCTTTGCTTCCCCGTCCATGAGTTGCAAAAGAGTACTTCACATTTACACCAAATAATTGGAAGGAATGTGATGAGTCTCGTATTATACATATTTAGACCCTCGATATTATGTAAATTATATAGAAAATAACCTTATTATTAGGACTTTTGGTACTTAATACGTGAATGAATGTGTAGGATTGGAGATTAGTGAAATGACGCAAGAAGCACAAGAAATGAATAACTCAAGATAATTATTATTAGTTTGAACAAAAGCACGCTAATCTTATGGAGAAAGCGCGCCGCTTAAATGTACCTTTGGTCAACTATACAAACACAAGTAAAACAATCAAGTACACCGGTTATATGCAGAAAGAGCGCCGGTTACGTAATATAGAAGTCCACCAGTTTTACACCAATTGTGCGGCGCACTTCTAATGACAGTTATGCATTTCTACATTAATGAGCCACATCAATGAAGAGGCCGATCATTTGCTTGTCATTACTCACCAGGGACGTATGAGGGTTGCCTTTGCACTATAAATAGAGGGCCAAATCAGTGATACCAACACACCTCAATCAAGAACAATCTCTTGATTACTAAGAAGCAGTTTAGTAGTGGTTTGCACCAAAACCACTAGCTAAGGAGTTGGAGATACTACCATACCTGGAGAAACACCTTGGAGCACGAGAAACTTTGGTATACATTCGTTGTTATGATGATAATACTTTTTTACGTGTTTTACTTTATTAAGAATATGGAGTAGTAACCTTATGTTTATTCGAGGCACTTCTGCCATGATTATTATGAGAACTGTATCATGAATATTGAATCTATGATATATGCATTTGATATGTCATTGTTTAGTCTATTGTCATTTGTCTTGATTGATCATTGTGATTGCTTAAAAGTAGAAAGATTCAATCATGTTGATTATATTATGAATTATCTATCTATAACAAGTCATTGCTATGCTTGTGAGAATTGCTTAGTAAAAAAATGATAACCTTGATTATGACATGTTTAAGGGTTAGTCTCATGTCTGACGACTTGACTAGAGGAAATGCATACTTTATACTTCATAGTTGGACTACACTTTATGCATTCTGTGTTTATAGAAGCAAAGGCCGAAAGGAGATTCTTTTACATAGGATAGAAATACTAGTTTACATGATCAACCATCATGCTTTACTTATATGCTTCGTCCATGTTATTTCTGTGATACTATTGCTTATGATTCTCATGTGCTCAGCCTTGAATAAACATACTTTTAAATCAATTGGAAAAAACAATACAAAAATTTTAAATCCAACAAAAACGGTTTTAATGATAAGTGACAATCATTGGAATCTAATTTTGTTAATCATAGCTAGCATATGGAACCATTACCTCTCTTGGGACGACCTGGTCCTACCTAAATCCTTTACTATTAACGGGGGTTATACTTTTACCCATATGTTATGTGTATTAAGGAAATGGTGAAATTTGTCTTATAAATTTAAAGCTTTCGAAACACATCAAAGTTTTTGGCGCCGCTGCCGGGGAGGTTTATTTGATCTTTATGTTAGTTTTTACTTACTTAATACAAAGTTTTCTTACAAAAATTTGGAGGAATTTGGACTATGAGAAACAAAGAACGCCGGTTTTTCAGACAAAAACTGCCGCATTTTCCGTACATTTAAAGAAACAGTTGGATTTGATTTCAAAAACCCCCCAAAACAAACTTGTATAATGCTTTATCCAGGTTTTGAGAACATATGATTCATTTTTCTTTTGTTTTTACTATCTGAATTACTGCATATGTATAAATTGCACATTAAAATGAAAATCACAAAAATATTTTGCTTTTATTTTCTAGTTGTTTGCTTGAGAATGTTATACTGGATTGCTCTTATGAATGATATGATAATTGCAATATGTTTTGAACTATTATCTGAGTTTTTGAATGATTATATTTCCTATGATGAACTGATAAAACCCAGAAACACGCCGGTTTTATTCCTAAGACCGCCTTATTTCTGGAAAAATTCAAATAAAACGGTTAAAAAATCGCATAACCGTCGCACTTTTCTTAAAGTACGCCGAACTTATTTGCAAAAATCTTTACAGAAGACTTGTTTCTCTTCTATGATGATAAAACAAATGCATATCTTGACATATATGAGTTAAACGAGATTATTGGAGTATGAATATGTGCTTATACCTTATTTGACTAACCTATTAATGTTTCATTTGATGTTTTTGCACATTTTAGCTATTTTAGCCATGAGTCAAAACAATAGGCTAGGAAAGAAGCTAGAATTGGAGAATAGCTGTGGATGGATTGATGAATTTGAAAGTTTTGGAGAGAACAATTTCTTTGATTCAGACATAGTGGAAAGTGGTTTGAAGAATGAACAAAGGGTTCGTACCTTTAGTAAAATGGATACCTCAGATTCCTATTTGAAATTTATCACACCATGTTTGGTGGAAGAATTATATGCTTGTGATGCTGTTGCAGACTTGGACTATAATAAAAACTTGCTACATAAAGAATTTTTCAAAAGACTAGGTATTGAATGTGAAAAGAGATAGGATGCCAGTATGATTGTGACTAAGAAACTTTTAGTAAGCTTGAAAGGAGAGTTGTTTTTAGTTGAATTCTATGTCAATCCTAATGAAAATGAATGGGAACCTAATGTAATCCTTGGGATACCCTTCTTGAAATTGGCTAGAAGTATTGTGGACTTCGCCAATGGTTTGCTTACCATTTGGCCTGAAGCAACGATGATAGATGAAGATTTGAAGAACCTTGATGCATTGCTTGCTGAGATTAGTGAAGATGATTTGCCACCACTTCCTAATGAACTTTTATTGGAAGCACCTGAGTTTGTATGCAAGATGGGAAAAAGTAAGATACTGAAAAGCAAACCACAACCAATTTACAAAATGAAGTATGGAGACGAAGGACCTTCATTAACCATAAACCGTCCAATAAATAGAGAGGAGCTTACTAGGGAAGAATTAGAAGCTGATATGTATGCTAAGATCATGTTATTATATGAGAAGAGGCCCATTATTGAAACTTTGAAGAATGCAGACAAGCATAAAAAGATTTTAGACGGAATTCTCATGGATAGACTTAAGATAGATGGAGAAGTTGAAGATGAGGATGAAGAAGAGGCTATTGCACATGTGGTAAAAGGGTATAAAGTACTTAGAGAACTTGAAGATCCTGGATGTTTTGTTTTTCCAATTCGTTTGGAAGGGAACCTAACCTACCATGCTTTAGCTGATACAGGTTCCAATATCAATATGATGTCTTACAAAATTTATGAGTTGCTTGAAAGAGAAAAAGTTAAACCTAAGATTGATAAGATTAGAATGCTTGACATGTCACAAGCTGAGACCACGGGAAGATTGCTAGATGTTCTATGTCAAGTTAGCACACATACTATTCTGGCAAATTTCTTGCTACTTGATGTTCCTATTGACAAAGATGTACCATTGGTAGTTGGAAGAAGTTTTATTCACACCTTAGGATCAGTTCTTGACACAAGGAAGAAAAGGTTGACAACTTTTGATGGGGTAGTTTACCACCATTTTGAAACTGCAAAAGTGATGAGGCGAAAAGTGTACCGCTTTTTAGGGGTCATTTAAGCCCGAATTCGAGATTATTTGATCAATTATTACCCTAAATCGTCCCTTTTATCATTTTAGGTACTTTTGGAGAGAAATCTAGAAAAGGAAGCATTTTGGACGTTTTTGGAGCATAAAAGTGAAGAAAACGGCAAAGTCTCAAATTCCTTGCTAGGAAGAGTACCTGACGACGTCAAGGTATTACTAGTGACGGCGTCAAGAGTGGCAAAAGAGGTGGAAGTGGAAAATACACGTGACGATCCAGAATGTTTTTAGGCTTATTGGCCTAACGGCGTCACCAAGGCCATCAGGGTCGAAATACACGTGACGGCCCAGAGTGATTTTCTACATGACGGCGTCAGAAGTAGATCTAGGCAATACGAATTTCATCTTGGCGGCGAGTTGACGGCGTCAGAGGTTAATACATGACGCCGTCAGGATGCATAGTCTATATATATTTTTTCAATTTTTCATTGTAATGTGTGGAACTTTGTGTGGGATATTAGGGCATAAACCCTAGACGAATTTTACAGCTTTTTCAAGGGTTTCAACCCCTTGATTCTTCCATGTTCAATTGAAGATAAGTACTTATTCAAATCATTCAATATGTCTATGTGTTGTGTGATTATATCTTACGCTTGTCTTCTCTTTAACATGCTAGACTAGGTTTTTATTGTGTTTGCTTAGATGTAGTGAAACATAGATGTTGAATATGGGTTGATTGTTTGTTTATAATTGTTACGGATGATTGTATTCGATGTTAGGCTTAAGAAAACTGGCAGACTTCCATTGGTAACTTGCTTGAACGTCTTAAGAAACATGATCGGAGGTGTACTACGATTTTTGGTTGTATTTAATGCCTAAGAGAATTCTAATGATCCCATGTTAGGAGCTTTGATGAGTGTGTAAATACTCATTATTTTTACCTAATCTGAGCTGCCAAAACATCCAAAAACACTCAAATATGCATCAAAATACTGAAAATATCCCAGAAATGTGTTTTATATGTTTCAGATGCAAAATGATCAAAAACAGATGAAAAATGAACAAAGTTTGCATAATTGGCAGTTTCAGTCCCTCAACTTTCAAAACTTGTCAAAACTAGTCCTTGGTTATTCTAAAATATGAAAAAGTCACCAAAGGTCCTTTTGAATCACAAATAAACATATATAGTCCTTTGGTGTAAAGTTTCACAAAATTACAAGTTTAGTCCCTCAACTTTGCAAAAATGACAAAAATGGTCCCTGGGATGTAAAAACTTTGAGAAAAATAAATTTTCGTCCTTGTGCTACTAATCTTTGGCAGGAATGGTCCTTGGGTGGCAAAGTTAGTGAAATTACATGTTTGGTCCCTGGAGTTTGAAGATTTGACAGAAAAGGTCCCCGGATATAAAAAATGGAAAATTATCATTAATGGTCCTCGGGGTATTGAAACTTGGCATGATTAACCCCTTTGATAACTTTGGAAAAGTTACAAACCAGGTCCCTCAAAAATCTGCAAATTACAAAATTGGTCCTTGTTATTAAAACCAAATCAACCGGACCCTTATTATTAATACACCCCAAAACCAAATCCAACCCAACCCTGATCCACTAATACCCCAAAGCCCATCCCTTGAGCCTAACAACCCTTAAACCGTTTTAAATAATCAAACGGTCAAAAGGTCAAACCACCACCCCCTTTTCCCTCCCAACTTGCCCAGCACATCAATCACTTCCACCCCCTCCTCTACTTGCTTCCACCGCCCAGTCCACCACCTCTAAACACTACAAGCCACCCACAATTAATGCTACCCCCAATCCCACACGTAAAACAACCCTAATTGGTTTATCCAAATTTCCCGCCAAAACAAGCAAATGGCTGAGATTTCATCTCACTCATCCAATGGTCCATTTTATTGATGGGAAATGATCAGAGGGTGTCCACAAACCCTAATTGGTGCCTATAAAAGGGAAGAGAAGGCTGAAGACAAAGTAGTAGTTAATTTTAGTCTCGTTTTCATTGTAACTCCTAAATTAGTTGTAATCTTTTGTTTTAAAAGCTTGTAATCACATTTACTGAGTGTTAAAACTCATTTCAATCAATCAGAGTGAAGCTTTCAATTTTAATTCTCATATTTTGGATTTTTTTAAGATTTGAATTTCCTAATTAAGGGTCTGTTGGTTCTTAGTAGCTGTTTAAAGACTCACAATCTCACATAAGCTCCTATATAGCTTATAAAAGCTATTAGTAACCCTTAAAAATAGTTTAGTAATAAAAAAAATCAAAAATACAAACAAATTCAACAAAAGTCAAACAAGTAAGCATGACATGTTTAATGTGGAAGAAGGCTGGAGCAGGGTGAATCATGGATGGCCCTGGGTTAGAGGCTTGTGGAAGCCCATAGGATTGAAAACTTGATTCTTGGTTCATGGTTCTTTGCAGGATTGCAAATTGTAAGAAATTTCCAATTTTCTATTTTTACTATTCACTTGCTTATTGACTGCTTGTTTGTGTTTAATTCTACTTATTGGTTGTTATCTAGTCATCATATAGTTTTAAAAATAAGTCTTGTTTCATTAGAACCCTTTGTGCTAAAAATCTCAATTGGACTGTCATATTAGCCCATATTGGATTCCTGAGTTTTAGTACTCATACATCTTGTTTCTGGGTTCAAATCAACTCACTAGATCATCATAAAGTGTTTGGAAGCAATTGCATAGTCTCAGGGAATCATTTGTTTTACAAATCAAAAATCCAAGTCTTTGACAGGTTGTTTGGAATTGCATGATAATTTGTGTTCAGGGTAGTATTTTTTGTTGCTTTTGGTTCTCATAAATCACTTTAGGTTCTAATAACTTAGATCAACCATAAAAACCAACCCCCAATTAGTAGAAAGTCAAAATCAATTCTAATCTCATCAATATTGGTCACTGTGAGGATTTAAGACCTCAAATCCTCCATATATGTTCAAAAGTGGTTAGGTTAGTTCAATTTAGTTTCATTTTAACATAAAACATCATTTTCAGTCATTAGATTTAGATCAAAGCTCATCATAGTCAACCTTGGTGTTAAAGTAAAAAAATCAAATTGCAAGGTATTGTCAGAAAACCAAAAATTGGGGGATTTGTTTTGATTTTTGTATTAAGATTTGGACCCTGAGCTTTTCACAAGTTGTTGTCTATCAGCCAATCTACAAGATCCCTCCACCAACTTAATTTTTTGATTTTTCTTCAAGCTTGTGCAACAGCTTATTTGAAGCTGCAGGGCAAGTGCATGCCCTGAGCATCAGGTTTTGACCAATTTTCCAAGGTCTCTCTTGTGTTTACCTATGGACCCCACACCTTGTCCCTTAGATTTTTAGGAAGCCTTCCATCTCAGCTTATTGGGAGACTGCTTATTTTGGGTCTCTGCTCATTTGACCATAGCTTATTTGGCCTACCTTTTGACCTGTTCTCAGAAGCATAACCTGAGCAATCAGGTTTTACACCTAAGTTCCAAGGATCACCAAGACCTCAATAATAAGCCATAAGCCCAGCTTATTGGCTTATTTTGAATTTGACCAGTTCACCTTTGAAGGTCAAAGCTTAGTTTGGACTCCCTTTGACTTTTGTGGACCCCACAGAGGTCCAAAAGTCCCTGAGTTAGGCCTGTCTTGGCCTTGTAGTTGTTTAAGTGCTTAATTGGCTTTCAACAGCTTATTCATGTGCTTATTTTGATTCCATCTGCTTATTTCAAGTTGTTATCCATCTGCTTGGGCTTATTTGTTCATTTGATAGCTTTTTCAAAAATCCACAAAGTCTTAATAAGCAATAAATAAAACTGTTAAGCACAAGGGGGTGCACACAGCTTATTAATAAGCTATAAAACAAGTGTCTTCATAAACGTTGTCTACTTTTAGCTTATAATCAGTTTTTAAAAAGAAAAACCAACAAAAACCAACTTTAAAAATAGTGAGAGCTTCTATTTATTAGGATTTATTTTTTTTAATTTTTCTTTTCAGCTTATTATTAAGCAGATCATCATTTTTATATTTTTTCTAAATTTTATTTAATCTTAAAGTATTTTCAGTAATTTTTCTAGATTTTTCTCTTTTAATTTAGTAATTATTAGAATTAAAATTAGTTTAATTAATAATTAAGTAATATTAGTATATTAAATAGTTTTATAAATTTTTAATTAACAACAGTACCTTTTTATATTTTTTTAGGTTTTATAAATTGTTAAGTATTTTTAGAAAATAGTTTCTTAATTTCCACTGTTCATTTTCTAATTTTCTTAATTAATCTAGTTAAATTAGATATTAATTAATAAATAAGTAAATAATTAGTAAAATAGTCTAAAAATAATTTTTATAAGTTTTTTATAATTTTTTAGGATTCCTGAGATGGTTAATTAGTTTTATAAATTTTCTCAGAATTTTCTAAGTCATTTTGCTATTTTTAGTCATTTAAATTAGTTAAAATAGTTTAATTAAAGTAATTAGTATTTAATTAATAAAAAAATCCACAAAAGACAAAAATATATATTTTTTTAGTTTTTAAATTAATTTTAAGTTATTTTAGAATTTTAGAAATCAATTTTGCAATTTTCTAGTTAAAATTTGTATTATAAAGTTTTTAAGTTAATTAGTTTTAATTAAATAGTTAAATAGTTTTTATTTAAATAATTAATATTTAAATAATAAAATAATCAAAAAAAATAATTTTCTTTTTAATTTAATTTTCTTTTTATAATTAAGTTTGTAAAATTTTCATTTGCACTCCCTGTAGTTGTAAATTGTTTAAAACTCACCTTTTCTGTTGTCTTTAATCAAATCTGATTTCTAATTTGTGTACGTGTAATCATATCTGTGTTTCTGTAATTGTTAATATTGTTTCAGTTGTTCAAATACCAAGTAATCAGTAGTATAATCAAATCCAAATCCTTATTGGTTACTGTCCTCAGTGCCACTCGTTGCCACAAACGTTTACAAGCACCATTTCAATCTCGTCAGGACATAACGACCCGGGGAAAAACTATACTATCCACGGAGCATTGACCTTAGGCTGTTTGAATTTGTTGACCAAATCACTTGGTCAAAATTATCTGACGGTTTAGGCTCAATCAAAATTTGGCGCCGCTGCCGGGGAGGTTGTTGCGTGTTTTAAAAAACGTTTTAGGTTTAGTGGTTTTCAAAACCCTCCCTGTACAAATTTCATTACTTTTGTAAAAAGTTTTTGTAAAAATCTCAATCATATCAAAAAGTTCATTAACACTTTTCCTAAAGTGTTAGCAACACCAAAAAAAAAAAAAAAAAAAAAAAAAAAAAAAACAACAACAAAACAATCGTGAAGTTAAATTACTTCGGTTTCTTTAAGATTACAACCTACACAGGTGGAATACGGAAGTTCTGGCATTAAATTACGAACTGAAGAGAGATCCATTCTTCTCTCCCGCCACCTTGCGAGTAATTTTAAAGAGAACGATTTCGGTTAACGAATCGATACCAAAAATATTTCCCAAAGTTTTCTGCACACACACACCCAAAAAGCCAAAAACAATTTTTCTGTTAATATTAATTACATAAAATCTTACCAAACCAAGGCAGAACACCTACCAACTGGGGGTGTGAACATTATAAGTTCCCAAACATAAGATTAAAACTTGCCATTGTATTCTTGTGATTGGTGTACCTTTTTCAAAGAAGCCATTCACTTGTGATTATTGGTTTAAGTTCCTTGTTGTTTTGCCTCGATCTTGTTTTGAAAATTGTTTTTAGTGCATGCGCGCTCGTTCATAAACAAAGCATAAAAGTCAGAAAAACGTACCCGAGCTACGTACTGTTATTGAAGAACCAAAAACAGAAATGGACAACGGATGACCCCCTGAACCTCCCAAGGATGAAACAGCTCCCGATCTCCGAACGATGGAGGAGTTGTGTCAGCCTACCATGTAAGGGAGGGGCGGACCTATTGCACCACTCACCATTGAGGCTACGGACTTTGGCCTCAAGCACCACATGTTCCAACAAGTCAAAAATTCGTGTCAATTTCACGGATTACCGGGTGACGATTCTAACAAGCATCTTGACAAATACCTTACCGTCACCCAAAGCATGAAACAACACAGTGTCACCGATGATGCCCTCCGCTGTATCTCTTCCCACATTCTCTCACCCATCATGCCACTGCTTGGTTTGACCGACTCCCCAAGATTTCGATTCACACCTTTGAAGAAATGGTAACCAAGTTTTTAGCCAAATATTTTCCACCTTTCATGGTTACCAAGTTACGTAATGATATCAGCAACTTCCGGCAGCGTCCCGATGAGTCTCTATTCGAGGCTTGGGAACGTTATAAGCTCGCAATTGATCGATGCCCTAACCACAATATGTTAGAAGTTACCATCATAGATACCTTCTATAATGGTCTAACATTGAGGCACCGAGATATTCTAAATGCTGCTGCTGGTGGGACCTTCATGAAAAGGCGTCCAGAAGAATGCTATGATCTAATTGAGAACATGACTGCCCACCATAACTTTTGGGATTCCTCTGCGGAGAGGGATGAGTCATGTAAATCAGTCATTCCTTAATCATCATCTCCTGATATTGCGGTTCTCACTAAAAAGATGGACGACTTTGCTACGGCTATGTTGAGGATGAACCAAACCCTCCAAAATCAACAAGTGAAAGTTGTAGCCCGAAGTTGTGAAACTTGTGGAGGCCCACATCTATATTCCGAGTGTCCAGCCACTGCTGGTTATCCTCAAGAGAATGCTTATGCTGCTCAAGGTTCCTACAATACGGGGGGTAATTTTTACCAACCACAGGGGGACCGTAATCTCTTAAGCTATCGTTCCAACAATTTTCTTGGGCCACCCGGTTTCAATCAAAATCAAAACTGTAACTCGAATCAAAATCAGAATCGAGGAGATTTTAACCAAGGTCAAAACCCGAATTTCCAAAACCAGAACCAAAATCAAGGTCATTTTAATCAAAACAATTTTCAAGATGGCAATCAAAATCAAGGTTTTCAAGGAAATTTTCAAAGAAACCAAGGTCAAGGGAATTAAAATCAGGGTAATTTCAATCAAAGAAACAATTTTCAAGGTAACAACAACCAAAACCAAGGAAATTTTCAAAACAACCGTGTTCAAAATTTTCCTAACCAAAATCAAAGTGTTGTTCAACCCTAGTCTTCCTCCGATGAAGTGTTAAAACAATTCATGAAAGCACAAGAGGAAACGAATCGGTTATTGGTCAGCAAGATCTCTGAACTTCAGAAGTCTTTAAATGATCGACCCTCGGGCTCAAGTACACTACCGAGCAACACGATCGCTAACCCGAGGGGCGATGTTAAGGTGATCACTACCCGAAGTGGAGTATCATACAATGGATCCACGACTCCTTCAACCTCTTCTTCTCCTCCTACCAAGGTAGCGGAACGTGAACCTGAGGTTACCACGGACACGGTACTTCCTACTAATAACAGAGGTACCAACAACGTCCACCCTCAAGTTGTCCCGGTCCTGACTCCCAGGTCAAAAGTTGTATTTGACCATCTGGAAATTCCTGATGAAATTCCAAGAAATAATCCCAAGCCTTCGATTCCATATCCTTCACGTTTGAATGATCAAAATACCCGCGAAAAAGCTAATCATCAGATGGAAAAATTCTACCAAATTTTTCAAGAGTTACATTTCGATATCAGCTTTGCGGATGCTCTTCTTCTGATGCCTAAATTTGCATCAACAATCAAAAGTTTGTTAAGTAACAAGGAAAAACACTGTGAGATGGCTAAAACTCCACTAAATGAGCACTGCTCAGCAGTGCTCTTGAAAAAGCTTCCCGAAAAGCTTGAAGATCCCGGGAAATTTATCATTCCTTGCATTTTCCCGGGGATGGTTGAATGCTTTTCCTTGGCCGATCTTGGTGCAAGCATTAACCTTATGCCTCACTCAGTCTGGAAGAAACTGTCTCTTCCTGAGCTCACTCCTACCTGCATGACTCTCGAGCTTGCAGATCGTACTATATCTCGTCCCCTCGGCATTGCCGAGGATATCTTCATGAAAGTAGGAAAGTTCCATTTTCCGGTAGACTTCGTGATTGTTGATTTCGATGCTGACCCAAGAGTTCCTCTCATTCTCGGGAGGGTATTCCTGAGAACGGGTCGTGCTCGAATCGATGTTTTCGAAGAAGAAATCACTTTGCGTGTTGGTAATGAAGCCATCACATTCAACCTTGATCAAACTTCAAGATACTCCTCCAACTATGACTCTGAAATGGTAAATCGAATTGACATCATCGATGTTGCTTCAGAGGAGTATTCTCAAGAGGTTCTCGGTTTCTCACCAAGTGGCAGTACCACTCTTTCTTCTGGGCCTATCATATCCGACTCTTCCCCTTCTCTTACTCCGTTTGAGGGGAGTGACTTCCTTTTGGAAGAGGTCGAGGCTTTTCTTGCTCAAGATAACTCAATTTCAAATGAGATTGATGAAAACTATCTTGATACCGAGGGGGATATTCTTCTTCTTGAAAGATTGTTAAATGACGATCCTTCACCCTCTCCGTCTCCAAAAGAACTTCATAAAGCGGAAATTAAGTCTATTGAAAAATCTGATGAATTTCCCGAGGACAAGCTCAAGGACTTGCCTCCTCATCTAGAGTATGCATTTTTGGAGGGTGATGATAAATTACCCGTCATTATTGCTAAAGACTTGAAAGATGAGGAGAAAACTGCACTCATAAAGGTTCTTAAGTCATACAAGCAAGCAATTGCTTGGAAACTCTCCGACATTAAGGGTATTAACCCGGACTTTTGTACACACAAAATCTTAATGGAGGATGACTTTAAGCCAGCAGTACAACATCAGAGGAGGGTAAATCCTAAAATCCACGAAGTTATCAAACAAGAAGTTCTAAAACTTCTTGATGCGGAATTAATTTACCCTATATCTGACATTCCTTGGATAAGCCCAATTCATTGTGTTCCAAAAAAGGGTGGAATAACCGTTGTCACAAATGAGGAAAATGAGTTGATTCCAACTCGTTTGGTCACGGGTTGGCCAGTATGCATTGACTATCGTAAGTTAAATGAAGCTACCCGTAAAGACCATTTTTCTCTGCCCTTTATGGACCAAATGCTCGAGAGACTAGCGGGGAATGAATACTACTGTTTCCTTGATGGTTTCTCGGGTTATTTCCAAATCCCCATTGATCTACAGGATCAAGAGAAAACTACCTTCACATGCCCTTACGGAACTTTTGCCTACAGACGTATGCCTTTCGGCTTATGTAATGCACCTGGCACGTTCCAAAGGTGCATGATGTCAATATTTTCAGACATGATCGGGAAAACCATGGAGGTATTTATGGATGACTTCTTAGTCATCGGGGATTCATTCCAGTCTTGTCTCTCCCACTTGGAAAAGATGCTAAAACATTGTAAAGACACGAACTTGAGTCTCAACTGGGAGAAGAGCCATTTTATGGTTAAAGAGGGCATTGTCCTCGGCCATAAAATTTCAAAAAACGGGATTCAGGTTGACAAAGCCAAAATTGATGTCATCGCTAAATTACCTCATCCTACTACCGTAAAGGCTATTAGGAGCTTTCTGGGTCACGCCGGTTTCTATCGTAGGTTTATTCTAGATTTCTCGAAAATCGCCCGGCCTATGACCCATCTCCTCGAGAAGGATGCTCCTTTTATCTTCTCTCCTGAGTGCATCGAAGCTTTTGAAACTTTGAAGAAAAAGCTTACTGAGGCACCGATTCTTGTTGCCCCCGATTGGGACCTACCTTTTGAGCTTATGTGCGATGCCTGTGATTTTTCCATAGGTGCGGTCTTGGGGCAACGAAAAGCAAAATACTTTCAGCCTAAACACTATGCAAGCAAAACTATGACCGAGGCTCAGAGTCATTACACCACCACTGAAAAAGAACTATTAGCCGTGGTGTATGCCTTTGAAAACTTCCGGCCATATTTGATACTGACCAAATGCATAGTGTATACGGATCACTCGACTTTGAAGTACCTCTTTGCAAAACAAGATGCAAAGCCGAGACTACTCCGTTGGGTTCTCCTCCTGCAAGAATTTGATATCATTATCCGTGATAAAAAAAGGAGCTGAGAACCTGGCTGCTGATCATCTCTCCCGATTAGAAAACCCTCACCAGGATGTGTCCGAGAAACAGGAAATAAATGAAACATTTCCTCTCGAGACACCCAATGTGGTTTCTTTTCGTAGTGACTCTTCTACCCCATGGTTTGCCGAATTTGCAAACTACCATGCGGGTAACTTCATTGTGAAGGGGATGTCGTCCCAACAGAAAAACAAATTCTTTAAAGATGTTAAACATTACTTCTGGGACGTCCCCTATTTGTTCAAAATCTGTGCCGATCAGGTCATCAGGCGATGTGTTTACGGACAGCAAGCCACTGATATTCTCAAGGCTTGCCATGCTGGACCCACCGGAGGCCACCATAGTCCTAACTACACCGCTAAAAAGGTGTTTGACTCCGGTATCTATTGGCCCACAATTTATAAGGATGCCCACGACTTAGTCAAAACTTGTGATGCTTGTCAGCGTCACGGGAACATTTCACAAAAGAACGAAATGTCACAAGATGCCATTCAAGTTTGCGAAATCTTTGACATCTGGGGCATTGATTTTATGGGGCCATTCCCATCTTCTCGTGGAAACAAGTACATACTCGTGGCTGTTGACTATTTGTCAAAATGGGTTGAGGTAAAAGCCTTTCCCACCAATGATGCCCGAGTTGTTGTGATATTTTTGAAATCCCTTTTTGCTCGTTTTGGAACTCCCCGTGCCATCATTAGTGATCGCAGTACACACTTTTGCAATGATCAATTCGCAAAAGTCATGCTTAAGTACGGTGTCACGCACCATCTTTCTACCGCGTATCACCCACAAACAAGTGAGCAAGTGGAAGTTTCCAACCGTAGTATAAAACGGATTCTGGAAAGGACCGTAGGTGAAAACCGTGCCTCCTGGTCGGACAAACTAGATGATGCACTTTGGGCCTTCCGTACAGCTTACAAAACACCCATCGGGTGTACTCCTTACAAGCTTGTATACGGGAAGGCGTGTCATTTACCGATCGAGCTCGAGCACAAAGCCTATTGGGCCTCGAAACATGCAAACTACGACCTTCATAAAGCGGGTGATCACCGTAAGATTCAAGTCAATGAATTAACGGAACTTCGTGATCAAGCCTACGAGAACTCTTTGATCTACAAAGAAAAGACAAAGAAGATCCATGACTCAAAGATTAAGAACCGCGTTTTCAACGTCGGTGACAGAGTCCTTCTCTTCAATTCAAGGTTAAAGATCTTCTCAGGCAAGTTAAAAACCCGATGGACTATACCATTCATTGTTGTAAAAGTATACCCATATGGGACTGTTGAGTTATCTCAACCCGACGGTCCTAACTTCAAAGTGAATAGTCATCGTTTGAAACACTATTTTGGAGAGGACATACCATCCATGGTTGTCCCGGATCTCCAAACTTTCCCCATGGACAAATGAATTCGGGGATCGAGTCAAGCTAGTGACTCAGTGAACAAAAATTAGCAAAACATGGGTTTTCACCAATATCTCTGACTTCTTTATCTTTTCTACCAAACTAGTGTGGGGGAGTCCCCCATGCTGTTGTATATAAAGTAATCTCAAAAAAATAAAAAAATAAAAATAAAAATGCTATTCCCACACTTGCCCAAGTTTCAAATTTTCAAATCAAAGTTTTTCAAAATATCGGCATAATAGCCAGTACTTTGAATATTGAGGGCAATATTCAGTTCTAGTGTGGGGGGTGGGGGGAATTCTGGCGAATTTGATCACATTTTTTACCTTATAAGTGCCATAATACCCCCGTTTTAGCCAAAAAAAAAAATTTAGTGGAAGTGCTTCGCACTAAACACAACAAATGGTAATCAGTCCACCATGTCTAAATCACATAAGGACTGGCTAATCCAGGAGCAAACGGCTCTTGGTAAAGATTGCTCTAAACCGTTGATGGCTGACAATTTGCCAAAAATTGTATGGGATCCAACTCACCATATCCTTAATCGTGAAGACTTGGCTAGTCCAGAAGCAAACGGCTTTTGGTAAAGACAAATCAAATCCGTTGACAGCTGATGGTTTGCTCAAAATCATATGGTTATCAGTGTACCATAGTTCTTACTTGAACAGAAACATTTGGCTACTCCAGAAGTAATGGCTTTTGGTAAAGAGACTTCAAATCCATTAAGTTTTCAATAAAAGATTGCTAGGGACTAGCAATATTTTAGTGTGGGGGATTGATGAGTGTGTAAATACTCATCATTTTTACCTAATCTGAGCTGCCAAAACATCCAGTAACACTCAAATATGCATCAAAATACTGAAAATATCCCAGAAATGTGTTTTATTTGTTTCAGATGCAAAATGATCAAAAACAAATGAAAAATTAACAAAGTTTGCATAATTGGCAGTTTCAGTCCCTCTACTTTCAAAACTTGTCAAAACTAGTCCCTGGATATTCTAAAACATGAAAAAGTCACCAAAGGTCCTTTTGAATCACAAATAAACATATATAGTCCTTTGGTGTAAAGTTTTACAAAATTACAAGTTTAGTCCTTCAACTTTGCAAAAATGACAAAAATGGTCCCTAAGATGTAAAAACTTTGAGAAAAATAAATTTTGGTCCTTGTGCTACTAATCTTTGGCAGGAATGGTCCTTGGGTGGCAAAGTTAGTAAAATTACATGTTTGGTCCCTGGAGTTTGAAGATTTGGCAGAAAAGGTCCCCGAATATAAAAAATGGAAAATTATCATTAATGTTCCTTGGGGTATTGAAACTTGGCATGATTAACCCCTTTGATAACTTTGGAAAAGCTACAAACCAGGTCCCTCAAGAATCTGCAAATTACAAAATTGGTCCTTGTTATTAAAACCAAATCAACCAGACCCTTATTATTAATACACCCCAAAACCAAATCCAACCCAACCCTGATCCACTAATACCCCAAAGCCCATCCCTTGAGCCCAACAACCCTTAAACTGTTTTAAATAATCAAACGGTCAAAAGGTCAAACCACCACCCCCTCCTCCACTTGCTTCCACCGCCCAGTCCACCACCTCTAAACACTACAAGCCACCCACAATTAATGCTACCCCAATCCCACATGTAAAACAACCCTAAATGGTTTATCCAAATTTCCCGCCAAAACAAGCAAATGGCTGAGATTTCATCTCACTCATCCAATGGTCCATTTTATTGATGGGAAATGATCAGAGGGTGTCCACAAACCCTAATTGGTGCCTATAAAAGGGAAGAGAAGGCTGAAGACAAAGTAGTAGTTAATTTTAGTCTCGTTTTCATTGTAACTCCTAAATTAGTTGTAATCTTTTGTTTTAAAAGCTTGTAATCACATTTACTGAGTGTTAAAACTCATTTCAATCAATCAGAGTGAAGCTTTCAATTTTAATTCTCATATTTTGGATTTTTTTTAAGATTTGAATTTCCTAATTAAGGGTCTGTTGGTTCTTAGTAGCTGTTTAAAGACTCACAATCTCACATAAGCTCCTATATAGCTTATAAAAGCTATTAGTAACCCTTAAAAATAGTTTAGTAATAAAAAAATCAAAAATACAAACAAATTCAACAAAAGTCAAACAAGTAAGCATGACATGTTTAATGTGGAAGAAGGCTGGAGCAGGGTGAATCATGGATGGCCCTCGGTTAGAGGCTTGTGGAAGCCCATAGGATTGAAAACTTGATTCTTGGTTCATGGTTCTTTGCAGGATTGCAAATTGTAAGAAATTTCCAATTTTCTATTTTTACTATTCACTTGCTTATTGACTGCTTGTTTGTGTTTAATTCTACTTATTGGTTGTTATCTAGTCATCATATAGTTTTAAAAATAAGTCTTGTTTCATTAGAACCCTTTGTGCTAAAAATCTCAATTGGACTATCATATTAGCCCATATTGGATTCCTGAGTTTTAGTACTCATACATCTTGTTTCTGGGTTCAAATCAACTCACTAGATCATCATAAAGTGTTTGGAAGCAATTGCATAGTCTCAGGGAATCATTTGTTTTACAAATCAAAAATCCAAGTCTTTGACAGGTTGTTTGGAATTGCATGATAATTTGTGTTCAGGGTAGTATTTTTTGTTGCTTTTGGTTCTCACAAGTCACTTTAGGTTCTAATAACTTAGATCAACCATAAAAACCAACCCCCAATTAGTAGAAAGTCAAAATCAATTCTAATCTCATCAATATTGGTCACTGTGAGGATTTAAGACCTCAAATCCTCCATATATGTTCAAAAGTGGTTAGGTTAGTTCAATTTAGTTTCATTTTAACATAAAACATCATTTTCAGTCATTAGATTTAGATCAAAGCTCATCATAGTCAACCTTGGTGTTAAAGTAAAAAAGTCAAATTGCAAGGTATTGTCAGAAAACCAAAAATTGGGGGATTTGTTTTGATTTTTGTATTAAGATTTGGACCCTGAGCTTTTCACAAGTTGTTGTCTATCAGCCAATCTACAAGATCCCTCCACCAGCTTAATTTTTTGATTTTTCTTCAAGCTTGTGCAACAGCTTATTTGAAGCTGCAGGGCAAGTGCATGCCCTGAGCATCAGGTTTTGACCAATTTTCCAAGGTCTCTCTTGTGTTCACCTGTGGACCCCACACCCTGTCCCTTAGATTTTTAGGAAGCCTTCCATCTCAGCTTATTGGGAGACTGCTTATTTTGGGTCTCTGCTCATTTGACCATAGCTTATTTGGCCTACCTTTTGACCTGTTCTCAGAAGCATAACCTGAGCAATCAGGTTTTACACCTAAGTTCCAAGGATCACCAAGACCTCAATAATAAGCCATAAGCCCAGCTTATTGGCTTATTTTGAAGTTGACCAGTTCACCTTTGAAGGTCAAAGCTTAGTTTGGACTCCCCTTGACTCCTGTGGACCCCACAGAGGTCCAAAAGTCCCTGTGTTAGGCCTGTCTTGGCCTTGTAGTTGTTAAGTGCTTATTTGGCTTTCAACAGCTTATTCATGTGCTTATTTTGATTCCATTTGCTTATTTCAAGTTGTTATCCATCTGGACTTATTTGTTCATTTGATAGCTTTTTCAAAAATCCACAAAGTCCTAATAAGTTATAAAGTCAACTGTTAAGCACAAGGGGGTGCACACAACTTATTAATAAGCTATAAAACAAGTGTCTTCATAAAAGTTGTCTACTTTTAGCTTATAATCAGTTTTCAAAAAGAAAAACCAACAAAAGCCAACTTTAAAAATAGTGATAGCTTTTTTAAAAATAATTAGTTTTATAAATTTTCTCAGAATTTTCCAAGTCATTTTGCTATTTTTAGTCATTTAAATTAGTTTAATTAATATAATTAGTATTTAATTAATAAAAAAAATCCACAAAAAGACAAAATATATTTTTTTTTAGTTTTTAAATTAATTTTAAGTCATTTTAGAATTTTAGAAATTAATTTTTCAATTTTCTAGTTAAAATTTGTTTTATAAAGTTTTTAAGTTAATTAGTTTTAATTAAATAGTTAAATAGTTTTTATTTAAATAATTAATATTTAAATAATAAAATAATCAAAAATAATAATTTTCTTTTTAATTTAATTTTCTTTTTTAATTAAGTTTGTAAAATTTTCATTTGCACCCCCTGTAGTTGTAAATTGTTTAAAACTCACCTTTTATGCTGTCTGTAATCAAATCTGATTTCTAATTTGTGTACGTGTAATCATATCTGTGTTTCTGTAATTGTTAATATTGTTTCAGTTGTTCAAATACCAAGTAATTAGTAGTATAATGAAATCCAAATCCTTATTGGTTACTGTCCTCAGTGCCACTCATTCCCACAAACATTTACAAGCACGATTTCAATCTCGTTGGGACATAACGACCCAGGGAAAAACTATACTATCCATGGAGCATTAACCTTAGACTGTTTGACTTTGTTGACCAAATCACTTGGTCAAAATTATCTGATGGTTTAGGCTCAATCAAGCTTCTAACGGCTCGACATAGGAGTGAAGTAGGATCTTATTGTTATAATATTAGAATCATGACCATCATATAAACAGGTAAACACATATGCGGAAGCGAAGGAACATCTATAACACATAAGAGATTAACATAAATTAAATAAGAACGTACCTTTAGTGATTCTAGCAAAACAAGAATCAATAATTAATCTTGAACATGTGATGAACCCTAATTAGGGTTTATATGGATCAATGATTAACCCCTTACCGTCTTGTTAATCGATCCCTTGATAACAACAAAAGTATGTTGTTACCTCGTTCTTGTACATACAAACTACTAACGAATTAAAGGTGATGCTAGTAACATAAACACAAGGATTTTCAATAATGAAAATCGATCCAAAATCCTTATGGATGTTTGGTCGATCGGTTTGATCAAAGGAGAAGAAAAAGAAAACCAAGTTAGGGTTATGTGTACAAGAGTTCAAAAACAATGACCCTTGGTTTTCTATTTATACTAAATGTAAAACTTTGGGAACAAGTTAGGGCAAAAGGGTTGCCCCTTTTACTTGTGATCGACCGGCCATAGGACCACAAGGGTCCTTCCGGATCATTCTTGCTTCCAAATTATATTCTAGTCCTTTACGTTTGCTTTTAACGATAGTTAGTCCATACGTTTAATAACCAACGATCATTAATCCTTTTACTTGTGTTTAATTAATAAATATACATAACATTTAATATTTATTAAACTTTAATTCTCGTTTGTAATGTGTGCAATCCCGAGGTCTTGGGTTCGATTCTAGACATACGTTTATTAATATATATCCATAAACTCCAACAGCTCCCACTTGGATATCTATTAATAACATAATGACATTGGTAAGCATCTAGCAACACGCCAATGCCCCTAGATCAACTCGAGGAAGGTTTCCTGGAAAAACCTATAATGATTCATCATTATTTTTATCATCCTTTTGTTTCTAATACCATGTTAATAAAGATATGGATCTTAGTCATTCTTTAATTAACAATTCTGTTTCTCGTTGTTTATGATTGAGCAAGATTACCAAAACATCTGAACGTATTCCAGATAGACTTTGGGCGTGCGCACGCAAACATCTTGTCAACCCTACGAGGGGCCCAGCAGTATTAAACTTCCAAACGAATTTGAAGGAACAAATTCTTTCTTGACTACAAGAATAACCCATGGACTTTGCAACATTTCTGAAAACAACCCTTATAACTCCCTGTTACGGTGAGCGGTAGATTGCTTCACAAAAATGCACTACATCCATGACTCTTATCTGGTATCTCAAGTCTGAGGATAACAAATTCATGATTTACTTACTGACAAGATCCATAAAGTAAAATCATGTAGTTGGGATAAGTCCTATATTCAATTCATCGAATATCATGTGAAATTGGTATGTCAACGCATCAATATACTTTCAAGTATATTCTAACCAATACTCAGATTTGTCTTAGTTTAATGATATTCCCATATCATTAATCGGCAACGGACAGTTTAGAATAACATAAGTCATTCACGGATTTAAACATGCAAATATAGGACACAATTTATTATTAATGAAAACAAACGTACTAAGTACTTTAATTCATTATATAAATAATAATTGCTTAATGCCCTTTATCCAAATACTAAATAGATCAATGCATGATAATTCTAGTTAATGAATTTTGTCTCAAGTAATCACTTGTTGACAATTATGCCTCAAGTAATGACAATCATACTTGTTGACAAGGCATTATTCAACTAACTTTGATCTATCCGAATTTTGAGAATACTTATTTCAAGAATTTTAATTAGCAAAAATTCTTGTATGTGTATATCCAACTATCTTGATATAGTTACACATAATCTTTCATAAATGGTGTGATATCCTCAACCACCAATTTATAACAATCAAACTTTCAAACATTTTAAAGTTTAAGTATTCTAATTCTTTAACGTATAATGCAACTCTGCTCTTTGTTGAGCACAACTAGTTCATATGGCTAAGGATAAAATCCTTCCATGACTAGTTATCGAGTGTCGTCTCAATTTATACCGTCATCATTGTATACAAACAACAATATGCTATTGAAAATCCTGTAACCTAATATCCATTGTGTAATGTTTAGGAGCTATTCCAGGTTTGAGGATCATTATTCTAAGTCAAACATATTTCTTTAGAATATCTCTTACACAAGTTATATAAAAACTTTGAATTGGATATCAAACATTGTCAAATCATTAAGCACTTAAGCATGATATAACAATAATATGATACACATGAAAATCCTTCAGTCAAACTTAGATTTTATTCATGTTCTATCTTTACTAATATGTATATCCATTTAGTCTTTCAAATAATATATCATATTCCATTAGAATTTATTTACCGCATATGTTTATTAAATAATAAACTTTTGTTCCAAGGTTGTATATTTTATTTTCTAAATCTTTCACATACAGTTTCATTCCAAACTAAGTCTTAACATTTTACTTATATGGAATGTAACTTCTTATATGTTATACAACATATATGATTTAGTAAATCAAACATAATACTCCCACTAGCTATCAGGAATACTTAGAAATTACCTTATTTTAATTATAAACCTAAACATAGATTTAATAATTTATCATAAGAATAATCTCCTAGATGCATGCATTTATCCATTCATGGATTATTGCACTTTGTACACTTCCAAAGATTTTCTTGAATTCATAGACTCCTTTTGATTACTTATCGTCCTCGCTCAAGTAATTATTCAAGAAAGCGTTTTTGATATTCATTGTCAAATTTCATATTCATATAAATATGACAATTTACCATCTTTGTATCTTTAATGTGCTTAGGAATGAGTATCCAATCATAGTTAATAATTTAAGTATGATTAATAATCTTGTCATAAGACATGCATTAAGATATGTGTACAATTTTGTTCATATGATTTTTACACAAAGATTTAAACCACTAGGGTTACATTATCTTTGAATAAACTCATCATCATTCTTTAACCATTTAAGAATTAAGATAGACCAAATTTTAAATTTGAATATCTTTACGAACAACATCTATAACATTCATATTATGAGTAATTTACCCAATTCATTATTTTGGTAATACTACATCATATAATCGTCAGTATATTCATTAAATATATGAGATATCCAAGTGGATCTATGAATGATAATTCCATCATCTTGAGGTTTATCATTTACATGTTAAGCCTCATCATGATTTTAACTAGTGTGGTTTTAGAAGATTATGTATCTTGTAATTCTATCTTTTCAAGATAAAATATTCCCACTTGCCTTTAGCATTATATAGAATATAAGTACTTAGCAATTAGAGCAACAATCCAATTTTCTCTTTTAGGACTTTACAAATATGCATTGATAGCTCTTTGTTAATAACCTTTACATAAGTAACTTAACAAATTCAGAACTTCGATTTTTAAGACTTAATGTGATTCATCACATTTCATAATTCAATAACGTCTTATTAATCTTCTAGGAGTCTAATTGAGTATATTCAAGCCATACTCAATTTCTAACCTTGATAACTTTTGGAAGAAAAGAAGATGTAGTTATCTTGAACCAAACACTACAATAAGGGTTTGATTTCCTAACTGAACATACTATAATCTAGTATTTCATTAGAACTCATATTGTAAGACAATCTAACAATATGTAAGATAACCATATATCTTTTAGCTTGTCTATTTACCAACTAAATCAACTTAATGGTGTAATAGTATTTTCAAGCTAACTGCATGCTTTATAACACAAGTACTTTTTAATCAAGTCACTTCATGTTTATGTCGCATTAAAACATAAACGTGTTATAATCCCACTATTCGTTATTAATCATTGATTAACTCAATGACTTCTTGTATATGTCTTAATTAAAAGACCATAACAAGCTAACGTCTTACTTTATTATAAGTCTTGTAATACTTAAAAGACTTCATGTTTATAACTATACAATAAAGTATAAACATGTATAATTAAAGTAATCATGAACACCATCATTTGGTTTCAATAATATTTTCAAGTTAACACACTACTTTATTTATTTATGTCATTCTAAGAATACATAATTATTGAAGTAGTATTATATTACTTCATGCATTTATGTCATTCCAATAATATAAATGTTAAAGTTGAAGTAGTATTGTTATTGACACATGTTCTAATAGATGTCTAATTTAGAAACTGTAAATTATCCATGTTGGTCTCACGCATACATGGAAATTCACCTTGTTGTTAATATTTAGTCTGCGTCTCACGTTTACTAAATTTCAACACCAAGTGTTTCTTAGATTAGATGTATTAATCTAATTAGAATTATAATCTCTTACTTGCAGTTAAGAGAATCCTTTAAATCATATTCTTATGTATTGTACTTTGCACATAATGAAGATTTCTCCCACTTGTGCATGGTACAACACCATGTATCATATAAACAACACGCACGCGTTTGTTAATGTGAACAATATGATTTGTGTCATTAACATAACTTAGTAGATATAGAGTTTACTCAATCAATCAAGGAAACGTACATGACTATCCTTGAAAACATTAGTGTCTATATTTGGAAAGTAACTACCTTGAGGCATTCAAAAGATAATCTAAGTTACAATCAAGACAATAAGTCTTGTAACTCCCACTGAATTAGAGAACATAATAATAATCCCTTATTCAGCCATAAGAACACAATACTCCCACTGAATTTGACAACATTATAAATGTTTCATTAATCAGTGAAAGGAAATAGTGTACTATTTACTTTCCTACATCTTTTAAGAAAACCCATTCATAACAATTAATTAGGTACTAAAAGAATGTATTCTACTATGTAAATGTGATTCATCACATTCCAAACTTTTAACTTGAAAAACTGGGCATGCAATTTCTTCCTGTATAGATCTACCATTCCAACAATTGTATGTAGTATCTTTAAATGGTCAAACCAAAACAACTAGATAAAATAATCTAATTTGTCTTTTACCATTGTGCAGTACTCAGTCTAGCTTCTAATTTTAATAACTCATAAAGTGCAAATAATCTTACTATTAAATTTTGCTATGAGTTATGTATTTAGAATTTAGACAATTCTAATCCTATTATACATTTCTCATTCATGAAAAGGATTAGGATTAAGTCTCACACTTCTCCTAATGGAAAGAAGACTATATTTATTCTTTTTGTAACATTGACTCTAACCAAAAACCCTAACGGGTGTAGATCAATTAAAAGAATAACTTACGTTTACGGTTTTAAGTTGCATTAATACATTTAAAGAATTTACAAAATTCAATTTTAGTATTTTCGATAATTTATATTTCCAGGAAAATATAATACCCAAGGATATATTCATATAACCAACATATTTTCTTGAAAATCTAGGATCCAACTTTACATAGATTCCACCACATCAGTTGATCTGCTAGTGGTGAAAGTATAAAAGATGGTAATCTGTCGAACAATAATTGGCAAACACTTTTCCAATTCCTAGATCATTATGGGATTTACATCAAATTGATTCATCAATTTATCATGTAAGCATGTTTCATCCCATCTCATGCCTTAAGCTCTAGGTCTCACGCATCAACTTAATTAAGTCGTCTAACTTAGAAACTGCAAATTCTCCATGTGTGGTCTCACGCACACTCGGAAATTTACCTTGTCATTAAAATTTAGCATGCGTCTCACGTTTACTAAATAATAACTTCAAGTGTTTCTTATAGTTAGATGGCATGTAACTTAAATTTTAGGGTATAAATTTTTGATGTGAAAATCAAAACATGTATATAGATGCATGCACTCATCTTTATAACATAAGTTTTCAAAACCTTTTTATTACCAATTCGTGAAATTAATACACAATGTTTTACTTGAGGTTTAATAAACCCTAAGATGACTTTCTACAATTATGATTTTAAAAGTAATTCATTTAAGACATATTCAAGATTGTGATAACCAAGGCAGACTCTAAGGCTCTTTTCTAAGCCTTCAAATCACGGTTATGAATATCGTCTTAAAGGACTTAATTTTAAAAGCATATTTGTACAAAACATCAATCAAGCAAAAGTTTATGGATTCAATCTCAAAATCATGTAATAAAGTATGAATTTTGCTAGTCTCGCCTGGGAGCTGATTATCGTGCGAATCGGACCACTAGCGGCACTTAAGACCTTGCAAGATTCTTACTTTATCACTTAGGGTTTCACCATTATTAGTCCGTATTATTTTCTTTATGGAAAAATTACCCTTTTATTGCTTACAAACGTGTCCAACAATTAAACAATAAAACAAGTAATAAAGACAAATCGAAACAACTAATAACATAACAATTATAAAGGTGAAACAATTAGCCACATGCAATCTTTTTAGAAAAGATCCTAACATAATCAATTCTAGGTTTTTTTATATGCATATAATTAACTAGGGCCTTCACCTCTTTATGGAAGTGAGTCACATACATTGACAAGTCAATTGCGTAGGCCAAAGCTAATCACATACCACATAGCACATAATTGATTTTAATAATTATGGGGTCTTCCCCAATATAAGATCTATCTAAATATGTGAAAAAGCTTAACAATTAATAACCAATTAATAACCCATGACTAACATGCATGTTTCGTCACGGATCAAAGCATAACAATTACCAATTAGGTCAAGGATACGCCCAAATAACACATAAACATGTAGGCAACCTAGGGTTTCTAATCCAATTAATTAATAAAACCACAAACCCTAATTAGGGTTCATGGAATAAATCGACCCCCCCCCCCCCAAAATTAGGGTTAGGGTTTCGAAAAAATTAAAAAACAAAACCCTAGATCCAAAACATGTATCTAAAACAATCAAAATTCATTTTTTATGTGTTTTATGTAATCAATTACATGTTATAGCAAGCTCGTGATACCACTGTTATAATATTAGAATCATGACCATCATATAAACAGGTAAACACATATGCAGAAGCGAAGGAACATCTATAACACATAAGAGATTAACATAAATTAAATAGGAACGTACCTTTAGTGATTCTAGCAAAACAAGAATCAATAATTAATCTTGAACATGTGATGAACCCTAATTAGGGTTTATATGGATCAATGATTAACCCCTTACCATTTTGTTAATCGATCCATTGATAACAACAAAAGTATGTTGTTACCTCGTTCTTGTACACACAAACTACTAACGAATTAAAGGTGATGCTAGTAACATAAACACAAGGATTTTCAATAATGAAAATCGATCCAAAATCCTTATGGATGTTTGGTCGATCGGTTTGATCAAAGGAGAAGAAAAAGAAAACCAAGTCAGGGTTATGTGTACAAGAGTTGAAAAACAATGACCCTTGGTTTTCTATTTATACTAAATGTAAAACTTTGGGAACAAGTTAGGGCAAAAGGGTTGCCCCTTTTACTTGTGATCGACCGGCCATAGGACCACAAGGGTCCTTCCAGATCTTTCTTGCTTCCAAATTACATTCTAGTCCTTTACGTTTGCTTTTAACGATAGTTAGTCCATACGTTTAATAACTAACGATCATTAATCCTTTTACTTGTGTTTAATTAATAAATATACATAACATTTAATATTTATTAAACTTTAATTCTCGTTTGTAATGTGTGCAATCCCGAGGTCTCGGGTTCGATTCTAGACATACGTTTATTAATATATATCCATAAACTCCAACACTTATAGAGTTAGGGAATATTGTACACAGCCCTACGACTGGTATTAAGGAATATAACCCGTCATCCATGCAATTGTAACAAGCTAATCAACCTTTAAAAGATATCTAGGGAATAATGAAATCTAAGTAAACACAACTTTTCTCATTATTGTTTCCACCAAATTAGTAAATTAGTTTAATATTCATTTATTTTATTTTATTTTGATTGCATTGGTAGTTAATTGGGTTAGTTGGCTAGCAACTAATTCCGCCCACTCCTTCAAAACCCGAGATTTTACTTGCTTTCTATAAAATATAAAAATATAAAAAGAATCGTCCCTCACCTCTAGACCTAGTTTAGTAGGCTTTCTAATCCTAGCGACACTATTCCTGAGTTGAATGATCAATCCCCCGGTACTTGTCACTATACTATACTACAATGATCTGGTACACTGCCTGGTGGGGGTTGTAAGCTTCTCAAGATCCCTTGAGAGGTAAAAACTGTTGCGAGGGGGCAATTCCCATGTATCAAAAAGTAAGAAGGAACAAGGATGATGAAAGTGATAGTGAGGATGAGGAGGAGTTCTCACCAAAAAGAGATGAAAATGGTAAGCCAATTTATGGACCTACACGTCCTAAGTACTATGATTATGAGGACCCAATGGATAGAGTTTTGGCTGAACAAGAATACCTTAACCCATTTAGGAATGTTTGTGTTTTGAAGAAAGTAACTGCCTTACTTGGATCACTACCATTATCAATCAAACATACTGATTGGACACCAAACTATTTTGGAGGAATCACAAAGGCTAAAAGAGGTAGGAAATGGCATGCTAATATTAAGATTGTTGACCCATATGGCAATGGGTATGAGAAAGGTTTTGAGACTAAGCACACCAAGAGGAAGCCATCTGGTTCCTACAAACTGAGTGACATCATGTCACCAGACCATTTCACTGCATGAAACAACAAGAGTAACAAAATGGAGTTGAAACAATACTCCTTTCTTATTTTTTTATTTGCTATATTATTTTTCAGATTTTGAATAAAACTGTATCTTAAGCTTATGCTGATGATTATCCCTCTGATAAGAGATGAATGAATATCTATTGTACATATTTCTATGATTGTTACAGTTTATAGTTTTGATTTTCACCACTTTTGGAAGTTCATAGCAGACTGTTAAGAAATTTGCAGAGAAAAATCGCCGATCTTTTAACTTAGATCGCCGCACTTTCAATAAAGGAAGCTTTTATAACTTGTACACATATCATTTTCAACATACGCGCTAAAAAGAAAAACACGCTTTAAACACACATAGCAACCAAAACTGACGCTTTTTCATTATTCTGAGATCATTTTCCAATCCAAACACTTGATTTCAACACAATGAGGGTACGTTTACACTTGTGTTGATCTTTTGAAAATTTTCTTAGGGTTTTTACGACTAAAACTTATGGTTTGCTATGATAATCTGAATTATGGTTTTTTAATGCTTGATTATGTGTTATCTTATATGATTATTGAGTTTGTCCCTTGCCTGGTTATAGAATTTTGATCACTATTGATTTAGGGTTATCTTTGACCTAAGACTAGTGACTGCCTATGCTTATAGTACAATGTGGTTGCTTAAGACATATGACATAAGTTTAAGATGGACTCATTCATAATTTAAGAGATTTTAAAAGGAATTTTGACGAATTGCCTTTGATACATGATAAGATTGATATATGATGCTTTAACTGGATCATAATTGAACTATTATGCTTGGATAGAAACTTATGATTGCTTATATGATGTAAGGATAGTAAGAGGATGAGACTGACATGATTATTTAGCTATGAAAAAGGTTTTTGAAATAAGAACAGAGCACTGAGTATGCAGAGCAACAAAACTGCCGGTCTTATGGCCAAGACCGCGGAGTTTTTATAAAAACAGACGAGTATTTTTGCTATTTTGTCACGTAACCGCCGGTTTTATAATTTAAACCCCCGCTTTTCTGGAAATATTTGAACATGGAATACTTGAAACTTGCTTAATTGATTACACATTGAGTGTTTGTATTTTCTAACAGCTAATATTGCCTGTTTATGAATGTTTGAGTAGAATATACGAGGTGAATGCAATTCTGGTATTGCATCCAGGACCAGAGGAGCCCTTGCACCAAAAAGAGAACCAGAAGATCATCCAAATTTGCTATGGAAAGGAGCAAGCAGGGCTGACAAAAGAATGTTAAATTTCAACTTGCACAAGCTATACTTCAGGAGCATTAATGTACCAAGGGTGTTAAGCTGGACAACTTTGGTGACATTGGGATGTGATAAAGTCATGGAGGATATATTGCTGGTGAGAGAGATATATGGGAATAAGATGGTGACTTCCCAGATGTGGAAAAAAGCTGTTCAAATCAAGGAACCAATATACATGGAGTGGTGCCTAGAATTCTTTAGTTCTGTGGCTGTTAAGAGAGAGGTTGCAAATGAGGAAGTGATGACAGACAAGTTTATGAGGTTTAGACTTGGTGGTGTGGAGAGACAGGTGACAATATTTGAGTTTGGAAAGTTGCTGGGAATTTACTTTGCTGATAGAATGAAGAATGCTAGTTTTGAGAAGCTTGTTACTAATAGGGGAGGAGCTGTAGGATAGTTTGATGGTGATGCATTCTGGAAGTACTAGGGGAAGTGATGAAAGTGAGGATACTGAAAGCAGCAGTGGTATTGATGGTGAAGAAGAAGTGTTGGAGTAAAGACAGTCGTGCTTGGCTGGAATGCTCGGCGGGGTTTGTTTGTTTCAATTGTATTGGATTCTGTGGATGACCAGGGTGTTGGTCATATTTCAAAGACAAATTCTAAACATGTTTTAAAATATTTGAATGGTCTGTAATGGGTACCTCTGTTGGTACCCACTCAAAACAATTACACCATCCATGACAACAACAATCATCAAGTAGAAGGGTGATTCTTACACCAAAATCACCCTTGGTACCACCACAGCCATTCCCTAACCCCAACAACAATTCCTAAGCGTGTTCTAAGTCCCAGAAGGTGTGACATACTTCTGATAATTAGTGGCTCACATAGGAGTAGCGGTGAAGACATATTTTGGGTTGTAATTGTGAGAATTCCATCGTATTCAATCTTGTAATATTGGTATACTTCTATTACCTTTTCATATGAATGTTTCTGAATTTTATGAGTTTAATATGAGTATTACTTCTGTGACTATGGATTAGTCGTTTATGTTTGTTTGGGCATTATAGAAATATGATATAGTTGTGTATGTATTAGTATGCTTTACATTGTTTATGCTTGTATACTTGATATTTGATTATTCGGATCATTGTCTATCCTTTGGTTGATCATATTAGGCCGAAAGGTGTGGTTGATTTTGAGTCGTTTTGGCCAAGCGAATCAATACTAGACTTGAGAGAATTGGATAGTATATTGCTAGACAACCCGAATGATTATGTGTTTAAGGCCTATTCTCATGTCTAACGAACTTGATTAGGAGAAGTTTACTTGCATAAACATTGACCACAAACCTATCTTAATGCACTTAATATGCTTAGAATAATAGGCCGAAAGGGTTTCTTTGCATATTCGGTAGATATACTTGTGTTGGTAATTCCCTGTTATTTACCACTTGTGCTTTGTTTGCGGTTGCATATCTTTACATCATTTCTTGACTCATGTCTCTCTAGCCTAAACAAAATATTTTTAATCATCATGGTAAAAATCTTAATCATTTCTAGCATTCGTAGTAACTTAGCCATTAATACAAATAAGAGTCCTATGATAGTGACAATCATTTGGACTTTCCTTTTAAACTACTTTTTGAATCTGAAAACACACAACTCCCTTGGGACGACCTGGACTTACCTAGACTTTGCTACACTCGAAAGGGTATACTTTCTCGTGTGTTTCCGTCGATCAACTGGTATGTATTGTCTTATAAATTTAAAGCTTTTGAAACACATCAAAGTATTGCTCCAAAAGGTGGACAAGAACTTGGAGATTTCTAAGGGAAAAACCAAAGAATACCCCGGGAAGTACCGTTATCTTTATTTTCCTGTTATACTTTGTTTATTTTTAATTCTAAAGCATCAGGGACAATGCTTAATTTAAGTATTTGGGGGGGAGGGGGGGGGGGGAGATAACTTGAAAAATAAAGGAAAGAACTATATTAGTATAAACTGTTAATAACAGAAATTTATAAAACCGCCGCTTATATTAAAAAATCGCCGTATAGTTACATTTTATATATGTACACCGATTACGAGGGTATAAAATAAATAAATTTTATAATAATAAAGAGTTTTATAAGAAAACGTATCCAAACAATTGTTAGAAATCTGAATCGGGATTAAATGACAATATTTGCACATTATATAACCATTACCACCGAAAAAGTGAGGAATTCGAGCCAATATTGGCATATACCTTTTTATGCTTGATTTTTTTGATTATGAGTGTGCCGATAATTTATGTGATTCTAGAACTTGTATTAGAAATCATTATGAGACCGCAGTGAGATCGCATTCGTGTGACATAAGTATTTTTATGTGATAAGATGCAAAAATTAGGATTTACACCATATATAGCCATCCATTTTCTAAACTAAATTAAACCCGTTTAGCACTCACTTTAGTGCTATTATCCATTAGATACACCCTTCTGAGCTTAAAAAATTTCGTTTCTATTATCCATCAAGAAAAGAACAAAAATATTACTTAGTCGGGAATCGAAAGAATGGAGTATAAGAAATGGAAAAGAAAAAGAAAAGAAAAAACTATGGTTGTTTACCAATTACGATAAGTATGAAGAGTGCACACTTTATGTTTGTTATAATGCGGTTGAGAAAAGAAAAGAAGAAGAAAAAGAGAGTAGTTATGAAAAAAAGATAAAGAATAAAGAGAATAAAAGATTCCCCGACTTAAGTTTCTAACAAATAAATTCCATGTCTACACTATACCTTATAAACCTTACGATATTACCCAAATAAAAGTGCTATTTGATATTTATACTTGGTGCTTACGCCACGTCGGTGCAGTTTTGTTTCTTTTTAAGCATATGGTAAATCTATAAGTTATGACTGAGCTATAAGAGTGATTTACAACCCAAAAAACTATTTTTATATGAGTGCTTGTGTGAACTTCAAAATAATATTCATATTCGTGAGGAGCATGTCATGTCATCTTGGTTGTCTTAGATATGCAAAAAATATATTTGAAAACTATACTAGACTTTATTTTGGAAAACATTTTTCTTTTATGCTTGAGGGCAAGCATTAGTCTAAGTATGGGGGATTTGATGAGTCTCGTATTATACATATTTATACCCTCGATATTATGTAAATTATATAGAAAATAACCTTAGTATTAGGACTTTTGTACTTAATCCGTGAATGAATGTATAGGATTGGAGATTGGTGAAATGACCCAAGAAGCACACGAAATGAATAACTCAAGATAATTATTAATAGTTTGAACAAAAGCACGCCGATCTTATGGAGAAAGTTTCGCTTAAATGCACCTTTGGTCAACTATACAAACACGAGTAAAAGAATCAAGTACGCCGGTTATATGCAGAAAGAGCGCAGGTTACGTAATAGAGAAGTCCGCCGGTTTTACACCAATTGTGCGGCGCACTTCTAATGACAGTTATGCATTTCTACATTAATGAGCTAAATCAATGAAGAGGCCGATCATTTGCTTGTCATTACTCACTAGGGACGTATTAGGGTTGCCTTTGCACTATAAATAGGGAGCCAAATCAGTGATACCAACACACCTTAATCAAGAACAATCTCTTGATTATTAAGAAGCAGTTTAATAGTGGTTTGCACCAAAACCACTAGCTAAGGAGTTGGAGATACTACCATACCTAGAGAAACACCTTGGAGCACGAGAAACTTTGGTATACATTCGTTGTTATGATGATAATACTTGTTTACATGTTTTACTTTATCAAGAATATGGAGTAGTAACCTTATGTTTATTCGAGGCATTTCTGCCATGATTATTATGAGAATTGTATCATGAATATTGAATCTATGATATATACATTTGATATGTCATTGTTTAGTCTATTGTCATTTGTCTTGATTGATCATTGTGATTGCTTAAAGGTCGAAAGATTCAATCATGTTGATTATATTATGAATTGTCTGTCTATAACAAGTCATTGCTATGCTTGTGAGAATTGCTTAGTAAAACAAATGATAACCTTGATTATGGCATGTTTAAGGGCTAGTCTCATGTCTAACGACTTGACTAGAGGAAATGCATACTTTATACTTCATACTTGGACTACACTTTATGCATTATATGTTTATAGAATCAAAGGCAGAAAGGAGATTCTTTTACACAGGATAGAAATACTAGTTTACATGATCAACCATCATGCTTTACTTATATGCTTTGTCCATGTTATTTCTGTGATACTATTGCTTATGATTCTCATGTTCTCAGCCTTGAATAAACATGCTTTTAAATCAATTGGGAGAAACAATACAAAAATCTTAAATCTAACAAAAACGGTTTTAGTGATAAGTGACAATCATTGGAATCTAATTTTATTAATCATAGCTAGTATAAGGAACCATTACCTTTCTTTGGACGACCTGGTCTTACTTAAATCATTTACTATTAACGGGGTTATACTTTTACCCATGTGTTTTGTGTATTAAGGAAATGGTGAAACTTGTCTTATAAATTTAAAGCTTTCGAAACACATCAAAATGCTAAGCATGCTTCACATTGTGCACAAAATGGTGTATGGTACAACATGTTTGAAGCCACCTCAAGATTTAATGTGCAAGAGGGATTGTGCACAAAAGGATGTACGGTATAACATATTTGAAGCAATCTCTAAAAGGTTTGAAAGAGGGGTTACCGACGACTCAAAGGTTGCATAATTAAAACCTCAAGGCATACAACAAACCAAAAAGGCCATGAATGCAGAAATTAATATAAGGCTAGACACAGTAAGGAGAGACAATCTCTCCCATTTTCACTGCCACGTCAGGTTTCTCTCTTCAGCAACCTTCAGGCGATTGGGTGCCCCAGTAAAAGCGACCAACATCATATATATATATATATATATATATATATATATATATATATATATATATATATATATATATATATATATATATATATATATATATATATATATATATATATATATATATATATATATATATAGTAAGCACACCTTGCTCACTTCTCGCCACAACTTCAAACGCATTTGACATCATAAATGCCTGATCTCCACGACTCATCCAAACAACCTAACTATTTACAATGAACGCCTGTATTTTCACAACATCAAACAACTTGGAATTAGGAAAACAAAAGGCGCAACTTCTATTATAGAATGATGTAGTCGAACCAAACAGCCAACACACTTATATTTCTCCTAATCCCTCCTTCGCAAAAGCCTATAAAGCTCATATGCACATTCCCTAATAATGATGACTCAAATAGTGTGACACTATGGTTCAAAATGGTTGCATTTACAGTTGCGGAACAGTAACATGACAATGGCATTAGTCTTAATGTTGCAAACTTTCAACTGCAGCCCTTTAGTATGTTATTTTCTCTATAGGTCAGACCCATTAGTTCCTATTAAGTAGAAGGTATTTGACTCGAATTCTATTGGATTTTTTAGCCTTTAACTAAAACTATATCAGGCTCTTCATTTAAGCGCGCATTGAGCATGCTTAATAAACATGATATCTCCTTGATAAGTTTAAGTTATTTCAGCCCTCAAGTTAACCTCGAATCGCCCTTGCACTTGCAATCTTGCATTATGTAGGCATGTTAATCTACTGAATCATGTTCGAGTTTTGGCTACGGTCATACAGTTGAGCTCAAGCTCGCTTTAGTTAGCCTCACCATCAAGAACGTTCAGACAGAGAAAGGGAATTTCGACCCGTGTGGCTTGTTCGTGACCTGATTTATTTTGCCTATTATATAAAAAAAATCCACCTCTAGCAAGGTAAATGTAAAAAAGATTTGAGTTGCCTAAAATATGGTATGCAATAACCGACATCAATGAAGGATAATTTTGCTAAACTGTATAGTTTGAGTAGGCAATAAACACTCCATAGTTACATATTACTCAGAATTAAGTGGCTGATCACTACAAATTAAAGTTACAAATGAAACATACTTTATATCTTTTTGGCAAGCTGTGACAAGTTTTAGATTTTACAAAATAGCCTCGAAAGTGTTTCCAATTATGCTGTTGTTCACCTGGAAATAAATCAGTGAAAGATTAAAAAATAGAATGTAAATAAAATGGTTATTAATTGTATAAGCTTCTACGTTCAGGTTCGACGAACCTCCATGTTTGAGTGAAATCCACTTGTTTTTTTGATAAACCAAGAACCACAATCATGGAGTTGATACTCCTTATATCTAATCACAGGGGAAAAAAATTAACACATAACATGCTTCTTAGTCTACTTGTGTAAACTTAAAATGATATGTAAAGTATGCATGTGATCTTACCTCAACCCAGCTACGTTGTGACCAGAACCTTCAACTGTTACGATAAACCTGTAAGTTATACAACTTAGTTAAATTTTCACGTTATAATTGGGTACTATGAAACCGTGTATCTACTGAGTAAAACACTTGCACCAATACCGGATCCCTACCAAAACCAAGCATAACATTAGCTTATAAATAAAGAGTGGAACATACGGATTCAAGATGAATTCCTGCCTATCTTTCGAGGCACCGGTACGCGAAGAATAGACCAGCTTTAAGTATGCCACTTTTGTTAATTAATAGACTCTCAATCTTGGGTAAACACAATACCTATCCAAGATATAACTCATACAATACTAAAACAATTATACTTGCAACATTAAAAAATGATTCCAAAACATTTAATACAACAAATGATATCAAGAAAATTGACAAGAGTAATTAGGAGATATAACCTTCTCAGTTTGTTCCTTAATGTTACAAAATTGCCCCATATCATGTGGCTGAAGAATTAGCTCAGTTGTAAACATGCTTATACGTTTCAGATACTCTTCATTAATTAACACGGCCTAACTAATTTCTGTCCGATACACTTTTCAATGAAAGTTTTTAATTCCGGATTATTTACTTGGTTTAAGGCTAGAGGCATCACACCCTTGCTAACTTTGTGGTATATTTGAGCAATATATGTCTACTAACTCATTGTAATTCTCTTCATACAGCTCGGGTGCCATGTATTCTGGTGTCCCTATCAAAGAATGAGGCATGTGGCTCTTTCCTACTGCTGATGGTAAACTGAAGTCACCAATCTTAACCTGTTCATGTACATTAGAAGTCAGTAATCGTCTTACCAGAAACTCCCGACCCCATATTCAAACCAAATAGACATATAATAAAATGCACAAATAAACACAAAACTTGAAATCAGAGAGCATATTTACCTTTCTAGTATTCCCATTGATGAAGATGTTGCTACAATTGAGATCTCTATGAATGACGCATGGCTCGTGGGTGTGCAAATAATCCAAGCCTTTCAGAATTTGTTGGTTAGTTCAGGAGACGGTGCGTTTTCACATAAGGAATGAAACCCGTTGGCTTTGGTCTTTGTCAATAATGGATGAAAAGTTTGAAACACTGACTTTTTTAATACCTGATTAGCGTGCCTTAGTAGAACATGTGCATTATTGAATAACGCCGCATTTAACACCTTAAAGATGCATTACTAATTGAAATTTTCATGAATGTAGTATGTATGTACTCAAACAGCTTAAATACATATTACTAATAGTGAGTTCTAGTGTATGAAGGGTTGTTTGTCCTTGCGGATTACAGCTAAATAGTGAATTATAGTGTGTGAGGGGCTGTTTGGATTGTTATTAACACTAAAATATGATATAACTATTGAGAATAATAGTTCTCGTTAGCTATTGAAGATAAGTATTTAGAAAAAAAAATTGGAAAGTAAATTTAACCCGCATAAACCATCAAGAAAACTTTTTTTTTAATAATTTTCTTTTGCAAATTTAATACACAACTATAATAAATTTGTATTATCTAATATCTGTTATTCGTAAATTCAAAAGAAGCTGAATAAACAATCTAATATGCTATTGCAGTATTGCTTTATCACAACCCTTCGAAGCAGTCGAGTAGCTGCACCCACATTTATGGCAGGCAAGGGTATAAATTTCATTTCCACAGGAGCAATACTTCATCATCCGAAATAAGGAAATATAACAGCTGTGAACACGTCATAATGCTCCAGCATCTAAATTATAATACATGATTACACCAAAATTATACTTTGCAATCACTCCGCCTATAATTTTAAAAAGGTGTAGCTTTTGGTTGGGTCCCCGATTGGCTGCAATGGTCGGCTCTTGTCCATATTCTGGTATTTAAATAGCAGACTGAGAGGACAATAGGAAGTCATAATTCCAAACACCCCCTTATTACTTGAAAAGTATATAGACATGATAACAGTCAACCACACCAAAACTATAAATTGCAACATAAAGTATTCCCAAACACCCTGCTATGTGCTATGTTATCAGTTGTTGCAAGTTTTGTTAAAAAGATAAATAGCGACAATGTGAATAATTTATAGGGATATGGGATATTTTTGTAATTCAAAACTCAAAAGCGGTGGTGGTGGCAGCTATCTATGTCCTAAGTATATATCCCCGCAGTTCCGAATATTAGTCTACAGAACAAAAAGAAGACATGGCTAGACCTGGGTCAAGCATAAAAGAACTGAACATTCCTAAGTCAAGTATGTTTATTGAGAACAAAAGTTTCTTAAACTGGATTCTCAAATATAAATATGCACACATGCTTTTTTATGAAGATTTGGGAATTATAAGTGGGAGACATATAAATAAAGAAAACGGTTTTGAGCTTACATACCACCAGCAAAAACATAAAATTAAGCTTAGATTGACACTGTGATTCAGTTACACTCATGCTAAGTTGCTAAGTTTCACATATTGGACATAAACATTATTTCTTTCCTGGGAAAATCATCCCTGCAGTAACTGCAGGGAATGTTATCTGCTGTAATGCATAAATCAGGGACTAAATATGTACAATTGTAAAAGTTTAGGGATGTAGAGTGAAAATATTAAAATCACTTTAAAAGTGTTACAGCAGGTACTGCAGAGAATTTGACAGCAGCGATGTTGGGCCCTTCTTTCCTTTAGATAGATGAGGGTGAAACATCTTTAAAAGGTAGTTTTCTTTTTATCACAACATTAAAAAGGACAAATGTGGCATTTTTTTCACTTTAAGCTCTAACTTGTTGCACCGTGCAGAGGGCAACAATGCAACTTATATGGTGTTATAAGGGGTTTATTCGTCACACATTGTAAAAAAAATATTTGAAGCAAAAATAAAAGAAATGACTTAGGTACTTGCACAGAATTTGGTAAATATGGAGTGGTGCTTCTCTGTTAGAGCAATGAAGGTGCCTTATAAATCTGCACGTGACTAACATAGATACAAATAGAAATAATAATAAACTAAAGAAAATGCACTATAAGTACAAAATAAACTAATACTTTGGATCCATCGTGGCCAGTTAAATAAAAACCATGTCTAATATGAGGTTTTACCGCATATGCAAATATGAGGTTTTAACGTTATATACTTATATGCATTCTTACAATAAGTGTCAATGGAATTTAACATTAGTTTGTCAGTTTGTCTGTAGATGCAAATATGAGGCGTGTTGCTTAAGAAAATGTGCAGCACATATATGAAAATAAATAAGTGTTAAGCTTCCCACACGAAAAATGGCTTTGTGATATTCACACGTACCTGAACTCTATCCAAAATAGGTTTTTTCACATCTTCTGATCAACGAACGTTCTCCCATTTAACATTTGGGTACTACAGCCGAACAACCGAAACTTGGTAGCTTGTAAATCTGTACACAGGGAAAACACATTGGAAAACTGGTCACAAAGTCTCTCTCTCTCAAACGCAACAAACAATTACCTAAATCAATTCATGAGGCAAGTTAGTTAGCAAACTAACCTTGGTCTATCAGTATTGATGGAATTACGTCAGGTGCAACTATATAACTATATAACTATATAACTAAATCTCCTCAGGCAACTATATAGTTAAATGGATGATCAATATAAAAAGCTAACAAAGAAATCACAATCATTCATATCGTTGTTACAATATACTACGTAATATGTAAACCTATCTCAATTTAACATATTCTTAACGGTCATTGCTATCTATCTATCTTTCCAAAAATCCAGCCAAAAATTTGTTAATTTACATGCTAAATGAAATCAACAATTATAGGAGCTAAACTTCCGATAAACAAAGATGTATATGTCACCTTACAACCTACAGAGATTAGCTGATTGTACCAATAGCAAAGGTCTGCAGAAACATTACATAGTAACCATCTCTCGCATACATGTCATGACGCTTAGCCAAATTACCAAAACTCTTTTGTATGATGTTACATTAAGGTCAGCAGCTTAGGAAACTCTTTACATCTTCGAACTATCTTCAATTATAAATCCACTAAAATTTCCTACAAACACTACTATTTTTTATCGATTGGCCCTATTCAATATTACTTATTGTTATTCTAAAACTCAATAAGCAGACAAAGTGTTTTAATAAGCAGTCCTAAACATTCATATCATTAAAGCACCAACTATCGACACTAACCTTTTCTTGGAACTCAAAGCTTGCCCTCACTAAAAAACCAATACCAATAATTACAATCTCTCTAAACATCTAACTAAACAAAGTACGGCTTAACGGCCTGACACAACTGATCTTACTTTTTTTTGCTAAGCCATGGCTTATGATTATTTTATTTATTTACATTATTGTTAAAAGTTGCTTTGTTTATACCAGCAATCCCTAAATTAAACCCTGTCAACTTATCATTAAGCATGTTTCTCATTAACCTCAAAAGAGCCACGTCAGCCCCAAACAACCTTAAAACTGCAGCTTCATCAGCCCTTAAAACGACCCATATACCCGTTAAAACTGCAGTTTTGCAGCAGACAGTAACACACCATAAACCGACCCCAAACACCCCTTTAGAACTTTACTTTTGCAGCAGGCCCATGGAAATTGATTAACTACATTTGCAAAATATTAGTGGCATCATCTGAGTAAAAAGAAAATTGGTCCTCCCTTTCTTCACCTTAATCTAACACCATAAACAAAACCACATAATGTGCATTCTTCGTAACCTTAACAACCTCACGATTCACTTATGCATTTTCAACAAATATCATATCTGGAAGCTCAAGTTGCTGAATCAGCAGCAGATAGAACCAAAGCAACAGAAACAATCTTCTTCTCTGCAGGTAAATAAATATATAATAAATGGAGAAGAAAGAATCAGAAGAAAGAATCAATTCATGTTTAAAATTTAAATAATATAGAATATATAGTTCAGTAATCGCTAAAAATGAAAAAATGATAGTATATAATTAGCAAATCTGAAACATGCCTTCCATTCTCAGCATTCATCTCAGTGAAGTTGGTATGAAAAAGATGATTCGGAAGTGTGCTCTTCCCTATAACAAACACATAAATGACAGAACCTGCATACTCCGTAAAAGAAGCTAATTACAATAATAAATGTCGAGATTCAGATGTATCTACCATAGATCTACTATAGAAAGGTGTAAAACAAGTGCGGCAAAGGAAAAACTTGTTGGATTCAATAGAAAATACCGAGAGATATTTCATGTGCTGGGATGATATGTGCTTTAATTAGCCCGTATGACTTTGAATGCCATTTATTTTTTGACCAATCAACATGCCATTTAATATCACATAGCCAAATGCCTTGTTCCCATTATGAGTTGTTCAAAACTCATAGCGCACCCAAGTCGCAGCGTAACTGATCCACCATCTATATCATCTCACTTACGCCCATATACCCAAGTAGTGATGCACTTCAGACAGATGCACCCATTTGAGCAGCTTTCTGAAGTATTGCTGCTAATATAGGGAGTTGAGGTGGAGGAGCATATTGCTGGAACTCATGTCCACCTGTTCTGAAGATTGACACACCATGAACGGCCGATAAACATGATGATATGTATTCTTGAGCTACAGATGGTAGAGTGATGTGAGGTGTATGTGTAGATTGGACCATGGTTTGCGTCGATAAGCATGTAAACTTTTGTATGCATTCGTTGATCAAAATACGGTTACAAAAACACTGTTGCATGTGCTTCTTGTATGAATTGAACTGTAGCAACTACTGCAGCTTCCAGTAAAGCCTGACACGGAAACCTATTGGAAATCTGCAAGTAAATTAGCAACACATAAAGCTTTCATCTTTCTTTTTTGATTTTTAACAGGCTAAATTTGAAAATTTCGAATGGGTGCTTTAACTATCTGTAATTGAATACATGTACATAATAATTTTGGTCCACACTATCCGTCTCCAATAATAAGTAAAAAATCCCGGAATTCCTTCGATAATAAGCCAACAAAGTCTGTTATTTGTATTACACTACACATGAAACTAATAGTATTCTAGAAACCAAAAAGGCATAGCAGAAAACTGGAAATGGGTCAAAATGAGCCGGAGGGATACCTGATATTGAATACGATTTGTATCACACTACCACCATAGTAAACCACATGAAGTGCGATTGCAACAACCTGATCGATCTTGAGAAATTCAAAAGATTCATGTCGCCTTTCTTTCAGACCTCTTTGAGGCTTGGATGGTTTGGAGAAATACCCAATTCCACAAATCCAATCACAATTTCCTCTCCAGCTCTGTCAAACCCGACTCCTGTGTGCCACACTCCGGTTGGAATTCCGATCTCGGTCGACTGATTTCACACCTGGGGTCCGCCTAAGCATCTCTGCCTACTAAGATATAAACATTTATAAGAAAAAATAATTGCAAAATCACACGATTTATGCTTAACACCATCTTTTTTAGTTAATTTAAGAAAGGAAGTAAAGTTGACCTACTCCGGAGAAACATGAACAGCAAAACCGTTGATAAGATGCTTGTAGTTGTATAGCTTTTTGTAGTTCCCATCATCAAAAAAAATTCGAAGAAGCGTATCGTGTCTTTGTTCAAGGTGACTCAAGTATGATGTAACCAAATCACTAAGGATCAAAACATAGAACACATTTTATTCACAGATTCTTGAGTTCATCAAGCCCTTGTTGAGATTTCTTTGCGTCCCACTTCACAACTACTTCTTTTTTCCCTGAAGCTCATCAAATATAGATTGTTCTTTTGCAGCTTCTTCAGCCAAAACCTAATATAACAGAGATAATTTAAATTATGTACTAATTAACATTATGCTCAGATTTTACTGATACTAAGTCAATGCTATGTACTTACTTCTTCAACACAGCGAGCATTAAAAGAAGCCACACCTTTAAGATCATCTAAACACCCATTTGCAGTGGTGAAAACAGGTTGTGTGAGATTAACAGGAATCCTAGTCTGTTGGTGAGGTTGCCGGGTTTGGGTTTGGGTTGCAGCGGTACTACTTTGGGCATTCAATTCAAAAGCAGTGAAGGATTTTTTGCAACTGTGACAGTTAATAACTTTGTTAAGAACATTATCTCTATATGATTGGTACCTAACCGAACAAAATGGGCTAACTGTCCAAAAAGTTGACCGGATCCCGGTCGGAGCCTGCTGCTGCTACTGTTGCGTAAACTGAAAATGACCATGCCGACCCCAGTAAAATTTACATGATGACCTTGATTCCAACTTGGTGCTGATATCTTGCCGAAAGATCTACGCTTGCTATCATGGAACGGTAGATACATGTCAAACAATTGAAAATATAATGTGTTATATGAGGTGATTTTTAGGATAGTAAAATCGTCCTTTTCTTTAAATCATGATATTAATAGGCAAGGTAAACAGACCTCTCTAGGGATTTGAACGGGCAATGTAGAACTGTAGACAATGTTTCGGGCACTTTGATAAGCTTTCTACAAAAGACTGCATAAGATGACAATAAATATGAGAAAAACTCAAACTTCCAACTGGAAAGATGGTAATTTGGTTATGTACGTTACAAATATCACAATCATGACATATATCTTCATTCCGCTTTCAACTATTTTTGAAAGTCTTATCAATGATTTCCCATTTCGAGGGTGCAAAATTATATTCCAGCTAACCTTGGGTACTCCTGCTCCAAGATCCATATGAAAATCTCATATAAGACTTGTCCCCTCAGCATCGTTAGTCTCCAGGTGAGACGAACGTGCTCCATGTCTACATACCACGATAGGACCAATTACACAGATTACTACTTCATTGGGTTCCGGGTCAGTCCTGCCATTAATGAGTAGACCTGTATAAGTAACCATTGTAAAGCTCATTAATTATAGCATACCATCTTAGAAACCTTGTAGGAGCAGCAAAATCAAGCCTGGCCTGCATATATCAAAATAGCATGTCCAAACACCAATTGTCACTTTCAGCAGGTGGAAAAAAATTTGAAGGTGAGACTTACTGTGACAGATCATGAGTTACTTCATCTATCACAACAAATTAGATATTAAATTTGTATAAATCACTTAATAGTAGTTTGAGTACCAATAATACAGCGGGTTGACCTGCATACTTAAATTTGTTTTTATTGCGGATAGTTGGCAAAAAAAACTCGTAACCATCTTCAAGAACCTGGAAAACATTGAAAAGACAAAAAAAAAATGGGTTTAATAATAGATTATATGTACTAATAACATCAAATGTTAACTGTATAAACTACCTTCTATTTATTAATCCCTGACTGGAAACATCTCAGTTTAAAAACAAAACCTATGATCATCTAACAGCATGAACAAAGATGATATTAAGTTTAAAGTTAAAAATCATACCTCAAACTTTTCAAACTCAAGCTACGGGGATATTTATTAGAGAGGATGAAAACGATGGTCCACAAAAAAGCCTTTTCTTGGCAAGCCTATCATATTAACATACCAAGCAGGTATATATGTGCATGTGTATGTGTATTTGTATGTAAAGGTGTGTCTGTGAATGTATTAAGAGGAAGAAGTGTCTATCAAAGGTGAAATTTAATAAGAAAAGAAAATGTGTACCTTTGCCTCTTAGTATAGCTAACTGTCAATGTTGAACCCCTATAGGTATCTACAGGAATAGGCAAACCTTTTATCACCTCCAACCTCTAACTTCTTTTGTATATGTACTAATACACAAAACAATAACCAAGAAAAATAGTTGGTTCTTCATGATCATTTAGTTGTGTTAATGACACATCTCAGTTAGCTTGGTGTTATGGATATATACAACATAGTTACCAATTCATGATTTTTATGGATAGTGATTAGCATGTAAATCAAGACAACAAAACAGGTTTTAATACCTGAAACATAAAACCTTTGCGGTACCACGACAACAAACTCACCTGATGGCATGACACCATGAGCCAACTATGGCTGGCTTTTTCTGCCCGTCACAATTTTTGAAGTTTCAAATGTTTAGTAATGTAACCTTTTAATCTTCCACATAAATTAACAGCTAAAAAGGAGAAAAGATAGACATACCTTCCATTCAAAAGTGCAGCATATTATGCTATCAAAATATGAAATCATGAATTGCAAGTTAGCAACATAAAATCAGAAGCGCCAAAAAGTTAAATATCACAAAGCAAAATCACATACATAGACTCACTCATGTGCTTCATAACCATCTTCAAACTGTACCTCAAGCAATGCGGTCTTTGGTATCAGTTTACAACAATAACAAATCTTTGATATCTATCCTAAATAAAATACGTTATCCAAAACATATTACGATTTAAGAATAATTTTGAACTCATACATGCACGAGTAATTGATATACAGTATTACAGTGTGTGTGACATAAAGTATAAGAAGATAAAAAAAATTACTGTATGTGATTATCCCATCTATAATCAGGTTTGATGGTCGAATACGCAGGTTTTACCTCCCAAACCTGAAAACCTAAGTTGTAGGATGAATGAGCCGTCATTTTTTTTACATATGTATATATATTTTATTAGGGTTATATTTATTTTTAATGGTCAATAATTAGTTGCATAGGTTTATAGATTTGGGCATGCAAAATATAATCAAAAAATGGTGTTGGTTTAGTGGTTATCATGCTTTGCTAATATTATTTCCAACCCAAGTTCGAATCCTAATGCATGATTTTTTGAGTCGAATTAAAACCGGATTTTACATATAATGTAGAGATTTTCGAAATTAATTACAAAACTAAAAAATAAATTATAAAAATTGCTTACATGGCCTAAATGTGATGACATGGCTGATAGTGAATTACTGGGCATTGACTGGGCAATGAGGTGGCATATTCTTCAAATGCCTCCTGTTATATATAATGTAGAGATAGGCATTTGAAGAATATACCACCTCATTGCCCAGTCAATGCCCAGTAATTCACTATCTGCCATGTCATCACATTTAGGCCATGTAAGCAATTTTTATAATTTATTTTTTAGTTTTATATATATATATATATAAATGTATATATATATACATATATATATATATATATAAATGTATATATATATATACATATATACATATATATATATATATATACATATATATATATATATACATATATATATATATATATATATACACATATATATATATATATATATATATATATATACATATATATATATATATATATATATATATATATATATATATATATATATATATATATATATATATATATATATATATATATATATACATATACATATATATATATATACATATACATATATATATATATATATATATATATATATATGTATATATATATATATATATATGTATAGGGTAGGGTTATAATAAAAAGTCTCTTAAAATAAAAAGTCTAGGAAGGCGAATTTTGGTGCATCACAGTTATAAAGTTACTGCATCACATTTTTAAGTCACTGCATCACAATTATAAATTTTAGTGCATCACAGTTATTGCATCACAGCTATAAAAAGTTACGACATCACAGTTAGTGCATTGCAGTTATTAAGTTTCTGCATCACATTTAAATTCACTGCATCATAGTTATAAATTTAGTGCATCAGAGACTTTTTATTCTTTTTATTTTAACCCAAACCTATATATATATATATATATATATATATATATATATATATATATATATATATATATATATATATATATATATATATATATATATATATATATATATATAACCGTTGTAAAACGGTTAGAATTTAAAACACGCAAACAAATGGAGTCAATCGTCCACACGACCAATTTGCTTGAAAATCACCATGCGATCGATTACTCATACTAATGTGATCGACATGTAATCAATCGTCTTTGTCGATCGAGAGGTCTTTCTGCGTCTAGCCTAAACCATTATCAAATAAATGATATATTTTCATTTGCTTGCAAATAATCCTTTCAATTGCTTTTTGAATATTATAATAACCAAATATCATCATCTTCACCACATCATTTTTTCCCTGAAATTCACCACCATGCAACCATCAATAACCCATTAAAAAACACGTGTGGACGTCATACCATATCTATGTATTTTAAAGTTTGTTGTTATTTCAATGTTTGCATTGCTTATTTAGTGTATACTTCGCTTTGTTGGTGCAGGTTGTTCATCTATGTGGTGTTTAAATATAGAGTCGACATGGCATTATTATATATTGAAGGTCTTCCATGGGTGAGATAATCTTTACAACATCTTGGATATTAGACCCTACAAGAATGTGTATTTAAATAATAATTTTTATCATAACGAATACATAATACAACTTTGGAAGCATGTAAAAGTAAAATGTATAAAAATCTCTTTGGTGGTGAAATTAAATTATTTTATTTTAGTGATGGTGGATGTTTAATGTCATCTTTCTATTGAGCAGGATGCTAAATCGAATGCCTCACTTTTGTTTCGGCACTTCTCATCATTCGAGAAGAAGTTCGGAAGTCAAGATATAAAGGCTATGAAAGATAAAGAACAAAACTCTTCAGTATCAATGCATCGATTCACTTTGTAAATTTAATGTGCAAGAGGAATTGTGCAGAAAAGAATGGATGGTACAAACATGCTAAAGCTCGAGTTATAAAGAAGTGAAAATAAGAAAACCAAAAGCTTATAAAACTATCTTTTAATGTAATCATTAATTGAAGAACTAAAAGATTATAACCAAAAGCTTATAAAATTATCTTTTAATGTAACCATTAATAGAAGAAAACTAAAAGATTAGAAACCCTCAATCTTTTTGCCTCCCATGAATTACAAGAGCAAACCATATTAAACCATTATATAAAGAGTTGTGTAAGAATGTATAATTAGTTGGCCAATAGTCCACACCATGTTGATTAGGCAATCGTCGTTTAATTCTTCTCAAATGTCTTCTCCTCAACAAAAAGGTACATATCATCTTCAATTACTTTCTTTTATTGTTGAATGTTTCTAATATTCATGTTGACAAAATACGTATCTACCTTTAATAAAATACGTGACATACACTTTTTATAGTGCATCTTATGGTAGTGCCAATCTACATGTCTCATAGAAATCATAACATATGATTGACCATAACTAAAATAATTACTTATGCAGGTTATGAAAGGAAGCTCGAGTTTACCATGATATTTGTCACAAGAGCCCGAAACAATTCAAGAAAATATAAGTAGCATCAGGAAATTAGAAAGCATGAAAAAGGATTTAGGATCAAATGAGAAACATGATTAAGATGAGAAGAATAAGAAGAAACTACAACCACAAATATTAGATGCACCCATAAAAAATAGATGCATCTCCTATTATTTCTCTTTCCTTATTTGAAATATGTGGCTATAATTTTTTCTCACTCTTCTCATTTCATTAATTCTTCTCACTAGATCTGTACTCATGAAAAAGAGATGTAGTAGAAGCAAAAATTTCATGAAATTAGGGAAGAACTATAGTGGTGCACCATTAATCATTGATGGATGTGCTTTAAATTTTATAAATTTATGTTTTATTTGTTTCTTTCAATTCATGAAACATGTTATTTACTCAAAGTAGATTGCTTTTGAATTTATAAGTTACACATTATTGTAGATTTTAGACCCGCTATCATGTTAACAACTCAATAAATTACTAAAACAATATCAGTCAACAATAAGATACAAAACCACCCATTCATTATCATAGCAAAAAACAACAAACATATAAATATCGATAAAACTAACATAAATATTTACGTAACAAACATTACCTGTAACAAATCACCTAATAACCAAAACTGTGCAGCGCAAACAAATATTCGTAAAATCAAAACTGTGCAACGCACAGGTACGCATGCCTCGTAATCTAAAACATTCACACCGTAGTCATTATAATTGATTGGAAGTTGGACGATATTCCGTTTTGGTCAAAAAAGATGCTTATGAAAACAAGTGGTCGTTCTATCATATCTATCAGGTGCAAGTGCTAACTGCTAACAGCTAAACCAACCAAACAATGGGCCAAGATTTTTCTAGATTGGGCTGTAAGGCCCAATACTTAAAGATGCAAAGAGTTTCATTTTTAATCAATACTATCTTAACATGCAAGCTTGTCAAATTTGAGTCTTAAGTTTCGTTTAAAAAGGGGTCTTCCGTCGAAGAATTGAAGGAGTAACGTGCATACGCTGTACATAAATTTATCTTGGCTAAACTTCTATCTTCTATGTCCTTAAAACCGGAGAATCAAAAAGAAGTTCAACATATCTATCCTATATTATAAAACATTTGGGATATTCTTAAAATAGAAGGCTTAAAAAATTAATTTAACACTTGCTTATAATGACAAGTTTTAATAAGTACATCTTTAATAGAATTGGTTATAACACTTTAAAGCACTTTTTGTAATCACGTTTTTAAAAAAATACAATGTTATTTGATATAAGAAAAAAAAATTGTCTATAACAATAATTATCTAATAAAAGTTATTTTTAAAACACCCCTAATATGAAAAATACTTGTTATTATACATATTGTACAAATTAATAAAACATACAAAACTTCATACAATTTATATGTAAATAAGTTGATGGTACATAAGGTTTTAAAAAACGGACTGGTCCAACAGGTTCAACCGGGAACCGGAGTCACCACCGGTTCGGCTAGCCCATAAAAGTCGTCCGAAAACGATATTATTATAAATCAATAGAGTTTCAAAACGCATACTAAATTATAATGTTCAAAAAATATTATTAAATCGCAAGAGTGCCTCGAGAACCAACATATACACCTTTTAGAATTCTTTTGATAAAACTTACCGTAAAACTAAAAACTTTGTTTATAAAAATTAGACGATTTTTTTCAAAGCTAAGGATGCAAAGGTACAAAGTGCTAAGTGCTAATTATATATATATATATATATATATATATATATATATATATATATATATATATATATATATATATATATATATATATATATATATATATATATTTTTTTTTATTTATTATACTCCCTCCGTCCCATATTAGTTGTCAAGTTTGAATTTTTAAAGCCTTTTTCTTTTCTTAACTTTGATATTGAATATTTTTGTTTGTGTAATACAACATTTAATACAAAATATATGAATTGATTGAGTTTTAAATGTATTTTCATTGCATATAATTTTTATCAAATACTATATAACACAAGCAAAAATATTTAAGGGTGCGCTTGGTTCAAAATGGGGAATGGGAAAGGAAAAAGGAAAGGTAAAGGGAATGCAAAAAAATCGAATAGAGTTATCATTATCTTTGATGGTGCTTGGTTTAAGAAAAACACATTAACCTTTAAGGTGGTGGTGGTGGTGGCTGGTGGTGGCGGCTGGTTGTGGTGACTGGTGGTGGTGGTGGTAGTGGCTGTTGCTGCTGCTGGTGGTGGTGGTAGTGGTAGCAGGTGGTGGTGGTTGCTGGTGGTGGCTGCTGGTGGTAGTGGTGGCTGTTGCTGCTGCTGGTGGCTAGTGGTGGTGGTTGTGGCTGATGGTGGTGGCTGGTGGTGGTGGTGGTGGCTGCTAATGGTGGTGGCTGCTGCATGTGGTGGGTAATCATTACCATACCTCCCAATTTACTAGGTAATGCCCCCTTATCTAATACTAAACAATGATTGCATTCCATAGTTATAACCAGACGTGTTTAATCATTATCTTTCTCATTCCGCACCCTCATTACCCCCAACCAAGCACCCCCTAAGTTCAAAAAAAAAAAAAAAAAAAAAAAAAAAAAAAAGACTTGAAAGTTAAACCTGGACATTTAATATGGGACGGATGGAGTATATATCTGTATAATAATAATTATACTCTTTAAAGTAACAAACATGACTCCTTGAACATTTAGTTTTTCTGTATCTTTATAAGTGCTCTTTTACTTGTATCATCCATTTATGTGAGACAAATATAACAAACATTGTTTTTAAAGAACTAATTTTTTAGTATAATGTAAGTGATTTTTTAAATTCGGTATGGTGTTATTATTTAATGATAACTTACGACTACGGGCTATTGTCAACTATTTTAACCACATACCTTTATGATATACCAGATACCGACTAAGTATTTTCATAACATCACGTGGATAATCTACACTTTTTATATGAAAAATATTGTTATTGCTTAAAATTATCGTCCCATTTGCACATTTATTGTATCGTAAAATATAGAGCTAAGAAAATTTTTCACTGAATATTTTAATTGCATGATATCCGCCGCTGTAACGCACGGGTACCATGCTAATATACATAATTGATGCATTTGGTTCTCTTGAGACTCTTTATACAGTACAGTAAAACCTCTATAAATTATTACTCGGTAAATTAATAATCTCGATAAAATTAATAATTTGTCAGGTTCCAACTTGGGACCAGTAAAAATTTAAACCTCAATCGATAAAATAATAAGATAATATTTTTTTTGAAATCTCAATGTATATGTATTAGTCCCAATGAAACTATAAATTAATAATTACTAAAAATTCTATATGTATATATGTGTGTGTGCGATACACTTCAAAATCCACGATCACTTGTTTTGTTTGTTGAACTTCAAATTTATATTGAGTTTATCTTAGAATCTCTTTATTGCTCTAAAGAGTTTGTGCGGTGTCTTCTCGTATTGCAACAAAATGGGTTAATTTTATTTTCATAAAGTGAATGTGGATGCATAAAATATTAACTGGAACTTGTTTGTCAAATTTATTTTCGTCTCTAATTAGTATACATTGTAGCTAACTAGTGTATTAGACTAGAAAATTTAATAGCCATACGTAAAACCTCTTTAAATTAATAAATTATTAAGTTATCGATATAATAATATCTCGCTAAATTATTAAAATATCTCAGTCCTAACACTATTAATTTATAAAGATTTTACTGTATATGACATACTTATGCCATCCCTTTATTTCTCCGTGTACTCCATTTTCTTTTCTTTTCTTTTCTTTTTCTTTTTGAACGACCGTGTACTCCATTTTCACGCACAATTTCCATTCGTTTTATAATACAATATTATTGTTAAACTAAACAAGCAACAAAAAAATTATAACCGATTAAAACTACTTATAAATTGGATATAGAACAGATCTAACAATGACAAATTCAAGACATAAGTGTCATTTTCTTTTTTTTTCCCCTTCTCTTTTTGAAAGAATCATTTTTTTCCCTCTTTTCTTCTTTTGTCTGCGGGTATTTGTTTGTTTTTTTGCAGACATAAATGTTTCTTTTCACTTCTCACATCTTCAAATATTAAACATAAAATTTCACTTCTTATCACTTCTTTAACATAAACCTTATCTATTTATCTTTCATTCAATTTTTTTAAAAGCACAAAAAACAAACGGTCCTCTTCCTTACATATGAAGACTTTAGATGCATCTATTCTTCTGCAGACATGTTTTGGACATAAAACAAAAAACAAATGGCGCCTTAACTTAAAATGCTAAAAAGTAGAATCTTCTCCACCCTTTGAATGCATTAGGCAATGAACAATAGATGGAGTTAAAAGCAACTCTTTTATGTTTGTTTGATACGGCTTTAAGATTTCAAAAACTTCGTTGAGTTTCTTTAAACTAATTATTTTTTGGTTGCTTTTGGTTCAAAATAAGATGTTTATGAAAGCGTGATCAAAATTGCATACTTTGAATAATACATGTCCCAATAATGTGTAGCTCTTTTTTGCCTTTCCATAAAATAAAGAGGAAATTCATGATGCCCCACTTTAAAAGGCATCTTCATTATGAAAGTTTGGGCTGGGTCAAATACTTTTTTAATTTGTCTCGATATATTTTTAAGGAAAAATGATATAGCTTCCTAACTTCAATTTTTCCTACAAATCTTCTTGCCAAAATGAATGGAGAAGATAGTGAAAGAGATATAGAGAAGTCCAAATGTCACATTAATCTTTGTTATTAGGAAAATGAATTAGGCATAATATTAAAAGGCTATACCATTGCTCATTTTTAAACTAGGAATTAAAGAACAAGACGTGTGTAACAACAAATATCAAAAACATCGAAGTATCCAACTACTTAAATATAAACTTAAGTTATAAAATCATATGTGGTAGTGTGATACACAATTACAGAGAGATAAATGTGTTATTTTGGCTCAAAACAAGCTATAAACTATAAGAGCACAACGTGTCGTCACCTATCAAAACTCCTCATTTGGAGTTCACGAGGTGTCACATCACTTTAACAAACCTCCCTTTACAACCCCTCTTAGGCCACTGGGTGCAGCTCGTTGGAGCACATCGCCAATCCAACATGGCACCTCGTTGGAGCTCGCCACTGCACCGTGGTCCTTCATCTTCTCTCGCCACTTTTTTTTTTTTTTTTTTTTTTTTTTTTTTTTTTTTTTTTAACAACCACTTGGTGGTTCATTGTCTGCACGACGAGCTAAAACTTCTGACAAAAGGACGTTGCAATTTCATTTTCAAATGGTAATATTACCGTTTAATATTAAACGGTTATTTTTTATTTTTTTTTAAATAAACTTAACACACACTATAACTACCAAACTATTTACATACATTTTTCTCACTACAATTCAACCAAAATATAAACATTTCTATATCTGAACTCACAAAATAATAATAATAATAATAATAATAATAATAATAATAATAATAATAATAATAATAATAATAATAATAATAATAATAATAATAATAATGTCTCAAACACCAAATGAACCCGGATATTTTATGGACCTTCTCAATTCAAACCCACAACAATACGAGGCATCGTCAAACCCGTCTACCCCCTCGTCGCAAAAATCAAACTCTTCATTGCCATATGGTTCACAACAATTCAATCCGGAGGCAATTTATCATAACCAACAATTTGTGTTTCAACAAGGATTCGCAAATCAACCCCAACGATTTTTGTTCCCACAAATTTTAACCCGTCTCAACAATCCACGTTTCCTCTATCTCAACCACATCCACCATTCAAATCACAACCGTCCAGTTCACAATTTAAAGTACCACAAGCACGTGAACCGGCCAAAGGTAGAGGAAAAAGAACCATGGCCAAAAAATAAAAAAAGGTCGTGGATGACGATGAAGTGGAAACAGTAGGTACGCATGTGAATGGGAAATGGAACAAGGCCAAAGAAAAGTTGCTTGCGAAAATTTGGATAGAAATTTCCCAAGACAAAGATATGGGAAATGACGGTTCTGAAGATTTCTTTTGAAACGAATTGTGGAGAAGTTCAACGAGCAAACTACTGGTGATCCTCATACCAAAAATATGGTCACCGGTAAATGGACGAGGCTTAATGGCGACTGACAAAAATTCAACGCTGTTTATAAACATTTGTAGCGTGGAAGTGGTGAAAATGAGCACGATCATCTCGAAACTGGGAAGACGAACTTTGAAGAACGCTTTGGTTTGAGGGGTTTCACGTATGTTCACGTTTGGGAGGTCTTGAAAAATTACCCGAAATGGGATGCCAAGGAACCGATAGACATTACATGTCTCGAGGATATATCCGGTCCTGACAAACGGCCTCGTCCCGAAAGAATCAATAGTCGAGCGGCAAAGAAACAAAAGTCGACTTCAACATCGAGCACGGCGAGCTCCGGCTGGAGTCACGAGTATTTTTTCAGGAAAATTATCCGAAACGTATTCGCAAACAAAAGATGTTCAATTGGATTGTTATGAGGTGATGAGGCGAAATTTGTTACGCTTTTAAGGGGTCATTTAAGCCTCAAGTCGTGATAATATGATCAATTATTACCCTACATCGTCCCTTTTGTCATTTTAGGTACTTTGGAGAAGAATTCTGGAAAACATAGCATTTTGGACGTTTTTGGAGCACAAAGTGAAGAAAACGACAATGTCAAGAATCCAAGCTGGAAATTACACCTGACGGCGTCACCTATCCCTAAGTGACGGCGTCAGTCTTTGTGACAAGAGGTGGAAATTACTTTTACACTTGACGCGCCAGAAGACTTTTTGGGCATTAACACATGACGGCGTCACTCTTTACCTAAAGAAGGCTGTCACGTGTAACTCTAAATTGTGACGGCCCAGAACCCGTATAACGAGACGGCGTCAAGAAGTTGGATTGCACGACAAGAAACCCTAGCCGCGGCGAGATGACGGTGTCAACCATCAAAAGGTGACGCCGTCACCCTTGTAAACTTATATATAGTTTTGGATTTTTCATTCATTAGTGTGCAACTTTGGAGAGGAACTTTGTCACACAAACCCTAGGTCGAATTTCAGAAGTTTTTAAGGGTTTCATACCCTTGTTTCTTCCATGTTTAATTGTAGATAAGTAATCTATCAATCATTCAATATGTCTATGTGTTGTTTGATTTTATCTTACGCTTGTCTTTCTTTTAACATGCTAGGCTAGGTTTATTTGTGTTTGCTTAGATGTAGTGAAACCTAGTTATTGATTATTGGTTGATGGTTGGTTATTAATTGTTGTTGGGTGATTGTTAATCGATGTTAGGCTTAAGAAAACTAGCTAATCTCCTATTCGGTAACTTGTTTGAACGTCTTAAGAAACATGAATCGGATGTGTACTACGATTTTAATGATTGTATTTAATGCATAAGTGACTATTAAGGAGGCCGTGGTAAGGATACTTAATGTAACAATTCGCAATTTCAGGTTAACTTTTATTCCCGAAAATTTTACTATTCACTTTTCACTATTCATCTCAGAAATTTTTATTTCATATTCTCGTAAGTTAAACTATTTTAACGATAATCCGAGAGTTTGACGCTCGTCGGATCATTTCTGCAAAAATCACAAAGCCGTGTCCGAGATTTACTTTTAGGTTTAAACGTCCTTCCAGCATCCCGATATGTCCATAAAACATTGTAAACAATAGAAATATGATTTTCTCTCATTTTAGGACAATTCCAAAAGTTTCGGAATTTTACGTTTTCCAGTTCAGCGTTTTACGCGAATTGCGCGTTTTAGACCCGTGTTTCCAGTTTTTAGCAGGGTTTTAGCACCCGATAGAACCTACCACTCATTTTATATTTTATTATGGACTATATTGACATGTTTAACAATACTTTCAAGTTTCATATTTTTACGATACCCGGTTTTAAGTTTTGAGGCTTAATCATTTACGGTTAGCGATTTACGGAGTCAAAACTAGCTACATACTTAGGATAATACCATCAAAAGTCCACACCTTGTTCTCCAAGTTCTTGAACCGCCACTAGGGGGGGCATTCACACTTGTGGCATCATCTCATGACTTTAGCCATTAGATCATTTTTAATTACAACTTTGTCTCCAAGTTTAAGCACTTTCCTAGTAAGCTTCCTAACCTCCTCATTCTTGCTATAAATAGAGAGCTCATTTGCTTCCTTTCTTCACCATAAAAATGCCACACCCTTATATCATAGCACCATGATCCTTTGATCTTCAATATACAAGTTACACTACAAAGTTCAAGGTCTTAGTATTCTCTACCTAGTTCTTAAGTTTGTTTGGTGATTCCATGGTTGAATTAGGAGCTACACAAGGTTACTAGGGCTGAAGTTAAATGGTTTTCACAAGGGTTAGATCAAGGCTAGCAAGGGTTACAAGAGTTGTGGTGAAGGGTTTGCAAGCATAGGTTTAGTGTCCTAGTTCCATACTTGATTTCCTTTCTTTAGAAAGCCAAAAGTTGTAAGCAAACCCTAACATACTCCTTGCTTAAATATCATTTTCATGCTTATTATGTTTCATTCATGCTATATATGGTCTTTGTATTGTGTTCATGATGTTTAAAAATGGATAAAACGAGTATTGGTATACATATGTTAACTTATGACAAGTAAACAAGCAAACTAGTGATTTTTATGGAGAACCACGACCAAAATAGTATAACTTTGATATTTGACACTTACTTACTGTTAAAGAGGACTTAACAAGGAAAACATAGCAATTTGAATCACCCAAAACGAGTACACGAGTCAAAAGTTATGACCATTTGAAGTTAGCGAAACCAAAACGGCAAAACTGCCTAAATAGCATTCTGATCAAATTTTCATTTTGAAAGTCCCACTTCTGGTCCGATTCATCAAAAAGTTAAAACACGAAAGTTGTCCGGAACGACGTTTTCGTTCAGGAACAAAGAAGCTCGAGCCCTGAAAACGCTTTCCGAGTGATAATTTCTTCAAATTCTTAACAGCCCATTTTTAGACCAAAGTCACTATATTATAGTTATGAATTACTAAGACCAAGAGGTCTAATGACCTAAAGCCAAGACCACAACCATGGCTAAAGCCAAGGTTGAGTCTCAAGACCATGGTAACAATGACCAAGGTCACGGCAAAGCCACGGCTAAAGACCATATAACTTTTAAAGATCAAAGACTTATATATATATGTTATCAAATACTACAATAGTAGGGAGCCTCATGTGAGGAGTTCATTAAGTAAGCCGTCGAGATGAGTTGTGGATTTACGAATTAAAGTGTCCTGGCTCCTTGAACGTTTACTCCATGACTTCTGAATTATGTCGGCCCGAACGGTAGTAAGAGATATATAACCTATACATGTTTCATAAACCATTTATATTCAACGACTTACACTTTATACTAAGTACTACATCATGAACATTATGCAAGACATATATTGGCAATTCTTTGTATTCTTAGACGTTACTCCAAACCTAAGTCGCAACGTTCTATTATAGGCTGCTCTTAGAGACTTTCGCGATTCGACTATCATACTCATTACATAAGCTTAAGGTGAGTCATAGCCCCTACTTTTTCATACTTGTTTTAACTCTTTGGGGGGGATACATGCACAACTACTTGCTTACTTGTACAAATATTCAAAACATTTATACTTGATTGTTTTATACTTGATTGTCTTATACTTGATCGCATTATACTTGATTTCATACATACATGATTGTGTTATACTTAACTGCGTTATACTTGATTGTGAGACTGCCAGTGGCTCCAGATTAAGTTGCTGGATGACCATTGAGACTTCCGGTGGCTCCAAATTAAGACCTTGGATGACCATTGAGGCTATTGATACATCCTAACATTTGCGAATGTTGGATACATCATAAACGTGAGGTCTTCGGAGATGAAGTGTAGACTCACGACTAATTGCTAAACTGTTTTGATGAACTTATACATGTCTTTATTATACTATATTTGTAGCAGTGGGTTGTGAACACACAGGTTACAAGTCTCTTATGGCGGGACTTGTAACTGAGTGGATTCATGATGCCTTTGCTGTGTGAACATTCTTTTAAGGTTTTTCAACTATTTTAAGACAAACTCTATGAACTCACCAACCATTGTGTTGACACTTTAGCATGTTTATCTCAGGTTAGTAAGGCGATAGCTAGTGCATGGAACTTAGAGTCAAGCTGCATATTCTGAAGACTTACGCTTTTATCATTTACCATTCAAAACACTTTGTATACATTTATGTATCATACTTTGGAATCTCATGTTTGTAACTTTGAATTCATTAATCGAATGGTAACTTTTCAAAACGTCTCATTTAGAGTTCGTTTTCTATAACTTGTACTTTGTATTATGAAGTAGCACCCCTATGACACAGTCTTCCGCTGCGGTATTTTGGGGGTGTTACAGATTGGTATCAGAGCCTTGGTTATAGAGAACTAGGTTGCATTTAGTGCCTAGACTATAACTGCTATATACGTTAGGACCTTCCTCTTTATTTGCCTTACACACAATACCTACACATATGCTTTTTGGTTAGAGGTTTACTTAATTCCACGCTGTTAGATGATGTGACTTTAGTATTATAAGGAGCCCCAGAGATTAGTTGAGTCATTAAAAACATGGAGCTCAGTAATAACTAATTAGTTAACTTGATCTTGTGACAGTTCTTGTTTGATTAGACACAAGATTTGAGTTAAATAATATTATTGCTTAGCTTTAGGGATTTGATGGCTTGATTATCTTACTATCGGCCTCAGAAGGCGGATTTTGTGTCGGAAATTCTTAAGTAGGATGTTTTAGAATCTCCTTATTTAAATGGATTGGGACGCCTCTTCAGTTAAATAAAGAAATTGTAAATCACCGAACCATGAGTTTATGATCCCTTACTTACATAAATTTGGACGCTTCTTTATGTAAGTAAAGAGTTATAAATAAGTGGGCTTATTCACATCCGATACAACTCCTTAACCAGAATCTTAGACGAATCAAAGTAAACACCACTATTTTAGAGATCCTGAATTCTCTTAGACACACCATAAGTGGTTAACATCAACAGAACTTTGGGACGAAGTTCTCTTTAAGGGGTAGAGACTGTAACAATTCGCAATTTCAGGTTAACTTTTATTCCCGAAAATTTTACTATTCACTTTTTACTATTCACTTTTACTATTCACTTTTCACTATTCATCTCAGAAATTTTTATTTCATATTCTCGTAAGTTAAACTATTTTAACGATAATCCGAGAGTTTGACGCTCGTCGGATCATTTCTGCAAAAATCACAAAGCCGTGTCCGAGATTTACTTTTAGGTTTAAACGTCCTTCCAGCATCCCGATATGTCCATAAAACATTGTAAACAATAGAAATATGATTTTCTCTCATTTTAGGACAATTCCAAAAGTTTCGGAATTTTACGTTTCCAGTTCAGCGTTTTACGCGAATTGCGCGTTTTAGACCCGTGTTTCCAGTTTTTAGCAGGGTTTTAGCACCCGATAGAACCTACCACTCATTTTATATTTTATTATGGACTATATTGACATGTTTAACAATACTTTCAAGTTTCATATTTTTACGATACCCGGTTTTAAGTTTTGAGGCTTAATCATTTACGGTTAGCGATTTACGGAGTCAAAACTAGCTACATACTTAGGATAATACCATCAAAAGTCCACACCTTGTTCTCCAAGTTCTTGAACCGCCACTAGGGGGGGGGGCATTCACACTTGTGGCATCATCTCATGACTTTAGCCATTAGATCATTTTTAATTACAACTTTGTCTCCAAGTTTAAGCACTTTCCTAGTAAGCTTCCTAACCTCCTCATTCTTGCTATAAATAGAGAGCTCATTTGCTTCCTTTCTTCACCACAAAAACGCCACACCCTTATATCATAGCACCATGATCCTTTGATCTTCAATATACAAGTTACACTACAAAGTTCAAGGTCTTAGTATTCTCTACCTAGTTCTTAAGTTTGTTTGGTGATTCCATGGTTGAATTAGGAGCTACACAAGGTTACTAGGGCTGAAGTTAAATAGTTTTCACAAGGGTTAGATCAAGGCTAGCAAGGGTTACAAGAGTTGTGGTGAAGGGTTTGCAAGCATAGGTTTAGTGTCCTAGTTCCATACTTGACTTCCTTTCTTTAGAAAGCCAAAAGTTGTAAGCAAACCCTAACATACTCCTTGCTTAAATATCATTTTCATGCTTATTATGTTTCATTCATGCTATATATGGTCTTTGTATTGTGTTCATGATGTTTAAAAATGGATAAAACGAGTATTGGTATACATATGTTAACTTATGACAAGTAAACAAGCAAACTAGTGATTTTTATGGAGAACCACGACCAAAATAGTATAACTTTGATATTTGACACTTACTTACTGTTAAAGAGGACTTAACAAGGAAAACATAGCAATTTGAATCACCCAAAACGAGTACACGAGTCAAAAGTTATGACCATTTGAAGTTAGCGAAACCAAAACGGCAAAACTGCCTAAATAGCATTCTGATCAAATTTTCATTTTGAAAGTCCCACTTCTGGTCCGATTCATCAAAAAGTTAAAACACGAAAGTTGTCCGGAACGACGTTTTCGTTCAGGAACAAAGAAGCTCGAGCCCTGAAAACGCTTTCCGAGTGATAATTTCTTCAAATTCTTAACAGCCCATTTTTAGACCAAAGTCACTATATTATAGTTATGAATTACTAAGACCAAGAGGTCTAATGACCTAAAGCCAAGACCACAACCATGGCTAAAGCCAAGGTTGAGTCTCAAGACCATGGTAACAATGACCAAGGTCACGGCAAAGCCACGGCTAAAGACCATATAACTTTTAAAGATCAAAGACTTATATATATATGTTATCAAATACTACAATAGTAGGGAGCCTCATGTGAGGAGTTCATTAAGTAAGCCGTCGAGATGAGTTGTGGATTTACGAATTAAAGTGTCCTGGCTCCTTGAACGTTTACTCCATGACTTCTGAATTATGTCGGCCCGAACGGTAGTAAGAGATATACAACCTATACATGTTTCATAAACCATTTATATTCAACGACTTACACTTTATACTAAGTACTACATCATGAACATTATGCAAGACATATATTGGCAATTCTTCGTATTCTTAGATGTTACTCCAAACCTAAGTCGCAACGTTCTATTATAGGCTGCTCTTAGAGACTTTCGCGATTCGACTATCATACTCATTACATAAGCTTAAGGTGAGTCATAGCCCCTACTTTTTCATACTTGTTTTAACTCTTTGGGGGGGATACATGCACAACTACTTGCTTACTTGTACAAATATTCAAAACATTTATACTTGATTGTTTTATACTTGATTGTCTTATACTTGATCGCATTATACTTGATTTCATACATACATGATTGTGTTATACTTAACTGCGTTATACTTGATTGTGAGACTGCCAGTGGCTCCAAATTAAGTTGATGGATGACCATTGAGACTTCCGGTGGCTCCAAATTAAGACCTTGGATGACCATTGAGGCTATTGATACATCCTAACATTTGCGAATGTTGGATACATCATAAACGTGAGGTCTTCGGAGATGAAGTGTAGACTCACGACTAATTGCTAAACTGTTTTGATGAACTTATACATGTCTTTATTATACTATATTTGTAGCAGTGGGTTGTGAACACACAGGTTACAAGTCTCTTATGGCGGGACTTGTAACTGAGTGGATTCATGATGCCTTTGCTGTGTGAACATTCTTTTAAGGTTTTTCAACTATTTTAAGACAAACTCTATGAACTCACCAACCATTGTGTTGACACTTTAGCATGTTTATCTCAGGTTAGTAAGGCGATAGCTAGTGCATGGAACTTAGAGTCAAGCTGCATATTCTGAAGACTTACGCTTTTATCATTTACTATTCAAAACACTTTGTATACATTTATGTATCATACTTTGGAATCTCATGTTTGTAACTTTGAATTCATTAATCGAATGGTAACTTTTCAAAACGTCTCATTTAGAGTTCGTTTTCTATAACTTGTACTTTGTATTATGAAGTAGCACCCCTATGACACAGTCTTCCGCTGCGGTATTTTGGGGGTGTTACACTTAACGTGCCGCCATAGGAAGAGATAGGACCTTATAGAGTTGGGAAAGATCGTACACGGCCCCACAATTGGTATTAAGGAATGCAACCCGTCACCCACGCAATTGTAACAAGCTTATCAATTAATAAAAGATAACTAGGGAGTAATGAAATCTAAGTAAACATGTTTTCTCCATTTATAGTTTCACATTTAATTTAATTTTATTGTTATTTTATTTTAATTGCATTAGTAGTTATTTGGGTTAGTTGACTGGCAACTAATTCCGCTCACTCTTTTCCAAAACCCGAGATTTTCACTTGCTTTCATTTAAAATCGAAAAATACAAAAAGAATCATCCTTCACCTCTAGACCTAGTTATATTAATTTCAATCATAACGAACACTATTTCTTGTGGAGAACGATCAATCCCTCGGTACTTGCCACTCCACTATATTACATCTGTGAGGTACACTGCCTGGTGGGGATTGTAAGCTTCTCAAGATCCTATGAGAAGTAAAACTTTCGTGTAGACCACAATCCGCACATCATGAGGCGAGGAGAAAGAAGGAAGAAAAGGCGTTGGAGATGAAGGAAATGCAAATTCTCATGCTAGATGCCAGCTTGGCTACTGATCCGGTAAAAGCCGAAATCATTCACAAGAGACAAGCAAAAATAGTGAAGAAATTCCAAAATCTCTGTAACATTTGGTAAATTTCCTAAACCTATTTTATGAGCGAAAACCTTTACTTTTGATTTTTTCATTAACTTTTGAACTTCTTTGAACTTGTTTGGGTTTGAAAAACCGTGAAATATCTTATTTAATGTGAGTGTTATTCCTTTATCGAGTCGACACAACTTAGAAAACTCGAATCATATCGCATTTGCAAAATATATTGAATTAAATTGACTTCGGGAAAAATATTGAAGTTTATATTAGATTTTATTGGAAAAATTATTTCGGGAACAATGGCGCAAGTTTCGTAATTTTTCGAGTCCGCTTGGTACATCAAATGAATCCCGGAGTATTTATACCAAAATTATTACTACCTTGGCAGTTATAGTCCCTCATCCCAAATGTTTAACCCACACCCCCTTGACTTTCGTTTGTGCAAGTTTAGCCCTTCTTCAAAATTATATAAACCCCAAATTTTATTATTTCCTCATTTTAATCACACACACACTATCTAAATAATTTTCTCTTCTCTCTCACACCTCACCGGCCGCCCTTATTCCGGCCAACCGTAACCGTCGTCCAGCCACCATCGTCGCCGAAAATTTTTCCGGCGATACCTTTTCTTAGCCAAATCAATAGATCGGAACACCTACACCGTTTCTGGAGCTTGTAAGCTCGTGACGCGCCGTATAACTCCGTCATGCGCCACCATAGTCCGTGCACCACCGCCGCCACCACCACAAGCCTTCCCTCCTCTTTCTCTCGACGGTAACACCACTCACGCGCTTCCCCACCCCGTTTATTTAAAATATTTTTGAAACCCTAATTCGTTTATATTCTTCAATCTGAGTTTTTAATAAATTCTTTTTAAAACAAAAACTTTCCAAAACCTTACAAAACCGTGTGGATCTCGTATATTGACCGTGACTCGGTCAAACTACCTAGTCAACTCGGTTGACTCGGTGTGAGTTTTTAGTTTTATCTATTTCTTTTATTTTTCTAATATTTCTTATTGCTGTGTGCTGATTTGGCTTTGGTTTTGGGTTTGTTGAGTCTCGGCTGTGGGACTCGATTGGAGCCGAGCCGTGACTCGGGGTGAGTCACGGCGAGGCGAGGGCTAGGATTAGGTTTTGGTTTGGCGTTTGAGATATTTGGGCTGTTTGTTTACTTCGGCTTGAATTTGAATAAGGATTCAGAGTTATTTTGGTTTCGGTCTGGATTTGGAAGTGGATTTGTTTTATAGGATTTGAAAAAGGATTTATAAAAATTATTTTGATTAAATAAAAGTTGAGATATATTTATTTTTAGGTTGAGAAATTCTTAAATATTAGTTAAAAATGATTTTTATAAAATTTATTAGAGTTTAGGGTTTTTATAATAAAAGTTAAGTTGGATTAAAATATTTTTGGGTCTCAGGTTAGTTTAGGCTGAGAGCCTCAACGACTTGGGTTGAATCGAGTCGTGATTCATGGCGAGTCACGGCAATAGTTATATTGTTTGTCATTTGTTTTATTTATTTATTTATTCGTTATTTATTTATTGGTATTGATACGGAGTTTCGGTAATATTAAATTGTAACATGGGATAGAAATTGTCATATGGGATATATATTGCAGCACTTAGATATGGACTTGGACATTGTGAGGTTATGATATTGTTGGACAAGGATTGGACGTATTGGATTTACGATATTGGTTGGTTGGACTATTATGACTTTTTGGTACACGAGACGGAAGGATGTGTTAGACTTTCACTAGTTTAACATATCTGGACCTGAACTATATAAAATGGTCGATAAAACTAATCAATTAATATATACGCGAATAATATGTTCAATTATATATTATAACTTGTAAAATTGACGATAATTGGTTATTTTAAAAGAGTCGAATGATTCAGAAATGTCTTATAAACGGGCACATCATGCCAAAATTTCGTTAAATCTTTTATAAACTTAATCTTTTACCGATATTCTAAAAACATTTTCAAAAATTATACAATTTAACATTTTATCAACTATTTTGGGAAAAATGGGTAAATACCGAAACTATCTATCGGTGTATCCTTTTATTTGTTTTATCTTATTTCTTTCATTCAGAAGTGGCGGCCCCATTAATTATTAAGGGGACCGGCATGCTCCTGAAGCTCCCCAGCTTTGCCTATAAATACTGGTTCATTCCTGCATTTTTTTCTACCTTTTGCACTCTAAACTTTCTGATCTAAATGCCCTTTCTTATTCTTTCAAATCCTTTGATCATATAATCATAAATCTTTGTTTCTAAGTGATCCAAAGCCTCATCCATTCAAGTGCAACAGAAGAATACTCCTATCCATCAAGACAAGAAGTATTACAACTTAAGTGTGACCTCAACATCTAAGTTGTTTGTGTATCATCACTTGTATATTATTCATCCATTTGTGTATAAGTTGTGAATATTAGTTAGATAAGTGTATAGTAAGGTGTGTAGGTAGAGAAGTTGTGAAGGGATAGTGGTGTGAAATTAGTATAGGTGAAGAAATAGTGGTGTGATCAAGTAGTGGATAGGTGTGAAGAAGTAGTGGTGTGATTAAGTAGTGGATAGGTGTGAAGAAGTTGTGAATTAGTTGTGAAAAAGGTGTGACGAAATTGTGGCGTGATAATTGGTGTGTAAGGTTTTCTCCGCCATAAGGGAGCATGTTGACATAGTGAAGAAAACTCTCGAGTTAGGTGCTCGGGGAGTGGAGTAGGGTAAGGAAAGTATCCTTGTAGCCGAACCACTATAAATCTCTTGTCTCATGGTTCGATCTTTCCATCTCTCATTTACTACTTTACTTACTTTGTTATTTAGCTTATATATACTTGTTTATATTGCACAAGAGTAGATTTTACATAAACTCAAATCAACATTTTTGAAACAAAGTTTTTATAAAATTAAAAAGACGTAAAAATATTCAACCCCCTTTCTAGTTTTCCACAATTGATATCAAGAGCCACGTCAAACAAGATTTTTAAGATATATTGTATTTTAAAACTTGAATCGATCCATGGAATTGGAAAAATATTTAGAAGGACAATCTATACAAAGATCACCACTATTTGAAAGTGATGGTTTTCTTTATTGGAAAAATAGATTCAAAACTTATTTGAAATCTAAAGATCTTGATCTTTGGCATGTTATTACCTTTGGTGATTTTCCCCCTATTCAAAATAATCCGGAAACTAATATGGATGAAATTGTACCTTTTGAAAAACAAAGTGATGATTTGAAAAAAAACTAGCAAAAAATAATGAAGCTAAAATGGAAATTTATTATGCGTTACCGCGCAAAGAATATGAAAGAATTTTTATGTGTAAAATCGCAAAAGAAATTTGGGTTCACTACTAATCACTCACCAAGGTAATAGTCAAGTCAAAGACAACAAAATAGATCTTCTTGTTCAACAATATGAACAATTTACAATTCCGAAAGAGGAATCAATAGATAATGCTTTTGCTAAATTCAATACTATTATTACAAGTTTAAAAGCACTTGATGAGACTTTTTCTAGTAAGAATTGTTTTAGGAAATTTCATAGGGCATTGCATCCAAAAAATAGCGAGCGAAGGTCACGGCAATTGAAGAATCAAAGAATTTGATGACGTTATCACTCGATGAACTTATTGGCAACTTGAAGGTCCATGAAGAAATTATAAGAAGAGATTCGAAAGTTGTCAAAGGCAACAAAGAACAAACCAAATCTCTTGCTCTAAAAGCCAAAAAGGAACTTAGTGACGATGCTGATTCAAGTGACGATAGTGAAGACGAAGAATATACAATGGTTGTAAGAGAATTCAAGAAATTCTTCAAGAGACGAGGAAGATTCACAAGACAACCACGAGACGAAAGAAGGTCATCTCAAAGAAATAGAAGCGATAACTACGGGAAAAGAAAGTGCTTTAGATGTGGAAGTCCAAATCAACTCATTGGCGAATATCCAAAGCCAATGGGTTATGATTATCAAGGCGCCTTCGTTAGTGGAACATAGAGTGATAGTGACAAAGAAGAAGTGGAAAAACCAAGTGACGAAAAATATATTGTAGCCAAAGCGACCGATGAAATATGCTTAGGAATAGACTTGGAGCCCAATGAATGGATCAAGGATAGTGGATGCTCAAGGCACATGATGGGGAACTGTAAGTTATTTTCTTCATACAAGGCATACAATGGAGGTAATGTCATTTTCGGTAGTGACTTGCGTGGAAAAATCATTGGCAAAGGTACGATCTCTCAAGACTCCCTTAATATTGAAAATGTTGAGCATGTAGATAATTTAACATATAACTTACTTAGTATAGGCCAAATATGCGATAATAAGCGTAGGGTTACCTTTACCGAGAAAGATAGCGAAATAGTTAAGGATGAAAAAGTAATAGGTAGAGGAATTAGGAAAGGAGGTATATATGTTATGAAACTAGGAAACAAATCAGAAGATAGGATATGCCTAACAACTTTAGATGAGAATTCCACTTTGTGGCATAGGAGATTAGGACACGCAAACATGCAACAAATACAATCTCTAGCTTCTAAGGAATTAGTTAGAAATTTGCCTAACCTAAGATATGATAAACACTTTTGTGATGCTTGTAAAATTGGAAAAACAAGCTCATGCAAGCCACAAAGCTAAGAATATAGTATCCACTACTAGGTGCCTAGAATTATTACATATGGGCTTATTTGGCCCATCCGCTGTGCGGAGCAATGGAGGAAACCGTTATACCTTAGTAATAGTAGACGAATATTCACGATATATGTGGAGTAGGTTTCTAAGTGATAAAACCCAAGCCTTTAAAAAATTTGAAATATTTAGTAAAATGATTCAAAATAAATTAGGATGCATAATAGTATCTATTAGAACGGACCACGGTAGAGAATTTGATAACGAAGTACAATTCGGAGAATATTGTGATTTAAATGGAATATCTCACAATTTCTCCGCTCCTTGTACTCCTCAATCAAATGGCGTAGTAGACAGAAAAAATATGTCACTTCAAGAAATGAGCAGAACAATGCTAAATAAACAATCCATCTCACAAAAAGTTTGGTGTCACGCCGTAGATACATCGACATACATAATTAATAGAGTATTAATTAGGGGAATTTTAGGAAAAACTCCATATGAGTTGTTAAGAGGTAGAAAACCTAATTTAAGCTACTTTAGGGTATTCAGAAGTAAATGCTATATTATAAACACTAGGGATTACCTTACTAAGTTCGATCCAAAATCATACGAAGGAATATTTCTAGGTTATTCACAAAATAGTAAAGCATATATAATACTTAACAAACACACTATGAAAGTAGGAGAATCATTAAATGTAACATTTGATGAAACACCACCACCTCCTAAAACATTGCCTCTAGAAGATGATGACCTAGTTGAAGAAGAAGCTATTGAGGTTAGTAAAGCAAAACCCCTAGGAGATGATAATGAAAAGACAGACTTAGAAGAAAACAAAGTAGTAAATATTTAGGAATCTAAATCACACCCGTTAGATAATATAATAGGAAGCCTTAATCAAAGAACCCTTAGATCACAAGCCCAAGATAAAAATAATTTCTACTGTTTCCTCTCAGCAATAGAACCTAATAATATTAATGAAGCCTTAGAGGATGAAAGTTGGGTTATGGCAATGCAAGAAGAACTAAATCAATTTAAGACAAACGATGTTTGGGAACTAGTCCCAAATCCAATGAACATAACCATCATAGGAACTAAGTGGGTATATAGGAATAAACTAGATGAAAATGGAGTAGTAACTAGGAACAAAGCTAGGTTAGTTGCCCAATGTTATAATCAACAAGAAGGAATTGATTGATGTGCGGATTTTGGTCTACACGAAAGTTTTACTTCTCAAGGGATCTTGAGAAGCTTACAATCCCCACCAGGCAGTTTACCTGACCGATGTAGTATAGTGAAGCGGCAAGTACCGTGGGATTGATCGTTCTCCACAGGGAATAGTGATCGCTAGGATTGAAACTAATCTAACTAGGTCTAGAGGTGAGGGATGATTCTTTTTGTATTTTAATGTTTTTTGAAAAGCAAGTAAAATCCCGGGTATTTGGAAGATGGGCGGAATTAGTTGCTAGTTAACCAACCCAAATAACTACTAATGCAATAAAAATAAAATGACAATAAAATAAAATGTGTAAACTATATAAGGAGAAAACGTGTTTACTTAAATTTCATTACTTCCTAATTATCTTTAATTGATTGATAAGCTTGTTACAATTGCGTGGGTGACGGGTTGCATTCCTTAATACCAGTTGTGGGGCCGTGTACGATCTTCCCCAACTCTATAAGCTTCTATCTCTTCATATGGCGACACGTTAAGTATCCTTACCATGACCTCCTTAATAGTTACTTATGCATTAAATACAACCATTAAAATTGTAGTACACATCTGATTCATGTTTCTTAAATGTTCAAACAAGTTACCGAATAGGAGATTAGCCAGTTTGATTAAGCCTAACATCGATTATCAATCATCCAACGACAACTAATAACAAACCATTAATCAATAATCAATAACTAGGTTTCACTACATCTAAGCAAACACAAATAAACCTAGCCTAGCATGTTAAAAGAAAGACAAGCATAAGATAGAATCAAACAACACATAGACATATTGAATGATTGATGGATTATTTATCTTTAATTGAACATGGAAGAGTCAAGGGTATGAAACCCTTAAAAACCTCTGAAATTTGTGTCAGAGTTATTCCACCAAAAGTTCCTCTCCAAAGTTGCACACTAATGAATTAAAAATCAAAAACTATATATAGATTTACAAGGGTGACGGCGTCACCTTTTGATGGTTGATGCTGTCATCTCGCCGCGGCTAGGGTTTCTTGTCGCCCAATCCAGCTTCTTGACGCCGTCACTCTTTAAGTGTTCTGGGCCGTCACGCTTTAGTGTGATACGTGACAGCCAACTCTTGGTAGAACGTGACGCCGTCACATGTTAAGTTCTGATTTCTATTTTGGTGCGTCATGTGTAAATGTAACGTCCACCTCTTGTCACATAAGCTGATGCCATCCCTTTGGAACAGGTGACGCCGCCAGGTGCAATTTCCAGCTTGGATTCTTGACTTTGTCGTTTTCTTCACTTTTTGCTCCAAAAACGTCCAAAATACTTTGTTTTCCAGAATTCTCTTCAAAAGTACCTAAAATGACAAAAGGAACTATTTATGGTAATAATTGATCATATTATCACAACTTAAGGCTTAAATGACCCCTTAAAAGCATAACAAATTTCGCTTCATCAAATACCCTTACACTTGAGATTTGCTTGTCTTCAAGCAAATGAGCTTTTATTCTAATCAAAATACAAGCCAGGGGTTATTTAACATTCGCCTCATCAAATACCCTTACACTTGAGATTTGCTTGTCTTCAAGCAAATGAGTTTTTATTCTAATCAAAATACAAGCCAGAGGTTATTTAACATCAATATAAAAGTAATTACAACACATGATCATTCCACCATAATCAAAACAAGCACAGAGATTATATACTAGCACCTCAAAAATAGTGTTTGGATACTCTCATCTCTCGGGTGTCATAAACTAAAATATAACTAATGGAAATGGAAAAATATCACTCATTACCTGTTATAGAAAATAGATTACGATAGGCTTGGGAAAGGATCAAAAACCTCCCCCACTTGGCGTAAGCACCTAGGAAAACTATCAAAGAGGTCTTTTTAAAGGGTTATAATGTTAGGTGTAGGGATATGGAAAACACGGTTTGTTGGATAAAGGGATATTTTACTGGTGGCAAGTTAATTATCTTAGGTAATTACATGTACAATGCGGCATTGTTAAGCCAAGACTCGACTCAACTTAGGCTAATAATAAAATAACATAAACTCAAATGAAAACAAAAGGAAACGGGATGGTAGTCCGTATGTTTTTTCTTTTTTTCTTTATATATATATATATATATATATATATATATATATATATATATATATATATATATATATATATATATATATATATATATTATTGCATACACTCTTGCCCTACCATCCAAAATAATACATCAAGGGGGCTCGGTTCTCCCCTTACACTTGAACTTTTACATACTTTACATGTAACTAATCTAATGACTCAAATTAAGATAATCAAAACACTTGGAGTACTTTAAAACATTTACGCACATATGTGGGTAATAAATGATGTTCTTCCCCATTACTCCATAACAATATTACTTTACCCATGAGTCCCAATCGTCCCAAAACAATATGTACAAGATATGACTTGACTTAGCAACCATGTAATCAATTAGACAATTAACAAAGGGTTTAAACAAATGTTGTAACAATAATGCACTAAAAATAAGCGCATACAAAGAAGGCTAAGGCGATTTGGGTGTACATTTAGGGGTGGATTGTAAACAAATTCTTCTTTTAAGTAAAATGCTTAAAGTTAGAAACGAAAAAGATAGGCTCTTAGGGGTGTACTAGGGGCATTGTATACTAAAAATGAGTACATCGCAAAGGTATGGGGAAACTACTTGACCAATGAAGTTAATGTAATTACAAAAAGAAACAGGCTTAAAAACATGGGTTATCCTATGCCTCTTATCATGTAGTAATTCTAACTACACGAATGTAGTCTCACATGTGGTCTTGGAATAAATCACTAACGCAAGTTCTAGAATCTAAATGCTACCGGTACACACATAAGCACTAAGGCTTTTCCTATCAAATCTAGGGGCGAACCTCACATATTTGGGGTGGAAATTTTTTAGTGGTACGGTTTTTTTGTGCTAGTCATATAACTCCTATCCATGAGATGATTATTAAGACTAAAGTTTCACTCCTACATGTCGTAATTTTTTTTAATATGGTGCTAAAATTACCCTAACAAGTGTTTATCTCAGTTTTATTACACATCTACTATTGGACAAAACAAAAATCAAATGCAATTGTAATCTCTAAGGAATCTTTATTTACCCTCCCCTTACACTTAAGCTGTACATTGTCCCCAATGTTCAATTGAAAGAAAGTAAAGTAAGGAAAATGAAAGAATGAAACAAATAATCCACTGATTCGTTCGATGTGGATGATGTAGTAACATGGTTAAATCCTCCTCTAAGAAAATATGAAAACTTCAAGATTAAAGCATCGGCAAAAGCTTGATCATCCATGTACACCTTCTTGTCCAATATAACCTGTTAATTAGCTGAGAAAACAAACAAGAAAACCTCGCGTAAAATCGGCGGTAAATCTACATAAATTAAATCCTAAAAAGCAAGTAAAGATATAATGCTTGTGAAATGAATGTTTGCAGATTCCAGGAGTTTATAAAATACAGATTTCACGAAACTTTACAATTCTGGCAGAAAAACAAAACCTGCAAAATTTTCAGAAAATTATACCTGACGTCGTCAGGTGATGCCTGATGCTGTCAGAATTGACCAGACGAAATTCTTTTATTTTGTTTCCTATAAATTTCTGGAAAAACCTATGTTCTAATTCCCGGAATCCTGCAAAACAATCATTATGACTCGATACAAGCATTTGACTCAAACAAGTACTAATATGTATGTTTATATCTCATTTTTATCGTTCATGCTCAATCCGTTTTTGAAAACAAATTTAGATTTCCCTTACACTTATCTTTTGCAAAATACCTTTATATGTAATCAAGTCGAAGTTAAAAACAGAATAAAGCATTTTCACTAAATGTTTGATACATGAACAATAAGCAATGAAAATAAATCAAACATACAGAAGCAAATAAAATCAAACAAACAAACAAACAAACAAATAAAGCTTGGGTTACCTCCCAAGAAGCGCTTTTCTTTATTAACGAGTCTTGTAGCTAGACTCAAAGTCATGACCTATTACGTGACTCCATCGTTAGTCACGTTCTCTAGGTTATCCTCGGGTTCGGTTTTGTATTCTAGACCTAGTTGCAAGCATTCTTTGTTGAAACCAAGTATTTTCTTCATTACGTGGTCTAGTCCTCTATGTCTATCCTCATCTTCCTATAATAGACCGCTTGTTTATGCTCCTTCTCAAGGTCCGATAGAAGTCGGTATTGCTCTATCTTATAGGCCTTTGGTAGGCTATCTCATCGGTCTCCTCCTTGAATCTAACTATCCCTAGAGATAGGTCATAACTCATTTTAGAGACTTCAATAAATGGCTTCCTAAACACTACTTGAGCTAAACAATTATCTATTACCGTACGAATATCTTCTACAATTACGAAATTGGTAACATATGTGATGTTCCCTAGGAAGACATGCAATCCTTTAACTCTTCCCACAAAGTTACTCATCCAACCTATGTTAGGAAATATCCTAGGTCCAAGTTGCTTTTTCATTATCCAATTGTAATGAATCCTAGTCATAATGTTTATGGGAGATTTAAAATCGATGTAAGCTTTCCATACATGCACATGCCCAACATTGCATAGTATGTTAATGTTGGAATGATTGGCCGCTTTGATTATTGGTGATCCTAAGAAGTATGGTGTCTCGGGGTCATCGAATAAATCCCTATGGTATGCACGTTCTTCCTCAGTTGGTAACCTATCAAAGTAGTCTTCTACACCCTCTACTTCTTTCTCCTTATCCTCCTCAACTTCCTTAACTTCAGTTTTAGGTTCATTTTCAACTTCAGTCCTAGCCCTATCATTCTCTTCCCTATCCTTATTGATTGGCATGATAGTGACAACATTGAAAAAGTTGACATGTTTGGATGTTGAGGGGTCCTTAGTTTGGGTTCCGCTACTTGTGTTCCTAGCATCCTTATTTGGCGGTATTAACACTTGATTGTTGAGAGCCTTCTGCAGATTGTCAATTTTACTGGTGATCTCCGTTTTCTGTTGGTTGAATTCAACTTCAAACCTAGCTATGCGGGATTCGTGAGATGCCATAAAATTGGACATCAATCCTTCAAGATTATTGGTACTACCATTGTTGTTGGAAGGATTGTTGTTGAAAGTACGGTTTGAGGATGAACCGTTTGATTGGAAATGATTAGGTGGATTGGAAGAATTGTTTTGAGGAGTGTTTTGGTTTTGTTTCCACCTAAAGTTTGGGTGATTTTTCCAAGAGGGGTTTTATGAATCACCGTAAGGGTTTGGCTCGGGTTTGCTTCGTCGGTACGCGAGGATGCTTAGTCTGCAAAAGCTTGTTCAGGGAGTTCCATGCAATTACGAGTGTCGTTAGGGCCACTACAATATTCACATGAAGAAGTGATTTTGTTCACTTGGCTTGAAGGTTTAGGAGCTTCGTAGGATTTCATGAGAAACTTGACTTGGTCTTCAAGTTCCATGATCCTACGGTCGGGAGTGCTTGAATTGTTCGAAGGCAAAGATATTGCTTTGACCGTTTTGTTCAAATAACGGGGATCATTCCAACTTTCGTTGTCATAGAGAGCAAGATCTTTTATGAGTTCCCATGATTCTTCCGCACTTAGATCGCGTAGCTTACCACCGGTCGCTTTGTCAATGGTTCGCCTTGTGGGGAGATTGATATGGTCATAGAAGATTTGGACTTGGAGCCAAAGATCTATGCCGTGATGAGGGACTTTTTGAAGTAAGTCCTTGAAACGAGTCCATGCTTCATAAAGATTTTCATCTTGACGTTGTTGAAACATCAAGATGTCATTCCTTAACTTGGTGGTTCTTCCCGGCGGGAAAAATTGAGCAAGGAAACGAGAAGTGAGATCATCCCAAGATGTGATGGATCCTGCGGGTAAAGGCTCAAGCCATTGACTAGCTTGGTCACGTAGAAAGAATTGGAATAGACACAATCGGGTCGTCTCTCGAGTGCCAACATCAAGGTCTATAGAATCTATGATTTTAAGGAAATCCTTGAGATGTTGGTTTGGATCTTCGGAACGAAGTCCATGGAATGCACATCCGCTTTGCACCAACCGGATGGTGTCGGATCGCAAGGGAGACACATTGGCTTCTTGGGTAAGCTCAATGGTGTTTAGATAGCCTTGATGGCTAGGTTGGGAGTACTCTACTAAAGTGCGGGCTCTAGGAGGTTGGTTTGGTTGTGGTGGGTCTTGTTATGGTGGGTTGATGGGATCAAAGATATTACCACCTTCCATGATGGCGAATGGTAATGGTTACGAACAAAGATACGAAGAAATAAGATAGACTAAAGAAAACCTATAAAAATGAAAATAAAAATCTCACTAGAAAGGAATCTAGTGAGTAGACCTAATAAAAATAAATTTCAACGTAAACAATAAATATTCCCTGGCAACGGCGCCAAAAACTTTGATGTGCGGATTGTGGTCTACATGAAAGTTTTACTTCTCAAGGGATCTTGAGAAGCTTACAATCCCACTAGGCAGTGTACCTGACCGATGTAGTATAGTGAAGTGGCAAGTACCGGGGAATTGATCGTTCTCCACAGGGAATAGTGTTCGCTAGGATTGAAACTAATCTAACTAGGTCTAGAGGTGAGGGATGATTCTTTTTGAATTTTTATGTTTTTTGAAAAGCAAGTAAAATCTCGGGTATTTGGAAGAAGGGCGGAATTAGTTGCTAGTCAACTAACCCAAATAACTACTAATGCAATACAAATAAAATGACAATAAAATAAAATGTGTAAACTATATAAGGAGAAAACATGTTTACTTAGATTTCATTACTCTCTAGTTATTTTTTATTGATTGATAAGCTTGTTACAATTGCGTGGGCGACGGGTTGCATTCCTTAATACCAGTTGTGGGGCCGTGTACGATCTTCCCCAACTCTATAAGCTTCTATCTCTTCCTATGGTGACACGTTAAGTATCCTTACCATGACCTCCTTAATATTTACGTACGCATTAAATACAACCATTAAAATCATAGTACACATCCGATTCATGTTTCTTAAGACGTTCAAGCAAGTTACCGAATAGGAGATTAGCCAGTTTTCTTAAGCCTAACATCGCTTATCAATCACCCAACAACAACTAATAACTAACCTTCAATCAATAATCAATAACTAGGTTTCACTACATCTAAGCAAACACAAATAAACCCAGCCTAGCATGTTAAAGAAAGACAAGCATAAGATAGAATCAAACAACACATAGACATATTGAATGATTGATGGATTACAGATCTTTAATTGAACATGGAAGAGACAAGGGTATGAAACCCTTAAAAACCTCTGAAATTCGTGTTAGGGTTATTCCACCAAGAGTTCCTCTCCAAACTTACACACTAATGAATTAAAAATTAAAAACTATGTTAGGAATACAATTATTCCTATAAAAGACTCGATCACCTAAATGATGTAATAGCATTAAGTTAGCTCGTAGTTGGTTTATTTATTAGTTAGTATTAGTTTAAGTATCACCGTGGAAGAAGGACGGGTCTTTACCCACTGTATACCTAATCCACAGCCCGGGAGTGGGCGTTTATGTTGTAAGTATAAATACCCCTCTCCCACCAAGGGAGAGGGTTGGACATTTCACATGAAGCAATCTAATGTTTCTTAGTTTCTCTCATTCTCTCTAAAGGTTCCATTCTTTTTCTTCTTCCATCTAACTCAACGCCACACATCCACCATGTATTTCATGTTTAAGACTTAATGTTTGTCCTACAATTGATATCAAGAGCTGATGCGTGGGAATCGCACCTTGCTTTACCTCTCGAGGGATCTCGCGAGGCTTACAACCCCCACCAGGCAGTGTACCTGATCGTTGTAGTATAGTATAGTGACAAGTACCGGGGGATTGATCGTTCAGCTTAGGAATAGTGTCGCTAGGATTAGAAAGCCTAATTAATAGTTCTAGAGATGGAAGATGATTATTTTTTGTGTTTTTATATTTTATGAAAGCAATTAAAATCTCGGGTTTTGAAGGAGTGGGCGGAATTAGTTGCTAATCAACTAACCCAAAAACTACTTTATAACTAATTAACTAATGAAAATGAAATTAAACTAATATTAAACTAAGGTTGTGAGCAGTGGTTGGAGAAATTGTGTTTACTTAGACTTCACTACTCCCTAGATATCTTTTACATGTTAATTACTTGTTACACTTGTATGAATGACGGGTTGTATTCCTTAATACCATTCGTGGAGTGGCATACATAACTCCCCAACTCTATGAGCTCTTATCTCCTCCTACACCATGACCCAGCACAACTATAGGGATTGTAAACAGTGGCTCATGCATTAAATACAACCAATAAAGACCTAGTACGCCTCGGTTCATGTTTCTTAAGACGTTCAAGCATGTTACCATTTGGAGATCTGCCAGTTTTCTTAAGCCTAACATATAATATCATTCATTCAAAACAAGAATAGACAAGTAATCAACACATAATCAACATCTAGGTTTCATTAGATCTAAGCAAACACAAAGGAAATTTAGCCTAGCATAGTAGAATTAAGATAAGAACAAAAGATAGACAACCAACACATAGACATATTGATTGAATTAAGAGTATACTTATCTCAATTACAATGCAAGGTCTCAAGGGTTTGGAACCCTTGAAAAACCTGTAAAAGAGGCACCAAAATCGTCTTTAGGGTTTCACCAAAACTTCTCCCCCTTTTAATGAAAAAACTAGAAAACTATATATAGGAAAATCGTCCTGACGGCGTCAAGAGTAAAATCTGACGCCGTCAACTCGCCGCCATACACTTCCTCGGACGCCCTAGATAAAATCGTGACGGCCTATGTGACGCCGTCACCACCCACGGTAAATTATTCTTGGCCACTTTGACGCCGTCATAACTCCATCTGACGCCGTCACCAGCTACGGTAATTTATTCTTCATGTCTGACGCCGTCAAGAGCAAATCCTTGACGCCGTCACCTTGTAATTCCAGCTTGGATTTGGTACTTTGTTGTTTTCTTCACTTTATGCTCCAAAAACGTCCAAAATAGCCTCTTTTCCAGAATTCACTCTCCAAACACCTAAAATCACAAAAGGAACGATTTAGGGCAATATTTGATCAAATAAATTCGGATTCGGGCTTAAATGACCCCCTAAAAATGGATCATTTTTCGCCTCATCATATACCCTTACACTTGAGATTTGCTTGTCCTCAAGCAAATGAGCTTTTATTCTACTCAAAAGACAAGCTAGGGGTCATTTAACACTAATATAAAAGTAATTACAACAAATAATCGTTCCACTAAAGACCAATAGACAAGCACGGAGGTCATACACAAGCACCTCACAAATAGTGTTTAGATACTCACATCTCTCGGGTGTAATAAAGTAATATAACATTATGGAAATGGAAGATATCTCTCACTACCTGTCATAGCAAAATAGATTACCATAGGCTTGGGAAAGGATCAAACCTCCACCACATGGCGTAAGCACCTAGGATAAACTATCAAAGAGGTCTTTTTAAAGGGTTATAATGTTAGGTGTAGGGATATGAATTACACGGTTTTGTTGGATAAAGGGAATTTTACTGGTGGCGAGTTAACAATCTTAGTTAATTACATGTACAAGATGGCGTTGCTAAGCCAAGACTAGACTCGACTTAAGCTAATAAATGAAAAATAACTAAAAACATAAAATGAACATAGAATGAAAACGGGATGGTAGTCCGTATGTTTTTTCTCTCTTTCTTTTCTATTTTTTTTTTTTTTTTTTTTTTCTTTTTCTAATTTTTTTTTTCTTTTTCTTGATTTTTTCGATTTTTTTTTTTTTTTTTTTTTTTTTTTTTCATACACTCTTACCCTACCATCCAAAATAATACATCATAGGGGTTTGAGCATTCCCCTTACACTTGAATCTTTACATACTTTACATTAAACTATTCTAATGACTCGAATTAAGAAAATCAAAACACTTGGAGCACTTTTAAGATTAACGTACATATGGGGGTAATAAGTGTTGTTCTTCCCCATTACTCCATAAAATAAGTACTTACCCATGAGTCCCAATCGTCCCAAAACAATATGTACAAGGATATGACTCGACTTAGCAACCATGTAATCAATTAGAAAGTTAACTTAGGGTTTAACAAATAACAATAATGCACTAAAAATGAGCGCATACACGGAAGGCTAAGGCGATTTGGGTGTACATTTAAGTGGAGTGTAACAAATTCTTCCTTTAAGTAAAATGCTTAAAGTTAGAAACGAAAAGATAGGCTCGGAGGGGTGTACTAGGGGTATCGTGTACTAAAAATGAGTACAACGCTAAGGGTGTGGGAAAAATTAGTTGACTTAACTAGCCAAGTAATATGACTTAAATGGTCAAGTAATCGTAATACGGGTTTAACACAAGGGTGATCCTAATGCCTCTTATCATGTAGTAAATCCTACCACACGAATGTAGTCTCACTAGCGGTCTCGGGATGCATCACTAACGCAAGTTCTAGAATCTAAATGCTACCGGTACACTCATAAGCACCAATAATAAATGCTTTTCCTATCAAATCTAAAGGCGAACCTCACAATTTTGGGTGGAAAATTTTTCTGAATATACGGTTATGTGCTAGTCATACAACCTCCTATCCATGAGACGCTTGCTATGGCTAAAGTTTCACTCCTAAATGTTGTAAAAAATTTTAAATTTGGCTCTAAAATTACACTAACAAGTATTTCTCATAGTTTTATTACTCATCTACTATCAAACAAAACAAACTCAAGCGAAAGTGCATATGTAAGGTATCATCTTTTTACCCTCCCCTTACACTTAAGATGAACATTGTCCCCAATGTTCAAGTAAAGAATGTAAAAGTTAAAAGTAAAGAGAATGAATTCAAATACTCCCCTGATTCGCTCGGTATGTATTTTAGGTTGGCCAGGTTAAATCTTCCTCCAAGAAAACGAACAATCAAAGCTTCCCTTCCAGAATATAAATCATCTTCTTGTCTCAAATAACCTGTAAATCCTGACAAAAGTAGACAAGGTAACCTCGCGTAAAATCGGCGGCATCCTATATAAGTTACTAAATCCTAGAAAACAAAGTAAGATATAATGCTTGTGTGATGAAGTTTGCAGATTTCCTGGAGATTATAAAACTTAATAATTCACAAAAACTTATAAGACTCCGTTAGAAAAACAAAACTGGTAAAATTTCCAGATTTTTGACTCCTGACGCCGTCAAGAGCAATTGCCTGACGCCGTCAGAATGAACCTGCAGAAATCTTTATGTTAAGTTTCCGGAAAATTTCTGGAAAAACTTTGTCCTACTTCCTGGAAAATCCTGCAAAACATCATTACGACTCGATACAAGCATTTGACTCTAACAAGTACTAATACACATGTCCATTTAATATTGTTGTGGTTCATGCTCAATTTCGTTCTTATAAATAAATTTGGATCTCCCTTACACTTATCTTTTGCAAAATACCTTTATATGCAATTAAGACGAAGTTAAAAACAAAATAAAGCATTTTCACAATTTACTTTGAAACATGAGCCACAAACAATAAAAATAAAACATGCATACGGAAACAAATAAAATCAAACAAACAAACAAACAAACAAATAGAAACACACAAAACATGGGTTGCCTCCCAAGAAGCGCTTGTTTTTGTTCGAGTCACGAGCCTGACTCTACCCTTATTTAATGGAAATAGGGGAGGTTCTCCCTACACTTAGGATTAAGTGTGGGTGAAAGTAGCGATACACACCCTTAGGGTGTGAATATGCCACGTGAGGTGAAGGGGGTGAGTGAATGGCTTCCTTCATCCTAAAACTACCCGGATAATATTGGTTGATGGGTGGATCGGGACCTATTTCAATTCCTAAATCTTCATCCAAGGATGGAAGATTAGGTAATGGTTTTGGTTGAGGCTCCGGTTCATCAAAACTAGGAACTTCCCTAGAACTAGGAGTAAGGTTATCACTACAAGTGTTCAAACCAATATCCTCTAGTGGTGCTTGGTCCAAGGGTTCTACCTCAATTGGGGTTCCTATAGTCTCTTCTACTTCTTCCGGGTAGGTCACGGGCGGTGTATGTGCCTCAAATGATGGTAGGATTTGTGGGGTACTTGGTGGGCTTACGTTACTTACCTCATCCTCCATTTTATCTAGATTACCTAGGTTTTTGCTTTGTACTATGGCTTTAGGTGACATCCACACAGGTATCCCTAAGTAATCATCCCCAGATAAACTTCCTGTTTGCTCCATCAAACTTGTTTTTGATTGATTTGTGATGTTGTTTGTTGGGTTGTCTATTCTATAATAATATTGGGCACAGTTTTTTATGGTATCCCACGCTTCTTCATCATTTAATTCCCTAGGGCCCCCATCGGCAAAATCATCGATGCGCATTTGGTCACATTGGCTGACACGATAGTAAAAGGTTTCGGTTAGGGATGATAAAGAGAAACTATGATGAGGGAATTTTCGAAGTAAAATTTTAAAACGAGTCCATGCATCATATATGGGTTCATCTTGATATTGTTTGAAATTCAAGATGTCAATAGGGTAGAATGGCCTTTTTGGTTGGTGGTATGGTGGATTCGCGTACTCCATAATGGTGAACGGAATAGTCAATGGAAATTACGAACAAACACACAAAGAAAAAAATAGACTAAAGAAATCCTAAAAAAAATAAAAATAAAATCTTACTAGAAAGGAATCTAGCAAGTAGACCTAATAAAAAGAAATTCTAACCTAGACAATAACTATTTCCCCGGCAGCGGCGCCAAAAACTTGATGCGTGGGAATCGCACCTTGCTTTACCTCTCGAGGGATCTCGCGAGGCTTACAACCCCCACCAGGCAGTGTACCTGATCGTTGTAGTATAGTATAGTGACAAGTACCGGGGGATTGATCGTTCAGCTTAGGAATAGTGTCGCTAGGATTAGAAAGCCTAATTAATAGTTCTAGAGATGGAAGATGATTATTTTTTGTGTTTTTATATTTTATGAAAGCAATTAAAATCTCGGGTTTTGAAGGAGTGGGCGGAATTAGTTGCTAATCAACTAACCCAAAAACTACTTTATAACTAATTAACTAATGAAAATGAAATTAAACTAATATTAAACTAAGGTTGTGAGCAGTGGTTGGAGAAATTGTGTTTACTTAGACTTCACTACTCCCTAGATATCTTTTACATGTTAATTACTTGTTACACTTGTATGAATGACGGGTTGTATTCCTTAATACCATTCGTGGAGTGGCATACATAACTCCCCAACTCTATGAGCTCTTATCTCCTCCTACACCATGACCCAGCACAACTATAGGGATTGTAAACAGTGGCTCATGCATTAAATACAACCAATAAAGACCTAGTACGCCTCGGTTCATGTTTCTTAAGACGTTCAAGCATGTTACCATTTGGAGATCTGCCAGTTTTCTTAAGCCTAACATATAATATCATTCATTCAAAACAAGAATAGACAAGTAATCAACACATAATCAACATCTAGGTTTCATTAGATCTAAGCAAACACAAAGGAAATTTAGCCTAGCATAGTAGAATTAAGATAAGAACAAAAGATAGACAACCAACACATAGACATATTGATTGAATTAAGAGTATACTTATCTCAATTACAATGCAAGGTCTCAAGGGTTTGGAACCCTTGAAAAACCTGTAAAAGAGGCACCAAAATCGTCTTTAGGGTTTCACCAAAACTTCTCCCCCTTTTAATGAAAAAACTAGAAAACTATATATAGGAAAATCGTCCTGACGGCGTCAAGAGTAAAATCTGACGCCGTCAACTCGCCGCCATACACTTCCTCGGACGCCCTAGATAAAATCGTGACGGCCTATGTGACGCCGTCACCACCCACGGTAAATTATTCTTGGCCACTTTGACGCCGTCATAACTCCATCTGACGCCGTCACCAGCTACGGTAATTTATTCTTCATGTCTGACGCCGTCAAGAGCAAATCCTTGACGCCGTCACCTTGTAATTCCAGCTTGGATTTGGTACTTTGTTGTTTTCTTCACTTTATGCTCCAAAAATGTCCAAAATAGCCTCTTTTCCAGAATTCACTCTCCAAACACCTAAAATCACAAAAGGAACGATTTAGGGCAATATTTGATCAAATAAATTCGGATTCGGGCTTAAATGACCCCCTAAAAACGGATCATTTTTCGCCTCATCAAGAGCCAAGGTTTCATCTTAGGGCCTTGAAAAATCGGATTTGGTGTGGTATTTTGTGGTTTTTGTGAGTTAGAAGAGTTTTTCTTTGAAATCATCTTACTTTGATCTTTGTAGTGTTATGTGATGTGTTAAGGGTGTACTTTTGTAATTAGTGGTGATAGAACTACATAGTGTTTCAGTTGGATAAGCTATATCATATGTTGGTTTGATGTTGTGATTGATTTTGGGTCGAGTTCTTGGTAGCGGTTACGTCTCCTGTTTTGGCTTTCTTAGTAGCGGTTTGCTACTTAATTTTACGGTTAGCTCATTAGCGATCACCACTTTGGGACATACAGACAAAACGCTAGATAGTGACGGGTTTAGACTATTGTGGTTAGCGATTAGTGTTAGCGGTTTGTGTTAGCTGTTTGTTCCTGCGGATAACTCTGGCTTGCATTTAGCTAAGGATATCGTTTACCTCTTCCTGCGGTTAACTTTGATTAGTGATTAGCCAAGATTAGCGGTTACCTCATTAGCGATTACCTCATCTAGCGGTTTGCTCCAGTTAGCGGTTACCTTGCCAGATCTAGTGGTTAACTTATTTATGCGATTACCTCAGATTAGTGATTACCTGAAGATAGCGGTTTGTTCCTACTAGCGATTACCTCTACCTTTTAGCATTTAACTAAGTGATGAAGTTCTTGTGATTGGTTAATCATTTGTATTTGGTGAATTGTTGCAACTTAAGTCGTTTCGTTTAATCTTATTGTAATCTGACATTGTGAGTTAATTTTTACGACTTGACTAATTTCAATCGGATATATTGTAACTTGACTTGTCGTGACTTGACACTTAGTGCAAACTGTGAACCATCCGATATCTCTCTCTAAGTCTAATTCACTGAGTACATCTTCTGGTTTCTTTTGTTGACTTTAGTAAAATCCCTAGCAAGAACCATTTCTCGGTTTAAGTCACAAGAGCTGTAAAATCCCATTTGAAGACTTTGTCATGGCAACTACCTCTGACGATATTCAAGCAGCTGTAGGGTCTGATACTCGACCTCCTATGCTCAATAGGACCGATTATGAATCATGGGCACAAAGAATCAGACTTTACTGTCGGGGTAAGGAAAATGGTGAGAACATTCTTCGATCAATTGATGAAGGTCCCCTGTAGATGGGTACAACAAGGGATGTCATCTCCACAACTAATGATGGAACTGTCACCCATGGAATTGACAGGCCACACACTTACAATGACCTCAGTGAGGCTGAAAAGAAGCGATATGATGCAGATATTCGAGCCTCCAACATCGTGATACAAGGATTACCCAAAGATGTTTACAAGCTAATCAACTTCAATACTGAAGCAAAAGTTGTTTGGGACAATGTCAAAATGCTTCTTTCTGGCTCAGAGCTGACCAAAGAAGACCGTGAGTCTCAGTTGTATGATGAGTTTGAGCATTTCAAGATGAATCCTGGTGAAAACATTACCGACTACTATGTCAGATTTCACAAGCTTGTTAATGATATGAGAATGATCCGAATGACAATGCCTAACAACCAACTCAACTCTAAATTTGTCAACAACATGTCACCTGAGTGGGATCGGTTTGTCACTGCTGTAAAGCTCAACAAAGGACTGAGAAATACCAACTATGAACAGCTGTTTGCCTACTTACAACAACATGAGAAACATGCAACTTTTGATCGTCAATTAAGAGAAAAGCTCAATCCAACTGCAACTAATGAATCACTTTCTTTCATGACTAGTACGTTGCCGATCAATCAGCCTTTGTCATCAGTAGATCACTCATCTCTACAATCACCTGTTGCAATGAATATCCATCTCGACTCAGGGTATTCTCATACGGATAAAATGATTGACAACCTTTCCAACCAAGTGTCTCTACTCGTTCAACACTTCAGAGCTGCACTTCCAACAACCAACAACCAACTCAGAGCATCTTCTAATCCATGAAATCAAGCTGTTGTGGAAGATGGAAGAGTAATGGTACAAAATGTTCAGGGCAGACAAAATGTGAATTAAAGGAATGCTGCTAGAGGCAACTTGCAGTACAGGATTGAAAATGTTAATCGGGGACAAGGAAGGCAACCCAAATGTTACAACTGTGGGGGTTTGGGTCACATCGCAAGGAACTACACTCAGCCAAAGCAACCTTAGAACTCATACTACTTCAAGGACAAAATGTTGCTCATGCAAGCTCAAGAGAATGGAGCTATGCTGAATGAGGAAGAATTGGCTTTTCTTGTTGGGGATGATGGAAAGATGTTTGATGATGATGTGGATGAACAACCTATCCAGGATTTAGCTCTTAATGATCCAAACATCTTTTAAGCTGATGATTGTGATGCCTTTGGTTCAGACGTTGATGACGAACCTACTGCTCAGACTATCTTCATGGCCAATTTATCATCAGTTGTCTTAGCATTAAAACAATCCAATCCCTCCAAATCATCCATTATATCTGAGGTACTGAAGTTATATGATGAATGTGTAACTGATGGTGGACAGAAGACGTTCAACAATATACAACCAATTAATGCTGTTGAACCAAATGAGGCTTATTTGGAGAACAATAATGTCATTCTAAGTGAGCAACAATCAGATCACAGCATTAATTCTGACGTATCTAGTGGAATGTCTCCTGTTGTTTGTGACAACAATGTGATGCATGAACAAGGGATTCATAATGAAGTACAACAAACAAATGTTGAAGAATTAGATATTGCCAATATGGGAAACGGCAATGTGGTCCCATACTAACAATATGTAATGCACAAAGTTGAACTTGTTGTATCAAGTGATGCATCCTTTGTTGATGATAATGTGTGTGAATTAGATGAGTACAATGTTGTTGCACTTGATGACACTCTGACCACTAGGATTAATATTTTTAAGGATCAAGTAAGGTGTTATGAACAACGTTCAAAATTTGAGCTAACCGAACATGAACAAAAGATGGATTGGCAAATGCAGGCTTATATAACTGAACATAACTTTAAGGAAGAAGCATTGAAATGAGAAATAAAATCAGTTCAAAATCAACTTGATCAAATTGTTAAGGAAAAACTGGAAATTCCGGAGAGTTTAAGTTTTCTAAAAGGTGAATTTCAAGAAAAAGAAACTAAACTATTAAATGAATTTTCCAACCTTAAGGAGTTGAAAAACAAACTTGAAAACAAGTTGTACCCGTAAGGCCAAACCATTCAAACAGCTCAAATGGTTCAAAAGCACATGAAACTTAGAGATAAGCATAGTGACAAGGATTTAGGTGTGCCTAAAACGAATTTCCTTAAGAGCGTTAGTGCCACTCAACCAGCCCTGAATGATTCCAAGGTTATGCTTACACCTAATCATGCCCCCCCCCCCCCAAATAGTTGGTCAGATAAAGAAATGGATGATCTTGAGTCTGCCAATAGAGAGAAATTTGATAATAAAATGAAGGATCCCAAGTGCATTAAACACCGAGTCATTGTTAAACCCCATGATTATTATGAACAAAACTGAGTGACTGTTTTTGCACCTCAGACTAAGTTAACACCAGAACAGGTATTTTGCCATTAGATGTTGAGAAAATGAAAACTGAAGAACTTAAGGCCAAGATTCCTCAAAAGTTTGCTGCCCCAACGGTGTATCCCCCCAATACACCAATGCACTTACTTCAGTTGTCACTTCCCACACAATGTAAAACTCTAATTGCCATATATGTCCTTTGTCAAATGTTCACTGATTTTGATAGAACATGCAAAAAGAGAATCACGCCAACGGGAATTACTGAGGGTGAAAGGGGTTTTGAGCTTACAAAAGAGTGTTATTTAACTGAAGTTATCCCATTTTTAAACTAATCAAAGAACACTTCGAGGGTTTAAGACAGTCCCTTGAAGTTGAACTAAAAGAAATGAAAGAAGTTTTTAAAAATATGGAAAATAAGGGAAAACAAACTGCAATAGATCTTCAACATAGTGAGATAGCAAGGAAAAACATTCTTATCATGAATGACAATTTGATTGCTAAATGTATTGCTCAAGATGTGTTCTACACTGCTATAGATTCTACGTTAAATGCTTATCAATTTCATGAAATGTCTATTGCTTTGAATGTTCTCCAAAATCGTGTTGTTGACCTTGAGGAGGAGAATTTGAAACTGCAAGAAAAAATTCAAAATGATGATCATGACAACATGGTTAAGCACTTTTCTAAAGTAGAAGTTGATAATCTTAACCTACAATTAAAAATATCAACATTTAGAAGAAAGGATTAAAATATCAAAGGCCAAGACATCCTCGGATGCTCCTGAATTTGATATATATTTTGAATTAGCAAAAAGGGATGAAAAACTTCAAGCTCACACCAACACGATTAGGAAATTGAGGGCTTAAATTGCCCAATTGAAATCTCCCATGAATGATGTGATCGACACTCATAAACCACAGTCTGTAGATTCTTAGAGTTTCCAACTTCAAAACATGATCAATAAACTCAAATATGAAAATGAATGTTTTCAAGCTGAAAATTCGAAAGTAAAACAACATTACAAAGAGTTATATGATTCAATTAAGATCACTCGTGATAAAACCAATGAAAAGATAACTTCTTTGCTAAATGAAATTGAGAATCTAAAGACTAGGGTGAAAGGATAAATGCCGGTCATTTCAAGTGACAAATCAATGGTCTGTGAATGTAAAAAATATGCATGTGAGGCTGTGTACATACCGCTTCCCCTTAGGAACAATGAGTTAGCCCATAGTGATTACCTTAGACATCTTAAGGATTGCCTTGACATGACCCGTGAGACCATTGAAGAAGATAGAATGGTGAGAACCTCTTATAACACATTATAAGACATTAGTTTTCTCACCAAACGGTCACAAGAATTGTTTGAATATGCCATAGGTACGTGCCCCAAGATTCTCAACATGCAAGATAGAAAAGTCACATCCTTATCTAATAGTTTGAAAAAGCATGTTACCTTTGATATACAGTTGGCTAGTTCTGATCATAGCACATCACCACCTAGAAACCAAACAACTATGCAACAATCTAACGTTCCCATCGTCAATTCTACAGGAGTAAGCAATGACACTAAAGCTAGCGGGTCAAAGCCTAAAGGCAATACAAGGAATGATAGGACTTCGCCAGCTAAGAGTGCTCAAGGGAAGAAAGTAGAAGACCACCTTAGGAACAATAAGATTGATATGAGTGAAAGAACCGTGTTGATTCTAGTATTTGCGATAAGCGTACTGTAATTAATTCGAATTCTAATGATACCTTTAAGACTTGTAATGGTTGTTTAATTTCTGGTAATCATGATGATTGTGGTGTGTCATTTTTGAAATCTTCTTACAAATCCTCAGTTAAGTTTGCTAAGACACATAAATTGGAAAACCATACTTGGAAAGCTACAGGAAAGATGTTTACCAATATAGGATATCAATGGAAACCTACTGGAAGAAAATTCACTTTAGGAAGCCAGTGTCCACTAACAAGAATACCCGATCCTGAATATTTAGCGATTAAGAAATGGAAGACAACTGGTAGAAAATTCCCTTTAGTGACTCAATGCCTTTATGATAAGTCAATAGCACCCACTAGTATCATTTCCTCTGAGGAAGCCATTGTAAATACTAATCTTGTCTCTTTTAAGTATGCTTGTGCTAACCAATTGGATCCCAATTACACTTGGGGATTCATGTTTTTCAGTTATTCACATCTGTCTGGTTTCAAATGCAGGTCGTACAAATTGTTCTGTGGTATTTGGACTCAGGCTGCTCAAAACATATGACTGGGGATCGCTCTCGGCTCAGAAATTTCGTGAAAAAGTTTATCGGGACTGTCAGATTCGGAAACGACCATTTTGGAGCCATTATGGGGTATGGTGATTATGTGTTCGGTGACAGTGTGATTTCTAGAGTCTACTATGTGGAAGGACTTGGGCATAATCTATTCTCTGTTGGACAATTTTGTGACTCCGATCTCGAAGTGGCCTTCAGAAAGCACACATGTTTTGTTAGAGAATTGGATGGAATTGACCTTCTTAAAGGAAGTCTTGGCAATAATTTGTATACTATCTCTATCGAAGACATGATGCAGTCCTCTCCTATTTGCTTGCTCTCTAAGGCCTCTAAGAACAAATCGTGGTTATGGCACCGTCGTTTGAACCACTTGAACTTCGGCACCATTAATGAACTTTCTCGCAAAGATCTTGTTCGAGGCATGCCCAAATTGAAGTATGAAAAAGACCATCTTTGCTCAGCATGTCAATTGAGTAAAAGCAAGAAGCACACTCACAAACCGAAACCCGCCAACTCCAACACTGAAGTCCTCTATACCCTTCACATGGATCTGTGCGGACCCATGAGAGTGCAGAGCTTCAATGGGAAAAGATATATTCTTGTAATTGTGGATGATTACTCACGATTTACATGGGTGAAGTTTTTAAGATCCAAGGATGAAACTCCCGAAATCATCATCAAAATCATCAAACAACTGCAAGTAAGGCTTAACAAGACCGTTAGAATCATTCGCATTGACAATGGAACTGAGTTTGTCAACCAACAACTCACTCAATTTTATGAATGTATCGGCATTAGTCATCAAAATTGTATTCCTCGAACACCCCAACAAAATGGAGTTGTTGAAAGATGGAATCGTACACTAGTTGAAGCTGCTTGTACTATGCTGATATTCTCTAAAACACCAATGTTTTTATGGGCTGAAGCTATTGCTATTGCATGTTACACTCAAAACCGGTCGTTTATACATCCTCTCCACAACAAGACACCTTATGAACTGGTGCATCTCAAAAAGCCTGATCTCTCTGATTGAGCCCGAACCACCTAACTTATATTGACTAAGGAATGGTCAACAAAGTCAAATAGCCTAGATCAATGCTCCGCGGAAGTATAAGGTTTCCCCGGGTCGTTATGTCCCGACGAGGTGTGAATTGTTATCAAACGGTTATTTGATCGGGTGAAATTGGACAGGAAAAGGTTTTGAGTGATTAGAACTAAGGAATATACTAGAAAATAGCTTAAACAAGCTATTTGAATAAGACGGGAAACTGGGAAAAACCAGAAACAATTTAAACCTAAAAACGCGTACGTTACGTTTAAATAAAACGTAAACGTACGAAATAAAAAGTGAAAACGGAAATCTGAAAACACCCAGGGGGTGAAAATGACTTTTTTACAAACTAAAAGATAAAAGAAATTTTTTAGAAAAAGAAAATAAATTTTTACACTAATTAATTATTTAATATTAATTAAATACTAATTATTACTAATTATTAATATTTAAAACACTTAAATACAATATTATATTAATTAAATACTAGAAAAATGAAAATAAAATTTCTAAAATTATAAAATAACTAAAAATAAGTTTTAAAAATAAAAATATGTATTTTTGTCTTTTTGTTCTTTTTCTATTAATTAATAACTAATTAATTACTAATTAACTAATTAAACTATTTTAGATTAAGAAAAATACTAAATGAACAGTAAAAATTCTAATAAAATTTCTAAAATTATTTTATATCATATAAAAGCTATAAAAAATATAAAAACTAGGTTTTACTTAATAAAAACTAATTATGCTATTTTAAACTTAATATTAATTAATAATTAATAAAACTAAAATTAATTCTAATAAATACTAAAAGATAAAATAAAAATCTGAGAAAATTATTATAATTACTTTAATATAAGAGGAAATTAACAAAAATATAAAAATGACAAGTACTTAATTAAAATCTAAAAATGAAAAATAAAATTTAAATTAAATTAAATAGAAACTATCACTTAGAAATTAAATTGGATTTTCTTTTGGAAACTTATTTTACATCTAAAAACAGCAAACTTTTACAAAAACAACTTTTATGAAAATCAAAAATAAGCACTTGAGGTGCTTATTTGGTCAACAGTTGACTTCTGTTGACCAAGGGGCAAAATAAGCTGAGTTGGGCTACAGTGGGACCCACAAAGGGTAAGTCTTGTGTAAAGAAGGTAAGTGCACAAAAATAAGCTGGAAGGAACAAATTTAGACCTTGAATAAGCTAGATAAGCTGGATAAGCTAATGCAAAACCAAACAGCCAACTCAGATATGGGACAAGCTTAAGGGGTGCAGCAGCCCTAGCAAATGGGGACAAAACCTGAAAACAAGCCTAGGGACAAATAGAAGAGCTTATTGGCTTTTCAAAAAGCCAATAAGCTCTCTGTGGGGCCCACTAATGAGTGCAAGAATGACCTTGGAAGTAGGGGATCTGAGCAGCTTATCTGAGTAGCAGGGCATATCATTGCCCTGCAGGCTACTTTGGACAAAGAAACAAGCAACAGAAAAAATAATAAAAATAAGGTGATTGATGAAATTTAAAGTTGAGCTTGGATAGTATAACATGCAGCAAACCACAGTACTTGAATCACAACACAAAAATCAGAAATGATCATGCAAATTTAGTGAAAACTGAGAACAAGCAATCTTGACTTTTTATAGAAACTTGGTACTTTGACTTTTGTGAAATTTCAATGAATCTAGACTACAAATTATGATGAATAAACTTGGATTAAGACTGAATTAAGTGAGCTAAACAAGTTTTACACTACATTACAACTTACATTATAGTAAAAACCTTAACAGTCGACTGTGAGATAGATTACAAAGGGATTTGACTATTTGTCCAAACAAGCACTAGTTTTAACAGTTAAAATGGACTAAGACTACCATACATGCGTTATACAAACAGTGACAAACAATCAAAAGTACATTGAACTCCTTGAATCAGCTAATGCCAAACACCCCTTATGCAACTAAAAATTGAAGATTTGTAAAGAAAACTTACAATTTAACCCATGAATCTGAACTAGAACCTACCCTAATGTCCCCCAAGGGACTCTAAACCAGGACCAAATCCATTTCTGCAACTGCTTCATTACTTGAGAGAACCATTTTTTATTTTTCTTGAATATTTCTCTTTTCTTTTCTTTCTGAGAATTTTTTTTTGCTTTTCTTTTGATTTAATTAACTTAAATAAACTTAAAGTAAGTTTATTAGATCAAATAAACAACACTTGAATGGAATAACAACAAACTCAGATTTTTAGTGAAAATACGATTTTGCATAAACTTAAATGAAACTTTAATTGAACTTTAATTAAATCTTCAATAAAGATGAAGTTATATTACAAAGGTTCAAATAAAACTTTCTGAATTAAAATTACAATTAAGAAGTGGAAATAACACTAAAGACGATTTAACTAAAAACTACACTAAACTAACTACTTGTTCCATCTTCTGTTTTCTTTTTCTTTTATAGTCCTGGAGGTCCACAAAGATATTCCCACTTGCTTATGAGCCGTTGGATGAGCTTATTTGATCCCCACCGTTCAAATGTATAATGGCGGGAAAATTGGTAAAAGGCAGGGTAGTGGGTTTGGTGTGGTATTAATGAGGGTAGGAGGGGGAAGGTGAGGGGAGTTATTGATAGTTGGTGAGTTGGTGGAAAAGTGAAGGAGGGGGGGACATGGAAGCTTGAAACCAGGGAAGTGTGGGGGAGATGAACAGTGATACGGGTTGTGTTTGTTTGACTGCTTGTTGACCCTAGGGGTTGACTGTTTGACCTGGGGTGGTATTAGTTTGTGATTGGGCTTGGTGGGCTGGGGTAGCAGTTGGGCTAGGGGGTAAAGGGTTTGGGGTTGTTTTTAGTGGTAATGGATTTGGTTTATGGGTTAAAATAACACAAGGGGTCCGTTTGGTATCTTAATTAAACACAAGGACCATTTTTGCATTTTTTGAAAATTGCAAGGACTGAAAATGGACATTTCCCAAAGCACCCACAAGAGTGTAATTTGCCAAGAACCAATAACACAAGGACCAAATTTACATTTTACCATTTTTTAAAATTCCCGGGGACTAAAAATGACATTTTTCAAAGTTTAGGGGTTAAACTTGCCATTTTGTAAAATCTTTTATCCAAGGACCAAATTTGAACATTTTTGAACTTCCAAGGACTAAAAATTATTTTTCATCCAAAAATATCCCACCGGGGACCAAATCTGCCAAAGTTTGAAACTCCAGGGACCAAATCTGTAAATTTCCAAAACTTTTCCAATTTTTCACCAAAGGACAAAATATGACAACTTATGATTGTAAAAGGACCTTTGATGATAATTTTCTATATTTTGAATATCCAGGGACTAGTTTTGTAATTTTATGAAAGTTGAGGGACTGAAACTGCCAATTTTGCAAACTTTGTGCGTTTATCGTTTGTTTTTGCTCGTTTTGCATCTAAAACATATAAAACACAATTTTGAAATATTTTTAGTATTTTGATGCATTACTGAGTGTTTTTGTACGTTTTGCAGTTCAGATCAGACAAAAAATGATGAGTGTTTGAGTACTCATCAATCCCCCACACTAAACTATTGCTAGTCCCTAGCAATACTGTTTTGAAAACTTGATGGATTTGAAAAACTCTTTACCAAAAGCCATCACTTCTGGAGTAGCCAGGTGTAAGAACTGTGACACACCTGATAACCGTGTGATTTTGAGCAAACCACCAGCTGTCAACGGATTTGAGTAGTCTTTACCAAAAGCCGTTTGCTTCTGGACTAGCCAGCTCTTGATGGAATAGTCAACATCTTGGTGGGCTGATTACCAATTATGGATTTTCCACGGCCTTTACCACAAGCCATAATCTTGTGGGCTAGCCAACTCATTTGTTTTTGGGGAGTTGAGGAACCGTACAATTTTGGGCAAATTGCAAGCCATAAACGGATTTGAGTTGTCTTTACCAAGAGCCGTTTGCTCCTGGACTAGCCAATCCCTTTTGTCGCTTAGACAAGGTGGACTGATTACCACAAAAATTTTGAAGCACCAGTTAAAAATTTTTAAAATTTTTGAAATTTTGGCTAAAACGGGGGTATTATATAGTAAAATGTGATAAAATTCGCTAGAATAGCGAAATACCCCCCACACTTAGCATGAATATTGTCCTCAATATTCAAAATCCCGGCTATTATGCCGACATTTTGAACGTAAAAGGGCAACATTACAAGCTAAGCGTGGAAAACACCATTTTGTTTTTTCACTCTTGTAACCATAGCATGGGGGACTCCCCCACACTTAGGGTGAAAACCCTATAAGCATGCTCTATTTTTGTTTACCGAGTCGCTAGCGTGACTCGACCCCGAATTCATTTGTCCTTGGGGAATGTGGAAGAAGTGATCTCCATCGGACTTTCATTCAAAATGTTTGGACAAACATATGAAGCACGTGAAAGTTCCACACCGATGAGATAAGTGCCCGGCTCAAGATAATGATACATGAAAATGCCGGGATCAAAGATAGTGTCCTCACTCCCGAAGGAGTGAAGAAGAGAAGAAGTCACCGTATAGGTGAAGAAAAGGAAGAAAACCATGACGAAAATCATGATTTGATCTTCTTCCTCGAGAAGAGGCTCAATAGCCTGAGTTTGGATTCCAAAAGGTAAGCTCGTAAACAACCCGGGAGGGTGGGTGGGATTTTGCAAATTCTCATAATTGAGAGCATCTCCTCCCGGGCAATCAAACTGATGAGCGAGTTCACCGGAGAAATCCTCATGAAGAGAATCATTCACAAGATGTGAATCTGGGAACTCATGTTCCGGAATAGACTCATCACAATCCTCAATCTGAGTACCAAAGAGTGGATTATCAGAAATCAAAGTGAATTCAGAATCGAATTCAAATAGAGGATTGGTGAGAGTAGTATTGAATGTTTCGGGAACAAAGAGATTATTATTCTCAATTGGATTGTCGGGATAAGAAGTGAGTGACGGATCATGATGTAGGAGACTTTCAATTTCTCCCAGATCGGCTTGGAAATCAAGGAGACCATCATCACTTTCCAATGAAAGTGGATTGATGTGAGCAAGCTCATCAGCGAACTCCTCAAGAAGAGGATCAACATCAGACTGAGGGATTGATGCCTCAATATACTCAATGTCTCCATGAGATGTACAATCATCATTAAAATCTGAGAAAGTCTCAAAATGATCGTTTGAACATTCAAGAGGTGAAGGAATATCACACATATCATCCAAAGTTCCCTGTGACTCTCCTGGGATTGGGACAAGGATCTCAACACTAGACTTTATTAATTCGTCCGATTCCTTATTAGGAACAGTGCTAAGATGCTCATCCCCCATGATCGGAGGGTGAGTGTGAACTTCGGGTGTGATAATAGACCGAGGGAGTTGAGAAGGACTAGCAGTCAGAGGTTTTATAAATTTCATTTGTTCTTCTGCTAGTAATTCTATCATAGTCTTTTCTCCCTGATTTTCCGAAGAAGGAATTGCTATAGATGAAAGTGATGAACCCTTACAGAATTGAGAAAAATCAAGGGTAACATCGTCATCATCATCGTCGTAAAGAGCAGCATTACGAAATATGGCACGTGTTTTAGCTGCTTGTTCTAATACCAGCAATTTTTCCTTGCTCAATTCGTTTCTAGCTGCTCGTTCTTTCGTAAGTAATTCTGCCATAGATTTCTCACGAGAGCTTTGAAACGATGAAGTAGCCAACTCCTCCTTAAGATCTTTCAATATCTCAAGAGTCTCTATTAAAATGTCTTGCACAGTAACAAGAGGAGTTGCTTGGGACATCTGGTATTGTGGAGGTGGGTCTGAATACGAATAGTCGTAATTGTTGCAAGGAAACGGATTCCCTGTTTGACAATCAGAGCTAGTGTGTGGACCTCTACAATACTCACAACAGTAAAACTGATGTGGCTGTGAGTCGTATGTGCTTGTGTCATAATTGTTATCAGGAAACTGCTCATAGACAAGCGTGCTTCCTGATTGACAATCAGAACTGTAGTGTGAACCACCACAGTACTCACAACAGTTAAACTGTTGAGTCTGGACTGGTGAATCATATGGATATTGGTCATAACCAAAGTTTTGAGCATTACCAGAAAACTGTTCATAGACAAACGTGTTTCCGGTTTGGCACTCAAATCCTTGGTGAGGACCTCCACAAAACTCACACAGATATGTCAGTATCTCATGATGTGGTGGCTGGTAGGATGACTCAGATGTATCATGGTAAGGATAGGGAGCTTGGTTATAGACAGACCCATCTCCTGACTCTACCATGCTACAACCGGGACAATTCCCACCATTATGAGGACCACCACACCATTGGCAACTAAATTGGTGTGGATACGACATAGGAAAGAATCAAGGGTTCATAGAGGGGTAGGGATGAAGAATCAAAGGTGCGAGAGGGTAAAGGTGAATATTTTTGGGTTTTTGGAAATACATTTTGTACAAATGAGAAGGAAAATCTTTTTGTGTTTTTGTTTTTATGAAAATATGAACAAGGATGGATAAATGTACAATGGAACGAATTCCAAAGACACTAATCAGAAAAACCGTTTAGATAAATGCGCACAACCTCCCCGGCAGCGGCGCCAAAAGTTGATTGAGCCCGAACCACCTAACTTATATTGACCAAGGAATGGTCAACAAAGTCAAATAGCCTAGATCAATGCTCCGCGGAAGTATAAGGTTTCCCCGGGTCGTTATGTCCCGACGAGGTGTGAATTGTTATCAAACGGTTATTTGATCGGGTGAAATTGGACAGGAAAAGGTTTTGAGTGATTAGAACTAAGGAATATACTAGAAAATAGCTTAAACAAGCTATTTGAATAAGACGGGAAACTGGGAAAAACCAGAAACAATTTAAACCTAAAAACGCGTACGTTACGTTTAAATAAAACGTAAACGTACGAAATAAAAAGTGAAAACGGAAATCTGAAAACACCCAGGGGGTGAAAATGACTTTTTTACAAACTAAAAGATAAAAGAAATTTTTTAGAAAAAGAAAATAAATTTTTACACTAATTAATTATTTAATATTAATTAAATACTAATTATTACTAATTATTAATATTTAAAACACTTAAATACAATATTATATTAATTAAATACTAGAAAAATGAAAATAAAATTTCTAAAATTATAAAATAACTAAAAATAAGTTTTAAAAATAAAAATATGTATTTTTGTCTTTTTGTTCTTTTTCTATTAATTAATAACTAATTAATTACTAATTAACTAATTAAACTATTTTAGATTAAGAAAAATACTAAATGAACAGTAAAAATTCTAATAAAATTTCTAAAATTATTTTATATCATATAAAAGCTATAAAAAATATAAAAACTAGGTTTTACTTAATAAAAACTAATTATGCTATTTTAAACTTAATATTAATTAATAATTAATAAAACTAAAATTAATTCTAATAAATACTAAAAGATAAAATAAAAATCTGAGAAAATTATTATAATTACTTTAATATAAGAGGAAATTAACAAAAATATAAAAATGACAAGTACTTAATTAAAATCTAAAAATGAAAAATAAAATTTAAATTAAATTAAATAGAAACTATCACTTAGAAATTAAATTGGATTTTCTTTTGGAAACTTATTTTACATCTAAAAACAGCAAACTTTTACAAAAACAACTTTTATGAAAATCAAAAATAAGCACTTGAGGTGCTTATTTGGTCAACAGTTGACTTCTGTTGACCAAGGGGCAAAATAAGCTGAGTTGGGCTACAGTGGGACCCACAAAGGGTAAGTCTTGTGTAAAGAAGGTAAGTGCACAAAAATAAGCTGGAAGGAACAAATTTAGACCTTGAATAAGCTAGATAAGCTGGATAAGCTAATGCAAAACCAAACAGCCAACTCAGATATGGGACAAGCTTAAGGGGTGCAGCAGCCCTAGCAAATGGGGACAAAACCTGAAAACAAGCCTAGGGACAAATAGAAGAGCTTATTGGCTTTTCAAAAAGCCAATAAGCTCTCTGTGGGGCCCACTAATGAGTGCATGAATGACCTTGGAAGTAGGGGATCTGAGCAGCTTATCTGAGTAGCAGGGCATATCATTGCCCTGCAGGCTACTTTGGACAAAGAAACAAGCAACAGAAAAAATAATAAAAATAAGGTGATTGATGAAATTTAAAGTTGAGCTTGGATAGTATAACATGCAGCAAACCACAGTACTTGAATCACATCACAAAAATCAGAAATGATCATGCAAATTTAGTGAAAACTGAGAACAAGCAATCTTGACTTTTTATAGAAACTTGGTACTTTGACTTTTGTGAAATTTCAATGAATCTAGACTACAAATTATGATGAATAAACTTGTATTAAGACTGAATTAAGTGAGCTAAACAAGTTTTACACTACATTACAACTTACATTATAGTAAAAATGTCACACCCCCAAGATCGGGTCCAGCGGAAGCATACATGTAGCTGGGGTGTAACTCAATTGATATCACAACACTAGTTCAAAAATGGTTTGCACTTGAATCATTTAAAATAAAATATTTAAATCAAACTGTTGAATTTACATCGTTAAAAGTAATGCGGAAGTAGGCCATTAAAATAGTTAAAAACGGTCCCCAAATGAAAAATCAGAGTCTTCTATGACCATGCCATGCCCTGCCAAAACCTCCTGTAGCGTGCCATTGGTTAATACCTGAAAATACATGCTAAAGTGTCAACACAATGGTTGGTGAGTTCATAGAGTCTTGTGAAAAAGAATGTAATGCACTGAAATGAAGATTCCCCAGCAAAGGCATCGTAAATCCACTCAGTTCCAAGTCCCGCCATAAGAGACTTGTAACCTGTGTGTTTACAACCCACTGCCAAATGTAATAAGTTTGATACCAAAAGCATTGTAATTCAGTAATAAGGCTGATGCAAAGGCATCGTATTTCAGTAGTAAGACTTGATGCAAAAGCATCGTATTTCAGTAATAAGACTTGATGCAAAAGCATCGTATTTCAGTAATAAGACTTGATGCAAAAGTATCAGGAATTTATCAGTAATTTTGTATGTACAATAGCCCAAGTATAAAGTAAAGTACTAAGATTTCAATAATGAAACCCACATTGTCTCTTAAGCTCATGGCCCCGAAGCTAGACGTACTAAATCCTGCCCCAAATGAGTGTTTACCAGACACTCGTAATATATTAGACATGAAATGCATTCGTAATTCCGTTGGAGCAACCCAAACACGAATGGAGGCGTCACCCTCAATAGATCTATTCACTCACTCTCGCTTAGTACTTGAAATTAACGGTCCATGAAATAAAGGGGACTTGTCGTGTCGTGGTAATAAGACTACTTAAGCAATGTAAGAAACTTTATACTTTGGCATTGTACAAAAATAGTTGCTGCAATGTATTCTCCCCCATGGGATTTGAAATCGTATAAAAGTATAACACGAGTATTTAAGCATGTATCTCCCCCAAAGAGTTTGTAAAGTAATTAAACCAGTAAAAGTGGGGCTATGACTCACCTGATATGATGGTACCATGAACATGTAATGAGCTGAAAAACAAGGCGCACACACTAGCCGCAACCTAATATGAATGATGAACGATCTACTTTAGATCATGAAATGATGTTATGAATGTCCATGCACATGTTTCTATACCACTCTACTCTTTGGAAAAACACTTGTATTATCAAAAATATATATTCCAAGAATTTGGAAAATATTGCTATTAGAAAATATAAATAGCTAGTTATAATATATATATACTTATATATATATATATAACGTAAGTTTCCATGTTAGTGTTGAAATACTCGGGTTGTAATCCTTGAAATGATGAAAACATACTCATAATAACTAATACTACGTTAGTTATAAAGCTCGGTACTTGATATTATGTTTAGCTTGAAAATGTACTTCGTAGTTTTTGCGCCAAATTATATTAAAAGCTGTCAATTAATAAAGGGTTTTAGCCGATATTCAAACGAGTATATCTTTGTCGTTACTTGTCCGTTTTACTTGTTCTTTATATCCACGGTTACGTCTTAGTATGTAGTAATATATTTTGGAAAGCTCGGCTCCTCCGGGTTACGTCTAAAGTCTCTTTTTGTCCAATGAAAAACGTCCAACAGCATACATTTTCAGAAAAATACTTTTCGTCTACAATCTTGCAAAAATCATAACTCCTTCGTTATAGACTCTTTTTAATCCGTTCTTTCGCCTACGGATTCGTTTTTGAAAGTATTTTCTAAAAATTTTGCCAAAGTTCCCTTGGTGTTTACTGATTTTCCAGATTTTTACAAAATGGGACAGCATGTCTAAAATAGGTTCCAAATCAAGTTTCCAAGGTTAAAAACTAATTTCTACCATCACCAAACCTCTTGTAATCACCACATGACTAATCTAATCTTACCATACACCTTCTTAGGGTGCCATGGACTCCTAACCAAGTTATTAGAGCAAGGGGATTCATAACTAAAAAGTTAGGGTTTGTATGTTTCTTTTTAGTCAAAATAAAGTGTGGTATAGCTACTTGTACATGGTTTTTAGCATGATACTTATGTAATACATGTAAAAATAGGATGATCCATGAAAAAATAAAGATGAAAACTTACTTGACAAAATGAGATGATTATTGGATGATTATGCTTGATATTCTTGTGTTTTTGTTGCTTGATTCTTGATTAGGCTTGTAAAATGAATAAGTTTTGTGTTTTACTTTATGGAAAATGATCACTTGATCATGGAGATCATCAAAAAGTCGTGGGTTTGGAGAAGGGATGGAGAGGATGAGCAAGATTTTGTTCTTTCTAAAAATGAGATTATGATTTTATGATTTGGTAAAGTTATGTTATTAAGTGTTTATTAGTATAAAATGAATACATTATTGCACATGGTTAAAGGGTGTTTCATGGGCTGGTTTTGGGTGTGAAAAGGAGTAGCCAAAACGGTTTTGATCACTTAGAAAATATAGTGTAGCGTTAAGTGTTATTACGCGTTATTCGTTAAAATCGGGTACCGGGTTTAATAGCAATAAACGTTCACGAAGTTAACCGGGATGAAATAAAGTCATGATAATGTTAAAAACATATTAAAAAATATGTTGGGTACATTTACTGAGTGATCGGGTGATTAATGTTTAGTTTTAACGAAAACCGTCGTTATATTCGTAAGCGTACGTTATAAATAAAATAAATTTCCAAAATACTGGGTAACTGAATGTTATAACTTTTATGATGTTAAAATGGATATAAAAATATGTCGGGACCATTGTGGGAATATTTAGATATATTCGTCGTGTATAAACCGGGTGTTAACGTTTATTATAATTACGTATACATAAAAACGTTAAATGTACTGAATATAGAAATTTGAAAATCCTGAGAGTGGTATAACATGAAAATGCTGTTATGATGATATGCAGACTATCCCCAGTCCGTATGCAGTGTACTTAACACTAATGAAATGAATTCGCACCTAAACCAATCCGGTTACGCGAATTTGAATACCCGTAAACTAAATTTACGATGAAATGAGTAATGCAAGTGAATGATGAAAACTTTTCCGGAAATGAATAGTGTTCGGTGAATAGTAAATTTTCAAAAAGTTTCTCAGAACATCAAACTGACCTCGAAAACGATGAATAGTAAAACGATGAATAGTGTTTTGATGAATAGTGATTTATGAATAGTAAAAAGTCGAAGTTTGGGAAAATGACCTGAAATGGTAAATGACGTGAAATGGTGAGTTGTGACAGTCTTCCCCTCTAAAAGGAACTTCGTCCCGAAGTTCAGTTTATGTTGGTCTCTGAAAACATATTGGTGAAAAGGTGATGATATTCGAGAATTCCAGCGAATTCTAACGATAGGAATTCGACCCTGCTTCAACTGTTTGACCTAACTGTCCATGATTTGTACTTGTTCTCCTGCAAGGTTTATGTTTGACTTTGGGTTGGATTCCTTTCCAAATGGAATTATGAGCGACAATTCTGAAAAGATGATAATACATGGTTGTGTAATCCTATTGCTGTTGTTCCCTAACAAGGCTCAAGTCTGACGGCCACTAGGCCTACTCTGTTTGAAATATTACATGGTCCAGTGATAGTGGTTCGAATAGTTTGGTGATATCCTGGGAATTCTGTTGAGTTTTGAAATGGTCTTAATGTACCGAGAGATTCTCCTTATAGATGGTATGGAAAGTCTTTCCTAGGGAGGTCATTGATAATATCCACTTATCAATATAGGGAGTAGTGTGCGATGAGTGGCATAGGAATCCATAAAGTGTCAGCTAACTCCTTATATGTACATATGGGGATAGGGAAAGGTAATGATAGTGATGGTGAGAAGGGAAGAGACTGTGACAACTGCGACAAAATGATATTGTGACACAAGAAAATACTGTGATGTAAGTGTATTATGCATAAATGTGAATGTTCATGAAATAAAATGATCAATTTACATGCTTCCAAGCGACGGTTCATGAGGTGATGAAAAGTATGAATGTTCTGACAATGAGGGTATACACACATGCATGAAACATTTGGAAAAATGAGTAAAGGATTCAATCCAGACAGAATTTTATTATAACTATTCTCAGTGTTGCAAAATTCATTTTTGAGTCGAATATAGGTAGTCAGCCTATGTCCCACTATCCCGGGTTGAATATAGGTGACTAGTCTATTTTCCACCGAGGTTCCATGAATTTTGAAATACTCAGCTCAGTTATACTAATACTATGTCCTTCACAAATACCAAGACGTTCAGAAAGACTAAGGTAGGTGACCAAACTCGAGATCAAATGATGAAACTATGCAAGGAAAAACATAATGCGGTGACATATATGATACGTGAACATGCTTATATGAAAGACAATTATAGTAATCAACTATAATAAATGAATATATTATATCAGATAATGAGACACAAATCTCATCACCTATGTCAGCAACTAACCACAAACGAGGCTTCAGCTTGGCAGGCAGGCACGTGACGGTCATAGGGTTAAGTTTTCTTGAAAGTAGCTATAGTCTAGGTTTTAAAAAAAAAAACACTTAGTTCGCTATAGCCAAAGCTCTGGTACCAATCTGTCACACCCCCAAGATCGGGTCCAGCGGAAGCATACATGTAGCTGGGGTGTAACTCAATTGATATCACAACACTAGTTCAAAAATGGTTTGCACTTGAATCATTTAAAATAAAATATTTAAATCAAACTGTTGAATTTACATCGTTAAAAGTAATGCGGAAGTAGGCCATTAAAATAGTTAAAAACGGTCCCCAAATGAAAAATCAGAGTCTTCTATGACCATGCCATGCCCTGCCAAAACCTCCTGTAGCGTGCCATTGGTTAATACCTGAAAATACATGCTAAAGTGTCAACACAATGGTTGGTGAGTTCATAGAGTCTTGTGAAAAAGAATGTAATGCACTGAAATGAAGATTCCCCAGCAAAGGCATCGTAAATCCACTCAGTTCCAAGTCCCGCCATAAGAGACTTGTAACCTGTGTGTTTACAACCCACTGCCAAATGTAATAAGTTTGATACCAAAAGCATTGTAATTCAGTAATAAGGCTGATGCAAAGGCATCGTATTTCAGTAGTAAGACTTGATGCAAAAGCATCGTATTTCAGTAATAAGACTTGATGCAAAAGCATCGTATTTCAGTAATAAGACTTGATGCAAAAGTATCAGGAATTTATCAGTAATTTTGTATGTACAATAGCCCAAGTATAAAGTAAAGTACTAAGATTTCAATAATGAAACCCACATTGTCTCTTAAGCTCATGGCCCCGAAGCTAGACGTACTAAATCCTGCCCCAAATGAGTGTTTACCAGACACTCGTAATATATTAGACATGAAATGCATTCGTAATTCCGTTGGAGCAACCCAAACACGAATGGAGGCGTCACCCTCAATAGATCTATTCACTCACTCTCGCTTAGTACTTGAAATTAACGGTCCATGAAATAAAGGGGACTTGTCGTGTCGTGGTAATAAGACTACTTAAGCAATGTAAGAAACTTTATACTTTGGCATTGTACAAAAATAGTTGCTGCAATGTATTCTCCCCCATGGGATTTGAAATCGTATAAAAGTATAACACGAGTATTTAAGCATGTATCTCCCCCAAAGAGTTTGTAAAGTAATTAAACCAGTAAAAGTGAGGCTATGACTCACCTGATATGATGGTACCATGAACATGTAATGAGCTAAAAAACAAGGCGCACACACTAGCCGCAACCTAATATGAATGATGAACGATCTACTTTAGATCATGAAATGATGTTATGAATGTCCATGCACATGTTTCTATACCACTCTACTCTTTGGAAAAACACTTGTATTATCAAAAATATATATTCCAAGAATTTGGAAAATATTGCTATTAGAAAATATAAATAGCTAGTTATAATATATATATACTTATATATATATATATAACGTAAGTTTCCATGTTAGTGTTGAAATACTCGGGTTGTAATCCTTGAAATGATGAAAACATACTCATAATAACTAATACTACGTTAGTTATAAAGCTCGGTACTTGATATTATGTTTAGCTTGAAAATGTACTTCGTAGTTTTTGCGCCAAATTATATTAAAAGCTGTCAATTAATAAAGGGTTTTAGCCGATATTCAAACGAGTATATCTTTGTCGTTACTTGTCCGTTTTACTTGTTCTTTATATCCACGGTTACGTCTTAGTATGTAGTAATATATTTTGGAAAGCTCGGCTCCTCCGGGTTACGTCTAAAGTCTCTTTTTGTCCAATGAAAAACGTCCAACAGCATACATTTTCAGAAAAATACTTTTCGTCTACAATCTTGCAAAAATCATAACTCCTTCGTTATAGACTCTTTTTAATCCGTTCTTTCGCCTACGGATTCGTTTTTGAAAGTATTTTCTAAAAATTTTGCCAAAGTTCCCTTGGTGTTTACTGATTTTCCAGATTTTTACAAAATGGGACAGCATGTCTAAAATAGGTTCCAAATCAAGTTTCCAAGGTTAAAAACTAATTTCTACCATCACCAAACCTCTTGTAATCACCACATGACTAATCTAATCTTACCATACACCTTCTTAGGGTGCCATGGACTCCTAACCAAGTTATTAGAGCAAGGGGATTCATAACTAAAAAGTTAGGGTTTGTATGTTTCTTTTTAGTCAAAATAAAGTGTGGTATAGCTACTTGTACATGGTTTTTAGCATGATACTTATGTAATACATGTAAAAATAGGATGATCCATGAAAAAATAAAGATGAAAACTTACTTGACAAAATGAGATGATTATTGGATGATTATGCTTGATATTCTTGTGTTTTTGTTGCTTGATTCTTGATTAGGCTTGTAAAATGAATAAGTTTTGTGTTTTACTTTATGGAAAATGATCACTTGATCATGGAGATCATCAAAAAGTCGTGGGTTTGGAGAAGGGATGGAGAGGATGAGCAAGATTTTGTTCTTTCTAAAAATGAGATTATGATTTTATGATTTGGTAAAGTTATGTTATTAAGTGTTTATTAGTATAAAATGAATACATTATTGCACATGGTTAAAGGGTGTTTCATGGGCTGGTTTTGGGTGTGAAAAGGAGTAGCCAAAACGGTTTTGATCACTTAGAAAATATAGTGTAGCGTTAAGTGTTATTACGCGTTATTCGTTAAAATCGGGTACCGGGTTTAATAGCAATAAACGTTCACGAAGTTAACCGGGATGAAATAAAGTCATGATAATGTTAAAAACATATTAAAAAATATGTTGGGTACATTTACTGAGTGATCGGGTGATTAATGTTTAGTTTTAACGAAAACCGTCGTTATATTCGTAAGCGTACGTTATAAATAAAATAAATTTCCAAAATACTGGGTAACTGAATGTTATAACTTTTATGATGTTAAAATGGATATAAAAATATGTCGGGACCATTGTGGGAATATTTAGATATATTCGTCGTGTATAAACCGGGTGTTAACGTTTATTATAATTACGTATACATAAAAACGTTAAATGTACTGAATATAGAAATTTGAAAATCCTGAGAGTGGTATAACATGAAAATGCTGTTATGATGATATGCAGACTATCCCCAGTCCGTATGCAGTGTACTTAACACTAATGAAATGAATTCGCACCTAAACCAATCCGGTTACGCGAATTTGAATACCCGTAAACTAAATTTACGATGAAATGAGTAATGCAAGTGAATGATGAAAACTTTTCCGGAAATGAATAGTGTTCGGTGAATAGTAAATTTTCAAAAAGTTTCTCAGAACATCAAACTGACCTCGAAAACGATGAATAGTAAAACGATGAATAGTGTTTTGATGAATAGTGATTTATGAATAGTAAAAAGTCGAAGTTTGGGAAAATGACCTGAAATGGTAAATGACGTGAAATGGTGAGTTGTGACAAAAAACCTTAACAGTCGACTGTGAGATAGATTACAAAGGGATTTGACTATTTGTCCAAACAAGCACTAGTTTTAACAGTTAAAATGGACTAAGACTACCATACATGAGTTATACAAACAGTGACAAACAATCAAAAGTACATTGAACTCCTTGAATCAGCTAATGCCAAACACCCCTTATGCAACTAAAAATTGAAGATTTGTAAAGAAAACTTACAATTTAACCCATGAATCTGAACTAGAACCTACCCTAATGTCCCCCAAGGGACTCTAAACCAGGACCAAATCCATTTCTGCAACTGCTTCATTACTTGAGAGAACCATTTTTTATTTTTCTTGAATATTTCTCTTTTCTTTTCTTTCTGAGAATTTTTTTTGCTTTTCTTTTGATTTAATTAACTTAAATAAACTTAAAGTAAGTTTATTAGATCAAATAAACAACACTTGAATGGAATAACAACAAACTCAGATTTTTAGTGAAAATACGATTTTGCATAAACTTAAATGAACTTTAATTGAACTTTAATTAAATCTTCAATAAAGATGAAGTTATATTACAAAGGTTCAAATAAAACTTTCTGAATTAAAATTACAATTAAGAAGTGGAAATAACACTAAAGACGATTTAACTAAAAACTACACTAAACTAACTACTTGTTCCATCTTCTGTTTTCTTTTTCTTTTATAGTCCTGGAGGTCCACAAAGATATTCCCACTTGCTTATGAGCCGTTGGATGAGCTTATTTGATCCCCACCGTTCAAATGTATAATGGCGGGAAAATTGGTAAAAGGCAGGGTAGTGGGTTTGGTGTGGTATTAATGAGGGTAGGAGGGGGAAGGTGAGGGAAGTTATTGATAGTTGGTGAGTTGGTGGAAAAGTGAAGGAGGGGGGACATGGAAGCTTGAAACCAGGGAAGTGTGGGGGAGATGAACAGTGATACGGGTTGTGTTTGTTTGACTGCTTGTTGACCCTGGGGGTTGACTGTTTGACCTGGGGTGGTATTAGTTTGTGATTGGGCTTGGTGGGCTGGGGTAGCAGTTGGGCTAGGGTGTAAAGGGTTTGGGGTTGTTTTTAGTGGTAATGGATTTGGTTTATGGGTTAAAATAACACAAGGGGTCCGTTTGGTATCTTAATTAAACACAAGGACCATTTTTGCATTTTCTGAAAATTGCAAGGACTGAAAATGGACATTTCCCAAAGCACCCACAAGAGTGTAATTTGCCAAGAACCAATAACACAAGGACCAAATTTACATTTTACCATTTTTAAAAATTCCCGGGGACTAAAAATGGCATTTTTCAAAGTTTAGGGGTTAAACTTGCCATTTTGTAAATTCTTTTATCCAAGGACCAAATTTGAACATTTTTGAACTTCCAAGGACTAAAAATGATTTTTCATCCAAAAATATCCCACCGGGGACCAAATCTGCCAAAGTTTGAAACTCCAGGGACCAAATCTGTAAATTTCCAAAACTTTTCCAATTTTTCACCAAAGGACAAAATATGACAACTTATGATTGTAAAAGGACCTTTGGTGATAATTTTCTATATTTTGAATATCCAGGGACTAGTTTTGTAATTTTATGAAAGTTGAGGGACTGAAACTGCCAATTTTGCAAACTTTGTGCGTTTATCATTTGTTTATGCTCGTTTTGCATCTAAAACATATAAAACACAATTTTGAAATATTTTTAGTATTTTGATGCATTACTGAGTGTTTTTGTACGTTTTGCAGTTCAGATCAGACTAAAAATGATAAGTGTTTGAGCACTCATCACTCTCCTTTCTTCGTGTGTTTGGAGCCCTGTGCTATCCAACTAATGATAGTGAAGACTTAGGGAAGCTCAAGGCTAAGGCTGATATTGGGGTATTTGTTGAATATGCGCCAGATCGAAAGGGGTACCGAATCTACAACAAAAGAACCCGACAAATCATGAAAACGATCCATGTCACGTTTGATGAGCTGACAAAGCATGTGACTTCAGGACACACCAGTTCTGGACCCTCACCAAATCTTTTATCTCCTGGACCAATAAGTTCGGGACTTGTACAAAATACCAACCCTGTCACTCCTTATGTTCCTCCCACTTGTGAAGAATTGAAGAAGTTATTTGACCCTACGTTTGATGAGTACTTCGAGTCACAGCAACCTCACGAACCTGAACAGCAGGCTGCGGATCCTAATGATATGGCTGTAGATGCCCCTCATGCCATTAATGGTCCATCCACTTCCATCTCTCTATATCTGGATGCTCCAGAATGTAGCAACTCTCAACATGCGTCAAATGTACAATCATCTTCAAAACATCAAGGAACGACAGCAGAAAACTCATGTGAAGTTAATCCTTTTGCTCCACCTGAAGATGAACCATTTGAAAATGTGTTTGCTCCTGAATCCTCCAACGAAGCATCATCCTCAGGAAAATCCAACACTGCTATATCGATTCACTACCCTCAACCCCACGAACATCTTAGAAAATGGACAAATGATCACCCTATTGACAACATCATAGGAAATCCCTCATGACCTGTGTCCACCAGAAAACAACTTGCCACAGATGCCTTGTGGTGCTTCTTCAATTCTATTTTATCAAAAATTGAACCCAAAGATTTCAAGGATGCGTTAACTAAAGAATCCTGGTTCAGAGCAATGCAAGAAGAAATCCATGAGTTTGATCGTCTTGATGTATGGGAATTAGTACCGCCACCTGAATGCGCAATGATCATTGCTCTCAAGTGGATCTTCAAAGTAAAACTTGATGAGCATGGTGATGTTTTGAAAAACAAGGCACGGCTAGTTGCTAAAGGTTACAGTCAACAAGAGGGTATTGACTTTGAAGAATCGTTTGCACCGGTTGCTCGTATCGAGGCCATTAGAATCTTCCTTGCTAATGTTGCTAGCAGTAACATGATTGTTTACCAGATGGATGTTAAAACTGCTTTCCTAAATGGAGATTTGAAAGAAGTGGCCAATGTCACTCAGCCTAAAGGCTTCGAGGACCCTGAATGACCAAATCATGTGTATCGGTTGAAGAAAGCACTTTATGGTCTAAAACAAGCTCCTAGAGCTTGGTACGACACTTTGTCCAAGTTTCTTCTTGCAAATCGATTCACCAAGGGTGTTGTTGATCCTACCTTGTTTCACTAGGAAGACTGGAAACAATCTGCTCGATGTTCAAATTTATGTAGATGATATCATCTTTGCATCGTTCGACTCCAATGAATGTGGTCGATTTGCAAAGGATATGAGTTCCAAGTTTCAAATGTCTATGATGGGACACATGTATTTCTTCTTGGGGTTACAAATATCACAAAATCCAAGCGGCATCTTCATTAATCAAGCCAAATATGCTAGTGACATTCCGAAGAAGTTTGGTTTTAATTCAAGTGACACAGTTGACACACCAATGGTTGAAAGATCCAAACTTGATGACGATTCAGCAGGCTTATCTGTTGATCAGACCAAATACAGAAACATGATTGGATCTCTCATGTACCTCACAGCAAGCAGGCCAGACCTTCTATTCGCAGTATGTATGTGTACCCGATATCAATCCAAACCTACCAAAAAGCACTTAGAAGTTGTCAAGAGAATATTTAGGTATCTACAAGGGATCATTAACATGGGTCTCTGGTACCCTAAAGACAATGCAATGGCTCTCACGGCTTACTCAGATGCTGACCATGCGGGTTATTAAGATACTTGCAGAAGTACGTCAGGAGGTGCTCAATTTTTGGGTGAGAAACTTGTAAGCTGGTCATCTAAAAAGCAAATGTGCACATCGATATCATCCACAGAGGCTGAATACATTGCCATGTCCATGTGCTGTGCTCAAATTTTGTGGATGAGATCTCAACTATCAGATTATGGGTTTGACTTCAACAAAATCCCGATGTATTGTGATAACAAAAGTGCCATTGCTTTGTGCTGTAACAATGTCCAGCATTCCCGAGCCAAACATATTGTCATCCGTCATCACTTCATCTGAGAACAAGTGGAGAAAGGGGTAGTGGAACTTTACTTTGTGAGGGCAGAGTTTCAACTAGCGGATATATTTACAAAGGCTCTCTCTCGTGAACGATTCCAGTTCATTCTTCCACAACTTGGGATGAAGAGCCTCACACCAGAAACTCTTAAGTGTCTTCAGGAAGATAATGAGGAGTGAAGGATTGCTTCCACATATCCTTTGTACATAGCTTATCACAAAAAGAAAATAGAAAATTATAAAACCTATAAAAACCATAAAAATCTGAAAAACTACAAAAATCCAAAAATATTCCTCTCTCGACATGTCTCTTATGTAATCAATATTATGTAAGTTTCTAGAAATGTCATTCAATAATGACACGGAAACATACATATGCTTGAGCAAGAGATTTTCTTTTTCAAATAATGTTTTTCTAAAACATGTCGTTTCTCAAAACATTCTTAAAAATTATGGCTTGCAGTTATATCAGGCTGTAACCCGGACTTCAAAATTATGGCTTGCTATTACCTCAGATAGCAACCCGTTTTTCAAAATGAGGAAAACACGTCGCCAAAAAGACGGTTGTTCCTAGCAAAGGGTGCCGTTCATCTGAGCGTGAGTTACTTTACATTCATGTACCCTCGATCTGATGTACGATTCAGTGGATCATTTCTTGTATAAGAAGAGAAGTCTTCTTTTTATCGCCAATGCTTTCCCTTCTATGATTTTTCCGGAAAGTATTTGTGCAAAACTTGGTGGTACCTTGAAATTTTGGTTGAAAATCAAACTGAATCAACATTTTGATAATTTTTTTCACTCAATCAATGACATCAATTATTTCTGTTTTAACATCCGTCATTGATTGAGGGGGAGAGTGCTTTCTCAAAATTTTATGTATCATCAAAACTCTCCATTTTGTACATAATAAGCAATAAAACAACTTGTGATGATTATGTGTCAGTATGAGAATTTTTCAAAGAGTTTTTCGTTAAAAATTCAAATCTTGTGTAAACTCATCAATTCTGACACATAACAACCTCCCTCAAAGTTTGAGGGGGAGCAGAAAAAGGTTCCTTTTATCAGAAAATATTAAAACTGACCGCATTTCTCTCCCAAACGTTTTCTAACTTATTTAAATCAATTGAGATCCAAAATCTTGAAAGGTTTGAAATTTTTTATCGGGGGAGAGAATGTGATTTAAATACGAAATCTGATAATCAAACGTAATCTTTTGGATTCAATAATAGGCTCCCACATATGTGCTAAACTCTTTCGAATATCGATGCACATATTGAGGGGGAGCAAAAGGCGTTTGTGGAAAAATATCTAAGACCGGCCATTTATATTTATGCACGGAGTTATAAGGATGGTTAAGGTTAGGTATGAGTTCCCATGATCCACCAGAACCGGAAGGATCTTCCCAGGGACAATTCTCTAGATAGAATAGAAGTCCTTAGGAATGATTAAAAAAGGAGAAAAGTGAGAAAGGGAAGAGTGCCGACTGAGATAGTGCTAGGACTGGAACAAACCCAACAAGGTTCTAGTGATGAAGTCTCGGTAAGCAATGAAAGGGTTGAAGAATTAAAAAGAAATGAAATGAGAAAGGGTGAAAAGAAATAGACCTCCATATATTCAACCTTAGGGCAGAAACCAAGTTCAATTCATAAGCTACTGGCGGTTACTAAGGTAACACCGGTATTGAAGACAAGACGTCATGGACCCAGTGACGCACTGCACTAAACTTCCCAACACTCAAGTTCTCTTAAAAGAACTTGTTTCATTCTCACGGGGAACCCTGTGCAATGTATCGACCGCTCATTGCCAGACATGTTGGTACCTAAACAGGAGACGCCTCCCCAGTCTCTAGGAGCGGATCAAAACGCACTATTAAGTCTAGAGCCAAAGAGATCATCCATAAATCTCACTAGGACACACTTCCAATATGCTTATTATTTCACACAATGTGAAAAGTAAGATAAAATATTTAGAGTCCTACGCATTATCCTTGTGGTATTGCCAGAACATCCGAGTGATATGAAAATATTTACGATGAAGATGGAAATCCTTCTAGAGCGAACATCATTCAAGCTCTTGGTAGGTGACATGTGAGATCCATCTTGGATTAATGATCAAGTGACAACTGGAAAGCAACGATGGTGCGATTCAATATTGAATCAAACTTGTTCCAGGTTATGAATTGACGGATGCTTTTGCAAAAACCTTTCAATGTGCTCACAAACTAATTTTCGAGCACATTGATTGTGTATAATCTTTCTAACAAAAGTATTTTTGATGGAAATGTGATTCAAATTATAAAACTCTCATCGTGTCTCAAAATGTTTATTATATGACACGCGAGTGATTTCTATAAATCTATTTCTCATCAATCAGTGAATATCAATTCATCGATTCACTCTATCGTGTTGTCTGCTTTGAGACGTTTCGGTATGAGAACATGCTTAGTATGAAGATTCCGAAGTTGATTCTTTGGAAGATTCATTACTACAAGCTGGAAATTCCTGTCTAGCAGAGTCTTTTTTAACAGAGACTCTACCTGATCACAGGTCGGTTCTTACAGAACCGGAGGGTAGTTTGTCCTCGCAGAACGAATGACAAAGCCATATTCATTCTCTATCTTTATTGCTAACTGTTTTATTTCAAGAACATATAAAGATGACGATGGTGATACCCAACTCCAGCTGAATCGTGTCATTCCATACCTCATTCTCACACTGCATACTCATTCTAAATGAAGATCATATCTGTTTAGAGACTTGTAACAATGAATGTTAAAGAGACTAACAACAACGCCTCTGCAACTCTGATGAAAAGTCTCCTAATCTAGAAGAGTGTGAGCATGACGGTCCAAAAGTAACTACATCACATGAAGGCAATACGATTAAGGATGAGCTTGGAGATTTACGGTGGCTGATGATCTCAAAAAAAGCTCAAAGATCACACTTATGCCAAAGGAACCACAAATCACAAGATCATTGCTTGATGTACAAAGTGAGATCAAAAGTGAAGAATCAGAACCTATGAGCTACAAGATCTAAAGAATGCTTCAAGACGAAGATCTCAAATTTCAAAGGTGACCTCGCTTAGGGGGAGATTGTTAGGAATACAATTATTCCTATAAAAGACTCGGTCACCTAAATGATGTAATAGCATTAAGTTAGCTCGTAGTTAGTTTATTTATTAGTTAGTATTAGTTTAAGTATCACCGTGGAAGAAGGACGGGTCTTTACCCGCTGTATACCTGATCCACAGCCCGGGAGTGGGCGTTTATGTTGTAAGTATAAATGCCCCTCTCCCACCAAGGGAGAGCGTTGGACCTTTCACTTGAAGCAATCTAATATTTCTTAGTTTCTCTCATTCTCTCTAAAGGTTCCATTCTTTTTCTTCTTCTCTCTAACTCAACGCCACACATCCACCATGTATTTCATGTTTGAGACTTAATGTTTGTCCTACAAACTATATATAGATTTACAAGAGTGACGGCGTTACCTTTTGATGGTTGACGCCGTCATCTCGCCGCGGCTAGGGTTTCTTGTCGCCCAATCCAACTTCTTGACACCGTCACTCTTTAAGTGTTCTGGGCCGTCACGCTTTAGTGTGATACGTGACGGCCTACTCTTGGTAGAACGTGACGCCGTCACGTGTTAAGTTCTGATTCTGTTTTGGTGCGTCAAGTGTAAATGTAACTTCCACCTCTTGTCACATAAGCTGATGCCGTCCCTTTGAACAAGTGACCCCGTCAGGTGCAATTTTCAGCTTGGATTCTTGACTTTATCATTTTCTTCACTTTTTGCTCCAAAAACGTCCAAAATGCTTTGTTTTCCAGAATTCTCTTCAAAAGTACCTAAAATGACAAAAGGAGCGATTTAGGGTAATAATTGATCATATTATCATGACTTAAGGCTTAAATGACCCCTTAAAAGCGTAACAAATTTTGCCTCATTATTGATTATGACGAAACTTATGCCCCTGTAGCTAGATTAGAATCTATAAGAATACTCCTTGCCTATGCATGCGCCCTAGACTTTAAGTTATTTCATACGGACATGAAAAGTGCATTCCTTAACGGTTTTATCAATGAGAAGGTTTATGTGGCACAACCTCTGGGATTCATTGACTTCGCAAAACCTGATAATGTTTATAAACTCATGAAGGCTTTATATGGACTCAAACAAGCCCCCAAGGTTTGGTATGATCAATTAAAAGCATTTCTTATTAAACATGATTATTCCATGGGAATGGTAGATAACACTCTTTTCACTAAAAAGAAAACCCCGAATCTCATCATTGTACAAATATATGTAGATGATATTATATTTTGATCGACTTGTCGAGAAATGTGTGATGAATTTGTCAAAATCATGCATGATGAGTTTGAGATGAGCATGATGGGTGAACTAAACTTCTTCCTAGGATTACAAATAAAACAATTAGAAGATGGAATATTTTTCAACCAATCTAAATACATTAAGGAAATGCTTAAGAAATTTGGCCTAGAAGACTCAAAACCCATGAAAACACCTATGTCTACGGAATGATAGGTAGTTTACTATACTTAACGGCAAGTAGACTCGATATCATATTTAGTGTTTGCCTTTGTGCCCGCTTTCAAGAGGATCCCAAAACCTCTCACCTAGAAGCGGTTAAGCGTATCTTTCGATACATTAAAGGCACTATACACTTAGGATTATGGTATCCTAAGGGATCTGGCATAGAAACCATTGTCTATGCGGATTCGGATCATGCGGGAGACTACGTGGATCAAAAGAGCACTAGCGGTATTTGCACGTTTATGGGGTGTTGCCTAACATCTTGGTTTTCGAAGAAGCAGACCGCTATTGCTATTTCTACCACTGAAGCCGAATATGTAAGAGCTGGAAAGGCATGTGAACAAGCACAATGGATGAAACAAGCTCTCGTAGACTATGGCATTAGGTTAGAAAATGTTCCTATTATGTGCGATAACAAAGGTGCTATAGATTTAAGTAAGAATCCCGTTCAACACTCTAGGACTAAACATATAGAAATATGTCACCACTTCCTTAGGGATAATGTACAAAAGGGAAACATATAAATAGAAAAGGTTGCATTGGAAGATAACATTGCGGATATATTCACTAAACCCCTTAAGCGTGAACTATTTAACCACTTACGTTTAGCATTAGGAATGATGGAACAAATTGACTAAATTTTATTGCATAAAATTTATTTTTCTTTTCTTCTCTTTGTATCTGAGTCTAGGAATCTATTTCGCACAAAATTGAAGATTGGGAAACTACATTGCATAAACATTTCTATTAAACCCAATCTATTTTATTCAAACAATTCTGACTTCTAGGAAACACATGAAAACCATTTTTCTTGCATTGTTGAATAATGCTAAAAACATTCTTTAAAATCATGGATGAAATCTCACATGAATTGTCAAAATATAAAATCTAATATATACCTTTGACATTCATGGGTTGAGTAAAATCGAATAAAGGAGAATTTGGATTGCTTATTAGGATATCTTCATCTTTGCATTAAGAGTTGAAGCAATCACATCTCCACATTTGTTGCATATAGGTACACACTAGGACAAGGTCAAGAATCACATTGTCACATTTGTTCCATCACTAGTTTCTCACTCACTAGTTGCCTTTGCCCTTGCACTAAGATAGTTCTCTTAGGTAGAATGACTTGCTTGTGTGCTCTATTACTTAATTGGTTTTGCCTGCATGCTTAGTTATGATTATATTACATGCTAAATTGCCTCAAAGAATTGAACTTGCTTGAAACCAAACCCCAAAACACAACATTTCTGATATTTTCTGCCAAAAACCCATTTCTAGCAATCTGGGAACCGCCAGATGGGCGGCCCCCTTAATTATATAAGGTGGCCCCCTTAATTATTAAGGGGACCAGCCCCTTAATTAAGGGGACCAACCATCTGATGGTCGGGTTTACAGAATCTTTTCTGCTTTTTAGCCCATTTCATCCTACACTTCCCAAAATTCACAAACATATTTTGTCCTAATCTCTCAAACAAACATTATCCATCCCTAATCACACAAATCCCACACTATAAATACCTTATTCTTCAAACTCTCAATTCACCTCATCATGACTTCTCCAAACAAACCAAAATCAAAAGCCTCAAGGCTAGCAAGGATGACCAAAAAACCCGTTTGGCGAAGAAAAACAAGCCCTCGAAACAAGACCATCACAACCAATGAAGTTGGAAATCAACCAACACCTCAAACCACTTACTTCCCCAAATACACTCCAAATACACAAGGACATTCCTTTGAACCACTTTACAAACCATACAACAATGGCCAAACATCCACCTTCTTACCAAGCTACACATCTCAACCTCGATCCAAATACAATGATCTATACCAATTTGGTCAATCATCAAACTACAACTCCAATAACTTCACCCCCAACTACACAACCCCACTTCATCTATATCAACCAAATTATTCACTCCACATTGCCACAGAAAAGCACATATTCCGTGAAGAAATCAACCAAATCCATGATCTAAGTGATCTCCTTGCTATGCATATTGCACAATGCAACAAAGGGAAATCTCCATCATCACCCTATGCAAATTGCTTACTCCACTCTCTCAACTTGGATCAAGTTACCAACCAAACCCATTATTTCACTTGTTGCATCTTCCTCCAAAAACAAATCCTCTACTTGAGTGAAGATATTTCTTGGATCGAATATCTTCTAACTCGTCCTCATCCCATACCTCCCTTAACACGATACAACATTGTGAGATCCACCTCTTCCGCTCCATACCATTCTCCATCAAACAACTAAGCGTTAAGCTTATGTTCCCCTCAAACAAATAAAAACACTTGTAATACCTCAAATTCTAAAACATGTAAAATGACCAAAATGCCCTTAAGAAAAAAATTTGCAATAACATTTATATAATACCAGAGGAAACCCTAGACATCTGGAAATTTGGCAACATATGATCAAATAAATTATGAATGAATAAAATTTGTAATTTTGTAAAAGTAAAAATATATTTTTTCATAAAAATTAATTAAGGATCGAATATATAAGTATGTATATATATTTATAATTAATTTAAAGAGTTAAAAATACAAATATAATTAGGAAACCTGTATTTTGACCTTATCACATAAACTTGCAGGCCAAGATAAGTATTTTATCCAATAAATAATACCATTACACGTTTATATTTTTTAAAAACCCGTAAACCGACTTTAAATAAAGTCGACACCCTCAAAATCCCATTCAAGTCGACTCAAGGTTTTTCACAGCTCCCAAATAATTTTCCTGGTCTTTTATAAGTTCAAAGAAAGTGATAAAAATAGAGGTTGCAATTTTGGGTGATCGAATCAAGCTAAGGGTTTTAAATTTTGTCGGTTTGTTCTAGCGAGAATAAGAAATTCATTATGCCTCATTCACACGTCTTAAAATATTTATGCTATTTTTTTGGTATCCTATATATCATATATAATCAGTGTAAAATGTTGGAATTGAACAATGCATATTAATATGATCATAAAAATTTATATAAGCTAAAAACCCTAAAATCAAACAATAAATATGAAAGCAGCTATGCGAATTTTGTAAGCTTTGAATATATTTTATTCTGGTCCTTATTACATCATATAACATTAGAAAAATTGTTATTGTAATTTTTCAAGCCTGGAAACTAAGTCTGGATTTGTTTTTATAATCGGTTTAAAAAAGAATAAAAGAATAGAAAAGGAAAAAGGAAGCGTGCAAGCTAGGGTCAGGGTTTTGGTATAGAATCTGGTGTAATTAATGTATTTTAAGGTTGAATTTAATGCTAGTAATGATCAGGTAAATTTAGGATTAGGGTTTGGTGGATTTTTGTATAACCGATAGGATATTAAAAAGTATAAGGGTGTGTTTTGTAATTTTATAAACTTAAGGATTATTTTTGTAAAGTATATTGGACCAGGGGTAACTGTATAAAATTAGTACAAGGGTGGGAAGTGTAAGTTTTGTAATTAAAAGGATTAAATTGTGGGTTATACTATATAAAGGGTACGAACTGTATTTTTATTAAATTAAGGGGTTAAACTTGTAAATTATGGAAGTTAAGGGCTATTTAGTATAATATGATGTTAAAGGGTTGTTAGGTGTGAATTTGGATAATTAAAGGCTTAATGTGAAGATTATAAGGATTAAATTGTAATTTATGTAATTAAAGGTTTAATTTGTAAAATTATTAAAATTAAAGGGGTGGAATTATAAATATGGGGAAACTTACTAATTCTGGAAAGTTACTAAAAGTGGAAAGCCGACTAAGAGGAGCAATCTAATTTAAGATAAAGTTATTAACGATAAAATGAACCCTAATTCAGGTAGACATATAGAAGAAGAAGTGAACTCTTACCTTTCGTGATTCTTTCTTTTGATCTCATTGCTTTGCTAAGGTACAGATATTCTGACCTTATTTTTAAGGTTTCCTTTTTGATATGAACTATCTGATTTGACAACCTTCTCTTTTGAAAACTTTTTGTTTTGAAACCTCTGATTTGGACCTTTACTATAATAAACCTTGTTTTAAATTTTTGTTATGAAAAATATGTTTTGTGCCTTTGTTTATGAACCTTAAGTTACACGAGCTTCACTAGGCATGGGGGTTCCGTGCCCGTGTCAGAGATACACCTTTGACATGACTCTAGGGCAGTAGAGTGATGTTCTGCCACGTCCCTTGGTTTTGCTGCATATATTTTTCTGTTGGGAATGGGCGTATGCTTGCATCCTAGATCTGTTTTCTGTTATTTGTTATCTGTTATCTGTTATCTATTATCTGGTGAATGTGGCTGGGTGTGCAATACACGTCGTTCACAAATTCTGGGAGCTAGCTACTCCATTATGTTGCCTTATATGTGTTTATGATATGATTATGATTTGTTTCTGAGCTCATGGTATTATTATGGTTCTGATTCTGTTTATACAGGTGACTGTATAAATTCCTTACCTAACCTAGATATTTTTATTTCCGTATTATCCGTTACACCTATATATGTTTTCCCCAAATATATATTACTTGTACTTCAGCTTTTATATTTTGTTTCATTTTGTTATATATCTGTTCACTGGGCTTTTTAAGCTCAGCCGCATTTCTTTTCACCGTGGCAGGTATTCAAGATAGCTTTTGGGATAACTTTTTGGGATTGAGAGTAGAGCTGAGTTGAAGATTTTGACCATAGTCATTTAGAGTAAGTTATTTATATAAGACTTCCGCTTTTGATCTGTTCTGTTTGTTCTGATGTAATGTAGGATCGAAACATGTTGATTATGTGGATTGGGAGGTCTTGGATTATGGAAGAAGAAGAATCTCATGGTTGGAGTTATAGAGAGAGAGAGAGAGAGAGTGTGTGTGTGTAAACTAGAGAGGGGAAGTTTCTAGTGAGAGAAAACACCTTGTGGGTGTGTGTATTGAATGAAACAACCAACCCTTTCCCTTGGTGGGAAGAGGGTATATATACACTTACATAATAGTGCCCCATGAAACGGGCTGTGGAGTGAGCTGACAGTGGGTAAAGACCCGACCCACTTCACGAATACTATTTACAGTTATATTAAACTAAACTACTACTAATAATGATAACTAAATCTACGAGCTATCTTAATGCTAATAGAACATCGGGGTGACCGAGTCTTTTATAGGAATATTTGTATTCCTAACAATCTCCCCCTAAGCGAGGTCACCTTGGAAATTAAGCACTTTGATCTTCAAGCATTCTTTAGTCATTGTAGCTCGTAGGTTCTGATTCTTCACTATTCTGCACACTTTGTACTTCAAGCAATGAACTTGTGATTTGGAGTTCCTTTAGAATGTGTGATCATTGAGCTTCTTTGAGATCATCAGCCATAGTAAATCTCCAAGCTCATCCACAGTAGTATCGCCTTCATGTGATGTAGTGACTTTAGGACCGTCATGCTCACACCCTTCTAGATCAAGAGACTTTACATCTGAGTTGCAGATCAGGAGACTTTTCATCAGAGTTGCGGAAACGTTGTTGGTAGTGTCTCAACATTCGTTGTAGTAAGTCTCTCATCATCATTGATAGTGAGGAGGATGTGTGAGCATGAGGTATGGATTGACCCGATTCAGCTGGAGATAGGAGCCATCAATGCCATCTTTATATGCGTCCCTGAAATAAAACAGTTAGCAATTAAGATTGAGAATGAATATGGCTTTGTCATTCGTTCTGCGAGGACAGACTACCCTCCGGTTTTGTGAAAACCGACCTGTGATCAGGTAGAGTCTCTTTTAAAGAAGACTCTCCTTGACAGGAATTTCCAGCTTGTAGTAATGAATTTTCCAAAGAATCCACTTCGGAAACTTCATACTTAGCATGTTCTCATACTGGAACGTCTCAAAGCAGACAGCACGATAGAGTGAATCGGTGAATAAATATTCATGGATTGATGAGAAATTGATTTATAGAAGTCACTCGCGTGTCATATGATAAACATTTTTGAGACATGACGAGTGTTTTAAGCTTTGAATCATATTTCCATAAAAAATACTTTTGTTTGAAAGGTTATTCAAAATCAATGTGCTCGAAAATTAGTAGATGAGCACATTGAAAGGTTTTTGCAAAAGTATCCGTCAATCCATATCCTGGAACAAGTTTGATTCAATGTTGAATCACACCATTGTTTCTTTCCAGTTTTCACTTGCTCATTGATCCAAGATGGATCTCACATGTCACCTACCAAGAGCTTGAAAGATGTTCACTCTAGAAGGATTTCCATCTTCATTGTGAATATTTTCATATCACTCGGATGTTCTGGCAATACCACAAGGATAAAGCGTAGGACTCTAAATATTTTATCTTATTTTCCACATTGTGTGAAACAATAAGCATATTTGGAAGTGTGTCCTAACGAGATTTATGGATGATCTCTTTGGCTCTAGACTCAATAGTGCGTTTTGATCCGCTCCTGTAGACTGGGGAGGCATCTCCTATTTTTAGGTATCAACATAGCTCGTAATGAGCGGTCGATACATTGCACAGGGTTCCCCGTGAGAATGAAACAAGCTCTTTTAAGAGAACTTGAGTGGTTGGGAAGTTTAGTGCAGTGCGTCACTGGGTCCATGACGTCTTGTCTTCAATACCAGTGTTACCTTAGTAACCACTAGTAGCATATGAAGTTGAACCCGGTTTCTGCCCTAAGGTTGAATATTTGGAGGGCTATTTCTTTTCACCCTTTTCACATTTCATTTCTTTCCTCTTTTCACATTTCATTTCTATTTCATTCTTTAACCCCTTCAGTGCTTACCGAGACTTCATCACTAGAACCTTGTTGGGTTTGTTCCAGTTCTAGCTCTATCTCAGTCCGCACTCTTCCCTTTCTCACTTTTCTCCTTTTTTTCAATCATTCCTAAGGACTTCTATTCTTTCTATGGATTGTCCCTGGGAAGATCCTTTCGGTTCTGGTGGATCATGGGAACTCATACCTAACCTTAACCATCCTTATAACTCCATGCATAAAGATAAATGGTCGGTCTTTGGTATTACTTCCACAAACACCTTTTGCTCCCTTTTAATATGTGCATCGGTATTCGAAAGAGTTTGGCACATATTTGGGAGCCTATTATTGAGTTCAAAAGATCACATTTGATTATCAGATTTCATATTTAAATCACATTCTCTCCCCCAATCAAAAGTTTCAAACCATTCGAGATTTTTGATCTCAATTTATTTAAATAATTTAGAAAACGTTTGGGAGAGAAATGTGGTCTGTTTTAATATTTTCTGATAAAAGAGGAACCTTTTTCTTGCTCCCCCTCAATCTGTGAGGGAGGTTGTTATATGTCAAAAGTGATGAGTTATACAAAAGATTTGAATTTTGAATGAAAAACTCTTTGAAAAATTTTCATGCTGACACATAGCCATCACAAGTTGTTTTATTGCTTATTATGTACAAAGTGGAGAGTTTTTGATGATACATAAAATTTTGAGAAAATCACCCTCTCCCTCAATCAATGACGAAAGTTAAACCCGAAATAAATTGATGTCATTGATTGAGTGATGAATTTTATGACAAGTTTCAAGTTTGATTGATTTTCAAAAAGTTTCATGGTACCACCAAGTTTTGTACAAATACTTTCCGGAAGAATCATAAAAGGAAAAGTATTTGTGATAAAAAGAAGATTTCTCTTCTTATACAAGAAATGATGCACTGAAGCGTACATCAAATCGAGGAAACATGGATATAAAGTAATCCATGCCCAGGTGAACTTCACCCGGTACAAGGAACAACCGTCTTTTTGGCGACATGTTTTCCCCATTTTGAAAAATGGGTTGCTATTTGAAGTAATAGCAAGCCATAATATTGAAGTCCGGTTTACAGCCGGAAATGACTGTAAGCCATATTTTTGAAGAATGTTTTGAGATACAACATGTTTTAGAAAAAAAACTTTATTTGAAACCGAAAAACTCTTGTTCAAGCATATGTATGAATCTGTGTCATTATTGAATGACATTTCTAGAAACGTACATAATATTGATTATACAAGAGACATGTCGTGAGAAGAATATTTTTGGATTTTTGTGATTTTTCAGTTTTTTATGGATTTTATAAGTTTTATATTTTTCTATTTTTCTTTTTGGTTTTTAAAATATGTACAAAGGATATTATGAAGTTTAAGAGGATGTTGACATGAATACCGAAAAGAGGATATCGGTCTGCACGTAGTAGAAGTCAGTAGTCAACATCTCTTAAACTTTCACCACCAAAGCGTTCGAGGCTCCTGAATTGTCGTATGAACTTGAGCCTTCTCAATGTGAAGCTTTGATAGCTCATCAATGTATCATCTCACGCTTGACTAGTTCTTCTCAACTTTCTTCCCTGCTGAAGACTGAAGTAGTATGTACCAAAAGTATCCAGAGACCACTTCCCCCAAGTAGTAGAAATGATGCAATCAGTCTCATTATATGAAGCTCAGAAACCTGAAGTACACACACAATCCATTGTGTACGTCGTTTGTCGTCAGAAACGGTTTCTTACATCTCTTTCCCCACGTAGTTGGAATAACACACCAAAAGAACGAGTTAAAACACTGATTTTCTCTGCGGTTATCACATTTGTTTTCCCAGAATAACTTCAATTAAGATGAAGTATAAAGCTCATCATGTGTACTCGTTGTGCGTTCCGATGTATGTCTCCTTCCACCTTGCTGGTTTTGATACCTCAGAATCAGCAACACATACTATGCACATATTTTTGAAATCTTGTGAGAAGAACAAAATTAGCTCAAATGTATCCTGTGAGAATCAACTTGCTGATGAGCAATGTGAGCACATCTAATTAGGGATTAACTTAGACTTTTCACTCTCCCTTAATTAGTGCTCTCCCCCAAATTGGAAACCTTTCAGATGAGTGCCTTGAATACGAAGAAGTCTTTTGATAACTAAATGCATATTGTCTTTAGTCTTCTAACACATAGCGGAGAATGTAGAGCAGACTGTAGACTCGACCTTCTTCAATGTTGACCAGTTGGGGAATAGGATATCGACATCTCCATCTCACCAAATGCATTCCAGTTATATTACATCTACCAAAACAGCCCATAATGTACACATGTACCAAATACAAGAAGAAACAATAACACCAAAGTAACAGGTTGAAGCACTGATCATCTCTGCGGATATTAGCTCCGAAATAACTGATTAAGCTCGATCATGTGAACCTGTTGTGCGTCCCTAATGTACACATTTCTCTCTCCCCTGATGGTTACGATTAGTCAGCCCGTGACGTGCACATGAAGTGATAATACCAAAGTAACAAGTTGAACCACTGATCATCTTTAATTTGTTTCATGAGACGTTAAGCCCGATCACGTGAACTCGTTGTGCATCCTTGGTGTACACATTCCTCTCCCCTGATGGTTGCGATTAATCGTAATGATCATAATGATGTGTACATGAAGCATTAACTTGAAGCCCTTTATCAATAACTGGAAGCCCTTTATCAATAATAATATTAGCCTGTGAGAAGATGTCGATAAACCTCACGACTCCTGAGCTGAAGTATTCAGGAGTTATGAGATGATGGCTAATTGAGTTTTCTCCCCCTCAATTAGATCATCATATGTAAAGAGCCTTTTCAAGAACTTGTGAAGTTTCTGAATCAACTCCCCCTCAAACTGACCATCCTCTTTTATAGATTCAATACATTAAGTCATGATCACGTTTGAGGGTCTTGATATTAACCATCTTCTTCTTTATCTCCCCCTCAAAAATGGCAAGAAAATGACATTTTTGCCATAGCTGAGATTCCATGATGGTTGAGATTTAATCATGTGTAACATAAATATGCGTGTAGGCCCAAACACTACTGCGAAGAAGATGATGATTAAAGCTCTCTTGTAGCAGTCCCTCTTTTGTCTCCTCATCAGTGGCTTAGCAAATGAAGAGTTCAATTAAGCATATAATATGCTTAAACCACTTGTAGAAATATGTTGATCTGTAGAAGGAGTAAATATCTGCGTACAAGAGCTGAATGACCATTTTACAAACATCATCAACATGTAGTTTCTTCACCCTTTTCCTTCTCCCCCTCAAAAATTGTGTATGCATGTTGCAATTTTTGATTGAATAAGTGAAGTACAAAAATATAATTCAATGTACGTTGACCCACTTGATTACTTGTACGAACATGGGAAAAACATGAAGCTTGTTGATAAGAATGGCCATAAATAAGAAGATTTCTCTTCTTTCCAAGATAAAGCGCACTGAAACGTACACTTTTCTTTTCTTTTAGGAACGGGGCCTGAAGTGCTGTCTACAGACGCCATTATGTTGAAGAGCGAGGCCTGAACTGATGTGAACAGACGTCATACACTTGAAGAACGAGGTTTGAACTGATGTGTTCAAACGTCATAAACTTGAAGAACGAGGCTTGAACTGAAGTGTTCAAACGTCATCTCTCTCTTTTCTACTTCTCTCTGCTAACTCGTTACCAACCCCATTATCATTCTGTCGGCTATATGTCGTGACTACTGATGGAGAAAAATCCAATATGATGAACTTGAGACTGAAGTAAAATAACCCGAACTTGTGACTTAAGCTTGCACTAATGTGTGACTAAGAGCGGTGTAGAGAGTTCATGCAACATCGAATCCCTAAGTACTCTATACTCTTCAACCAACCCACCATCAAGTATAAGACGTACATCACCTCTTGAATATCCACAACTTCGTGTGACACTGAGCACTACAACGTAACTCCTTAAAATGATAGTTATTTTGTGGTAATAGAAAGGAAGAATCCCAAAAATAACTAGATATCCAAGTCTTCATCATTGTAAAGGTTAAAAGCTCTAGCTAAGATCAAGAAGAATCTTCATCCAACCACCCCGATATCTTCAGATACTAAGTACACGCACCCATTAAATTTCATTTCAACCTCAAATAAATAATAATGAATTAACGTCGTAGTCACATCTTGTGGTTTAACTGGCCAAATCTAGCCCTCTTTAATGTTTTGAATGAACTTTGATAATGGTTTTATCCCGATCTTGTCAAACGCGCATATCCCCGTAGAACTTTGTTATAACCAAAATGTCATGAAGTATATCATAAAAATCATCCAATACATGAAGTACACACCTTATCCCTTCTTCGAAGTTGAAACAGTAGCAGCAGCATCAATTTCCACTTTTCTTTCTCCAGGATGGTTCCATCATCACGGGATTTTACAAATCTATGATTTAACCGAGAAATAGATTCTTTCACAGGATTTTACAAAACCAAGAATAAACCGTGAGACAATGAATAATTGAATGTGTTTTGATAACTATGGTTTTGGTGAATAACTGTTTGGGGAAACATGCAAGAGCTCAGCAACAAATCTTCTCATATATGTAGAATACTTCATAAACCAAACTACGTAAAGTAGTATAAACTACTTCCCCTTGGAGGTTGACCTTATAACATCAAAGTACACGTTTCTCCCCCATGATGGTTTCGAACTTTTGGAAGCATCATTGACGTGTACGACCTACCCGATAAGTTCTTGTCTTAAGCAAACATCTTGAAAAAATCATGAATGACATTGAAGGATCTTGAAAGATTTTGCTTGAACTGTGAAGTATCATTGACGTTCAGTAGCATCGAATATCCCATGAGAATTGTTGATTACATCTCAACCTTTAAACTCTTTGGCTAACAATCCAACCTCATATCCGTTGGCTATTGCTGTGACCACTTGGTGAAGTAAACCCGATATACCAGATTTGAAAATGAAGTAGAATTCCCCATATTTGTTACTTAAGCTTGCACTGTTGTTGGAAGAACAGTGTAGAGAATTTGTGCACCATGCAAATCTCTAAGTACTCAATACTATCCTGACAAAGTATGAGACTATCATCACCTCTTGAGATTATCCACAACGTCATTTGTGTGCGACACTGAGTACTATAATGTAACTCCTTAAAGTGATAGTTAACCAGGTCTTCAATCATCCACCCCGACTGCTGGTAACTAGATAAACCAAGTCTTCAGCTTAAATCTTAAGCACGAGCAAGTTATTATTGAAAGTCATGCATCTAACCAACCCCGACTTCAAGATAAAATAAAAACGCGCCTTCGTGAACCCACTTCAATCTCAAAGAAGGGATACCCGATCAGCTCTGTCGTCACATTATCGTTAACGTACAAATTTTAGCCATGAAATAAGTATCCCCGTGAAAGTTGGTGATATACCCTAATTCTTTAGATAACCCCGTGTTCCGCGGATCGAACTAGGGTTTTCTATGTTGAGTTTTTCGTTCTTGTCAAAGATGTATCTCCCCATGAAATTTGTTCACTTAGAAATTTTGAACCCCAAATGTAACCATTCTTCAATAAAATACCAAACGTTAATATTGACTAACCAAACAATTAGCCACCAAACCCATTAAAGTCTAAAAATATGTTCGACATTTCGTTGATAATGTCGTATAAACTTATTCAGCCCAAAATTAAGATAATGAAATTTAAGATCCAAACTTCCAATCATATATGTATCGTTAAGGCCCATATCAAATCCAACAAACAAACCTTCAATAAACGGCCCATTATAATAAACCCGGGCCCAAAATAAATTGCAATACCCGATCCTAATACTGCGGAGTATATACAAAAGTACACAATCCCTAATTAACACATTAGTTAACCCTAATCACAAAATCTTATTTTCATCTGCCTCTCTCCTAAATTTTCTCTTCCAAAAAAGTCAAACCAAATTCATCTCATCATCAAGGACATCTAATCACATCTCAGATCTTCCATCATCAAAACGTAATCCGATTCTCCATCACAATAGAACAAACACATACCCTAACTTATGTCATCATTTGTATCTCAATCAGAATTAAGTGAGCAAGTTCAAAGGCTGCAAGATCCATCTTGGGTCTCGAGTAGGTATAATGATTGTTTTTGTTTTTCGTTTATGCATTTAACCGAACAAGAGAAAGGATGAAACAAAACTGTTTTGTTCTTTCTTTAGTGATGTTGGATATTTGAAAGAAGTTTAAAGTTTCTCACCGATCTATGATGATATTTTGTTCTCGTGATAAGATATTTAAGTTCAATGGGCTTGTACCATACGAGAAAAAGAATATGAGATCATGATTTTGTTCTAGTCGAGTAGCAGATTTGGAGATGATGATTGATGTTATAATGTTCGATTCAAATGATAGTAGTTTGTGAGATGGTGAGAGGCAGTGTGATGGATGATATGTTGTTGTTTGACTGTTATGTACGAGGGTTTTGATTAGGATAGGATTTGTTGTATTATGGTTATGGTCGACTGTCATCTTCTTCATCTCTTTTTTCTTTTTCATTTTAACTGTTATGACCGATGGAGATTGAGAAGATCTGAGGTCAACATTTGAGTTGTGGTAAATGGTTGTTGGTCTTGGTCTTTTACATGTTCAGCTTCTACATCTTTTCTTTTGGTCACTTGGTTTTGTCAAATTGCCAGATTTAAAGAAATTTTGGCAGCATGTCGTTTCTGTTTGTTTGTTAATTTGTCTTCAAAGAGCAAATCGCTACACCCAAATTGCAGGACTACCATTCAACACCAAATCGCTACTGCAAATTGACAAAAATGTCATTATCAACGATTTTTGTCTTTTTAAAAAAAAAAACCAGATTTAGGTTTTCTCTTGCATCAAATCGCTATGAAGAACCACAAATATCAAACTACCCGATTCCGACCTATTATTACTTTTGACCACTTTTTCCGACCAAAGATTAACGTGGTTGGTACAAAACAGTAACAAACATGAGTTTTGACACAAACTATTAACTTGAGACAGTAAGACCAAGAAACAGATGAAGTAAAACTTGGAAATGATAATTTTGACTTTTGACCAACATTGATACTATGAAACTTGTGTGAAAATTGTTTACCAGAAAAAGTGATGATAGAGAAATAAAAATTTCCCTAATAAAAAACTTGGTAAAACAGCTTAAAAACAAGTACGATCCACAATAAATCAACTAAATAACACAACCTAGGCTCTGATACCAATTGTAGGATCGAAACATGTTGATTATGTGGATTGGGAGGTCTTGGATTATGGAAGAAGAAGAATCTCATGGTTGGAGTTAGAGAGAGAAAGAGAGAGTGTAAACTAGAGAGGGGAAGTTTTTAGTGAGAGAAAACACCTTGTGGGTGTGTGTATTGAATGAAACAACCAACCCTCTCCCTTGGTGGGAAGAGGGTATATATACACTTACATAATAGTGCCCCATGAAACGGGCTGTGGAGTGAGCTGACAGTGGGTAAAGACCCAACCCACTCCACGAATACTATTTACAGTTATATTAATCTAAACTACTACTAATAATAATAACTAAATCTACGAGCAGTGGCGAAGCTTGGATTTTGTAAGTGGGGGGTCGGGATCTAAATTTTTTTTCCTAAGGCTATATTTCAGGTATACCGAAATTTTTGGGGGGTCGAAACCGAATATACCGAAAATTTTCTACACGAAAACTATATGCCCCCTACATCGCAAAAAAAATTTCGGGGGGTCGGGCGCCCCCCCCCCCCCCCGGCCCCTATGAAGCTTCGCCCCTGTCTACGAGCTATCTTAATGCTAATAGAACATCAGGGTGACCGAGTCTTTTATAGGAATATTTGTATTCCTAACATGTAACACCATATTATTGTGACATCTTTAGCCTTGTTGGGTTGGGGTGTTACAATTTATAGTATCAGAGCCAGGTTTGATCGGCGGATTCATAAACTGTAGAGTTTAGGCTATGACCTGTGAGTATTAGGCATTTAGGATTTGCACCATAGGAGTTATGAAACAACCTTTGAGGATTTGCTTTAAGACTTCCCTATATGAAACTTAAGTTATGATCGGTGAGGATTGGGTAGACTATGATATGGGTTTAAGTAGCACCGTTTCCGCATCACTCTGATTCGTGCCTCTGCTTTTAGTTAAGCCGATAAGATCATTTTTTCGAGGTTAGAAAGTTATGCACGTCCTAAAGTTCAGTAACCTAGTAAGTTTAGAATGCCTTGAGAACTATATGATTAAGCCTCATATCATTTAAGTTTCATATTCTGACTCTGATTCCCAACTTTGATAATTAGTTTGACCAATTGGAAGATTATTACAACCCTAAGTGTTTGACATATTCTGTGAATTCTTCTATGTTGGGCATATTAAGTTTTGATACTATTTGATGTTTCATAAACCTTTTCTATTCCTATGAGAGATCTGGAGGTTATTAGTCACGAGTATAGGAAATTGTCCACTCCATTATGATAACGAAACTATGTTTACTAAGGTTTTTCTTTGGAAGGTTATAATTCTGACAATAATTTGGGTATGGGTTAATTTTCCTAAGCTCTTTCTGCTAATAATGATTAGGACATCATATGATAATAAGGAAGAGTATGAGGTAGACTCAATGAAAGTTTAGTATTATGACAATTCTGCGTATGTTCGCTAAGTTTATGGTTATGAGCATTTTGGTGAATGTGGAAGTATTGGTGCTCTATTAAGATAGATCTGTTAGATTAGGTCATTTTATGATACATTTCATTTTACGTTCGACTACATTAATGAAGATTATTTTGGAAGAGAAGAATTGTTAGGTTGCCATTAGGTTGTTTTATTCATGACTTGAGATAAAGTATGGTCACCATGAAGGTATATTTATATAATGAAAATATTATTATGCCTAGCCAACATGATAATATTTTCATCATACAACATACTCTCATTGTGAGCATATGATATTTTGGGAAGTGTTTGAGAAGCACTAGATCTCTGCTAGTTGAATTATCTGCGATAAGTGAGACTTTAGGATTTATTCTAACTGTGTGTGTTCTGCCTTCATCGTTAGATATCTGGATAAAGTTCGAATTCTCATTGTATGTTTTTTAATCGTTGTTCATCCGTTAAGAAATTTAGAACTCATTATAGAGTTTCTTATCGTCTGAATTTCCGCACTCAGTATGTTTTTCGATATTAGTTATCAGTTGCTAGTACGTATCCGTTGAACTGAATTATGATCTGCTTTGAATAAGATATGAAGTTATGGAATTTTCATAAGAAAGATCTGTTTATCCATTTGAAATCCGTTGGAAAAGTTTTCTGAATTGAGATTATTTCTGTGATTGAAAGATTATGTGTTCGTTTCATTCTCATAAATTTTGAAATTCAACTCATGTTCGTCTGTTTTGTTTATTCAATTTTTGAGGGCAAAAATTTCTTTTTAGAGGAGAAGAAGTTGTAATACCTCAAATTCTAAAATATGTAAAATGACCAAAATGCCCTTAAGAACAAAAATTTGCAATAACATTTAAATAATACCAAAGGAAACCCTAGACATCTAGAAATATGGCAACATATGATCAAATAAATTATGAATGAATAAAATTTGTAATTTTGTAAAAGTAAAAGTGTATTCTTTCATAAAAATCAATTAAGGATCGAATATATATATATATATATATATATATATATATATATATATATATATATATATATATATATATATATATATATATGTATGTATGTATGTATGTATGTATGTATATATATTTATAATTAATTTAAAGAGTTAAAAAATACAAATATAATTAGAAAACTTGTATTTTGACCTTATCACATAAACTTGCAGGCCAAGATAAGTATTTTATCCAATAAATAATACCATTACTCGTTTATATTTTTTAATAACCCATAAACCGACTTTAAATAAAGTCGACACCCTCAAAATCCCATTCAAGTCGACTCAAGGTTTTTCACAGCTCCCAAATAATTTTCCTGGTCTTTTATAAGTTCAAAGAAGGTGATAAAAATAGAGGTTGCAATTGTGGGTGATCGAATGAAGCTAAAGGTTTTAAATTTTGTCGGTTTGTTCTAGCGAGAATAAGAAATTCATTCTGCCTCATTCACACGTCCTAAAATATTTTTGCTGTTTTTCTAGTATCCTATATATCATATATAATCAGTATAAAATGTTGGAATTGAATAGTGCATATTAATATGATTATAAGAATTTATATAAGCTAAAAACCCTAAAATCGAACTATAAATATGAAAGTAGCTATGCGAATTTTTTAAGCTTTGAATATATTTTATTCTGGTCCTTATTACATCATATAACATTAGAAAAATAGTTCTTGTAATTTTCGAAGCCTAGAAACTAAGTCTGGATTTGTTTTTATAATCGGTTTAAAAAAAATAAAAAGAAAAGAAAAGGAAAAAGGAAGCGTGCAAGCTAGGGTTAGGGTTTTGGTATTTAACCTTGTGTAATTAATGTATTTTAAGGTTGAATTTAATTCTAGTAATGATTAGGGAAATTTATGGTTAGGGTTTGGTGGATTCTTGTATAACCGATTGGATTTTAAAATGTATAAGGGCGTGTTTTATAATTTTATAAACTTAAGGATTATTTTTATAAAGTATATTAGACCAGGGGTAACTGTATAAATTACTACAAGGCTAGGAAGTGTAAGCTTTGTAATTAAAAGGACTAAATTGTGAGTTATACTATATAACGGTACGAATTGTATTTTTATTAAATTAAGGGGTGAAACTTGTAAATTATGGAAGTTAAGGGCTGTTTAGTAAAATATGATGTTAAAGGGTTGTTAGGTGTGAATTTGGATAATTAAAGGCTTAATGTGAAGATTATAAGGATTAAATTGTAATTTACGTAATTAAAGGTTTATTTTGTAAAATTATTAAAATTAAAGGGGTGGAATTATAAATATGGGGAAGCTTACTAATTCTGGAAAGTTAATAAAAGTGGAAAGCCGACTAAGAGGAGCAATCTAATTTAAGATAAAGTTATTAACGATAAAATGAACCCTAATTCAGGTAGACATATTGAGGAAGAAGTGAACTCTTCCCTTTCGTGATTCTTTCTTTTGATCTCATTGCTTTGCTAAGGTACGGATATTCTAACCTTACTTTTAAGGTTTCCTTTGTGATATGAACTATTTGATTTGACAACCTTCTGATTTGAAAAATTTCTGTTTTGAAACCTCTGATTTGGACCTTTACTATAATAAACCTTGTTTTAAATTTCTGTTATGAAAAATATGTTTTGAGCCTTTGTTTATGAACCTTAAGTTACATGAGCTTCACTAGGCATGGGGGTTCCATGTCCGTGTCAAAGATGCACCTTTGACATGACTCTAGGGCAGTAGAGTGATGTTTTGTCACGTCCCTTGGTTTGGCTACATATATTTATCGGTTGGGAAGGGGCGTATGGATGCATCCTAGATCTGTTATCTGTTATCTGTTATCCGGTGAATGTGGTTGTGTGTGCAATACACTTCCTTCACAAATTCTGGGAGCTAGCTACTCTATTATGTTGCCTTATATGTGTTTATGATATGATTATGATCTGTTTCTGAGCTCATGGTATTATTATGGTTCTGATTCTGTTTATACAGGTGATTGTATAAATTCCTTACCTAACCTACACATTTTTATTTCCGTATTATCCGTTACACCTAAATATGTTTTCCCCAAAAATATATCACTTGTACTTCAGCATTTATATTTTGTTTCATTTTGTTATATATCTGTTCATTGGGATTTTTAAGCTCAGCCGCATTTCTTTTTGCTGCGGTAGGTATTCAAGATAGCTTTTGGGATAGCTTTCTGGGATTGAGAGTAGAGCTGAGTTGAAGATTTTGACCATAGTCATTTAGAGTAAGTTATTGTAACATCTTTACCCTTATTGGGTTGGGGTGTTACAACACTCAACCATGGTTGGAAGCCAGTCCAAGTGCTCTCTTTGGCAATTTAGTGTTGGAGTATGCTCGTGTCATAATAAATAATTATTTGGCCAGACATATGTGAGCCTATGGGGTCACTCACTTATACACAGAGACACCAATGTATATATTGTATTTATCGTATTTACAATATATATATACGACTACGTAACTCGGGATCAATAGCGGGCTACTAATAACTAAGCTAGTACTTAGTTTATTGGATTGGACCAACAAATGGGCAAGCCCATTTAGGGCCCCCATGGCAAGCCTAGGTGAGAAAGAAACAAGGGAGAAGTTCAAGGTTGTTAAGTGTAACATTATTTGTTATAACCTCCTATTGATTTGGTCAATTAAGGTTATCAATCACATTAAAATCTTACCAACTTTCTCTCCCCCTTCCTCTTACCAAAAGCCACGAAATTATAACACATCCATATTAGGGTTTCTGGTTTTGGATCCCATCTAACCTTATTCTAGTGTAGTTCAAGGCTAGATCGATGGTTACGAGGTCAAGACTAGAATCGGGTGGTGATCGATGATGTGTAGTGTGGATCAAGCATAGAGGTGATCTCCTTTGATCACTTGGGTTTCATTGGTTATTCGTGTACGTTGGTGAAGGTCTCTATACCATTCAACCGATCACGCTACAAAGGTATAACCTTGTTGTTATTTATTTTGTTGATGATATGACTCTATGGATCCTTGTTGGTGATGTTTTCCACTGCGTTTGAATGTTTATTCTATGGTCATTTTATTCAAAATCACCTATAGTGGTATCACGAGCCATCATATGATGTCATATGATCATCATGTATGCGTAAAAATGGCTAAAAACGCGTGTTTTTAATGGATTCAAAAGGGTTATTTCAAAACAGCCCCAAAGGCTTATTTCATGTAAATAATTTGACCTATAAGAGGTCTTATGATCTTCACTTTTTGATCCCATGGCCATTTGTTATGCATATATTAATTGGAATACTTGTCGGGTACGTGAAAAATGGCCTAAAAAGCATTTAATTGATTGATTTATGAAAGGATTTCAAATCAGCCCCTACGGCTTAATTTTCTGTGGTAATATGATGTTAAGAAGTTCCTAATATCAGTGGGTTTTGAACCTAAGGCCATTTGACATGCGTACCAATCGGGGTTTTAATTCTTGTTAATTAATTTCTTCGATTTTGTTGGCTAACAATTTACTTTTTGTCATTTATTTTGTTTCCATGGACAATACGTGCATATTTTTCCATGGAGTTAGCCAACACCTTTTTTTCATCATAATATTATGGTACTATTATGTGCATATGCAAAGCCAATGAAAACCTAGACCACTTGTGTCTTGGATTGTTGTAAATGTTGTTTAATTTCGTGTTTTGGGGTTTTTGCCATTGTTTCGGCATTTATGTAACGATATTTTTTTTGCTTGTAGCCATTTTTTGGGAAATTTTACAGTAGGTAGAATGTAGATTAGTTTTATTTTACTTTCAATATCATGTAATCGAGGCTTGGTGGTGAAAGGCAAAAGAGTTAAAGACATTTTTTTTCCCGAAATGACTGCTGGAACACCAGTTGGCAAAACGGAGTTTCCCGATGATTGGTAAGGATTTTTTGGCTAAAATGTTTTTCGCAGGTACACAAGACATGGGCCTAAAACTTTCTAGTTTTGAGCTAAGCTCGGGGAAGCCTCCTTCAAGGTCGTTTGGGCCCCCGAACACAGAAATTCTGGATGGACATCAACTACTTTTCATGTGCATAATGGGGTTTCTACTTGCTCTTGATTATCTTGGAGCAAGTGGGAGTCCTCCGTGTGGTTGTGTGGTTTGTCCCTAGTTGACTCTCGGTTCTCGTGATGGCTCACGAGACCGAGCATAGGTTTTTTCATCAGTTGAGGCTTTGCATATTGTGGTTGTGTGTTTGTGATTTTGCTTTTTATATATCTTGTGATCATATGTAAATTGCAAATAGTTTTCTAAAAACTTAAAACAAAACACAAACCATTTTCAAAAATAAGTCTTTTGATTTAGTTTTATAAAGTTTTTGAAACTTGAAATCATTGTTTTTAAAATAACACTTAAACTTGTTATGTATGTTATTCCACTTATGTATTGTCCAAACTTATTATCCACCTGGAATGAATATTAGTCATGAAAATGGACAACTTGACACATATAAATTAAAAAACTGATTAGACTTAAGTTAAGAAAAGTTTTTAACTTGTGCTACGAAGGATGAATGCATGCTTCTTTCGTACACATTTTTTACCCACATCAAAACTTTTACCCGTCAAAATTTAAGTCATGCCGTACAATGTTGAGAACACTTGCAATTACCTGTTGCCTATGCGTGGGACCTAGGTTGAATTGTAACCCAAGGTGACTATTCTCTATGCGTGAGACCTAGATATATTATCGCACGTCCTCAAATTGGATGACTTAATCGAGTTAAGCAGTGAGACCTTGACTCGAGGCAAAGATGGGACTAAACATGCCTACATAACACTAGTCGTTTGACACTAGATGCCATGAACCCCATAAGGATCTAAGAGTTGCACTTGTAATGCAATTGGTGATCGTCGCCTACCAATTGAATCTACTATTGATAGCAGATCAACTGATGTGATAGTAGAAGCACATTGTGGATCTTAGCCTTTTTCGTAAATGAATTGTTTTAAATTGTAAACATGGGGTAGTTAATTTGTAAAAGGATAATTATTGAAAATAGTAAATATGAACTTTTTGAATTCAATTAATGAATTAAGGCAACACAAACCGTAAAAAAAAAAGTTTGTTCTTTTCCTGTTAAAAGGATCAAACTAAGTCTCTCTTTCCTTGTAAGAAAGAGACTTATTCCTATCCTTTTTCTTTATGAGGAAAACCAATAATAGGAATATTTGAATTGTCCTAATTCTAATCAAACTCAAAGCACACATACTCTAGAAATCATGATGTCTTGTAAAAGTCAAAACAGTTAAGTATGTTTGCACATCTTATTCTTTCAAGTTCGTTTATAACCCTAGTTCCGGTTTTGAAACCTTGAAGAAATATAAGATATTTGGATAACTAGAGAACATGTTTTCTATATCTACCAAACTGAAATGAGTTTAAAAAATTTGAAAACGGAAATATCAATAAACTGCAAAGTGGTAAAGAAAATTACTAGCATGATTACCTAGCTATTTGTCTTTACCCAATTAAAACTACTAAGGTCCTGCACACCCTTGTTGTAAATTAGGGTAAAGTAGACCAAACATGGAGGAAATTCATACCTATTTTCAAGTTAAAATAGAAATGACAGCTAGCCCATCATCTATATGTTAGAACATGATGCACTTCCTTGAATACCTAAGTACATGTTTACTAGTAAAAGTGACTCACATTAGCAATAATGTGTAGATATTCAAAGAAAGAAGGAAAGTAACCAATCTCCACACACTCTCCACTGGTGACGTAACACTTATAATGTTGTCTAATCCAGTGAGAGCTACGTGATTGTATTACTGGTGATGAAACACATGTAATGTTCTCTAATCCAGTGGGAGTTGTAAGCTCTATTAACTTACAAGTTGCCCATCTTATTTCTAGATTGTCTTAAAATAATACATTACTTTCCACATGTGAAGTATCATAGTTTTTATGAGAACCATTGCATAAAATTTTATAAGATAACTTGTCGCGTTCCTGATGTTGCTTCCTAAAATGTTATCAATAAAATTGTTATGCATGATTCATTATAAAAGCGATAAAAGTTCAACACATCTATATTTTGGTTTTGACTAAAATCATATGTTATTTGTGATACTGTCAAATTTACTTGCATGATGTTGTGCCATACACAAGTGGGAGAAATCTTAATTGTGTGCAAGGTATAACATATAACAATATGACTAATGGGTTTTCTTGACTACAAGGTAAGAAAACTAAGGTTCTACTAGGACTTATACACATAAAATGTATGGTGCCCAAATTAGAACAAATGTCAAGATAACATGAAAAGCTACTTCAACATATTCGATGAATTGTTTAGTAAATATGATTATGTCTTCTTGTAAATTCATAATCATGAAGTATGAAATTAACTTGAAATTAATATTAAGGCCAATTGTCGGCACTAATAATTACTTTAGATGAATATGTTTAAGTCTCTTGTAAAGACATAAACATCAATTCCGTTAATTGTTGAAAGACTTATAACGTAAAGTAAAGACGTTAACTTGTTATGTCTTCTTGTTAAAGACATGTACACTTACGACGTATAATAAAATATTTAATGTTTATGTTTTCTAGTAAAAACATACACATGAAGTCATTGACTTGGTCAAAGACTTATAATATAAAGTATGCAGTAGGCTAAAAATACTATTGATGCCATCTGGTATGACTTGGTTGGCAGATACGTAAGCCAAAGAGTATAAGTTCATCTAATGAGTTATGGGATAGTCCCACAACATCCATCCACGTGGAATACCACTACTTTATGGTATATCCATCATGAAAAATCAAACTCTTGTTTGATATTTGATGACTTAAAAAATGTTTTACCTCCAAAGCTATCAAGGTTAGAAAATTGGATGTGTCTTGCGTACACTCAATATGGTTCCAACCTAGAAGGAATTTAAGACTCCATTGTATTATGGCATGGGATGAATCCCATTATGTCTTGATTGAAGTTCTGAATTTGTTAAATACCTAAGAGTAAGTAATTAACAAACTGGAGTGAAGAACTAATGATGTATTTTGGATGTCTCACTTGAAAACAATTTATTGTTAATCAAGATGCTAAGTACTTGGAGATTAGTCTCCACTTAGAAAAGCAAGTGGGAGCACCTTTAGATCTTGAAATCATTCAAGAGCTAAATACACAACCTTCTGAGTACACTTTCTAATGTCATACTAAGGTTGAACATGCATATGTTAAACCATAGATATCTCTCATTCATAAATCCGCAAGGATACCCCTAACACCTGAATGATATAGTTTTTATATCCATGTTAAAGGATATAAGTTGGAGGATCATAGTGAATCTGCTAACTAAAGAGATGCATTATCAGATCTTGAATCTGATGAATAGCTCAAAACTATGAATGTTAAGATGCAGTCCTTTGAAGACAATCACTCATGGAGCTTGATTGATCTCTTACCAATTAGTTAGACTATGAGGTTTAAAATGAGTTTCTTGATGAGAATACTCAAAAGGACAAACTTGTATGCACATTTAATGCACGCGTAGTATAAAGAGTTTACTTGTACTCAAGTAATTGACTATGATTAAATATTCCAACCTACAAACATTAAACGTATAAAGATGATTAATTGTCATACCTGTTTTTCATTTAAATGAAATATGACAATAGGATCTCAAAACACTTTTCTTGTTGATTGCCTTGATAGGACGATGAGTAATCAAAAGTATGAATCCATATAATCTTTATTTATGTATACAAGATATAAGAATCCAAGTGTGGATTAAATCATGCATCTAGGAGCAGAGATCTTAAGTTAATTCTGAAATCATTAATTTGATTTTGATTAAATAAGATTACTCCTGAATATCCTAAGAGCAAGTAGGAGCAATGCATTTATTTTCTTAAATCTCATATGTTGTTAACATATAAGAAACAATATTCCATCTAAGCTAGACTTTAATCCTTAGCCTGGAATGAAGTTTCACTTAAGGAATTTATGAAATAAAACAAACAACCTTGTTGCATGTGTTTATTAGAATAAACATAAGCGGTTAATAATCTAAACACAATATGACATGTCATTGAGGGGAGTCTCAATGATCAATCTTACATGATGAGATTGAATGCATGAATGGAAATCTTAAGTTTAACTAAAGGATTCATTATGTAAGTCGTATTATGTATTGGATTATTTATATCATTTGCATGAATGCAAGATGAGTTGATAACAACAAATATCTAAGTGAAAGTCATTAGATAATTGTTAAACGAACAACCTAATGGACCTGCAAAGGACCAAAGATTTGTTCAAATGTTTACGGATATTTGAGGAGCTCTGTTATATTTTCATTCATTGATGCTTATATAACTAAGATGATGCTCAACCCTAGTGATACGTGGGGATCGCACCAGGTTTTACCTCTCGAGGGATCTCGAGAAGCTTACAACCCCCACCAGGTAGTGTACCTGATCGTTGTAGTATAGTATAGTGACAAGTACCGGGGGATTGATCGTTCAACTCAGGAATAGTATCGCTAGGATTAGAAAGCCTTCTAAACTAGGTTTAGAGGTGAGGGATGATTATTTTTGTATTTTTATATTTTATGAAAGCAAGTAAAATTCTCAGGTTTTGAAGGAGTGGGCGGAATTAGTTGCTAGCCAACTAACCCAAATAACTACAAATGCAATCAAAATAAAATAACAGAAATGAAAATGAAACTAATTATACTAATGTGGTGGTGACAATAATGAGGAAAATTGTGTTTACTTAGGTTTCATTACTCCCTAGATATCTTTTACAGGTTGATAGCTTGTTACAATTGCATGGATGACGGGTCATATTCCTTAATACTAGTCGTAGGGCCGTGAACAATATTCCCTAACTCTATAGGATCCTACTTCACTCCTATGTCGAGCCGTTAGAAGCTCCTAACATGGGATCATTAGAATTCTCCTACGCATTAAATAAAACCAAAAATCGTAGTACACCTCCGATCATGTTTCTTAAGACGTTCAAGCAAGTTACCAATGGAAGTCTGATTGGCTCAAAAGCAGTCAACTAAAGTCAACCACAGGTGTGGTTAATATAGTCAAACTACCAAGACCAATGCTTCCGGGTAATATAGGGTATCACCAGGTCGTTATGTCCCGACGAGGTGTGAATTATGTTATAGCGTGCTTGTGATCGGGTGATTTTTCACACGAAAGGGTTGTGATGAGAATTATTTGAGAATTATGAAATGAAATAGCTTAGGAAAGCTATGTGATTGATTACGGGAATTTAGATTAAGAGGAAATGATCTAAAACCTAAAAACGTACGTTTTAATTATAAACGTAAACTGACGTACGTAATAAAAAGTAAAACTGATTAACTAAAAAGGCTACAAGTGCGAAATTAATATTTTTACAATCCTAATGAATAAAGAAAATTTTTAGAAAAAGAAAAATTATTTTTACGCTATTTAATTATTTATTATTAATTAATTACTAATTACTTATTAATTAACTAATTATATTGATTTAAATTATTAAAAATACTAAAAAGACTTAGATAATTAAGAAATTTTTTTATAAATCTAATTAACCATCACAGGAATCTAAAAAAATTATAAAAAGTTAGTTTTATGTATTTTTAAACTAATTTACTAATTATTATTCTAATTATTAATTAATTACCAATTAAACTAATTATATTTTTAAAAAATAGAAAATGAATAGTAGAAATTCTAGAAAAATTCCTAAAAATGTTTTAACTTATATAAAAGCTAGGAAAATTATAAAAACTAGGTGTTACTTAATGAAATCTAATTTTGCTATTTAATACTTTAATATTAATTAATAATTAATTTAACTAATATTAATTCTAAAAATTACTAAATGACAAAGGAAAAATCTAGAAAAATTCTAAAAAATACTTTATACTACCAGGAACTGAGGAAAATTTTGAAAATATATGAGTGCTTAATAATAAGCTAAAAAGAAAAAATGAAAAAGATAACTTCTATTAAATAGAAGCTATCACTATTTTTAATTTTGGATTTTCTTGGATTTCTTTTCACAAAACTATTTATCTACTGATAATAGGCAACTTTTAAAAAGACACAATGATCAAGAATAAAAAATAAGCAGGTTGAGTGCTTAAAAGCTTAACAGATGGTATTTCTAGCTTATTAGGCCTTTGATTTCCTGATTAAGCTAATAAAAAGCCACCAAATGATTCCACAAAGCAAAATAGACCAGCAACAGATATTAATGACTTGAAATGAACCAATAAAGAAAGATAAGCACTCAAAAATAAGCAGAAAAGCACAAATAAGCACTTGGGAAAATCTTACAGGCCAAAATAGGCACAAAGGTCCAAATTGCAGCCCTCTGTGGGGTCCACAAGAGGGACTAGGGTTCAAAACAAAGCTTGATCCTAAAAGCTGGCTAGGTGGTGTACTCAAAAAGCCAATAAGCTGAACCTATGGTCTACTATTAAGCTCTCAGAGAACTTATAAACTCAAGCCTGTGGGATAGATCCTGGTGCAGGGGAGGTCACTCCCCCAGCAGGTGTTTTTGGGCAAGGGTGGGGCCCTCAGAAAAATTTGCAAAAATAAGCTAAAGGGTGGATTCAAGAGATTAGCTTAGACACTTTAACATGTGAAAATTTCAGGTTCTAACTCTTAATACAAAAATCTCTAAAAATCATGCAATTTTTGGAAAAACTGAGAGAATGCAAGTTTGACTTTTTCTCTTGTGATGAAAGTTTGACTATGGTGAACTTTGGGCTTAATTCCTTGGTTGATTATGCAATAATAAGGGGTAAGGACAATGAACTAACCTATCTTGGTAACAATTTACCTAATTATGATGATGTTACAACTTAACTGCTTAACAGTCAATTCAGAAGTGAGGATCCTTAGTGATTTTGACTTTGGGACAAAAGACCACTAGTTTTTATGTTTTGATTATGCTAAAAAGACCTATTAGGAGTATCAATCAAAAAACAACATCTGAGATGGCTCTAACACATGTACACCAGCAATTCCAAACACACCTTGATTTTCAATGAATTGTGATTTTTCAAACAAAACTCTGATTTAACCTATATTACTGAATCCAAAGGTCACAACATGAAAACATTAATTGATTTGAGTACAAGAACACCACTGATTACATCAAATTCCTGATTATCAAAGTAATGCTAAAAATGGCAGTGAACAAGATAAACTGAGCTACAATGTGACTTAATTAAACAAGCTCTCAATGTTAAGTCATAAAACAACTAATATACACTAATTAAGTCTAGTAACACAGAAATAAGCAGTTTCTTAGGGTTGCTACAGTAATAAGCTAAGAATGAGAAAATTCTTACAGGTTTGCACCCAAGCTGAAACAAGTGTTCCAATAGATCAAACCCTGTCCTAATACCTCCCATGAGGTTCTAAACCAAGCCTCCACTGTCCCTTGCTCATCTTCTTCTCTGTTTTTTTTTTTTTTTTTTTTTTTTTTTTTTTTTTTTTTTTTACTTATTTAATTCTATTTTTTTTTTTATGTTTTTGAACTAAAACCTTTTCAAATGTTTCAAAAGCTTTGTAAAGCTTATATGCAAGCTTGAATGAACCAGAATATACTCTAGACAACCACTTCTAACAACATTATAGTGAAAATGGAATTTTCATTTAAAATTGCATAAGCTGAATTACAAAAGGATACATGATATGTTTAATTCAAATTAGCCTTAACTACACTAAAGTACTTGCAATTACACTTGGAAACTGAGTTTTACAAATAAAATAAGAAATTACATTAAAATGATTAAAGAGAAAATTACTAATTGACTACTCTTGTGGCCTGCTGCTTCTCTTTCTATTTGTAGGGGGCCATTAAGGTTTAGGAACCCCCCTCAGTGACTTCCACTTCCATCCTCAGCCACTGGATTGCCTATGTTTAATCTCAGTATTCAAAGTGGATTTTGGCGCCAAGATTGTCAAAGTAGCATGTGGGTTTGCTTGGAGGAAATTGGGGGCATTAAATACATCTTGGAAGTATTGTGGAGTTGGGGGAACAGGGAGTGGTGAAGGTGATGTGGAGGTCAGGGGTTGAGCAGGGAGCAGGTTTGCAAGTTGGAGGGGGAAGGGAACGGTCAACTGGGTGTTTGACCCTGGTGATTATTTAGAACGGGGGAGTATATTATTAGGGGTGGGCTGGTGAAGGTTGGGCCAATGTAGGGGAGTTGGGCATGTGGAGTGATAAGGGGTGAGCTTGGTTGGTATTTGGATTTGGTTTGGGTTAAATATCATTCAAGGGTCCGTTTGGTATTGAAATTAGCATAAGGACCAAATTTGTAATTTTATGAAGTAAAGGGGTTGAAGCTGGCATCTTTCCAAAGTTATTCAAAAGGGTTTATCTTGCCAAACTTCATTAACCCAAGGACCATTTGTGAAATTTTTCAATATTTAAAACCTCAGGGACTAAAATTGACATTATTCAAAGTTTAGGGGTTAAACTTGCCATTTGATAGAAAGTTTCATTCAAGGACCTATTTTGACAACCCTGAATAATTTAGGGACCTTGAATGGTAATTTTCCACATTTTGAATATCTAGGGACTAGTTTTGACAATTTTGAAAGTTTAAGGACTGAAACTGCAAATTTTGCAAACTTGACTTGTTTTTTATCAGTTTTCAATCCTTTTGCATAAAAACACAATCCATGGACATTTTATGTATTTTAAGGCATTCCTGTGTGTTTTCAGATGTTTTTTCAGTCTAAATGTGACAGAAATGATGAGTATTTACACATTCATCAAAGTCTGCCAGTTTTCTTAAGCCTAACATCGAATACAATCACCCGTAACAATTATAAATAAACAATCAACCCATAATCAACATCTAGGTTTCACTACATCTAAGCAAACACAAAGGAAATCTAGCCTAGCATGTTAAATAGAAGACAAGTGTAAGATATAATCAAACAATACATAGACATATTGATTTATTTGAAAGAGTACTTATCTCTAATTGAACATGAAAGATTCAAAGGGTTGAAACCCTTGAAAAAGCTGGAAAATTCAGACTAGGGTTTTTCCCTCAAAGTTGCACACTAATGAATGAAATTTAGAAAACTATATATAGATTTTATAGGGTGACGGCGTCATGTGTTAAGTTGTGACGTCGTCAACTCGCCGCCTTAATAGAAATCGTATTGCCTAGATCTAATTTTTACGCCGTCATGTATAAAAGTCTTTTGGGCCGTCATGTACAAATGGACCCTGACGGCCTTGGTGACGCCGTCAGGTCCTGTGCCTGATAACACTCTGGACCGTCACGTGTATTTTCCACTTCCACCTCTTTTGTAACTCTTGACGCCGTCATGTAGAGAGTTGTGACGCCATCAGGTACTGTTCCTAGCAAGGAAAATTAAAACTTTGTCGTTTTCTTCACTTTTATGCTCCAAAAACGTCCAAAATGCTTCCTTTTCCAGATTTCTCTCCAAAAGTACCTAAAATGACAAAAGGAACAATTTAGGGCAATATTTGATCAAATAATCACGAATCCGTGCTTAAATGACCCCTTAAAAGTGGTTCACTTTTCGCCTCATCAAATACCCTTACACTTGAGATTTGCTTGTCCTCAAGCAAATGTGCTTTTATTCTAATCAAAATACAAGTTAGGGGTCATTTAACACTAACATAAAAGTAATTACAACAAATAATCATTCCACTAAAAATCAAAGACAAGCACGGAGGTCATACACTAGCACCTCACAAATAGTGTTTAGATACTCACATCTCTCGGGTGTAATAAAGTATATATCACAATAAGGAAATGGAAAACATCTCTCACTACCTGTCATAGCAAAATAGATTACCATAGGCTTGGGAAAGGATCAAACCTCCACCACTTGGCGTAAGCACCTAGGATAAACTATCAAAGAGGTATTTTTAAAGGGTTATAACGTTAAGTATAGGGATATGGAAAACACGGTTTTGTTGGATAAAGACAATATTTACTGGTGGCGAAACCATCTTGGTTAATTACATATACAATATGGCGTTGCTAAGCCAAGAGTAGACTCGACTTAAGCTAATGAATCAAAAATAACAAAAACATAAAACAATCATAAAATGAAACGGGATGGTAGTCCGTATGTTTTTTTTTTTCTTTTTCTTTTCTTTTTCTATTTTTTTTTCTTTTTCTTAATTTTTTCAATTTTTTTTTTTTTTTTTGCATACACTCTTACCCTACCATCCAAAATAATACATCATAGGGAATGTACATTCCCCTTACACTTAAATTTTTACATACTTTACAATAAATTACTCTAATGACTCGAATCAAGATAATCAAAACACTTGGAGTACTTTTAAGTTTAACGCACATATGGGGGTAATAATTTGATGTTCTTCCCATTACTCCATAACACAAGTACTTTACCCATGAGTCCCAATCGTCCCAAAACAATATGTACAAGATATGACTCGACTTAGCAACCATGTAATCAATTAGATAATTAACTAATGGTTTAACATGTAACAAAAATGCACTAAAGATGAGTGTATACACGGAAGGCTAAGGCGATTTGGTTGCACATTTGGGTGGGTTGTAACAAATTCTTCCTTTAAGTAAAATGCTTAAAGTTAGAAACAAAAGAGATAGTCTCGAAGGGGTGTACTAGGGGTTTCGTGTACTAAAAATGAGTACAACGCTTAGGTGTGGGAAAAATTAATTGACTTTACTAGCCAAGTAATATGACTTAAACGGTCAAGTAATTATGATACGGGTTTAAACACAAGGGTGATCCTAATGCCTCTTATCATGTAATAAATCCTACCACACGAATGTAGTCTCACTAGCGGTCTCGGGATGCATCACTAACGCAAGTTCTAGAATCTAAATGCTACCGGTACACTCATAAGCACTAATAATAAATGTTTTTCCTATCAAATCTAAAGGCGAACCTCACATATTTGGGTGAAAATTTTTTCTGAATGGTACGGTTTTATGCTAGTCATACAACTCCTATCCATGAGACGCTTGCTAAGGCTAAAGTTTCACTCCTAAATGTTGTAAAAAAATTTAAATTTGGCGCTAAAATTACACTAACAAGTATTTCTCTTAGTTTTATTACACACCTACCATCAAACAAACAAACTCAAGTGCAATTGTATCCTATAAGGTATCATCATTTACCCTCCCCGTACACTTAGGATGAACATTGTCCTCAACGTTCAATTAAAGGATGTAAAAGTAGAATAGGTAAAAGAATGAAAACAAATACTCCCCTGATTCGTTCGGTGTGGATAGTGTGTCAACAAGGTTAGATCTTCCTCCAAGAAAATGAACATTCAAAGCTTCCCTTCCAGAAAAATAAATCATCTTCTTGTCATATATAACCTGTTAAACCTGAGAAAACAAACAAGGCAACCTCGCGTAAAATCGGCGGCAATCTATATATACTAACAAGTCCTAGAAAACAATTTAAGATATAATGCTTGTGGAATGAATGTTTGCAGATTTCCTGGAGTTTATAAAACTAAAGAATTAACAAAAACTTTAAGACTCCGTTAGAAAAACAAAACTCGAAAAATTTCCAAAATTTTACACATGACGCCGTCAAGAGTTAACTCCTGATGCCGTCAGAAGTGACCTGCAGAAATCTTTTCGTTAAGTTTCCGGAAAATTTCTGGAAAAACTTATGTCCTACTTCCTGGAAAATCCTGCAAAACATCATTATGACTTGATACAAGCATTTAACTCTAACAAGTACTAATACACATGTTCATTTAATATTGTGGCGAATCAAGATCAATTTCGTTCTTAGAAACAAATTTGGGGTTTCCCCTTACACTTAGCTTTTGCAAAATACCTTTATATGAAGTTAAGACGAAGTTAAACAACAAAATAAAGCATTTTCACAATTTTAGTTTGAAACATGATCTACCAACAATAAAAATAAAGCATGCATACGGAAACAAATAACAATCAAACAATTAAAAATCACACAAAACATGGGTTGCCTCCCAAGAAGCGCTTTTCTTTATTTACGAGTCTTGTAGCTAGACTCAAGGTCATGGGCTATCATGTGACCTCATCGTTGGTCTCATTCTCTAGGTCATTTCCAATCTCGTGATCGCTTTCATAGTGCAGGTATTTTGGGTCTTCAAACTCAAAGACATCTTCCCGATACTTGGATCCGAGCTTACTAACATCCTTAAAGAATCCCCACGATAAATCAAAGGTGTTTTTACATCCTCTCCGAACATCTTCATCACATAAAACAAGTTGAGAACCTAGCTTATCAAGCCCGTCACAATCAATTCCTTCGAAGTCTTTCCTCTTGTATGGCGTTTGGTATGACACCCTCCTAATTCCATCAGTGAAAGTCATGATTCCGTTCCGGTCGTCAACTATTAAGTTAGTGATTTCACAAAAGGGTGCTCCGAAAACAACTTGCGATAACCTTGGGTCGATATAATCCTCAATGTTGTCCACGATCGTAAAGTCCATTGTGAACGCCATATTTCCTATGAATACCCAGATTTCATGATCTCTACCAATAACATTTTCTCTTTTATAAATCATTTCCCATCTACAAATATTGTTATAATGGAACAGGGACATAAAATTCTTAGGTAGAGACATGTCAATGTAGACAATATCGAAATACTTGTGACTAATCATATAAGGGATTTTGAGGTTATTCGGATCACGCCGCTTTATCCTTTCCGATCTTCCATCCTGTGATCCATATATATTACCATCTAGTGATGGACGATACTCATACACTTCCTCATTACCCATTCGAAAAATCACTTTCCTGACGCCATTGGTGAATAATGCACTACCATCCTGCTCATCAAGGATCACTCCAGATTCATTAACAAATGGTTTCTCGAGGACAAGGTTGGTTAATGTTAGATTAGTGACAGAGTCTTTGTCAACGACCACGGTAAGATCAATGTTATAGATGAAACCTCCGATCATAACTGATAACCTTTTCATTATCTTGGCGCTATCGACTCTTTTACACGAGATATGTTCAAGGAAAGCTTTGTTGTAAAGGGAGAGGGGGATTATGTTGATAGGGAGGTTAGGATCTATGTAAGTATCGGTTAAGCTTCTTCCTAGTAGTGCAAGAAATCTTAAAAACTTCAGAGTCGCTTCCCTTAATCTTATCACTACTCCCTATAGTAATATCCACCACATTTCCCTCAAGTTCCTCTATAACAAATTCACCCAAAATTGCTGGATTCTTCGTTTGCCCTTTTAATCTCTCTTTCGACCCATCCCATTCGCCTGACTCTTGTGCGACGAAGTCCTCGAATGAGTTGGCAAGGCTTTTGGCCAATTCATGGTCTATCTCTGGGGTCTCATCCTTAACTTCATGACCTTTATTTTTAGTTGGTTGTTGGCTCTGGTCAGGTGTAGGAGCAGATATTGTGGTGATGGTATTTACAAAATAGATTGGTCCTGGGGGGTTAGCATGTTCCCTGATGTCCTTCACCTTTGGTGACAGATGTTTAAAGAGTTTACTAGGACTTTTTATTTTCACAGGAGAAGTTGGCTGATTCATGATGGTGACAGACCTGACTTCTTTAACATGAATCGGTTTACTAACAGCGTGCTCTTTAATAGCGGTTAACAGATTACAAATCTTGTTATTCATATCGGCCTGCTATTGTCTAAATTGGGTCTCGAGCGTGGAAAGCTGTAATTCTTGAGAAAGAATGAACTTCCGCAAGGCATCTTCATAGCTTTGCCTAGGAGTGTTTTGTGATGGAAAATGCTCGGACCATTCGAGTGGAGGAGAATCATTGAAGGATACGCTCCGAGTTTGGTATCCTCTAATATTTGGTTTATCCTTCCATGCATCATAGGCCTCGCCAAAGTTTCAAGGTCCTCAATTAGCGGCGAGCTCTCTATCCTTTGTTTTATCAGCACGTGATGATGTGAATTCCTTAAAAGCATGTTTTGGAAGTTCCATGCAGTTATGAGTTTCATGAGGGCCATTACACAATTTACACGAAGAAGTGATTTTGTTCACTTGGCTTGAAGGCTTAGGAGCTTCGTAAGATTTCATGAGAAACTTGACTTGGTCCTCAAGTTCCATGATCCTACAGTTGGGAGTGCTAGAATTGTTCGAAGGCAAAGATATTGCCTTGATCGTTTTGTTCAAATCACGGGGATCATTCCAACTTTTGTTGTCATAGAGAGCAAGATCTTCTATGAGTTCCCATGATTCTTCCGCACTTAGATCACGTAGCTTGCCACCGGCCGATTGGTCAATGGTTCGCCTTGTGGAGAGATCGATATGGTCATAGAAGATTTAGACTTGGAGCCAAAGATCTATGCCATGATGAGGGACTTTTTAGAGTAAGACCTTGAAACGAGTCCATGCTTCATGTAGAGTTTCACCTTGACGTTGCTTGAACATCAAGATATCATTTCTAAGCTTAGTAGTTCTCCCCGGTCGGAAAAATTGAGCAACAAAACGAGTGGTGAGATCATCCCATGAGGTGATGGATCCCGCGGGTAAACATTCAAGCCATTGACTAGCTTGATCACGTAGAGAGAATTGGAATAGGCGTAATCGGGTCGACTTTCTAGTTACAACATCAAGGTCTATGGAATCTACGATTTTAAGGAAATCCTTGAGATGTTGGTTAGGATCTTCGGAAGGAAGTCCATGGAATGCACATCTGCTTTGCACCAACCGGATGGTGTCGGATCGCAAGGGGGACACATTGGCTCCTTGAGTGAGCTCAATAGTGTTTTGATAGCCTTGGTGGCTAGGTCGGGAATACTCTCCTAAAGTTCGAGGCCTAGGAGGTTGGTTTGCTAGTGGTGGGTTTTGTGGGTGGTTTTTTTGTGGTGGGTTGATGGGTTCAAAGATGTTACCACCTTCCATGATGTCGGATGGTAAAGGTTACGAACAAAGACACGAAGAAATGAGATAGACTAAAGAAAACCTAAAAATAAAAATAAAATCTTGCTAGAAAGGAATCTAGCAAGTAGACCTAATAAAAAGAAATCCTAACCTAGACAATAACTATTCCCCGGAAACGGCGCCAAAAACTTGATACGTGGGGATCGCACCAGGTTTTACCTCTCGAGGGATCTCGAGAAGCTTACAACCCCCACCAGGCAGTGTACCTGATCGTTGTAGTATAGTATAGTGACAAGTACCAGGGGATTGATCGTTCAACTCAGGAATAGTGTCGCTAGGATTAGAAAGCCTCCTAAACTAGGTCTAGAGGTGAGGGATGATTATTTTTGTATTTTTATATTTTATGAAAGCAAGTAAAACTCTCGGGTTTTGAATAAGTGGGCGGAATTAGTTGCTAGCCAACTAACCCAAATAACTACAAATGCAATCAAAATAAAATAACAGAATTGAAAATGAAACTAATTATACTAATGTGGTGGTGACAATAATGAGGAAAATTGTGTTTAATTAGGTTTCGTTACTCCCTAGATATCTTTTACAGGTTGATAGCTTGTTACAATTGCATGGATGACGGGTCATATTCCTTAACACTAGTCGTAGGGCCGTGTACAATATTCCCTAACTCTATAGGATTCTACTTCACTCCTATGTCGAGCCGTTAGAAGCTCCTAATATGGGATCATTAGAATTCTCCTACGCATTAAATACAACAAAAAATCGTAGTACACCTCCGATCATGTTACTTAAGACGTCCAAGCAAGTTACCAATGGAAGTCTGCCAGTTTTCTTAAGCCTAACATCGAATACAATCATCCGTAACAATTATAAACAAACAATCAACCTATAATCAACATCTAGGTTTCACTACATCTAAGCAAACACAAAGGAAATCTAGCCTAGCATATTAAATAGAAGACAAGTGTAAGATATAAACAAACAACACATAAACATATTGATTGATTTGAAAGAGTACTTATCTCTAATTGAACATGAAAGATTCAAAGGGTTGAAACCCTTGAAAAAGCTAGAAAATTCGGACTAGGGTTTTTCCCTCAAAGTTGCACACTAATGAATGAAATTTAGAAAACTATATATAGATTTTACAGGGTGACGGCGTCATGTGTTAAGTTGTGACGCCGTCAACTCGCCGCCTTAATAGAAATCGTATTGCCTAGATCTGATTTTGACGCCGTCATGTATAAAAATCTTCTGGGCCGTCATGTACAAATGGACCCTGACGGCCTTGGTGACGCCGTCAGGTCCTATGCTTAAGAACACTCTGGACCGTCACGTGTATTTTCCACTTCCACCTCTTTTGTAACTCTTGACGCCGTCATGTAGAGAGTTGTGACGCCGTCAGGGACTCTTCCTAGCAAGGAAAATTAAGACTTTGCCGTTTTCTTCACTTTTATGCTCCAAAAACGTCCAAAATATTTCCTTTTCCAGATTTCTCTCCAAAAGTACCTAAAATGACAAAAGAAACGATTTAGGGCAATATTTGATCAAATAATTACGAATCCGGGCTTAAATGACCCCTTAAAAGCGATCACTTTTCGCCTCATCACCTAGTCGTAGTAGGATGACATCATGAATGATGACACCTCCAACTAGATGTGCTCGATTGAGAGCATTAATGCATTATACATTAAAAGAATAAGAATACTTCACAATTTGGGAAACTATTATTATGACTGTCTAAAGTAGGTGTTTTGCTAGCTTCAAACACACTATGGAATGTATTGTTGCAATACTCGTATTGTACTTGAATGCATACATACAAAAGGACAATCATCATTCAAAACATTTTTGAATTTTGAAACAAGTATTCTCAAAGTTTACTCAGATGACTACTTGTTGTCATGTACAACAAAATTGATCATGGTGGAAACATCGGATTCCGATCTATATGTTGTCTTGTGCATATATGTTTTTAGTATTTGGATAATGGAACTGTAAACAGTCATATTATATAATGAATTGATATACCGGGTATAATCGTCTTCATTTATACTACTGTGTTCTATATTTGCATGTTTAATCCATGAATAATTTATTTATTCTAAAATTGTCCATTGCCAGTTGACGATACGGGAGTATCATCGAATAAAGGCAAATGTGAGCGTGCTGGTGATTTATTTACCAAACTCACATGTTGTTCATTGTGATGAATATTGGAATGACCCAACCTACGAGTATTCACTGCATGGATCGGCGTCAATAGCTAATCTCGCAAATGGTTATGTATCTTATCCTCAGACTTGAGATGGAAGTAGGTCTTGCATGTGTGGAATTTCATTCTTTGATATGGTTAAACGTTGTCCTGAATAAGGTAGTTATAAAAACCATCTTCAGGAGTGATATGAAATGCATGAATGACACGTGTAGTCAAAATAGGATTTGTTCCTCCACATGTCATGGAGTTAGATACTATTGGGCCCCTCGAAGAATTAAATAGATGTTTGTATGGCTGTACCCAAATGAGATTAAGATGAATCTTAATTCACTTGGTAATCTTGTTCAATATCTAGATCGAGAAACATAATAGTTAAACAAATAGAATGACTTCAATTCATGTCTAGTGTTCAACATAGTATCTGTAACAAAAGGATGGATGACATATAAACCATTTAAATGAGACGTTTAAGAAACTACCATCTCATATTTCTAGGGGCATTGGCGTGTTACTAGACGCTAACCTTTGTTTGTATAATTACTTGATTATTTTGACGTCGCAAGTGGGAGCTGTTGGAGTATGCTCGTGTCATAATAAATAATTATATGGCTAGACATATGTGAGCCTATGGGGTCACACACTTATACACAAAGACACCATTGTATATATTGTATTTATCGTATTTACAATTTATATATGACTACGAACTCGGGATCAATAACGGGCTACTAATAACTAAGCTAGTACTTAGTTTATTGGATTGGAACAACAAATGGGCAAGCCCATTTAGGGCCCCCATGGCAAGCCTAGGTGAGAAAGAAACAAGGGAGAAGCTCAAGGTTGTTAAGTGTAACATTATTTGTTATAACCTCTTATTGATTTGGTCAATTAAGTTTATCAATCACATTAAAACCTTACCAACTTTCTCTCCCCCTTCCACTAACCAAAAGCCACGAAATTATAACACACCCATATTAGGGTTTGTGGTTTTGGAACACATCTAACCTTATTCTAGTGTAGTTCAAGGCTAGATCGATGGTTACGAGGTCAAGACTAGCATCGGGTGGTGATCGATGATGTGTAGTGTGGATCAAGCATAGAGATGATCTCCTTAGATCACTTGGGTTTTATTGGTGATTCATGTACATTGGTGAAGGTCTCCATACGATTCAACCGATCACGCTACAAAGGTATAACCTTGTTGTTATTTATTTGATTGATCATATGACTCTATGGATCCTTGTTGGTGATATTTTCCGCTGCGTTTGAATGATTATTCTATGGTCATTTTATTCAACATCACCTATATTTAGGACTATTTTGTTTCTTTTATCTTTATTGTAATCAATATGCTTCAAGCATATTGAATGTTGTAATGATGTTCGTATGAGTTATATGATCATCTTGAATGCTTTTATGGTTTTGATATCTATGTTTGCTTTTATCTCTTGCTTTGCATATATTTTTCTTATACTCGTAATATGTTTTTGTAGCCAAGCATTCCATAGCTCGATTCCTTGGTGCCCTCGAATGAGGGGGAGCTTTCTACCCGTCTAACTTCATTTATGAAGCTAGTCGGCATAACCTTTTTGATTCTACAAAAAGGGGGGAGAAGTGAATATAAACTCTAAATACTTGTCTAAAAATTAACTTTTAGTCTTAATGAGTTTAGGTTTTGTAATCATCAAAAAGGGGGGGATTGTTGACATAAATAATGCCTAAAAACGTTATTAATATTTATCGATATCTCTATGTTTTGATAATTACAAAACGTAAACCGATTGAGCTAAAAATTATGACGTAAACAAGCATTTAGTCGTAAATATTCACTTTACATCCAAATCACTTAAGGTATGAATAAACAAAGTATTTATTGCATTCTATGATTAAAGGAACATTTTTCTTAAACAATAGACTTTTTATAAAATGTCACAAAACATTTTATTTCTTTTACAAAATCATTTTTGGAAATAAAAGAATATGTTTAAATCATTATAAATATATGAATTCAAATTTTCAACCAAAAATGGCAAAAATATTTCAGAAAAACCTTCCTCACTAAAAGACAAAGTTGAGCAACGTTCAGAGGGGCGGCCCCCTTAATTAACTAGGCGGCCCCCTTAATTATTAAGGGGACCGGCACACTTTGCCTATAAATACTGGTTCATTCCTGCAATTTTTCTCTACTTTTTGCACTCTAAACTTTCTGATCTAAATCCCCTTTCTTATTCTTTCAAACCCTTTGATCATATAATCATAAATCTTTGTTTCCAAGTGATCCAAAGCCTCATCCATTCAAGTGCAAGAGAAGAATACTTCTATCCATCAAGACAAGAAGTATTAAAACTTAAGTGTGACCTCAACATCTAAGTTGTTTGTGTATCATCACTTATATATTATTCATCCATTTGTGTATAAGTTGTGAATATTAGTTAGATAAGTGTATGTATAAGGAATTAGGCTAGTAAGGTGTGTAGGTAGAGAAGTTGTGAAGAGATAGTGGTGTTAAATTAGTATAGGTGTGAAGAAGTAGTGGTGTGATCAAGTAGTGGACAGGTGTGAAGAAGTAGTGGTGTGATTAAGTAGTGGATAGGTGTGAAGAAGTTGTAAAAAAGGTGTGACGAAATTGTGGTGTGATAATTGGTGTGTAAGGTTTTCTCCGGCATAAGGGAGCTTGTTGAGATAGTGAAAAACTCTCGAGTTAGGTGCTCGGGGAGTGGATTAGGGCAAGGAAGGTGTCCTTGTAGCCGAACCACTATAAATCTCTTGTCTCGCGGTTCGATCTTTCCATCTATCATTTACTACTTTACTTACTTTTTTATTTAGCTTATATATACTTGTTTATATTGTACAAGAGTAGATTTCACATAAACTCGAATCAACATTTTTGAAACAAAGTTTTTATAAAATTAAAAAGACGTAAAACTATTCAACCCCCCTTCTAGTTTTCCACACCTTGTAAATTACTTGAGGATTGTTTTCTGAAACACGTTACTTATTAGGTTGTGCCGACCCAGTACCGTTGTGCTTATACTTTCTTGATGACATTATGCTTGATGACCTTGTGCTTGTACTTTCTTAATGCCGTTGTGCTCTCTTACTTTTGATGCCATTGTGTTTACTAGTTGATACAAGTTGTGATTCTTGCATTGCTGCATACTCAGGTGAGTTCATAGCCCCACTTTTATCTATTTTAACTACTTTGCAAACTACTTGGGGTCAGATACATGCTCTGTTTTTACTATGATCACAATTGTTTGAAAACTGTTCTTTGAACTGAAAATTTATGTATTCTAGTACTGTGAGTGAAACAGTAGCCATTTTGAGTAACATTAGATAAGCACTAAGTACCGTTTTTGCCACTACTAAGACCCTCAGATCATGAACCATTAATCACCTGCGGGTGAGCGCGAATATAGGGATATAGGCCTATAGGAACTGACCATCCCACTCCTTTTACTAGATAGGCAAATTGCGGTGTACTTTACCAGGTATCCGGCATGTACCTGGTCTTAGGGGCATTTATTATATTATGAAATTCCGAGGTTATTGTCGACTTATGGTGTTTGTTAATGTTTTGCGTGCCATGAGCTTAGTGTAGCGGTAATATATTTCGGGCGTATAACAACATAGCCCTTTTCTTTTGAACTTGAAATATTGTGATCAAGTACTTTACTTTAGACCTATGGATTCACTCAACCTTTGTGTTGACTTTTAGCATGTTTTATCTCAGGTGTTAGATCTTTTCCACTGCATATCTTACTTTGGAGTAGCTTGGCGAAGGGCATGGCACGGTCATAGAAGACTCCGAAAACCGTTTGGGACCATTTTAAATCTAATTTTGAACTATAGCTTCCGCACTATTTTTAACTGATGTAAATTGAATATTTTCAATTATGAAATTTCTTCTAAAATGGTTTATGTAAAACCGTTCTTTGTACCTTTTGTTGTGATAATAATCGAGTAGCACCCCTGGACTTGTATGCTTCCGCTGATCCGGTTTTTGGGGTGTTACAATCTCAATGACGACAATAGCGACTAAAATGTTTAAGTTTCATATTATTAGTATGTGTTGTATTTTTTTATTTTCGTATCGTATGTTGTTATTTTCGTATCGTATGTTTTTATTTTCGTATCGTATGTTTTTTATTTGATGAAATAAAAAAATTAGTATGTTGCAGTATTTTTATGTTTAATGAAATTAATTTAGTTTATTTAATAAAATGAACAAAAAAAATAAAGTTGTAAGTGGTAGGTTCGAAATGTGTAAGTTGAAGTTAGTTGTTAGGGGGGTCCATTGTGGAGGTTTGTTAAAGTGATGTGGCACTTCGTGGGCCCCAAATGACGAAGTGAGGGTGCTCACTGCACCTAGTGCTCTTATCACAAGTAACTACAACTTACTCATTTGAGTCCCACCACTTTCTATTTTATTTTTATTCAATTTATCAAATAAAATAAAATTCATTCATTAATATTAAAAATACAATAAAACATATTAAAAACATACAAAACTTAAAATAAAGATACGAAAAACAAAAAACGATACGGAAAAAAATAAACACGATACGAAAAATAAATCATACAACACCGTTAAGCATTTCATTCGTCCCATTTGGGGTGGTTTCTCAAAACCTCCCACACGTGAACATATTGGAAGCTTCTCCCACCAAAGTGTTGTTCAAAAATGGTCTTTGCATTCTTGAGATGATCACTGTCATTTTCCCCGCTTGTACGCTGCAAATGTTTGTAAATAGCGTTGAACTTTTGACATTCACAGTTAAGTTTTGTCCATTTACCCGTGACCATATTTTTGTTACGATTGTTATCGTCAGACTAATTGTTAAACATGTCTACAACCTGGTTCCAAAAGGAGTATTCATTTTAGTTGTTTAGGTCTTGGGAAACTGCAACCCAAACTTCAGCTAGCAAGTTTTCTTTTTCTTTTGATCAACGAGTATTCATTTTCGATGTTTGGACTTTGAAACAATTATGTAAAATGGTTATATATAGAAGTATGTGAAAAATAGTGTATTATAGTATATTATTTATAATGGATAATAGCCGTTTGAAACAATACGAGTGGGATTTATTCAAAACCAAAATTCAAATTCAAAATGCTACGGTTCGAGCGGGATCCCACCAAATTCAAATTCAAAATTCAAATACGAGCGGGATTTATTCAAATTCAAATTGGAATTCAATTTCTAAAAGTTGCTTATATATACACGCAGAGTGGAGTTGTTTATCACACACACAACTCACACACAGATTCTCAACAATGTCTTACAAAGACTTCTCCCAACAATTTCCCTGTCACCACAACTTCTCACAACAATTTCTCAGTCACCATGACTTCTCATAACAATTTCCCAGTGAACACGACTACTTGAGCACCAACCCAACGGAAAATGAACTGGTTAACACTCCACCGGTAGATATCTTTCTGGTATTCCCAACAGAAAATGAACCGGTTAACACTCCGCCGGTGGAACACCAACCCAATCAGTTTAATCTTACCGAGGAACAACTCCGACTACTTGAGCAGGATGAGGAAGTACTGAGAGAAATACAAGAAAACAAAGCACGTGAGGAAGCTACTCGTAGGGAGTAGGAAGAAAGGGAAGCAGAATACTGCATGAACAACTTGTTTGACATTCTCGAAAGAGATTATTTTGAGGGCAAGTTTGCGGATCGCGAATCTTCTTCCGACGAGGGTTATAACACAGACTTTTCATAATAATTTGTATTCCCATTATCATTTACGTATCATAGTTTGTATTAATCGTACTTTGTATTTTCAATTCGATGTTTAAAGTATTTTCAATTCCTAGTTTAAAAAACATTACAAAATTTATAAAACATTACAAGTTTTATTAAAACATTACAAGTCTTATGTATTTTCAATTCCTAAATATATAAACATTACAAGTTTAAGGGAAAAAAATAAAAAAACAAGGCCACTGACAAAACAGTACCAAAAGGGGGGAATTAGCTTCGTCGTGCAGACGACAAAGGGAAAAGTGGCGAACGGTGGCGAGGCTAGGCGTTGTCGTGGCGAGCATTGGCGAGGGTGCCAGCGTGGAACGGCGAGCAATAGCTAGCTCCACACCTTGTGCTCTAAGTGATATAGATGTCCGATGATTAAATGTATGCCTAAATAATTTATCTGTGACATGTGAAGTATAAATTTTCTATTTTCTAGTCCTTAATATTGATAGTGTCAGGTGTTATTATATTAGAATTAGTCGTATATTTAGGCATGGACTTTAGTCATGCACATCATTTTCGATACGCTATATTGCAATTGCATATTGGTAGACTTGTGAGCAGCCGTAATTTTATTTTTCATTTTTTTTACTTTTACAGAAGCCAATGGTTTTGAAAATTCGGTCGAGCAAATCACTTGACCGATATTCAAACCGGTGTAGCCCTTTGTGGGCATGAAAGCAAATATCGGTCGAGTTGCAAAAATACAAACAATCGGTCGAAATCCCGACGATTTTACACACACTTTCTCTCTTTCTTGATCACCGAAAATGACAAGTTGGTCGTGTCTGATCATCGAAAAGAGAAAACTGATGTGGTAGAAATAACCTGAGTTACCACTGTGCCCGGCCTAACAAATATACTAAGAAATATCCAGTATATTAACAACCTTTTTAGTACTTTCTTTTGAATACGAAGTACGGAGCAAAATTTATTCGGAATATGCAAATGGGTCCTAACTTTCATGTAGGTTGTCCCATGATCATCATTAATCATATCTGCTTGTCGACTTGCTACACGCCACACATTGAGATGTTTTGCGACAAAAAGTTAAATATTGGTAACGTTTATATATCATTACTTCATGATAGAAAAATAAACTTTTCCTCAAATTTTAATTTTCAAAATGGTCGATGTTTGAAACTTAGTCTCGATGATAAGTTTATGTCCGAATATTATATGTATATGCTTATATTACACTATACAAATATCCGCGCAAAATGACAGTTTATAGCGGTAAATAATTATATTTGCGAAATCGTAATTCTGCTTTATCTTTTATGTTAAATGTTTGTTTTTTAATATTAACTAGGTGGATTATCCGCGCGTTACCGCGGGGTGTTTTGCCAAAGTAATTAGTCGGAAATTTAAAAAAATAAAAAATAAAAAAAAAATAAATAAATAACGGTCGTTGCTACAGTAACTAACGACCGTTAAAAAATTAACAGTCGTTGCTACAGTAACTAACGACCATTAGTTACTGTAGCTACCCGGTGTTACTATAGCATCTGGCCGAAGTTACTGTAGCAGCTCTCACAGGGCAACTGTAGCTGCAAAAGGGGGCTGCCCAGCCTGCTAAATGTATAATAGGGATAATATAGTGTGTTTTTGAAAAGTTGTCAGGTTTAGAATTAATATAGTGTGTGTTTTCTAATATTAATATAGAGTGTGTTTTTTAAAAAGTTGTCAGGTACTTAAGGTATTTATGCAAATTACACTAGTCTAAGTTTCTAGATTTCAAAATTCAAAATTTCATGAAGACACATACACTCTTTATAAATAAGTAATGATAGGGGTGGGCAAACGGATCGGGTGGACCGACAAAACCGATCAGACCGGACTGGACCGGACCGAACCGATCACATTCGCTCCGGTCTTCGGTCTAGGCTTTTTGGCTAATTCGGTCTTCGGTCCGGTCCGGACCGACCAAAAAACTGAAAAAACCGAAAAAACTTGTCAAATCTTGCCTATTTGGACCGGACCGGACCGAACACATTCGGTCTCGGTCTCGGTCCCGGTTTTTACCTTAATTCGGTCTTCGGTCTTGTCGGTCCGGTCCGGTCCCAGACCGATGCTCACCCTTAAGTAGGGATAGGTGGGTACCAGTGCATAACAATGAAAATTCGAAACGTTAAACAATTGTAGTTGTGAAATTGTGAATAAATGCTTCGTGTATGAATATATTATTTATGGGGATATGTTGGCTATAATTAATGTAGTCAATTGGCTATAATCCTTAACTAAAATTACACAGTAAAGGATTCAGTAACCTACAAGAATAAACTCAGAAATCGACGAATAGACTCAGGGACCCACACATTATAGCATAAAATTGTAAAGAGTTGGCTATACTAAATTGTAGCTAATATATTCTCATTATTTATTGGGTTATACTTTCAACTTATAAGTAGTACTATATATAAAGTGTAAGTGATATTTTTTTAAAAGGTTCAAAATTGAGTATTGTTTAGTTGACTATTATATTCTTAATTTATAACGGTACTTCATCCGTTTCAAAATTATAGTTCACGTTTGATTTTTCGGTCTTTCTTTCTCAACTTTAACTTTAAATAATTTTGTTTGTGTTATAAAATACTTGATGAAAGTTATACCAATGAAAATACATTTAAAACTCAATCTATTCATATATATTGCATCAAGTATTATGTAATATAAACAAAAATAGTTAAGATAAAAGTTGAAAAATGAAGATCGAAAAGTCAAATGAGGACAATAACTTTGAGTCGGATGGAATCATTTATCACTAAATTAATATTTTAAATATTGTTTAATCATTAAACTTTTATCATTTTTTTGTTTCTAACCTATATTATTTTCTTTCAATAACTACAAAATAAACTCGTAAATTTTGCATCAAAAGTCAAACAAGAATCATGATTTCATAAGTATAATTATTTACTACTATACACAATCGTTTTGTGCGAATATTCATCTAATAATATCGAAAAAGTATGGGTATATTAAAATTTTGTCTGTCCACATTTTAAAAGTTTTATTACAAATGTGTTTCTAGAGATTTTACTGTAAAATAACATTAGATCAATACATAATTAAACCTCGCGTATATCACGTATAATCACAATCACACGAAAAAGAATAGAACCCTTAATATACTATATTTGATGCATAGTTTGTACAAAGTTTGCATCCATATAAACCTTCATATTCAAGCAAGGATTACTTATAATGTGAAGGCATGGGCGGAGCTATGTGAGGACAAGGGAGGGTCCTCGCCCCCCTAGGTCCAAGCCCGTTAGTGTATTTATTTGCGATTTCATGTGTATTTTCGGAAAAAAATTTATTTCGGCCCTCCCATTTAATGTATTTCCCGAAAAAAATTTGCTTCGGCCCTCCCACAAAAAATTTTCTAGCTCCGCTACTGTGTGAAGGAATAGTATTTTAGAATCTAAATAACAGGTCTACAATGATATACAGTAAATAAATATTTAATGACGATTCAGTTCGTATTAAGAATTTGTGTATAAACGATACTTTATTTTAAGAAAAAAGTCAGAAGGATCATTGATGAACCAAATAATGAAACTTTTCAGTGCAAAAGGGAAGCACTCTCGGGTCCCCTACTCCCATTCTCGCAATCTCGCATGCTTATTTCTCGGGAAGTGATTTGCACACTTTTAAAAGTGATTAGCATACTCAAATTTTTAGTGTGTTAACATTTATACCCTCACATTATTTGGACTTATTCATATCCTGTAAAGGTATAAATGTCAAAATACTCATATTTTGAGTGTGCCAATCAAATTTGGGAGTGTACAAATCACCACCTTTATTTCTCTACATGTACATATGTTTTTTTATTTGAATGGTTTGGCACTTGAATCTAAATTTAAATTTAAGTTTGGTAGCTACTATGCTTTTGTCAATGAGGTGTGCTACACCCACCTACACTTTACAAAAATTTTCCCACACGCTGATGTGGCGGAGTGTTGATTGGTTGGTTAGCTGATGTGGCGGAGTGTTGATTGGTTGGTTAGCTGATGTGGCGGAGTGTTGATTGGTTGGTTAGAAAACCAACCAATCAACACTCCGCCACATCAGCGTGTGGGAAAATTTTTGTAAAGTGTAGGTGGATCTAGTATTTTTCTTTGTCAATACTTTACATAAGTACGCATATATTAATTAGATATGAATAACTCATTGGACAAATGTCACAAAATCAAGGCATATTTTGATTAAATTGTTGTAAAAATCACTATATAATATTGTTTGTCGATTAAGCCATTCAGTTATGTTTTAACTGTTGAAAAGCCTTTGTGGCGGTTTTAACTTATCTTTTAAGCTGAAATAGATTGATTAAGTTGTCGTGGCAGTCTTATTTGAATTCGATTTTGCGTTTGTATTTGTGCAACTAATATACATTATCAATAAAATTGTCAAATAAGTTTGTAAGATCAACGAAATCAATTAATTTAACCAAAATAATCAGTCAAACTCATCAAAAAATTGCATATGTATTCAACCTAAACTTGAAAGTGCATATACCTTTTAAAAAGCTCAAAAATTGAATATATCCATCTTAAACTACTAATTACATATATATAATTTCCAAACCTTTCATAATTTGCATATATATCATATCTAAACCTTTAATTTGTCATATATATCAAAATTATTATTTAATATAAATGTAAACTTTAAATTGTGGTAAGTATACTATGAAAAATACGTTTTCGATTTTGAAATTAAAAAAAAAAAAAAAAAAAAAAAAAAAAAAAAAAAAAAAAAAAATGCACACCCGTTATCAGAATTATAAATCCGTCACTGCATTCACTAGTCATCCATTGGCTCCGTCATGTTAATAGATTTCTAGTGAACTAAAAAGCAAGCTTCATCAAATGCAAACACGAGATATAAACACGTCATGAATAAAACAGTTACATACTAAATTTAACTACTCCGTATAAATCTAATCGGTATTTAATTTGTATAAAGAAGAAACATACCAAAAAAAAGTACTGACAATCAATTACTAGTAACACATTGAGATGGTCATCATTATTTCTGAAAAAATCTATCTCTACATTCCCCAATAAAACCATTAAAAAAAACAAAATAATTCACTCGGGAATAGTCACAAGCACCGGCCTCCACGCTCTTCTTAACAACAACCTCTGCCGTAACGTCCCCGTTAACGGCCTCCAACCACCACCACCACCACGTCTCATCACCAAACCACCACCACGACAACCACCACCGTCACCACCGTCATTCTCCGGCGAGGCCACCAACAAATCCTTCAACTTCCGTCGTACACCGCAATCCTTCCTATTCTCTGGCGAGCCGCCTTTCCGATCTGTAAACTCGTCACTAGTTGTTAACCGACGGTTGTTACCGGTTCGACTGAGCAGCATACGTAATGTTTTTCGGCGACGGAGGTGGATTACTGGACTTGATGATGGACTTCTTGTTGGACTTGCGGCGACGGTGCATTTCGTCGCTAGGTGTTTAAATTTTTGTAGTGTCGCCATTAAAGGATGTACAGTTTTTCTGGTAGTAAAGTGTGAGATGTGAGAGTGAATGAAAATTGGTGTTAAATAATTGAGGAAGTGAGGGTGAGGGAAGGTGTGATTAAAGTGACGGGAGGTGAGGTTAGATGAGATAAGGGGTGTTTGTGTAACTTTATGTATAAACATAGTTGGTAAATTATTTTCTTTTATAAATTATGCAAAATCTTTAACATTTATGTAGCTAAAATACTCGTGTACGTGAAAGTTTTATTTAAATTTTTTATGAGTTTTTGCATATATATCTTTCCGAAAACGCATAATTGCATATATATCCAAAGCATTTATAAAAACTATTGTATTATTTTTATAAAAAATTTGTACAAATGATATATATGCAGTTATTTACTTTGTGACGGATATATATGCAATTTTGCCTTATTAATATATATTAATATTTTTTTATAGATTTTTGTTAAATGAAATATTTTAGTCTCTTTAGCAAATATATTGTTGAGTTTGATATTGTTAAAATCTAACTATTGATATCATGTTTTAAACATTATACGTGTTTTATAGCATGTAATTACTCTAAAAAAAAAAAAAAAAAAAAAAAAAAAAAAAAAAAAACCTTTTTTTAAATCTCTTTATTTAAACTTGAATTACTTGCGTCGTTGGTAAGCTTGTTTCCAAACACACCTGTGAGCAAATATACTAATTAGGGATATTGTGACACGTGGAGGGGAGTGAGAGTGATGAATGAGTCGTGCAGTCCAACTCAAGTGAAATGGAATGTAGCTTATTGTACGTTGTGCAGTTTTTGTTTGTAATGTTGGTTTTTTGTTCTGTTAAAGTATCGATTGTGTCATTTTGTGTTTGGCGTTTCAGAAGTTAAAGAATAGTATTTTTGTTCCCTGATGAGGTTAATGAAGTGTTATACTTATAGTATTTAAATTCAGATGTAATGTTGACGTTTTCAGTTGTTTATTATGCGTTTGGTTACAATAAATGTGTGGAAGTGTTGTTTAAACAAGCAAACATTCAATTAAAATGCTTCAGATAAATTTAAGTTCGTAATAAATTAAAAAAATATTCTTGACTTCGAGAGGAGGGTTAATATTCTCTTATCTATTTCCGATTTATGTATTCATCATGTAGGGAGTTTGAACGAACAAGAAATTACATTTTTAATAAACAACTTAAAAAAAAAAAAAAAAAAAAAAAAAAAAAAAAAAAAAAGGCCTAAACGGTATAAATAAAACATTACCCGGATAAAACCAGTTACAACCATTATACTATCTATATAAAAGGCAGGCGCTAAAAGGCAAAAGAAATGAACAGTACTTGCTTACGGAAGTTGAACGGGCCACTTTGTGGTGCTCATTTGTTGTTTGTACAAGGTCGTACTACCCAATTGTTGGTAGTGGTCTGTGTGTTCAATGGGTATTGGCTACAAGTGAGTACCCCAACTATAGATGTTCCTGTTGAAACCCGTAATACAGATGTAATTACCCCGTTATTTTTATTACTACTCCGTAATATATACTCCAATTCCGTCAACACTCTCACCGCCTTTCTCCCTTAGTAACTACTACCATATATAATAAAAAACACACCACAGGATTCCAGAACAATCATTCATCTTCTTCTTCCACCATCTCCCAATTCTAGATTAATCCATTTTTCCCACTGCCCCACTCATCAAACGCATATACAAAACCAAACCACAAAATCACTACCCTTTTGATCGGACATGATAATGAGAGGATACAAAGCAAACGGGTATTGAAGCTCCAAAAGAAGAGTTGATAAACTAACTAGGTTTTTATTATGACATTTTTTTTATTTTTTTAATTTGAACCATTGAATTGGGTTTTCAGATTTTAGAGCGATATGGGTTCTTTGCAGCAGGTACCGATTCATGGATTTGGGGTCTCAATTGCAGTCGTATTGGTGGTGTTCTAGCCTATGATCCGTGGTACACACTTCCTCTTTTACAGCTTTCTCTTCATTTACAATTAATGATCTTTTTTTTTTTTTTTTTTTTTTTTTTTTTTTTTTTTTTTTTTACTGTTGGTAAGGAAGAGTCCCAGTGAGATTGAGGGTTAACAAAAAAAATACTATTTTTTTTAATAAAAAACTTAGGTGTTGTTTCTTTGCACACCAAATGTTCGACGAAATGTCTTAAGTGAAAATTGCAATGAGAGTTTTTTGTTTCTTTTTTTATACTTAAGCCTGGAAAATGAAGAGGCTATAAGTTGAAGCTGATATCACATAAGCCCACTAAAGTGAGCTTACGAGCTTTTTAGAACTCAAATAAGCCCGGAAATCGATAAGAAAAGCTAATCGAAACACCCCCATGATATATTATATACATGACCATGTGAGATGATTAATCAGATAGACATTTAATCCTAAATTGACTTCGGTTTGTTTTAGTAGAAATGTGATATACATGTATAGCTAGATGGTTAAGGTATACATGTATAAGTAGGTGAAATGAATGTGCTAAATACATATTCCCTTTTTCACTTTATACACTTGGTTGTACGTAAATTTGTTAATGGCAAGAATTGAAATTTCCATTGATGTTTGCACTTATATTGAAGTCGTTTTTTGGCAGGCCTTTTATGCTAACGCAGCCATTTTGGTTTTTTCAGGCGATAGGCTGTGATCAATGTTGGTGGGCCCTGAAGAACTTGAGACTTTCGTATCTTGCCAGGGCAACATGCTATGTTTGCAGCCACGACGGCCATGTCCTGTTTTTACGGTGGGTACTTATCTGAGCCTCATTGTTGCATGTGTTGTTTTTGGATATAATAGGTTGTGTTGAGACTTGGTGGTTTTGGCTAAACTTGAGACTGTTCATATCTCAACACATTCACATGTATGTTTTATAGAATTGACCATTCATGTTATGCCTAACGCCCTTTTCAGGATTCAGAATTGTTTGGCTCAATTATATCTGTAGAAATACCATATTCATATAATTATTTTTGCATTTCAGGCATTTGTACCTGAAATTCCATAAAAGGATGCAGTTGGGCTCACTTGGCAGACTGCGCATAACATGGTTCATGTGACTCTTAGCCCACACCCTGGTCAGCCACTTGGGCAGTCACGGTTTCATTCATATGGCTACCTACTTCAATATGGTTTGTGCTCATATTGATTCAAAACTTTTGTTGGTAAATTTCTGTTTTCATTTATGTTTATTGGTGTACTGTGTTAGAGGTTTCAATTACCGTTTTAGAGGTTTTCATTTATGTTTATCTGGTATCTAAGAGATAATGTCACAAAGAACAGGATGTGAACAACAGACGAAGGTCAATCGATTCCGGAAGTGTAGGTGCACAGGAGAATGGTGATGTGTAGGATCAAGTAACGTGCCATATGAAGGTCGGTATTTTGATTATACGTAATTTTTTACTATTCAATAGTTTATAAATATTCGAGTGACAAGATATAGGAATTCTGGGGCAACAATTACCATTTTTAACCGTTTTCACTATGTTCAACCCATTTTTTCCTTCAAATGAAAAGTCGGATCGGTACAGCTTTGGGGTAATTTTGTGGAAACTTGCTACTTTGCTGAAACTATGTTTTCTCTAGGTAACACTTGCTATCGGCTACCAACATACAACCTACTACATTTTTACCCTTACATCCAGTTTTAGCGAGCACTTTCACAATCAAATTTCATGCTATACATTGACACTGAAACATGATACAAGTAAATTTTTTTACCTTAAAATAGATTAAGAGAATCCAAACACTATTTCCTAAAATGCTTATTTTAAGCAACCGAGTACTTATTTATAACCAAAATACAAAATAAGGTACTTATGGAGCTAAATGAATAGCATCGATAGTAGCAATTATGTCAAAGTGTAAATCAGTAATTTTAAGTTCATAGTATGCAAATTACATTTGCAGGTATATTCAAATACGCCTGCAAATTTTGATTTTAAACTTGAAAGGTAAATTCCTTTGACAATTTTGAATTGTATCTTTTTAGCTCACAAACTAACGTGAAAAAAATAAAGATGTGCGAAGGAAGATTATCTTGGTTTCAAATACTGTGAAAGACACACCCAATTTTTGGGGGCTTACTTTCCATGCCTCTCAAGCAGCAAAAAAATTCAAATAAGCGCATCTGAAATAGAAAGCAAGCGAAAGTGAAGAAGAAGAAAGAATAGGCATGCTTTCGTCTGCGGTTCATAAGGTGACATACAAAGGAGGAATTTGGTTTGATAAAATCAATTACGAGAGAGGTACTAAACATTAAACTTATTGAAATAAATATTCAAGTGCACGAATGTGATCAATAGGATCAACCTAATATGCATTATGGTTTTTCACCTATAGTGCTTTGCATGCTTATGGCCAATCAAACTTTGATGTTATATTGTACACCAATGAGGTAACACAACAATTACAAGTAATCTCAGTGGATTCAGTGACTTTTTAACCTTTTTGTTTAACGGTTATTTTTGGCCCATTTTGCAGGAAGAGAAAGTCAATATTTGTGTGATTTCGCTGCACTCTGGACGTGGCCAGGTTGACCACGCAAACCCTGGAGTTGTCAAGCTCCTTTCACAACGAATTCACTGAATAATTGGGACCAATCTCATTGCAGAATCGTGAGCGACAGTCACTGTCACTATCAAATTAATGATCTTGACTAAAAAATAAGAGGTATGTATCTAATAAATTTTGGTTGAATATTAAACGTGTATGCTTTTTAACAGCCATAAAAATTGACCCCCTTTGCAATTGCCATTCATTTTAGCCATTTGGATAGCAAGTTTACAAGTTTAACTACTTTTTAAAACAGTAAATTAAAAATTATATGCATTCTTTTTCCACATTATCATATTGTCATATACAGACCTAGAACATGCTGTTTTGGAAGTTACAAGTTATGCTTTAAAAATCTGGGTTACGATTACTTATTTAATAACCCTGTTTTACAAATGGCTGCATATTTTCCTAGAAGAACAGAAGAAGTGATAATGAAAACAAAGTCGTTGGCACACACATTTTTAGAAATGAGCTCAAAAAGACTAGGCCGTATTATAGAAGATGAGCACGTAGGAACCGTCGAACGTGATCTCAGATAGAGAACTTTAGCAGGACCTTGAAGCTTTAGTTGATAATTACCATTGTCTTCTTCAGGCACAAACTTATCATCATATTGGTTTGACGGAATCAATTCAGCATGTTAATGCCTTTATTTTTAGGCCTGTTATTAGATCTATCTTATATGAATCAATGTATCAAAATGCATAAGGTGTTTTAGAAGTCAATGTATAATGATATGGTGTTGGCACCTGAATTAGAGGCGATCTTGCAGGCACTACTACAAGAAATTGAGAATTTTAAACAACTCTGATATGACAATTAAGGGCACAAGATGTCGCGAGGAAGATTTGCTGCAACAAATATTTGTGAAGGTTCAAGGTTGTTGCTTTTTTTCATAATGAGGGACGGTGGATTTCTATTGCTGATTCTCTTGCAAACAGGGTGTGACCGCGGATTCCACGGTAATAGTAGTTGTAGCTCTACATTAACTTACATCTGAGTATATATCATGTGAAATTGTTATAATGAAATACCATTGTCCTTATAAGACTGATTGTACCAGTTTGTGTATACATTTATTTAGTAGTTTGTTGTGTGTTCTATGGAAGTTTTGTTTCACTTTCTCAAATTTACTTTCCTTTTGTTAGGTACTGATTTTTAAATATGTGACTCATATCTACTCTTTTGTTAGGTACTGCGACTACCCTATTGCTTACTAACATAAACGCGTCTGCCCCGCAACAACGTGATCCATAAACACAAAAGAAACATAAAAGTTACAAAAAAACCTATTCCGATGGGTCCTTCCTAAATAAGTTATCTAAAAATCAGTCTTTCTTTTTGTTTTCCCCGGCAATGGTACCAAAAAATTGACTTCCTCTTTCATTTCCTTCTTGATCAATGACAACAACCAAAAGAAGTTTCAAACGCATGCCATCTTAGGTATTCAAAATAATTGTCCACACAAACTCACCCGCCGCAACGCGCGGGCTACCCAGCTCGTTATATATATACGGGACTACTATGAATAATATACGCTAAGTGAAGCTCAAGAACTTTAATCAGTGGTATGTGAGTTGCCCACCAAACTAAAGGTTGCAGGTTCAAGCCTCGCTAAAGACATTATAAGATATATCGTAAGATAGTTGGCATAGAGTGTTAAAAAAATTGCCGTTAGAGAAAATACATATACACTAAATGAAACTAAAAACTTGTCCTGCTCATCACATTCTCACACAATATTCCGTGCAATAAAAACGAGATAAATGTTCATGATTACCTATAGTGAGAGAGGTTTATCGTAAGATAGCAGATTGGTGGGATTGCATTTTTGTGGAGATCTCTTCGTACGAGGAATTGTTGGTTTAGATTTCGAATCTTCTTATCCATTCCAATTTTAAGAAGCTACTGGAAAGTGTTTGTTATATTATGTGGTGGCTTGTTTGGAACTTCCGTAACAAAGTTCTTCTTGATTCGGACATTCCTTTGAAAGCGGCTCTTTTTGATGATATAGTGATCCGTTCTTTTTATTGGTGTAGATATAGGTGCAAGGCTTCTTTTAGTTGGGTGGATTGCCTTAAAAATCCTTATCTTGTATTTTTGTAATTCTCCTAACGTCTTGCTAGTTTCTTAATAAATTCCTCCTTAAAAAAAATACAAAAATAAAATAGAAAAGAGTTAAAGACTAATGTTTAAAACCCACCTTGTTATTTGTTCTCAGTTCTCACACAATTAGGGGTGTCAATCGGGTTATCGGGTCGGGTTTTGGGCTTGTTGGGTCGTGTCTATCAAGTTTTGAAAAAATAAAAACTAACGCGCAACCCGACCCAATAAGCTATCGGGTCTATCGGGTTAATTTCATCGCACAATTTGTTCATTTATTAAAATATCGTTCAACATAAATTTATTTAAGTATTAGACTAAAAAGCTCAATATAAAACGAAAGAAACAAAGTAATTACAAGTGGGGGTTGAATTGTTTTACAGTAGGCGTCTCATGTAGTAGCAAAAATATTTAGCTCAATATAAAAAGAAAGAAACAAAGTAATTACAAGTGGGGGTTGAATTGTTTGGCAGTAGCGTCTAATGTAGTAGCAAAAATATATACATGAGCTGAATTAGTTGTAAACTTGCACTGCACTAGAACCAAATCTGTAAATGCATTTTATCATTTTTGTGTGTAGCAAGCTTACTCATTAAGAAGTTTGACTAATAAACAAATGACAAAAAAGATTTATTTTATAAATTATAGATTTTTTAATGGATCGTTATAGCTTATCAGGTTTAGCGAATCAACCCGATAACAAACTTATTCAGACCTTAACCCGACCCTATTAGGCTATCAGGTTTATCGGATTGACCCGATAAACCTGATAAGCTAAGTTGGACCCAAATCAACCCGATCCTATAAGATTTTATCGGTTTTGAGTCGGGTTCAAGTCAGGTCGGGTTAACCCATTTGACACCCCTGCACAAAATAATCAGTACTACTTTGTAATTACTAGTAACAAATATATCTAAAACTGCTAATAAAGTAACCATACTCTAAAACATAAACAACCCACGTTATTAACTATTTCATAATAACTTCATTTCATATTCTTACCAAAAGCACTACAATATAATAACTCAAGACCGAACAGAACACGATATCATTCTCTAACAGTTAGGGAGGGTAACGTGACACTGCCCAGCCACACGTTGAGCATCCTGAGGAGTGACAAACTGGCGAAGTGTAGGATTGCGTAGGTACTCACAAAAGCAAGACCTTTGTTCCTTCACCTTTGAGCAACAAGCGGTCGATGGTGGTTGTGGTGGAGACGAGATTGCACCAGAACACACCATAAGGTCCATGTAGTTGCAATTCGCGGCATTCGTACTAGGTACTTGGCTCATGAGCACCACAAACATGAATGTGTATAGAGCAACCAAACTACATATCTTGGTGGAACTTTTCATTTTTAGTAGTGTTTTCTTAAGGACTAGAGTGTGTGTGTGTGTTGTGGTTTGAGCAAAGGCTCGAAGTACAATTTATAGATGAAATGGAGTAGGTGAAGTCGAGTTAATGCTGCAATGAGTCACTAGCAAACACTATCCAAATTGCGAAAAAATAGGTGCCAGTTCAATATCCTACCAACATAGGATCTAGGCTGTTTACAACGTTGTTTTTTTAATGGGAAATCATTAAACAATGATGAGGTGTGATGTTGAGGTTCAACGGTGAATCAATGAGGTTACGTGTAGATAGCATGATGTCTACAAGACGGAGAAACTTAAGCTACCCACAGGGTAGTCTACCCACTATGAATAAAAACACAATTAAAACATAATTAATGTTTTGTTGAAAGGAAAGAGGAGAATATTGTTCCTTATCTCTCAATGAATTAGTGTCATCACATCTGGGTAAACTACCCGATGGGTAGGTGTATCCATGCCACTACAAGACGACAATTGCACAAGCAACAATCCTTTGTGTATGTAAAGTCGTTCCTTCACTTACTACATTCTTTGCAGTTTGAAACGTTGTAACTTGAATGCAACTTGTTAGTTGCCTAATACTATGTAAAATGCTCATAAACATAGACATAAAACTAAATTTTAAGGTATAGATAGACCAATTTTCAAGATTTTTAAAAGGGTGTTGCACAAAAATTTTCAGACGGGTCTTGAACAAATTTTCTTTTATCATAAATAGTAAACTTAGCACCACAAAGAATTTTTGGGCTAAAAGTTGGATTATAAAGAGAAAGAAAGTAGCACAAATATTGTGGGTTTACATATTGAAATTTATACTTTCTGAAAAAAATAACAATTTGTAACTTAAAATTAGTTGCGACTCATGCCACAACTGATCCTCATGTAAGTTCGTCTATGAATTATTAGTATGATGCACAAACATTCCTGGATCAATAGGATTCTTTCAACAATTTTCATTAATAAGCAGCTACAGGCAAGGAGCTAGTGGAGTAAAAAAATAGCGAAAATTACGGCAGAGCCCCTGCCAAGAGGGGTGTGTCCCGATCTACCCAAGCTTTTTGGACATTACAAAACTACCCCAACATGTCGCGTATATAAGGTCACGACTAGAGCTGGCAATTTCTGACACGGACCTGTTAACACGACACGACACGACCTGCTCTTAACAGGTTTCGTGTCAGGTCTTAACAGGTTTCGTGTCTTAACAGGTCCGGACCTGTTAAGACACGAATAAAATTAACAGGTTTCGTGTCTTAACAGGTCCGGACCTGTTAAGACACGTTAAGAACCTGTTAAGAGATTATATATATATATGTTCAAAATTAACCCTAAAACACTTTCCTCTTTCTCATCTTTACTAGTCAATGTACGCCTCCAAATAATATGTCCGGTTCCAAAATTCCAAATCCAATACTCCATTAATCGATCCATAACTCCACAGACCACAATCCATTCCATCGATCGATCCATAACTCCATTCCCTTTTGTTCGTTTACACTTTCCATCAAAATCCATAACTCCTCCAATCGTTTATTCGATCCTATCATTAAAATTTAAAAGGTTTAATCGATCCTATCTAATCTGCCTATCATTAAAAGGTTGTTTCTTTTTATCTTTAGTAATCGATCCACTATTAGTTGTTGTTTTGATGTTGAGCTTGTTTCTTGTATATTGTATCAGTTTTATAGAGGAAACTATGGTGACTATTAGAGAATAAGAGTAAACTTGTTCATTTAATCGTATATTGCATCAGTTTTATTGATCAGTGTTTACATAGCTTTACTCTACTAGTTATTGCATAAATTTCTTGTATATTCTCTATAGTATATTGTTCATTTAATCGTATATTGCATCAGTTTTATTGGACTATAGTTTCTTTTGTCGTTCCTAATTTCCTATAATATTTATTTATGCATAGAATTAAACTACATAGTTATTAAGTGTTACAGGCAAGTATATTGTATCAGTTTTATTGATCAGTGTTTGACTATAGTTATAAATTAAACTATGGTGAGCTTGTTTCTTGTATATTGTATCGGTTTTATAGAGAGTTATATCTTATATGGTTGCTGATTTTTGATTATTTCTCTCTAATTATATTACTTGTTTCTTGTATATGCAGATTCAAATGAAATTGCTCTTGATCAGCTCACTGAAGATATAATGTCGCTTGATGTTAGTGTTGAATCGGATGCTTCAAACTCGGTCAACGTTTAAAGAGGTAAACTTTGAAATTTTTAAAGTTTGAGTTAACTAGTGTTTGGCAGTAGATTGTTCTTGAGGTTCTAGTTTACTTAGGTCATTTGGATAGTTTAGAATAGGCTACATCTTTAGTTTTAGTCATTTCCTTAAAATTTCAAATCTGCATAACTTGAGCTTTAAATCTGCATAACTTGATCAGCTTATCTAGTATTTTGATCAGCTTATCACCATTTTTAGTGGGTTGTTAAACTGCTTATCACCATTTTGATCAGCTTATCTAGTTACCTGCTGTCATGCACCATTTTGATCAGCTTAGTATTGCTCTTTGCCATTTTTAGTTACCTGCTGTCATGCACCATTTTGATCAGCTTAATATTGCTCTTTGCCATTTTTAGTTACCTGCTGTCATGCACCATTTTGATCAGCTTATCTAGTATTGCTCTTTGCGATTTTGATCAGCTTATCTAGTATTGCTTATTAGTTTGGATTGTTAAACTGCTTCCTATTTATCTGCTGCAATTTATAAAACACCACACTTATGTTGAAATATATATTTTTCTGCTGCATAAAGATGAACATCTAGCTGTTGAAATATATATTACTGGTAACAAAGGTTCATTTTCTGTTCTAATTCACTGCTGCAACCAAACTTTAACATCTCATTTTAAACCTATTGCCTTCATTATAAAGGGATTGAATATAGTTCTTGACTTTCTGTCATAAAATCCAACTTTCAGTACTCAATCTTTGTTCATAACTATTGCATCAGGTCCATAAAACCCACTTTCATAACTATTGCATCAGGTCCATACACCCATAGAGAGCAATTTTTAGTTTGTTCATTTCTTAACCGTTTGCCTTAAAAATTGATTCCTAACTTATTTCCCAGCTTGTGAACATGCCTATATTTTTAGATTAATTTTTGAATTTTTTTTTAAGCTTGTGCAAGCTCGCGAACATGCCACATCAGTCCACTTTTTTACTGCTTATTTTTGCTACTCTTGTGTCAAATGTTTGCCATGGGCCGAAGCCCAATCGTCCACCTAAATAGTCTAGTCTTTTAATTATTATTTTCACTTTTCAGGTTTGTTGAATTGAAGTCGAGGACACGAGATTACGGGTGAAGACTGAAGAGTGAAGACATTAGAATTGTTTACTTTTGTTTCGGTATGTATTAGTTATAAGGATTTATTAAGGACTTTTTACTTCGTTATGTATTAGTTATAAGGTTTTATTAAGGATTTATTAGTTATAAGGTTTAAATTTAGTATTTTTGTTAACAGGTCCCTTAACAGGTTCCTTATCGTGTAACCTGTTAACTTTCGTGTCGTGTTCGTGTTCTAAAAAAGTGACACGATTTTTTATCGTGTCGTGTTCGTGTTTAGGTCATTCGTGTTCGTGTCTTATCGTGTTCGTGTCTTATCGTGTCGTGTCAGACACGATATGCCAGCTCTAGTCACGACATACACGACATGCACGTGTCAGTTTATTACAACTTATGGAACGAGAAAAAAAAAACAAAAAAAAAAAAGTCGCGTACAAATATAAACGACATTATATATATGTACACGACATGTACATTTGAGCGATTTGTAAAACAAAATTTTAAAAACTTACAAAAAACACCCTTTAACTTTTTGATAATTACAACTTTTTTATATAACAAACTTAATTTGTCAAATATTTAGCAAATATCTAGCAAATTTGTTAATAAAAAAAATATCGTTACGAAGAGCTCTGAATTACGAACAAAACGAGCCCAATATTGATATGCTTTTGACGTACGTACAATTTAATAAAATTTTGAAATACCGTTTATAGGTTTATAAAATTATACTGTTTTTAATTTATGAATATTAAGTTTATATTTCCCAACGATATTCATATTTCGTAGAATTATACGTCTTTGTCCCTTGTGGTTTAAGCGTATGTTTTAAAAGTTTATAAAATCGTATAGTTTGATCACGACTCTGGTTTATAACCCTAAACTAATTACATTTACTAAAAACTTAACAAGAGTATAACACTATATAATTATTATTTTTGTTATCGGGGAAGTATTTATAATTTTGTTATTTTCTAAATTGAAGATTTTTAAGGTATATAAGTGACTAGTTTATTTTCAAAAAAGTTGTTCTAGTAATATACGTGTTTTGACGAAAAGTAAGTTGATCATTGAAAGCTAACATGTTCAATGTGGTTCTAATATGTACGTGCTCTTAGTTTTTTAATAAGTGCAAACTTACGTACCAACTACACATTTGCTCAAAGTAATATCGTTAGGTTAAATTTGGTACCGACCGAGGTCATTTTTAATGTTATATGAGTGGATAAAGAGATCTGCATTCGTGTTCTAAAAATTGAATATTAAAAACTGTATATTTTTATAAACCTATAAACGGTATTTCAAAATTTTATTAAATTGTACGTACGTCAAAAGCATATCAATATTGGGCTCGTTTTGTTCGTAATTCAGAGCTCTTCGTAACGATATTTTTTTTATTAACAAATTTGCTAGATATTTGCTAAATATTTGACAAATTAAGTTTGTTATATAAAAAAGTTGTAATTATCAAAAAGTTAAAGGGTGTTTTTTGTAAGTTTTTAAAATTTTGTTTTACAAATCGCTCACATGTACATGTCGTGTACATATATATAATGTCGTTTATATTTGTACGCGACTTTTTTTTTTTTTTTTTTCTCGTTCCATAATTTGTAATAAACTGACACGTGCATGTCGTGTATGTCGTGACCTTATATACGCGACATGTTGGGGTAGTTTTGTAATGTCCAAAAAGCTTGGGTAGATCGGGACACACCCCTCTTGGAGAGTGCTGAATATAAGAAGAGTCTGGGCCGGGTATATAGTTTATCCTATTCCGGTGGATTCATTGATGGTGTGAAAGCTGAACGGAAGCCAGAGGACGTTCAAAAAATCCTTGGGAAGGTGAAGAAGTTGAATATGGATGCCCCGTCTCTTTGGAAGCAAGAATACCACAAACTCTTTCAGGCGGATTATCCATTTGTGAAAAAGCTAGCCGAGGCACATCGTCTTCCGTTAGGAGATTTGATGAACTTCTATCCAGACCCTCCAGCTACTCAAGTAGTTCAACCGAAAGATGGGAATTTAAAGTCTCAAGAGAAGCCCTCCACTCTCCCTGATTCAGGGGTTGACAAAGATGTAGTTTAGGTTGATGTAATGATGTTTGTGTTTCTGAATCACTTTTTGTAATTATGACAATCGGCCTTATTTATGAAGATTTTCCTCCGGTTTTCCGGAGTTAGTTATTAATTATGTTGGTCGTTTTTTCTTTGTTTTTATTTTTATCTTCACAAACATTGATCGCCTTATTGGACGGAGTGTTATACACGATCCATTTAATTGGACGATTGGACGGGGTGTTAGTCACGATCCGTACGAGGACGGAGTGTTATGCACGACCCGATTTATTGGACGATTGGACGGGGTGTTAGTCACGATCCGTACGAGGACGGAGTGTTATGCACGACCTGTTTTATTGGACGGGGTGTTAGTCACGATCCGTACGAGGATGAAGTGTTATGCACGACCCGGTGTTAGTCACGATCCGTACGAGGATGAAGTGTTATGCACGACCCGTTTTATTGGACGATTAGACGGGGTGTTAGTCACGATCCGTACGAGGACGGAGTGTTATGCACGACCCATTTTATTGGACGGGGTGTTAGTCACGATCCGTACGAGGACGAAGTGTTATGCACGACCCGTTTTGACAAACTTAAAACACGAAGGTAGATGAAAATTTGCTTCCATTTTAGTGTGAAGCTTTACTTGCCATTAACGGTTACATATAAATGACAATAACATTAGCGGAAGCATTGACGAAGGTTGATGGCATGCCAAGTACGAGGAACTTCTTTTTCTTCCATAGTTTGGAGTTTGTAGGAGCCGTTGTCATAAGCCCCTATTATCCGGTATGGTCCTTCCCAGTTCGGACCTAACTTTCCCTGGTTTTCGACACGGCTTGCTTCGTTCTTCCGGTAGACGAAATCCCCCACTTTGAATGTGACCGGCCTAACCCTCCGGTTATAATATTGCTCCACTTTTGTTTTATACTTAGCTTCCCTTATTGCTGCCATTTCCCTTCGTTCTTGCAGTAGATCCAGGTTGAGGCGTTGCTCTTCTTCATTGAGTTCCGGATCGAACATCATAGTCCGATGAGTAGGCATTCCGATTTCTGCCGGAATGACGGCTTCGCTGCCGTACGTTAAACTGAACGATGTTTCTCCGTTGCTGGTTTTTAATGATGTTTTGAACGCCCATAGGACATTTGGAAACTCATCCACCCATCCGGCTCTTTCTCTGCCTAGCCTAGTCTTTATACCGTGCATCAGGCTGCCATTCGCCCTTTCTACTAGACCATTAGCTTGCGGATGTGCTACGGCTGTGTTTATCTGCTTGATTTTCAACTTCTCACACCAGCTCTTGAAGGGATCATTTACAAAGTTTGTCCCATTATCCGTGACTATGACCCTCGGCAATCCGAAGCAACAGACAATGTTGTCCCATACAAACTTTTTGACTTCCTTCCCGGTGGTTTTGGCCAACGGTTTCGCTTCTATCTACTTGGTGAAGTAGTCCACGGCGACTATGACGAATTTCACTTTCCCCGATGCCTCCGGTAGTGGCCCCAATACATCCATTCTCCATTGGTAAAAGGGCCATGGAGCCATGATGGAGGTCATGATGGTCTTGGGTAGCTTAGGTACCGGAGAGTGTATCTTGCAGGAATCACATTTGTCAATCTCTTCTCTGGCGTCCTTATGCATCATGGGCCAGTAGTACCCTTACCTCATGAGTTTTGCCACCACTGATCTTGGGCCGGAGTGCATTCCGCAAGACCCCTCGTGTACTTCCCTAATGATATAGTTGGCCTGTAAGGGTCCCACACACCGTAACATAGGGCTTAAATACGACTTCTTGATAAAAACCCCGTTTTCCATAACATATTGGGGAATTTTCATTCGGAGGCTTCTTGCCTCCGCTGGATCCTCCGGCCAAACACCTTCCTCCAGACATCGGATGATTGGCGTCATCCAGTTATCTTCTTCCTCCTCGACAATGACCTTCACACCTTTTTCTTCGGTTGAAGGTTTTTCTAACACTTCCACCAATATTTCTTTGGTCAAGTGATTGAAGGGCACAGATGCTAACTTACTTAGCACATCTGCCTTTTGGTTCTGAGCACGAGGTATGTTCCGGATCTTAAACTTTTTGAAAGTTTTTATGTACTCTTTTGTTTTTGCCATATATCGAATCATGCTATCCTTGGTAGCCGCGAATTCCCCATTAATCTGACTGACCACCAGCTTTGAGTCTACCCTTACGTCTATCAGTTCTACTCCCATCGTACGGGCTATACGTAACCCGGCCAAAAGAGCTTCGTATTCGGCCTCGTTATTAGTGCTATCGAACTTAAGCCGGAGAGCATACGTATGTTCCTCCTAAGAAGGTCCTATCAGCACTAAACCCGCACCGGAGCCTTTCTTGCTAGATGCTCCGTCTGTAAACAGTATCCATTCTCCCGGTTCAAACACGGTATAAATTTCCTTCTTCAGACCTTCGGAACCCACCGGCACTTCAGAGATGAAATCCGCAAGAACCTGACCTTTTATGGCATTTCTGGGAACGTACGTTATGTCGTATGCTCCCAGTTCCACGGAATACTTGGTCAGCCTTCCTGACGCTTCTGCTTTGTTCAGGATTTGTTTTATGGGTTGATCTGTTATAACTCTGATGGGGTGAGCTTCAAAATACCTCCTTAATCTTCGGGATGCATGTAGCAATGATAATGCCAACTTCTCAATAGGAGGGTAATTTCTTTCGGTCTCTTGTAGGGTACGGCTGACATAGTGTATCGAAAGCTGTCTCCCTTTCCTTTCTGTTAGAAGAACGGCGCTTATGGCGTCCTTAGCCGCTGCTAAGTAGACATATAATACTTCCTTTGGAATCGGGGTGGCAAGGGATGGAAGTTCCAATATAACTTTTTTAAGGGATTGGAATGCTTTTTCAGCGTCACTGGTCCATCGATACTGCTCCTTGTTTTCTTTGGAGATGTTCTTTAGCGTTTCAAAGAAGGGGAGCGATCTTTCTGCCGACCGTGCCAAAAATCTGTTTAGTGCCGCTAGTTTTCCGCCCAGGCTCTGCATCTCTTTAAGTGTTGAAGGAGACTTCATTTCAGCTGTTACTTTCGTTTTTTTAGGGTTCGCCCGGATTCCTTCAGATGTTATCATGTATCCCAAAAACTTCCCTTCTTCAACTCCGAAGGAGCATTTCTTCGGATTAAGCTTCATATTGATTCTTCTTAGGTTATGAAAGGTTTCGGCAATGTCCAACAGCATTTCTTTTCACTCTTGCTTTTAATCACCATATCATCAACGTACGCCTCCAGGTTACGTCTGATTTGTGATCGGAATGCCGAATCAACTAAGCGTTGGTAAGTTGCTCCGGCATTTTTTAGGCCGAACGGCATTTTCGTGTAGCAATAGGTTCCCTGCTCTGTGTAGAATGCAGTTTTCTCCTCGTCTTCTTCCGCCATTTGAACCTGATGGTAACCTTTGTATGCATCGAGGAAACATTTGTATTTATACCCAACAACCGATTGAATCTTCCAATCAATCTCCGGTAATGGGTAGTAATCTTTTGGGCATGATGAGTTCAAATTCTTAAAATCGATACATATTCTCCAACTACCGTCGCATTTCCTTACCAGCACTGGGTTAGAGATCCAAGTGGGGTACCGTACCGGTCGAACTATTCCGGCTTGCAGCCATTCCTCTACCTCCTTGAGTACCACCTGACTTTTTTCTGCGGAAAGACTACGTCTTTTCTGAGCTACCGGAGTATCTGACATATTCACATTCAGGTGATGTTTTATTAGCCGTCTCGGTACTCCGGTCATGTCGGACGGTTGCCAAGCGAACACATCTTGGTTTTTCCTCAGCAGTTCTACCATATATCTCCGGCATTCTTTTGAGAATCCTGTCCCTATCGTGATTAATTGATCCGGGTAGGAAGGATTCACCAGTACTTCTTCCGTAGTATTTGTTTCCCGGATTTCCGCTTCTTGGGGTTTCTGTTCCCTTGGTCTGCATTCTGTCTGCCGTTCCTCTAACCTTCTGCATTCCAGAACGGTTGGAGGGTGTGATTTTAAAGTTGCTACTCCGTTAGGTGTGGGGAATTTGATCATAGAGTGGATTGTTGATGGTATTGCTCTAAGTTCTTTGATTCCTGTTCTTCCCTAACGACTTACTGGTTTCGCCGGAAAACCCGATTAAGGACGTGGTGGTTTTCTGGAGACCCGATCTTATAGATGAGCTGAGATTACGGAAGCAATGCTCGTACATTACGTTCACGGACGATCCTTCGTCCACATATATCCTCCGAACCAAATACCCTGCAATATTACCTTCCACTATCAAGGATTCTTCCGACAAGTCGTATGTCCGGATAGGAGGAAAGACTATCGGAACACTCTTCCACTCTTCTTCTGGTTCTTCATACCTCCGCTTCCTATCCCCCGGTGAACTCCTGATCATGTTGATCACTTTGCCTTTCCCTCTGTCATTTCTTCGAGGGGGATCCCTTCCATTTCCCCCTTCACGTTTTCGGACATCTTTTAAAAGGTGATCTAGTTTACCAGACTCCAGGGCAAACTCCAATTCCTTCTTCAACTGATAACAGTTGTTCGTCAAATGCCCGTGTTCCCTGTGGTAGTCACAGAATTTGTCCTCGTTCTCTTTTCTCGGCCTGCTACCGGTGGGGGGAGGTACCGGCAGATTCAGATGATGCTCGGTGGCCAGGATTTCCCTTGGAGGTTTGACTAGAGACCCTAGACCCGGGCGGTTGTATATTTGTCTGAACGGTTCATTTCTTTGATTATCAGAAGGATACAAGTCGCTGCGGCTATGGGCGTTCCTCGAAGGGACGTAAGGGTGATGTGGGTCTCGGCGAATATCCTTTGGTCTGTGTAACAATCGTTGTTTTGGCAGGTCAGTTTGACTGATAGTCTTGACTCGGTTGACATTTGTTTGGTGTGTCTTAGGTGTTTGAAGTGATATAGTTGAGTTTTAGCACTAAATCCCTTTGCGTAAATAGTTTTATTATGATTTGGAAAGTTTGGAATTTGGGAAAGTTCATTTTGATCACCTTTGTGGTGTAGAAATGACTTGTGTAGTTTTGGTGTTTTGTGTTTTTGCGTAACGAGTCTTCGTTCAAGTGTTTGAGCGTTAGCGGGTTACGAGGAGTTTGTTTTTATGAGTTACGTTTCAAAAGAGTGTGGAATTCTATTTTTAGAAACTTTATTTTTGGAAATGATATTTTTCCGGGTTGTCGTAAAAACTGAGGTTTATCGCGTAAGACGCTAGGATTAGTTACAGGTATTTATAAAATATGAAAAGTATGAGGTTTTGAGTGTAATAAATAAATTTAATAAAAAAAATATAAATATATATATATATATGGAAAATCGGCTAGAAGGGATAAGGAGGAAAAAGGAAACCTAATTTGAGTCCAAATATGACTCTTAGGCCCGAGGAATCCTAGCCCAACCCAACCAAGCCCAACCCCTACCCATATAAGCCAAACCAAATGACCCAAAGCCTCTTTTTCTCTGTAAAAGTTGACAAGGGGGAGAGGAGGAGAAGGAGAAAAGTTAGGGTTTCAATTATGTGAAGAAAACAAGCCTAAGGTATGCCTAGTAAACCCTTAATTGTTCAATTATTGATTAGATTCATGTAATACAAGTTATGATGGATTAGGGTTTGTGTTAAATTCTGTAAATTAATGTTATTAAACATGTTGGGATCAATAATTAGTAATAGTATGATGCTTGGTTAAGAGGATTGAGCGTAAAACATGTTAGTTATTGAGTTAGGGTTTGGACAGAAAAGTAGTGTTGTAAAGATGTGAGTGTAATTAACAGATGGTGAGGAGTTAAGTCACAAATTTTTGGTCTAAATTGAAGTTTAATGAAAGAGCTTTCCAAAAAGTCCAGCCACGATTGATTTCAAGGTCGGGAAGTTGGTCTTTTGATTTTTCTTTGTTAAGGTGTCAAAGCTGTCAAACCGGGACAGATTTTGGGTAAAAGTTTGAGGGTGTTTTGTGGTTGTAAAAGTGGTATTTTGACTAGGCCTTCTGGAATAGTTAATTATTAGGTTATATTAGACTACCACGAAAAGGATTCGCGATAAAAATTTGTGGAAGTATTTTATGTTAATTAAAACTTTTTGGTGTGCGTTCAGATCCGAATTTGAGTAGTTGACAAGTTTGATATTTTTTTGAGTACTTGGGTGTGTTATTGGTCCATGGCCTTCTGGGATTAGTTTTTATGCTTATGAGAGACCATGGTAAATTTTTTTTATGTGAGTTGTTGAGCTTTATTTGTCGTGATTTCATGTGGGCGAATGTACCCAAAAATTCTGCGTTTTCTGATTTTAAGAGTGCAAGGGATTTAGTGAGTGTTAGGTTATGGTGGTGGTTAGTATGGTGTCTAGGAGATCCATGGTGGGTCATATGAGTCTTAGACATCCATCATATGTGTATTACATGGGTTGTAGCTTTTAGCTTGACCTTGTGTAATGTGGATTTATTTTGTGTGTTATAGATTGTGATTTGTGTTGTGGAAGCTGCAAGGTTTGAGGTGAGTTCATAGTCCCATATTTTTACTTTGTTTTAAACTTGGGATGGGAATGATGCTTGTATTAAATTTTTTAAGTTACTGTGATTATGTGTGTGTCAAAAGAGCTTGGACTTATAATGTTATCGTATGCATGCTATGTGTGATTATTTGCTTGTGTGGTCCAATTGGGGGGAGTATCCAATTGGAGAGTAATACTCCTACTCGTACCAGATTATGTGGATTGGATAATGTGATGATAATGCTATGTGGTCCAATTGGGGGGAGTATCCAATTGGAGAGTAATACTCCTACTCGTTACTAGTTTATGTGTTTCAATTAGGAGGATGCTTATCCTATTGCTCGCGCATGCGACCTAATTGTGGTTTATTGGGGTCGGAGGACACGAGCTATCCTGTTGTAATCATTGTGGGGTCGGAGGACACGAGCCGTCCTGATGTTGCCTTATGTGTGTTGTTGCCTTTGTGTGTGATTATTGACTTGCAAATACATATAGCTTATATGATAACTGTAATTTATTTGTCCAGCTATATATTTTATGACCACAGTAAATTGGTTGCCTTGTGAGTGTAAGTGTGTCTAAACCTATGAATCTCACAAACGTTATGTTGACGTTTTAAGCATCATTTTCAGGTGAGCTTTCTAAGGATAAGATAGAAGGAAGTGATTAGATGAGACCTTAGTTGCATTGGAAGTGGTTTATCTATGCGTTTGGAGTTTATCATGTTGTTTTCTTTCGGGTATTGTTATGACACTTTGTGTCTATACTTTGCCATTTTTATTGCATGTAGTTATTCTCTATATAGACACCATGTGTTGTGATAATATCCATGAAGTTACACCCTCGCGTTTCCGCCTTGGCGAGGTGTGACAGATTGGTATCAGAGCCTCGGTTATAGAGAATTAGGTGGTTGAACCTAGACTATAACTTAGGAGTCCCTCATATAGTTTCATTTAGGATCTGTGTGTATGTATAGTATTTTATATGTCTATTTTCCTATATTTATGAGATGTTTTATTGAGTTTCGGACGTCTATTCTATCCCCTATACGTAGTATTGTATATATCAACTTTATTATATCGTCTTCCACGCGTATGATGCATCGTTAGACTACTGTTGTCGTTATCGGATGCGAGAGAGGTGGTAGGATGAAGCGGACTAACCGCAGAATCCGAGTTTTCGATAACATGTATCCATGTTCGGACAAGGAGAGGACGTTTATGTGAAACGTTGGTGGAGAAGAAGTGGAGAGGTTTGGAACCACGGTGACTTCTGGAGATGGAGCCATTACCAAATACCCTTGGTAGTGTCCTCACTTCATATAGGAAGGAGGTGTGGTTTAGTCTAAACCTCGTGATTTGTATGCGCTTGTGAATCATGTGGAATTGGAAGAAAAGAATAGAGATGGTTTTGCATATTATTGACTACCTCAACATGTAGGAAACATGAATGGGTGGTTGAGTAAAGATGAAAGGGAGTTAGGATGGAATGGTGTGGATTCGGATCTAGAGTCCACAGCGAGTAGTAAGTTGAATTGATCTGAGTGGGAAGATAAGTGCGAGAGTGGAGTTGAGCCATTGTGGGACGTCTTTTGTTTTGTGTTATGTTTTGGAATTTGCATATTGTCTTTTGCCGTCTGGAGCCATGTTAGAGCGTGATTACTCTTCGATATTGGATTGACCTTATCCAAGTAATTTTGATTATAGAGTTTACGTGATCGTTGGAATTTTTCTATGCGAGATGATTGTTTGCGACATCTTTTGTTTTCGTGTGCATGTTTGTTTGCATGATGTGTTGTCATAGGAGGGAGTACACTTATGAAAGGGGGCACAGATAATTATGGTGGCCAACATAATTATACATGCGTCACGACACAAGTGGACTTGCAAGTATGATAGCATGGATTGCATGGTGTATTAGGTGTTATGTGGTATATTTGCGTTATCATTGAGATGTGTGGTTTTGGAAGTAAGTATGCGTGTGGAATAGGCTTATAACTATGGTCGCGAACATAATTATGAGGGTATGACACACGTGGACTTGTGACCATTATTGCATTGATTGATGTTTGTTGTTATATGTTGTGGAAGATGGTATGTGATATCATGTTGGTGATGGCTGTATGGTTAGAGAAGTATTCTCTTAACCGTTTGGGCAGTCGTTATATGTTAGGGTGTGTAGGTGGTAAGATTTTGTCCTACCTATCATATGTTGATACCTCAATTACCGGTGGGTACTTATGTTGTGGTATTTGAGTTGATTCGTTTGCTAGACACTCCGTCTGTATACCTAATTCTTTGGTTGGCATTCCTATTCGTACCATGATGGTACAGATGCCATAATCTTTCTATTTGACGTCGTGAAAGGTGTTGGGTAATCGAATTCGTTTCGTTGGATACTGGTTCATTTCTTTGGTTATTCCTTGCATTCATTCCGCGAATGAATGTTATACTATTCTTCAAGTATTGTTGGTTCGTGACAAGTTGGTGTGGATATTTGAATCCCTCATTTACACACACCAATTGAATTTCGTGACATGTTTTGTGAGCTGTTAGTATTAGTGTTTTTCTATGATTTTGGTTTGATCGTTGTACAAATGAGTCTGTAAGTTCATCGGTTGGTTTGCGGTGTATTTGCGTGAGTGTTCACTGGTATGAGATTCGTTTGATGATTATTTTGATTATGTGATTCTTCTGTGTTTTCGCATCCAATAAAGGGAGTTGTGTTAAAGTCCTTATGGTATTTTAAAATTCATTTTGGGTATTTCAAGGTCATTTGTTGGAAACTATTATTTTTATGGTGAAAATGAAGTGTTAAAAAAAATGGCTATGTTGATGTCTTACATAAAATGGTTTATATATATTTTTTTAAATGTATAAGTTTAAGATATATCTTGTAAAAAAACGGTGTTCATTTGTTTTTGGGAAGGTTGAGTACGGGAATAAGAACTGTCTATGGTTCTCATTTATCAACCTTGTTATGTATTTAGTTCATTGAGTGTTTCTTTCGTTGAGGTACGCTTGTGGATGTTTTATGGGTATGTGTATTTTATATTTTCTTTGTATGGGTTTTCATGAACATTTTATCCGTGTCTACTTTTATTGAGAAAATTTTCTCATTGTGTTTTTCTAGCTTTGATTTTGATGTTCGTTACTTTGTTAGTCGGTAATTCGTACCCCTTTTGAGTTCGTTGATATACGTTTTAGTTCGACCGGTTTCATGGTTCGCGTCGTTTACTTAGGATAGATTGTCGTTTTGATTATCAATTTGTTCGTTGAAGAAGAAGATGATGTTGCCAAGTGTCCAAGTGAGAAGTTCAGCTTCAAGAAGTACGTTCTTCAGGCATCGCGGAGGTAGAAGGACCATATGAGGAACTATGTGATACGTGACTTAGAGTTGGGGAGTAGAACCTGGAGATGATATAGGTATGGAGCAGAAAGTGTTATCTACACAGATCATAAGAATCTTTAGCATATATTTGACGAGAGGCTAATATATGTAGAAGAGAAGTTGGGTGTGGAATTTCTCAGTGACTACGATTGTCTGATTCACCACTGTTAAGGAAGAGCAGACATCGTGGTAAGAGCGCTGAGTGGGAGTGAACGAGTGAAACTTAGATATTTGTGAGCAATCAGTATGATAATTCAGTTCGGAGTTAAGAGGATGATACTGACAGCCTAGAGAGAGAGGTTCAAGGATGAGAATATGTAAGAAGAATGATTACTTGGTGTAGACCAGTAAATGGAAAGGAACGAAGATGGAGGAATGTACTTTGCGGACCAGCTATTGGTTTCATTGAGAGGAAGCGTAAGGACATCAATGATGCAAGGTATTTGATACATCCAAGAATGGATAAGACATATCATTACCTTTGCAAGAGATGTATGGAGGAGTAGGCGAGACTTTTCGCTCGGTGAGTTGGTAAAGAGCCATGGTGTGTCGCGTTGATCATCAAGAAACATAATGAAATACTTACCTCGCGATAGTGTTAAACGTGTTATAAAGTCTTGAGAACGCGTATGTAGATGAGTACGACTTATCATTCTCTAATGAGTGAACTAAGTGAACGTACAAATCAGGCGTTGGATGGTGAGCTGAGAGTATGGGTGTGTTTGATTTTGGAGGAAGCCGGGGTATACATTTACCCTTAGCTGAGTTCTCCTATGTCAACAATTATAATTCTAGTATTGAGTATGTGTCGTGTGAAAATTTGTATGGAAGGTAATGTAGGTCACATGTTCTGTGGGCAAAGGTTGGAACAAGCCAACAAATTGGTCTTGAACTGGTACAAGAGACTACGGATATGGTCTTTCGGATTAAGGAAAGACTTAAGGCAGCAAGAGATCGCCAAAAAGAGTTATGAGAATAATTGCTGTAAGCCCTTAGAGTTTGGTGTTGGTGATATTGTGAGGTTAAAAGTATCTCCTTGGAAGGGTGTTATGCGTTTCGGTAAGAAAGACAAGCTAGCACCGAGATACGTAGGACCATTTGAGATTTACGGAAAGGATTGGATTTGAGACATATCGGTTGAATTTGCCTGAGGAGTGAAGTAAAGTGCATGATACGTTTCACGTATCTAATGGAAAGAAGTGGTTGGCGAATGCTAGTCTTCATGTGCCATTAGATGAATGTAAGGTGGACAAGACTCTTTGTTTTGTCGAGGAACCTGTTGAGATTATGGAACCGAGATGTTAAGAGTTTGAAGTGTGGTGAGATAGCGTTGGTAAAGGTATGGTGGGATTCTAAGCGTGGTCCTGAGTTTACTTGGGAGCGTGAGGATCAGATGTAATTAATGTTTGTTTTGTGTGTATCCATTATATGTGGTGTTTCCTGCGGTTACCATTTGGATTTTCATTTGGTTCGAGGGTATCGTACCTACCTGTGAGAAGTCGTTTGGATTGTTGGTGTTATTGATTGGGGAGTGTATCTATTTGCGTGTATTGTTGGAATGATGGAATGTTTTCTATTGTGTGAATTCGGGTGTTTAGCCGGTTAACATTTTTTTTGTGATTCTTTCTTTATGATTTTATGGTGTGGTATTATTCCGCTTAAATATCCATAAATTTTCTTTTGCTGTTGTGAGTGGTGACTCGTGTAGTTGAAATCTCGGGACGCGATTTCCCTAAGTGGGGGATGATGTAACAACTGTGGTTTTGGCAGGTCAGTTTGACTGACAGTCTTGACTCGGTTGACGTTTGTTTGGTGTGTCTTAGGTGTTTGAAGTGATATAGGTGAGTTTTAGCACTAAATCCCTTTGCGTAAATAGTTTTATTATGATTTGGAAATTTTGGAATTTGGGAAAGTTCATTTTGATCACCTTTGTGGTGTAGAAATGACTTGTGTATTTTTGGTGTTTTGTGTTTTTGCGTAACGAGTCTTCGTTCAAGTGTTTGAGCATTAGCGGGTTACGAGGAGTTTGTTTTTATGAGTTATGTTTCAAAAGAGTGTGGAATTCTATTTTTGGAAACTTTATTTTTGGAAATGATATTTTTCCGGGTTGTCGTAAAAACTGAGGTTTATCGCGTAAGACGCTAGGATTAGTTACGGGTATTTATAAAATATGAAAAGTATGAGGTTTTGAGTGTAATAAATAAATTTAATAAAATAAATATATATATATATATATATATATATATATATATATATATATATATATATATATATATATATATATATATATATATATATATATATATATATATATGGAAAATTGGCTAGAAGGGATAAGGAGGAAAAAGGAAACCTAATTTGAGTCCAAATATGACTCTTAGGCCTAAGGAATCCTAGTCCAACCCAACCAAGCCCAACCCCTACCCATATAAGCCAAACCAAACGACCCAAAGCCTCTTTTTCTCTGTAAAAGTCGACAAGGGGGAGAGGAGGAGAAGGAGAAAAGTTTGGGTTTCAATTATGTGAAGAAAACAAGCCTAAGGTATGCCTAGTAAACCCTTAATTGTTCAATTATTGATTAGATTCATGTAATACAAGTTATGATGGATTAGGGTTTGTGTTAACTTCTGTAAATTAATGTTATTAAACATGTTGAGATCAATAATTAGTAATAGTATGATGCTTGGTTAAGAGGATTGAGCGTAAAACATGTTAGTTATTGAGTTAGGGTTTGGACAGAAAAGTAGTGATGTAAAGATGTGAGTGTAATTAACAGATGGTGAAGAGTTAAGTCACAAATTTTTGGTCTAAATTGAAGTTTAATGAAAGAGCTTTCCAAAAAGTCCAGCCACGATTGATTTCAAGGTCGGGAAGTTGGTCTTTTGATTTTTCTTTGTTAAGGTGTCAAAGCTGTCAAACTGGGACAGATTTTGGGTAAAAGTTTGAGGGTGTTTTGTTGTTGGAAAAGTGGTATTTTGACTAGGCCTTCTGGAATAGTTAATTATTAGGTTATATTAGACTACCACGAAAAGGATTCGCGATAAAAATTTGTGAAAGTATTTTATGTTAATTAAAACTTTTTGGTGTGCGTTCAGATCCGAATTTGAGTAGTTGACAAGTGTGGTTTTCTTTTGAGTACTTGGGTGTTTTAAACTTGGGATGGGAATGATGCTTGTCTTAAATTGTTTAAGTTACTGTGATTATGTGTGTGTCAAAAGAGCTGAGACTTATAATGTTATCGTATGCATGCTATGTGTGATTATTTGCTTGTGTGGTCCAATTGGGGGGAGTATCCAATTGGAGAGTAATACTCCTACTCGTACCAGATTATGTGGATTGGATAATGTGATGATAATGCTATGTGGTCCAATTGGGGGGGGGGGGGGGTATCCAATTGGAGAGTAATACTCCTACTCGTTACTAGTTTATGTGTTCCAATTAGGAGGATGCTTATCCTGTTGCTCGCGCATGCGACCTAATTGTGGTTTATTGGGGTCGGAGGACACGAGCCGTCCTGTTGTAATCATTGTGGGGTCGGAGGACACAAGCCGTCCTGATGTTGCCTTATGTGTGTTGTTTCCTTTGTGTGTGATTATTGACTTGCAAATACATGTAGCTTATATGATAACTGTAATTTATTTGTCCAGCTATATATTTTATGACCACAGTAAATTGGTTGCCTTGTGAGTGTAAGTGTGTCTAAACCTATGAATCTCACCAACGTTAAGTTGACGTTTTAATCATCATTTTCAGGTGAGCTTTCTAAGGATAAGATAGAAGGAAGTGATTAGACGAAACCTTAGTTGCATTGGAAGTGGTTTATCTATGCGTTTGGAGTTTATCATGTTGTTTTCTTTCGGGGTATTGTTATGACACTTTGTGTCTATACTTTGCCATTTTTATTGCATGTAGTTATTCTCTATATAGACACCATGTGTTGTGATAATATCCATGAAGTTACACCCTCGCATTTCCGCCTTAGCGAGGTGTGACAGTCTGTAATCGTTCCTACGATCCCCTCGCATTCGGTCCCCGTAGGCTCCCCTTGCCACCTTTTCATTCCTGTGGACGCCATATCCCTTTTTATTAAGGTCATGAGTCTCTCCCATTGGCAATTCCGTGTTCCTGTACGCTTCCTCTGATCGAATGAAATCATCGACTCGTGTGAACATTTCGGTCACAGTCTTCGGGACCCTGTTGGAGAACTTTTTGGCCAGAGTCCGACACTTATGAGCACCCATGAAGCCCGATATTTTCATAATCTCCGGAACACCGCTAATGTAACTGGCTTCATCTATCCACCTTTCTTTGAAATCAGGCAGGGACTCGTGGGCCTTTTGGACAATCTTCGTAATTTCCGTTGGGTCCTTCGCTCCTTTTCTCCGGAGAGAAAATCTGTTGGAGAACTGCTCCCTCAGTTCGTCCCAACTGTCGATGCTGCCTGGTTCTAAACGTTCGAACCATCCTTCCGCCGTCCCGTCAAGGGTTTGCTGGAACATTCGGCACCAAACTGGCATCGGCCATTCACCCCCATTTGCGGCCCCGGCAAATCGCGTGAGATGATCATTAGGGTTGGTTGTCCCATCGTAGATCCTCATGTGTAACGGCATCGCATAACTAGACCCGGTGAACTCCACTATGTGACGGGTAAAAGGTGACCGGGCGACTTCCTTAAAAGGTTTGTGCAGGTCATTATCTACATTGTTCCCCGCCTTTTCCTTCCCTTTATCTTCAGTGCCTTCGTCCCCAAAATCCAACCGGATGGGTTTCAGGACGCTCCCTCCCTGAGCGTTGTGCTGCTTAATTAGCTGTGTTAGTGATGCTACCTGACTGAGGATCATCTCCTGCAAATTAGGAGAATCGTTGTTCTAGTTATCATCGTCGTTGGGTTCGCTTCCTCCGGGTCCAGACGGAGGGGTTTGATCTAACGGAGGAGGAGGAGAACCCGCCATTGCTGCCCTCTAGTAGACTGAATAACGGGTCCCACGGATGGCGCCAATTTGTTGAAGTAAGACCCTGCGGTATGATCTCACTTCAGCAAAGTCTTTCGGAATGAGTCGTCTCACAAGTTCTCTTCGGCTGCACAGGTAAAACACATGTCAGACTCGCCCCGGGGGAATTCCCGAGACCGACTCCGGCGTGAGAGTGAGTATGGAGAGTATGATAACGGATATGAGTAAATGCAAGTGAGTAATATGTGTGTGTTAGTTGTGTGACATAAATGAGATAGGGGTATTTATACTACCTCAATTCTTTACCTGCTCTGCCTCGGGAAGGAGCATACAGTGTTATACCATACTTAGTAGGTAAATGTCAAACCACGTGGTCTGACATGATCCCTAAAAATCTGGGCTGGAGCTCCGGCTATCCTTCGGCAAGCTTCCAGATGGCGGACATGATCCGAAGGATCGGTAAGCCGAAGACAGGCTTAAATACCGAAGGGTGTGTGTCGTTCGGGCACATACGCCAACACAGGGGCTCTGCCGTAATTTTTGCAAAAAAATATATAACGTTTTGGTACAGGCCGATGTCACCTATACAATTTAAGCAAGACGGTTTTAATTGTCTTATATCAATGGAAATCCATCAGCGGTCGAGTAGTATTTTAAAGGACTGGTAGCTGGTGAGGGATGGCCCATGCCGTTTAAATTTTACATGCTAAATTTGGATTGTGTTTGGTTGGCAATAACTTGGAGCAATTAGTCAATCTATGGCAATCATCAATATATTAGAAGATTTTTTAGTGTCTAATTTATTACCTTTTATTTTATTTTATTTTATTTTTATTTTATTTTTTTTCCCACGCCATAGGAAAATATCTTATCATGCATAGTTTTTGTTTTAATCTTAGACAATGTATTTTTGTAAAAATTAATTATGAGTTTGGTTGATTAAGTGAAATAAGACGATGAACATATTTAAATAGAATAAACATAGTAGTTGTATGGTCATTATTATTTTACTGTCTTTTCTTGCTGCTATGTTGTAATCCAATTGACCACTTATGGTTTTTGTTTTTTTTTTTGTTTTTTTTTTTTTTTTTGAAAGATGGATTTATTGCAAGAAGAACATAGGCCATAGGCTGAAAACAACATTACTACACCAAACACAACCTAAACAGACACAAGTTATTGGTATTCAAACACAAACATACAAGAAAGGAACTACAAATACCAACATACTAACCCATCAGCTCGGATCAATCTTCAGTCTCATTTCACCTTATCATGACTCAGTCATCCTTCCATATAGTAAGAGGAGATGTTCGATGAACCCCATCTTTAGCCAATTTATCAGCATCCGAATTGCATTCCCGATGAACATGAACAACCGAATGACTTGAACAACTTGATAAAAATATGTCTACCTCTTGAAAGTAAGCTAATAACCTCCATGGTCTCTTGGTTGGAGCATGAGTCCATGAAACCACATTCAAAGAATCACTTTCAATAACGATCTTTACCGAGTTCAACTCCACTTTTTTGTTTAACATCTTGCATGCTTCTTTTAAGGCCAGCACTTCCGCAACATTAGAATCCATAATACCAACCGGGATAGAGAACATAGCAAGAACAACACCCTCACTATTGCGTAATAAACCACCGATACCCGCCAAACCCGGTTTACCCTTTGCCGAACCGTCTAAATTGAATTTTAGCGATCCATCTTCAGGTGGACACCATTGAAAAGGCCTTTTGACCTTACAGACATCACCAAAGCAAAATGAAATTGAGAAAAAAATTGACAAAGAAATCCAATAAAGAGTATGAGCACGCCGGAAAGAAGGCTTTGATCCAACCCCCAGTCCTAAATTTTACTAGATCGATAATCTGAGACGATGAAACTTCCTTTTATGAGAAAACTGCCTTATTTCGAGCTTCCCAAATATGCCACAGAACAGAAAAGAAAGACATAAACCACACTTCTTTACATTTGATGTCTTTAGCCATATCTTTCCACCATACGAACAAGTCGGTTATGCTTCTAGGAGTTACCCACATGCAACTCCAACCCTCAACTAACGCCCACCAAATAGAAAGCGAAATTTTGCAATGAACAAAAAGATGATCGATTGTCTCTACATTACCCTTACAAAGTGGACATTCACGATGATTCTCGGAAATAACACCAATTCTTGCTAAAAAAGCTCTAGTTGACAACTTACCTGACAATACTTGCCAGCAAAGAAGACGAGCCTTAGGCGGAACCTTGAATTTCCAGATCGATGGAAGGAGTGAATTACCATGGTAATTCATATTTTCCACTTCATAACTAAACGATTTCGATGAAAACTTACCCGACGACTCAAAAGACCAAATCACTTTGTCATCATTCGATGCCACTAACATCATTGAATTTAGAAGTGAAGAAAATGCTTCATACTGATCCACCTCCCAATCAAATAATCTTCTTCTAAATTTAACATCCCAATTCCATTGACCGTCCTCCCAAAAGCCAAAGTTGCAGACTGGACCAGATTTGTGAATTGCCAATGTGAATATCCTCGGAAATGATACTTTTAAAATATGACCTTCCACCCAATGATCTTCCCAAAATCTTGTTTTGACCACTTACGTATATTATGTTTATGTTATATATGTTGTTCGTTACATTGTAATAACGTGAAGAAGTGAATTAAATAAATTATGGAGTAATAAGCAAAAGAGAATATGTTAGCTACAATATATTGTAACTAATTGGCTACAATTTTAAGCTACAAACTGTGTGTCTCTGACTCTTTTTGTAGGTCCTGAGTTTTTTTTGTCGGTCCTTAATTTATTTCTTGTGAATTTTTAGTGAAGGATTGTAGTCAATTGGCTACAAAAATTATAAGCAATATATCCCCTAAGCAAAAATGTCATTACAAGTCTGAATGGAATGAAAAAAAATTATTTCATCACGACTTTGATTAAGTTATTACATTCCAAAACTGAAAACAGATTCCAATGTAATGATTTATTTCATCACGACTTTGATTCTCATGTACCAAACAGTACGCATGTTTTAGGTTATATACAACATGAAACTAGGTTGTCGTGAATGTTCATAGAAAAACTTCACACACACATATGGCAAGTGTGGTGAACAAATCAAATTGTACTATATTTTCTATTTCTTGTTTCACACTATCAATAGTTACTTGACACTGTCAAACTATTAAAATTATGTGGATGTAGCATTTGCCAATAAAAAACGGAATCTAAGAAGACACACAGATCACGGGTCCTGATTAATGTAAATATTTGTGTGTGGCGATCTAGTTGAAATGACATCGTTCTCGTAACATATTTGCGTTGTTGTTTTTTGGGCGAAAGTTAACATTTCTTGATTTAGAGATCGAGTAGATCCCAAATTGTTGATGCACTATGAGATTGCTGTTGGAATTATGATATCATGACATTTATATAAAATAAACCAAACACATCAAGTGAGCATAGCGGAAACAATTATAACAAGACCATATAATATGTAATTAATTAATCAAATATAAATAGTAAACATACCTTTGTGATTCTAGCCCGAACAAGAATCAATTGCAATCTTCAACTCAAGAACCCTAATTAGGGTTTATGTGGATTATAAGAATTACCCCTTACCTCTTTTGTAATTCAATCCAAGAATCAATCAATAGTGTGATTGTATCACGTTCTTGTACACACGTACTATTAGCGATTCGATGTGAATGCTAGTTCTTGATCACAATAAATTTACCAAACACTTTGTAATGTTCAAGGTTACTCGCAAATCCCTTTTCTTGGGGTTTCGCTTGTTGTTCTATGAACAAGAGAGGAAAAGAAGAAGTTTGGCCTTCTATTGAAATCAAGTGTACCAAATGATGAATACATGGGGATGTATTTATATCCTTATGATAGATATCAAGTTTGCTATGGTTTCCGATGTGGGATTCCATAGTTTCGACCAAAACAAGCTCAAGAGAGGATTTCTAGAACCTTCTCTTGTCTTATTTTACTTTCTTCATATCCCGTTGACATTTACCGATAGTTAGTAAATTCCATTAATTACCTAACGCTCTTTAGTCGTTTATTGTGAATTAAATAACTAAATATAACATTTTATATTAATTATTTAAACATCGAGTCTCATACGTAAAGTGTGCAATCCCGTGATCTCGAGTTCGATCCTAACATACGACTACTAAAATAATGTCCATAAACTAACAGCTCCCACTTGGACATATTTTAATAGTGTAATCACATCGGTTAGCGTCTAGCAACACTTCGATGCCTCTAGTACAACTCGAGTAAGGCTCTTGGAAAAATCTTTTAATGATTTCTCATTATTATTATCCTTTTGTTTCTAATACCATGTTAATAAGGATATGGATTAAAGTCATTACTTAATTAACCATTCTGTTTCTCGTTGTTAGTGATTGATCAAGATTACCAAATCATCTGAACATATTCAGGGAAGATCTTGGGCACGGCCATGCAAACATCTTGACAACCCTACGAGGGGCCTAGCAGTATTAAACTCCAAAAATAAATTTGAAGGAACAAATTCTATCTTGACTACAAGCAAAACCCACAAATTTTGTAACACTTTCGAAAACAACCCTTATGACTACCAGTTACGTATAGCGTTAAGTTGTTCCACAAAAATGTACTACATTCATGACACTTATCTTGCATCTCAAGTCTGAGGATAACTTCTCATGATTTACTTAATAACAAAATCCATAAAGTAACATCATGTAGTTGGGATAAGTCCTATATTCGGTATCATTGAATATCATCTGAAATGGCATGTCTACGCATCAATATACTTTAAGTATATTATACCAACCTTCAGATTTGTCTTGATTTAATAATATTCCCATATTATTAACTGACAACGGACAATTTAGAATAACATTTATTCATGGATTAAACATACAAATATAGGATACAATATATTATAAATTAAACATACCATGTATTTTAATTTATCATAATAATTGTTTAACATCCCTTATCCAAATACTAAATAGATCAATGAATGATAACTGTTGTTCATGAATTATGTCTCAAGCAATGACATTCATACTTGTTGACAAGACATAAATCATCCAACTTTGATCTATCAGAATTTTAAGAATACTTATTTCAAGAATTCAACTATTGAAATTCTTATATGTGCATAGTCAACTATTTTGATAATGCCATATTTAATAAAAATGTGAGACATCCTTAACCACCAATTTATGATAATTAAACTTCCAAACATTTTAAGGTTTAAAGTATTCTTATTCTCTTAATGTATAATGCAACTTATGCTTTTAGTAAGCACAACTAGTACATATAGCAAAGAACGAAATTCTTACCATAACTAGTATTGAGTGTCATCTCAATTTCAATAACATCATTGTATGCAACAACAATATGTTATTAAAACTTCCCGTAAACCTTAATATCTATTATGTAATGTTTGATGCCCTTCAAACTTTCAAGTTTGTTGGCTATGACAATTTTCACAACAATTGAAAATTGTTCATCTATAGAATTTGGAAGCTGTTCCAGATTTAGGATGTGATTCTATAATCAAACATATTCATTTAGAATATTACACAAGTTATCTAATAACTTTTTAATTAGATATTAATATTGCCAAATCATCTTGTAATCAAGCATGGTAAAACAAAACATGATGTTCATGAAAGATCTTTGAGTCATACTTAGATTTTATTCATGTCATTCATATCCATTTAGACTTTCTAAATAATATATCATGTTATATTAGATTCATTTACCACACATGTTTCAACAATAAACATTCATTCCAAGGTTATATGTCTTATTTCCTAAATCTTACAAGTAAAATTTTATTCCATTCTAAGACTTAACATTTACTTATATGGAATATTACTTTTCATATGTTCTACAACATATATGATTTAAGAAATTAAACATAATACTCCCACTAGCTTTTAGGAATACTTAGAAATTATCTTATTTCAATTATAAATCAAAACATGAATTTAATAATTAAACATAAGAGTAATCTTCTAGATGCATGCATTTATCCATCCATGGATTATTGCACTTTGTACACTTCCAAAGATTTATTTAAATTCATAAACTCTTTTTGATTACTTATCGTCCTCGCTCAAGTAATCACTCAAGAAAGAGTTTTGATATTCTATTGTCAATTTCATAAATATGACAATCATAATCTTTATATATATTTAATGTGTTTATAATAGAATATTCAATCACAGTTAATTGCTTAAGTGTGATTAATAATCTTGTCATAAGACATGCATTAAATATGTGCACAATATTGTCCATATGATTTCTATACAAATATTTAAACCACAAGAGTTACCTAATCTTTGAAGAAACTCATCTTCATTTTCTAGTCTAACTATTAAGATAAACCAAGTTTCTAAAATTGATTATCTTTATGGACAGCATCTTAATCATTCATATCATGGTATACTTTACCCAATTTCATATTTGGTAATGTATCATAATGATTATCAGATTTACAATAATCCTGTAAATCATAGTCCTCAGCATATTAATCAAATATCTGAGATATATTGCTATTCTATGAATGATAATTCCATCATCTTGAGATTTAACATTTAAATGTCAACCTTTATTATCATGTTGAGATTTAACATTCAAATGTCAAACTTAATCATGATATTTACTAGTGTATTTTAGAAGATTATGTATCTTATAATTTTATCTTTTAAAGATCAAAACTCCCACTTGCTTTTAGTAATTTAAAGACTATCTTTAAATACTTAGAAAATAAAGAAACAATACAATGTTCTCTTTTGGGATATTACAAATACTTATTGATAGTTCCTGACTTAACTTTGTTAATAACCTCTTCATAAGCAGTTAAAGAAATTTAGAACTTCAATTTAAGACTTAATGTGATTCATCACATTCATCACATTCCATCATATGATAATGTCTTATTAATCTTCTATGTTGGAGTTTTATTAAATATGTCCAAGTCATACTCAACATTCTAACCTTGATAACTTTTGGAAGAAAAGAAGTCATAGTTATCTTTAATTAAACAATATAACAAGAGTTTGGTTTTCCTAACTGAACATACCATAAACATTTGATAGTTCATTAGTATTAATATTGTAAGACAATCTAACAATATTAAAGATAACCATATTCCTTTTGACTTGTCTATTTACCAACTAATCATCTTAATGGTATAATAATATTCAAGCCAATTACATGCTTTATAACACAAGTACTTTTTACAAAGTCACTTCATGTCCATGTCTTTACAAGAAAACATAAACTGTTATAATTTCACTATACGTTATAAGTCATTTAACAATTTAATAACTTCATGTATATGTCTTAATTAAAAAACACAACAAGATAACGTCTTACTTTATTATAAGTCTTGTAACAATTAAAAGACTTTATGTTTATATCTTTACAATGAAACATAAACATGTTTAACTAAAGTAATTATGAACACCATCTTTTGGTTTCAATAGTAATTTCAAGTTAATTTATTACTTCACAATAATGTAAATAACATTATTTCTTCATTTATTTATGTCATTCCAAGAACATGTAAATATTCAGATTGAAGTAGCATTAGATTACTTAATTAATTTATGTCATTTCATGAATTCATAAATCTATAAATTAAAGTAGTCTTGATATCATATTGACACATGTTCTAATAGGTATCTAATTTAGAAACTGCAAATTCTCATAGTTCAATTACATCAGTTGATCTGCTAGTAATGAAAATATGAAATTCACTTTGTTGTTGCAATCTAGTTAAGCTCTCACATAACATAAATTGTAACACCAAGTGTTTCTTGAATTAGCCTAGTATAATTCATATCAGAACATTATTCTAATTTAGAAACTGCAAATTCTCATAGTTCAATTACACCAGTTGATCTGCTAGTAATGAAATATGAAATTCACCTTGTTGTTGAAATCTAGCTAAGCTCTCACATAACATAAATTGTAACACCAAGTGTTTCTAGAATTAATATTAGAACATTATTCTCTTACCTTGTAGTCAAGAGAATCCATTAAATCATATCGTTATGAGTTGTTTCTTGCACACATTAAAGATAACATTTCTCCCACTTGTGCATGGAACAACCTCATATAGTTGATAAACAACATGCCATGCATTTGTTTATGTGTGCAATATGATTGTGTCATAGATTTTAGCATAACAAGTATATGTAAAACAACAATGTCTAGTAAGGAAACGTACAAGACTATCCTTAAAAGTATGAGTGTCTACACTTGGAAAGTAATTATCTTTAGCTACCAAGATGTCGAAGCTTGTAACTCCCACTGAATTAAAGATCATTAAAATAATTCCTTATTCAGTGATAAATACACAATACTCCCACTGAATTTGACAACATTTTAAATGTTTCATATCCAGTGAAAACAAATATTGTGTCTTTAACTTTCCAACACCTTTAAATGTCCATGCGTAACAATTACTTATGCACTAAAGAGTGTATTCTACTACGTAAATGATGGACTATCCATCAAATGCTATTAACTTGAAAATTGGGCATGCAATTTCTTCCTTAACAGGTCTACCATCCTACAATGTATGTAGCACCTTTAAAATAGTTAAAACAACTAGTTTGTCTTTAAACATTTTGCATTAATTAGTTTAGCTTCTAATTATAATAACTCATAAAATGCCATACATAATTTTCTGTTAACCAAATATCATATTTGTTACTAAGAATTTAATCACCAAATGAGGATGATAAAATCCATATGAAAAATATTCACAATTTTCTTAACTATTAAAAAATTTGCTATGAGTTATATTAGAATTTAGACATATCTAATATTCCTATTATCCTTTCTCATTCATGGAAAGGAATAGGATTGTGTCTCACTCTTCTTTCATAGAAAGGAGACTTCGTTTGTCTTTTAAGTAAATTATTCTTAATCAAACATTTGTTTGAAAACAGAACGAGATCAATTTACCAAAGCCCAAAGTGTGTTTACGGTTTGAACGTTGCATTAATACATTAAAACGAATTACAAAATTCAATTTCAGTATTTTCGATAATTAGATCTTTAAGAAAATAAAATACCCATTGGTAAATATTCATATAAACCATAGTATTTTCTTAAAGCTAGGATCCTAATTGACATAGTACCATTACATCAGTTGATCTACTAGTAATGATAGTATTCAACAAGGTAATTGTCGAACAATAATTGCCAATATCATATTGCAATTCCTAGATTATTATGGGATTTACTTTCACAAAACTTTTGCAAAGTAAGCATGTTTCATCCCCATCTAATGCCTTGAGTCCAAGATCTCACTTCCTACTCAATTTAAGTCGTTTAACTTAAAAACTGCAAACTCACAAATCCATCACATTAGTTGATCTGCTAGCAATGAATTTATGAAATTTACCTCTCTATTGCAATCTCGCCAAGTTCTCACATGACGTAAATTACAACTTCAAGTGTTCTTAATTAGATGGCATTTGACTTAATTTTATAAAGGTATTAATTTTGACGTGATCAAAATAATGTATGAAGAAGCATGCATACAACTTCATAACATTGGTTTTACAAAACATTTTTATTACCAATTTGCTAAGAGTAAAATAACAATGTTTTGATTGAGGTATCGGGTTCACCAATTAAAGAATTACCAACAATTATCGTCCACTATATCGTACTTTTGCATAAGCACTAAGGCTTAGTGTTTCGGATAATCATTGTGAAATTGTGGTGAATTCACCCTTAAGATGACAATGTACGTAATATAGTGATATAGGTAAGTCTAGAGTCGGCAACCAAGCAGTTGTAGAGAACCGGTAGGTGCATGAGCTTTAAAAACCCCTCTCTACAAGTACGTTGGATGGCAACCTTCGGTCCGCCTTTCGCACACTATGTACAAAAACATCAATCAACCAATCATTTGAAATTTACTCTTAAAACCAAAATAATTTCGCCATTTATTTAGTCCGTATTATTTTTCTATTCAAAAAATTACCCTTTTCGTTTATAAACATGTCTAACATAATAATAAACAAAAACAAGTAATATAAAATAAAAAATAAAACAACTAAATAAACATATACATAATCATAACAATTAAATATGTATAAAACATGTAGCCACATACAAATTTTATTCAATAGTCCTATTAATTATCAAATCTAGGTGTATAACGTATTTATTCAATTAAGGCTTTCTTCTTCTAGGAAAAAGAGCCACATACATCGATAAATCGATTGCGTAAGCCAAAGCAAAATAAATACCACATAGCTGATTACTTAATATTGGAGTCTTCCCCAATTCGACATCTATTAATAAATTTACATGTTTCGATATAACTTAACCATTAATTCATATATACAATTTAAGCCATTTAAATTATCACACAATATAAAATCCATGCAAATATGCACTTTTTCATGGATTTAGCTTAACAATTAACATATTGCACCAAGATCGTTTACTAAAACGCATAACAAATTACATGACATCTTAGGGTTTCTAATCATATTAAAAAATCAAAAACCATAAACCCTTAAGGGTCAAATCGACCCAAAAAAAATTAGGGTTAGGAATCTAACAAACCCTAAAAACATGTAACTAAACGAATCAAGATCCAATTTTTATGCGTTTCGATAATTAATTACATATTATAACGGCTCTAGATGCCACTGTTGGAATTATGATATCATGACATTCCTATAAAATAAACCAAACACATCAAGTGAGCATAGCGGAAACAATTATAACAAGACCATATAATATGTAATTAATTAATCAAATATAAATAGTAAACATACCTTTGTGATTCTAGCCCGAACAAGAATCAATTGCAATCTTCAACTCAAGAACCCTAATTAGGGTTTATGTGGATTATAAGAATTACCACTTACCTCTTTTGTAATTCAATCCAAGAATCAATCAATAGTGTGATTGTATCACGTTCTTGTACACACGTACTATTAGCGATTCGATGTGAATGCTAGTTGTTGATCACAATAAATTTACCAAACACTTTGTAATGTTCAAGGTTACTCGCAAATCCCTTTTCTTGGGGTTTCGATTGTTGTCCTATGAACAAGAGAGGAAAAGAAAAGTTTGGCCTTCTATTGAAATCAAGTGTACCAAAGGATGAATACATGGGGATGCATTTATACCCTTATGATAGATATCAAGTTTGCTATGGTTTCCGATGTGGGATTCCATAGTTTCGACCAAAACAAGCTCAAGAGAGGATTTCTAGAACCTTCTCTTGTCTTGTTTTACTTTCTTCGTATCCCGTTGACATTTACCGATAGTTAGTAAATTCCATTAATTACCTAACGCTCTTTAGTCGTTTATTGTGAATTAAATAATTAAATATAACATTTTATATTAATTATTTAAACATTGAGTCTCATACGTAAAGTGTGCAATCCCGTGATCTCGAGTTCAATCCTAACATACAACTACTAAAATAATGTCCATAAACTAACAATTGCAACAACTGAAATCTACTAATAAGAGACTTTAAACTTAGAAACACTTGCTTGAGCTTGTACTAGAACTTGAACCAATTTGTGATTGAGATTGAGATTGAAAAGTAATGACTTGTACTTGAACTTAAACCAAGTAGCTCGTTTCCTTTGAAGTTGGAACAGCGAGCTTAATTATTGAACATTAAATACTTGTGCTTGAACTTTGAACTAACTTAACTTGCTTCCTTTGATGAGATTGTGAGCAGGGATGGACTCACGTGGGAGTTGGGTATGGCACGGGCCACACTCAATTTTGAGTTACGAAATGTAATTTGTTTTCAAAAAGTGTCTTTTTCAATACGTTTAACCCCCTATAATATTTTTTGCTACTTTGTTTATTGATAAAATTCTTTATGGTGCAAATTTTAATACTCATGATAGAAAAAATTGGGCAAAAACCCTTTCAAAAAAAATTTGTGCAACACCCATTTCAAAATCTTAGATCCGTCCTGATGGTGAGAACCAAACCAAAAAACAGCCCTAGTTAGTAACCCAAAAAAAAACTAAGAAAGCGTCTTGGAGGGCTTGATGAACCTCAATTGAATTCCTTGAATGCCCCCACAACGACCGATTGTCAAGTTAAAAATATGTTCCAACTTTATCTTTAACCTCAAGTTGCTTAATCCACATATACGGCCATACGGGCAAAACACCAATGTATGAACGTAGACACTCCCTCAGAAAATATTGAAAGAACTAAAACACATACCGTCGTTAGGGCCGCATTTGGTAGACTAACTTTTCTTGGCAATGATCGAGGTCGTTGACTCTACAAAACATAACCTACTTTAGAATTGGGTAAATAAATGAAAAACTGTAAATTCTTTGATCGGGAGAGATTGATTCATTGATTATAACTACAACTTGAAACTAATTAAACTAAAACAAGAGTAAATTTAAGATTGTAAACGTAGGGATTAAAAGCACGATCGCTTTCGGTTTCAGGTTAATCATAAGATAACTAATGTATTTGTTTTACTAGAGATTACATCCATTAAAATTTACAAAAATTTGTTCACACAATAATATGACAAGTTGAATTGGACTAATCAAGTCGTATGATTTTATTTATTTATTTATTTTTTATTTTTTTTCACCTATATATAATATTTTGTGAAACTAGCATTTCTCGACAAACATATTACCACTTCCAATAAATATAAAATTGTTTTGTTCTTGTGTGATTGTTTATACGTTTTCCGGTCAATTTTAACTTAACATAACTAAAAACTGATAAATTTTACACGTGAGTGAGGATCGTTGACACGAGAGCCTTGTTACAAGCTTTTACTAGTCTCATGTGAATATGTGATGAAGCTAGTCGACCATATTATATATATATATACTAAAACACGACATCGGTGGCACATAAAATAATAATATCCAAACGACCCAAGGCTGTAGCCCAATACGTCAAGATATTTGGCCCAAATTTGTAATAATCGAGTTGCCTATCCATTTTGTGTATTTGTGGTTATACTAACATAACCGCCTTTCCAGACACTTCTGCTACGTCCCACCGTCTTCAGCAGCGTTTCTTCCATCTCTAGCGGAAATTACGGAAGCATCCTCACTAGGACAGGAAAAAAGAATAATGGATGTAAGCACCGCTTAGCCTTAAAGGCTAAAAGCTATTATTAGCTTGGATTTGACTAGCCAGGGGATAATATTTTGTTTCAACCTTTTTTTGGCGTGTAAGATCTCATATTAACGAAGGGGATTCGTTTCGATTGTGTTTAGATGATGCTGCCATGAAATCAATTTTTAAGCAGGTGTTTTTTTTTTCATTATGTTTTTTAATTCTGTTTTGGTTTTCGATTACTTCACGAGATTTGGAACACAATTAGGGGCTCAGCCTCCTATGCTTCCAACAAATATGTACGCAGCTACCACCTCAATCTCAGGTACAATTACCTTTTTCGTTCAAGCCTGTTATGATTTCTTATTCGCTTGCATTAATGTTTACATGGTACTGAAGCTTTTCGAATAACAGCCACTCAGCAAACCGACCCTGATGTTCAACGAAGTAGAACTCATCCGCCGGTTCCTGCTGGTACGTGATCTAAACGCCTATTTGTTTGGTAACTATAATACGTTCTTTGTCACACCCTTATTATTTACCTTATGGTAGTACGGGTATCATTTTAGGTGCGCCTGATTTCAATACAAGGCCTTAAACAGCATACGATGGGTTGACATGTATTCTGAGATGGTAATTGTGGGTATTAGTTGTATTTAATGTGACGTGTCTATTGGTTATAAAACGTTGCTATCTTCTGGGTTGGATTCTTAATTGTCGTTTGATGTTATTGTCACTTTAGAGCCGCATCATTTATAGATGGCCTGTCCAATAACAAGTCAAGCTGCCAAAAAAAAACAGCAAATGTTGATGACGCGATGTCCGTAAGACAGTAACAACTCCTTACATATGGTTGCTAACGTTAAAGTGGCCAAACTAAAGCATGTCACACATATTCTGCACAAGGTTTGCAACAGCGCAACAATAAAGTTAAGTATTCTTGAACCAAAATGTCCACTGTCCCCAACACCTAACCCGCCGCAACGCGGCGGGGCCTACTCCTTGTTATATATATATATACTAAAACACGACGTCGGTGCATACTATAATATTCTGAAAATCTTGGCCTGCTGAAGGGCTCACTTTGGTCCACTAAACAGCCCATGAGTTTACCAAAAAAAAAACCCATAAAATATATAACTAAAAATATCCCAACGTTTATCTTCACAACTTTCACTACCGCCTTTCACACCGCCATCTACTTTCTAAGATTCACCTTCGACGACAATCTGATTCAGCTCTTGATCTGATGGCTTTCTATTTTTTTGGTAAAACTTACTAACTGTTTTACTTCTTGATTGCATGAATATCAAAAAAAATCTTGCCCAGAATTTTGGTTACGGATTTGTGAAAAGTAGTTGGTTTTACTTTCTTGCCAATAGTTTTCCTTGCTGGACTTGATATTTAAATTATGAAGACTAAAACTAGGCCATGTAAAAGACGGCACTATGTACATGTTTTAGGTGACACATCTTTGCAAAATCGGTTATGTCCTAATTTAGATGAAAGTAGTATAGCTGATGAACAAGGGTTAGAGATTACGACTTCATGTACGCGAGGTGGCAAAATAAATGAAACCATACCAATCGAGGGTGGGCTAAAAAGAAGCCATGCTGTTGATGAAAATTTTGTCTCAAAAAAGATGAGGTTTAATAGCCATTCACTGGTTGGTGGAAGTGTTTCACATAGTGTGCAATTCGAAGATGCTTATTTTGTTCGGCCTCGGTTGGCTGGCGAAATAAATGGGACCGCACCGATCATGGGTGGGCTGAAAAGAAGCGGCACTGTTGATACAGATCTAATGTCGAAAAAGATGAGGTATGATGGCCATTCATCAGCTGGTGAATGTGTGTCACAAAATGTGCGGTCAGAAGATGCTCATTCGCTTCAAACTCGGTTAAAAAGGAAAACTGTCGATAAGCAGTCACAAATGGTTCACACCGTTGCAAAAAGGCTTCGCTTAGATCATTTGTCGTCAGCAAGTGTGTGTGGTTCGGCTGCAACATCACCACACCATATTGTTGATGAAGGTTTCTACCCTGCTTATGCGGACGCTTTGTCCAACACAGACAACGACGTTGGCGATGAACGCAGTCAAACACTCGAATCTCAAAAAGTGGACGCCTGGTCATTACAGCAACAACAATTTCCAGGTATTTGTTTTATATGATGTACAGAGTATTTCGATTTTGTAATGCTGCTTCTAAATGTGTGTTCGTTATTTTGTTTGTTATGTCAGGATCGATGTCGTCGCCACTCATTTTGGACTTTCAGACAGGGAATATCCATCATGTGCCGACTTCTCAGCCATTGCAAGGTATGTGACATTAAATGTTCCGTTTGTCCATCTTTTTTTAAAGACTTAATAACATATTTTGGCCCATCTTTTTTATGTCGTAGGTGATGGCTGTAATGCGGCCACAGCAGCACTTACCGGATACGGCCGTACGCTGTCCCCTAACGTATGTGCAACAGCCCCAGCTCAATGCGTTCGTGCACCTTTCGTGACCAGTATTTCTTCCATACGTTATACAATAACTTTTTTCCCTTATTTTTGTACTAAACATTGTTTGTCACACTCGGTGGTTTTTATATTGTAGGTGATCACTGTAATGTGGATACACCAGGAACTACCGAAGATGGCCATACACCGCCCCCTAAAGCATATGCAACGGGCCCATGTCAACGTGTGCGTGTACCTTTCAGAGCAGGTTTTTCTTCCACACGTTATACAATGAGTTTCTTATCTTTGCTTTCGACTGGCCATTGTTTTTGACACTTACTCGCTGTCATTTCGTGCAGGCCCTCCGCTTGAGTATCAGCGATTTGGCAGTTGCAACCGTGTATGTCATCATTGTAAAGCATTGTTTTGGGACGAAGAAAAGCTTGCTTGCTCCACTGCTACGCGTGGCCCTTTATATCGTCGATGTTGTTTAGAGGGGAGGGTCAGGCTTTTTGTCCCACAAGAATACCCTGATCTTATTCACCAGCTGTTTCATGACAACCATTTTTTAGAAAACATTCGTGCCTATAATCAGATGTTTGCAATGACATCGCTTGGCGCAAACATTGATGAATCAGTCAATGCTGGTCGTGGACTATACGTCTTCAAAATATATGGGCAAATATATCATCGAATAGGTCGTCTTTGCCCTGAACCTCATCAGTCTCCAAGGTTTCTGCAGTTGTACATATATGATACAGCCAATGAAGTACGCAATAGGCTTAAACCTTTTACAAAAGGTTGTGAAACTGTTCTTAGGCCAGAGATTGTGCAAGCCTTAATCACAATCCTCGACAGCAACAATGCCTTGGTACAGTTATTTAGGAGCGCAAGGGATAAGCTTCAGCAACACAATGTACCAGAGTTCAAGGTTAGGCTGTTTAGCATTGGAAAGGCTTCACCGTACGAATTGCCTACTGCTGATGACATCGGCGCTATCGTATTCGATGACACTGTTGAGACAGAAGCAGATTTTGATGTAATATTGGAGAGCCACTCTGGAGAGCCACAGCGTATAAATAAACTTAGTGCCATATACATGCCCACCCAGTTTCCACTGTTGTTTCCTTATGGTGAACATGGGTATCATACGGACCTTTATTACATAAATGTCGAAAGCATTTCCACGCGCAGGGGTAAGCGGATGTCAATGAAGGCGTTTTATTCGTATCAGCTACATGATAGGCTACAACATTACAATCTGCTGACAAGAGGAGGCCGATTGTTTCAACAATATGTGGTTACTGCATATTGTAGTATCGAGCAAGATAGAATGGACTATGTCAGAACTCACCAAGCTGATATAAGAGGTGATTACTTGGCTGGATTATATGACGCGATAAGCAGAGGAGATAATGATGGTTCGGACGTGGGATCAAGAATTATCCTTCCTTCGTCGTTTACTGGAGGGCCTAGGTATATGTATAGCCACTACCTTGACGCACTGGCTATTTGTAGGATCCACGGAAACCCATCTTTTTTTGTTACCTTTACCTGTAACTCAAAATGGCCAGAAATTCAAGAATACATGGACGCATATCCAGAGCTAACTGCTGCTGATAGGCCCGATGTCGTTGATAGGGTTTTTGAGCGCAAAATACATGCTCTCCTTAAATACGTACGTGAGTCACGCCTGTTTGGAGTTTTGAATGCGGGTATGTTAACATTTTCCTCGTAATCACCTTTAAAGGATAAAATTTTCTACGCCACTTTGGCACTCACTTTTGCTGATGTTGTTTGTTGGTGCAGTTTTGTATACCGTTGAGTTCCAGAAAAGGGGATTGCCGCATTGCCATATACTGCTCTGGGCTGGTCATTCCTCCCAAACTATACGAGATTCTGATGTTGATAGATACATTAGTGCAGAACTTCCGGATCGATTAACTGATCCCGAAGGATTTAGAGTTATCTCAGAATTTATGGTCCACGGACCATGTGGAAGTGCATTTCCAAATGCTGCCTGTATGGTCAATAGATCGACTTGCAAAAAATATTTCTCGAAAGAGTATTGCGCATCAACATTTATTGACAAGTCGGGATATGTGCACTATCGAAGGAGGGACATTCAGATTAATGGTATGAGGCGTGGAGTCAAATTAGATAATGCGTATGTTGTCCCTTATAGCCGTCAACTGTGCATGACATTTTATGCACACATAAACGTCGAGTACTGTGGCTGGACAATGCTCATTAAATACTTATTCAAATACATTTCCAAAGGTACAGACAGAATAGTGGCTCGCATAACAAGACAGGTTGGAGATCCGCAAACTACATACAATGGCTCAGCAGTTGGTGCTTCTTCAAATACTTTGGGCAGCGTACGCGTGGACGAAATAAAAAATTTTGTCGACGCTCGGTATATAGGTCCTCATGAAGCGTGTTGGCGTATCTTTGGCTTTGATATTCATAGTCGTGAACCGGCTGTCCAAATACTTGCAGTCCATTTGGAAAATATGCAAGCAGTCAGTTTCAGAAGTGGCCAAACGCTTCAGTCTATTGTCGATAACCCTGGGTGTAGGAAAACTACTCTTACTGAATGGTTAGCTTTCAACGACTCTTTTACATTAGGCCATCACCTTACCTATTTAGAATTCCCCTCAGAGTTCGTTTGGTCAAAGAAAGATAAAGCATGGTCTCCTAGATGCAACCTGAACAAGCCAGCAATCGGTAGATTAGCATATGTACACCCAGCTGCCAGCGACCTTTTTTATCAGCGTCTGTTATTATGTCATCAAAAGGGTTGTGTATCATTTCCTGGCATCCGCACAGTTAACGGGCACACATATCCAACGAATCGAGCTGCGTGTGAAGCAATGGGATTATTAGAAGATGACCAAGAGTGGAAAACAGCGATGCAAGAGGCTTCTGCAACAGCGACCGCGTCTGAGCTTAGAAGTTTGTTTTCACATATTCTGATTTTCACTGACATAACAAGTCCACAGAATCTTTGGCAAATTTTTTGGAAACAAATGTCAGACGATATACCGATGTTATTGTCTCAGCTTTTGGGAATCCAATGCCTATTTGTAAATGATCCAGAATTGCAAGGAGGAGTTTTGTATGAATTGCAAGCGTTGTTGAGCTTGCATGGAAAATCGTTGAAGGAGTTTGGCCTACCAAACCCGCCACCAGGGTTGCTCAATATATTCCGCAATAGGTCTGTCATGGAAGAAAAAAACTACAATAGAGATGAAATGGTAGCTGAAAGTAGGATTCTAATTCCACTAACTAAACCGGCAGCAACGAAGAGTGTTTGATACCATTATGAATGCTGTCGTTCATAAAACACAGCAATTGATATTCGTGTATGGACACGGTGGTACTGGGAAAACATTCTTATGGAAAGCAGTTATCACAACCCTTCGTGCAGAAGGAAAAATTGTACTTGCGGTCGCTTCGTCGGGCATGGCATCGTTGCTACTACCATCGGGAAGAACCGCGCATTCAAGGTTTAAGATACCTCTGCAATTAACTGATGAGTCAGTGTGTAACATAAAGAAGAGCACCCAGTTGGCTGAACTGTTAAGACAAACGGAAATCATTATATGGGACGAGGCCCCTATGAATGAAAAAAGATGTTTCGAGGCATTAGATAGGACTCTTAGGGATGTACTCAATAGACCACAGGCGCTCTTTGGAGGTAAACCAATAATGCTAGGCGGTGATTTTCGGCAAACATTACCAGTAAAAAAATCAGCGTCTCGGGATACAATAATTGCCTCTTCGATTGCCGAATCGTATCTGTGGCCACACTTCCAAATTTTTTTCTTGCTCGACAACATGAGGCTGCATAGGCCAGATTTGACGGCCTTAGAAAGGCAAGAAACAAAAGAGTTTTCGAAATGGCTGTTGGACATAGGAGATGGGAATATAGGGTTACCGGATGTTGAAGACCCTGAAAATACCTCCTGGGTGCGCATCCCAGATTGTTATTGTTTCCCCCCGAACGATGACGGCCTCTCTGAGTTGGTGGAGTTTATATATGACATCCATTCATTGCAACAACCGACTCCATCAGGTTTCCAAGAGAAAGCTATAGTATGTCCAAAGAATGATACAGCAGATATGATAAATACAAAGATACTTAAAAAGGTTCCAGGCATATCAGAGTTTTACACAAGCCTTGACGATGCAATACCTATTGTAAACGATGGTGGTGCAACAGAATTATTATATCCATTAGAGTACCTAAATTCAATGACATTTCCAGGAATGCCTCCGCACAGGCTTGAAGTAAAAGTTGGTGTCCCGATCATGTTGCTACGTAATCTTAACCAGACAGGCGGCCTCTGTAATGGAACACGGATGATAGTTACTCAACTGTTATCAAGAGTAATCGAGGCAAAGATAATTACTGGTACAAGAATTGGGCAGAAGGTTTTTCTTCCACGGATAGTCTTGACAATCAGAGAACAGAAGATGCCATTCATTTTCAAGCGCAAACAATTTCCCATAAAATTATGTTATGCAATGACTATTAACAAGAGTCAAGGGCAATCGTTGAAGAAAATTGGGATTTACTTACCCGAACCTATATTTGGACACGGCCAGTTATATGTAGCCTTATCGAGGGCAACTTCAACAACCGGGCTAAAAATTATTGTAGGATCTCAGCCAGGCCAGCCACCTAACACAACAAAAAACATAGTCTACAAAGACTTCTTAAAAAAAATCAAGCTCCGCCAGGTTTTTGGAAAAATCTTTTGAAACTTTTCATTCATGCTTATATGTTTCATTGTTGTTTTTGGAAAAATCTTTTGAAACTTTTCATTCATGCTTATATGTTTCATTGTTTTGAGCGTAATCTATATATTATAGTTTCTGCATAGCAGTTATTACATACATTATATATTAAAGCTTTAATAACATGTTGATGAGTGCATTAGATGGTATATCGTCTCACTTTTTCATTTATAAATGCAATTGTGGACAAGATTCCCCAATATCATCGGTTATTAGATACATTACATATTAAAGCTTTAATAACACGTTGATGAGTGCATTAGATGGTATATCATCTAACTTTTTCGTCTATAAATGTAATTGTGGTGCAGAATAATGACTGACAAACAGGTTAGCGATGGGTCAGCAAAGGCTACAGAAGAAATGCTTTCATCAGATGCAAAGAAAATAGCAGACATAAAGGGCAAAGGCAAAATGATAATGACTGAGCCGAATGTTGCAAACATCTCTGATAGACCAATTGAAGTTAAAGTATATCGCAAGCGGTAGAAAGGTTGTATAGAAACCTTAGAAGGTTTAGGTGCCTGAATTACACAGTAAGGCACACATTTTGGGCAGTTTTTGCAGCATAGCTACTATATAATGAACAACAATAGTAAAGTGCCTAAGAGCACACATTTTGATAACTGTTTATGTTACACCTATCCAAAGCAAAAAAAGTTTGCAGCTTCTCAGGAAAACCAAATATCTTGACCCGCCGCAACGCGGCGGGGGCAACTACCTCGTTTGTATGTATAACTAAATGGTGAGACATGAGTGATTGATACGAGGCAAAGATACGGCTGATTGCTGAAAATTACCATTACAAACAAAAAAGTATCTCCTGGTGAGCTTGAAAACCCAAACAGCGTGGTGCAAAAACACTCTTTAATTCACCAAATCATTACAACAACAAAAAAGAAACAATAAATTAAACAATCAGATCTGAATCACAAGTCTCTTCTTAGAACCCGAACCAGGTTTCACTACCTTCGCTTTCAAAGTCTCCCATCTCGACCCATACCCAAACCCTTGTCCATACCCAAACCCAGCTCCAACTCCACACCCAATCCCAAACCCAAACGCAACCCTTAAATGATTCCAACCCGACCCACCAAAACCCATTCCACCCACCAACCCAAAACCCACTCCAACTCCACACCCAACACCCGCACCTGCACCCGGGCCCAAAACTGTGTCTTCTAGTTTTGTTTTTTCGTTAATGAAACTGGTTACCGAGTGATACTTTTCTGACTCATTGGTTAGTTTTAGTCCCTTGAATTTCCATATGGGTGGGTCTTGTTTTTTGTTTTTTTTGCTTATGCTGTTGATGTAACTCATTTGATGAAGGTGTGATTGGTGGATAAGGTGTTTGTTTGGATTTGGATTTTGATGTTTGCTGATGATGATTAGATTAGGAGATGGGTAAATGAAGAAAATTGTTTGAGATATTAAAATATGGGCTGGCCTATGGGCTTTTGCAATTTGGACTTTTCATGTTTACTTCAAAAAGGATATGGGCCAATGTTCTTAAATTTTAGTATGCACAATAGCACAAAGCTTTTTCTTTTTGAGTGAATTACATAGATAGTCCCTGTGGTTTACTCAAAGTTTCAGCCATATTCCTTGAAAGTTAAAAGTTGCATAAATAGTCCTTATCTTTGAAAAGAATAACACTAATTGTCCACTTTTTAACTGGCGTTAAGTGACTTTCATTGTAATTTCCACGTTAGCTCCTTTTGGTTAAAGATCGTTGCATCGTCTATCCTTTATAATAACGGCCGTTTATAATTTAAAGTTTTTCGACTTTTTCTTACGGTTTTATCCGTAGTATACGTTTTTATCTTTTTTAATCTGTTTTCGCCCGTTTTATACGATTTTTTGTCCATTTTTATACGTTTTTATGTGCTTTCATGCGTTTTTATACATTTTCGCTCGTTTTTCTTACGTTTTTGTCAGTTTTCTTACATTTTCATCCGTTTTTATACGTTTTCATCCATTTTCATATGTTTCGGTCCGTTTTTATATGTTTTAATTCATTTTAAACGTTTTTGTCCTTTTTTCTTACATTTTCATACGTTTTTATCCGTTTTTCTATGTTTTCATCCGTTTCTTACGTTTTCATCAATTATTTTTATATTTTCATATGATTTTATCTGTTTTCGTCTGGTTTTATCCGCTTCATCTATTTTTATACGTTTTCATCCGTTTATATACGTTTTCATCTGTTTTAAACGTTTTCGTCTGTTTTTCTTACGTTTTTATCCAAAACCGTAAGAAAAAGTTAAAAAACTTTAAATTATAAACGACCGCTATTATAAAGGATAGACGATGCAACGATCTTTAACCAGAAAGGGCTAACGTTTAAATTATAACGGAAGTCACTTAACGCAAGTTAAAAAGTGGACCATTAGTGTTTTTCTTTTTTAGATTATAGAGACTATCCATGCAACTTTTAACTTTCACGGACTGCAGGTGAAACATTGGGCAAACCACAGGGACCATCTATGTAATTTACTCTTTCTTTTTTGTTTCTGTTCTAAGTTCAATTTTGTACTACATAATAACAAATGGCAATCAAACAACGACACTTTGGATTAAAATAATCGGTTCCTGTAGTATGTTCACGCTCTCACAAAACGCTATAGACACAATAAAATATACAAAAACTGGTTGGTTTTGGATCGGGTTAAAATCAGTCGGCCGGAGGTTTTTGTGTTTCGGATTACAACCGGACAAGAGAGGAATGTTAGAGATAGTTTGACTATCGAACAGGTACCAAAAAATCAAGGTTTTCAAGATCGGGATCCTATCCAGGATTGTTTTCGTCTTTGCAAGATCGTGATCGTAAGTTCGGATCGGGATCTTAAGATCCTATTATAATGTCATTTTCTTAATAATTTTTGTAATATTATACAAATTTACAAATTATTATATATCATAAACACAAAATTATATGAATGTTCTATCGAAATGTTGTCCTAAATTATGATTATGAAATGTTTAATAAGAATAATATGTCGTTTTTTAAATTTTACAAAAAATAATCTAGAAATTTGCAGTTTCTTAGTTTGTTATCCGAGAGAAGTAGGATCGGATCGGATTAGATCTTAAGATCCTATAGTCAAGATCGGGATCCTATAAGATCTTAAGCTTTTAAAGATCCTATGTAAGATCCGGATCGTTTTTGCTTTGCAGTATTGTAAAATCATAAGATCCTAAGATCAGAATCGGATCCTGACAACCATGCAAAAAACAAAGTTCGGGTATGGGTAGCCCAATGAAGTTTGGCAAAATGTATTCTTCGTAAATGTATTGGTTAATAATTTTTGTTTTGATCATCACAATAAGTATATAATCCTTCATCGCAAAATAAATGTTTACGTTGTTATTTGTTCAGAATGAGTGTTCAACTTTAATTGTATCATATTGTCTATCATTGCGTAAATAATTTTTGAAATTGTATTTCTCCATAATATAAATATATAATGGTTTCTTTTTTTTTTTTTGAATCTAATGTTAAATTATATTCAAAGAAAATAAACTTTTTACAAACGAGTTACAAACTTTTTGTTCTAAAAACTAAAAACAAAACAACTTTGAGATCTCATAACAATCTTCTTGTGCTAAACCAAATATAATATATAATGGTTTCACTTTCTTTTAAACTGTATTTCTCCATTTTATAAGTGCATATTTAATTTGAGATAATAGAAGTACATAAGTAATAAGAATGGATGATAAATATAGTCACATATAATTACTGCATCAACTGTATTATACAGATAATACATTGGCATTGTGCGTTTGTTATTTTCATTGTTAAAGTATTAAAATAATTAGTTAGAAATGTATCGAACTGGTCACAAAATTTTTTAGTGTGTAATGAACTTATATTTTTCCCGTCGTATGTTCTAAACTTGCTAATCCTTCAGTTGTGCGTGCAAAATCACAAGATTAACCAAATAATAATTACTATATTTTACTTAGCACATATAACTATCTTACTAAATTTGTTTCCAAACATCCTCTTAAAAAAAAAAAAAAAAAAAAAAAAAAACACCGACAATTTATACTAGCATCAATCTAGACCAAATGAATCTTAAAATATCGCCACTTTGACCCTTCATAAGGACTCGTGTACTGCTATAACAACCACATTCTTCGTTCTCAACTAACGCCTTCCATTCTTCCTATCTACGTTTCCAAAAACCATCTGTTGAAGTTTAGTTACGTCCATATTGGTTTTATTTGAAGTTACCATTTTTTCGGGAGAAAATGGGAAGGTAGTAGTTGTGAAAGTTAAGGAGATATTGGTTTTTAGGTATTTGTTGGTTTAGAATTTTGAGAGTTTTATGTGTTTTTGGGTTGGGTTGAAATGAAACCTAGCATATTAAGGGTGCGCTTGGTTCTAAATGGGGAATGAGAAAGGTAAAGGCAAAAGGAATGCAGGGGAATACTAATACTAGTAACTATTCGGTGTGTGTTTTGAGAAGAAGGTGTTTGTGAATAGGTTTAATCGGTTAACTAAGCAAATATGCTAATTATTGGTTAATTAGAGACAATTAGCATCATTTGGTTAATCTTGTAACTTAGCACACACAATAGACAGAATGAGCAAGTTTAGTACATACAATAGAAAAATTAAACGTTAAATAAAAAAAAGTAAAAAAAAAAAAAAAATTGATAATTTGGATACATTTTCAACAAATTATCTCTAGAATATTTAATTTGATTGATAAGTCAGAAAGAATAACACGTTTATTTCATTGAATATTTAATTAAGTTTAAATGTTATTTAGTTTATAAGAATATAAACTTTGAATCAACCGGTGGTTGTTCTTCTTCGATCAAAGTGTCTAAATTTGACATATGAATTAATCATGGTATTATTAAACAGATTTAATGTCGTTTAATGGCAATACATGTAAAGAGAGTTGAAGTGATCGTTAAAGTTACATTATGAAGAGAAAATTAGTTACAAAGTATTCAAAATGTGGTTACATCACTAGAAATGAATATGAGTTATGCATAATAAAATCTTCTAAAAACATTTTTAACTAACTGCTATGTATATAAATATCATGTCTTCACATCTTATAGGAATTCACTTTAGCTTGATGGTGTAGATGGTACTTGTTTGGATGTTTGACTTATGTATTTGTAATACTTCATTTTTTATTGTTTTAGTTAGAAATATATTTTATTGTTATTATAATATTTAAAAAGTCTTTTCGTTCGTTTAATTAGAAATAAGGGCCCCCAATGCAATTAATGAAAAGAAGACTAACGATGCAAAATATTTAACGACATGGACCAATAGTGTAATATAAAGTTTAAGACCAGAAATTTCAAAATTCCCCTTTGGTCTTATAACTCAAAAAGTTCAAAATTAGTTACATGTCTTTTCATGGAGAAAATGGAGAAAAAAGGTTTAGAAAACCTTACCATGAAGTAACCTATTATATGGTGATTTAGGATGATTTTGAGATGATTATGCTATCTACATGATGCAATAAGCTCCTAAACATGTTTCTCATCTATTGCATGTATGTAAATTCAATTCTTGATTTCAAGTTCATGGAAGAATTTAGAGATTTTGTTTAATAAGTGTTTTATTAAAGAATTTAGCTATGTTTATCATATTAGGCACATGTTTTATGATCATATACTATGTTAGCATGTTTTTGCGTATTAGAAAATGATTATATTACTGAATTAGGAAGTTCATGAGATTATAAGTTATACCATGTTAATGAAGAAGACGATGTTAGCTTATAATTCTTAAAGGGGTGTTTGGCATGAGATTATAAAGTGCTTACACTAGTAAGAATGCTTTTATTGTTGGAAATGCGCATAAACATGTTTAACAAGTTGAGATATAAGTTTGGTAAAAAGTAAAATAGTTTATGATGGGTTTTGGGTCGTTATTGGCATATTAAATGTAGGACAGCAAGCTGCACAAAATTTTGTGCTGACTTTGAATGGCTGTAGACAATAGACCGTTTATTTGATTGACATGAGGTAAAAAAAAAATCTTTAGCCCTTTGAGTCTAATTTCCAATGAAATTGGTTTCAAGTTCTAATTCCAAGTTTAAGTAGGTCAAATCTACAATTTACAGCAGACTATCCAGAAAATGCAGATTTTGCAGTTTCACGTAAGTTAGCGAAATAATGTAGGTAATGTGCGCGGATGTTTTCACAGGTTCTAATGAGTATATAATGATTTATTTATGTGTTTAAGTGATCTCAAAAGTCCAGGAATGCTCGAGGAAGGCCTAAGACAATCGAGGTAAGTAACGGTTTAGTTTTTGCCATGTTATGTGGTTATATCTTGTTTTGGCGCAAGCATAGCATGCATATGTTTATTTGCAGAAGTGATAGACTTATCATGTAGTAAAATTCAGTAGTTCAAAGCATAGGACGCTTTAGATAATTAGTAACTTATGTCACGGGTGCTATAGCCATGCACCAATAATTATATTTAAGTCGTGAACTTGGATATAGCTAAGTATTAGTTACACTCTTAGTAAGAAAATATAGATTATAACCTCATATTATTAGAATTGACATGATTTCAGAATGTATGCAAAGCTTCGAGTATAGTCGAAGGTTTTCATGCTTATAGACTCACGAATAGCCAAAAACAAGTCATGTGTAGGATGCTCACAAGAAGCATCGTTAATCATGATATGGGTGCCCAAGAAATGCACCATTATTTACGTAGCATGCATAAGAAGTGCATGATGAGGAACTCACGCAGAAATATCCTACGTGGATGACCCGTGCTTAACATAGTATTTATATCACGGATAGCACAGGCTTGGAAATAGCTTATCAAGCTTACATGATTAAGCGTCCTTTGTGGATGCCCCAAGTGTAGAAAAGCACGATGACAAATCAGAGCCCCAAGAAGAGTACTCGTTGGCTAGGGAATTCCAACTTAGCAGAAAGTCGATATCGCATATTCAATTACCCAGTTTTAGTTATAGCTTAGATTCAGAACTGTTCTGATGTACCTATGAAGAAACCCAAATTCTTACTTATATAATAATGTAACATTCTAGTTTCAGGACATGAATATATTCAGTTTCAGATTCAGTTCAGGTACAGATTCAGTTTCAGATACAGTGTAACACCCCCAAAATCGGGTCAGCATCGGAAGATAATTGAGAGCGTTACTTCATAGCATAAAGTTCAAGATATAGAAAACGAACTCTAAATAAGACGTTTTAAAAAGTTACAATTCGATTATTATTAAAATCAGAGTTGCATAGAAAAAAGGCCCCAAAGTACAAGTTACATAAACATTTGTAAACAGTATCGAATGGTACAAAAGATATGCATTTAAGTCTTCAAAACATGCCTTGACTCAAATGCTCCAACCCCAAGTTATTGCCTTATGGACCTGAGATAAACAAGCTAAAAATGCAACAAAATTGTTGAGTGAAATTCATTGGTTTATAATAAAAAGCAGCAGAACACAAGATCTCAAGTTTAGTTGACTATTGTAACACATACAAAGTCAAAAAGCAGTTATTATTGCACTAAGCTCGTGACACCGAAAGCATTAATATAGTATCAATAAATTGATATAATAATGTTTGCCCAAAGTAGGTATTTGCCAAATACCTAAGTTCTCAAATAAAGTGCGCATGGTTGTCTTTTCGACCAACCAAATGGGATTCGGCAGTCTGATAGATCTATCCACAGTATTCGTGCTTGCACAAAGTAATTAATGGTTCATAATGATGGAGACGTTGCCGGAAATACTGGTACTTAGGCAATAATAATTTCAGTTTAGCATACAGTTTTAAAGCACTTGTGTCCGTAAAATTTTTTAGCATATTTCTCCCCCAAGTAAATTATAAAACAGTTAATTGAGTAAAAGTGGGCTATGAATTCACCTTATACAAAGATGATAGCAAACGTGCTAATAAAGTGACGAGTAAGCCGAGAAATCCCTAGGAGCAACCTAAAATAGTATGTTGCGTTTTAGGTTTTATAATGATAATAAAAATGTGCATATGAATCTTATAAAGTATTCATATTGACTATATCATTGTACATGGTATTTGATGATGTATAGTACGGATAGTAGGCTTACTAGGCCTGGACTGTACTATACGACCAGGCTCCGGCCCAACACAAAACCGGGCTCCGGCCCAACAGACAAAACCGGGTTCCGGCCCCACAAAAAAACTGGGCTCTGGCCCAATAAACCCACGAAGCTGGGAATAACTAAAAGCCCATGTCACGAAGCATGGCACAGTCCAGATAAACTAGGACACATACAAGTGGCACTCTCGAAGTACCCCCGCAAACTGGACCCCGGTCCAGAAATCCATCCACGTCCACAAACATTGATTAAGCTGGGGATCCTTGCCCGACAATGCGAAATATTAGGAAACCCTAATATTTCCATTGTCTATAAAAGGAAACCTCAGTTCACACTTTCGAAGTATGACTTTCTCACTCATCCCAACACACGGATATTTCTCTGACAACATAAGTACTTACTCTCACGCCGGAGCTTTATCATAGGGTCCATCCCCACGGTAAGGCTAACGGTTTATCTGTATTTGTGCAGGAAATATCATCATCTACTTGGATTAGTGCATAAACTCTACAGCGGATGACCCATCAAGGACGACCCGCACCTGACTAAACCCAATTGTAACACATTTACACTTTTTGCACTAATAGTATTTATAAATTTTATAAAACAATTGAGACAATTTTTACGACGGTTTTATATGTTTAATAAACTCGATGTTAAGTGTGATTTAGTTTTAAAGTGGTTACTCGATGTTGCATATTCCGTTTCTCCTAATCCTTAAAGAGTTACGACTTGGTTTTTACGTCTCTGGAAAGGTATTTGAGTGTATTTATCAAATTTTTGGGTCCCACTGTCTTAATAATTACAAAGCCAGTGTCAAATTACCAATATACTCTTGAGTGTGAAAATCATTTATTTTCACTTTACAACAACTTTATGTAAACGGCTCTATCTTACAAGTTACTACTTCTTTTGATTCCGTTCAAGCAGCCATGTTTAGGTTAAAGGATCCACTACAACTTTTATTTGAACACCAACAATGGCTTATGTACAACTTTTAAAAGTTTTTGGCCATTGAAATCTGGTTACCAAATCTGGCATAGTTTTGCCGTTTATTTTCTAATTAAATCATCAGGTGGAGTTACGAGTCGAGCCACCTGGTGAACCGAATCTAAAAGATAGATCTATATCCCTTTAATTTTGTCCAAGTCCAAAAACTCAAGGATTTTTCTCAATAATTACGTTTTAGTCCTTGGTCAAATTGTCCCAACAATTCAAGTCCACAACATGTTTTTTAAGTGTTTTTAGCCATGTACAATGTATAACCATATCATATAAATGAATATTATATATGATATACATAAAATACATGAGTGAACATGAAAAATAATTGGTTTCCTTACTAAGTTTTGTGGTGAAGAAGATGATTTAAAATAAGAACAAGAACACGAATACCAAACACCAATAATGAACACCAAACTTTAAATATTTCTACCAACCCTTGAATAACACTAGATCTATCAATCCTATAGCCTTCTAAACCCTTTTAAAAACATTCAAGAAAATCTTTGTAAAAACTCCATTAAAACCATAGGATTTGATGAGATTGATTGAGATTTGAATGAAATAAACCAAGAAACTAGTAAATCATTTAAACCTTCAACCAATGAGTACAAGAACTTAGCAAAATGAAAATTATGATGGTATTTTGGTGCTATTTTGGCTTGTTGGAATCAAGAGAAAAGAAAGAAAATGAGATAAAATAGTGTACTTATGAAGTGCATGTATGAATGAGTCCTAAACTTGACACATAAGGAGTCTTGCTAGATACCTTATGTACAAGTGTCCATGTGGTCATAAAAAATGGACGAAAACAGATAAAAATGTATAAAAATGGACGAAAAGGTATAAAAACGGACGAAACATATAAATGTGGATGAAAACGGATAAAAACGTATGAAAATGGACGAAAACTTATAAAAATGGATGAAAATGTTAAAAAAGGGACAAAAACGTATAAAAACGGACAAAAATGTGTTAAAATGGGCAAAAATATATATAATTGGATGAAAATGGATAAAAATGAGAACATAAGAAAACATATAAGATGGACGAAAACGTATAGTTGAAAACATATAAAGACGGACAAAAACGTATATAAATGGATAAAAACGTATAAAAAAGGATAAAAACGTATAAAAATAGATAAAAATGGACAAAAACTTATAACAATGGATGAAAACATATATAAACGGGCGAAAACCAGATAAAAACGTATGGAAATGTTAGAAAACAGAACCATGTAGGTACTGGGAGTGATTTCTAAAATTTTAGTCAATAACCAACTTAGACCATGTGAGTATAGTATTAGACCCATATAGGTATAGTATTAGACCCAACTAGACCTATCAATGTTAGCTGATGAGGCGAAAAGTGAACCACTTTTAAAGGGTCATTTAAGCCCGAATTCGAGATTATTTGATCAAATATTGCCTGAAATCGTTCCTTTTGTCATTTTAGGTACTTTTGGAGAGAAATCTGGAAAAGGAAGCATTTTGGACGTTTTTGGAGCATAAAAGTGAAGAAAACGGCAAAGTCTCAATTTTCCTTGCTGGAACAGTACCTGACGGTGTCAAGACTCTCCACATGACGGCGTCAAGAGTTACAAAAGAGGTGGATGCGGAAAATACACGTGACGATCCAGAGAGTTTTTAAGCATAGGAGATGACGGCGTCACCCAAAGCCGTCATGGTCCAAACATTAGTGATGGTCCAAAGCATTTTTACACATGACGGCGTCACAAGCAGATCTAGGCAATACGATTTTATTATGGCGGCGAGTTGACAGCGTCACAACCTAATACATGACGCCGTCACAATGTAAAATCTATATATAGTTTTCCAAATTTCATTCATTAGTGTGCAACATTGAGGGAATAAACCCTAGTCCGAATTTTATCAGCTTTTCAAGGGTTTCAACCCCTTGAATCTTTCATGTTCAATTAAAGATAAGTACTCTTTCAAATCATTCAATATGTCTATGTGTTGTTTGATTATATCTTACACTTGTCTTCTATTTAACACACTAGGCTAGATTTCTCTTGTGTTTGCTTAGATGTAGTGAAACCTAGATGTTAATTATGGGTTGATTGTTTGTTTATAGTTGTTACGGATGATTGTATTCGATGTTAGGCTTAAGAAAATTGGCAGACTTCCATTGGTAACTTGCTTGAACGTCTTAATAAACATGATCGGAGGTGTACTACGATTTTTGGTTGTATTTAATGTGTAGGAGAATTCTAATGATCCCATGTTAGGAGCTTCTAACGGCTCGACATAGGAGTGAAGTAGGATCCTATAGAGTTAGGGAATATTGTACACGGCCCTACGACTAGTATTAAGGAATATGACCCGTCATCCATGCAATTGTAACAAGCTATCAACCTGTAAAAGATATCTAGGGAGTAATGAAATCTAAGTAAACACAATTTTTCTCATTATTGTTTCCACCACATTAGTATAATTAGTTTAATTTTCATTTCTGTTATTTTATTTTGATTGCATCCTAGTTTATTGGGTTAGTTGGCTAGCAACTAATTTCGCCCACTCTTCCAAAACCCGAGATTTTTACTTGCTTTCATAAAATATAAAAAATACAAAAAGAATCATCCCTCACCTCTAGACCTAGTTTAGGTTGCTTTCTAATCCTAGCGACACTATTCCTGAGTTGAACGATCAATCCCCCGGTACTTGTCACTATACTATACTACAACGATCAGGTACACTGCCTAGTGGGGGTTGTAAGCTTCTTGAGATCCCTTGAGAGGTAAAACCTGTTGCGAGGGTGCGATCCCCATGTATCAAGTTTTTGGCGCTGCATCCCGGGGAATAGTTATTGTCTAGGTTAGGATTTCTTTTTATTAGGTCTACTTGCTAGATTCCTTTCTAGTAAGATTTTATTTTTATTTTTAGGTTTTCTTTAGTCTATCTTATTTCTTCGTGTCTTTGTTTGTAACCATCACCATCCGCCATCATGGGAAATGAAGATCTCTCTAACCTTAGAGTCACTAGGAGTCGTACTTCCGTTAGAAATCTCGTTTTGCCATATGCAGAACCTGAAAGGGAAATGCATAAGCTAAAGCAATCTCTCTCAACACCCGAACCCTCTAGCATAGCTATCAACTTTGATGAGGCCCTTTCTGAAGAAGATTCAGATAATCACCTCACACCCTCTAGCCCCGAATCCATCAACGATACGAGCACCCCCGAAACTCCCACCCCTAAGCGCCGTAAGGACTACTCCTCCCCGAATCCTCGTGGCTTCTCAAATGCCATTGTCTTCCCAAACGAACACACCGATGAGGTCTTGCGTGCAAGCTATGTTTGGCTTGTCCAAGGTGTGTGCAAGTTTCGCGGATTACATAATGATGACCCAATTCAACACATCAGGGACTTCTTGAAGATAGTGGACACCCTCCATACGGATGGGGCCACTAGAAACACGTCCCGATTACGATTCTTCCCTTTCACTCTTTATGAAAAAGCCAAAGAGTGGTATGATAGACTTCCCCCCGAGTCTATCTTTACATGGGAGCAACTTATATCCATGTTCTATGAGAAGTTCTTCCCAGCAGGGAAAACCTCAGTATTTAGGGATAGGATCCTCCATTTCTGAAAGGGAAAGGACGAACCCATCCATAAATCATGGATTAGATTCAAGGATTTAATAAGACAAGTTCCCCATCATGGCATCGAACTTTGGCTTCTGGTCCAAATCTTCTACGACAATGTCTCCTTAAATGACCAGAGCGGAATCAATAATTGGAGAAAAGGGAAAATAGCTAATATGAGCGCCGAGGAAGGGTGGAATAGGATTGAGGAATATGCTCAAGACCAGGACGATACTTGGGATGAACCCGAGTTGAATACGAGCACATCTGAAATCACACAAACACCCTCAGATCGGCTGAGAAAAATTCACGAAAGGGTGGAATACCTTGCAGGGTCGCGAACAACTAAACAACTTTCAAATCCTTACTTGATCTGTGACTACTGTGGGGGCCCGCACGAGGTAGAGGAATGCAGAGGAGAAACCACGACTGAACATGCGTGTTTGTCGGGACATGACATCTACGCTGACCCCTCCATTTTACCTTTTTACCAAAACGATGATTATACCCTTTGGGGGAATCTGGTGAAAAGAGAAGAAGGAGAGGAAGGCCCTGAATACAAAATCAGGAGCACTTTCGAAGATGACCTAGGTCACTTTACTCAGGAAAAAGGCTTACAATTGAAAGGTCTTGACGAGCTCATTACTGAGCAACAGAATGACATGGAAAAATGGTTCAATAAGCTTAATGCCACCCTCGATGGCCATAACAGGCCACCAGTAAGCCAAAAAGATCCCCTGCTCGCGGTGACTACTCGAGCTGGAACAACAACCAAGGACCCTGCTTATCCGAGCCCACATCCTGCCACCATTGAGCCAAACGATCCCCACGAGGAGGAAGGTAATGTGAGCAACGAGGCTCCTAAACAACCTCCTCTGGTGACCCCATCCCCACCAACTCCACCTAACCAACCTATGAGAATCCCATTTCCATCCCGCCTAAAAAACCAGAAGATTGAAAACGATAATAAGAGATTCTTGTCATATCTAAAAGATTCAGTGGTCACCATACCTCTCCTTGATGCTTGCTATCACATGCCCAAGTATAGCTCATACTTCAAAAGATTGCTTTCCAACCGAAAGAAACTCGAGGGTCTTGTGACTCTGGGAGAAGAATGTTCGGTGATGACCCAACGAGGGCTACCAAAAAAGGTAGACGATCCAGGCAGCTTCACCTTGCCCTGTTCCATAGGATCTCTATCAATAAAGAATGCTCTTGCCGATTTAGGGGCAAGCATCAACCTCATGCCTCACTCCATGTTTCTCAAACTAAGATATTCCGGAGTAAAACCTACCCGTATGAACATCCAGCTAGCTGATAGATCGGTCAAGTATCCCTTGGGGATATGCGAGAATGTGCTAGTCAAAGTAGGGAAGTTCAAATTTCCGGTTGACTTCATGATCTTGGAAATGGAGGAGGATGACCTGGTGCCCATCATCTTAGGGAGAACCTTCCTTGCTACCGCTCGTGCAGTCATTGATGTTCACGACGGCAAGTTAACTTTACGAGTAGGAATCGATAGCTTGACTTTTGATATTAAAGACACTATGAATCTATCTCTCGAAGCAGCTAACCGGCTCTATTTCATTGGAGAGGTTGATGAACTAACTGATTTCATTGACAACTGTGTTGATGAACAAATCGAAGAAGGCTGGTTATGGGATGAGAGTTTCCTCTCCATAATGGAGGAGGAGAACACGGAGGGCGCTGGCGCAGTCTCCTTCTATCCCAGACAAGAGACCACTGAACAGCTAGAACTTCGTAAACCCAAAAACAAGCTAACGCCCTCCATTATCGAACCACCTAAGCTAGAACTTAAAGAACTCCCAAACCACCTGGAGTATGCCTTCCTTCCAGGGAGAGGATCAACTTCCGGTAATCATAAACTCTTCCCTTGAGCATGAGAAAAAGGATAGGCTCTTAGGAGTCCTAAAGAAATATAAGAGAGTCCTTGCATGGAGTGTAGCCGACATTAAGGGGATTGACTCGACCTTCTGCACGCATAAGATTCTTATGGAAGAAGACTATAAACTGGCCGTACAACCCCAGAGGCGGGTGAATCCCAACATTAAGGAGGTGGTGAAAAAAGAAGTTATCAAACTTTTGGATGCAGGGCTGATTTACCCGATTTCGGATAGCCCGTGGGTTAGTCTTGTACAGGTTGTACCAAAGAAAGGAGGAATGACTGTGGTGAAAAATGACAGCGGTGAGATGGTGCCCCAGAGAACGGTTACTGGTTGGCGGGTATGCATCAATTATAGAAAGCTCAATGATGCCACCAGAAAGGATCACTTTCCCTCCCGTTCATTGACCAAATGTTGGAAAGATTATCCGGGCATGAGTACTACTGTTTCTTGGATGGATTCTCAGGATACTTCCAAATCCTCATAGCCCCTGAGGGCCAAGAAAAAACCACATTTACTTGCCCTTATGGAACATTCGCTTATAAGAGGATGCCTTTTGGGTTGTGAAACTCTCCCGCCACTTTTCAGCGATGCATGACCGCAATCTTTCATGAGTTAATGGAAGACAGCATGGAAGTTTTCATGGATGATTTCTCAGTCTGCGAGGAAACCAACTTGGTCCTGAACTGGGAAAAATGCCATTTTATGGTAAAAGAAGGGATTGTGCTAGGGCATAAGGTCTAAGGAAATGGGATTGAGGTGGACCAAGCAAAGGTTGAAGCTATATCTAAACTACCTTATCCCACGACTGTTAAAGCAATACGTAGCTTCGTCGGTCATGCCGGGTTCTACAGGAGATTCATTAAAGACTTCTCTAAAATAGCTCGGCCAATGACTCAATTGCTTGTAAAAGATGCCCCTTTTGATTTCTCTCAAGAATGCAAGGATGCATTCAATCTCCTGAAAAAGGAACTCACGGAAGCCCCAATCATGGTTACACCCAACTTGGAGTTACCTTACGAGATTATGTCTGACGCTAGCGACTATGCTGTTGGGGCAGTATTAGGCCAAAGGTGTAACAAACAATTCCAACCAATATACTACGCTAACAAAACTATGAATCCCACTCAAGATAATTATTCTACCACCGAAAAAGAACTATTAGCCATGGTGTTCGCTTTTGACAAATTCCGCCAATATCTTGTCCTTTCAAAGACAATTGTTTTTACTGATCATTCGGCTCTCCGATATCTTTTTGCTAAGCAAGACGCTAAACCACGACTAATTCGATGGATCTTGTTGTTACAAGAATTTGATGTTGAAATTCGTGATAAAAGGGGGGCAGAGAATTTGGCTGCTGATCACCTCTCTCGTCTCGAAAATCCCCTCCTTAGTGAGCTTGAAAAAAGTGAGATTCGTGATTCATTCCCTGATGAACAACTCATGTCAATGACAGATTCTGAACATTGGTATGCTGATTATGCTAATTATCTCGCAAGCAGGCTCATTCCGGAACAAATGACCAGATACAAAAAGAAAAGGTTCTTTGCCCAACTAAAATACTACTTCTGGGACGAACCCTTCTTATTCTGAAGATGTCCTAATCAAATAATCAGGCGCTGTGTTTCGAGAAAAGAGGCAATAAAGATTATGAAAGAATGTCATTCAGGCCCTTCTGGGGCCATCATGGGATAAACACCACCGCACGAAAGATTTTCGGTGCAGGATTCTATTGGCCCACAATATTTTGTGATGTAAAAGAGATGATACAAGCATGCGATGTATGTCAACGGGCCGGTAATATATCAAGTAGAGATGAAGCACCTCAGAATTTTATACAAGTCTGTGAGGTTTTCGATGTTTGGGGAATTGATTTCATGGGACCCTTTCCATCTTCAGGGGGGAACGAATACATTTTAGTCGCCATTGATTATGTTTCAAAATGGGTGGAGGCACAAGCCCTTAGGACCAACGATGCTAGGGTAGTTATTCATTTTCTAAAAAAGTTGTTTGCTAGGTTCGTCATTCCTAAAGCTCTCATTAGTGATAGGGGAACCCACTTTTGCAATGCGCAAATGGAAAAGGTCATGAAGAGATATGGAGTTTCCCATCGGTTCTCCACCGCTTATCACCCACAAACCAACGGTCAAGTCGAAAACACCAACAGGGCAATTAAGAGAATATTGGAAAAAAAGTTAATCAAAACAGAAAGGACTGGTCATTTAAACTCGATGAGGCCTTATGGGCATTCCGAACAGCCTACAAGAAACCTATTGGAACGACCCCGTTCCGCGTGGTTTATGGCAAGACGTGTCACCTTCCGGTGGAACTCCATGAGCTTGATGAGTTAAGGCTAGAAGCATATGAATCCTCCGTTACATATAAAGAAAGGGCGAAAAGATGGCATGACCAGCGAATTAAGAAACATAAGGATTTCTCAGAAGGAGACAAAGTTCTATTATATAATTCTCAGTTAAGGTTATTTCCCGGGAAACTTAAGTCTAGATGGTATGGGCCCTTTACAGTGAAAAGTTCCTCTAAAACGGGTGCTGTTGTGTTAATGGACGATGAAAATAAAGAGTTCACTGTCAACATATAACGCGTAAAACATTATCAAGAAAGTAGTAATGAGATGATTAGTGAGGAGAATGTAACATTTGAAGATGAGGTCACGTAATAGCCCATGACCTTGAATCTAGCTACAAGACTCGTAAATAAAGAAAAGCGCTTCTTGGGAGGCAACCCATGTTTTGTGTGATTTTTATTTGTTTGATTGTTATTTTCTTCCGTATGCATGCTTTATTTATTGTTGGTAGATCATGTTTCAAACTAAAATTTTGAAAATGCTTTATTTTGTTGTTTAACTTCGTCTTAACTTCATATAAAGGTATTTTGCAAAAGCTAAGTGTAAGGGGAAACCCCAAATTTGTTTCTAAGAACGAAATTGATCATGATTCGCCACAATATTATATGAAAATGTGTATTAATATTTGTTAGGGTCAAATGCTTGTATCGAGTCATAATGATGTTTTGCAGGATTTTCCAGGAAGTAGGACATAAGTTTTTTCAGAAATTTTCCGGAAACTTAACGTAAAGATTTCTGCAGGTCACTTCTGACGGCGTCAGGAGTTAACTCTTGATGGCATCACGTGTAAAATTCTGGAAATTTTGCGAGTTTTTTTTTTTTTTTTTTTTTTTTTTTTTTTTTTTTTTTTTTCTAACGGAGTCTTAAAGTTTTTGTTAATTCTTTAGTTTTATAAACTTCAGGAAATCTGCAAACATTCATTCCACAATCATTATATCTTAAATTTCTTTTTAGGACTTGTTAGTATATATAGATTGCCGCCGATTTTACGCGAGGTTGCCTTGATTGTTTTCTCAGGTTTAACAGGTTATATACGATAAGAAGATGATTTATATTTCTGTAAGGGAAGCTTTGAACGTTCATTTTCTTGGAGGAAGATCTAACCTTGTTGACATACTATCCACACCGAACGAATCAGGAGAGTATTTGTTTTCATTCTTTTACCTGTTTTACTTTTACATCTTTTAATTGAACATTGGGGACAATGTTCATCCTAAGTGTAAGGGGAGGGTAAATGATGATACCTTATAGGATACTATTGCACTTGAGTTTGTTTGTTTGATGGTAGGTGTGATAAAACTAAGAGAAATACTTGTTAGTGTAATTTTAGCGCCAAATTTAAAATTTTTTACAACATTTAGGAGTGAAACTTTAGCCTTAGCAAGCGTCTCATGGATAGGAGTTGTATGACTAGCACAAAACCGTACCATTCAGAAAAATTTTCCACCCAAATATGTGAGGTTCGCCTTTAGATTTGATAGGAAAAGCATTCATTGTTAGTGCTTATAAGTGTACCGGTAGCATTTAAATTCTAGAAGTTGCGTTAGTGATGCATCTCGAGATTGCTAGTGAGACTACATTCGTGTAGTAGGATTTACTACATGATAAGAGGCATTTGGATGACCCTTGTGTTAAACCCGTATCATAATTACTTGACCATTTAAGTCATATTACTTGACTAGTAAAGTCAATTAATTTTTCCCACACCTTAGCGTTGTACTCATTTTTAGTACACGAAACCCCTTGTACACCCCTCCGAGCCTATCTTTTCGTTTCTAACTTTAAGCAGTTTACTTAAGGGAAGAATTTGTTACAACCCACCCAAATGTGCAACCAAATCGTCTTAGCCTTCCGTGTATGCAGTCATCTTTAGTGCATTATTGTTATTTGTTTATACCCTTAGTTAATTGTCTAATTGATTACATGGTTGCTAAGTCGAGTCATATCTTGTACATATTGTTTTGGGACGATTGGGACTCATGGATAAAGGTTATGGAGTAATGGGGAAGAACATCATATATTACCCCCATATGTGCATTAATCTTAAAAACTACTCCAAGTTTTTTGATTATCTTGATTCGATTTATTAGATTAGTTTATTGTAAAGTATGTAAAAATTCAAGTGTAAGGGGAATGTACATTCCCTATGATGTATTATTTTGGATGGTAGGGTAAAAGTGTATGCAAAAAAAAAAAAAAAAAAAAAAAAAAAAAAAAATCGAAAAACCAAGAAAAAGAAAAAAAAATATAAGAAGAAAAGAGAAAAAACATACGGACTACCATCCCGTTTCATTCTATGTTTATTTTATGTTTTTGTTATTTTTGATTGTTAGAATCATATTTTTATTTATAAAAAGTGTCGGTCATTAACGTATTGTTATAGGTTGCTTTAGAATATCATTATGATGAAGTTTATGCTTAGTATTTATGTTTTGTAAAAGTCTAAGGGCAATTAATGTAATAAGGTAAAAGATAAGTGATGCCCTAGACTACTAGTATAAATACTCTTGTAATACCTCATTTTGAGGGTGGTTCTCTTAGTAATATCAAGGTTATTAGTTTCACACACTAGGAGTTCCCTCCCACTCTCTCTCTACTTACTTTCTCTCTATAAGATTTAGGCATGAATCACAAGTGATTTAGGTTGTTCTATGGTCCTACAAGTGGTATCAATCGCCTAGGGATAATTTTAGGTTGTTTTAGATCGTTTTTTCGGTGAAAAATCGGATTTTTATGAATCTCGTTACTGTTCATCGTGATATTATCGAGTTAGAAGTGTTTTCTAGCGAGTTAGGGTCAATTTTAGCGAGTTAAGGTTAAACTTAGCGAGTTAGGTTTAATTTTTGGCGAGTTAGGTTTAATTTCTGGCGAGTTAGCCAATAAATAGCCAGTTAGCTATCACCTTATCGTATATCGATTAAGGTTCTTTGTGGGTAATACCTAGGGGAAACTCTGCCCAAGTTGATTCTAGTTACCGAGTTAAGATGGGAAGTTGATTTACCGAGTTAGATCTTTACCGAGTTAAGGAATTGGTTTGATTTATCGAGTTATAATATTCAAAACCTTACCGAGTTAGACAAACTTAAACTTTACCGAGTTTAGTTGTAACTTTGATTAACGAGTTAAGTCCTCAAGTATAACTTACCGAGTTAGCCAGTTAGCCAAAATCAAGTCTTATCGAGTTAAGTTTTTCAGATAGCTATACCGAATTACTAAAGCATTATCGAGTTAGACAAAAAAAAATTTTATTTTTTTACAGGAGATTAAACGTTCAATTTTTACGCAAAATTCAAATTTTGGTATAACGTTGAAAATTTTGACCCGAAATTCAAATGTTTATGCCAAAATTCAAAATTTTTCGGTCAAATTTGGCGTCAAAATTTTTAAAACTCAAATTTTTCTGGTAACCTTAAAATTGCATTTAATAGTGATTTTCAAATTTTGGGAAAGAAAATTTTCAAATTTTATTTTTGGAGGGAAATTACGAAATCACTGAGATCAACCGAGAACGAACTTTCAACTTCACCAAAAACATCTAATCTACAACAACAACCTTTGTTATCTTTTAAAAGATCCTTAGAACAACGTTTCACTTTGAATTCAAATCATGGCAACTCAACAAGACATTCATGCTGCCGGTGCCGAAAATCGACCTCCAATGCTTGAAAAAGGTGGATATCTCCCATGGAAAAGCCACATGCTTCGTTACATCAAAACAAAGACCGATGGTAAATTATTGATCAACTCCATTACAAATGGTCCATTTAAGCCAAGACAAGTTCAAGTTGAAGGTAATCCAAATACAACACCTCCTACTCTACCATTCATGCGTGAATAAACAGAATCAGACTACACGGATGAAGACAAGAGGCAGATCGCCGCTGATGATATGGCAATGCATTTAATCCAACTTGGATTACCACGCAAGATCTTTGCTGCGGTTGACAGTTGTGAAACTGCTTTTGATATGTGGGAACGAGTTAGAAGGATATGTCATGGAACAGAAATTGGGCAACAAGACGTTGAGAATAAACTTCTAACTGAATGGGAGAACTTTACATCCACTAAAGGTGAACAGATTGAATCCTACTACACAAGGTTTTGCACTTTAATGAATGAGTTAATCAGAAACAAGTTGACACCATGAACAATTGCAACAAAAATCAAATTCATCAATAACCTTCCAGAAGAATGAGGTCGTTATGTTAAAATTGTCAACAAACAAAGGATTTACATAAGGTGAATTATGATCAACTTTATGATTTTCTGAAGCATAACCAAGCTGAGGCTAATGAAGTAAGGAAAGAAAGATTGGCAAAGAATCATGATCCTCTCGCATTAATTGCTACTACACCAACACCGTTTTAAGTGAACACACAACAACCATCATCTTTCACTCACAACTACATGCAACCATCATGCATTCAACAACCAACACCGGTCTACCAACAACAGTTCTACCCACAGCAACAACAACATGTTATTCAACAACAACAATACCCACAGTTCCAAGAACCAGAATTCACTGACAATGATGAAGCTACTGCAGCCTTGACTCAAGCGTTTGCTTTTCTGACAAAGGTATTCCAAGGACGTTATTCTACACCAACTAACAACAACCAAAGGATTTCATCGAACACTCGCAACAAGCAGATTGCTCAGCCGAGTTTCAATATGGGCAACGGAGGCCAAATGTTTGGAGTTTATAGGAATCAGCAGGGATATGCTACTGGATTTAATATGGGTAATCAAAATATGCAGAATGCAGGTCAGTATCAGGGAATTAGAATGCAGGTCAATATGCAGGGAATCAGATGGGTCAGTTTGTTGGAAATCAGAGGGGTTAGAATGTTGGTAATCAGGCAATGGCTAATCAGAATAGGAATGTTGCAGCTCCAGTTGTTGGGAATCTGGGAAATGTGAATCAGGGTAATCTGGTAAAGTGTTTCAACTGCCAGGGTGTAGGTCATATGGCAAGGAACTGTCCTACTAAGTTGAAAAAAAGAGACACAACGTACTTGCAGAAAGCATTGCTGTTGGCACAAAAGAATGAGGCAGGATTTCAGTTGAACGCATAGGAGAATGATTTTATGACTCTTATGGATGACATGGAAGACAGAGAGGATATCGATGCGAACTACATATTCATGGCGAATCTTCAGGAAGCTAAGTATGATACGGATTCTGACACACTTCCTGTTTATGACACCAATGCACCATCTGAGGTATCCAATTTCAACATATGTCACAATAATGATATGTTTGATATGTCTCCTCATGAGGAACAACATTATGAGAAACTAGCATCTAATTATGATACATACCTGGACAGGACAAGTAGTAGCAATACTCCTTCAGCAACTCCAGATGTGAATTATAATGGAGGCTTTGTTTCACAGCATGCTGAGAATGTTGAGGAAACACGTGCTTTATTTGAAACATTATTGAATAATTGTCGTATTGAAATTGAGAATGTGAAAAAGGTCAATCGCGATGTTAAGGCCGCGAATGTTAAATTGACCCCTGAGCTTGAGAGTTACAAGGAAAACGTTAAAGCTTTTGAATTTCATAACAAAAGATTGTCTGAATTAGAAACTGGTTATCAAAATTCCATTTCAAGGGAAAAACTTTTGCAAATCAAGTTTGATACACTTGATGTTAATTCTTTCAAGAAGATAAAAGCTTTAAACGCGGAAATTTCTGATTTGCAAAATCAACTCTCTAAACAAAAATCAGCTTATTCCAAATTTGAAAAAGGAATTTGCAAAGAAAGAAGATAAAATTTTGGAAGAAATGGTAGAGTCAGAACACATGATTGCACATTTAGAAGAATTAGTGGTTAAGTCGGGTCAGTCAAGTCAAACAATGAAAATGATTTCAAATCAAACTAATCCGATTTACCATACGAAACATAAAATGGCTCTTGGTAACAACACCCCTTGTAATCTCAAGAAAGCTCAGGAAGAACAGAATGTTTTGTATAATGGTAATGTGATTTACACCAAACATGATCCGCCCGTCGTTCGAGATTCTGTGCAAACAATGGAACTTGTCGCAGAGAGCATAAATAAAATGAAACAAAAGGATTTGAAACCCATTGATTACAACAAATTGAACAAACTTTCGGGAATTAATTTTGTTCCACAAACAGAACCATCTGTGTTTTCCATAAAACGACCATTTGCGAAATTCTTTTCTAAAAAGATAGTTGTTTCCAAATCTCTTTCAAAAATGGAACAAATGTCTTCTAACAACACTTTTAATACAAGTGAGGCTAGAGACATTCTTGATGAGGTTAAAAAGAGAATTCAAGAACTTCAAAATATTGTTAAATCTAAAACTACTATCAGTATTAACAACTTGCATTCTAGTTTTCATATCGAATAGAAAAAGGTGTTTGAAAACAAAATTACTATCCCACTGAATAACATCAGTGCGAGGGTGATCCATTTTGAAAACGCTTTCTTAAAAGAAACAGCCGATTTTGTCAAGGACCTTTTTAACATCAGTGCGAGGGTAATCCATTCATGTTTTCACGAGGAACAATAGAGTCTCGCCTGCCTCTAAGAGTAGTTTCAAGAATAAAGTTGAAGAAGTAGAAGAACACCCTAGGAATTTATCGCTTTATAATAAGAGACATATTTCATCTGAATGTCATGTCAAGAGTACTGGTTCTAATGCATGTAATGACAATGTTTGTTTAATACGCAAGAAATGTTTAATTAATGATGTTCATGATGAATGTGTTTCTAAGAATATGAATGTTACGCCTAAACAGAAGAGCGTTTCGAAAGGTCCTAGCGTAAAATCTAGATTTGTTGGAAACCTAATTAAAAGAATTAGGAACACTACTAATAGTCGCACGCCTAGGAACTATCTTAAGCATTGTGTTTGGATTCCAACGGGTAGAGAATTTGTACTCAAGGATGGCAAATTAGAAATAGTTCATGCTAAACAAGTAGCAACTGTCTATGAGTGTGATTTGGAATGTACCTCTAACCCCATGGAACCAAATTCAAAACGGTTTCCAAATACAAACTCATCTGTTATTGGCAGGTTATCGAAATATGTCTTTGGATCGTCGACTCGGGTTGCTCCAGGCACATGACAGGGAATTTAAAGCTGCTGATCAATTTCATCTGGAAATTTATGGGAACTGTACGCTTTGGTAATGATCATGTAGCAGCTATTCAGGGTTATGGAGATCTTCGGTCTAGGAATTTTTTGATCACTCGAGTTTACTACGTCGAAGGGTTGGGACACAATTTGTTTTTAGTCAGGCAGTTTTGTGATGCAGATTTAGAAGTTGCATTCAGGAGAAACACAGTTTTTATTAGAAATTTGGTTGGTGATGATCTCTTAACTGGTTATCGTGGTACAAACTTGTATGCTATCGACATCAACCAAATGGCTTCTACATCACCAATTTGTCTCTTGACAAAGGCAACCGAAACTAAGTCCTGGCTGTGGCATAGACGTTTTTCCCATCTCAATTTCGACACCATCAACAAATTAGCCAAAGAAAACATCATCAACGGTCTTCCTAAGTTCAAATACACCAAGGATCATCTATGTCCATCATGCGAACAAGGAAAAAGCAAAAGAGCATCATATAAACCTAAAACCGTACCTAGTTCGGAAACAAGGTTACATTTGTTGCACATGGACTTATGTGGCCTAATGAGAGTTGAAAGCATTAATGGGAAGAAGTATATTCTTGTTATTGTTGATGATTATTCAAGATATACATGGGTAAAGTTTTTGAGATCAAAAGACGAAGCACCAGGCATCATCATCACCTTTCTGAAGCGTATTCAAGTTCTACTTCAAGCTCCAGTAAGGATTGTAAGAACAAATAATGGAACAGGATTCACAAATCAGGAGTTAAGAACTTATTTTGAAGATGTTGGAATCACTCACCAAACACCAGTTGTTAGAACTCCACAGCAGAATGGGGTAGTTGAAAGAAGAAATCGAACTCTTGTGGAAGCTGCTCGCACAATGCTAATTTATTCTAGTGCACCACTATTCTTATGGGCTGATGCTGTTGCCACTGTGTGTTTCACTCAAAACCGATCCCTAGTACATCCAAGATTCAATAAAACCCCATATGAGCTAGTGGACAACCGTAAACCTGACATCTCTTACCTTCACATGTTTGGCGCTTTGTGCTATCTGACAAACGACAGAGAAGATCTAGGAAAGTTGAAAGCTAAGGGTGATATTGGAATCTTCATTGGATATTCAGAAAACTCGAGGGCATTCAGGGTGTATAATAGAAGAACGTAAAGGATAATGGAGACGATGAATGTGAAGTTTGACGAGATTTCACAGAACCGACTAACACACATTCGTTAAACCCAAGGTACCCTTCTACGTTTCAATGGACAACAGACCATCCAATTGAACAAGTTATTGGTGAACCTTCAAAGCCAGTTCAGACGAGGAGACAACTTTCCACCGATCTAGAATTGTGCATTTACATTTGCTCAATCATCATCAAAGAACCTAAGAACATTCGGGAAGCAATGGCAGAAAACCCATGGATAGAAGCAATGCAGGAGGAAATTCTTCAATACCAGTTACATGATAGTTGGGAACTTGTTGAACGAACACTTGATAAACGAGTTCTTGATCTCAAGTGGTTGTGGAAGAACAAACTGGATGAGGAAATGACTGTAATTCGTAACAAAGCTTGTCTCGTGGCTAAAGGATATCCACAAGAAGAAGGGATAGATTTTGAAGAATCACTCGCGCCTGTAGCAAGACTTGAAGCAGTCCGGATTTTCTTAGCCTATGCTGCTCACAAAAGCATCACAGTCTATCAGATGGACATTAAGACAGCTTTCTTGAATGGAACTCTGAAAGAAGAAGTGTATGTGAGTAAGCCATAGGGATTTATCGACAAAGATCATCCAGATTACGTCTACAAGCTTAAGAAAGCCATTTATGGTTTAAAACAAGCTCCAATAGCGTGGTATGACGAACTATCATCTTTCTTGCTCAAAAACAATTTCACCAAAGGAACGGTTGATGACACCTTGTTTATCAAAAAATTCAAAGATGACATTTTGATCGTTCAAATTTACATGGACGACATAATTTTTAGATCAACCAATCCTAACCATTCAAAACATTTTGAAAATCTAATGAAAAGCAAATTTGAAATGTCCATGATGGGGGAACTAAAATTCTTTCTTGGTTTACAAATACATCAATCCCCTCGTGGTATTTTTATCAATCAAGCTAAATATACAATAGAGATTTTTAAAAAACATGGAATGGAAAATTGTGATTCTGTTGGTACACCAATGGTCACTTCACCAAAAATAGGTGCTGATTTATTTGGGAAACCCATCGATCTGAAGAAATATCGGAGCATGATCGGTTCTCTCATGTACCTAACTGCTAGTCGAGCCGATATTCAATTTGTTGTTTGTTTATTGGCACGGTTTCAGGCAAAGCCTACCGAACTTCACCTCAAAGAGGTTAAACGGATCTTTCGGTACCTACAAAGCACCATTAACATGGGATTTTGGTATTCGAAGGATTCGGGGTTCAATCTAACAGCATTTTCAGATGCAGACCATGCCGGTGATCAAGTTACATCAAAGAGTACATCAGGTGGAGCACAATTTTTGGGTGAAAAGCTAGTAAGCTGGTCGTCAAAGAAACAGGATTGTACTGCGCTATCAACCGCCGAAGCCGAGTATGTGTCCCTATCTACGTGTTGTGCCTGATGCGTGAGAATTACACCAGGCTTTACCTCTCGAGGGATCTCGAGAAGCTTACAACCCCCACCAGGCAGAGTACCTGATCGTTGTAGTATAGTATAGTGACAAGTACCAGGAGATTGATCGTTTAACTCAGGAATAGTGTCGCTAGGATTAGGAAGCCTAAAAACTAGGTCTAGAGGTGAGGGATGATTCTTTTTGTCTTTTTATATTTTTATTAAAGCAATTAAAATCTCGGGTTTTGGAAGATGTTGATATAAATAATATTTCTCAATAAACCTATGTTTTGATAAACAAGTATTTAGTAACAAATATTTACCTCTACATCTAATATCACTTAAGGTATGCATAAACTAAGCATCTTATGCATTACATGATCAAAGGAAACCTTGTCTTAAGACATAACATTTTATAAAATGATATTAACATTTTATATATATTTGTAAATCATTTTTGGTATTGTTGTATTAAACTACAAAGATATGATTTCAAATTTCCAGCCAAAAAGGGCAAATTTTATCCAGAAAAACTTTTCCAACGTTCAGTAGGGCGGCCCCCTTAATTATACTAGGCGGCCCCCTTAATCATTAAGGGGACCACCCCCTAATTAAGGGGACCGGCACGCTCCAGAACAGTATTTTCTGGCCCTTTAAATACTGGATCATTCCACATATTTTTCTCACCTTTTTGCACTAAAAACTTTCTGATCCAACCTCCATTTCTATATCAAAAATCCTTTGATCATATAATTCATAAGTCTTTGTTTCCAAGTGATCCAAAGCTTCATCCACTCAAGTGCAAGAAGAAGAACACTCCTCTACATCCATTTAGTTGTAGTAGTGTTGTGATTAGCTATTTTGATATTGTAGTAGTGTTATATATTTGTAAAAGTGTTGTGAGAACTTGTTGATTGTAGAAACTAGGTGTGTTGTAAAGTAGTGTAGTAGTTGTGATTTAGTTGTGCATAGAAGAAGGTGTGAAGTTGACAAGGTGTGAAGAAGGTGTGAAGTCTTGAAGAAGTTGTGAAGGTGTGAAGTCTTGAAGAAGTTGTGAGATTGGTTCTAGCTACGATTAGAACTTGACATTTAGCTTAGTGACGTTAACTCGTGTAAGCCAAGGTGTGTAAGGTCTCTCCACCATAAGGAGTTTGTTGACATAGTGAAGAAAACTCTTGAGTGTGGTACTCGGGGAGTGGAGTAGGGCAAGGAAGGTGTCCTTGTAGCTGAACCACTATAAATTCGCGTGTTGTGGTTTGATCTTTCTAACTCTATCTTTTCTTCATTCTATTTGAATACTTTCATTATTAGATTAGACTTGCTTATATTGGTTGTTACTTGAACTCACTTGAGATCGAATCGAAAGTTTTTATAAGGTACAAAATATTTTGGAAATAAATTTAAAAAGGACGTAAAACTATTCAACCCCCCTTCTAGTTTTTCACAATTGGTATCAGGAGCCACGTATAGCAAGATCTTTAAAATATATTGTATTTTAAAACTTGTAATGATCTATGGAATCTGAAAAATATTTAGAAGGGCAATCTATACAAAGACCACCACTATTTGAAAGTGATGGATTTTTATATTGGAAAAATCGATTCGAAACTTATGTACAGTCAAAAGATCTAGATCTTTGGCATGTTATTACTAATGGTGATTTCTTACCTTTTCAAAATAACCCTGAAACAATGAAAGATGAAATCGTACCTTTTGAAAAACAAAATGATGATTTAAAAAGAAAACTTGCTAAAAATAATGAAGCAAAAATGGTTATTTATAATGCGCTACCACGTAAAGAGTACGAAAGGATCTTTATGTGTGAAACCGCAAAAGAAATTTGGAACTCTTTATTAATAACTCACCAAGGTAATAGTCAAGTCAAATATAATAAGATAGATCTACTTGTTCAACAATATGAGCAATTCACGATTCCGGAAGAGGAATCAATTGATAATGCTTTTGCTAGATTTAACACTATCATCACAAGTTTAAAAGCACTTAATGAGAATTTTTCTAGTAAGAATTTTGTCAGGAAGTTTCTTAGGGCTCTTTACCCAAAATGGCGAGCTAATGTGACGGCTATTGAAGAATCAAAGAATTTGTCAACATTACAACTTGATGAATTAATTGGAAATTTAAAAGTCTACGAAGCAATTATAAAGAAAGATTTCAAAATGGTCAAAGGAAAACGAGAGCAAAGCAAGTCAATCGCCTTGAAAGCTAGAAAGGAATCTAGTATCGAAGATAGCTCATCTTCCGAAAGTGATGACGAAGAATATGCCATGGCTGTAAGAGATTTCAAGAAATTCTTCAAAAGGCGAGGAAGATTTGTAATACAACCACATGATGAAAAGAAAGCATTTCAAAAGAGTAAGGATGACAAGAATGAAAGGAATGTTTCAAGTGTGGTGATCCAAATCACCTCATTGGAAAATGTCTAATGATGACAAGAGATCAAAATCAAAGAGCATTTGTTGGAGGAGCTTGGAGTGATAGCGATGAAGATGAGAAAGAAACGACAAAGGAAGAGAAGAGTCTTATGGCGAAGACATCAAATGAGGTACATTCCGAAACCGAATATTTTAGTGATGAAAATTTATCATTAGATGAAAAAGACTTAGATAATGAATATAATAGACTATGCAAATTAGGACAACTAGTAACGGCCAAAAACAAATCACTAAAATACATAAACAATCAATTGGAAAATGAAGTACTAGAACTAAAAATTAAAATACATCAACTTGAAAAAGGTAAATAAATTTTTGAAGAATGTAAATCATGTCAAGAGCTTAAAGGTGAAAACGAAATACTCAGGGAAGAAATTCGCAAACTTGATAAATTTGAAAATAGTAGTCACTCACTTAGTAAAATAATAAGTATTCAAAGAGTATCCGGAGATAAAACCGGTTTAGGATTTAACTCAAATGAAGCTTCAACAAGCGAGATTAAAAATGTCAAATTCGAAAATTAACTTAATAAACAAAAACCTCTAAAATCTAATCCTAAGTATATACTTATTAATGATAGAAAAATACCTCTTGCCAACAATGAAGAAGTAAAAGCTTTTTATAAACCGTCTTTAAAAACCGAAATAGGATCTTCTAAACCTAAGACAAGATCTAAAACTCCACCACCTAGAAAACCAAATAATCCTCATCCTAGGTCTAAAACACCTCAAGAAGAAACCAAAAGAGGCAAAACTATAATAACAATAGTAATCAAATGTGGAACTACCAACAAAGCTACAATCCTTGGGGTATACTACCACCTTTCATGCATCCTAGTCAAATGTTAAACATGTTTGGACCAAACAACTTTGGACCAAAGAGGCAATGGGGACCGAATAGCTAGATAAACATTCCTTGAGGCAATCTTGAAGTTTTTCTCAACGTAGACTTTTTCAAAGTCTATATGACATCTTGAAGATTTTGAAGATTTTTGTTGAAGACCACCGGGTGCGCCATTCTTTCACAACTCATTGCCATGCTTAGATAAATATGCTTTGTTTGATTACGTTGTTTGTATAGATATAGCTTGCTATTTTCCTGTATTTGTTCGATCATATATATATATATATATATATATATATATATATATATATATATATATATATATATATATACATACTTGCACATAACCTAGATAGGTTATTAGTTGACTTTCTAGAACTCCAGGAAATTGTTCGTTACCGAACCCTTTCCTTCCCCCTCGCGTTACTTTTGATCTTTTACGTTCAACACGAAATTCTATTATGTCGACTTTTAGAAAACTCATGATGCTGAAGGGATATGAGCCAAGTGGACTATTATCATGTAAGAACGCCTTCGCACGTGAACACTATGGATGAAACAAACTCCTTTCGCCGACTATATTCTATCTTCGTTATCATCTCTCAAACCTCACCTATCTACTCATCATTCACTCACATATATATATATATATATATATATATATATATATATATATATATATATATATATATATATATATATATATATATATATATATACACATACTAACATATTCCCAAACACACCTCAAACCCTTCATCAACTTAACACCTTGATTCTTTTGTCCAAAATTATCAAAGGAACATTTTAATTATCGATACATTAATTAAAAATTGTTAAGTACTTCGTCATCGTGCCAATAAAAGCTTACGTATTTTTAATATATTATTAATCTAAATATATACATATAAATATGTTTGCTCCAGAAATTAAAACCACGAAAATTCAAAAATTTAAAGGGCGGCCCCCTTAATAATTAAGGGGACCGGCTTGTTATCGGGGGCGGTCCCCTTAATGTTTAAGGGGGCCGGCCATCTGATACTTTCAAATCCGATTTCCACCTTAAATCTTTTGCCAAACACTCCATTTGTTCATAATTTCCTTCCTCACCTCTGCTGAGTACGAACCAAAACAACGAAAACCATCAAAATCCTTCACCAAATCACCAATTCGGGGTTGTTTCGCAAGGGGAAAACGCTAATCAAACGTATAACAACATCTTTTGTAAGTTTTCCAACATACATTTCATCACATTTCATTCAATTTGGTGTCCAATCAATAATTAGATATTTTATTAAAATTTATTTTAATTCGAGTTTTAGTGAAATAGAAGCTAGGAATTGAACAACCAAATGCTCCCCATAGGATTAGAATGATGTATTGCAACTCAAACTTAGTATAACACATCATTTTGTCAAAATATTTAATCGCCCATAAACCCTTGTTGAATTTCATTTTTCAAAAAGCACGTTGTTGATATAACTCTTAAAAACTAGTTAAAACTTACTATATTATATTAGTTTAATGTTGAAAACAATCAAAACATACTTCTCAATTTGTTATAAAATGGCTCATGAAGTCAACATAGGCGTTTGGTTCATGAACAAATTATGATCATATGTAGTTACTTAAAACTTAAAACTAGCTTATATAATTTGTTAAAACTGTTAGAGTCAATAGATGTCTTCAAGATATATAATCAATATATATATTGATGTTTTAGGTTTTATTAATCTAGTTAAGGGAGCGTTAGGTTTATCTTGAAAAAGATATTTTGAAAACCAAAATTCATATTTTAACCTTTTAAACATGTTTATGCTGAGTCAAACTCTTATGAAAAAGCAAGATATATAATCTAATATATATCTAGCCTTACTTCGAAATGAATTATGATATCATACTCTTTGACATCATATATTCTAAACGAGTTTAAAATTAAAATACAAGGAACATTGTGAAACTACTTCATAGAACATTTTTTTTGGTCGAAGTAGAATTTCGTTCCACATATATTGCATATATATATATATATATATATATATATATATATATATATATATATATGCATGATAGTTGTTTCTGTCTTAATTTTATTTTTGTTGTTATATTGTTTAGGTGAAAATGCCTAAGACCACGGTTGGTGATGTCTCCAAAACCAAACAATACATTCCAAATGTTTCCTCTACTCCCGTCATGTCTCCTTCAGTTGCATGTTTCTATCATCCCATTGAAAATAGAAACATTCACGAAGGAAGAATTGTCGATCCATCTTTCTAAGACTCTGATCAAACCGAACGAATGTTCTCAAATATTCGTTTTAAATGTCTTTACCAAATCAACGAACCAATCATTCCTCGTTTTATCCTCGACTTCTATAGCCAAGTGACGGTGCAAACCGATCCCTATGGTCATCTCCTTATTTCCTTCATGATCCAAAATCAATTCATCACTCTTACTCTTGCTCAATTTGGACAAATTCTTAGAATCCCATACAACGGCCAAGCCGTATTCTCAAATGAATGGGATCTTTCCTCTCTTGAAAGAAATAGTCCTCAGGATGGCCCATACTATTCTGAGATTCCTAGTCCTGAAGACATTCGTCGACTGCTTGAACTAGAACGTCGTACGACTAGTCGAGTAATCAAGTCGAAGAATGTTGATATTCATGCAAATCAAATCCTCCTCAAAGAGCTAAGCCACGATATGAAAAAGTGGGAAGAACTCATTCGCGAGAATGCGTTTGGTACTAGTGGTCACTGTGATCATGTCATGGCAAGCATTACCCACATGTTATATTGTGTAGTTGCTGAAGAGAACTACAATTTGGCTTATCTTTTTGTTCATCGAATCATGTCCGCCAAAAACACCCCAAATGCCAATCTTCCTTACGGTATGTTCCTTACACGACTTTATCGTTATGTCATGGAACATTACCCACATCTTCAAAGAGATTACTACGTGCAAATCCTTCCTACTTTGAACCAACTTACTCTTGTTCGTACTCGTCGTTCTCGAAGTGACAAAGGAAAATCTCGTGTTCCTTTGTTCTCTATGCCTCGTGGGTCTACATCTCATCGTGACGATGATGATGATGAGGAGGAAGACACCTCACATGTTAGTACTCCATCCCCCACGACCTTTGTTGATGATCTTCCTGATCTTGACTATACTAAGTATCAAGTTCCTCTTCCTCATGAATGTACCGATGAACTTCTCTTCACTCGTCAAACGTCCATTATCAACCAACAACAACAAATGCTTGATGAAATTCGAGGAGGATTCAAATCCGTTGGAAAGATGTTTAGAAAGATGATTGGGAAGAAGAAGAAGTAGATGATGTTGATGTATTGCTACTTATTATTACTATTCTCTATTAGACATTTGTATGGCTTGTTATTTGTCTGATTTATTCGGAAATACTTATGTTATATCTTGTTTATTTCTTGGATGATGCTTAGACTTTAACTATTATCATGTTACTATCTTCATCATATTTTAAAGCTATGCTATGTTTCTTTTAAAAGTGGAATATAATATGTTTGTTTGCATGCATAATTTGTTTATATATATATTTATATATCATCATTCCTAGAGTATATACTTCTAATAGAGCTTGCTGGAAACACACACTTGAAAAATCACCCATTTCTGCAAATTTTGGGTTTCTGGTCGTCTGGGAAAACACCAGATGGGCGGCCCCCTTAATTGGGGCCGGCCTACAATTAAGGGGACCGGCCATCTAGAACTGGGTTTACTGTTTTCTTTTGCATCTTGTGAACTCTTTCTCTAGTATCAGCTACCATTTACCATTTTAACCCAACTGATTTTAGAATCTCATTCAACCATTTCAAATACATACCTAAATCAACCATTTCCATACTATAAATTCCCTCCATAATCACCATTCTTCATCTCATCATTCCTCATCTAAATCATCATGACTCCACCAAGCACCTCAAACTCCAAGGCCTCTAAGAAACAAAAGATTGTCATCATCCCTCCAAAACAACTCTTCATTGACTTAACAAATGAAGACAACAAAACCCCATCACCTCCACCTAAATGCTCATCTCCAAGTACACCTAATGCACCATCCAAAACACCTACCACTCATGGAACTTCCTCATCCTCCATACCCTCAACCTCATCAATCAATGACTACATCAATTCACACTTGTCACCACAAGTATCATCACCACATCCTACACAAGAACCTATCTCCACCCATCTTACCATCTCACTTTCACCAATAACACCACTTGATGCTCATCTTTCATCTCCACCAATTACACCACCATTCTTTGTCAATCCCGTGCCTTGGAGGTTACTTGAGTCCCATGGGGATACTTGTCTTTGTTGCATCCACAACCGAACCGTAATCTTTGGTCTTAGAGATGAAATTCAATATATGTTTTCATATATTGAACATTTGCTTACTAACCCACCACCACCGCCAACTCCACCATCCTCTCCAATTATTCCTCCACCACAATTCTCTCCCATTCCTCCACCATCACCATCATGCTCTCCAAATTAAGCATATGATACGCTTAATAAATAAAGCCTTTACCACCCTTTTGCTTGCAAGCTCTATGAAGCCCATGTACTCTTTGCATGATGAAATATTCGTCTAGTTGTTAGTTTATGTAATAGCTATCCTACTTGTAATCTTTATTATTGCTACTTGTATTGTTGTGTCTTGACACAACTATTGCTTTAATATGAATGCTTCTTTTCAAACATGCTTAATTATATTCTTATCACTTTATATTTTTGTTTTGCAAAGCATTCCATAGCTCGTTCTCTTGGTGCCCCCAAACGAGGGGGAGTACACATCAAGGGGGAGATATATTCCCATCAAATTTTCACGTTTGAAAATTGTTGGCATAACCTTTTTGATTCTACAAAAAGAGGGAGAAGTAAATATAAACTCACTAAAATACTTGTTTAAAAACTAATTTTTGAGTTAATGAGTTTAAGTTTTGTAATCATCAAAAAGGGGGAGATTGTTGATATAAATAATGTTTAAAAACGTTATTAATATTTCTCAATAAACCTATGTTTTGATAATCACAAAACTCAAATCAAATTAAGTCAAGATTAAGACGTAAACAAGTATTTAGTAACAAATATTTACCTCTACATCTAATATCACTTAAGGTATGCATAAACTAAGCATCTTATGCATTACATGATCAAAGGAAACCTTGTCTTAAGACATAACATTTTATAAAATGATATAACATTTTATATATATTTGTAAATCATTTTTAGTATTGTTGTATTAAACTACAAAGATATGATTTCAAATTTCCAGCCAAAAAGGGCAAATTTTATCTAGAAAAACTTTTCCAACGTTCAGTAGGGCGGCCCCCTTAATTATACTAGGCGGCCCCCTTAATCATTAAGGAGACCGCCCCCTAATTAAGGGGACCGGCACGCTCCAGAACAGTATTTTCTGGCCCTTTAAATACTGGATCATTCCACATATTTTTCTCACCTTTTTGCACTAAAAACTTTCTGATCGAACCTCCATTTCTATATCAAAAATACTTTGATCATATAATTCATAAGTCTTTGTTTCCAAGTGATCCAAAGCTTCATCCTCTCAAGTGCAAGAAGAAGAACACTCATCTACATCCTTTTAATTGTAGTAGTGTTGTGATTAGCTATTTTGGTATTGTAGTAGTGTTAGATATTTGTAAAAGTGTTGTGAGAACTTGTTGATTGTAGAAACTAGGTGTGTTGTAAAGTAGTGTAGTAGTTGTGATTTAGTTGTGCAAAGAAGAAGGTGTGAAGTTGACAAGGTGTGAAGAAGGTGTGAAGTCTTGAAGAAGTTGTGAAGGTGTGAAGAAGGTGTGAAGTCTTGAAGAAGTTGTGAGATTGGTTCTACCTACGATTAGAACTCGACATTTACCTTAGTGTCGTTAACTCGTGTAAGCCAAGGTGTGTAACGTTTCTCCACCATAAGGAGTTTGTTGACATAGTGAAAAAAACTCTCGAGTGTGGTACTTGGGGAGTGGAGTAGGGCAAGGAAGGTGTCCTTGTAGCCGAACCACTATAAATTCGCGTGTTGTGGTTTGATCTTTCTAACTCTATCTTTTCTTCATTCTATTTCAATACTTTTATTATTAGATTAGACTTGCTTATATTGGTTGTTACTTGAACTCACTTGAGATCGAATCGAAAGTTTTTATAAGCTACAAAATATTTTGGAAATAAATTTAAAAAGGACGTAAAACTATTCAACCCCCCTTCTAGTTTTTCACAGAAGAGTGGGCGGAATTAGTTGCTAGTCAGCTAACCCAATAACTAAAGATGCAATCAAAATAAAATAACAAAAATATAAATAAAGCTAATTAAACTAGTGGTGTGAACAATAAATGGGAAAATTGTGTTTACTTAGATTTCATTACTCCCTAGATATCTTTTACAGGTTGATAGTTTGTTACAGTTGCGTGGATGACGGGTTATATTCCTTAATACCAATCGTGGGGTGGCGTACGTACTTCCCCAACTCTATAAGCTCCTACTTCACTCCTATGTCGAGCCTGCAAGAAGCTCCTAACATGGGATCATTAGAATTCGCTCATGCATTAAATACAACCATAAAAACCTAGTACACATTGGTTCATGTTTCTTAAGACGTTCAAGCAAGTTACACTATGGAACTCTGCCAGTTTTCTTAAGCCTAACATCGAAATCATTCATCCGTAACAACTATAAACAAGCAATCAACCCATAATCAACATCTAGGTTTCACTACATCTAAGCAAACACACAAGAGATCTAGCCTAGCATGTTAAAATCAAGACAAGCGTAAGATATTGGTTGGTCCAAAACAGTCAGATAATATTAACCAAGTAATGGTCAATAAGTCAAACAATCTAAACCAATACTCCGTGGAGTGTAGTGTTTCCCCGGATCGTTAAATCCCAACGAGGCGTGAAATCTGAAATAATATGACTTCGAGATCAGGTGATTTGAACAGGAAAACGGTTTAAGTGATTGTACTACTGAAATATAAGTTAGAATAGCTTTGATAAGCTATATCAACTAATACATGAAATCAGATAAGTACAAGTGAAAAGGAACTGGAAAACGTAAACGTTTAATATTTAAACATAAACAACAAAAACAATTTTAACTATAGTAGGAATTTGTATGCCTTAGGGGCTTAAATGCAAATTAAATAAATTTAAAATATTTATTTTATAATTACTGATTTATTTAAAATTTAATAAAACCTAAAAATGTAAAAAGATATAAATTGTACGTTTAAATAAACGTAAGCTTACTAAGCTAATTGTGAATTCTGTTAAATAAAACTCTCACAAATATGAAAATTATATTTTTGGAATCCTAAACTTATTAGAAAATTATTAGAAAATTAAAATTACTTTTATAATTATTTTAATTAATTATTATTATTTAATAACTATTTTTAATTATTTAATAATTCACTAATAAATAAGAAAATGTAAAATAAGTCTAGAAATATAAAATAAAAAATTTCTAAAAGTCTAAAATATTATAAAACTTATTTTAAAACTAAAATTATATTTTTCACACTATTTATCTAATTATTATTAATTAATTATTATTTGATTATTATTTAACTAATTATATTGATTTAAATTATTAAAAATATTAATAAGACTTAGATAATTAAGAAATTTTTTATAAATCTAATTAACCATCATAGGAAACCTAAAAAATTATAAAAAGTTTATTCTATGTATTTTTAAACTAATTTACTAATTATTATTCTATTTATTAATTAATTACCAATTAAACTAATTATATTATAAAAAATAGAAAATGAACAGAATAATTTCTAGAAAAATTATAAAAATGTATTACCTTAGATAAAAGCTAGAAAAATTATAAAAACTAGGTGGTACTTTATATAATATAATTATGCTATTTAATTCTTATTTATTAATTAATAATTAATTAAACTAATAGTAGTTCTAAATATTACCAAATGACAAAGGAAAAATCTGGAAAAATTTATAAAAGTACTTTAATATAAAAGAGATTTGATAAAAATATAAAAATGTAGAAGTGCTTATAAATAAGCTAAAAAGAAAATTAAATAGATAATTTCTATTAAATAGAAGCTATCACTATAATTAAGTTTGACTTTTTCTGTTTTTTCTTTTATAGAACTAATAAAATACTTAAAATAAGAAACTTTTATAAAGAAAACTAATTTGGAAACCCAGAATAAGCACTGTGAGTGCTTATTACCCTTGACAGTTGACTTAGTTTGACCACACAAAGAAATAAGCTCAAATGGAGTTATGTGGGGTCCACACTGGTTAAGTCAGGTACACACAAGTTACTTGGACATGTTTGAGCAAGTTTTAGCCAAATAAGCAATAAGAATAAGCCACAAGACCACAATAAGCAATTCAATACTTGGTTTTTGAGACAGAAATGGGACAGAATTATGAGGCAAAATCAAGTGGGGTCCACTGGTCCCTAGGTCAAACAAAGGGTCAAATATTGAACCCTGGTAGGAGGGGAGTTGTGAGAACCAAAATTGGAACTTGTGGGACAACTGTGGTGGCCACAATCAACCACCAAAGTGGTGGTATTGGTGGTGATGGTCTGATGCACAGGGCATCATCTTACCCTGCAAGTGTTTTTGGTTGGGTGTAACTTGCACAATAAAAATCACAAAAATGAAATAGATGTAAGAAACTCAAGTTAAGCTGGTAGGTTACACACACAATAAGTTTACACAAAAATCATAGAAATTCATGCCATATTGTTGATTTCTGACCATACAACTTTTTGACTTTTTAATTTATGAACTAACTTTGACTTATGTGAACTTCTGATTGATCCTACTTACTAAATAAGTTGTTATAAGTTAAGATTAAGCTAAATTAAGTTAAATGAAAAACTTATGTGATGATATGGTGGTTTATGAATCTGAAAACCTCAACAGTACACATAAATGAAGGCTTATATGTTGATTTTGACTTTTTGCTATGTAAGACCTAGTTTTTATGCTTGATATGATCTATATAAACCTAATGTGACCTGTTGAAAGCAGAAATAACAATAAAAGATATCCTGAATACCTATAAGCGGCATGAACCAAACACCCCTATTGATTACTGATTTTGTTATTAACAAAGCAAATCAATGATTTGACATTCAAATCTGTTTCCAAACCTTATGCTATCATCAACAGAGATCAAAGGAACATGAAATAACAACAACAACTTAAGTATGAAACCAAGATATGGCCCAAGTGGAATTTTGACTGTGAGATTTTAGAAAATGAGTAACAAGTTATTTTACTTAACAACCTAGCAATCTCAAACCACAACTACACTTGAATACACTAATTAAACATAAGAAACAAAGAGAATGGCAATGATAAGTTAGTACACAGTTAAATGTAAAAATTTGTAAAGAAAGCTTACAATGAGCAATTCAAGCTAAACCAAGAACAAGGACCAGAGAACCATAGTATTCCTAACTCCTCCCTGAGGATCTAAACCCAAATCCAAAGCTTTCTTGTGCTTCCAAATCAACTCTGAATCCCAGAAATCAAATCCAAATCCCATAGTTGACTTTTGTTGACCAATTTTATATTTGTGGAATTTTTTTAGCTATACTGATTTGTAAGTTACTAAAAGCTTTATTGAGCTTATTAGGAGCTTATATGAGCTTATGAGTCCACAGTAACATCAACTAAGAACAATATTAAGTAATTTTGAGATTTTTGAAATTGGAAATTGCATAAACTGAATTCATACACAAACCTTGAAATTTATTACTAAAAGAAGTTCACAATACACTTTAGAACACTAGAAATTACACTTGAAAACTTAAGTTACACTGGAATTTAAAACATAATTAATTCGACATACATTTTATTGAAAATAAACTAGATACTAATCCACATTGCTTCTCTTGATCTTTATAGATGAGAATGAGCTTCCGGTTGTCCTCAAAGACTTTTCCCACTTCATATGAGCCTTTGATTTTATCCAATTGATCTCCACCGTTTAAATTGGCTTTTGGTGCCAAATCTCCACACGTGTAATTGTGGCTGTTTGGGTTTAATTAAAGAACTTTGGTGTTATGTGGAGGTGTAGGGAACAGGTTTGGATAGCAGGATTGGACTATGGGTGTGTTTTGGTCAAGAAAAAGGCTGTAAGCCATGGAGGTTGAGTGTGGAGGGTGGGGAAGCATTAAATGCTACTGTGGGATGATATGATGATGTTTAGAGGTGAGGTGGAAGTGGACAAGTGGTGGTGAGGTGGTGAAATACCATGGTGGTATTAGGATTGAAGGCTGGGGTTGAGGGTGTTGTACAGTGGTGGTGGTATTGGAGATGGAGGGTCAAACGGGGTCAAACCCCCGTTTTATTAATAAGGGGTGTGGGCCGGTTTTATTTTGGGCCAAGAAAAAGTGTGGGTGGGCTGGTATGGTTGTGTTTGGACTAGGCTTGGTTTTGGTTTAATAATACAAAGGGTCCGGTTGGTATAAACAAGGACCAATTTTGTAATTTGGACAAAATTGAGGGGCTGATTTTGCAACTTTCCCAAAGTAGTTATAGGGACCAATTATGCCATTTATGAATAACCCAAGGACCAAAGATGCAATTTTTTCATTTAAAATACCCAAGGACCTTTTCTGCCATTTCCTCAAACTCCAGGGACCTTTTCTGTAATTTTCTTAAAATTGAAGAGTTGAAGTTGTAATTTCCCAAAAGTTATCAAATGGACCAATTTTGCCATTTAAGAATAGTGCAAGGTTTATTTTTCATATTTTTCCATTTTCAAAACCTTAAGGACTATATTTGACATTTTTGAAACTTGAGGGACTAAAGTTGTCATTATGAATCCCTAAGGACCTTTGATGATATTTTTCATGTTTTGATTTACCAGGGATTAGTTTTGCCAATTTTTCAAAGTTTAGGGACTGAAACTGTAAATTATGTGAAGTGTGTTGTTTTTCATCAGTTTTCAATCCTTTTGCATAAAACCACAATCCAGGGATATTTTATGTATTTTAAGGCATTCCTGTGTGTTTTCATATGTTTTTGCAGTTTAAATGTAACAGAAATGATGAGTATTTACACACTCATCAATCCCCCACACTAAACTATTGCTAGTCCCTAGCAATCTTTTGGAAAAAATTTAATGGATTTTTACTCTTTACCAAAAGCCATCACTTCTGCAGTAGCCAGATGTAAGAACTGTGGTACACCTGATAACCGTGTGATTTTGAGCAAACCACCAGCTGTCAACGGCTTTGATTAGTCTTTACCAAAAGCCGTTTGCTTCTGTACTAGCCAACTCTTAATGGACAAAGTCAACATCTTGGTGAGCTGATTACCAATTATGGTTTTTCTACTGCCTTTACCACAAGCCATAATCTTGCGGGCTAGCCAACTCATTCGCTTTTTAGGATATGGCGAGTTGAGGTACCATACAATTTTTGGCAAATTGCAAGCCATCAACGGTTTTGAGATATCTTTACCAAGAGCCGTTTGCTCCTGGATTAGCCAATCCTTATGTGGGTTAGACATGGCGGACTAATAACCATTTATTGCATTTCTGATGCGTGGGAATCGCACCTTGCTTTACCTCTCGAGAAGCTTACAACTCCCACCAGGCAGTGTACCTGATCGTTGTAGTATAGTATAGTGACAAGTACCGGGGGATTGATCGTTCAGCTTAGGAATAGTGTCGCTAGGATTAGAAAACCTAATTACTAGTTCTAAAGGTGAGGGATGATTATTTTTATATTTTTATATTTTTATGAAAGCAATTAAAATCTCGGTTTTTGAAGGAGTGGGCGGAATTAGTTGCTATTCAACTAACCCAAAGCTAATATGCAATCAAAATAAAATAATAAAAATGAAAACAAACTAATTATACTAAGGTTGTGAGCAGTAATTGGAGAAATTATGTTTACTTAGACTTCACTACTCCCTAGACATCTTTTACACGTTAATTACTTGTTATACTTGTATGGATGACGGATTGTATTCCTTAATACCATTCGTGGGGTGGCATACATAACTCCCCAACTCTATGAGCTCTTATCTCCTCCTACACCATGACCCAGCACAACTATAGGGATTGTAAACAGTGGCTCATGCATTAAATACAACCAATAAAGACCTAGTACGCCTCGGTTCATGTTTCTTAAGACGTTCAAGCATGTTACCATTTGGAGATCTGCCAGTTTTCTTAAGCCTAACATATAAATCATTCATCCAAGAACAAGAATAAACAAGTAATCAACACATAATCAACATCTAGGTTTCATTAGATCTAAGCAAACACAAGAGAGATCTAGCCTAGCATAATTGAATTGAGACAAGAACAAGATATAGACAACCAACACATAGACATATTGATTGAATTAGAAGAACACTTATCTCAATTACAATGCAAGGTATCAAGGGTTTGGAACCCTTGAAAAACCTGTAAAAGAGGCACCAAATTCGTCTTTAGGGTTTTACCAAAACTTCTCTCACTTTAATGAAAAAACTAGAAAACTATATATAGGAAAACTGGGCTGACGGCGTCAAGACAAGCATGTGACGCCGTCACCTCGCCGCCAAATACTTCCTCGGACGGCCTTGATCTACTTATGACGGCCTATGTGACGCCGTCACCACCTACGGTATTTTATTCTTGGGACTTTGACGCCGTCAGGATGGATTTTGACGCCGTCATCAACTACGGTGTTTTATTCTTGATGTCTGACGCCGTCAGGGTGTAACTCTTGACGCCGTCACCTAGTGTCTTCAGCATGGAAAATTGATACTTTGCCGTTTTCTTCACTTTTATGCTCCAAAAACGTCCAAAATGGCTTCTTTTCCAGAATTCACTCTCCAAGTACCTAAAATCACAAAAGGAACGATTTAGGGCAATATTTGATCAAATAAAGTCGGATTCGGGCTTAAATGACCCCCTAAAAACGGATCATTTTTCGCCTCATCATATACCCTTACACTTGAGATTTGCTTGTCCTCAATCAAATGAGCTTTTATTCTACTCAAAAGACAAGTTAGGGGTCATTTAACACTAATATAAAAGTAATTACAACAAATAATCGTTCCACTAAAGATCAATAGACAAGCACGGAGGTCATACACAAGCACCTCACAAATAGTGGTTAGATACTCACATCTCTCGGGTGTAATAAAGTAATATAACATTATGGAAATGGAAGATATCTCTCACTACCTGTCATAGCAAAATAGATTACCATAGGCTTGGGAAAGGATCAAACCTCCACCACATGGCGTAAGCACCTATGATAAACTATCAAAGAGGTCTTTTAAAGGGTTGTAACGTTAGGTATAGGGATATGAATTACACGGTTTTGTTGGATAAAGGAAGTTTTACTGGTGGCGAGTTAACAATCTTGGTTAATTACATGTACAATATGGCGTTGCTAAGCCAAGACTAGACTCGACTTAAGCTAATAAATGAAAAATAACAAAAACATAAAATGAACATAGAATAAAAACGGGATGGTAGTCCGTATGTTTTTTTCTCTTTTTTTTTATTTATTTATTTTTTCTTGATTTTTTCAATTTTTTTTTTTTTTTTTTTTTTTTTTTTTTTTTTTTTTTTGCATACACTCTTACCCTACCATCCAAAATAATACATCATAGGGGATGAGAATTCCCCTTACACTTGAATTTTTACATACTTTACATTAAACTATTCTAATGACTCGAATTAAGAAAATCAAAACACTTGGAGCACTTTTAAGATTAACGTATATATGGGGGTAATAAATGATGTTCTTCCCCATTACTCCATAAAATAAGTACTTACCCATGAGTCCCAATCGTCTCAAAACAATATATATAAGGATATGACTCGACTTAGCAACCATGTAATCAATTAGAAAGTTAACTTAAGGTTTAACAAATAACAATAATGCACTAAAAATGAGCGCATACACGGAAGGCTAAGGCGATTTGGTTGTACATTTAAGTGGGGTGCAACAAATTCTTCCTTTAAGTAAAATGCTTAAAGTTAGAAACGAAAAGATAGGCTCGGAGGGGTGTACTAGGGGTATCGTGTACTAAAAATGAGTACAACGATAAGGGTGTGGGAAAAATTAGTTGACTTAACTAGCCAAGTAATATGACTTAAATGGTCAAGTAATTATAATACGGGTTTAACACAAGGGTGATCCTAATGCCTCTTATCATGTAGTAAATCCTACCACACGAATGTAGTCTCACTAGCGGTCTCGGGATGCATCACTAACGCAAGTTCTAGAATCTAAATGCTACCGGTACACTCATAAGCACTAATAGTAAATGCTTTTCCTATCAAATCTAAAGGCGAACCTCACATTTTTTGGTGGAAAATTTTTCTGAATATACGGTTATGTGCTAGTCATACAATCTCCTATCCATGAGACGCTTGCTATGGCTAAAGTTTCACTCCTAAATGTTGTAAAAAATTTTAAATTTGGCGCTAAAATTACACTAACAAGTATTTCTCGTAGTTTTATTACACATCTACCATCAAACAAAACAAACTCAAGCGAAAGTGCATATGTAAGGTATCATCTTTTTACCCTCCCCTTACACTTAAGATGAACATTGTCCCCAATGTTCAAGTAAAGAATGTAAAAGTGAAAAAGTAAAGAGAATGAAATCAAATACTCCCCTGATTCGCTCGGTATGGATTTTAGGTTGACCTGGTTAAATCTTCTTCCAAGAAAACGAACAATCAAAGCTTCCCTTCCAGAATATAAATCATCTCCTTGTCAAACATAACCTGTAAATCCTGACAAAATAGACAAGACAACCTCGCGTAAAATCGGCGGCATCCTATATAAGTTACTAAATCCTAGAAAACAAAGTAAGATATAATGCTTGTGGAATGAAGTTTGCAGATTTCCTGGAGATTATAAAACTTAATAATTCACAAAAACCATAAGACTCCGTTAGAAAAACAAAATCGGTAAAATTTCCAGATTTTTAACTCCTGACGCCATCAAGAGTAATACTCTGACGCCGTCAGAATGGACCTGCAGAAATTCTTATGTTAAGTTTCCGGAAAATTTCTGGAAAAACTTCGTCCTACTTCCTGGAAAATCCTGCAAAACTTCATTATGACTCAATACAAGCATTTGACTCTAACAAATACGAATATACATGTTCATTTAATATTGTGGAGAATCATGATCGGGGTGTTTCTTGAAAACATATTTGGGGTTTCCCCTTACACTTATCTTTTGCAAAAATACCTTTAGGTTGGAGTTAAGACTAGGCCAAACAACATAATAAAGTATTTCCACATTTTAATTGAGAAACATGATCAACCAACAATAAAAATAAAACATGCATACGGAAGCAAATAACAATCAAACAAATAAAATCACACAAAACATGGGTTGCCTCCCAAGAAGCGCTTTTCTTTATTTACGAGTCTTGTAGCTAGACTCAAAGTCATGGGTTACTACGTGATCTCATCATTGGTTCCACTCTCTAGGTCGTCTTCTAAACCAGTTTTGTATTCCGGACCTAGTTGCAAGCACTCTTTGTAGAAACCAAGCATCCTATTTCTAACATACTCTACTCCTGTACGTCTATCCTCCTCATTCCTATAATAAGCCGCTTGCTTGCGTTCCTTTTCGAAATTAGAGAGAAGGCGGTATTGCTCAATCTTGTAGGGCATTTGATAAGCAACCTCATCATTCTCTTCCTTGAATCTAACTATCCCTAAAGTCGGATCATAACTCATCCTAGTGGCCTCAACAAATGGTTTCCCAAATATTATTTGACTTAGGCAAGCATCTATCACCGGACGAGTGTCTTCCACTATCATAAAATCAATCTCATAGGTAAGATTCCCTATGATCACATGTAATCCCTTAACTCTCCCTACAAAATTACTTATCCAATTTTTACCGGGCATCATCCTAAAATTGAGTTGCTTCTTCATCACCCAATTGTAAAAAGTCCTAGTCATGATGTTCACGGGGGATCTAAGGTCGATGTAAGCTTTCCATATATGCATGTGCCCAATATTGCATGGGATGTTAATGTTAGAGGGGTCTCCCATTTTGATAAGGGGGTCGCCAAAGATATATGTTTTCTCAGGACTATCGAATAAATCCTTATGGTATTCCCGTTCTTCCTCGGTTGACAACTTATCAAAGTATTCCTCTATAGGTTCTACCTCCTCTAATTCCTCATCCTTATTAACCTCAACTTCCCTACTCTCATCCTCACTATCGGCTTCTACTCTAACTTCATCCTTGTCACTCTCCTCTATCTCCTTATCTATCGGCTTAATGGTGACAACATTGACAAAGTGGACATGTTTGGATGATGAGGGGTCCTTAATTTGGATTCCACTATTGGTGTCCCTAGTGTCCTTCCTAGGTGTGATTAATGTTTGGTTGTTGAGGGCTTTCAACAAGTTGTCAATCTTGTTGGTCATCTCCGTTTGTTGTTGGTTGAATTCGGTTTCGAACCTAGCTATGCGGGCTTCTTGAGATGCCATGAATTTTGACATCAATCCTTCAAGATTGTTGGTACTACCATAGTTGTTAGAAAGATTGTTGTTGAAAGTACGATTGGATGGTGGACCGTTTGGTTGGTAACGATTAGGTGGGTTGGATGAATTGGGTTGATTTTGCTTCCACCTAAGGTTTGGGTGACTTTTCCATGAGGGGTTGTATGAATCACCGTATGTGTTTGGCTCGGGCTTGAAAGTGTACCACTTATCTCCCGCTTCGTCGGTACGCGTGGATGCGTAATCCGCAAAAGCTGTTCCGGGGAGTTCCACACAATCACGAGTGTCATGGGGACCACTACATAATTCGCATGAAGAAGTGATTTTGTTCACTTGGCTTGAAGGCTTCGGAGCTTCGTAAGATTTCATGAGAAACTTGACTTGGTCCTCAAGTTCCATGATCCTACGGTCGGGAGTGCTAGAATTGTTCGAAGGCAAAGATATTGCCTTGACCGTTTTGTTCAAGTCACGGGGATCATTCCAACTTTCGTTTTCATAGAGAGCAAGATCTTCTATGAGTTCCCATGATTGTTCCGCACTAAGATCACGTAGCTTACCACCGGCCGATTGGTCAATGGTTCGCCTCGTGGAGATGTCGATATGGTCATAGAAGATTTGGACTTGAAGCCAAAGATCTATGCCATGATGAGGGACTTTTTGGAGTAAGTCCTTGAAACGAGTCCATGCTTCATAAAGAGATTCATTTTGACGTTGTTGAAACATCAAGATGTCATTCCTAAGCTTAGTAGTTCTCCCCGGTGGGAAAAATTGAGCAAGGAAACGAGTGGTGAGATCATCCCATGTGGTGATGGATCCCGCGGGTAAACGCTCAAGCCATTGACTAGCTTGATCCCGTAGAGAGAATTGGAATAGGCGTAAACGGGTAGTCTCTCTAGTTTCAACACCTAGGTCTATGGAATCTACGATTTTGAGGAAGTCCTTAAGGTGTTGGTTTGGATCTTCGGAACGAAGTCCATGGAATGCACATCCACTTTGCACCAACCGGATGGTGTCGGATCGCAAGGGGGTCACATTGGCTCCGGTGAGCTCAATGGTGTTTCGGTAGCCTTGATGGCTAGGTCGGGAGTACTCTCCTAAGGTTGGGGGCCTAAGGGGTTCTAGTGGTGGGTTTTGTTGTGGTGGGATGACGGGTTCAAAGATGTTACCACCTTCCATGATGTCGGATGGTAAAGAGTTACGAACAAAGGCACGAAGAAATAAGATAGACTAAAGAAGACCTAAAAATAAAAATAAAATTCTTACTAGAAAGGAATCTAGCAAGTAGACCTAATAAAAAGAAATCCTAACCTAGACAATAACTATTCCCCGGGCTGCGGCGCCAAAAACTTGATGCGTGGGAATCGCACCTTGCTTTACCTCTCGAGGGATCTCGAGAAGCTTACAACCCCCACCAGGCAGTGTACCTGATCGTTGTAGTATAGTATAGTGACAAGTACCGGGGGATTGATCGTTCAGCTTAAGAATAGTGTCGCTAGGATTAGAAAACCTAATTACTAGTTCTAAAGGTGAGGGATGATTATTTTTGTATTTTTATATTTTTATGAAAGCAATTAAAATCTCGGTTTTTGAAGGAGTGGGCGGAATTAGTTGCTATTCAACTAACCCAAAGCTAATATGCAATCAAAATAAAATAATAAAAATGAAAACAAACTAATTATACTAAGGTTGTGAGCAGTAATTGGAAAAATTGTGTTTACTTAGACTTCACTACTCCCTAGACATCTTTTACACGTTAATTACTTGTTATACTTGTATGGATGACGGATTGTATTCCTTAATACCATTCGTGGGGTGGCATACATAACTCCCCAACTCTATAAGCTCTTATCTCCTCCTACACCATGACCCAACACAACTATAGGGATTGTAAACAGTGGCTCATGCATTAAATACAACCAATAAAGACCTAGTACGCCTCGGTTCATGTTTCTTAAGATGTTCAAGCATGTTACCATTTGGAGATCTGCCAGTTTTCTTAAGCCAAACATATAAATCATTCATCCAAGAACAAGAATAAACAAGTAATCAACACATAATCAACATCTAGGTTTCATTAGATCTAAGCAAACACAAGAGAGATCTAGCCTAGCATAATTGAATTGAGACAAGAACAAGATATAGACAACCAACACATAGACATATTGATTGAATTAGAAGAACACTTATCTCAATTACAATGCAAGGTATCAAGGGTTTGGAACCCTTGAAAAACCTGTAAAAGAGGCACCAAATTCGTCTTTAGGGTTTTACCAAAACTTCTCTCCCTTTAATGAAAAAACTAGAAAACTATATATAGGAAAACTGGGCTGACGGCGTCAAGACAAGCATGTGACGCCGTTACCTCGCCGCCAAATACTTCCTCAGACGGCCTTGATCTACTTATGACGGCCTATGTGACGCCATCACCACCTACGGTATTTTATTCTTGGGACTTTGACGCCGTCAGGATGGATTTTGACGCCGTCATCAACTACGGTGTTTTATTCTTGATGTCTGACGCCGTCAGGGTGTAACTCTTGACGCCGTCACCTAGTGTCTTCAGCATGGAAAATTGATACTTTGCCGTTTTCTTCACTTTTATGCTCCAAAAACGTCCAAAATGGCTTCTTTTCCAGAATTCACTCTCCAAGTACCTAAAATCACAAAAGAAACGATTTAGGGCAATATTTGATCAAATAAAGTCGGATTCGGGCTTAAATGACCCCCTAAAAACGGATCATTTTTCGCCTCATCAATTTCTAAGTGTGAAAAAACTTTAAATTTTGATCAAATGAGGGTGCTTGATGGAACATGTGTTTGAATTCGTGAGAATCCCCCCCCCACACACTTAGAAATGAATATTGCCCTCAATATTCAAAACACCGGGTGTTAAACTGATAAAGAGAACGTAAGAAGGAAATATTAATAACCTTTATTTTAGGCTATTTACATTTTCTTTTTGAAGATATATACATATATTCAACATGTGGGGCATCTCCCCCACACTAGGGTGGTAGAAAAGAGAAAGAAATCAGAAATATGAGTGATAACCCATATTGCTACTATTTTTGATTACCGAGTCGCTAGCTTGACTCGACCTCGAATTGAATTGTCCATGAGGGAGCTACTGTTTTTGTTAACCGAGTCGCTAGCTTGACTCGACCCCGAATTTAATGGTCCTTGGGGAAAGTTTGGAGATCCGGGACAACCATGTTTGGTATGTCCTCTCCAAAGTAGTGTTTCACACGATGCCCATTCACTTTAAAACATGGACCGTCATTTTGAGATAACTCAACGGTACCATATGGATAAACCTTAGTGATAGTGAATGGGCCAGTCCAACGGGTTTTTAGTTTACCCGAGAAGATCTTTAATCTAGAATTAAAGAGAAGTACTCGATCACCAACGTTAAAAACGCGGTTCTTTATTTTTGAGTCTTGAATTCTCTTTGTTTTTTCTTTATAGATTAAAGAGTTCTCGTAAGCCTGATCACGTAGTTCATTTAATTCATTCATTTGAACTTTTCTGTGATCACCCGCAGTTTTGAGGTCAAAGTTGGCATGTTTCAATGCCCAGTAGGCTTTGTGCTCAAGTTCCATCGGTAGATGACATGTCTTTCCGTACACAAGCTTGTAAGGTGTACACCCAATGGGTGTTTTATAAGCTGTACGAAAGGCCCATAGTGCATCATCTAATTTATCTGACCAGGCAGCACGGTTTTCACCAACAGTCCTCTCAAGTATCCTTTTGATACCACTGTTTGAAACCTTCACTTGCCCATTTGTTTGTGGTGATACGCGGTAGAAAGACGGTGAGTTACACCATACTTTTGCATGACTTTATCAAATTTGTCATTGCAGAAATGCGTACCACGATCACTTATGATAGCACGTGAAGTTCCAAAACAGGCAAAAAGAGATTTAAGGAATTTCACTACAACTCGGGCATCATTCGTGGGTAAAGCTTTCGCTTCAACCCACTTTGATAAGTAATCAACAGCCACAAGTATGTACTTGTTTCCTCTAGATGATGGGAATGGCCCCAAAAAGTCAATGCCCCAGATATCAAATATCTCACAGACTTGAATAGCATTTTGTGGCATCTCATTTCTTTGTGAAATGTTCCCGTGACGTTGACAAGCGTCACAGGTTTTAATGAGATCCTGGGCATCTTTATAAATTGTGGGCCAGAAGAATCCAGAATCAAACACCTTTTTGGCGGTGTAATTGGGACTATGATGTCCCCCAGTGGGTCCAGCATGGCAAGGCTTGAGAATTTCAATGGCTTCCTGTCCATATACACACCGTCGGATGACTTGATCCGCACAGATTTTTAATAAGTAGGGGTCATCCAAGAAGTAATGATTAACATCCTTAAAGAATTTATTCTTCTGTTGGGTTGTCATCCCTTTCACAACAAAGTTACCCGCATGGTAATTTGCGAAATCGGCAAACCATGGGGTAGTAGAATCTCCACGAAAAGCAACCGCATTGAGTGTTTCGAGAGGAAATGTTTCATTTATTTCCTTTTTCTCATACACATCTTGATGAGGGTTTTCTAATCGGGACAGATGATCAGCAGCCAGGTTCTCAGCTCCTTTTTTTTTATCACGAATAATGATATCAAATTCCTGAAGGAGGAGAACCCAACGGAGCAATCTCGGCTTTGCATCTTGTTTTGCAAATAGATATTTTAGAGCCGAGTGATCCGTATACACTACGCATTTAGTCAAGATTAAGTATGTCCTAAATTTCTCAAAAGCATACACCACGGCTAATAATTCTTTTTCCGTAGTGGTGTAATGAGTTTGAGCTTCGTTCATAGTTTTGCTTGCGTAGTGGATAGGCTGAAAGTGTTTCGTTTTGCGTTGCCCCAAGACTGCACCGATAGCAAAATCACTTGCATCGCACATAAGTTCAAAGGGTAAATCCCAGTCGGGGGGTAACAAGAATGGGTACCTCAGTAAGCTTTTTCTTTAATGTTTCAAAAGCTTCGATGCACTCTGGTGAGAAGATAAAAGGAGCATCCTTTTCAAGGAGATGAGTCATGGGCCGTGAGATTTTAGAAAAATCTTGTATAAATTGACGATAGAAACCGGCATGACCCAAGAAACTCCTAATACCTTTGACGGTAGTAGGGTGAGGCAATTTAGCAATGACATCAACCTTAGCTCTGTCAACCTCAATCCCATTCTTGGAAATCTTATGGCCGAGGACAATGCCCTCTTTGACCATAAAGTGACTCTTTTCCCAATTTAGACATAGATTGGTGTCTTCACACCTTTTCAACATTTTTTCTAAATTGGTGAGACATGTTTGGAATGAATCCCCAATGACCGAGAAGTCATTCATAAAGACCTCCATGGTTTTACCGATCATGTCGGTAAATATGGCCATCATGCACCTCTGGAACGTACCTGGAGCATTACATAAGCCAAAAGGCATACGTTTATAAGCAAAGGTTCCATAAGGGCATGTAAAGGTAGTCTTTTCTTGATCCGATGGATCAATGGGGATTTGAAAGTATCCTGAGAAACCATCTAGGAAACAATAGTACTCGTTCCCTACTAATCTCTCAAGCATCTGATCCATAAAGGGCAGCGGAAAGTGGTCTTTGCGGGTGGCCTCATTTAACTTACGATAGTCAATGCAAACACGCCACCCGGTAACCAGCCAAGTTGGAATCAACTCATTTTCCTCATTAGTGACAACAGTAATGCCACCCTTTTTTGGGACGCAATGGATGGGACTAACCCAAGGATTATCAGAGATGGGGTAAATCAATCCTGCATCAAGAAGTTTGAGAACCTCTTGTTTAATCACATCATGGATTTTTGGATCCACCCGTCTTTGATGTTGCACTGCAGGCTTGAAGTCATCCTCCATCAAGATTTTGTGTGTACAAAAATCTGGGTTAATACCCTTAATATCGGAGAGTTTCCAAGCAATTGCTTGCTTGTGTGACTTCAAGAACTTTATGAGAGCAACCTTTTCCTCATCACTCAAACCTTTAGCAATAATGACGGGTAATTTATCATCACCCTCCAAAAATGCGTATTCAAGATGAGGAGGTAAGTCCTTGAGTTCGACCTCAGGAAAATCATCAGTTTTCTCAACATATTTGATTTCCTGATTATGAAGTTGTACGGGAGGGAGTGGAGGAGAATTGTCTTGATTTAGCAATCTCTCAAGGAGAAGAATATCTCCCTCCAGATCAATCTCAGTGTTATCAATTCCCGATGGAACTGAATCACTTTTGAGAAAAGCCTCGACCTCTTCCAAAAGGAAATCACTTCCCTCAAACGGAGTGAGGGAAGGGGAAGAGTCAGAAATGATAGGTTCAGATGATGGAGTGGAATCCCCACTCACAGAATTATGAGAATAACCAAGAAACTCTTGAGAATACTCCTCTGAAGCAATATCTATGATATCTATTTGATTAACTGCTTCGGAATCATAATTGGAGGAGTACCTCGAGGTTTGATCGAGGTTAAAGGTAACGGCTTCATTACCCACACGCAGAGTGATTTCTTGCTCAAATACATCGATAAGAGCACGACCCGTTCTAAGGAAACTCCTCCCAACAATGAGAGGGACCCTTTGATCAGCATCGAAATCAACCACTACAAAGTCAGCGGGGAAATGGAACTTTCCTAATTTCACAAACACGTCCTCGGCAATGCCAAGAGAACGAGATATTGATCGATCCGCAAGCTCTAAAGTCATGCAGGTAGGAGTAAGATCAGGAAAAGAAAGTTTCTTCCAAACTGAATATGGCATTAGGTTGATACTTGCACCAAGATCGGCCAAGGCATAGCAATCAACCATTCCCGGAAATACACATGGTATTAGAAATTTTCCAGGATCTCCCAGCTTCTCGGGAAGCTTCTTTAAAAGAACTGCTGAGCAGTTCTCATTCAAGGGAGTCTTTGCCATTTCAAACAGTTTCTCCTTGTTGCTTAACAAGTGTTTGATTGTTGATGCAAATTTGGGCATCAGAATTATAGCATCCGCAAAGCTAATGTCAAAATGCAAATCTTGGAAGATTTGAAAGAATTTATCCATCTGGTGACTAGCTTTTTCACGGAGCTTTTGTTCACTCAAGCGTGAGGGGTAAGGAATAGAGGAGGTAGAAGGTTTGGACTTAGACGTTTCAACTGGGATATCATTTGGTTCAAAACAACTCTAGGTTTTGGTTTGGGTTTCGGGACAACTTGAGGTGGGACGTCTTGGGTACCTCCCTTATGAGTTGGAAGTACTTCATCCTTATTTACCTTGGCGTTATTTTCCACTACCTTGGGAGAAGGAGAAGAAGTGGTAGTGGGAATAGTGGGTCCATCATATGAAACTCCGCTCCTGGTTGTGATCGCCTTTGCATCGCCCATCGGGTTTGCGATCGTGTTGCTCGGAAGTTTTCCAGAGCCCGAGGGTTGTTCATTTAAAGATTTCTTGATTTCAGAAATCTGGCTAACCAACAACCTGTTTGTCTCTTCTTGAGTTTTCATGAACTGCTTCAACAACTCATCAGATGATGATTGTGGAGATGGAAGAATGGCTTGTGTTTGGTTAGGGAAATTTTGGACTCGGTTATTTTGATCATAACCTTGTTGTGGTTGAAAATTTCCCTGATTTGGATTACCATTTCCCTGAAAATGATTTCCCGGGTTGAAATTTTTTCTGTTAAAGGTTCCTTGGTTGTGGAAACCTTGATTCTGTCCAGGATGGAAATTCCCTTGGTTTTGATAACCTTGGTTCATTCGTGGTTGGTTCTGGTTTCGATTTTGCAAATTTGGGTTTGGATTAAACCCGGGTGGTCCCATATGTGTGTTAGCATGGTAACTTGGTTCCATTTGAGGACGGTATTGATTACCTCCCTGATTTGTAGTACCGGCTAAGGCATTGGTTTCAAAAGGACTACCACCGGTGGCAGTACAATTGTAGTAAGCATGTGGGCCACCACAAGTGACACAAACTTCCACCTTTTTTACTTCAGCATGTGAAGGGTTTTGTGTGAAAGTGACTTTCTTTTGGTTTGAGAGAACCAAAGCTTGAATAGCGTCCGTGAGTTTATCTATCTTAGCATCGGTGCTAGAAGTACTCACGGGTGATGAAGTAGAAGGACCAGCACTCACTTGGGAGTTATATGGCTTTGTGCGTGTAGTGCGGACCTTAGACTTATTTTCAATGATTTCTAAAGCTTCGTTAGTGGTTTTGCTCAAAAAATTACCTCCCGCGGAGGCATTGAGAGAATCTTGATCAGATTGACTCACACCATTATAAAACGTGTTAATTTGCATTAATTCTGTGAAACCATGATGAGGACATCGACGAAGCAATTCTTTGAAACGATCCCATGCGTCACCAAACGATTCATCAAACCTTTGAGTAAATTTGATGATTTCATTTTTAAGACTTGTCGTTCTGGACGGGGGAAAAAATTCGTTTACAAATTTGGTAACTAAATCCTCCCATGACGTTATTGAACGAGGAGGTTGTTTTTCCAGCCAAATCCGGGCTGCCCCCTCAAGAGAAAATGGGAAAAGAAGAAGTTTAACTACTTCGGAAGGGACGTTTTTGTATTTGATGGTAGATGTAATCTTGTTAAACCATCGAATATGAGCATGAGGATCATCCCTCTCAAAACCATAAAATTGGCTTGAGGTTACTAGATTTAGTAACCCGGTTTTGAGCTCAAAGTATTCAGCCACAATGGTTGGAACAACAATAGCGTCTCCGTAACCCTCAATGGGTGCTTGGAGAAGCTCATTCATCGGACGGCCTTCCGCCATGATAACTTTGTTTGGAGTAACAACACGTACCTCAGATACGGTTGTTGGGGCAGAACGTCTACGACGTCTTCGAGGAATTCTGACAAGCTCACGGGAAGGGCTTGTTGACCTAGAAGAACGAGTGCGCATGCACTAGAGATGACTCTAAGAATACTTAGAGTGACGGGCAATTAAAAATAGAAAAGAAAAATCTTTTTGGGTTTTTTTGCTTTTATAAGATAATATAGAGATATGGACAAAGATGATATATAACAAAGGTGAATAAATTCAAACTCACAGATACTTCAAAAGTCGTAATACGCAGCACACCTCCCCGGCAGCGGCGCCAAATTTTAGTTGGTCCGAAACAGTCAGATAATATTAACCAAGTAATGGTCAATAAGTCAAACAGTCTAAACCAATACTCCGTGGAGTGTAGTGTTTCCCCGGATCGTTAAATCCCAACGAGGCGTGAAATCTGAAATAATATGACTTCGAGATCAGGTGATTTGAACAGGAAAACGGTTTAAGTGATTGTACTACTAAAATATAAGTTAGAATAGCTTTGATAAGCTATATCAACTAATACGTGAAATCAGATAAGTACAAGTGAAAAGGAACTGGAAAACGTAAACGTTTAATATTTAAACGTAAACAACAAAAACAATTTTAACTATAGTAGGAATTTGTATGCCTTAGGGGCTTAAATGCAAATTAAATAAATTTAAAATATTTATTTTATAATTACTGATTTATTTAAAATTTAATAAAACCTAAAAATGTAAAAAGATATAAATTGTACGTTTAAATAAACGTAAGCTTACTTAACTAAATGTGAATTCTGTTAAATAAAACTCTCACAAATATGAAAATTATATTTTTGGAATCCTAAACTTATTAGAAAATTAAAATTACTTTTATAATTATTTTAATTAATTATTATTATTTAATAACTATTTTTAATTATTTAATAATTCACTAATAAATAAGAAAATGTAAAATAAGTCTAGAAATATAAAATAAAAAATTTCTAAAAGTCTAAAAGATTATAAAACTTATTTTAAAACTAAAATTATATTTTTCACACTATTTATCTAATTATTATTAATTAATTATTATTTGATTATTATTTAACTAATTATATTGATTTAAATTATTAAAAATACTAAAAATACTTAGATAATTAAGAAATTTTTTATAAATCTAATTAACCATCACAGGAATCCTAAAAAATTATAAAAAGTTTATTTTATGTATTTTTAAACTAACTTACTAATTATTATTCTATTTATTAATTAATTACCAATAAAAATAATTATATTATAAAAAATAGAAAATGAACAGAATAAATTCTAGGAAAATTTATAAAAATGTATTACCTTAGATAAAAGCTAGAAAAATTATAAAAACTAGGTGGTACTTTATATAATATAATTATGCTATTTAATTCTTATTTATTAATTAATAATTAATTAAACTAATAGTAATTCTAAATATTACCAAATGACAAAGGAAAAATCTGGAAAAATTTATAAAAGTACTTTAATATAAAAGAGATTTAATAAAAATATAAAAATGTAGAAGTGCTTATAAATAAGCTAAAAAGAAAATTAAATAGATAATTTCTATTAAATAGAAGCTATCACTATAATTAAGTTTGACTTTTTCTGTTTTTTCTTTTATAGAACTAATAAAATACTTAAAATAAGAAACTTTTATAAAGAAAACTAATTTGGAAACCCAGAATAAGCACTGTGAGTGCTTATTACCCTTGACAGTTGACTTAGTTTGACCACACAAAGAAATAAGCTCAAATGGATTTATGTGGGGTCCACACTGGTTAAGTCAGGTACACACAAGTTACTTGGACATGTTTGAGCAAGTTTTAGCCAAATAAGCAATAAGAATAAGCCACAAGACCACAATAAGCAATTCAATACTTGGTTTCTGAGACAGAAATAGGACAGAATTATGAGGCAAAATCAAGTGGGGTCCACTGGTCCCTAGGTCAAACAAAGGGTCAAATATTGAACCCTGGTAGGAGGGGAGTTGTGAGAACCAAAATTGGAACTTGTGGGACCATTGTGGTGGCCATAATCCACCACCAAAGTGGTGGTATTGGTGGTGATGGTCTGATGCACAGGGCATCATCTTGCCATGCAAGTGTTTTTGGTTGGGTGTAACTTGCACAATAAAAATCAAAAAAATGAAATAGATGCAAGAAACTCAAGTTAAGCTGGTAGGTTACACATACAATAAGTTTCAAATCCTAGATCATAACACAAAAATCATAGAAATTCATGCCATATTGGAGATTTCTGACCATACATCTTTTTTACTTTTTAATTTATGAACTAACTTTGACTTATGTGAACTTCTGATTGATCCTACTTACTAAATAAGTTGTTATAAGTTAAGATTAAGCTAAATTAAGTTAAATGACAAACTTATGTGATGATATGGTGGTTTATGAATCTGAAAACCTCAACAGTACACAGAAATGAAGGCTTATATGTTGATTTTGACTTTTTGCTATATAAGACCTAGTTTTTATGCTTGATATGATCTATATAAACCTAATGTGACCTGTTGAAAGCAGAAATAACAATAAAAGATATCCTGAATACCTATAAGTAGCATGAACCAAACACCCCTATTGATTACTGATTTTGAGATTAACAAAGCAAATTAATGATTTGACATTCAAATCTGTTTCCAAACCTTATGCTATCATCAACAGAGATCAAAGGAACATGAAATAACAACAACAACTTAAGTATAAAACCAAGATATGGCCCAAGTGGAATTTTGACTGTGAGATTTTAGAAAATGAGTAACAAGTTATTTTACTTAACAACCTAGCAATCTCAAACCACAACTACACTTGAATACACTAATTAAACATAAGAAACAAAGAGAATGGCAATGATAAGTTAGTACACAGTTAAATGTAAAAATTTGTAAAGAAAACTTACAATGACCAATTCAAGCTAAACCAAGAACAAGGACCAGAGAACCATAGTATTCCTAACTCCTCCATGAGGATCTAAACCCAAATCCAAAGCTTTCTTGTGCTTCCAAATCAACTCTGAATCCTAGAAATCAAATCCAAATCCCATAGTTGACTTTTGTTGACCGATTTTATATTTGTGAAATTTTTTTAGCTATACTGATTTGTAAGTTACTAAAAGCTTTATTGAGCTTATTAGGAGCTTATATGAGCTTATGAGTCCACAGTAACATCAACTAAGAACAATATTAAGTAATTTTGAGATTTTTGAAATTGGAAATTGCATAAACTGAATTCATACACAAACCTTGAAATTTATTACTAAAAGAAGTTCACAATACACTTTAGAACACTAGAAATTACACTTGAAAGCTTAAGTTACACTGTAATTTAAAACATAATTAATTCGACATACATTTTATTGAAAATAAACTAGATACTAATCCACATTGCTTCTCTTGATCTTTATAGATGAGAATGTGCTTCCAGTTATCCTCAAGGACTTTTCCCACTTCATCTGAGCCTTTGATTTTGTCCAATTGATCTCCACCGTTTAAATTGGCTTTTGGCGCCAAATCTCCACACGTGTAATTGTGGCTGTTTGGGTTTAATTAAAGAACTTTGGTGTTATGTGGAGGTGTAGGGAACAGGTTTGGATAGCAGGAGTGGACTATGGGTGTGTTTTGGTCAAGAAAAAGGCTGTAAGCCATGGAGGTTGAGTGTGGAGGGTGGGGAAGCATTAAATGCTACTGTGGGATGATATGATGATGTTTGGAGGTGAGGTGGAAGTGGATAGGTGGTGGTGAGGTGGTGAAATACCATGGTGGTATTGGGATTGAAGGCTGGGGGTGTGGGTGTTGTACAGTGGTGGTGGTATTGGAGATGGAGGGTCAAACGGGGTCAAACCCCCGTTTTATTAATAAGGGGTGTGGGCCGGTTTTATTTTGGCCCAAGAAAAAGTGTGGGTGGGCTGGTATGGTTGTGTTTGGACTAGGCTTGGTTTTGGTTTAATAATACAAAGGGTCCGGTTGGTATAAACAAGGACCAATTTTGTAATTTGGACAAAATTGAGGGGCTGATTTTGCAACTTTCCCAAAGTAGTTATAGGGACCAATTATGCCATTTATGAATAACCCAAGGACCAAAGATGCAATTTTTTCATTTAAAATACCCAGGGATCTTTTCTGCCATTTCCTCAAACTCCAAGGACCTTTTCTGTAATTTTCTGAAAATTGAAGGGTTGAAGTTGTAATTTCTCAAAAGTTATCAAAAGGACCAATTTTGCCATTTAAGAATAGTGCAAGGTTTATTTTTCATATTTTTCCATTTTCAAAACCTTAAGGACTATATTTGACATTTTTTAAACTTGAGGGACTAAAGTTGTCATTTTGCAATTTTTAACTTTAAAGGACTAAACTTGACAACTTATGAATCCCTAAGGACCTTTGATGATATTTTTCATGTTTTGATTTACCAGGGACTAGTTTTGCCAAATTTTCAAAGTTCAGGGACTGAAACTGTAAATTATGTGAAATGTGTTGTTTTTCATCAGTTTTCAATCATTTTGCATAAAAACACAATCCAGGGATATTTTATATATTTTAAGGCATTCCTGTGTGTTTTCATATGTTTTTGCAGTTTAAATGTAACAGAAATGATGAGTATTTACACACTCATCAGATATATTCAAACAACACATAGACATATTGAATGAATTGAAAGGATACTTATCTTAATTGAACATGAAAGGTTTCAAGGGGTGAAAACTCTTGAAAATACTGATAAAATCGTGCTAGGGTTTCTCCAAGTCGTCCCTAAAATTGTCCTCTCTTAATGAATGAAAATTACAAAACTATATATAGATTTTCCAATGTGACGGCGTCAAGAAGAGAATTCTGACGCCGTCAACCCGCCGCCCATAATAAAATCGGATTGCCTAGATCCAAATCTGACGTCGTCAAGAGCAAATTTCCTCTGGGCCGTCACGTGTAAAGGGACCATGACGGCCTATGGTGACGTCGTCATGCCCTAGTGTAAAACCATTCTGGATCGTCATGGACTCTATGCTCTTCACCTCTTGTTTTCCTCTTGACGCCGTCATTAAGAACTTGGTGATGCCGTCAGGTACTGTTCCCAGCAAGGAAAATTAAGACTTTGCCGTTTTCTTCACTTTTATGCTCCAAAAACGTCCAAAATGCTTCCTTTTCCAGAATTCACTCCAAAAGTACCTAAAATCACAAAAGGAACGATTTAGGGCAATATTTGATCAAATAAATTCAATTCCGGGCTTAAATGACACCCTAAAAACGGATCATTTTTCGCCTCATCATATACCGTTACACTTGAGATTTGCTTGTCCTCAAGCAAATGCGCTTTTATTCTAATCAAAATACAAGTTAGGGGTCATTTAACACTAATATAAAAGTAATTACAACAAATAATTTCCACTAAAGACCAAAGACAAGCACGGAGGTCATATACTAGCACCTCACAAATAGTGTTTAGATACTCACATCTCTCGGGTGTAATAAAGTATATATCACAATATGGAAATGGAAAATATCTCTCACTACCTGTCATAGCAAAATAGATTACCATAGGCTTGGGAAAGGATCAAACCTCCACCACATGGTGTAAGCACCTAGGATAAACTATCAAAGAGGTCTTTTAAAGGGTTATAACGTTAGGTGTAGGGATATGGAAAACACGGTTTTGTTGGATAAAGGCAATCTTTACTGGTGGAGAGTTAATCATCTTGGTTAATTACATGTACAACATGGCGTTGCTAAGCCAAGACTCGACTCGACTTAAGCTAATAAATGAAAAATAACAAAAACATAGAATGAAACGGGATGGTAGTCCGTATGTTATTTTATTTATTATTATTATTTTTTTGCATACACTCTTACCCTACCATCCAAAACAATACATCATAGGGAATGAACTTTCCCCTTACACTTGAATTTTTACATACTTTACAATAACTAATCTAATGACTAAAATCAAGATAATCAAAACACTTGGAGTACTTTTAAGATTAATGCACATATGGGGGTAATAAATGATGTTCTTCCCCACTACTCCATAACATAAGTACTTTACCCATGAGTCCCAATCGTCCCAAAACAATATGTACAAAGATATGACTCGACTTAGCAACCATGTAATCAATTAGATAATTAACTAAGGGTTTAAACATGTAACAATAATGCACTAAAGATGAGTGCATACACGGAAGGCTAAGGCGATTTGGGTGTACATTTAAGTGGGTTGTAACAAATTCTTCCTTTAAGTAATATGCTTAAAGTTAGAAATGAAAAGATAGGCTCGGAGGGGTGTACTAGGGGTATCGTGTACTAAAAATGAGTACAACGCTAAGGGTGTGGGAAAAATTAGTTGACTTAACTAGCCAAGTAATATGACTTAAATGGTCAAGTAATTGTGATACGGGTTTAACACAAGGGGTGATCCTAATGCCTCTTATCATGTAGTAAATCCTACTACACGAATGTAGTCTCACTAGCGGTCTCGGGATGCATCACTAACGCAAGTTCTAGAATCTAAATGCTACCGGTACACTCATAAGCACTAATAGTAAATGCTTTTCCTATCAAATCTAAAGGCGAACCTCACATATTTGGGTGGAAAATTTTTCTGAATGATACGGTTTTGTGCTATTCATACGACTCCTATCCATGAGACGCTTGCTAAGGCTAAAGTTTCACTCCTAAATGTTGTAAAAAATTTTAAATTTGGCGCTAAAATTACACTAACAAGTATTTCTCTTAGTTTTATTACACGCCTACCATCAAACAAACAACTCAAGTGAAAGTGTATCCTATAAGGTATCATCACTTACCCTCCCCTTACACTTAGGATGAACATTGTCCCCAGTGTTCAATTAAAGAATGTAAAAGTGAAATAGGTAAAAGAATGAAATCAAATACTCCCCTGATTCGTTCGGTGTGGATAGTGTGTTAACAAGGTTAGATCTTCCTCCAAGAAAAATGAACAATCAAAGCTTCCCTTCCAAAAATATAAATCATCTTCTTGTCATACATAACCTGTTAAACCTGAGAAAACAAACAAGGCAACCTCGCGTAAAATCGGCGGCAATCTATATATACTAATAAATCCTAGAAAGCAATGTAAGATATAATGCTTGTGGAATGAATGTTTGTAGATTTCCTGGAGTTTATAAAACTAAAGATTTAACAAAAACTTTAAGACTCCGTTAGAAAAACAAAACTAGCAAAATTTCTAGAATTTTACACATGACGCCGTCAGGAATTAATTCCTAACACCGTCAGGAGTGATCTGTAGAAATCTTTACGTTAAGTTTCCGGAAAATTTCTGGAAAAACTTATGTCCTACTTCTTGGAAAATCCAGCAAAACATCATTATGACTCGATACAAGCATTTGACTCAAACAAATACGAATATACATGTCCATTTAGTATTGTGGAGAATCATGATCAATTTTGTTTCTTAAAAACATATTTGGGGTTTCCCCTTACACTTATCTTTTGTGAAATACCTTTGGATGAAGTAAAGACTAAGCCAAACGACAAAATAAAGTATTTTCACCATTTTATTTTTGAAACATGATCTACCAACAATAAAAATGAAGCATGCATATGGAAATAAATAACAATCAAACAAATAAAAATCACACAAAGCATGGGTTGCCTCCCAAGAAGCGCTTTTCTTTATTTACGAGTCTTGTAGCTAGACTCAAGGTCATGGGCTATCGTGTGTCGCTTATGCTCACATAACCAAGGGTGAGCCATCTAATAGTCGCCTCATCTTTCTTATAATCATCACTTAACTCTAAACATCCACGATAATACCTTTTATTTTTTTCATGAGGGTATTTAAGCCCTTTTCTTTTATCTTTCTCACTTAGCATTTCTAGGGGCGGATACCTGCTACACTTCTCCATAGAAATATCCTTGAACCTAGGGTGTGCACGGGGCATTTGGTAAACAAAATCTTCATCCCCATCCGAGAATGTAGTTAACCCTTCTATAAGTTTTTCATCAAGGTGGGTCAACCTTTTGAAGGGTTTCCCAAACACAACTTGGGTTAACTTACTATCGATAAATTCTCCTAGATTCTCCATAACCATGAACTCAACAAGATAAACAAAGCTTCCTACAAACACATGCAATGACATTGCCCTAGCAATGATATTATTTCCTTTGTATTCTAACTCATCTACCATGATTTTATTAAATTCACTACGCGAGATTATGTTCATTGGGAGAGATGAGTTAAGGTAGGCATCAAAGCTTCTAAATCCAATCTTACATGGAAATTGCATATTGAATGAGCTATCACTCTCAATCCTTGTCCTAGGGTCGACATACCTAAGAGGGTCCACTTCATCTTCCATCCTATCCTCATTAATCACATCACCATCATCTAGATCCTCATCGGAGTCTGAATAGTAAAAAGAACTAGCCCTATGGTAATCATCATGGTCAGACTTTTCCATTTCAGAATTATTGTCAAAGTGATGGTTAGGCGAGAGGTCAGGTGGGTTCTCATTTTCAACTAAAGGGATTGGGGCGGGCATTTGGAAAATTCTACAATGAAAAACACGAATAACAGGAATCAAACGATCAATGCTATTGTTATCTATCGAGATAGTTTACAAACAAAGAAATAAGATAGACTAAAGAAAACCTAAAAATAAAAATAAAATCTTACTAGAAAGGAATCTAGCAAGTAGACCTAATAAAAAAAAATCCTAACCTAGACAATAACTATTCCCCGGCAGCGGCGCCAAAAACTTGATGCGTGGGAATTGCACCAGGCTTTACCTCTCGAGGGATCTCGAGAAGCTTACAACCCCCACCAGGCAGTGTACCTGATCGTTGTAGTATAGTATAGTGACTAGTACCGGGGGATTGATCGTTCAACTCAGGAATAGTGTCGCTAGGATTAGGAAGCCTAAAAACTAGGTCTAGAGGTGAAGGATGATTCTTTTTGTGTTTTTATATTTTTATAAAAGCAATTGAAATCTCGGGTTTTGGAAGAGTGGGCGAAATTAGTCTCAAGTCAACTAACCCAATAACTAAAGATGCAATCAAAATAAAATAACAAAAATATAAATAAAGCTAATTAAACTAGTGGTGTGAACATTAAATGGGAAAATTGTGTTTACTTAGATTTCATTACTCCCTAGATATCTTTTACAGGTTGATAGTTTGTTACAGTTGCGTGGATGACGGGTTATATTCCTTAATACCAATCGTGGGGTGGCGTACGTACTTCCCCAACTCTATAAGCTCCTACTTCACTCCTATGTCGAGCCTGCAAGAAGCTCTTAACATGGGATCATTAGAATTCGCTCATGCATTAAATACAACCATAAAAACCTAGTACGCATTGGTTCATGTTTCTTAAGACGTTCAAGCAAGTTACACTATGGAAGTCTGCCAGTTTTCTTAAGCCTAACATCGAAATCATTCATCCGTAACAACTATAAACAAGCAATCAACGCATAATCAACATCTAGGTTTCACTACATCCAAGCAAACACACAAGAGATCTAGCCTAGCATGTTAAAATCAAGACAAGCGTAAGATATATTCAAACAACACATAGATATATTGAATGAATTGAAAGAATACTTATCTTAATTGAACATGAAAGGTTTCAAGGGGTGAAAACTCTTGAAAATACTGATAAAATCGTGCTAGGGTTTCTCCAAGTCGTCCCTAAAATTATCCTCTCTTAATGAATGAAAATTACAAAACTATATATAGATTTTCCAATGTGACGGCGTCAAGAAGAGAATTTTGACGCCGTCAACCCGCCACCCTTAATAAAATCGGATTGCCTAGATCCAGATCTGACGCCGTCAAGAGCAAATTTCCTCTGGGCTGTCACGTGTAAAGGGACCATGACGACCTATGGTGACGCCGTCATGCCCTAGTGTAAAAACATTCTGGATCGTCATGGACTCTATCCTCTTCACCTCTTGTTTTCCTCTTGACGCCGTCATTAAAAACTTGGTGACGCCGTCAGGTACTGTTCCCAGCAAGGAAAATTAAGACTTTGTCGTTTTCTTCACTTTTATGCTCCAAAAACATCTAAAATGCTTCCTTTTCCAGAATTCACTCCAAAAGTACCTAAAATCACAAAAGGAACGATTTAGGGAAATATTTGATCAAATAAATTCAATTCTGGGCTTAAATGACCCCGTAAAAATGGATCATTTTTTGCCTCGTCAGTGTCCAAGTTCTTTGGATGCAGACACAGCTCACAGATTATGGCTTTACTTTTGACAAAATACCTATGTATTGTGACTCAAAAAGTGCCATAGCCATCTCGTGCAATCCCGTACATCACTCAAAGACGAAGCATATCAAAGTCCGCTACCATTTCATCAAAGAACACGTGGAAGAGGGTATTGTTGAATTATTTTTCGTTAAGACTGATTACCAACTCGCCGATCTATTCACTAAAGCCCTTCCAAAAGAACGGTTTGACTATTTAGTTCGACGAATTGGCATGCGAAGCCTAACTCCTGAGGAGCTAGAACGTCTTCTCGAATCTTCTTGAAAAATGTTTTCAAAATCACTTCGCTGTAAATATTTTTGAAAAAACAAAATATAAAATTTGAAAAACCAACAAAAACAAAATACAAAAATATAAAATTTGAAAAATACAAAAACAATATAAAATCAAAAAATCCAAAAATATTATTCTCACGACATGTCTCTCGTATAAATCAATATTCTGTACGTTTCTAGAAATGCCATTCAATAATGATACGGACATTTACAGATGCTTGAACGGGAGTTCTTTAAAATGTTTTTCTAAAACTTGTCGTCTCTCAAAAGTTTCTTCACTATGGCTTGTAATTACTTCAGCTTACAACCTGTGCTTCAAAGTGAAATCTTTTCAAAACTTGGGTCCGGGTATAATAACTCGAAAAGATTTCTAATAAGACCCGAATGATGACTTCTGATTATTTCAAATCAAGGACTCGTATTTTCAAGGACGAAATCTTTTTCAAAAAAGTTAGAGTCTAAACAAACGAAAAAGACTTAAAAAAAACTCGTTTTTCCAAACATATATCTTGAGCACTTTTTCAAGATTCATCAAAAGATTTTTCAAAATCTTTCAAATGAGTGCTCAAGATAACTCCCTCAAAACCCTTAATTGATTTTAAAATGTGCTATCATTAAGGGGGAGTACAAAAACAAAATTGTTCCAAATTCATGCAAAATCAAATCTGTCTATCTCTCCAAAAGCTTTTTCTTAATCCGTTGATATAAAAAATATCACGATATGCTATTTTTGAGGGGGAGAAGACATGATTAAAATGTGATCAAAGATGTTTAAAGGTTGTGACTGAATCTCAAAAGAGCTCGACTCATTAAGTACCAATGAATTGACGAAGCTTTATATGTCAGTAATCGAAAAGACTTGTCCTGGACGGGTAATAATTTCAAGCTAGTCCAACTAGTGATGTAAGCGTGTCTCGAATAGGACTCGTCTGAGTAGAATGTACCGTATCGAGAGACTTTCTTTGGACTTGACCAGGACAGGTAATAATTTCAAGCTAGTCTAACTAGTGATGTAAGCGTGTCTAGAATTGGCATGTTCACTGAAAGTGGATCAATTCAAAAAGTGCAAACTCCTTACGCATGTGCAAATTTCTTAAGAATCAATGAGCACATGTGAAGGGGGAGTCCTTCAAAAGTAACAAAAACTCTCAAAGTGTCAACAAAAATGTGTTTATATTCATAAACACTTTGAGAGATTTTCATAAATAGTTTCATGGCAATTATAGGATAGTCATGGAGTTATAAGGTGACTAAGGTTAGGGAAAACTGTCCTATGATCCGCCAGAGCCGGAGGGATCTACCCAAGGACAATTCCAATAGATTAGAATTAGAAGTCCTTAGGTATGATTGAAAAAAAAGGAGAAAATGAGAAAGGAGAAAGAAGGAGTTGAAGAATTAAAAAGAATAGTTATGAAAAAGGGTGAAAAGAAATAGCCCTCCATATGTTCAACCTTAGGGCAGACACCGGGTTCAATTCGTATGCTACTGGTTGTTACTAAGGTGACACCGATATTGAAGATAAAGATGTCATGGACCCAGTGACGCACTGCACTTAACCTTCTAGCCACTCAAGTTCTCTAAAAAGAGCTTGTTTCATTCTCACGGGGAACCGGTGTAATCTATCGATCTGTCTCTTAGAGATGATTGATATTGAAGCAGGAGACCTCTACCTAATCTCCGCATAGGAAACCAAATGTGCACTTATCGAGTCTAGAGCCCCGAGATTCATCAAAAGATCTCATAAGAACACATGATATTTCTACACTGGTTGTTCATCGCTAATGACGCCAGATGTAAACTTAAGAGTCCTACGCAGATCTTAGCAATTTGCCGAGAACGTTTATGAGAGGATTTACTTATGTATTTTCTCAATGATTGAACGAAAATTCCTGCCAGGGTCAACATCAAGCAGCCCTGACAGCAGGTCACTTCGGTAATTATTTATGGGTTACGCTTAGTGTTCGCGGTGGTTTCAAACGTTCTACAGTCGTGGAGTGATCCCCAGCGACTCACCCATTCGTTGAGCTACTTAGTAGGTCTCGTAAGCTCCCTCGGGAGTATCCAAAATGGGAACGGCCATGGTAAGGGTTAGAAGGAGTCTTCACACTATGCTGTTGACGATCTCTAATTCCTTATCTGTAAGTACCGGTTGATTTATTGCTAACTGTTTACCTGCAACTATATATCATCTCCATGGAGAAAGATTCCACATGCTCATACATGCATCACAAAGTCAAAGGAAAGTTCTCACAAAGATCAAAGGATATCAACAGTCAAAGAAAGATTCTACGCCAAAAAGAAGAATGTACAAAGTAAAGTGACAAAGATCAAAGTGAAAGAACGGGAATAACAAATGTATGTATGACAAAGACTTAAGACGTATGAGCATGTTGGAATGGCAAACAACCACCACAAAGACAGAAGTGACGAAAGGAAGACGACATCATTGGATCACTTCAACAACAATGAAGCATGATGAACTGGAACTATGATTCATCTAGTGATTCTTAAAGACGTCAAGAGCTATGAATGTTAAAGTTTAAAGACAAAGATGATGACGTTGCGCAACCTCAATGACCAACACTTAGGGGGAGATTGTTAGGATCGTATTTTTATTTATAAAAAGTGTCATTCATTAATGTATTGTTATAGGTTGCTTTAAAATATCATTATGATGAAGTTTATTCTTAGTATTCATGTTTTGTAAAAGTCTAAGGGCCATTAATGTAATAAGGTAAAAGATAAGTGATGCCCTAGACTACTAGTATAAATACTCTTGTAATACCTCATTTTGAGGTTGGTTCTCTTAGTAATATCAAGGTTATTAGTTTCACACACTAGGAGTTCCCTCCCACACTCTCTCTCTACTTACTTTCTCTCTCTAAGATTTAGGCATGAATCACAAGTGATTTAGGTTGTTCTATGGTCCTACATTGATTTCATTAGCTTAAGTCGAGTCTAGTCTTAGCTTAGCAACGCCATATTATACATGTAATTATCCAAGATGATTAATTCGCCACCAGTAAATATTGCCTTTATCCAACAAAACCGTGTTTTTCTATATCCCTACACCTAACATTATAACCCTTTAAAAGACCACTTTAATAGTTTATCCTAGGTGCTTACGCCAAGTGGTGGAGGTTTGATCCTTTTTCAAACCTATGGTAATTTGTTTTGCTATGACAGGTAGTGAGAGATGTTTTCCATTTCCTTATTGTGATATATACTTTATTACACCCAAGAGATGTGAGTATCTAAACACTATTTGTGAGGTGCTAGTGTATGACCTCCGTGCTTGTCTTTAGTCTTTAGTGGAACGATTATTTGTTATAATTACTTTTATATTAGTGTTAAATGACCCCTAACTTGTATTTTGATTAGAATAAAAGCGCATTTGCTTGAGAACAAGCAAATCTCAAGTGTAAGGGTATTTGATGAGGCAAAAAGTGAACCACTTTTAAGGGGTCATTTAAGCCCGAATTTGAGATTATTTGATCAAATATTGCCCTAAATCGTTCATTTTGTCATTTTAGGTACTTTTGGAGAGAAATCTGGAAAAGGAAGCATTTTGGACGTTTTTTGGAGCATAAAAGTAAAGAAAACGGCAAAGTCTCAATTTTCTTTGCTGGAACAGTACCTGACAGTGTCAAGACTCTCCACATGACGGTGTCAAGAGTTACAAAAGAGGTGGATGTGGAAAATACACGTGACGATCCAGAGAGTTTTTAAGCATAGGAGATGACGGCGTCACCCAAGGCCCAGAGCATTTTTACACATGACGACATCACAAGCAAATCTAGGCAATACGATTTTATTATGGCGGCGAGTTGACGGTGTCACAACCTAATACATGGCACCGTCACAATGTAAAATCTATATATAGTTTTCCAAATTTCTTTCATTAGTGTGCAACTTTGAGGGAATAAACCCTAGTCTGAATTTTATCAACTTTTCAAGGGTTTCAACCCCTTGAATCTTTCATGTTCAATTAAAGATAAGTACTCTTTCAAATCATTCAATATGTCTATGCGTTGTTTGATTATATCTTATGCTTGTCTTCTATTTAACATGCTAAGCTAGATTTCTCTTGTGTTTGCTTAGATGTAGTGAAACCTAGATGTTAATTATGGGTTGATTGTTTGTTTATAGTTGTTACGGATGATTGTATTCGATGTTAGGCTTAAGAAAACTGGCAGACTTCCATTGGTAACTTGCTTGAACGTCTTAAGAAACATGATCGGAGGTGTACTACGATTTTTGGTTGTATTTAATGCGTAGGAGAATTCTAATGATCCCATGTTAGGAGCTTCTAACGGCTCGACGTAGGAGTGAAGTAGGATCCTATAGAGTTAGGGAATATTGTACACGGCCCTACGACTAGTATTAAGGAATATGACCCGTCATCCATGCAATTGTAACAAGCTATCAACCTGTAAAAGATATCTAGGGAGTAATGAAATCTAAGTAAACACAATTTTCCTCATTATTGTTTCCACCGCATTAGTATAATTAGTTTAATTTTCATTTCTGTTATTTTATTTTGATTGCACCCTAGTTTATTGGGTTAGTTGGCTAGCAACTAATTGCGCCCACTCTTTCAAAACCCGAGATTTTTACTTGCTTTCATAAAATATAAAAAATACAAAAAGAATCATCCCTCACCTCTAGACCTAGTTTAGGAGGCTTTCTAATCCTAACGACACTATTCCTGAGTTGAACGATCAATCCCCTGGTACTTGTCACTATACTATACTACAACGATCAGGTACACTGCCTGGTGGGGGTTGTAAGCTTCTCGAGATCCCTTGAGAGGTAAAACCTGTTGCGAGGGTGCGATCCCCACGTATCATTAGCTAATTAAATCAACTAAACCCATCTATTTTATTTAACAAATCCCAACTAAGCCATTCTCATTAAAAATATTTAACCAACTAGACCCAAATTTAACCATTGAGTTTTAAATTGCCACCTTTAGTTTTCAGTCCATGTAACACAAACAGTTGGATTTACTTCGGTCTTAGTTTACACATAAAACAAAACTCTTTTGTTTCAGGTCTATCTAAAAGTTTTCTCTCGTTTGGATTTGTACGTAAAACAAAACTCATTTGGATTTGTACATATTGTTTTCAGTTTGTGATCGAGATATGTGGCTCGATGATGGTGGTTGTAACAGGTGGTGTTCGGGGTCGCCGAACATATTCTACAACATTTTGTAGTCGGATTTACGCATTTATTTAAATGAATGGAACAAGTCTTAGAAATATCATTTGTAGAGTTACCTCAATTGGTTATTGACTTATTAAATGCAATAGATGTAACATCTCTATTATTAGTCATGAAGACATTCATATACGAGTAACATTTTAATGGTATTAGTAGCCATTAGTTAACATGGTCTGTGGGTCGCATTATGTTAAACAATATGATAGCTTTGAGTAGTGGAGTGCAGATTTGTCACGATAAAAACATATGTTTTAGCAATTCAACCACTAGTCGTGGAGATGGTTTTAAGTAGTGGAGAGTGAGTTTGCAAATTTTGATGGGGACCCATCTCCTCAAACGAATTGATGTGGAAAGTGAGTTTAGAAGTGGAGATGGGTTTGAGTAGTTGATTCAACATTGGTTCGTGTGACGTGGAGAGAGTTGCAGAAAGAGATTTTGATAAAACCTATGTTGTTTTATTCAATGTTCTTGGTTTTCATCATTTTGTGAGAAAAATAAATGAAAATTTAAGAGGAAATTAAAATGGGGAAACAAATGGTGTTCATCATCTATTTGTTTAACATGTTCTTTATTTATATAAGTATTTTGTGTACATAGATCATGTTTTCAAGTGTTAAAATTCATAAAATATGGGTTTTTTTGGCTTGATGTTCTTGAGTAGCGAAGAAGGCGAGGGTATATTAGTCATTTCACATGCGTTTGACCTTAACTAATGGAAAAATAAGAATCTTCAAGGCAAGGGACATAATTTGCAGCTAAAAGTAAACAACAATTGCATAATTAGCTAGGGTGCAAAATTAGCAAATCACGGGGACATTTTGTTTTTGCAGTTTACTCTAAATTTTAAGTTTGAGAAAAAAATTGATATATTAGAGGTATGAAAAGAACGATAAGAAAAAGAAAGTAAGTGAAAACAAACAAAATGAAGGGTTAGAAGGGAAAAAATAAAAGAAAAAAAAAATTTGTTACTCTCATATTAGTTTTTAAACTTTGTATTTTTTTCCTCAGTTTTTATGAGATCCTAACACTGCTTGGTTAATGAGTAATAACCTCATTAATTTTCATTCGCAACAAAAATTATCATCTTCCATAAATTAAGCCAAAACACTTCTTTTGAACCCAAAATAAATAATTTTAAATTTAAAAAAGAAAAGATGAAAAACTAAACACAACCTAGCCATGACATAAGTGATAAGCCATGACCATCGCTTGAGTTACATAAAGGGGCACATATCTTAACTTAGATTTAGCGGCCAAGAAAGATAAAGTGAGTGGTTTAAGTTATTGCACCATTTGCTCTTAGAGCACTTACAACAATCACCCAGGTTAAACTTTAACTCAGTGTCACGTTAGCGTCACATCAGCTTTAACACTTTAATCTTAACTAACAAAAAAACACCCACAACAATAACTCAGCTTTAACTCAAATATTTTCAAATTCAACCCCTAAACTAAAACTAACAATTCATTTAATAAACCACATAACATTAAAACTTAAATATTACAATACAAAATATAAAAAAACATGCAATAACGATAACAACAAAATATAAAAAAACGAAACATATGAAATAAAACCAAACGAATTACAAATAATTATTCATCGTCTTCGTCTTCGGAATATTCTTCTTCATGTTGCTGTTGGTGTTGAAGACGTTTCTGCCAAACATGCTTCATAATGTCGCGTTGGAGCTGAGATTGCATTTCTGAGTCGCGCAATTCCCTTATCTTGCGTTGCTGGGTATCACATCTGTCGACCCATGTTTGCTGCCCCAAATTAGATATCGGATCCACAAACAATCTGTTATAGTCACGGAGCACAAACTTTTGATCTTTCAATATCATGTTATGCAAAATAATGCATGTATACATGATTCGTCATATCTTGACAATTTCATAAGCACGTGCCGGTTGTTGTAGTATACCTCACCGTCCTTGGAGCACACCAAAAGCACGTTCGATATCCTTCCTTGCACTTTGTTGCTTCCTTTTGAAATAAGTATGTTTCTCTTCTGTCGTTGCCGAGAAAGATTTGACGAAACTTGCCCACTGTGCGTAAATTCCGTCAGCCAAGTAATACCCCTTGTAACAATTCGCATTTTCAGGTTAACTTTTATTCCCGAAAAATTTACTATTCACTTTTTACTATTCACTTTTACTATTCACATCCAAAATTTTTATTTCATATTCTCGTAAGTTAAACTATTTTAATGATAATCCGAGAATTTCACACTCGTCGGATCATTTCTGCAAAAATCACGAAGCCGTGTCCGAGATTTACTTTTAGGTTTAAACGTCATTCCAGCATCCCGATATGTCCATAAAACACTATAAACAATAGAAATATGATTTTCTCTCATTTTAGGACAATTCCAAAAGTTTTGGAATTTTACGTTTTCCAGTTCAGCGTTTTACGCGAATTTCGCGTTTTAGACCCGCGTTTCCAGTTTTAGCAGTGTTTAAGCAACCCGATAGAACTTATCACTCATTAAATAGGCTAAGATAGGTTATATTAATAAGTTCTAACATATTTATAAATTTCATATTTTTAGGATACCCGATTTTAAGTTTCATGACTTAACGACTTACTGTTAGCGATTACCGGGACCAAAACTCACTCCGTAACTTAGATAAGACCATGACTACTCATCTAGTCACCCCTTATCCCATATGAACGTGTATTACAAGCCTTGTTGGCTTGTGATAAGTCTTGAGGACTTTAGGTAGCAAACATGTGTAAAACTTCCTAAGTAAGCCTCCTAAATATCCTAAAAACTAACCTCCTTAAGGCACCTTCCTAGGCACCTTCCTAACCTCCTCATCTTCATGCTATAAATACAAGCTTAATCCATTCTTTTCTCTTCATTCCAAACACCACACTTAGATCACAAAACCATGATCCTTTGATCTTCAATATACAAGTTACACTACAAAGTTCAAAGTCTTAGTATTCTCTACCTAGTTCTTAAGTTTGTTTGGTGATTCCATGGTTGAATTAGGAGCTACACAAGGTGATTAGGGGCTGAAGTTAAATGGTTTTCACAATGTTTATATCAAGGCTAGCAAGGGTTACAAGAGTTATGGTGAAGGGTTTACAAGCATAGGTTTAGTGTCCTAGTTCATACTTGACTTCCTTTCTTAAGAGAAAGCCAAAAGTTGTAAGCAAACCCTAACATACTCCTTACTTAATTATCATTTTCATGCTCTTTGTGTTCCTTTCATGCTATATATGTTCTTGTTATTGTGTTCATGATGTTTAAAAATGGATAAAACAAGTATTGGTATACATATGTTAACTTATGACAAGCAAACAAGCAAACTAGTAATTTTTATGGAGAACCACGACCAAAATAGTATAACTATGATATGAAACACTTACATACTGTTAAAGAGGACTTAACAAGGAAAACATAGCAATTTGAATCACCCAAAACGAGTACACGAGTCAAAAGTTATGGCCATAAGAAGTTAGCGACACCAAAACGCCGAAACTGCCTATACCCTACTGTTTTGCATTCTGCCAATTTGAAAGTCACCCTTCTGTTCCGATTCATCAAAAAGTTAAAACACGAAAGTTGTCCGGAACGCCGTTTTCGTTCAGGATCAGAGAAGCTCGAGCCCTGAAAACGCTTTCCGAGTGATAATTTCTTCAAATTCTTAACAGCCCATTTTTAGACCAAAGTTACTATATAATGATTATATTTAGATGAGACCAAGAGGTCTAATGACCTAAAGCCAAGACCACAACCATGGCTAAAGCCAAGGTTGAGTCTCAAGACCATGGTAACAATGACCAAGGTCACGGCAAAGCCACGGCTAAAGACCATATAACTTTTTAAGATCAAAACTTATATATGTTATCAAATACTACAATAGTTGGGAGCCTCATGTGAGGAGTTCATTAAGTAAGCCGTCGAGATGAGTTGTGGATTTACGAATTAAAGTGTCCTGGCTCCTCGAACGTTTACTCCATGACTTCTGAATTATGTCGGCCCGAACGGTAGTAAGAGATATACAAACTATACATGTTTCATAGACCACTTATATTCAACGACTTACACTATATACTAAGTACTACATCATGAACATTATGCAAGACATATATAGGCAATTCTTCGTATTCTTAGATGTTACTCCAAACCTAAGTCGCAACGTTCTATTATAGGCTGCTCTTAGAGACTTTCGCGATTCGACTACCACTTTCATTTCTCATTACATAAGCTTAAAGGTGAGTCATAGCCCCTACTTTTTCATACTTGTTTTAACTCTTTGGGGGGGATACATGCACAACTACTTGCTTACTTGTACAAATACTCAAAACATTTATACTTGATTGTTTTATACTTGATTGTTTTATACTTGATTGTCTTATACTTGATCGCATTATACTTGATGTCATATATACATGATTGCATTATACTTGATTGTGAGACTTCCAGTGGCTCCAGATTAAGTTGCTGGATGACCTTTGAGACTTCCGATGGCTCCAAATTAAGTTTTGGATGACCATTGAGGCTATTGATACATCCTAACATTTGCGAATGTTGGATACATCATAAACGTGAGGTCTTCGGAGATGAAGTGTAGACTCACGACTAATTGCTTAATTGTTTTGATGAACTTATACATGTCTTAATCATACTATATGTTAGCAGTGGGTTGTGAACACACAGGTTACAAGTCTCTTATGGCGGGACTTGTAACTGAGTGGATTCTCAATGCCTTTGCTGTGTGAACATTCTTTATAGGCTTTTCAACTGTTTTAAGACAAACTCTATGAACTCACCAACCATTGTGTTGACACTTTAGCATGTTTATCTCAGGTTAGTAAGGCGATAGCTAGTGCGTGGAACTTAGAGTCAAGCTGCATATTCTGAAGACTTACGCTTTTATCATTTATCATTCAAAATATTTTGTATACATTTATGTATCATACTTTGTAATCTCATGTTTGTAACTTTGAATTCATTAATCGAATGGTAACTTTTCAAAACGTCTCATTTAGAGTTCGTTTTCTATAACTTGTACTTTGTATTATGAAGTAGCACCCCTATGACACAGTCTTCCGCTGCGGTATTTTGGGGGTGTTACAGATTGGTACCAGAGCCTTGGTTATAGAGAACTAGGTTGCATTTAGTGCCTAGACTATAACTACTATATATGTTAGGACTTTCCTCTTTATTTGCCTTACACACAATACATACACATATGCTTTTTGGTTAGAGGTTTGCTTAGTTCCACGCTATTAGATGATGTGACTTTAGTATTATAAGGAGCCCCAGAGATTCGTCGAGTCATTAAAAACATGGAGCTTAGTAATAACTAATTATTTAACTTGATCTTGTGACATTTCTTGTTTGATGAGACACAAGATTTGAGTTAAATAATATTATTGCTTAGCTTTAGGGATTTGATGGCTTGATTATCTTACTATCGGCCTCAGAAGGCGGATTTTGTGTTGGAAATTCTTAAGTAGGATGATTTAGAATCTCCTTATTTAAATGGATTGGGACGCCTCTTCATTTAAATAAAGAAATTGTAAATCACCGAACCATAAGTTTATGAGACCTTACTTACATAAATTTGGACGCTTCTTTATGTAAGTAATGTGTTATAAATAAGTGGGCTTAATTGTAGCCGATACGACTCCTTAACCAGAATCTTAGACGAATCAGAGTAAACACCACTATATTAGAGATCCTGAATTCTCTTAGACATACCGTAAGTAGTTAACATCAACTGAACTTCGGGACGAAGTTCTCCTTAAGGGGTAGAGACTGTAACAATTCGCATTTTCAGGTTAACTTTTATTCCCGAAAAATTTACTATTCACTTTTTACTATTCACTTTTACTATTCACATCCAAAATTTTTATTTCATATTCTCGTAAGTTAAACTATTTTAATGATAATCCGAGAATTTCACACTCGTCGGATCATTTCTGCAAAAATCACGAAGCCGTGTCCGAGATTTACTTTTAGGTTTAAACGTCATTCCAGCATCCCGATATGTCCATAAAACACTATAAACAATAGAAATATGATTTTCTCTCATTTTAGGACAATTCCAAAAGTTTTGGAATTTTACGTTTTCCAGTTCAGCGTTTTACGCGAATTTCGCGTTTTAGACCCGCGTTTCCAGTTTTAGCAGTGTTTAAGCAACCCGATAGAACTTATCACTCATTAAATAGGCTAAGATAGGTTATATTAATAAGTTCTAACATATTTATAAATTTCATATTTTTAGGATACCCGATTTTAAGTTTCATGACTTAACGACTTACTGTTAGCGATTACCGGGACCAAAACTCACTCCGTAACTTAGATAAGACCATGACTACTCATCTAGTCACCCCTTATCCCATATGAACGTGTATTACAAGCCTTGTTGGCTTGTGATAAGTCTTGAGGACTTTAGGTAGCAAACATGTGTAAAACTTCCTAAGTAAGCCTCCTAAATATCCTAAAAACTAACCTCCTTAAGGCACCTTCCTAGGCACCTTCCTAACCTCCTCATCTTCATGCTATAAATACAAGCTTAATCCATTCTTTTCTCTTCATTCCAAACACCACACTTAGATCACAAAACCATGATCCTTTGATCTTCAATATACAAGTTACACTACAAAGTTCAAAGTCTTAGTATTCTCTACCTAGTTCTTAAGTTTGTTTGGTGATTCCATGGTTGAATTAGGAGCTACACAAGGTGATTAGGGGCTGAAGTTAAATGGTTTTCACAATGTTTATATCAAGGCTAGCAAGGGTTACAAGAGTTATGGTGAAGGGTTTACAAGCATAGGTTTAGTGTCCTAGTTCATACTTGACTTCCTTTCTTAAGAGAAAGCCAAAAGTTGTAAGCAAACCCTAACATACTCCTTACTTAATTATCATTTTCATGCTCTTTGTGTTCCTTTCATGCTATATATGTTCTTGTTATTGTGTTCATGATGTTTAAAAATGGATAAAACAAGTATTGGTATACATATGTTAACTTATGACAAGCAAACAAGCAAACTAGTAATTTTTATGGAGAACCACGACCAAAATAGTATAACTATGATATGAAACACTTACATACTGTTAAAGAGGACTTAACAAGGAAAACATAGCAATTTGAATCACCCAAAACGAGTACACGAGTCAAAAGTTATGGCCATAAGAAGTTAGCGACACCAAAACGCCGAAACTGCCTATACCCTACTGTTTTGCATTCTGCCAATTTGAAAGTCACCCTTCTGTTCCGATTCATCAAAAAGTTAAAACACGAAAGTTGTCCGGAACGCCGTTTTCGTTCAGGATCAGAGAAGCTCGAGCCCTGAAAACGCTTTCCGAGTGATAATTTCTTCAAATTCTTAACAGCCCATTTTTAGACCAAAGTTACTATATAATGATTATATTTAGATGAGACCAAGAGGTCTAATGACCTAAAGCCAAGACCACAACCATGGCTAAAGCCAAGGTTGAGTCTCAAGACCATGGTAACAATGACCAAGGTCACGGCAAAGCCACGGCTAAAGACCATATAACTTTTTAAGATCAAAACTTATATATGTTATCAAATACTACAATAGTTGGGAGCCTCATGTGAGGAGTTCATTAAGTAAGCCGTCGAGATGAGTTGTGGATTTACGAATTAAAGTGTCCTGGCTCCTCGAACGTTTACTCCATGACTTCTGAATTATGTCGGCCCGAACGGTAGTAAGAGATATACAAACTATACATGTTTCATAGACCACTTATATTCAACGACTTACACTATATACTAAGTACTACATCATGAACATTATGCAAGACATATATAGGCAATTCTTCGTATTCTTAGATGTTACTCCAAACCTAAGTCGCAACGTTCTATTATAGGCTGCTCTTAGAGACTTTCGCGATTCGACTACCACTTTCATTTCTCATTACATAAGCTTAAAGGTGAGTCATAGCCCCTACTTTTTCATACTTGTTTTAACTCTTTGGGGGGGATACATGCACAACTACTTGCTTACTTGTACAAATACTCAAAACATTTATACTTGATTGTTTTATACTTGATTGTTTTATACTTGATTGTCTTATACTTGATCGCATTATACTTGATGTCATATATACATGATTGCATTATACTTGATTGTGAGACTTCCAGTGGCTCCAGATTAAGTTGCTGGATGACCTTTGAGACTTCCGATGGCTCCAAATTAAGTTTTGGATGACCATTGAGGCTATTGATACATCCTAACATTTGCGAATGTTGGATACATCATAAACGTGAGGTCTTCGGAGATGAAGTGTAGACTCACGACTAATTGCTTAATTGTTTTGATGAACTTATACATGTCTTAATCATACTATATGTTAGCAGTGGGTTGTGAACACACAGGTTACAAGTCTCTTATGGCGGGACTTGTAACTGAGTGGATTCTCAATGCCTTTGCTGTGTGAACATTCTTTATAGGCTTTTCAACTGTTTTAAGACAAACTCTATGAACTCACCAACCATTGTGTTGACACTTTAGCATGTTTATCTCAGGTTAGTAAGGCGATAGCTAGTGCGTGGAACTTAGAGTCAAGCTGCATATTCTGAAGACTTACGCTTTTATCATTTATCATTCAAAATATTTTGTATACATTTATGTATCATACTTTGTAATCTCATGTTTGTAACTTTGAATTCATTAATCGAATGGTAACTTTTCAAAACGTCTCATTTAGAGTTCGTTTTCTATAACTTGTACTTTGTATTATGAAGTAGCACCCCTATGACACAGTCTTCCGCTGCGGTATTTTGGGGGTGTTACAGATTGGTACCAGAGCCTTGGTTATAGAGAACTAGGTTGCATTTAGTGCCTAGACTATAACTACTATATATGTTAGGACTTTCCTCTTTATTTGCCTTACACACAATACATACACATATGCTTTTTGGTTAGAGGTTTGCTTAGTTCCACGCTATTAGATGATGTGACTTTAGTATTATAAGGAGCCCCAGAGATTCGTCGAGTCATTAAAAACATGGAGCTCAGTAATAACTAATTATTTAACTTGATCTTGTGACATTTCTTGTTTGATGAGACACAAGATTTGAGTTAAATAATATTATTGCTTAGCTTTAGGGATTTGATGGCTTGATTATCTTACTATCGGCCTCAGAAGGCGGATTTTGTGTTGGAAATTCTTAAGTAGGATGATTTAGAATCTCCTTATTTAAATGGATTGGGACGCCTCTTCATTTAAATAAAGAAATTGTAAATCACCGAACCATAAGTTTATGAGACCTTACTTACATAAATTTGGACGCTTCTTTATGTAAGTAATGTGTTATAAATAAGTGGGCTTAATTGTAGCCGATACGACTCCTTAACCAGAATCTTAGACGAATCAGAGTAAACACCACTATATTAGAGATCCTGAATTCTCTTAGACATACCGTAAGTAGTTAACATCAACTGAACTTCGGGACGAAGTTCTCCTTAAGGGGTAGAGACTGTAACAATTCGCATTTTCAGGTTAACTTTTATTCCCGAAAAATTTACTATTCACTTTTTACTATTCACTTTTACTATTCACATCCAAAATTTTTATTTCATATTCTCGTAAGTTAAACTATTTTAATGATAATCCGAGAATTTCACACTCGTCGGATCATTTCTGCAAAAATCACGAAGCCGTGTCCGAGATTTACTTTTAGGTTTAAACGTCATTCCAGCATCCCGATATGTCCATAAAACACTATAAACAATAGAAATATGATTTTCTCTCATTTTAGGACAATTCCAAAAGTTTTGGAATTTTACGTTTTCCAGTTCAGCGTTTTACGCGAATTTCGCGTTTTAGACCCGCGTTTCCAGTTTTAGCAGTGTTTAAGCAACCCGATAGAACTTATCACTCATTAAATAGGCTAAGATAGGTTATATTAATAAGTTCTAACATATTTATAAATTTCATATTTTTAGGATACCCGATTTTAAGTTTCATGACTTAACGACTTACTGTTAGCGATTACCGGGACCAAAACTCACTCCGTAACTTAGATAAGACCATGACTACTCATCTAGTCACCCCTTATCCCATATGAACGTGTATTACAAGCCTTGTTGGCTTGTGATAAGTCTTGAGGACTTTAGGTAGCAAACATGTGTAAAACTTCCTAAGTAAGCCTCCTAAATATCCTAAAAACTAACCTCCTTAAGGCACCTTCCTAGGCACCTTCCTAACCTCCTCATCTTCATGCTATAAATACAAGCTTAATCCATTCTTTTCTCTTCATTCCAAACACCACACTTAGATCACAAAACCATGATCCTTTGATCTTCAATATACAAGTTACACTACAAAGTTCAAAGTCTTAGTATTCTCTACCTAGTTCTTAAGTTTGTTTGGTGATTCCATGGTTGAATTAGGAGCTACACAAGGTGATTAGGGGCTGAAGTTAAATGGTTTTCACAATGTTTATATCAAGGCTAGCAAGGGTTACAAGAGTTATGGTGAAGGGTTTACAAGCATAGGTTTAGTGTCCTAGTTCATACTTGACTTCCTTTCTTAAGAGAAAGCCAAAAGTTGTAAGCAAACCCTAACATACTCCTTACTTAATTATCATTTTCATGCTCTTTGTGTTCCTTTCATGCTATATATGTTCTTGTTATTGTGTTCATGATGTTTAAAAATGGATAAAACAAGTATTGGTATACATATGTTAACTTATGACAAGCAAACAAGCAAACTAGTAATTTTTATGGAGAACCACGACCAAAATAGTATAACTATGATATGAAACACTTACATACTGTTAAAGAGGACTTAACAAGGAAAACATAGCAATTTGAATCACCCAAAACGAGTACACGAGTCAAAAGTTATGGCCATAAGAAGTTAGCGACACCAAAACGCCGAAACTGCCTATACCCTACTGTTTTGCATTCTGCCAATTTGAAAGTCACCCTTCTGTTCCGATTCATCAAAAAGTTAAAACACGAAAGTTGTCCGGAACGCCGTTTTCGTTCAGGATTAGAGAAGCTCGAGCCCTGAAAACGCTTTCCGAGTGATAATTTCTTCAAATTCTTAACAGCCCATTTTTAGACCAAAGTTACTATATAATGATTATATTTAGATGAGACCAAGAGGTCTAATGACCTAAAGCCAAGACCACAACCATGGCTAAAGCCAAGGTAGAGTCTCAAGACCATGGTAACAATGACCAAGGTCACGGCAAAGCCACGGCTAAAGACCATATAACTTTTTAAGATCAAAACTTATATATGTTATCAAATACTACAATAGTAGGGAGCCTCATGTGAGGAGTTCATTAAGTAAGCCGTCGAGATGAGTTGTGGATTTACGAATTAAAGTGTCCTGGCTCCTCGAACGTTTACTCCATGACTTCTGAATTATGTCGGCCCGAACGGTAGTAAGTGATATACAAACTATACATGTTTCATAGACCACTTATATTCAACGACTTACACTATATACTAAGTACTACATCATGAACATTATGCAAGACATATATAGGCAATTCTTCGTATTCTTAGATGTTACTCCAAACCTAAGTCGCAACGTTCTATTATAGGCTGCTCTTAGAGACTTTCGCGATTCGACTACCACTTTCATTTCTCATTACATAAGCTTAAAGGTGAGTCATAGCCCCTACTTTTTCATACTTGTTTTAACTCTTTGGGGGGGATACATGCACAACTACTTGCTTACTTGTACAAATACTCAAAACATTTATACTTGATTGTTTTATACTTGATTGTTTTATACTTGTTTGTCTTATACTTGATCGCATTATACTTGATGTCATATATACATGATTGCATTATACTTGATTGTGAGACTTCCAGTGGCTCCAGATTAAGTTGCTGGATGACCTTTGAGACTTCCGATGGCTCCAAATTAAGTTTTGGATGACCATTGAGGCTATTGATACATCCTAACATTTGCGAATGTTGGATACATCATAAACGTGAGGTCTTCGGAGATGAAGTGTAGACTCACGACTAATTGCTTAATTGTTTTGATGAACTTATACATGTCTTAATCATACTATATGTTAGCAGTGGGTTGTGAACACACAGGTTACAAGTCTCTTATGGCGGGACTTGTAACTGAGTGGATTCTCAATGCCTTTGCTGTGTGAACATTCTTTATAGGCTTTTCAACTGTTTTAAGACAAACTCTATGAACTCACCAACCATTGTGTTGACACTTTAGCATGTTTATCTCAGGTTAGTAAGGCGATAGCTAGTGCGTGGAACTTAGAGTCAAGCTGCATATTCTGAAGACTTACGCTTTTATCATTTATCATTCAAAATATTTTGTATACATTTATGTATCATACTTTGTAATCTCATGTTTGTAACTTTGAATTCATTAATCGAATGGTAACTTTTCAAAACGTCTCATTTAGAGTTCGTTTTCTATAACTTGTACTTTGTATTATGAAGTAGCACCCCTATGACACAGTCTTCCGCTGCGGTATTTTGGGGGTGTTACAGATTGGTACCAAAGCCTTGGTTATAGAGAACTAGGTTGCATTTAGTGCCTAGACTATAACTACTATATATGTTAGGACTTTCCTCTTTATTTGCCTTACACACAATACATACACATATGCTTTTTGGTTAGAGGTTTGCTTAGTTCCACGCTATTAGATGATGTGACTTTAGTATTATAAGGAGCCCCAGAGATTCGTCGAGTCATTAAAAACATGGAGCTCAGTAATAACTAATTATTTAACTTGATCTTGTGACATTTCTTGTTTGATGAGACACAAGATTTGAGTTAAATAATATTATTGCTTAGCTTTAGGGATTTGATGGCTTGATTATCTTACTATCGGCCTCAGAAGGCGGATTTTGTGTTGGAAATTCTTAAGTAGGATGATTTAGAATCTCCTTATTTAAATGGATTGGGACGCCTCTTCATTTAAATAAAGAAATTGTAAATCACCGAACCATAAGTTTATGAGACCTTACTTACATAAATTTGGACGCTTCTTTATGTAAGTAATGTGTTATAAATAAGTGGGCTTAATTGTAGCCGATACGACTCCTTAACCAGAATCTTAGACGAATCAGAGTAAACACCACTATATTAGAGATCCTGAATTCTCTTAGACATACCGTAAGTAGTTAACATCAACTGAACTTCGGGACGAAGTTCTCCTTAAGGGGTAGAGACTGTAACAATTCGCATTTTCAGGTTAACTTTTATTCCCGAAAAATTTACTATTTACTTTTTACTATTCACTTTTACTATTCACATCCAAAATTTTTATTTCATATTCTCGTAAGTTAAACTATTTTAATGATAATCCGAGAATTTCACACTCGTCGGATCATTTCTGCAAAAATCACGAAGCCGTGTCCGAGATTTACTTTTAGGTTTAAACGTCATTCCAGCATCCCGATATGTCCATAAAACACTATAAACAATAGAAATATGATTTTCTCTCATTTTAGGACAATTCCAAAAGTTTTGGAATTTTACGTTTTCCAGTTCAGCGTTTTACGCGAATTTCGCGTTTTAGACCCGCGTTTCCAGTTTTAGCAGTGTTTAAGCAACCCGATAGAACTTATCACTCATTAAATAGGCTAAGATAGGTTATATTAATAAGTTCTAACATATTTATAAATTTCATATTTTTAGGATACCCGATTTTAAGTTTCATGACTTAACGACTTACTGTTAGCGATTACCGGGACCAAAACTCACTCCGTAACTTAGATAAGACCATGACTACTCATTTAGTCACCCCTTATCCCATATGAACGTGTATTACAAGCCTTGTTGGCTTGTGATAAGTCTTGAGGACTTTAGGTAGCAAACATGTGTAAAACTTCCTAAGTAAGCCTCCTAAATATCCTAAAAACTAACCTCCTTAAGGCACCTTCCTAGGCACCTTCCTAACCTCCTCATCTTCATGCTATAAATACAAGCTTAATCCATTATTTTCTCTTCATTCCAAACACCACACTTAGATCACAAAACCATGATCCTTTGATCTTCAATATACAAGTTACACTACAAAGTTCAAAGTCTTAGTATTCTCTACCTAGTTCTTAAGTTTGTTTGGTGATTCCATGGTTGAATTAGGAGCTACACAAGGTGATTAGGGGCTGAAGTTAAATGGTTTTCACAAGGTTTATATCAAGGCTAGCAAGGGTTACAAGAGTTATGGTGAAGGGTTTACAAGCATAGGTTTAGTGTCCTAGTTCATACTTGACTTCCTTTCTTAAGAGAAAGCCAAAAGTTGTAAGCAAACCCTAACATACTCCTTGCTTAATTATCTTTTTCATGCTCTTTGTGTTCCTTTCATGCTATATATGTTCTTGTTATTGTGTTCATGATGTTTAAAAATGGATAAAACAAGTATTGGTATACATATGTTAACTTATGACAAGCAAACAAGCAAACTAGTAATTTTTATGGAGAACCACGACCAAAATAGTATAACTATGATATGAAACACTTACATACTGTTAAAGAGGACTTAACAAGGAAAACATAGCAACTTGAATCACCTAAAACGAGTACACGAGTCAAAAGTTATGGCCATAAGAAGTTAGCGACACCAAAACGCCTAAACTGCCTATACCCTACTGTTTTGCATTCTGCCAATTTGAAAGTCACCCTTCTGTTCCGATTCATCAAAAAGTTAAAACACGAAAGTTGTCCGGAACGCCATTTTCGTTCAGGATCAGAGAAGCTCGAGCCCTGAAAACGCTTTCCGAGTGATAATTTCTTCAAATTCTTAACAACCCATTTTTAGACCAAAGTTACTATATAATGATTATATTTAGATGAGACCAAGAGGTCTAATGACCTAAAGCCAAGACCACAACCATGGCTAAAGCCAAGGTTGAGTCTCAAGACCATGGTAACAATGACCAAGGTCACGGCAAAGCCACGGCTAAAGACCATATAACTTTTTAAGATCAAAACTTATATATGTTATCAAATACTACAATAGTAGGGAGCCTCATGTGAGGAGTTCATTAAGTAAGCCGTCGAGATGAGTTGTGGATTTACGAATTAAAGTGTCCTGGCTCCTCGAACGTTTACTCCATGACTTCTGAATTATGTCGGCCCGAACGGTAGTAAGAGATATACAAACTATACATGTTTCACAGACCACTTATATTCAACGACTTACACTATATACTAAGTACTACATCATGAACATTATGCAAGACATATATAGGCAATTCTTCGTATTCTTAGATGTTACTCCAAACCTAAGTCGCAACGTTCTATTATAGGCTGCTCTTAGAGACTTTCGCGATTCGACTACCACTTTCATTTCTCATTACATAAGCTTAAAGGTGAGTCATAGCCCCTACTTTTTCATACTTGTTTTAACTCTTTGGGGGGGATACATTCACAACTACTTGCTTACTTGTACAAATACTCAAAACATTTATACTTGATTGTTTTATACTTGATTGTTTTATACTTGATTGTCTTATACTTGATCGCATTATACTTGATGTCATATATACATGATTGCATTATACTTGATTGTGAGACTTCCAGTGGCTCCAGATTAAGTTGCTGGATGACCACTGAGACTTCCGATGGCTCCAAATTAAGTTTTGGATGACCATTGAGGCTATTGATACATCCTAACATTTGCGAATGTTGGATACATCATAAACGTGAGGTCTTCGGAGATGAAGTGTAGACTCACGACTAATTGCTTAATTGTTTTGATGAACTTATACATGTCTTAATCATACTATATGTTAGCAGTGGGTTGTGAACACACAGGTTACATGTCTCTTATGGCGGGACTTGTAACTGAGTGGATTCTCAATGCCTTTGCTGTGTGAACATTCTTTATAGGCTTTTCAACTGTTTTAAGACAAACTCTATGAACTCACCAACCATTGTGTTGACACTTTAGCATGTTTATCTCAGGTTAGTAAGGCGATAGCTAGTGCGTGGAACTTAGAGTCAAGCTGCATATTCTGAAGACTTACGCTTTTATCATTTATCATTCAAAACATTTTGTATACATTTATGTATCATACTTTGTAATCTCATGTTTGTAACTTTGAATTCATTAATCGAATGGTAACTTTTCAAAATGTCTCATTTAGAGTTCGTTTTCTATAACTTGTACTTTGTATTATGAAGTAGCACCCCTATGACACAGTCTTCCGCTGCGGTATTTTGGGGGTGTTACACCCCTGTTCATATCTTCTTCCGTTTACAATATAGGGTGCTCTTGGGGATTCTTCTTTTAGCAAGTCGTCGAACAAATTAGAGTTATCCAAAACATTAATATCATTATTTGCCTCCGCGATACCAAAAAATGCTTGCCAAATCCACAAATCTTGTGAAGCAACAGCTTCAAGCATTAACGTTGGGTATCTTTTATCACCCCTACCAAATTGTCTCTGCCAAGTAACCGGAAAATTTTTCCACGCCCAATGCATACAATCAATGCTACCAAGCATTCCCGGAAAACCATGTTCCCGTTCATGCTTTAGGTAAATACTTTGAACGTCCGCCCATGTTAGTTTTCTTAAAAACTCATGCATAAACAAATCTATAACACACATGATGACGTATAGTCTATATATGGGACACAAGCCCAAATATTAAACATTACTAAGGCCCAAAGCCACCATGCGTGGGCTATTATAACTTGGGCCGCATCAATAATGGGAATGGGCTCACATATGCCCAAGCCCAACTAAACTATATATACGGTTTAGATGAGGATCTCCTATTTATGGAATAGATATCCTTAAATCGGATAAGCACCACGTGTGCGAAACGTAAGGAGCACGAACCCTACAAGGATTCTGCGCCTATATAAGGAATGATATAATTCTCATTAAAGATATGATTCACAAATCCTAAGACTCTTTACGAGAACCCTAAATCGATTACTTACTCTCACGCCGGAGTCTAATCGTGGGACACAATCCCACGATAAGCCAAACGGTGTTGTTTATTTTCTTAGTGCGCAGGTTTCAAGCATTAAGAAGCGAATTGGTACGAGAGCAAGAGCCCATAATTAGGAACACCCAACTTTTGTATCAACAAGTGGCGCCATCCGTGGGACCCCTACTAAGAACTAAGGAACTAGAATGACGAAGAATAAAAATTCAAGCCAACAGACTCCGCAGTTGGAAAAAACACGTGACCCCCAGAGGAAGAATCAGCAAGATTCGACCCCTAGGCAGACTGCTGGGACAACCAGCGCACCTGGTCACCAAGAGGCGGGAACAACCCAACCTCTTCCAGTGGTAGAACTGCCTATAAGGACTACCCAAACCACCACAGTGATTCCAAGCGTTGAGGAACTCCAACGCACCCTCTTCACTACTCCTCACCAAACGGTACCTACAGTGGACAACACTGTACCACCAGGCGCACCTAAGCGAGATAGGGTGCCCAATACTGAGGCAGACATTCTTGCAGCAACTGAGGACACACCCAACCTAACGTTGGGAAATTTCGTATCCCAAAATTATGAAACCCTAACTGCCCTCATGCAAGAAGAAGCAAGGAGAAGATCAAGTACGAGCCTACAAGCTCGGCTCAATTTTGGTCCTGAACGTGAACCATCACCACCGCGCCACCCACGAGGAAGACGCGCAGATAACGAAGAACGTCCTACTATCCACGATATGTTGGGTACGACATCTGATTCACAATACTCAGAGGAATATGAAGGCAGCGAGAGGTGCACTAATGTTCACTCCAGACTTGGCAGTCGAGGGATACAAGACCGATTAGGACCTCAGCATTCACCAAGCCAAGGGTCTTCCAAATCTGGGAGCAAGAGAATTCACGACAGATTGGGGAAAAGAATGTCCCCAAGTGAAAGCCCCTCAAGCTCTTCCTCTGAAGGAAGCCGGCGCAAGCGCCGAAAAAGAAACTACTCTTCCTCCAGTGACTCCTCGGACAACGAGGATAGGGAAACAGGACACTGGAAATCAATAGGAAGACGTCGCGAAGAAGAAAATGAGGACATATCTCTTCCATGGCGACACCAGAAAATTGATGCGTTTACACGACGCATCAGCGATTACTCCGACCACAAAAGGAGGCGCATGCCCCCTAACGTGAAAACATATGATGGAACAGGTGATCCGGATGATCATCTAAAGGTTTTCGAATCAGCTGCTACTATCGAAAACTGGCCGCAACCTGTGTGGTGCCATATGTTTAATTCTACATTGGTAAGGAATGCGCGCACATGGTTTAGCAAACTCCCACGACGGAGCATCGGTAGGTTTGAAGAATTACGGAAAGCATTTCGTCTAAACTTTACCCAGAGAAAGAAGTGCGCTAAAAACCCTGTTGAACTAGCCAGAGTAAAACAGCGCCAAGGGGAATCAACCAGTGCTTTTATGGAACGCATCAAGGATGAGTGCATACAGGTCAAAGCGTGTCCCAAAATTCTAAAAATTTCAGGGTTCATGAATGGGATTAACAACCCAGAACTTATCCGGAAGCTAAATGACAAAGTTCCCCAAACTTTCGATGAGCTAACAAAGCGCACAAGATCCTTCATACAAGGAGAAGCAGCCGCTGCGGACAGCAAAAAGGGTTACTTGAATTATAGGCAACAAGAACAGCCTAGGAGACAATCCAATGATCAGAATAACAACCGCAGCAGGAATTACTGCAGTGGAAGAGACAATGACAAATATACCCCTCTCACAAAAACTCCGAGGGAAATATTTGTAACAGAAGGTGCAAATTTCCCAAAACCTCCACCAATGCGTACCGCAGAGGAAAAGCGCGTAGGGAATGGATACTGCGAATACCATGGTCAAAAAGGCCATACAACTAACGAGTGCATCCAGCTACGACAACTAATTGAAAAGTTAGTGAGGGAAGGCAGAATGGACCACCTTGTAAAAAACATCAAAGAGGGAAAGGACAAACAAAGGAACGGGGGCAAGAAAGAACCTCTCAAAGAAAAAGCTGACACCATATACATGATACAGTCATGGCAATGTAAGATAAAACAAAAAGTCAGCCAAAAATTCTCCCCATAAAAAGAGATATCCTTCCCTACTCTAGCTGCAGACAACACAGTAGTAGGGCCTCTAACTATTGAAATACACACGGGGGGACATGATATCCACCGCATGTACATTGATGGAGGAGCATCCGCTGATATCCTATACGATCATTGTTTCAAAAGACTGCGACCTGAAATCCATAGTCAATTGATACCAGCAACAACGTCGCTGACTGGATTCACAGGAGAAAAGATTTGGCCTATGGGGCAATTACGATTGCTAGTGGTCGTAGGAGATGAACAACACTCAACAGCGACATGGATAAATTTCATGGTAATAAAGTCTCCCTCACCATACAATGGCATCATTGGGAGACCTGGAATATCATCCATGCGCGCTGTGCCATCCACAGCGCATGGGATGCTCAAATTTCCAGTAGAAGGAGGAGTTGTTACCCTCTATAACACAACAGTACCACCAAAGGAATGCAACACAGTAACCACTAAGGTGGAGAATATTCCAGAATAGCGCACAGAAAAAACACCAAACCTAAAGGTCGCTATTCACCCCGATTACCCGGACCAACAAGTTTCGATTAGAGGATCTTTATCTGACAAAGGTAAAGCAGCCGTGTGCGCACTCCTGCAAAAGAATCTAGATATCTTTGCATGGGAACCAAAACACATGACAGGAGTGCCACGCTCTATCACGGAGCATAAGCTACAAATCCGACAAGGATATCCCCCAATACGACAGAAGAAGCGCGGCCAGGCCCCAGATCGTGTAAAAGATATTCTGGAAGAGGTACACAAACTCGTAGACGCAGGCATCATGCGCGAAGTGTACTATCACGATTGGCTCTCTAATCCAGTAATGGTAAAGAAGAGCGATGGCAGTTGGAGAATGTGCGTGGACTTCACTGACCTTAACAAAGCATGTCCACAGGACTGCTATCCACTGCCAGAGATAGACTGGAAGGTAGAATCCCTGTGCGGATATCCTTTTAAATGCTTTCTAGACGCATACAAAGGGTATCATCAAATACAGATGGTAGTCGAGGATGAAGAAAAAACAGCTTTCCACACCAGTCAAGGAGTTTACCGCTACACGAAAATGCCTTTTGGCTTGAAAAACGCAGGCGCAACATATCAACGATTGGTGGACACAGCTTTAGGAAACAAGTAGGTCGAAACTTGGAGGTCTACGTTGACGACCTTGTCATCAAAAGCCACACAGAGGATGAATTGGTGCGCGACATCGAGGAAACGTTCAAAACATTGGGACAAATAAACATGAAGTTAAATCCCAAGAAGTGCACCTTTGGCGCAATTGAAGGCATGTTCCTCGGATACTTAATAGAACCTGATGGAATCAAGCCTTGCCCAGAAAAAACAAAAGCTGTTATTGATCTTCCTTCACCGCGCACACTCAAAGAAGTCCAGTCATTAAACGGAAAGCTAGCAGGGCTAAACCGTTTCTTATCTAAGTCAGCAGAAAAATCACTCCCTCTCTTTAAAACACTCACAAAGTGCACTAAAAAGGGAGACTTTCGTTGGACCGAGGAAGCAGAAGAAGCTTTCCAACAACTAAAACTACCTCTGGCATCTCTTCCCAAACTTGTCGCACCGCGACCAGGGGAAGAGCTAATCATGTACTTATCGGCAACTCATGGAGCAGTTAGCGCAATATTATTGACAGATAGGAACTCCGTCCAGACACCCATATACTTTGTAAGCAAAGCACTGAAGAAGACAGAGACTAACTACAGCGCTATGGAAAAGCTGGTCTTAGCTCTAGTATTCGCAGCTAAAAGACTGCGCAGATACTTCCAAGCGCACCGAATAGCTGTAATCACAGATCAGCCAATCAAACAAGTTATCTCTAAACCTGACGCATCAGGACGGCTACAAAAGTGGAGTGTACTGTTAAGTGAATATAACATCTCATATAGACCGCGCACTGCAATCAAAGGACAAATATTAGCTGATTTCATTGTTGAGAAGCCAGATAGCGATAGTCCAACCTCTACAACCAAAACAGATCTGCAGGAACCCTGGATTCTGTTCACAGATGGGTCTTCATGTATTGATGGATCAGGCGCAGGCCTTATTCTCACAAATCCAGAAGGTATGGAATTCACCTATGCGCTGCGCTTCGAATTCACAGCCATAAACAATGAGGCAGAATACGAAGCCCTACTAGCTGGACTGCGCATTGCAATCCAAATGGGTGTACGCAACTTGGAGGCAAACGTAGATTCTCGGCTAGTCGCTAACCATGTACTAGGTGAATATGAAGCCAAGGATGAACACATGATCCAATACCTGGATAAGACCAAGTCCTTAATTAAAAACTTTGACAGGTTCACAATAAAACAAGTGCCTAGAGGGGACAACAGGAAGGCTGATGCGCTTAGCAAGATTGCATCCACCAGCTTTGCGCACTTATCAAAACAGGTATTGGTAGAAACCTTACAAAACAAATCAATCTTGGAGATGGAAGTATCCACGGTGATAGAAGAACAAGATCCTACATGGATGACACCTATCATTGAGTTCATTAGCAAAGGAGTCCTACCAGAGGATCATAAGGACGCTCGAAGAATACGGCGCACAGCGCAGCGATTTGAACTACGGGACAACATCCTCTATCGACGTTCTTTCTTGCAACCTTGGCTACGATGTGTCGGACCCCTTCAAGCTGACTATGTACTCCGAGAAATCCACGCTGCATCATGCAGCATGCACTCAGGGCCGCGATCTGTTGTAGCGCGCGCTCTACGGTCGGGGTATTATTGGCCAACTATGCATCGCGACGCGCGCGATATGATAAAGAAGTGCAACAATTGCCAAGTACACAGGCCAATTCCGCGCCAACCACAACAAGAGCTAACACCCATTACCTCACCATGGCCATTTTACAAGTGGGGCATTGACATCACAGGACCCGTTCCAGTTGCAGCAGGAGGGCTAAAATTCCTCATCGTAGCCATAGATTATTTCATGAAGTGGATTGAAGCAAAGGCGGTGGTAAGCATCATGGGCAACCAGGTCAAACGCTTTGTATGGGATAACATTGTCTGTCGCTTCGGACTACCTAGAGAAATTATATCAGACAACGGGAAGCAGTTCTGCGACAACCCATTCAAAGATTGGCGCGCACAATTGAACATCACACAACACTTCGCTTCAGTAAAACACCCACAAACCAATGGTTTGGTTGAGCGAGCAAATCGCAGTCTAGGTAAAGGAATAAAGGCACGCCTTGACAGACACAAAGGAAGGTGGGTGGACGAGCTCTCACATGTCTTATGGGCGTATCGCACCACAATCAAAACCAGTACTGGAGACACGCCATTCTCCCTTGTCTACGGAACAGAAGCCGTCATACCAGCTGAGATAGGAATGCCAACTATACGAACAGCAGAGGTCAACGTCACAACAAATGACGAGGAGCGGCACATAGACTTGGACTTATTGGAAGAAAGACGTGAACGCGCAGCTATACGTGAAGCAAAGGCTAAGGCAAAAATGAAGAAGTATTATGATGCAAAGGTCAAACACACTTCCTTAAGGCCAGGAGACTTTGTATACCGCGCCAATGATGCAAGCCACGCAGAAGACACAGGCAATCTCGAACCTAAATAGGAAGGACCCTACGAGGTCACTGATGCACTAGGCAACGACGCATACAGGCTGCGCGATATGGAAGGTCACGGCCTAGCGCGCACTTGGAACATCTGCAATCTTAAAAGATGCTATCTTTAGGCGAGGCTACGGCCAATACACAGACACCTTTGCACTTTAGGATGTGCCCAATAAGTGTTTGTTTTTTCTTTTCTTTCTTAGGAATTGTATTTTTACTTTTTCAAAAACTTGCAAGTATCAATAAAATGTTATGGTTTCTAGCTAACTCCATAACGTATTTCACTTTATTGCGTACATTCTTATATGTGTCAATATTGTTATCTTATATTTTTGCCTACATGGCGTGCATGCACTAATTAAGACCCGCGAAGGCATAAAGGATGAGTAAACCTACTAATTCACTCGTTGAGTAAGAGGGTTGCAAACCCATCAACATTGGATCACGCATCCTTGCTAAGCACCTTACTTTTGAGACGTTGAGGTAAGTTTTCTGTGCGCATCCCACGAAGGGTGCGCAAATATTAAGTACACCGTACAAAACTTAGCAAATAACGAGCCAAGACTCTTGGTCAAATAATAAAACTTTGCAAACATTAACGCAAGTATATTTTTTAAGTCACGCACTTAATCTATGCATAAAAGAGTATCTTATTCAACGTTTTTACACAAAATCACAAGCAAAAGATACACTTTGTCATTTACACAATACATATACAAAAAACAGCCTACACGCTATGACGATGCTCAGGGCTATCCTCCGGTGCAACGGAACTTCCTGCCTCTTGAAGCTTCCTCAACAGCAATGCATCTTTAGGCGATACAGTCGCTACACTCACAGGAATCCCATCAGACCTGGGAATGTGTGCAGCACCAACACCGCATAGGACAGCTTTGCCCTTAATCCCCTTTTTCTGGGAAGCCCTCTGTGCGTGGTGCTCCAACACCTCCTTCAGAGGAACCTCCTTTTCAAGAGCAAAGGGGTTCAACATATGGCGAGGATGCACAAACACTGGAACCTGCAGTTGCGACTCGTCGGGCTTGAGGAAGTAGTCCGGCTGTGCCTCAGCATCCTCCAAAATATGGCGTTCCAGGGTCAACCCCTCCATAATTACCTTTTTGGGGTTGTCCTGGTCGCGCTCCAACCGCGCAATGTAAGGCAGCTCAAGAAGTTTCATCCCCTCCATGGCCTGCACCAGCTCGTCATACGCACTCGCGTTATAACCAGGTACATCAGCCAAGGTCTTGTTCAACAACTTGGCCTCATGGAGATCCTCCATAGCTTGCGACCTCCCACGCTCCACAGCGCACTGCACTACCTTCCCAAAGGCCCCCAACACCTCTTGGGACTCCAAGGTGCCCATGGCAGCTAAGCGCAATCCATGGCTGATCAACTACCTACAACAAAGGACAACTTGTGTTAGCAGAAACATATAAACAATAATAGTAAGGCAACATTGCGTAGAAACGATGAAAGAACGTACCTGCGCTCAGCTATGGTAGACATCAGATGAGGGTATAACTCCTCATCATACTCTATGCTCAGGCCGCGCAGCTTATCCTCCTGCACCTGAACAATCTTCTTCATGCGCACCTTGAACTCAGCAATGTTCGCGAAGTGCTCCTCCTTCTTCTCCTCAAGATACCTCACTGCCCAAGTAAGGTTGGCCCTGAACTGATGAAGTTGTCCGCGCGCTTGCTCCAGCTCAGCCATCGCGGTCAACTTCTCGTTTGTGACCTTATCCGTGTACACCCTGAAGGACCCCACTTCCGCCTGCGCTTCAGCCAGCTGCGCACGGAGAACAACTATCTCCTCATCTTTTTTGGCGAGAGTGCTGTTCTCCCCGACGTACCTCGTCTTTAACTGAGCCAACTCATCAACCATTACTTCCCCCTCCTTGTTTTCATTCTGACGTGCAGCAGTAGCAGCCAACTCATCCATCAGTTGCTGCGCAGATACGCCCTCATCAACCTTTACTTCCCCCTCCTTGTTTTCATTCTGCGGAGGGGACACCGTCTCCACGAAGGCTACATCATCCTTCGTGGCATCATCACTACAATACATGAAGAAAACAGTTAAATCATATTACGACAAGTAATAAAGAAAAGACATAGCATGAGACAAGCTACTTACAGAAATGGAGAGGCCTCTGCAGCCTTCTTATCCGCGCCAGGAGCGGATGTCTCTTCCTCAGCAGACGACTCCTCATCTCTAATAAGGTAGCGTCTCCTCTTGGAGGTACCACTGCCACCAGCCTCTCCCTTGCGCTTTAGCTTCTGCGCTATCTCCTCCGGCTTCAACACCTCCTCGGGTTTCAACATCTCCACGCTATCAGAGGATTCAGCGTGCACCTCCTCCATATGCGCAGTCTCCACATTGGGCGCCACGCTCTGAACGGGCGTAACTTGGAGAGGTGGCGAGTCTTCATGGCCAACAGGCCCTAGCACAGCCAAATGGCCCACAGTAGCTTCCAAAAGCGGCTGCTCATTCTCCCTTAGAGGGCGCACGCCAACAGTCACCTGCTTTGGCTTTTCCAGCTTCACCACTGCAAACAGATCCATCTCTGCGCACACAGAAACAAAACAGCAAAAAGAAGAAATTAGTTATTAAATGTGCGCACATAGAAAAACTTACATGATTAGAAGCAAAAGGGACGAACACCCACCCCGGCCTTCCTCATCAATAATGGTTAGCACTTCGTCAACACCCCCAAAGTAGCTGCGACTCAACCCCATATGCACCAAAAACTCCTCCGGATAAGGATTAATGGGGATACGGTTGGCATTAATGGTCTGCGCATCGGCCAAACTATAGGAACCGGGTACGGGGCGCCCATCCCTCGGCAACGTATCTTGAGTATAAAACTCAAAGGGCGATGGAAATACTACGTCATCAACCCAGAAAAAGTACTCCCTCCAATGTCTCAGGGAGTCAACTTTCTCGGTGTAGCACTGAAGCTTCCCCGCGCGCTTCGCAAAGGATACCCATCCATGCGATCACGTTGTGTGGTAGAAGGCGCGGAACAGGTCAACAGTCGGCTCTATCGCAAGTAAACGGCAGTTTACCTCAAAATTCGATACCTTAACCGCACCTATACAGTGCAGCTGAGAGATATGAAGACGATAGTGATTGAGCAAATTGCTCAGGAAAATAGATATCGATACGCGGTAATTGGCGTACTCGAAAAAATGCGTGTATAGTCCTATTTTCCCTTCGGGGAAATCGGCTATACACGCATCGACGTCTGGAGCCTCTGGATGCACATCTAGAGGAATGAAGTAGTCAGAAGAAAACTGACGCACATCATCCTCACTCATCGCAGAGCGAAACTCCTTTAATTGGGCAACCATTTTCATAAATTTACTAGAATACGCACACAAATTTACCTAATCAAACAGTCACTTTCTTTGCAAAAAACGCTTTGAAGAAGTGTGCAATGGTGAGTGTGTGTTTTTACTGTGTGTTTCGGGTAAATGGAGGCGGTGACTCTTATATAAGGAGTCAAAATGGAGCGGTGACTCTTATGTGTTTCGGGTAAATGGAGGCGGTGACTCTTACCGAAATGGAGAGGCCTCTGCAGCCTTCTTATCCGCGCCAGGAGCGGATGTCTCTTCCTCAGCAGACGACTCCTCATCTCCAATAAGGTAGCGCCTCCTCTTGGAGGTACCACTGCCACCAGCCTCTCCCTTGCGCTTTAGCTTCTGCCCTATCTCCTCCGGCTTCAGCACCTCCTCGGGTTCCAACATCTCCACGCTATCAAAGGATTCAGCGTGCACCTCCTCCACATGCGCAATCTCCACATTGGGCGCCACGCTCTGAACGGGCGTAACTTGGAGAGGCGGCGAGTCTTCATGGCCAACAGGCCCTAGCACAGCCAAATGGCCCGCAGTAGCTTCCAAAAGCGGCTGCTCATTCTCCCTTAGAGGGCGCACGCCAACAGTCACCTGCTTTGGCTTTTCCAGCTTCACCACTGCAAACAGATCCATCTTTGCGCACACAGAAACAAAACAACAAAAAGAAGAAATTAGTTATTAAATGTGCGCACATAGAAAAACTTACATGATTAGAAGCAAAAGGGACGAACACCCACCCCGGCCTTCCTCATCAATAAAGGTTGGCACTTCGTCAACACCCCCAAAGTAGCTGCGACTCAACCCCATATGCACCAAAAACTCCTCCGGATAAGGGTTAATGGGGATACGGTTGGCATCAATGGTCTACGCATCGGCCAAACTATAGGAACCGGGTACGGGACGCCCATCCCTCGGCAACGTATCTTGAGTATAAAACTCAAAGGGCGATGGAAATACTACGTCATCAACCCAGAAAAAGTACTCCCTCCAATGTCTCAGGGAGTCTACTTTCTCGGTGTAGCACTGAAGCTTCCCCGCGCGCTTCGTAAAGGATACCCATCCATGCGACCACGTTGTGTGGTAGAAGGCGCGGAACAGGTCAACAGTCGGCTCTATCGCAAGTAAACGGCAGTTTACCTCAAAATTCGATACCTTAGCCGCACCTATACAGTGCAGCTGAGAGATATGAAGACGATAGTGATTGAGCAAATTGCTCAGGAAAATAGATATCAGTACGCGGTAATTGGCGTACTCGAAAAAACGCGTGTATAGTCCTATTTTCCCTTCGGGGAAATCGGCTATACACGCATCGACGTCTGGAGCCTCTGGATGCACATCTAGAGGAATGAAGTAGTCAGAAGAAAACTGACGCACATCATCCTCACTCATCGCAGAGCGAAACTCCTCTAATTGGGCAACCATTTTCATAAATTTACTAGAATACGCACACAAATTTACCTAATCAAACAGTCACTTTCTTTGTAAAAAACGCTTTGAAGAAGTGTGCAATGGTGAGTGTGTGTTTTTACTGTGTGTTTCGGGTAAATGGAGGCGGTGACTCTTATATAAGGAGTCAAAAAACCCTAGATGAAGCCCACGTGGATCCCACTCGCAAAATGTGTGGCTAGAATCCGAAATGGTACATGCACTTTTTCCCATTTTCCGAGGGACACGTGGACACAACCCTCGATTTTCGAGGCATTTCTTTGAAATATCTATGCCTAGGTACATTGTACTCAATATTGGGCGGCAATACTTAAAATTTCTCCCACCACGCTTACCGCTGTTGTGACTAGTCTAGCATCCGCGGCTACGAGCCGCGCACACTAGACTGGGGGGACATGATGACGTATAGTCTATATATGGGCGACAAACCCAAATATTAAACATTACTAAGGCCCAAAGCCACCATGCGTGGGCTATTATAACTTGGGCCGCATCAATAATGGGAATGGGCTCACATAAGCCCAAGCCCAACTAAACTATATATATGGTTTAGATGAGGATCTCCTATTTATGGAATAGATATCCTTAAACCGGATAAGCACCACGTGTGCGAAACGTAAAGAGCACGAACCCTACAAGGATTCTGCGCATATATAAGGAATGACATAATTCTCATTAAAGGTACGATTCACAAACCCTAAGACTCTTTACGAGAACCCTAAATCGATTACTTACTCTCACGTCGGAGTCTAATCGTGGAAGACAATCCCACGATAAGCCTAACGGTGTTGTTTATTTTCTTAGTGCGCAAGTTTCAAGCATTAAGAAGCGAATTGGTACGAGAGCAAGAGCCCATAATCAGGAACGCCCAACTTTTGTATCAACAACACATGTTAAAATTATCAAGACATAGACGCATAGTACTCGAACCCATTTGCAAATACTCGTCAAATGCATCGGGTGCGTTGCCGTATGCCAATTGGCGTATGGCAGCTGTACACTTCATAATAGCACTAATACTCCCTCGACCAGTACAATCAAGCCCTGACTTAAAGTATTGAAAGTGATCTAGAATAAAATCGGATTCATAAGATTCAATACCTTTGACTATTTTTAAAAATAGTTTTTGGCGCATGCGAAACCTTCTACGAAAATTACAGGGCGTATACTTACAACCCTTAACAAAATAGTCGTTTAGCAAACGTTGTTCAGCAAGCTCACGTTCACGATATATGTGGGTACGAGGCACCTGAGTCTGAGGATGAGCTTCTTCTTGTTTTAAGCGTTGCTGATACTCGTACGCAGCAATCATAAACTCTATATCTTCTTCGTCATCTAGGTCTGACCAAGTCCGAGATGTTTCGGCATTTTCATTTGGGTCCATTGTGAATGAAGAAGGTTTTTTTCCCCTTATATAGTAAGTATAAAGAGTTAAGAATTAGTAGTGGATGTGTGAAAAAAAAAATATGTGTTTAGTTGGTATTTACAGGGGTGGGTAAATGATTTTGAAATTTTTATTTTTTTTATTTATTTATTTTTTAAATTTGAAAAATAGCCGTTTGTTAGGAAAGTGGAGGGGGGAATTGATTTTTTATTTATTTATTTATTATTTAAATAATGGTACAAAAAATAGCCGTTTAGGGGCTAAAATGATTTTTTTTTTTTTTTTACTTGGACTAGCCTTAACGCCGGGTTAAAGCCTTCACGTAAGGCGTTAACGCAGCAATAACACAACCCCTGCCATCGGTTAACGCCTATTTAACGCACGTTAAATGCGTTTTAACGCCACTGTGGCGTTATTGCTGCAAGTGCTCTTACATGTACCACAAATGGTGTACGTTTCTTATATTTGATTATTCTGATTCTCGATCTAAGCTATAACACTTTCACCTTAATTATGACTATGACTTTGCTACGTTGATAAATCAGATACGTATGATCATACATGTATACTTGCGAGAGTATGGTAGACAAGTCTATATTGGTTACTGATTTTAAGACGACCAAAATCGATTTTTGTTATCTCATCTAGAAAGCCATCACACCATTCACCACCGCCGTATTAAATTGAAAGCGACTCCGTACCACTCTTCATTACTTTACAAGTCTAGTTTGTCGCTTGACTATTATGTTGCAATTAATATATCCATAACTAATTAGGATAATATATTTGTAACGGAGACAAATAATTGATGATGAACAGTTAACATTATTAATATAATTGGACGAATACTATTCCAAAACAAATAAAATAAAGTATTTACTACGACTCCAAATGCAAAATTTACATTTTTTTTTAGTTCTCATAAGAAATATCATCATTCACGCAATGCAAGATCATTTGGATCGTTATGGTATTATGATGACTTATCATATATATTTATTTATATCTCTGGAAAGCTAATATCTATACCACTTATAATATAAAAAGATTCTCTCTTCAAAAAATTCAGATATACAAAAAATGATGCATAATTTACAATACTTTAAAGCAAGTAATTTTCATAATTACAACAAACAAAACATTGTATACAACAAAAACTGGCATGATTCGAAATTCAGACAACTTTTCTTAAAATTCTACATTAATAGCATTAAAAACACCCCTACATCAAATATTACAATTATTTAAACACAAATATACAACCCTCATTCTACATTAATAGCATTAAAAACACCCCTACACCCAATATTACAATCATTTAAACATAATGTATAACCCTCATTCTACATTAATAGCATTAAAAACACGTACACCCAATATTTCAATCATTTAAACACAATGTATAACCCTCATTCTACATTATTAGCATTAAAAACACCCCTACACCCAATATTACAATCATTTAAACACAATGTACAACCCTTCATCTTAACCTAAATATGAACATGTGACCAAGACTCGACTCAATAAAACTCGACTCGATACACAAAGCTGTGACCAAGCAAATTTAGGTGTCGGAATGACATCTCGTGACATTTTTATTAATTCCATTAAAAATTTTTATTTCAGGGTACCCGCCGCTGTAACGCGCGGGTACCCTGTTAGGAAGTTCATATACATAAAAGACATTTTGTTGCACGTACTACTCATCAATGATGAGGGTAAGAGGGGAAGGCGTGGGATCGTTGTGTCTCGCCAAGCCAGCTTGGCTGGGTACTCGTTGCTCGCCACCACACCCCGTTGCTTCCTCATGTCTCGCCGAAACCACCCTCCTCATTTGCATGGCGAGGGTGGAGCATGTACTATTGTCAGATTTTTATTTATTTATTTTATTTATTTTTAAATAGATTATGATTGTTTAATTTGTGAATGTATACACTTGTATAAGAATGTAAGTTTTTATAGAACTTGTAATGTTTTATAACGACTTGTAACAGATTTGCTGGTGGAGTGTTTTGTGGTTCGTCTTCATTTGGGAATATCGGGAAGAGAATTCTGGTGGGGTGTTATAAACAGATTCATTATCCGGTGAAGTGTTGTGTGACATTGTTGTATGAGTTGTTTGTGAATTATGTGTGAATTATGTGCACATGTGAATGGCTATTTAAATAGGCAAATGTTTGAAATTTGAATTTCAATTTGAATATGAATTTTAAATAAATCCCGCCCGTTTCAATTTGAATTTGAATTTTACATATATGACGCTCATTTTTTGAAATTTGAATTTCAAGTTCAATATTACATATTATTCCGCTTGTTTTTAGGTTTGAATTTCAAAATTGAAATTTCTAAACACCAATATATAAAGCATACCATAACATATTATTCTTCACACACTTACCATAGCATACTATTCTTCACACACTTCAGTTTCTAAACCATTTTACAATGACTAATCGTTGGTCATTGTAAAATGCTTAACGGTGTTTTATGCTTTGTATTTCCGTATAGTATTTATTTCTTTTCCGTATCGTGTTTATGTTTTCCCGTATCATTTTTAATATGTTGTACTGTTGCTTTAACATTGAATTTGAATAAAATGCTTAACGACTAGTTTCCCCTAAAATATGCTGCAACGGCTACTTGCTTAACAGTTATTTTTTTTCTATAAATGTCTATTTAACAACACTATATTTTCTCACACAAGTATCACTAATATTAACACACAAACGCTATGGATAACGAACCAGCTGAGGTGCAAAAGGTTATTCTTACCCGATTACGCAATGGACAAAAAAAAAAAAGAACTGAAGTTCATTAACAATTTGCTGGGTGAGATAACTCGTATTATGATACAAACCAGCTGAGGTGCAAAAGGTTATTCTTACCCGATTACGCAATGGACAAAAAAAAGAACTGAAGTTCATTAACAATTTGCTGGGTGAGATAACTCGTATTATGATACAGAGGAATGATCGTGCTCAGGAGGTCGACAAGTTGCGTGAGCTGCCTCAAGACCATCCGGCTATCAGGGTCGGTCTACAAACTCTATTAAGAAATGATGAAACAGATCTGCAACTTCAGGTCGCCTTGAAGATGGTTAGGGAACAAATGTTGCAAGTGTGGGAGGAGAAGTCAGATCTAATCGACAATTACAACTCTATATAAATTTCGTATCGTGTTGTTTTTTCGTATCTTTTTTTTACCGTATCGTTATTTTACATTTCGTATGTTTTTTTATTGTGATGTAATGTAATTTTATTTTTAATAAAATGAATTTAGTTAATTTGATAATTTGAATAAAAAAATAAAGTTGTAAATGGTAAGTTGTAGTTAGTTATGTGTGAAGAGGTTTGTAAGGGAAAGTTTATTAAGATGATGTGACACCATGTGAGCCTCGAACGAGTAATTTTATCTACTCACCACACCTTCCTCTCTAAGCTATTGCCATTTCCAGAAAGTAGATAGTCGTAAAAAAGAAGTACTCGCAAGGTATAGATCATAATAATCTTGGAAACATTATAATTTAATTATTTTAATCTGTTCTCATTACATGCTTTGATTTGACTTAATATACGTTTAAGCAGCTGAATGCTTGATATAATACAAGAAAATATTAATCTATGTAAAACTATTGTTCCAATAATATATGTCTTTATCTTCAAGTTGTAGACAAGAATTGTGAAAACTTGAAGATCGATGATAGAAATGGACAAAATGAATCGTATATCCAAACAAAACATTTAAATTATTTGTACACTGAAGATAGTTCATGAGAAGCTGACATATTCTTATAAATTTCAGACATCAACCTACTCTCAAACTCTTCTCTTGAACCCGCAATCTTCGATGATCGATGAGATTTCGGTTTAGTTTTCTTCGCTGACTCCGAATCTTGTTCTTTCGAGCTTCCATCCGGTTTGAAATACTTTTTGATCTTCCAAAACCGGCTATGATGGCTTTCTCCTAACGTAGCAGTTTTCATGTCTTTTCGCCCTTCAGGGCTGCCATCAACTCTTCCATCATAGACTTTCCTCCTCCAAGCCTTATTAATATCAACCGAAGTAGTCGAAAAGCTTCTCATAAGTCTCTCCATACTGAAGTGTGTGTTTTAGAGAGAAAAATATTATTTTGGTGTGTGATTTGATGCTAAACTTTAACATGTGTTTATATATAGAGATCTAGATAAAGAGGGTGATATATATATGTGGGTGAGGTGCCATTTAAAAAAGGGTTTTGGCACCAGCCACGAGCATCTTGAGTTGAATTGCTAACAAAATTTTAATTAAAAAAGATAAAGATATAGTATTTGCCGTATGAAAGGAAAAGGGTAATCATTGAATTACACTCAAAATATTTGTATGACGTTATTGACAAAATTGAATTACATTGAAAATATTTGTATGACGTTATTGACAAAGTTGTGGTGTAAAAAGGTCAGGTTGTTTCAAAGCTCAAGCAGGGAGGACATTATTTGAATGTATAGAACTATAGAAGCATTAATGTGCATCATTGTCTTGACTTTATAAAATATTGTTTGAACAATTTATAGTTAAAACCACTGTAAAGTTGCCACGGGATCCACTTTGCATCACGCTTTTACTTATTTTATAGGTAACTTCTTAATTAACTGATTTATAAATGTGTAACATATAAACAAATAGATATCTATGTTGACGTCTTTTCCTGTCGAGTTTTAGTCGATATATTTACATAGCTATTAGTTAGTACTAGTTTTGCAATCCGCGCGTTGCTGCGGAATTCTTTTATTGTCGTTAGCTACTTAACGTGAAGTTAGTTACCTAGGATCGACTCTGCAATTGATGTATAACATGAAGGACCATTTATGTAAATTATGTGAGGACTAAATTTGCAATGAACTGCTGAGATGAAAGACAAAGTGCATACAATTTTTTTTTAAATGTTAAAGATAACGGTCGTTAGTTAACAGCCGTTAAATAACGACCGTTAGTACTGTACAAATAGGACTGACTTTACAATTAATGTATAACATGAAGGACCATTTATGTAAATTATGCGAGGACTAAATTCGCAATGAACCGCTGAGATGAAGAACAAAGTGTGTACAATTTTTTTTAAATGTTCAAAATAACGGTCGTTAATTAACAGCCGTTAAATAACTAACGATCGTTAGTTCTGTTAAAAAAAAAGTTACTGTGCCGTCCACTGTAGCAAGCACTGTAGCTGCTACAGTAACCTCTTATCCTTTAGTATATATATAATTTGTTAGACCCGTTTGTATGCTTGTAGGTCTAGCCCACATCTTATCATTAGAATTCTCTATGTAAATTCATATATACAATTATTTTGATCAATGCAAATCAAGAAAATCAATTAGCCTTCTAATATGGTATCAAAGGCACAGGCATTTTCCCCTAATTTTTCTTCAAAAACCGCTCCTCCCTCCCCCTCCTCCACCATCAACCGTACCTTTTCCAAACCCTAATACCAAAATTAGGCACTCATGGCCGGTGATGACAACACTCCACCAAATTCATTCGCTCCCACAATTCTTATGGCTACTTATTCATCCGGGTCCAAAGGTAACACAAATTCCCAATCAAATAAATCTCAAAATATACCGCAACTATGTAACCATTTTAATAAAGGGACATGCAAATTTGTGATCGTTGCAAGTTTATTCATGATCACCGAAATAGGGCGTGTTTACAATAAAAAAATCATACCGTGGTTAACTTTGGTCGAGGGTCTGGTAATACGTATTCTCAGTTTAGTCACCATATCACTTCATAGACACCCCTGGAATTTACACTAATCGTATGGCTCAACAGTTGCCATTCCAATCTCGTTTGGGCCAACACCCCTTACCCCAGGCCCATTATACCACACCTTTATATCACCAGCAAACCAATGCCCAACCAGCCCATTACAATTACACAGCCCAACAGATTCACCAACCGCCTCTATACCCGGCCCAATACCAACACCAGCCCGCCAACACCAACAATATACTAGGTCCCGCACCCACTTCGTACTCGTCTCATGCTACCTCGCTTCCTAGTGTTTTTAGCACTATGACATTGCAAGACCTGGCATGGAACATGGATACAGGTGCCTCTTATCATTTAAAATTTTAATGCAAGTAATTTAGGTACAATTTTTAATAAATGTTTAAACCTATCTGTACATGTTGGTGACAGTAATTTCATTTCCGTCATTAACACCGGACATAGCATTATTCCCTCTCTTCATCGCCCTTCACCTCCATAATGTACTTGTCACCCCTAATATCATCAAAAACCTCATTTATGTTCGTCAGTTCACTAGGGATAATAATTGCACTATTGAATTTGACGCCTTTCATTTTTCTGTGAAGGATTTCCTGACCCGTCATATCCTCCTTAGATGTGACAGTTCGGGTGATCTCTATCCAGTTAGCAAGCCGTCAACTATCCCTACTGCTTTACTTTCTACAAGTTCCTCCACGTCGCACCAACGCCTCGGACATCCCGGTGACGAAGTGCTACATTCTCTTGTTTCACGTCAATTTATTTCCAGTCATAAAGAAAAGTCTGCCCATATTTGTCATGCTTGCCAACTTGGCAAACATGTCAAGCTTCCTTTTTATAGTTCAGATTCTATTATTGAACATTGTTATATTATTCATTCTAATTTATGGACATCTCCTATTGTTAGTTCTAGTGGTTTTAAATATTATGTTCTATTTCTCGATCATTTGTCTTACTACTTGTGGATTTACCCTCTACGCTCTAAATCGGACATGTTCTCCAAATTTGTGCATTTTTAGTACTTATGTTAAAAATCAATTTAAATGTGAAATCAAGAGTTTCCAATGTGATCATGGTGGTGATTTCGATAATAACCGACTCCATACACTTTCTACTAACCATGGTATCCAACTTAGATTCTTGATACGCGGGATTGCACCCTCGCAACAGGTTTTACCTCTCAAGGGATCTTGAGAAGCTTCTAATCCCCGCCAGGCAGTGTACCTGATCATTGTAGTATAGTATAGTGACAAGTACCGGGGGATTGATCGTTCAACTCAGGAATAGTGTCGCTAGGATTAGAAAGCCTACTAAACTAGGTCTAGAGGTGTGGGATGATTCTTTTTGTATTTTTTTATATTTTATAAAAGCAAGTAAAATCTCGGGTTTTGAAGGAGTGGGCGGATTTAGTTGCTAGTCAACTAACCCAATTAACTACAGATGCAATCAAAATAAAATAAAAGGAAATGAAAATAATCTAATATGATTATGTGGTGAAAACAATAATGAGAAAAAATGTGTTTACTTAGATTTCATTACTCCCTAGATATCTTTTACCGGTTGATTAGCTTGTTACAATTGCATGGATGACGGGTTATATTCCTTAATACTAGTCGTAGGGTCGTGTACAATATTCCCAAACTCTATTATCTCCTACTTCACTCCTATGTCGAGCCGACTAAAAGCTCCTAACATGGGATCACTAGAATTCACTTATGCATTAAATACAATAAAAAATCATAGTACACCTCCGATCATGTTTCTTAAGACGTTCAAGCAAGTTACCAATGGAAGTCTGCCAGTTTTCTTAAGCCTAACATCGAATACAATCATCCACAATAATTATAAACAAACCATCAACCAATAATCAACATCTAGGTTGCAATACATCTAAGCAAACACAATAAAAACCTAGCCTAGCATGTTAAAAGAAAGATAAGCATAAGATAGAATCACAAAACACATAGACATATCGTATGATTATTGGAAAACTTATCTCTAATTAAGCATGGATGGAACAAGGGTTAAAACCCTTATTTTTACAGAAAATTCGTCTAGGGTTTAAGCTCTCCAAAGTTCTCCTAATGTTCCACACATAATGAATGAAAAATTGGAAAAATATATATAGAGAATACATCTTGACGGCGTCACGTTGTAGCTTCTGACGCCGTCAACTCGCCGCCAAATTAAGGGTCGTATTGCCTAGATCATGTCTTGACGCTGTCATGTAGAAATTGAGCTCTGGGCCGTCACTTGTAAAATGACCCTGACGGCCTTGGTGACGCCGTCAGGTCAATTACACTAAAAATGTTCTGGGCCGTCACGTGTATTTTCCACTTCCACCTCTTTTTCCAAGCTTAACGCCGTCATGTGTATAGTCTTGACGTCGTCAGGTACTGTTCCCAGCAAGGATTTTGAGACTTTGCCGTTTTCTTCACTTTTATGCTCCAAAAACGTCCAAAATGCTTCCTTTTCCAGTTTTCTCCTCAAAAGTACCTAAAATGACAAAAGGAATAATTTAGGGCAGTAATTGATCAAATAATCACGAATTCGGGCTTAAATGACCCCCTAAAAGCGGTACACTTTTTGCCTTATCAAATACCCTTACACTTGAGATTTGCTTGTCCTCAAGCAAATGCGCTTTTATTCTAATCAAAATATAAGTTAAGGGTCATTTAACACTAATAGAAAAGTAATTACAACAAATAATCGTTCCACTAAAAACAAAAAACAAGCACGGAGGTCATACACTAGCACCTCACAAATAGTGTTTAGATACTCACATCTCTCGGGTGTATTAAAGTATATATCACAATATGGATATGGAAAACATCTCTCACTACCTGTCATAGCAAATAGATTACCATAGGCTTGGGAAAGGATCAAACCTCCACCACTTGGCGTAAGCACCTAGGATAAACTATCAAAGGGGTCTTTTAAAGGGTTATAACGTGAGGTGTAGGGATATGGAAAACACGGTTTTGTTGGATAAAGGCAATATTTACTGGTGGCGAGTTAATCATCTTGATTAATTACATGTACAAAATGGCGTTGCTAAGCCAAGACTCAACTCGACTTAAGCTAACCAAAATCTAACAAACTATGAAACAAACATAAAATGAAACGGGATGGTAGTCCGTATGTTTTTCTCTTTTTCTCTTTTTTTATTTATTTAATTTTTTTCATACACTCTTGCCCTACCATCCAAAATAATACATCATAGGGAATTTGCATTCCCCTTACACTTGAACTTTTACATACTTTACAATAAACTAATCTAATGACTCGAATTAAGATAATCAAAACACTTGGACTACTTTTTAAGATTAATGCACATATGGGGTAATATATTGATGTCTTCCCCATTACTCCATAACACTAGTACTTTACCCATGAGTCCCAATCGTCCCAAAACAATATGTACAAGATATGATTCGACTTAGCAACCATGTAATTAATTAGACAATTAACTAAGGGGTTAAACAAATAACAATAATGCACTAAAGATGAGTGCATACAAGGAAGGCTGAGGTTATTTGGTTGCACATTTGGGTGGATTGTGAACGAATTCTTCCTTTAAGTAAGATGCTTAAAGTTAGAAATGAAAAGATAGGCTCGGAGGGGTGTACTAGGGGTTTCGTGTACTAAAAATGATTACAACGCTAAGGTGTGAGAAAATTAATTGACTTCGCTAGTCAAGTAATATGACTTAAATGGTCAAGTAATTATGATACATGTTTAACACAAGGGTGATCCTAATGCCTCTTATCATGTAGTAAATCCTACTACACGAATGTAGTCTCACTAGCAGTCTCGGGATGCATCACTAACGTAAGTTCTAGAAACTAAATACTACCGGTACACTCATAAGCACTAAAGGCGAACCTCACATATTTGGGTGGAAAATTTTTTAAGTGGTACAGTTTTGTGCTAGTCATACAACTCCTATCCATGAGACGCTTGTTAAGGCTAAAGTGTCACTCTTAAATGTTGTAAAAAAATTTAAATTTGGCGCTAAAATTGCCCTAGCAAGTATTTCTCGTAGTTTTATTACACACCTACTATCAAACAAACAAACTCAAGTGCAATTGTATCCTATAAGGTATCATCATTTACCCTCCCCTTACACTTAGGATGAACATTGTCCCCAATGTTCAATTAAAGGATGTAAACGTAAAGCAGGTAAAAGAATGAAAACAAATACTCCCCTGATTCGTTCGATGTGGATAGTGTGTCAACAAGGTTAGATCTTCCTCTAAGAAAATGAACTTTGAAAGCTTCTCTCCAGAAATATAAATCATCTTCTTGTCATATATGACCTGTTAAAACTGAGAAAACAATTAAGGCAAACCTCGCGTAAAATCGGCGGCAATCTATATATACTAAAAAATCATAGAAAGCAAATTAAGATATAATGCTTGTGGAATGAATGTTTGCAGATTTCCTGGAGTTTATAAAACTAAAGAATCAACAAAAACTTTAAGACTCCGGCTTAAACAAAACTTGCAAAATTTTTCAGAATTTTAGTACCTGACGCCGTAAGGTTGTAACTCCTGACGCCGTCAGAATGTTCTTGGAAAAATCTTATGTTAAGTTTCCAGAAAATTTCTGGAAAAACTTATGCCTTATTTCCTAGAAAATCCTGCAAAACATCACTATGACTCGATACAAGCATTTGACTCTAACAAATACTAATATACATGCTCATTTAATATTGTAGTGAATCATGCTCATTTTCGTTCTTATAAACAAATTTGGATCTCCCTTACACTTAGATTTTGCAAAATACCTTTATATGTAATTAAGACGAAGTTAAAAACAAAATAAAGCATTTTCACAATTTACTTTGAAACATGATCTACCGACAATAAAAATAAAACACGCATACGGAAACAAATAAAATCAAACAAATAAAAACAAACAAAACATGGGTTGCCTCCCAAGAAGCGCTTTTCTTTATTAACGAGTCTTGTAGCTAGACTCAAGGTCACGGGCTATCCTATGTGAGTGAGTTCCTCATCGAGGATATCTTTGGGATCAAACTTATGCTTCAATTTCCTATTGGTTCTCTTAGTTTGGTATGACTTCTCAAACTTTTCTCCATCCGGATCATATAGAATAATCTTCATATGCCATGATCCGTCACCTTCCTTAGGTGGCTTGTCCCAATTCCATTTACACTTATCCTCTTCCCTTTTCCACTTGTTCATTCCTAAATTGATAGGCATCACTCCTAGGAATTCAATCATTTTCCTAAAGACTAAGGGATCCTCAAAAGGGTTTAGTTCTTCATCCCTAGCTATGCGTTGCGCTACCGAATGCGTTTTATTTTAAACTTCTCTTCTAAACAAAATGGGCGTTGAGGTCCTATAAAGTCTCCATTAACCCAAGGTCCGTATCTAGATGGTCTCCTATTCAAATCTACCCAATGAGGTGTCGGTTCCTCATTAGTGTCATAAGCATGCTTCTTAACATCATAGACCGACCAAGTGTCTCCTTCTCCTACCGATATCCTAGATTCCTTACAATCGATCATCGCACTTGCGGTAGCTGAGAATCCTCTTCCTATTAACAAAGGGCATGTAGTGTCACTGACCATATCAAGGATGTGGAAATCGGTTAGTATAGTTAATTTCCCTATATGCACTAGTACGTCCTTCACTACCCCTACCGGATATGCTACACTACCATCCGCAAGACCTATAATTACCTCCGTGTCATCTAATTTTCCCGGCTTAAGAGTGGTGTAAAGGGACAAAGGAAGTAAATTAAGGCTTGACCCAAGATCGGCTAATGTGTCAAAAGTTTCAGAGTTCCCGATCCTACAAGGTAAAAAAAATATGCTCGGATAATCTAATTTCTTAGGCAACTTATTCCGAACGAAGGCGGTCCCATTCTTACCCAACTTAAGCTTCTCCTCATATTTCTCTAAAAGGGCGTTGTAGTAGGGAGCTCTTGCTAAAACTTCAATAACCGGACGTTCAAGGCGAAGTTCCTTGAATTCATCGTCAAGGTTTTGTGTAGGAGGTGTTTCAATTATGCTTTTAACCGGTTTAATATCGGATGTTTTATTCGATTGGTCCTTTTGAAGAATTTGGGTTTACTTGAAACACGTGTTCATTGCTTTGACCGAATAATATTGTGGACAAGAAGTAGGTGATGAAACCGATGATATGGCATTAACGTTTAGTTTCGGGTTCTTGACCGTGTTGCTTGGGAGTGCTCCCATTTCTCGGTCATTGAGAGCTTTCAATAATGTGTCAATTTTATTGGTCATCTCACTTTGCTTTTGTTTGAAATCGGCTTCAAACTTAGCTATGCGAGCTTCTTGAGATGCCATAAACTTGGAAATCAATCCTTCAAGATTATTGGTGCTACCATAGTTATTGGAAGGATTGTTGTTGAAAGTACGGTTAGAGGGTGGACCGTTTGGTTGGTCATGATTAGGTGGATTGGAAGAATTGTTTTGGGGCATGGTTTGGTTTTGTTTCCACCTAAGGTTCGGGTGATTTTTCCAAGAAGGATTGTAGGAATCACCATAAGGGTTTGGCTTGGGTTTGAAAGTGTACCACTTGTCTCCCGCTTCGTCAGTACGCGAGGATGCGTAATCCGCAAATCACGAGTGTCATGGGGACCACTACATAATTCGCATGAAGAAGTGATTTTGTTCATTTGGCTTGAAGGCTTAGGAGCTTCGTAGGATTTCATGAGAAACTTGACTTGGTCCTCAAGTTCCATGATCCTACGGTCGGGAGTGCTAGAATTGTTCGAAGGCAAAGATATTGCCTTGACCGTTTTGTTCAAATCACGGGGATCATTCCAACTTTCGTTGTCATGGAGAGCAAGATCTTCTATGAGTTCCCATGATTCTTCCGCACTTAGATCACGTAGCTTGCCACTGGCCGATTGGTCAATGGTTCGCCTTGTGGAGAGATCGATATGGTCATAGAAGATTTGGACATGGAGCCAAAGATCTATGCCATGATGAGGGACTTTTTGGAGTAAGTCCTTGAAACGAATCCATGCTTCATAAAGAGTTTCACCTTGACGTTGTTGGAACATCAAGATGTCATTTCTAAGCTTGGTAGTTCTCCCCGGTGGAAAAGATTGAGCAAGGAAACGAGAAGTGAGATCATCCCAAGAGGTGATGGATCCCGCGGGTAGACGTTCAAGCCATTGACTAGCTTGGTCATGTAGAGAGAATTGGAATAGACGTAATCGGGTCGTCTCTCTAGTTGCAACATCAAGGTCTATGGAATCTATGATTTTTAGGAAATTCTTGAGATGTTGATTAGGATCTGTGGAACGAAGTCCATGGAATGCACATCCGCTTTGCACCAACCGGATGGTGTCGGATCGCAAGGGAGACACATTGGCTCCTTGAGTGAGCTCAATGGTGTTCCGATAGCCTTGGTGGCTAGGACGGGAATACTCTCCTAAAGTTCGGGGTCTAGGAGGTTGGTCTGGTTGTGGTAGATTTTGTGGGTGGTTTAGTTGTGGTGGGTTGATGGGTTCAAGGATATTACCACCTTCCATGATGTCGGATGGTAATGGTTACGAACAAAGGAACAAAGAAATGAGATAGACTAAAGAAAACCTAAAAATAAAAATAAAAATCTTACTAGAAAGGAATCTAGCAAGTAGATCTAATAAAAAGAAATTCTAACCTAGACAATAACTATTCCCCGGGCTGCGGCGCCAAAAACTTGATACACGGGATTGCGCCCTCGCAACAGGTTTTACCTCTCAAGGGATCTTGAGTAGCTTACAATACCCGCCAGGCAGTGTACCTGATTGTTGTAGTATAGTATAGTGACAAGTACCGGGGGATTGATCGTTCAACTCAGGAATAGTGTCGCTAGGATTAGAAAGCCTACTAAACTAGGTCTAGAGGTGAGGGATGATTCTTTTTATATTTTTTTATATTTTATGAAAGCAAGTAAAATCTCGGGTTTTGAAGGAGTGGGCGGAATTAGTTGCTAGTCAACTAACCCAATTAACTACAGATGCAATCAAAATAAAATAAAAGGAAATGAAAATAAACTAATATGATTATGTGGTGAAAACAATAATGAGAAAAGATGTGTTTACTTAGATTTCATTACTCCCTAGATATCTTTTACCGGTTCATTAGCTTGTTACAATTGCGTGGATGACGGGTTATATTCCTTAATACTAGTCGTAGGGCCGTGTACAATATTCCCTAACTCTATAATCTCCTACTTCACTCCTATGTCGAGCCAACTAAAAGCTCCTAACATGGGATCACTAGAATTCACTTATGCGTTAAATACAACCAAAAATCGTAGTGCACCTCCGATCATGTTTCTTAAGACGTTCAAGCAAGTTACCAATGGAAGTCTGCCAGTTTTCTTAAGCCTAACATCGAATACAATCATCCACAACAATTATAAACAAACCATCAACCAATAATCAACATCTAGGTTTCACTATATCTAAGCAAACACAATAAAAACCTAGCCTAGCATGTTAATAGAAAGATAAGCATAAGATAGAATCACACAACACATAGACATATCGTATGATTATTGGAAAACTTATCTTCAATTAAGCATGGATGGAACAAGGGTTGAAACCCTTATTTTTACAGAAAATTCGTCTAGGGTTTAAGCTCTCCAAAGTTCTCCTAATGTTCCACACATAATGAATGAAAAATTGAAAAAATATATATAGAGAATACATCCTGACGGCGTCACGTTGTAGCTTCTGACGCTGTCAACTCGCCGCCAAATTAAGGGTCGTATTGCCTAGATCCAGTCTTGACGCTGTCATGTAGAAATTGAGCTCTGGGCCGTCACTTGTAAAATGACCCTGACGGCCTTGGTGACGCCATCAGGTCAATTACACTAAAAATGTTCTGGGCGGTCACATGTATTTTTCACTTCCACCTCTTTTGCCAAGCTTGACGCCGTCATGTGTATAGTCTTGACGTCGTTAGGTACTGTTCCCAGCAAGGATTTTGAGACTTTGCCATATTCTTCACTTTTATGCTCCAAAAACGTCCAAAATGCTTCCTTTTCCAGATTTCTCCTCAAAAGTACCTAAAATGACAAAAGGAACGATTTAGGGCAGTAATTGATCAAATAATCACGAATTCGGGCTTAAATGACCCCCTAAAAGTGGTATACTTTTCGCCTTATCAAATACCCTTACACTTGAGATTTGCTTGTCCTCAAGCAAATGCGCTTTTATTCTAATCAAAATACAAGTTAGGGGTCATTTAACACTAATATAAAAGTAATTACAACAAATAATCATTCTACTAAAAACCAAAAACAAGCACGGAGGTCATACACTAGCACCTCACAAATAGTGTTTAGATACTCACATCTCTCGGGTGTAATAAGGTATATATCACAATATGGAAATGGAAAACATCTCTTACTACCTGTAATAGCAAATAGATTACCATAGGCTTGGGAAAGGATCAAATCTGCACCACTTGGCGTAAGTACCTAGGATAAACTATCAAAGAGGTCTTTTAAAGGGTTATAACGTGAGGTGTAGGGATATGGAAAACACGGTTTTGTTGGATAAAGGCAATATTTACTTGTGGTGAGTTAATTATCTTGGTTAATTACATGTACAAAATGGCGTTGCTAAGTCAAGACTCGACTCGACTTAAGCTAATCAAAATCTAACAAACTATGAAACAAACATAAAATGAAACGGGATGGTAGTCCGTATGTTTTTCTCTTTTTTTTTTTTCTTTTTTCTTTTTTTTTCATACACTCTTGCCCTACCATCCAAAATAATACATCATCGGGAATTTGGATTACCTTTACACTTGAACTTTTACATACTTATCTTGTAATGGACTCCTTGTGTCCTATAAAAGGAGGTCCTAGGTTTAGGTTTGATAGACGTATCAATAGCAAAAGCTTCAAGGTGTAACCCTAGTGACAACAAAGATCACTCGTATTATTCTTAATAATATTGAACCTACAAGTTTGGTTAATCCCTGTGTTCTTACTGATTCATTCATAAACAACTCATATACATCACTTAAACATATCTTCTAAGTACTTTGTGGTAAATTCCGCGTGCTACAAAGTATATACTCAAAGTATCCATCTAACACACGGCGTGTGTTTAGATCCTCATCAAGTGGTGTCAGAGCCAGGTTCTGATACTTTGAATTAGAAGATCCAAAGAATTCAACTAACTTTTGCAAGTCCAATGGAGATGGAGAATAATCAGTTGAATGTTGCAACAAGGCTTCCAAAGCTCAAACTCAATGAGTATGAGATGTGGATGATAATGATAGAGCAGTACTTTCTTGTACAAGATTATGCTCTATGGGAAATCATCATGTATGGTGATTCATTCAATCCTGGTACTTCTATAGAAACAATTGATGCAAAGGCTGTACAGAAGCTTAATATTGGTCCAGTCACCCATGAAGAGAGGCTTCAGAAGAAGAATGACCTGAAGGCAAGAAGCTTACTACTAATGACCCTTCTTAAGGATCAAATCATAGCCTTCAGCAAATACAAAACTGCTAAGACCTTATTTGAAGAGATCTGTTCAGTTTTTGGTGGCAATGATGCTATCAAAAAGACCCAAAAAACATTGTTGAAGGCAAATTATGGAAACCTCTCTTCAACAAATAATGAGTCTATTGATAGTATCTTCACAAAACTCCAAAAGATTGTAACACAATTGACTGTGTTTTGCATTGAGGTAGAAAGGGAATGTTAATACAAATAATGTCAAAAACGTTATTCACATTATTCAATCTTCTCGTGATTTGATAATAACAAAATATAAAGACATGTTACGTAAAGTTACACTTTATAAGTTTTTAATCGAGCAAGCTCGTTTCTTCTACGTAGCTGCTACAACATCACTTCAGGTATGAACAAACATTATACCGTCATTAGTTAAGTGATCAAAGAGTTTTATTTTCTCCCAAACTTACATTTTTAAGTTTGACAAAACATTTTTACAAAAGTATTTTTGTGTTTTTAAAGAAATGTTTTATTAAGAAAATATATTCAAATTCAAATCTATAACAGCTATTCCCCTCCCCCCCCCCCCCTAAACAGCTAAGTTTTCACCAGATAAGTTTTTACCACGTCAGGACAAAAATGGGAGCGTTTTGTCGGGACTGCCCTTAAAGTGGCCGACGGTCCCTTAGTGATAAAGGACCGTCGCCTATTTATGGGACCGTCTGTCTCACTCCTGTCGTCTATAAATACTGAACTGTTACACTTCAAAAAACAGACTTCCACACACACAAAAACTTTCTGGTCTATGTTCATTTTATCATTGATCACTATAACATGTCAATATATGTTTATAGGTAATTTCCTCTTCCATCAAGTGCAAGAGAAGAACTCTCGACACAGATGAAGACTCGTGATGTTATAGGTGTCCACACACAAATGTAACAAGTGTTACGGTGATAGGTTCCATAAATAATGTCATTATTTTCCGACTTATGTGTGAGTCGAGGATGGGGATATTTGTGTGAGCTTGGATGGTGATGTAGATCCAAGAAGTCTTGTAACTAGATTAGTTCATGTATTTGATGTGATGAGAGTGATGTCCTAGTGTGTAGGTTAGGACTTAGTCGAGTCATTGTGTAAAGACTTGGATCGGGTGATGATCCAAGTGAGTCTTGTATGAAGGCTTGGTTCGGGTGAAGAACCAAGTGAGTCAAGTGTGTGAAGGCTTGGTTTGGGTGAAGAACCAAGTGTGTCAAGTGTGTGAAGGCTTGGTTCGGGTGAAGAACCAAGTGTATCAATTATGTGAAGGCTTGGATCGGGTGAAGATTCAAGTTGGACAAGAGTGCTTGTTTGTGTGGCCACGTGGGCCTTGGAGTAGATTGGTTCTAGCTATGATTAGAACTCGACATTATGCTTAGTGTCGTTGAGCCTTGTGTAAGCATGTGTACGGATTGCTCTACTTGAATGAGTGTGTTGATATAGTGATTGATAACTCTTGAGTGTGGTACTCGGGGAGTGGAGTAGGACGGACAATGAGCTTCGTGCCGAACCACTATAAATTGCCGCGTCTCTTGGTTGTGTTCTTTCCTTACTCTTTACTTTACTTTTTTTTATTTGTGTATGTTAGTAGCTAAATTGACATCACATAACTAGTAGAATTCAACACGTTTGCAAATGTAAATTAACCGGACCTAAAACATCTAAACGCTTTAGAAAGTTAAAAGTAGCGGTGAAACTATTCAACCCCCCCATTCTAGTTTCTACAAGACCTCAACTTTGAAGTTTTTAAGGAGTTTACCTTCTGAGTTTCACACTAATGTTATTGTATGGGAAAACAAACCAGAAATTGAAACAATGAAACTCAATGATCTTTACAATAATTTTAAAATTATTGAGCAAAGATTGAAGAAGGCAGGAAAGCTAAGTACAAGTTCTGGGAACTTAGCTCTTATATCATCACCTATAGATGACTGTTCTGATGATGAAATTAATGAAGATGAAGATACTGCTCATATTGCTGTTTGCACTGGTAGTGCAAGTGTTACCACTGCTAGCTCTAAAAAGAAGGTTGCTGGACTTGGAGACCCTACCTTCTATGCTTTTCTCTCAAGCCAAGTTAGTGGTTCACTTATAACTCATGAAGATCTGGAGAAAGTGGATGATGATGATCTGGAAGAGATGGATATGAAGTGGAAGGTTGCACTTTTAAGTATGAAGGTGTTAGCCTTAAAAGTAATGTTATATTCGGGAATAGCATCTCCTTCTATGTACAAGGACTAGTTTAGACAATAGTGCTAAGTTAGGCTTGTATTCTAGTATAAATACCCCTCCTAGTCTTAACTAGGAGGGTTGGATGTCTCATTGTAACACAAGGTGTGTGTGGTTTCCTTCTTTCTCTCTCTAGAAAACACACACACCTTCCCCATTCTTTTAATCTAATAATACCATGTGTATTCTTTATTTCGAGCATCCCCGACCTCCTGAAGGTGTTTCTTGGTCATAACAAGTGGCATCATAGCTAACCGGGGGCGAATCGTGGTGTTTTTGGGTGAAAAAATCGTGTTTATGGGGGAAAAATCGGATCTGGTACTGTTCATCAGATGATTATCGAGTTTGGCAGCTTTTTATCGAGTTAGGGTATCGAGTTTGAGATCTGATTATCGAGTTAGGATTATTTTGGCGAGTTAGAATATTCTGTTTAGCGAGTTAGAGTATGTTTTAGCAAGTTAGAACACATTTCAGCGAGTTAGAACGTTTTTCAGCGAGTTAGAATCATTTTTCAGCGAGTTAGAACATGTTTTAGCGAGTTTGAAATTTTTCATCGAGTTAGATATTTAGGGTTTACCGAGTTTCTATATTGGCGAGTTAGCCTTGGTTCCTTATCGTTCATCGAGTAAGGATTTTTATTTGGTTAACATAAACGAAACTCTGCCAAAATTGTTCAAGGTTACCGAGTTAGGTTGTTTTACTGAGTTACAAAGTTATCAAGTTATAAGGCTTACGAGTTACAAGGCTTACCGAGTTTGAAGCAATCTACCGAGTTTTAACGTTCAATTTTTACGCGAAATTCAAAGTTTGGGATAACATTGAAAATTTTGGCCCGAAATTCAAATTTTTAGGCCAAAATTCAAAATTTTTCGGTGAAATTTGGTGTAAAAATTTTCAAAACTCAAAATTTTCTGGTAACCTTAGAATTGCATTTCATGGTGATTTCCAAATTATGGGTGAGAAAATTTTCCAATTCTATTTTTAGAGGGAAAATATGAAATCACTAAGAATAAACCAGATTGAATTTCAAGATTCACCAAAACACACCACGTTTTGCTTAAACGATCCTGATCAAGAATCACAATCAAATAACAACGGCTAGTATCCGATATTTGTGAATATGGGGATAATTCGTTATTATTTATTCGGGTTTGAAGTAACGTTTTACGGGCGCGTGTACTTATTTCATCTTCTTTATTTCTTCACGTCCGTGAAGATGACTTGTTTGGGCATATATTAATGGTGACGAAGACTTGGATATCTAGTTACTTTTGTGATTCTTTCTCTCTATACTCACAAGGTAGCTATCACTTTAAGGAGTTACGTTGTAGTGCTCAGTGTCTCACGTAGTTGAGGATATGTCAAGATGGATTGTGCTTATTACACTTCTTTAGGGGTATAAGGTACACCGTTCTTAGTCACAGGATAGTACAAGCTTAAGTCACAAGTCTGAGGGATTTTACTTCATTCTCAAGTTCGTCATATCGGGTTATCTTCATATGGGATTTTACTCAACTTGACACATGATTTTCCTTTCTTGATAAATAGTGCAATACATGCATCGTGATTAGCTGAAAAAACACATTTTTGACATGTAGGACAGACAAATTCAACATTCTTATTTAACACAGCAACTGTAACTTTGTCACTACAGTCATTTGGCGATTGATTTTTATTCAAAGAAGACTTTGAATTCATGGTGTTTTGATATACGTGCCTAACATTCTCTTTTGCGCAACTACTCTTAGATGCAAGCCACTCCCTAGTGTTTTGTTGATTGTTCCTAGGTAATGGTTTACTACTACTAGCAGTGCTTTGGAATCTTGTAGAATTCATCACACTAGGTTTTGCGCCTAAAATTCCGTCTTTTCGAAGTTGTGTCTTTTTCCTAGCTTCATCTAGATGGTGATTGTGGACCATGTCGTTAGAACTAACAGATTCTTTAACAGTTTTTGTAATCACATTTGGTGTACTATTCCTAGAAGGGCCAGGTGCACTCACATTTGTGTTACTTTCAACAACCAATTTTTGTTTATCAACAATCTTTTCATTTTCACTTTGATGGGGCAAGGGTGTTAAAGATCTGGAGAAAGTGGATGATGATGATCTGGAAGAGATGGATATGAAGTGGCAGGTTGCACTTCTAAGTATGAAGGCAAAGAAATTCTGGCTAAGGACAGGAAGGAAAATTATCATTAATGGTAATGAAACTGCAGGATTTGATAAGAAAAAGGTGGAATGTTTCAACTGTTACAAGTTGGAACACTTTGCTAGCGAATGCAGAAAACCAAGAAAGCCAGACAACAGATCCACTTGGTACAAGCAAGAGAAGAAGAAGGAGCCAACTATGGAAGAACCAAAAGCTATGTTAGCCATTGATGGTGTCAGCTATGACTGGAGTTACATGGCTGATGAGGAAGAAGAACCTTCAGAATCTGCAATGGTGGCAACTGAACTAGCATCTCATGGCTTTCTCTGATTTTGAGGTACATTCTATTGATAGTTGCTCTAAATCATGCAAAGCTTTAAAAGAGTGTGATAGACTTAGGGAACTTTTGGAAAAACAAACCACTGAATTAATGGACTCTAACTATAAAAGAGGTTTGTTTGTCTTAGAAACACAAATAGAGCACTTTAGAGCAAATGAGTCTAAATTTAATGATGACATTGCTGTGTTAAACAGGGATTTAGACTATAAGATTGCAGTTAATGAGGCTCTTAGAGAAGAATTAGAAAAGCTCAAAAAGGCTAATGAAAATGTTAAGATAACTTGTGATACATTAGCTTATCAATCTAGGAGAATAGATAAAATTTAGGAAGCTCAGGTGGTTAATATGGCTAAATCAGGTGTAGGATACAAGTCAGTTCCTCCACCATTAAGAGGTGTTCCATCACCTCCAGGTATAGACCTAGCACATACAGGGATAGAAGAGTTTCAAGAACCAATTATGTCTTTTGTTCCTAAATTTGTAAAGAATGCTATTGATGAAAAGGTTAAGGTAGAGACTGATGCCTTTGAGAGTGCTAGTGATTCATCTCTAGTGGATGAAAGTGTTAAGAATAAGGAAGAAACCAGTGTTCCCAAAGTTGTTAAAGCTGATAATGAGGAGACTAGGAAACAAGTTCATTAAACTAGGCCAACTATAAAATATGCTGAGATGTATAGAAACAAGTCACCAGCTCCTAGGGGAAACCAGAGGAAATGGAATACAATTTGGTAGTGATTTTGTGATGAATAACAAAGCATGTCATATCTGTGGAAGTTTTGATCACTTACATGTTAATTGTAACTACCATAAGGGAAGAAGGGAAGTTTTTGGGAACAAAAGGGTAAATGAAAACAATTTTCAAAAATATACTCACCCTCATTCACACAGTAATATGATTCCCAGAGCAGTTCAATTAAAATCTGGCATTAAATCTTTTACAACTGCTGGAAAAGTTAACATTGCTTACCTAAAATCACCTGTTACAAGTGCACAACCCAATAAAACTTTTGTTAAATCAGCACAAATAGGTAAAAGGACATTTTATGAGAAAAAGGTTGTTTACAATCAGAAGTGGGCACCAAAATCTAAAATTTCTAAGCCAGCAGTTCCCACTACTAGGCCAAAAGTTACCACTACTGGTCATGTAAACAAGAATAGGGTAAATTTAGGAAATGCTGTGAAGGCCTTAGCACGTTGGGAACGGAAACCTAAAGGAATAAACACCTCTAACAATCCCAATGGTGTATCAATGACCTTTGATAGATACAATTATATTGATGCACGAGGCAGATCCAAGTCAATTGTGGTTTGGGTCTCCAAAAGGAACTAATTCCTTTGTTTTATGTGCAAGAACATCTAAAGACTAAAGAATATCTAGGCTATTCAGACAGTGGATGTTCAAGGCACATGACTGGCAATAAGTCCTATCTTACAGATTTCAAACCTTTTGATGGACAATTTGTCAGCTTTGGAGGTGGAGTTGGTGGTAAAGTTTCTGGCAAAGGCACTATTAAAGCTGGAAACTTGGATTTTGAAAATGTGTACTATGTAAAAGAGCTTAAGTACAATATCTTTAGTGTGTCACAGATGTTTGATAAGAAAAACAGAGTTCTTTTTACTGATAATGAATGTTTTGTCCTCTCTAAAGATTATAAGTTACCTGATGAAAGTGAGGTTCTACTTAAAATTCCTAGAAAAGGCAATCTATACAGTATTGATATAAAGAAAATTGTTGCTAAAGATGATCTTACTTGCTTGCTTGCAAAGGCCCCATTAGATGAGTCCATGTTGTGGCACAGAAGGCTTGGTCACATTAATTTTAAAACCATTAACAAGATTGTGAAAGATGGTTTAGTCAGAGGGTTGCCAGAGAAGAGATTTGAGAATGACCAAACCTATGTGGCCTGTCTTAAAGGCAAGCAACATAGAGCTTCTTGTAAGACCAAGGCCTATAACTCTATTGCTCACCCTCTCTATATGTTGCATATGGACTTGTTTGGTCCTACATCTATGAGCAACATAAACTTAAAGAAATATTGTCTTGTTGTGACTGATGATTTCAGCAGGTTTACATGGGTTTTGTAGGACCGTAGAACAACCTTAGAGAGAGAAAGTAAGTAGAGAGAGAGTGAATGGGAACTCTAGTGTGTGAAATAATGACCTTGATATAACTAAGAGAACCAACCTCTCAAATGAGGTTTACAAGAGTATTTATACTCATAGTCTAGGGCTTCACATATCTTATACATTATTACATTAATGGCCCTTAGACTTTTACAAAACATGAATACTAAGCATAAACTTCATCATAATGATATTCTAAAGCAACCTATAACAATATATTAATGACCGACACTTTTTATAAATAAAAATACGATTCTAACAATCTCCCCCTAAGTGTTGGTTATTGAGGTTGCGCGACGTCATCATCTTTGTCTTTAAACTTTAACATTCATATCTCTTGACGTCTTTAAGAATCACTAGATGAATCATAGTTCCAGTTCATTATGCTTCATTGTTGTTGAAATGATCCAATGATGTCATCTGCCTTTCGTCACTTCTGTGTTTGTGGTGGTTGTCTGCGATTCCAACATGCTCATACGTCTTAAGTCTTTGTGATACATGCTTTTGTCGTTCCCGTTCTTTCACTTTGATATTTGTCACTTTACTTTGTAGATTCTTCTTTTTGGCGTAGAATCTTTCTTTGCCTGTTGTTATCCTTTGATCTTAGTGAGAACTTTCCTTTGACTTTGTGATGCATGTATGAGCATGTGGAATCTTTCGCCATGGAGATGATGTATAGCTGCAGGTAAACAGTTAGCAATAAACAACCGGTACTTACAGATAAGGAATTAGAGATTGTCAATAGCAGAGTGTGAAGACTCCTTCTAACCCTTACCAAGGCCGTTCCCATGTTAGATACTCCCGAAGGAGCTTACGAGACCTACTAAGTAGCTCACTGACTGGGTGAGTCGCTGGGGATCACTCCACAACTGTTGAACGTTTGAAACCACCGCGAACACTAAGCGTAACCCATAAAGAATTACCGAAGTGACCTGCTGTCAGGGCTTCTTGATGTTGACCCTGGCAGGAATTTCCATTCAATCATTGAGAATCACAAATGTGAGTCCTCGCATAAATGTTCTGGCAGATTGCTAAGATCTGCGTAGGACTCTTAAGTTTACATCTGGCATCCTTATTGTTGGACAACCAATGTAGAAATATCATGTGTTCCTATGAGATCTTTTGATGAATCTCGGGGCTCTAGATTCGATAAGTGCACATTTGGTTTCCTATGCGGAGATTAGGGAGAGGTCTCCTGTTTCAATATCAACCATCTCTAAGAGACAGGTCGATAGATTACGCCGGTTCCCCGTGAGAATGAAACAAGCTCTTTTAAGAGAACTTGAGTGGCTAGAAGGTTAAGTGCAGTGCGTCACTGGGTCCATGACGTCTTTATCTTCAATACCGGCGTCACCTTAGTAACAACCAGTAGCATACGAATTGAACCCGGTGTCTGCCCTAAGGTTGAACATATGGAGGGCTATTTCTTTTCACCCTTTTTCATAACTTTTCTTCTTAATTCTTCAACCCCTTCTTTCTCCTTTCTCATTTTCTCCTTTTTTCAATCATACCTAAGGACTTCTAATTCTACTCTATTGGAATAGTCCTTGGGTAGATCCCTTCGGCTCTGGCGGATCATAGGACGGTTTTTCCTAACCTTAGTCACCTTATAACTCCATGACTATCCTATAATTGCCATGAACCCATTTTATTGAAAATCTCTCAAAGTGTTTATGATAATAAAATACATTGTTGTTACCACTTTGAGAGTTTTGCAACTTTTGAAGGACTCCCCCTTCACATGTGCTCATGGATTTTTAAGAAATTTGCACATGCGTGAGGAGTTTGCACTTTTTGAATTGATCCACTTTCAGTGAACATGACCGATTCGAGACACGCTTACATCACTAGTTAGACTAGCTTGAAATTATTACCCGTCCTCGTCAAGTCCAAAGAAAGTCTCTCGATACGGTACATTCTACTCAGACAAGTCCTATTCGAGACACGCTTACATCACTAGTTAGACTAGCTTGAAATTATTACCTGTCCAGGACAAGTCTTTTCGATTATTGACATTTTAAGCTTCGTCAATTCATTGGTACATTCTGAGTCGAGCTCTTTTGAGATTCAGTCACAATCTTTAAAAATCTTTGATCACATTTTAATCATGTCTTCTGCCCCTCAAAAATAGCATATCGTGATATTTTTGATATCAATAGATTAAGAAAAAGCTTTTTGGAGAGATAGATAGATTTCATTTTGCATGAATACGGAACATTTTTGATTTTATGAAATACTCCCCCTCAAAACTCGCATATGATTTTGAGAATGTTAAACTTTTTAAAGTTTAGAGGGAAGGAGTCTTCTTGAAGCAAAATTCTGAAAGATAAAGAAGTTTCAGATTTGTTGAATTTTGCATCAAGGTTTTTTGAAAAACAAAGACTTCTCTTTGTTTGAATAGGAATGTCACACTGAGGCGTACAACAGTGTCCATTTTTAGGATAAGTGCACTTTGTTGATGAAAATCATTTTGCATAGCACTTTCCTTTCTTTGAAAACTTGAGTTGTGCACTGTAACGTGTACACAAGTCATTTTGATGATGATGAGCAACGATTTTGATAGATTTTGAAAATCTTTTTGAAAAAACTTAAAAAGGTGGTGCTCATAATGTAAGAGAATTTTGAAAATCTAATTTATCATTAGATCAACAATCATGGTCTTGAGGTTAAAGATTTTGAAAGTTTTTCTAAAGAAAACTCAAGCCAGATAAGTGTTTGGTTCTCGTTTTAGGATAAGTGCTCAAAAAATATTTGAAATCTTTGTTTGATTAAGCACTTTCCTTTCTTTGAAGCGCGGGTCCTGAACTGATGTGTCCAAAAGCCATATGATTAAGTCCTTATTTGAAATCTTTTCGAGTTGTTGTACCCGGACTTAAGTTTTGAGAAGATTTCACTTTGAAGCACGGGTTGTAAGCTGAAGTACTTACAAGCCATTGTAAAGAAACTTTAGAGAAACGACATGTTTTAGAAAAACATTTTCGAAAACTCTCGCTCAAGCATCTGTACATGTCCGTATCATTGTTGAATGACATTTCTAGAAACGTACAGAATATTGATTTATACGAGAGACATGTCATGAGAAGAATATTTTTGGATTTTTTGATTTTATATTGTTTTTGTATTTTTTGAAATTTTAAATTTTTGTATTTTGTTTTTGTTGGTTTTCAAATTTTGTATTTTGTTTTTTTCCAAAAATATATACAAAGAAGATTTGAAGAAAGAAAAATTTAAGCTGTGACAAGTAAAAGTGGAGTTAAAAGAGAAACAAGAAAAGGATTTCCACGTGAGATGTTGACGTAAAGTTCTTCTTTACCACAATGGGTGTATGAACTCTCATCACTTTCACAATTACCTGCATCGACAGAAGAAGAATTTGCACAAATAACAGTGTTAAAAGTACATGTTTCCTCACATTGCGGGTGTTCACTTTAAATGGTTGTAGTGGTTGCTACTTCCGTATCCTGATGATTTTCACAATTATTTGTCTTGGTGCAACAATCAAGAATCTTTCCTGTGGGAATCCATTTAAGACCAACTGTATTAAAAACTTTTCCCATGGGAATCCACCTAAGGCAAGATCTAGACATACTTTTCTTATCAGATGCAGCGGAAGTCTCAGTTTTTGAAAATCTACATCCTTTAGATATCCACCTATTAGATTTCTTAACTTCTTGCTTCTTATCAACGAGTTTGTTTCGAGTTGGTGTCTTAGTGGATTGTGTCTTGACACATGACTTTCCTTTCTTGATAAATTGTGCAATACATGCATTGTGATTAGCTGGAAAAACACATTTTTGACATGTAGGACAGACAAATTCAACATTCTTGTTTAACACAACAACTGTAACTTTGTCACTACAGTCATTTGGCGATTGATTTTTATTCTAAGAAGACTTTGAATTCATGGTGTTTTGATATACGTACCTAACATTCTCTTTTGCGCAACTACTCTTAGATGCAAGCCACTCCCTAGTGTTTTGTTGATTATTCCTAGGTAATGGTTTACTACTACTAGCAGTGCTTTGGAATCTTGTAGAATTCATCACACTTGATTTTGCTCCTAAAATTCCATCTTTTCGAAGTTGTATCTTTTTCCTAGCTTCTTCTAGATGGTGATTGTGGACCATGTCGTTAGAACCAACAGATTCTTTAACAGTTTTTGTAGTCACATTTGGTGTACTATTCCTAGAAGGGCCAGGTGCACTCACATTTGTGTTACTTTCAAAAACTAATTTTTGTTTATCAACAATCTTTTCATTTTCACTTTGCTGGGGCAAGGGTGTTGGAGTGACTGGTTTTGTCAAATCCTTTTTCTCATCGACTTTTGGAGCAAACCGTGAAATTGACATTTTTGGTTTTTGAACCGTGTTTAAAACATTTGGTTTCTCCGAAGTCGATGGTTTTGCAAACTTAGTTTCCTCACCCTTCCTTTTTTGACTTTCAAGCTGAGCCCTCAAAAGATCATTTTGCTCTTTCATGTTCTTGAAGGCACACTCATACGACAGGTTGTCATACTTGCATTCTTCCCTTTTTCGATCAAGTTGTTTAAAACATGACACATTTTCTTTTTCAAGCTTTATAAGAGCATTTTCATATTTGGAAACAATTTCGGAGGTCTCAGCTCTCAGTCTTTCATCGTCTTGAACATAATATGTTTGTATGATGATAGACATTATATCAGTAGTCATAATGGCTTCGAAGAGAGAATCATTTAGGTTTTCCAAAACATTGAGTTGCTCAAAAGATTCATTAGCCTTCTTTATCAGGGATTTGTGATCCGTGACGAAGTCAGCTGTTTCTTTCAAAAATGCTTGTTCAAAATGAATTACTCGAGCATGGATGTTATTTATTTGAGGAGCAAATTCATTTTCAAGAATCTTTTTAAGCTGTAAATGAACCGTGGGATTCCAGTTGAGCTCATTAAGTCTCGTTTTAGATTCTAAAGTCGTTTTAAGTTGCCCAATTCTGGTTTTAAGATCATCAAGATATCCCCTTGCAGCACTTATGTTAAAAGTGTTGTTTGAGGAAATTTGTTCCATGTTAGAAATCGATTTGGAAGCAACTACTTTTTTAGAAAATATTTTTGAGAATGGTCGTTTTATGGAAAACACTGATGGTTCTTTTTATGGAACAAAAGTAATTCCCGAAAGTTTGTTCAATTTGTTGTAATCAATGGGTTTCAAATCCTCTTGTTTCATTTTTGAAATGCTCTCTTCAGCAAGTTCCATCGTTTGCACAGAATCCTGAACGACGGGAGGATCATGTTTGGTGTAAATCACATTACCATTATATAAAACATTCTATTCTTGCTGAGCTTTCTTGAGATTACAAGGATTTGTGTTACCAAGAGCCATTTTATTTTTTGTATGGTAAATTGGATTAGTTTGATTTGAAATCATTTTCATTGTTTGACTTGACTGACCCGGCTTAACCACTAATTCTTCTAGATGTGCAATCATGTGTTCTGACTCTATGATTTTGTCCAAAAGTTTATCTTCTTTCTTTGCAAAGTCCTTTTTCAACTCATCCCTTTCTTTTTCAAGATTGGTATAAGCTGTTTTTTGTTTTGAAAGTTGGTTTGTTAACTCAGAAATTTCTTGTTTTAAAGAGTTAATGGTTTTTGTTGAACTTATTTCAAGATTAGCAAACTTGTTTTTCCATTCCATATCTTTAACAAGTAACTTCTTATAACCAATTTCAAGTTCTGACTCGCGTTCTTTGTGAATTTGAAAACTTTTTGCATTTTCCTTATATCTCTCAAGCTCAGTGGTCAATTTCTCATTTGCGGCCTTAACATCGCGATTGATCTTTTTCACTTTCTCGATTTCAATGCCACAATTATTTAATAATGATTCAAATAAAGCACGTGTTTCCTCATCATTCTCAGCATGCGGTGAAACGAAGCCTCCATTATGAATCACATCTGGAGTTGCTGAAGGAGTATTGCTACTACTTGGCGTATCCAGGGATGTATCATAAGTGGGTGCTTGCTTCTCAGAATGTTGTTCCTCATGAGGAGACATATCAAATATATCATTATTATGACATGTGTTTAAATTTGATACCTCAGATGGTGCATTGGTGTCATAAACAGGAAGTGTGTCAGAATCCGTGTCATATTTAGCTTCCTGAAGATTCGCCATGAATATGCAGTTCGCATTGATATCCTCTCTGTCTTCCATTTCATCCATAAGAGCCATAAAATCATGTTCCTCTGCATTCAACTGAAACCCTGCCTTTTCCTTTTGTGCCAACAGCACTGCTTTCTACAAGTACTCAAGATCTTTCTTCTTCGGCTTAGTAGGACAGTTCCTTGCCATATGACCTACTCCTTGGCAGTTGAAACACTTTACCGGATTACCCTGATTCACGTTTCCATAATTCCCAACAACTGGAGCTGCCACATTCCTATTCTGATTACCCATTGCCTGATTGCCAACATTCTGACCCCTCTAATTTCCAACAAACTGACCCATCTGATTCCCTGCATACTGACCCAACTGATTCTGCATATTCTGATTACCCATGTGAAATCCAGTAGCATATCCCTGTTGATTCCCTATAACTCCAACCATTTGGCCTTTATTGCCCATATTGAAACTCGGCTGAGCAATTTGCTTGTTGCGAGTGTTTGATGAAATCCTTTGGTTGTTGTTAGTTGGTGTAGAATAACTTCCTTGGAATGCCTTTGTCAGAAAAGCAAACGCTTGTGTCAAGGCTGCAGTAGCTTCATCATTGTCAGTGAATTCTGGATCTTGGAACTGTGGGTATTGTTGTTGTTGAATAACATGTTGTTGTTGTTGTGGATAGAACTATTGTTGGTAGACAGGTGTTGGTTGTTGAATGTAGGATGGTTGCATGTAGTTGTGAGTGGAAGATGATGATGGTGGTTGTGTGTTCACTGGTAAAGGTGTTGGTGTATTAGCCATTAATGCTAGAGGATCATGCTTTTTAGCAAGCAATTCAGCCCTTACTTCATTAGCTTCAGCTTGATTTTGCTTCAAGAAGTCGTACAGCTGATCATAAGTCACTTCATGCAAATACTTTGTCTGATAAACAATAGTGACGTCTCTTCCCCATTCTGGTTGCAACTCATTCATAAAATTGGTGTTGTTAGCAATATTTGTCTGACTGAGGTTGTGTCTTGATAAATCATTCATGATCTTACAGAACCTGTGGTAGTACGACTCTATGGATTCACCAGGAATTGAAGAAAACTTACGAAGTTCCTTAAGCAATTGTGTTTCCATTTCCTATTTCCCGATGTCTGTCCCATACATTAATCTCTTGACTCTTTCCCAGACTGCATGAGCACTTACTTCACTATCAACAGTAGCATAAATGGTTTCAGGTAAACCAAGAACGACGTAATGAAATGCCTGATCATCAGCTTCAATTTGTTTTCTGTCTTCCACAATGTATTCAGTCTCATTCTGATCTTTGTAGTATGGTTGTACTGGGGGGTTCCATTTGGATCTCCAGGGTCTATGACTTGTATTGGTTTGAAGGGTCCATCCACAATGGATTTGACAAGAAGTGTTCCATTTGTTTTGCTCTTAAGATAGCGCATCATACGACTAGCCCATTGTGAGTATCCACCCTTTGACAGCATGGGAGGTCGGTTTTCGGCACCAGCAGCATGAATATCTTGTTGTGTAGCCATGGATTGACTTCTAAGTGAAAAGTTGTTCTCAGGATCTTTTGAAAGATAACAAAGGTTGTTGTTGTAGATTAGATGTTTTGGTGAAGTTGAAAAGCGTTCTCGGTAATTATTTTAGTGATTTCGTATTTTCCTCGGTATATTTTGGTTCTGTCTCAACTCGGTAATTCCTGGAAAAGTCCAAACTCGGAATGTTTGTAGAAAAGTCCAAACTCGGTATGTTTTTAGAAAAGTCCAAACTCGGAATGTATGTAGAAATGTTCAAACTCGATATGTAGTGAAAAATCCAAACTCGGTATGACTTGAGAAAAGATCCAAACTCAGTATGTCTTGGGAAAAGATCCAAACTCAGTATGTCTTGAGAAAAGATCCAAACTCATTATGTCTTGAGAAAAGATCCAAACTCAGTATGTCTTGAGAAAAGATCCAAACTCAGTATGTCTTGAGAAAATTTCCAAACTCAGTATGTATTGAAAGTTAAGCAAACTCGGTATGTTTTGAGTATTAGCAAACTCGGTAATTTAGTGAAAATTTGAGCAGAGTTTCTCCTAGTAAGTAGCCACAAATATCCTTACTTGATGAACAATAAGGAAAAAAGGCTAACTCGCCAATTATGAAAATTACCTAACTCACAAACTTGTGAAGATACCCAACTCGCTAACTTTGAAAGTAACCCCAAACTCGCTAAGTTGAAGAGTCCTAACTCTATAACTTGGAAATTTCCTAACTCTATAGAAACCGTTTGAAACTCGCAAACTTGAAAATTTCCTAACTCTATAGAATCCGTTTCAAACTCGCAAACTTGCGATGAACAATAAGCGTATTTCTCAAAAAATCACTTTAAAAAACCAAGTTTTTCTACCAAATCTAACCTAAATCAACCTATATTATCCCTTGGCGAATGATACCACTTATAGGACCGTAGAACAACCTTAATCACTTATGAATCATGCCTAAATCTTAGAGAGAGAAAGTAAGTAGAGAGAGAGAGTGAGTGGGAACTCTAGTGTGTGAAATATGAGACAATATTATTACTAAGAGAACCAACCTCTCAAATGAGGTTTACAAGAGTATTTATACTCATAGTCTAGGGCTTCACATATCTGATACATTATTACATTAATGGCCCTTAGACTTTTACAAAACATGAATACTAAGCATAAACTTCATCATAATGATATTCTAAAGCAACCTATAACAATACATTAATGACCGACACTTTTTATAAATAAAAATACGATTCTAACAGGTTTTCTTTCTTAGAACCAAGGATGAAACAACTGGCATCCTTAAGACCTTTATCACAGAAGTAGAAAACCTAGTTGATAAGAAAATCTGCATGTTGAGTTTCTTGAAAATAAACCAAATACTTTAGGGTATATAATTTGAGAACCAAGAAGATTGAAGAGAATCTGCATGTTGAGTTTCTTGAAAATAAACCAAATACTACAAGTGCAGGTCCAGAATGGCTGTTTATCTTGAGACTCTAACCCATACTATGAATTATGTACCTATTGTTACAGGTACAAGAACTAATGATTTTGCAGGTTCAGAAGAGTTTGTTGATGAAAATGAACCAAGCAAAGATCCTGAGGATGATCAAGATCACATTGTTATGCCACTTTGGGACTTTGTAGATGATAACCCTGCTTCAAAGAATGAAGATCCACAACCGTCCAAGGATGCTGAAAAAAAAGGTGACGCACATGTTGTGAATCTGGATGCTCAGAACAAAGAAATTCCTAAAAGCAGTGCTAATGATGTTCCCACTGCTTTACCAGAAGTTTCCATTGTAGTACCAAATGTGGAAATTCCTACTTTTGCTACTCATGAATCACATGCTAATGATGTAAAAATCGCAAATATGCCTAGTGCATATGATATTCCTCATACTCCCCAAGCAACCATTCACAAGATGCATCCACTTGATAATGTGATTGGAAATATACAATCTGGTGTGAAGACCAGAAAACAGACAAAGATGGCTGATCATCATGGATTTATCAGTGAAGTTTATGAATCCAAGAACCATGAAGACAAGAATAAATGTCTGTTTTTATGTTTCATGTCACAAATGGAACCTAAGAATGTGTATAAGGCATTAGAAGACTCAAGCTGGGTTGAGGCAATGCAAGAGGAATTGCTTCAGTTCAAGATTCAGAAGGTTTGGGTACTTTGTGATTTGCCTGATGGGATGAAGGTTATTGGTACAAAGTGGGTTTTCAGGAACAAGAAAGATGAAAAAGGCATTGTCATAAGGAACAAGGCTAGGCTAGTTGCACAAGGATACATTCCGGAGGAGGGTATCGATTATGAAGAAGTGTTTGCCCCGGTTGCAAGGATTGAGGCTATCAGACTTTTTCTAGCCTATGCATCTTTTATGGGCTTTATTGTCTATCAAATGGATGTCAAGAGGGCCTTTCTTTATGGGCAAATTGATGAGGAGGTATATGTCTCACAACCTCTAGCTTTGAAGATCCTGAACATCCAAATAAAGTTTATACGGTGGTAAAGGCTCTTTATTGTTTACATCAAGCTCCAAGGAAGTGGTATGAAACCCTAGCTGCTTATCTTTTGAATAATGGGTTTCATAAAGGGAAAATTGATCGGAGTTTGTTCATCAAGAAAGACAAAGGTGATATCTTACTAGTTCAAGTATATGTTGATGGTATTATCTTTGGTTCTACAAAGCAATAGATGTGCAAAGAATTTGAGAAGCTGATGAAAGATGAGTTTCAGATGAGTTCTATGGGTGAACTCGCTTTCTTTTTGGGACTTCAAGTACAAAAAAGAACATATGGTATTTTTATCAGTCAAGATAAATATATGACTGAAATACTAAGGAAGTTTCATTTTACTAATGCTAAGCCATCAAGCACACCTGCTGACAAGGATACTCATCAACTTTTGAAGGATAATAGCGGAGAAGCAGTTGATGTACATATTTATAGATCAATGATTGGTTCCTTGATGTATCTCACTTCATCAATACCAGACATCATGTTTGCAGTATGTGCTTGTGCAAGGTTTTAGGTCACTCCAAAGACAACACATTTGACTGCTGTGAAGAAGATTATTAGATATCTTAAAGCATATCCTAATTTAGGATTATGGTATCCAAGAGAATCTCCTATGGAATTGGTCACTTACTCAGATAGTGACTATGCTGGTGCAAGCTTGGATAGAAAATCAACCACAGGAGGATGCCAATTTCTTGGATGTAGGTTGGTGTCATGGCAGTGCAAGAAGCAGACAATGGGGGCAACTTCATCAACTGAAGCAGAGTATGTGGCTACTGCAAGTTTCTGTGCTCAAGTCTTATGGCTTCAAAACCAGTTACTGGACTATGGGTACAATTTCATGAACACCATTATCTATATTGACAATAGCAGTACCATTTGTATAATTAAAAATCCTGTGCAACACACTAAAACTAAATATATTAAAATTAGACATCACTTTATAAGAGATTGTTATGAGAAAAAGTTAATACAAGTTGTTAAAAAAAATACTGATGACAACTATACTGATTTATTAACAAAAGGTCTTGATGTGGGAAGGTTTCAGTACTTGGTAACAGGTATGTGAATGCTTAACCCTTAAAACTTGATGTCTAAAAGCTTTTTGGTGTTGAGGGGAGGATTTTTGTACTGCTACTTGTTGTATATGTTTGCATATTCCTGTGTATTGTCTATTTTTTTTGTCCACTAACACTTCTGTAGATATTGAAGCTAAACACTCACAAGCAGTGACAAATCTATGACAGTGAAACTTGCATTTTCATTCATTAAAAGCTAGGTTTCATTACACTGAAGTGTTTCATTACATCAAGACAACAAAAGACAACAAAACAAAAACCTACACCTACTAATCCATAGCCTCTTTGCCTTTTCCCTTTTAGCCAGGCATGGTCTTGTGGACATCTCTATCTTGGTCCTGAATTGCATCCCACATCTTTGGACACAGGAGACCTAGCACTTGTTTGGCTGGATTTGGGCGTTAGGATCCTTCTCATTGATGTCACAGCCTTCTCAAGTTCTCTTAGTAGACTCATTTCTAGTGAAAGTGGCTCTTTATCATCAGAATGGAAGCCTGGAGCATAACTAGGCAATCTTGAGGAGCTTATAGGTGGAGGAGTAAGGAGATCATCAGAAGCAATTGGTTTTTCAACTTTCTTCCTATGTTTCTTGGTTGAATAAGTTGAGGAACAAGGTGGAAAATAGGTTGCCTATCCTGAGGATGCTGACTAATCAGATGAGATATCTATTATGTCAGGATTGGAGCTCATTGTGTTGCTGCTGATGGAGGTTCTTTGAAGATTAATTGAGGGTTTGAAAGTTGTTTGATGTGTTAGATTTATGATTCGAGTTCTTTTTATAGGCCAAAGTCAACCCTAGGTTTCTACGCAAAAGACTAATTGCTTAACTCTTTAGTTGGTCGGTGGAGTTAAGTTTTGGTAGATATTTTACTATATCGGGTTGACCATACCAAGATATTTTTAGAAACAGTTGCTTGGTCAAAAGTAACTTTGGTTTCTAATTAATTGGCTTTTAACCTTGGCTTGAATTTTTCTTGGTTTTGGACTAACTTTTGCAGGTGAATAAGCAAATTTTGGTGGGAGTTGATCTTATGAAGTGTGTAACTGAGACACACAACAAATGGTAATTCATTCACCAGGTCTAATCCACATAAGAATCAACTAGTCTAGAGCAAACGGCTACTGGTAAAGACTCATCAAATCCGTTTATGGTTGATAGTTTACCAAAAACTATATGGTTATCAACTCACCATATTCTTTATGATTAAAAGTTGGCTAGTCCATAGCAAATGGCTCATGGTAAAGACATATCAAATCCATTGATAGCTGGTAGTTTGCTAAAAACTATGATAAGAGCGTTAACATTAAACCTATTTTGTATTTCCACTGCTCTTAGAAATTTTCGTGAAAAAGTTTCCACTGCTGGTTCACAGTTTCCACTGTTAGTGTAAAATTTTCCACTGTTGAACTAGTCGTTCCAACTGTTGTATCAGTAACTAATTTTTCAACTAGCCGTTGAGTAAAATCTTTTTACCATATTTCTAGGGATACATTAATGGAAATTATCTTTTATTTATTTAACTTATTCTTTTCCAAAGATAAATCCTTACTTAAGATAAATTCTCTCTTGCGTATTAATCTCAAACCCTAGCAGCATAATATTAAAATCTCAATTAGCTTGTTTCACTTTCAATTCAAACTCACACGATCATATTTTTGTCATAATAATCCATGGCTTCTTTAAAGTTTGTTGATGAATACAACTAGGTTGCATTCTTGGAGAAAACAGAGGGCAAAGATGGACCTATTTTTCATGAGATTGCGGATTTTCTCAATGCTACACATATAAGGTATGCTTTAACTTTAAACCCCACAATCTATGTCTCTCACATCAAAAAGTTTTGGCAGACTATAACTGTCACAACTATTGAAGATGGAGACACACATAAAACTGTTGATGCTTTAAGCGCAACAGTGGATGGGGTAACCATTAATGTTACTGAATCATCCTTGAGAAGACTTCTTCAATTGGATGATCAAGGAGGTATCATTACATTACCCAATCCAGAAATTCTTCAACACATCTCTACTATGGGGTATGATACATCCAATAACAAACTCACTTTCAGGAAGGGATGTTTCTCCCCACAATGGAGATTTTTCATACATACTCTTTTACATTGCTTAAGTCCTAAGAAAACCTCTTATGAACAGTTTAGCACTACAATGGCTTATCCTTTGGTTTGTTTGGCAACAAATAGGACTTTTAACTTTTCAAAGTTTTTATTCAACAATATGGTTGGCAATGTAAAGAGTAATTACAAATTTTTGACGTACCCAAGATTTATTCAAACAGTGTTAAATGAATATCAGCTACTACCTCATAAAAGGATTTACAAAACTCCTTGCCTTAAACAAAAAGTTTTTCAAAAGATGACAAAGGCAACAGAAGGATATAGTGGGGTAGTCCATACTCTTTTTCAACAAATGCTTGCTGTTATTGCTCAGGTACAAGGTGAAGTTGTAGCAATCCCAGTTGCACCCTAACACATACCCACAATCACTATTCCATCTATATCATATATCCCCAAGTTACTCATACATATGAGAGGAGGCAAAAATAGCCAACTCCTCCCATCACAACACTACAAGTGCCTAAACCTTTTGGTGAAGGTGCAAGCAGTGGAGGTTTGGGAGTACTTCCTAGTCCAACTAAGGAGGAAACTGAACCATTGCCCCTTGATTCACCTCTCTTAGCAGGTTACACAGCTGGAAGTGATGAGGGCAGTGAGAAACGTAATGAATTGATGGATACTTGTACCAAATTATCAAAACAAGTTGCTCTATTGGAGAAACAATTGGCACAAACTAAGGAGAAACATGCCAAAGATATTTAGGGTCTTTATGCTGAGATCACATCTCTTAAGGTAGAAATGCAGCAACTTAAGAGGAACAAAGCTGCTAACATTGTGCTCTCATCTCCATCCTTACCTCATGATCCTGACTCAGAAGATTCCAATGATGACTTAGGTGATTCTTCCAAACAGGGGAGGAAAACAGATGCTAGTACTAAGGGGAGGATATTAGACTTTGAAGGAGATAAAATTTTGAAGATTTTGAAGATTTTACGAATCAAAATTTTGAAGGTTTTGAGAATTTATGTAATGATGACCAATGGATGAAGATCAGGGTAAAGAAGAAGTTCCTCAACAACAATTTGAAATAGAGGAAGTGGCAAAGATGATATAACAGAAATTGTAGATGTGGATTCTCAAAGAGAAGTGTTGGATACTGCATCTAGTCAACTACAAGCAGTCTCCACTGCTGATCACATTATCGCCACTGCTGAGGAAGAACTTGAAAGAAGAAGAAAAGAAAAGGGGAAAGCTACATTAACTACTGCAGAGGTTTCTCCACCAACGAAGATCAAGGTTAGAACAGCTGCTCAGATTGCTTATGATGTAGAAGTAGCTCAGAAACTTCATGATGATGAATTGGCTAATAAAGCTGCACAAGATGAATTATAAGTGGCAGATTTTATGGAAGCTCAGAGATTGCATAATGAAGAGATGAAGTTGGTATCTGGTCCAAAAGAAGATCTCTCAAAATTTTCTTATGTACCTAATGAAGAAGAGATAGAACACTTGATCAACACTGATCCAGAGGTGACGAAGAAAGCTATTGAGCTTGTTGCAGATCAAAGCTTAACATCTGAAGAAAGATCAGCTCAACTAGATGATTTTATTCAAATAAAGAATAATAAAGAACTTATAGAGATGATAGGTTCAATCAAGAAAAATCAGAAGAAGTCAAGACAACCATCCAAAATTCAAATGATTGTTGGTATGAAGAAGTATATATGCAATGCAGGTAGGTGGAAGATGTCTCAGCTCAAAGGAAAGTCACATGAAGAAATTGAAGGTCTTTACTATAGGATTTTCAGAAGTGATAAAGATTTCAACCCCATGGATTCACAGAAGGAGACTGAATTTCTCAAAAGGCATGGAATTCATATGGAATCTAGTAGAGCAAAGAAGTCAAAGGTTGAAGAACTTCAAGCTAGGAAACTTACTGAAGAACAGCTGGATGCCATGGTAATACTAAAAGAAGAAGACTTTTATCTTGAACCATTACAAGTCACACATCAAATTGTTGATTAGGAAATCTATACAGATGACTTTGCATCAACATGGAAGATTACAAGACTAGGTGGTGAAACATTCTTCTTCATGCAGTTTGAAGATCTTATCAAATCATGTGATAGAGATGATCTTGATACATTAAGGAGAATGGTGAAAGACTGGCACAATATTGGAAAGCTTCAAGATGTCAAGGAGAAAGAGCTTTGGGTTCACTTCCAGAGACTGTATGAACCTGATCCAAGTGATAGATTTTGGAAGTTTCAAGCTTTTGATCAAAGAACACTTTGAAAATTTTATGATTCCTGTAACATTCATCATATTTCAACACAAGAAGGAGTTGATCTCTTCATGTTAGCAAAAAGTGCTAGGTCTCCTGAATGGCATTATGTCAGGATGTTGTCATCACTGTGCATCAGAAAAGCACATTGTCCTTTACCCAATATAGTCTATTGTAACAGAGACAAAATATGTAAGTATTTTGTCTCTACTAGATAGGCCATCATTTTGTCTTTAAAAGTAACGTTGTAATTTACTTGTGTATAAATAGGTAGCATACGTGAGGAGTAAAAGTGACAAGTTTGTGCAATTAATGCTTAGCATTCACAAACCACTTTTACTCCTCCAAAGAACAACACATTCCCTGAGATTGCTCAGTGAGACCTTTAGTTGTCACTCAAACATTGTTTGGGTTTAGAGAGGAGTCTATACCATACTTGTCGTTTCAATCCCAAGTGTTATTCCGCAAACACTTGAGTATAATTCTTTGATTAACTTCTACTAAGAATTAAACGTTGAAAAACTGTGTCTCTTTTCTTTACATTTATCTTTGTTGTTAATCTTTTACATCTGTGTTAAAAAGTCATGGAACTTGGTTAGATTAACTCTTTAGTTAACCATTAACCAAGTAAACGAGACCAACTAGTGGTATCAGAGCCTCTGGTTTGTAAAACTTTTATAAATCTGTTTTCAAAACTCAAGAGTGCTCAAAAAGTTTTTAAAATCAAGATCCCACCATGGCTGATTCAGATGTTCCCCAACTTGTCGATAAAAGGGTGGAAGTTATTCAACTACTTCCTCTCGACTTGAGGTTGGAAAATTTAACAAGTGGAAAAAGCGCATGCTTTGCTACTTGACTGAGATGGAACCATATTACATTAAGCTAATTAATGATGGTCCATATGTCCTAACAACCGCCCAAGGTTTAGTCAAACTTGAAGCTCAGTGGATCCCAGATGAGAGGAGGGTGGTCAATCAAGACCAACGCCTGAAAAGAATAATTATATGTTGTCTTCCTGACGATATAATGGAATCAGTCATCAACAGTCCTACTGCTAAGCAGACATGGACTGACATGGTTCACAGCTTTGAGGGTCCCTCAGATACCAAGGAAAACAGGATCATGGACCTGAAACTTGAGTACAATACTTTCAGGGCCAAAGACTCTGAAAGTCTCTCAGAGACCTATACCCGGTATAAGACCCTCCTGAATGAGCTGATTAATGATGGTGTCACCCTGTCCAAGCATGAAATCAATGTTGGCTTTGTCAACAGTCTCCCTGAAAAGTGTTTAAACTTCTCTCAGGGTTTGAGAAATGCAAATCATATCCAGAACCTTGAGCTCCCTGAAATTTATGGGAAGTTTGTCTATGAAGACAATATTATCACCAGGAGATACCCTGGTAAAGCTCAGGAGACCAAAAAGTCTCTTACCTCCTCACCCATATCCACTGCTTTCTATTCAAATGGTGTTGTGAAGGATTTTCAAGATGGATATGATGATGATGTTGATGAAAGAACCTGTAAGGAGTACCTAAATGAGTTACAAATTGAATTTCATGAAAGGGCACTCCTTGTAAACTCAAGAAGGTTTATTAAAAGAAACAAAAAATTTCTAACTTAAAGGCAAATGACAATACTGAATGTTTTAAATGTGGTAAAAAGGGTCATTTTGCAAAAGACTGTTTCTCAAAAACAACCTCAGAACCATCTTACAAATTCTCAGGAAACAACTCTTCCTTAGGAACTAGCAAGTTTCAACCAAAATTGCTTCAATCAAGTCATTTTGTTCAAAACAAAATTGAAAAAATTCCTCAAAAAGATTTTGAAGCCAAATGCAGAAAGGCCAAGGCCAAACTTGCTCTTCTTGAGTCTGCCTGCTCAGTCACTCAGTCACCTCAAGCTCCTAAACCTACTCAGGCTAAAAACAAGGGGCTGGTTACTGAAACATTTAACTGGGATGAAGTTGAAGTGTCTTATGATGATGAAGAAGTTCATATCAGTGCCCTGATGGCTCTCTCTAAAGACAACAAGCTTGCTGTAGGAAAGAGTCATGCAAGAAATAGAGAGTGGGTGAACATCACTATGAGAAAGGTAAACATCTTACTTTCTATGGATGATGATGCTGATTGGAAATCTTATTTTGATTATCTTAATGTTGATCTTAAGTATGTTTAAGAGCAAAGATTAAATTTGTTTCCAAAATTTAACAAACTGAGTTTTGAACTAAATCAGTGTAGAGATGAGCTTCTTGCTTTAAAACAAGCTAAACTTAAAAGTGTCACACTTCAAATTCAAAATTCTGAACTTGTAAAACAAAATCAAGCTCTTCAGGAAGAACTTAAGAAAGAAAAGGTTGTCATTTGGAAATGGACTCAGAAGAACCCCAAACTCTTTGACACACTAAGTCTCACACCCAGCACCAAAAAGGCTGCCCTGGGTGAAGATCAACTCACAGAAGTGTCTAGGGAGAGTAGCCATTCAACAACCTTTCTATCAGCAAACAAACTCTCTAGCAAAGAACTTGCTCCTAAGCCCAGTGATTGGATTGAAAGAGTCAATCCTGACAGTAAATTGCCAAACTTCAACACTTGAAGAATTCTAGAGCCTGAAAGTTAGGCTATTAAGGAGTTGCTAGGAGTTACAGATGAACCCAGTCATACTGAGTCCATCACTGAGTCTATGTCAGATTCACAATCACCACTCCCTCCACTTAAACAACTTCAGGGAGCAGCAGCTAGTTCTGATCTTGCACCACCAGTCTATCAACCTCAATCTCCAAAGGAGAAAACAAATCCAGGAATAACCATCCTGAAAAGACCTACCTCAGTACCTTCTGAAACCAACACACCTTCAGTATCTACTGAAGTGAAACCTGAAAGCACTGATTCAAAGTTTGATTAGTTAGCTGAACTTGTCAGGAAGTTGAGTGAAAAGATTGAGTCCTCTGAAAAACACACTGACTCAAAATCTAAATAACCAGCAACTTCCTCAAGTTCCTCCAAACCAAAACCCTTATCCAGACCATCAGTGAGATGTGAACTTTGCAATCATCCAAACCACTCCACTGATAATTGCTACAGAATCCTGTTCTGCATGATATGTAAACAAGAATACCACAGGACTTCTGATCACAACTCTCATACTGCTCTAAAAGCACAAGGTCTTTACAAAACACAAGGCTATCAGTATGCCTCATCTTCCAAACAAAGACAAAAGGCTAAGCCTTTCTTGCCATGTCCTCACTGTGGGTTCAATGATCATCTACCTGATGATTGCATGATGAACAATTGTTGTAACATATGTGGAGACCCCACACATGATGACAAGGGACATGACAAGATCATTCTAGCTAGAAGAAATAGCTCTACCAGCACTTCTCAGTCAACTGAGTTTTCAACTACCACAAAATGTAAAACTTACGGAAGCTCAGTCCACACTACTTCAGACCATGATTCTTTAGCTAAGTTCAAAAAGTCCCTGAGGACTAAGCCCACTAGGAAGTGGGGTAACAAGAAAAACTAACCCAGTTTACTATTTGTGTAGAAACACATCAGGGATCTTGCTTGGCACCTCGATAGTGGATGCTCAAGGAGTATGACTGGTGTGAAGAGTTATCTGAACAAATATGTAGAATAACCAGGACCCAAGGTAGTATTTGGTGATAACTCATCAGCTCCCACTGAAGGTTATGGTTCAGTAAACTGCAATGGTATAGTTTTTACAAGAATAGCTTATGTCAAAGGTCTCAAGTACAATCTGATAAGTGTGAGTCAACTATGTGATGCAAAATACATAGTTCAGTTTGATGACAAGAGAGGACCATCTTTAATGCCAACAAGGAAGTTATGTTGATTGCTCCTAGGAGGGATGACGTTTATGTCCTAGACATGTTATCCCTTACTCAAAATGGGACTTGCCTCTTCTCTAAGGCAAGTGAGACAATCAATTAGCTCTGGCACAGGAGATTCTCTCATCTCAATTTCAAAAACATCAACAACCTGGCCAAACAGAACAGGGTTCTTTGCCTTCCATCCCTGGTGTATACTAAAGACAAGCCATGTTCTACTTTTGAAAAAGGAAAACACCACAGGACATCATTCAAAACCAAACAATCCTTCTCAATCAAAAGCTGCTTGCATCTCCTCCACATGGACTTATTTGGACCTGTCAGTCCTACGTCCATTCACCATGAGAAGTATACTCTGGTTATTGTGGATGAATACTCAAGATACACTTGGGTTTACTTTCTGACCAAAAAGAGTCAGGCAGCTGACACAATCATGTCATTTGTCAGGAAAATTGAAAATCAAAATGATGTCAAGGTTAAACAAATTAGAACTGATAATGGCACTGAATTCAAGAACGATGACCTTAAGTGTTTCTGTGATGAGAAAGGGATTTCTCAGAACTTCACTTCTCCCTATACTCCTGAACAAAATGGAGTAGTTGAAAGGAAGAATAGAACACTCATTGAGGCAGCAAGGACAATGTTGAATGGCTCAGTCCTCTCAAAACACTTCTGGACTGAGGCAGTTAGAACAACCTGCTACACTCAAAATAGGTCCATTATTGTGAAAAGACACAATAAGACTCCCTATGAGGTGTTCAAAGGAAGAATCCCATGTATTTGGGTGTCCTGTGTTTATTCATAACCACAAGGATCAGTTAGGTAAATTTGATGCCAAAGCTGATGATGGATACTTCCTGGGATACTCTCTAGTTTCCAAAGTTTACAGGGTGTTTAACACAAGGAGACAACAAACTGAGGAAACTTATCATATAACTATTGATGAGAGCACTGAATCCATCAGGTTCTCCAGTTCCTCAGGTTAAGAGATTGGTATTGATGCTTCATCAAGGTATCCTCCTGATTAGTATCTCCCTGAGAATCACACTTCAACTCAATACCAAGCTGATGCTGATGTCTTATACTACATCATCCCTCACAATCTACCCCAACCAACCATCAGTGAATTCATTGAAATCCAACAAGTCTCCAATGAGACTACTACCACTGAACCAATTATTCAAGAACCCTCAAACCAAGCCGTTCACACTGATGTCACTGAAGACCAAAATCTTGAGTTACCTCAGGTTCTTGTGACTGAACCCACTCCAACAAATCAGGCTTCTACAAGCTCTAACTCTTATGCTAGACCTCAGGATAGTTGGACAAAATCCAAAACAATTGAGCCTGTGAACATCATTGGTGAGTCTACTGAAGGCATGCTTACCAGAAGCATGGCTGCCAAACTCAAGGCAGCCTCAGCCAATGTTAGTCTCTATGTGGATATTCTTTCTGACATAGAGCCCACAAAATGTTAAAGAAGCTTTAACTTATGAGAGCTGGGTTCAAGCCATGAGAGAAGAGTTGGAACAATTTGACAGGAATGATGTCATCACCCTTGTTGAATGCCCTAAAGGTGTTTTAGTCATTGGAATGAAGTGGGTCTACAAAAACAAGACTGATGAATGTGGAACAGTCATCAAAAACAAGGCAAGACTTGTTGCAAAAGGATATAACCAATAGGAAGGTATTGATTATGAGGAAACCTTTGCACTTGTTGCTAGAATGGAAGCCATCAGGATCTTCCTAGCCTATGCAACATACATGAACTTTAAAGTTTACCAAATGGATGTAAAAAGTGCATTCCTGAATGGTAAAATTAAAGAAGATGTCTATGTGCAACAACCTCCTGGCTTTGAAAGAAGTGAATTTCCTAACCATGTCTGCAAGCTTAAAAAATCCCTTTATGGACTAAAGCAAGCACCCAGGGCATGGTATGAAACACTTTCAACCTTCCTGATCCAAAACAAGTTTGTTAGAGGAAAGATTGACAAAACCCTGTTCATCTATAGAACAAAAAGTGATGTCATCCTTGTTCAAGTGTATGTTGATGACATCATCTTTGGCTCAACAAGTTACAAACTTTGTAAACAGTTTGAAAAACTGATGACTACAAAGTTTGAAATGAGCATGATGGGTGAACTCACTTACTTTCTTGGACTTCAAATCAAATAGATTGACAAAGGCATATCCGTTTGTCAAGAAAAATACATTAGGAACCTACTGAAGAAGTATGAGCTCTCTGACTGCTTTTCAGTGAAAACCCCTATGGTTCCTCCAAACAACCTTGGTCTTGACCTCACTGGTAAATCAGTGAATCAAACCCTATACAGAGGAATGATAGGGTCACTGATGTACTTACTTGCCTCAAGGCCTGACATCCAATGCTCAGTCTGCCTATGTGCTAGATATCAATCTAAACATAAGAGTCTCATCTCACTACTGTCAAGAGAATCATCAGATACCTGAAGGGTACACCTAACCTTGGTTTGTATTACCCCAAATGTTCAGGGTTTGATCTCAAAGGATATATTGATTCAGACTATGCAGGCTGTAATATGGATAGAAAAAGTACCTCAAGATCCTGCCAATTCCTTGGTGGCAAACTTGTGTGTTGGAGTACAAAGAAACAACAGTCAGTGGCCATGTCCTCTGCTGAAGCTAAATATGTGGCTGCTGCAGGGTGTTGTGCAAATGTACTTTGGATGAAGATCCAACTGAGTGACTACGGCGTTCAGTACAAGATGGTACCCATCTTCTGTGACAACACTAGTACCACAGCCATCTCCAATAACCCTGTGCTTCATCAAAGAACCAAACACATTGACATAAGGTACCATTTCATCAGGGACTACATCATGAATGGAGAAATTGAATTACATTTCATCCCCATTGAGTATCAGTTAGCTGATATCTTTACCAAACCCCTGGATGAACCAACTTTCACAAGACTGAAAGCTGAGTTGGGCATGTTGGACATTGAATCAGGCAACTGATTTAAATTATTCCAACCTGATGTAAATTCTCTTAGGTCCCTGAATAAACCCATTTCTCAGTGATATACACCTCATCACTGATCATGAACACATGGAATGATAAATCATTCAGGGGGCTCAAGATATCAAAAGGCATTGAATACCTAACTAAATGCTCTAAGTACTCAGTTAGTAAATGTCCTAGGTAGGTAACTGATTTCTATTTAATATAGGAATGTATGTTATTTACACAACTGACATCCAAATCTTGGGCCTTCACACCTACCTCACCAATACCACTGAGCATTAAATGCTCTCACTCACATAATTATATATATGGTGACATCACTCTGCAAAAGTGTCTTTTGCAGAGCCACGCAACTGTTCATCTGATCGTGTTGCGAAAAAAGAGGAGTGATGGGAAATGTGGTATTAATGCAGATATCAAAACCATTTTATATCACAATTCAATTTTATAAAAACCAATTGATATCCGCATCATCCTAACCCTAATTTCATCCCCTATAAATACCCCCCACAAAGAGAAACACACACACGCTTTTAAAAAATTAAGAAAACTCTTGCAAATTTTTTAAGAACTAAAACTTGATTTCAACTGTGTGTGTTCTCTCTTAAACCAAAACCTTTATCTCAAAATCAGACCATTTTTCTTCACAATGGCTTCTTCCAAGGCTGTTACATACGCCCCCAATGTGGAATTACAGATTGAGGGTCTTGACCTGACCAAAAATAATGTAGTGGGAATACCCTGAAAGGTTCCCAGAATACAGGGATGTGGTTAAATATCTCCAAAACTGTTTTCTCACCACTGCATTCACAAAAACCCCCTCCATAATCTATCATGATTACCTGAGGGAATTCTGGTGCACCGCTGTGGTTGAAAAACCTGATGCACTTAAGGATGCCACAATAAGGTTCTTAGAAGAATGGGACAAAGTCCCTCACTCTCAACTACAAGACCTTTGTCAAAGTCATAGGCCTTGACTACACTGAGACCTTTGCTGCCCACCCCACTGAAGAGGAAGTGAAGGCAATTTTGCTGGAACTAGGGCCCTATGATAAACATCACACTGATGTGACCCCAGGGGCCCTCCTAGCCAAAGCCCCAATATTCAAAACCTGGTTTCCTGCCCCTTGGAGGATCCTGATGACCTTTGTCATTCAGGTCCTTGGGGGAAACAAATCCTCCACTAAGCAACTTAACACAACTCAATCAATGATAGTGTATTGTCTCCTGGAGGGTATAAAAATTGACCTTGGAGAAATTATCTTCAAGGACCTCCTTGCAAAATTAGGTGGGAAGTCTAGGCAAAAACTTATGTCATTCCCTAGATTTATTTCCCGCACCCTGCAAGACTTGTTGGGGTCTGAGGTTACTAAGTTTGATTGCGTAGGCTTTGAGCCTGAGGTCTTACACAAGACCAATTACTCTCGTGACCCCTCTGAGGTTACACCTGTCGCCTTGACCACGTATATGCTTACTGCTATCCAGGGTGACAACAAGATTTCACCTGTTCCCTCTCCCACCAAGAAGGTGAATAGGAAGAAGGGACAGGGGTCCAGGAAGGTGGCTCAACCCAAGTCACTCGCCACTGTTACCTCTGTCTCTAATCCTGAAAAAGGGAGGCAAGAACAGACCCTGACTGCTGACACCCTCAGGATCATCACCGAATCACCGACCCTAAAACAACCGCCAACGGAGGGCACTGAGACATCACAATCAGTGTCCTCGGGCAAACCCATTCCCAAAGGCTCTGCTGACATAAACAAGTCAGTGGAGCTGGAATCAACTCAACCTTCACATCCTGATAAAGGCTCTGGTAAAGCACACCTAGGGTCCTAGGGAGCAAGTGGGGCAGCACTACTCCACTGAGAAGGGGACCCACGCCACTTCACATCCTGATAAAGGCTAAGGTAAATCACAACCCAAGCATCAGGGAGTTAACGCCCCTAAATCTTCGACAGGCCAGCACAAGCCTGTTGGAAAGGGGGTATAACGACTCAGATGCCTGATGAAAACATTCGCAAATCAAAGCTTTTGTTTGAGGACACAACAACTTTTCCCAAAGACTCAGAGGGACTTATACAACCCGCTGATAGGGACCCAACACTCACGATTCCTAAGGATGGCACTAGAAAATGCCCATCAGTGTCTGAAGGGATCCCAGGGGACAAAGACTGATACGTGGGAATTACGCCCTCGCAATAGGTTTTACCTCTCAAGGGATCTTGAGAAGCTTACAACCCCCACCAGGCAGTGTACCTGATCGTCGTAGTATAGTATAGTGACAAGTACCGGGGGATTGATCGTTCAACTCAGGAATAGTGTAGCTAGGATTAGAAAGCCTACTAAACTAGGTCTAGAGGTGAGGGATGATTCTTTTTGTATTTTTATATTTTATGGAAAGTAAGTAAAATCTCAGGTTTTGAAGGAGTGGGCGAAATTAGTTGCTAGCCAACTAACCCAATAAACTAAAGATGCAATTAAAATAAAAAAAAAAATAAATTAAAATTAAACTATTATACTAATGTGGAGGAAACAATAATGAGAAACGTTGTGTTTACTTAGATTTCATTACTCCTTAGATATCTTTTACAGGTTGATTAGCTTGTTACAATTGCATGGATGACGGGTTATATTCCTTAATACCAGTCGTAGGGCCGTGTACAATATTCCCTTACTCTATAAGATCCTACTTCACTCCTATGTCAAGCCGTTAGAAACTCCTAGCATGGGATCATTAGAATTCTCTTACGCATTAAATACAACCAAAAATCGTAGTACACCTCCGATCATGTTTCTTAAGATCTTCAAGCAAGTTACCAATGAAAGTCTGCCAGTTTTCTTAAGCCTAACATCGAATACAATCATCCGTAACAATTATAAACAAACAATCCACCCATAATCAACATCCAGATTTCATTACATCTAAGCTAACACAATAAAAACCTAGCCTAGCATGTTAAAGAGAAGACAAACGTAAGATATAATCACACAACACATAGACATATTGAATGCTTTGAATAAGTACTTATCTTCAATTGAACATGGAAGAATCAAAGGGTTGAAACCCTTGAAAAAGCTGTAAAATTCGTCTAGGGTTTATGCCCTAATATCCCACACAAAGTTCCACACATTACAATGAAAAATTGGAAAAATATATATAGACTATGCATCCTGACGGCGTCATGTGTTAACCTCTGACGCCATCAACTCGCCGCCATGATGAAATTCGTATTGCCTAGATCCACTTCTGATGCCGTCAGGTAGGAATGAGCTCTGGGTCATCACGTGTATTTGGACCCTGACGGTCTTAGTGACGCCGTCAGGCCAATAAGACTAAAAACTTTCTGGATCGTCACGTGTATTTTCCACTTCCACCTCTTTTGCCACTCTTGACGCCGTTATGTGTGAACCCTTGACGTCGTCAGGTACTATTCCCAGCAAGGAATTTGAGACACTGCCGTTTTCTTCACTTTTATACTCCAAAAAAGTCCAAAATGCTTCCTTTTCCAGATTTCTCCTCAAAAGTACCTAATATGACAAAAGGAACGATTTAGGGCAATAATTGATCAAATAATCTCGAATTCGGGCTTAAATGACCCTTTAAAAGTGGTACACTTTTCGCCTCATCAAATACCCTTACAACAGGTTTTACCTCTTAAGGGATCTTGAGAAGCTTACAACCCCCACTAGGCAATGTACCTGATCGTTGTAGTATAGTATAGTGACAAGTACCGGGGGATTGATCGTTCAACTCAGGAATAGTGTCTCTAGGATTAGAAAGCCTACTAAACTAGGTCTGGAGGTGAGGGATGATTCTTTTTGTATTTTTATATTTTATGGAAAGCAAGTAAAATCTCGGGTTTTGAAGGAGTGGGCGGAATTAGTTGCTAGCCAACTAACCCAATAAACTAAAGATGCAATTAAAATAAAATAAAAGAAATTAAAATTAAACTATTATACTAATGTAGAGGAAACAATAATGAGAAACGTTGTGTTTACTTAGATTTCATTACTCCCTAGATATCTTTTACAGGTTGATTAGCTTGTTACAATTGCATGGATGACGGGTTATATTCCTTAATACGAGTCGTAGGGTCGTGTACAATATTCCCTAACTCTATAAGATCCTACTTCACTCCTATGTCGAGCCGTTAGAAGCTCCTAGCATGGGATCATTAGAATTCTCTTACGCATTAAATACAACCAAAAATCCTAGTACACCTCCGATCATGTTTCTTAAGATGTTCAAGCAAGTTACCAATGAAAGTCTGCCAGTTTTCTTAAGCCTAACATCGAATACAATCATCCGTAACAATTATAAACAAACAATCCACCCATAATCAACATCCAGGTTTCACTACATCTAAGCTAACACAATAAAAACCTAGCATAGCATGTTAAAGAGAAGACAAACGTAAGATATAATCACACAACAAATAGACATATTGAATGATTTGAATAAGTACTTATCTTCAATTGAACATGGAAGAATCAAGGGGTTGAAACCCTTGAAAAAGCTATAAAATTCGTATAGGGTTTATGCCCTAATATCCCACACAAAGTTCCACAAATTACAATGAAAAATTGGAAAAATATATATAGACTATGCATCTTGACGGGGTCATGTGTTAACCTCTGACGCCGTCAACTCGCCGTCATGATGAAATTCGTATTGCCTAGATCCACTTCTGACGCCGTCATGTAGGAATGAGCTCTGGGCCGTCACGTGTATTTGGACCCTGACGGCCTTGGTGACGCCGTCAGGACAATAAGCCTAAAACTTTCTGGATCGTCACGTGTATTTTACGCTTCTACCTCTTTTGCCACTCTTGACGCCGTCGTGTATGAACCCTTGACGTCGTTAGGTACTGTTCCCAACAAGGAATTTGAGACTTTGCCATTTTCTTCACTTTTATGCTCCAAAAACGTTCAAAATGTTTCCTTTTCCAGATTTCTCCTCAAAAGTACATAAAATGACAAAAGGAACGATTTAGGGCAATAATTGATCAAATAATCTCGAATTCGGGCTTAAATGACCCCTTAAAAGCGGTACACTTTTTGCCTCATGAAAGACTTAGAGGGGAAAATACCACCCGCTGATATGGAACCCAAACCCACTCATGGAGGTGCCCACAACTTGGGAACTGTCTCTAAGGACCAGGCAGATAAAACCTAGTCTGCTGGATTAGAGGAGTCAGGACCTAGCCACAGCGAAGGCAAGTCTTCTTATGAAGAGGAGCCGGATAACCTTCTTTTGCAGATTTAGTCTATGGCTGATGTTCAGGTAGCCTTGTTCTCAGATGATGAATTCCACAGTGATGAGGAGGTTTTTGAAGCCGGAGATGACATGGAGGTTGAGGAGACATTCCCTGAACCAATCTCTCAGTCTTCTCAATATCCTATCCATGAAGCTGTTGAGTCCCACTCTGAGTCAGAATCCTCAGATGATGATCAAGCTCCTCTCACTAGGAAGTTCTTTACCAAGTTCATCAAAAAGGCCACCAATGCCTTATTCAGGGAGTCACTGATGAAGTGTTTGACATGCACATCGAACAGGCGGTTCACTACTTCAATCTCAAGGAGTCAGTTGAAGAATTTAATGAAGATGTCAGGGAGCAGAACTCCTCCATTAACTTCTCCCTGACACAGATGGTCTCACATATTAACCAGTTCCTTGAATCCCTCACCAAGAAGCTCCTTGAGGCATCAAGGACCTATCAGCTCAACTTTGTGCATCTCACTGAGCTACTCAACCTGGTGAAGTCCTTCAATCTTCAGGCTCTCAGTACCTCAGTGGAGTCTGTCAAAACCTCCCTCGTTGCCTTGGATCAATCTGTGGCAGCTCAGTCTCAGAAGTCAGAAGTCAGCCTCTATAGCCTGGAGTTTTGGTTCCCGATTGTCAGCAATGGAAAATGCTCAGGCATCACTTGAAGACAAGGTGTCTACCATTCAACAAGACACCTCAGACATCAAGACTATGATGACTGAGATCTATCAGGCCTTCAAGGGTTCCTCTCCCTCTGCATCAGTCACTCAAACTCTTGCCATCACTGCAGCTTAGGCAATAGTTGAGGGGGAGAATGTCACTGATGCCCCTCATACTGATGCACATGAAGAAGCTACCGATGTTGCTTCAAGAGGATAGCCCTCTCACTCTGAAGGGGAGTATGTCACTAAGGCCACTCCCATCTCATCAGTTCAACCTCATGATGAAACAGTCTCCTCATCTCATCAGCTGGATAAAGGCAAAAGCACTGCTACAACACTTGAACCAGAAATAGTGCTGAAGCCTGCCTCCACCTTAGTCAGACAGGACCTGATGAACCCATCAAAGTTCCATTTGAGATCAATTGAGTAATTCATCACCTCACTGATGCTGAAATTCAGGCCTATTTGGAAAAGAGATGAGACACTGAAAATGGTGGCTGTGGAAGAACAGATGAGCAAACCTGTCCTTATAAAGGTTGTTCATGAAGAGGCTGAGAAGATTGGTTTGGACACTGAGGAACTGGGCAGTGGGCAAGCTGAGGCAGTCTTCAAAAATGCTCAGGAAGAAGAGTTAACTGCCCTTCAAAAGAAAAGGGAAGAAAAACTCAGGAAGGACGCTCAGGTCAGGAAAACTAGGATTGAGAGATATACGTGGGTGATGAAAGAAAGACTAAAACCTGAAACCATCACTGATATCTGATTGGTGCTAAACAGTCAACTTAAATTGACCAAGTATATGGTCAACAAAGTCAAACTACCTAGACCAATGCTTCCGGGTAATATAGAGTATCACCAGGTCGTTATGTCCAGACGAGGTGTGGATTGTGCTTTAGCGTGCTTGTGATCGGGTGTTTATTTACAGAAAAGGGTGGTAATGAGAATTATTTGGAAATTATGAACAGAAATAGCTTAGGAAAGCTATGTGATTAATTACTGGAATTAAGATTAAGAAGAATTGATTTAAAACCTAAAAACGTACGTTTTAATTAAAAATGTACACTGACGAACGTGAGAGAAAGTACAACTGATGAACTAAAAAGGCTACGAGTGTGAAATTATTATTTTTACAATTCTAATGAACAAAGAAAATTTTTATAAAAAGAAAAATTATTTTTACACTATTTAATTATTTATTATTAATTAATTACTAATTACTTATTAATTAACTAATTATATTGATTTAGATAATTAAGGAGATTTTTATAAATCTAATTAACCATCACAGGAATCTAAAAAATTATAAAAAGTTGATTTTATGTATTTTTAAACTAATTTACTAATTATTATTCTAACTATTAATTAATTACTAATTAAACTAATTATATTCTAAAAAATAGAAAATGAACAGTAGAAATTCTAGAAAATTTCCTAAAAATGTTTTAACTTTTATAAAAGCTAGGAAAATTATAAAAACTAGTTGTTACTTTATAAAATCTAATTGTGCTATTTTATTATTTAATATTAATTGATAATTAATTAAACTAATATTAATTCTAAAAACCACTAAATGACAAAAGAAAAATCTGGAAAAATTTCTAAAATTACTTTAATATAAAAGGGAATTAATAAAAATATAAAAATGCTAGAGTGCATATAAATAAGCTGAAAAGAAAATTAAAAAGATAATTTCTATTAAATAGAAGCTATCACTATAATTAAATTTGGTTTTTTGTGTTTTTTCTTTTTCCAAACTATTTTAACACTAAAAACTAACAACTTTTACAAAACAACTTTTTATGAAACTCAGAAAATAAGCACTTGAGTGCTTATTAGCCTAATCAATTGACTTTCTTTGACCAACAAGTGATTAAGCTCAAAATGAGCTTATGTGTGGTCCACAATAGTGGATTCTGATTCAAATATGTTGTTTGGACTTGTTTAAGCTGAAAAAAGCAAATGGGGTCCACAGGATAAGCAAATAAGCCACAATAAGCACTTGCTTATTGGAGGACTGAGACAGAATTGGGACAAACTTTAGGGGTGAAACAAGTGGGGTCCACAGGGGTTTGAGCTCAAATGATTGCTCAAACCTTGAAGGGTGCCAGGAGGGGGGTTGGGAGAACCCAAAGTTGGCCTGTGGGACCCACTGTGGTGGCCAGAATCAACCACCAAAGGTGGTGGTGATGGTGATGGTCTGCTGTGCACAGGGGAACTACTTCCCCTGCAGGTCAGTTTGAGGGGCAATTTGGTCCACAGAAAAAAATCACAAAAATATGAGGAATGCTGGAATCTCAAGTTTAGGTGGGATATTAACTCATATCAAAAGCTCAAAGCTTGGAAGTTTACACAAAATTCACAAATATTCATGCCATTTTTAAGATTTCTGACCAATGCACTTTTTGACTTTTATAGAAAAACTTGAACTTTGACCTTTATGACTTTTGATCTAGGTTTACTGAATGATTGTGATATTAGAAGCTACAATGAAACTAAAATAAGCTATCTTGAACACTTTTGCAAAGATTTGAGTGGTTATGGATCTCAAAAACCTACACAGTTAACTGTGTGGGTACATTCACTATGATTTTGACTTTGTTCATTAAAACTACCAAAGTTAAAGTTAAATTGGACTTATTTGAGCACAAGAATGATACTGAGACAGATTTAGTGCAGGTACAACAACAACTAAACACCTACTCAGCTTGAACCAAACACCCCTATATTGCACTGATTTAGAAATTTTCAAAGCTATAAAAGGATTTAAGCCAAAAAACTAACACAGAAGCATGCATTATGATTACATAAACCTGTTTAAGCACTAATATATCAAAAATAACAACAACAACTTAAAAATCAATAATATTCTATAAATGACTAAAATCGGAAATGCTAAGCAACTATTAATTATAATGAACAACTATGATATTTTAAGTTATATTATCACTAAAAAAAGCTTTAAATAAACACAAATAAACAATTGATCAAGCAGTAACAACCATGTTTATAGAAAATGAGCTTAAAATGGATATATGGCTTACAATTGAAGTCTGTGAGCATCCAAACCAAAGAACCAAGGAACCAAAGGACTCCTAACTCCTCCCTTGAGGATCTAAACCCAATACTCCACAGCTATCTTGCTCCAATCCTTCTCTGAATACCAGAAACCAATTCCACCCTCACAGTTGACTTTTGTTGACCATATCTTGTATTTTTTATTTTTGAAACTAAACTGAGTTTTAGTATTACTAGAAGCTTGAAAAAGCTTCCTAGGAGCTTATATGTCTTATTTTAGTCCATAGTAACCACTAACACTAGCCTTAAACCACAATTGAGATTTTGACTAAAAATTACACAAGATGGAAATCAAACTGAAATATTCAAATTCATTACTTAAAAAGATTCATAATACACTGAATTTACTGAATTTAACACTAGAAAGCTTAAAAATACAATGACAATGCTAAAAATTATACATTCGACCTAATTTATCCTAACATACACTAGATATCTTTCACTGCTTCTTCTTTGATATATAGATATATGGTATTTTGAGGTCCTGGCAGTCATTGAGGACTTTCCCACACCAATTTAAGCCGTTGGATGGCTTATATTTGATCCTGACCTTTGAAATGATTTTGGCGCCCTTTTTCCTTTTCACTCTTTTTGGTTGAGTATTAGGTTTGGGGAAGCAATTAATGCTTCTTGGATGTTAGTTTAGGTGGAGGGAACAAAGAGTGGCCTGCTGAGGTGGAGGAGGGGGGATAGGAGTGTTTGGTGAGGTTGTGCAGGCTCACGTGGGAGAGGAGGAAGAAAGGTCAAAGGTTTGACCTTTGTGGTTTATTTGAAAAGGGGGAGTATTATTTTAGGTGGTGGGCTGGGGTGAGGTAGGATGGGCCAAGGGTGGATGTTTAGACTTGGAGTGATAAGGGTGGGCCTTTGTTTGGATTTGGTTTGGTGTTGGGTTTTAATAACAGCCAAGGGTCCGTTTGGTATTAGTACAAGTTTTAAAATTTATAAACACGAATTATCTGATTATTATCTAGCACATACGAGCAAGTATACTCGTCCGGTGTAATAAAGGTGGGTAAGTCGAGATCATCCCAAGGGATTTGGTGGTTTTAGTAATAAGAAAAACGTTTGTTAAATAAGGGTTGTCAATCCAAATTTATGTAAAATCTTAATTTAAAAGAAACTCAATAAAAACTAAACATATACTTGTGTATAATTCCTTGATTGGTAATTAGGAGTATCGTAACAATTTGAGTACGAAGTTTGGTGTAAAACTTGTTATGATGCGCAACTAAAAATGAGTAGTTATACAGTCTATGATGTATGTCATGTTTTCACTACTACTAAGAATTCTATCACCTAAATGACTCCTTTCGGACATATCAAATTAGTATGACAATCCTATAAACACATGGTTGTTTAGAAAATCAATTCCTTTCTTATGAATTCCTACGAATCCTTTCGGTCCTTTTTCGTGATGAAATCGTCTCAAATCTATTTTAATAAGTAAATAAGATGGTTGTCAAGCATCCTATTCCATACGAATTTGGTGCATTAATATTTTGAAATAAAAACAAGTTGAAAATCCTTTCAGACCTATTTTTCAAGAAATTGTTTTTACCGACAAATTAAGCAAGAAAAGATGTTATATCAACAAACTCATAAAATAGATATGTTTTCATGCATCACCTTTTTCATAAAATAATACTCCATTAACCAATCACATCATATACACAAGTATATCACAAATTACTCCATAGCAATCATATTAAAACACAAGTAAATAAGAAAACTTTCATAAAACTTAAAGTAACAATTGTTCATTATAAGTATCAAGGTGTACCTAGTCTTGAGAATTACAATGAATAAACTTGTGGAACTATAGCAACCACACTCCTCCAATTGCTCACTAACGTAAGTAAACAACTCCACACTCGAACCAATGCTTGAGACTCTAACTCAACACGTTCTGGACGTTTTTACAACACTTAGTAAACTTTCAGGCAATATAAGATAAACTAACAAGATTTGGTGTAATACTAAGTTAGATAATGGTGGTACAAGTAACTCTAGGCCCTAAGTGCTCATTATATAGCTTAATGACACTTATCCTTCAAGTAAAAACGTCCATCCTCAGTTAATAAGCAGAAATGATCAGCCACACATGATTATGGGGAGTAAATTTGCCAATTAATGCAAAACTTGTAACTTCAGTTAACCCCATCCGATCGGTTTCTCGCCATCCGATCGGATGGTCAATCTTGGCACGTTTCCAGCCGATCCAGTTGCGGGTTGAAACCGATCGGTTGGATTTTGTCTGAACATGTTTCTATGTCTTTTCTTCGTCATTTTACGTTGCATGCAATATTTTTCTTCGTGGCATGACTTTGTCCATTGGAACTTGATATTTCCTTGATAATTTCGTGTAGTAAACTTGTAAAAGATCGTTTAAGCCCATCTAGGATATAGTAATGTGAACTTGCACAGCGGAATAAGAACAAGAATAACATCAACATTACTCCAAGGTTTTCTTTATTGAAAATAAAATAAACTACTACTAAACTAATATACACACGCTATAATCGTGTTTCTAGACTCTCATTGAAAGAGTTTTCTATTGAATTGGATGATCTGTAACCCTAGACGCCTACCCTCTTTATATAATAGAGGAAGGTTACAAACCCTAATATGTTTAGCTTACTAAGAAAGCTAACTATTTTATATTAAGTCCCTATTGTTTCTTCTTTCTTCATTTCTTCTTGTGGGTTTTGTAATCGTCAAATCTTGTAATTCCCAACAAAACTTGTCTTTATCCTTTTGTCCATGCAACGTTTCTTTCTTCCTTGATCCTCTTGAAACTCTCCACAAAATGCATGTCCACTTCATTTCCTCATCTTTTAATCATTTTTACCTGCTTTTGGCTATATTTGCATGTATAAACACTTTTCCACGATTAAGTAACAAATATATACAAATATGACCAATTTCCACTCATAAATCAAACAATAACGCGACTAAAAATATGTTAATTTTGAGCGTTATCAAATCCCCCACACTTGAGCTTTGCTCGCCCTCGAGCAAGTCTTAATCAAAAGAAAATTGAATTCAATGGCAATAGTGCAAATATCTTATTTGAACTCAATCAAGTAAATAAAGAGCTTGATAACAATTCTAAGCACCTCACGAAGATAATTTGAAATTCACTCATCACTCAATATGTGTAACAATTAATAGATCACTCATTGCACAGTCATGATTTATGTTTCTTACCATAGGCTTGTACAAGTATCAAAACAATAGAATAATTCATCAAAGAGGTCTTTTATTCGGGTTGTAATGTTTAGGCTAAGGGTTTTATAAACTTTCATGCAAAATAATTACACTAAGTCAAAAAAAGGTAAGGATAAGGCATGGGAGTTTTTATGAAATTGGTTTTAAAAGAAAAATAAAATCAAAGTCTAAGTCCCATAGTTGCTAATATCAAATAATCCACAAACCCAAAAATGATAATAGTTACAATCTTTCTCCTCTTCGAACTTCACATGTTAATACATCGACTCACCATAAAAATATTCTTCAAACTTAGCACATCAGCTAACAACATATCTCATGACTTTCTTTATTCATAATAATATAACACATTGGCTATATTTGTCACCTTATAGTTGCGATGACTTATTTTTATTTTTATTTTTTTTAACACCTCCCCCACACTTCGCATAAGCATACACCACAAAAAAATACAAAACACGAAGTTACGCACCTTCATCTTTGTTGGAATGGCACACACATGAATTGTGAAGTGTGGCTAACTAATAATCATCAAAAACTAACCAAGCAACTAGCAATCCACCATTTAGACTTTGACAAGGGTTAGGCTAAGGTTTAAAGTGTAAAATCTTTTTGTATTTTTCTGGATTTAACAAAATGAAAAGGATGGCTCAGAGGGTGAAACTAAGGGTATCTAGCGCTAAAGATAAACGCTAACAAATGGGTTCCAAATACGAGGGTAACTAACCAATGTGGTTAGCAAAAATTATTTTGTAAACGGATGGCCATTTGGTTTTATTCCTAAGTTTCCTCTTATCATAAGAATATATCCTTATCATTCGAAAATGATTTTAACCGTAATGCATAACAAGTACAAGTTCTAGAATTAACACAACCACCGGCACACTCATCATGAAATATGTAAATAGTATAAGAAATACTATTCTCATAGAAAAAACTAATCCTCACAATTTAAAGTAATAAGGGTATAAAATTGTGCTAGCAAATGTTATCAATTCCGAGACGAATTGCTCTTTAAAACTTGAATTTATTCTCCAAAAATATCATTATTATTTACCATGAAATCAACCTTATTTTAACTAAAATATGAAGGGCGAACTACTACTAGTTACTAAAGTTCACGACTCTAAAAACAAAAATTTAAAACGAAAATTTAAAAATTAAAACAAATTAAAAATTATGCAATTTTTCTATTTTCTTCCTTCCCCCACACTTGAGTTTTGCATTGTCCTCAATGTAATAAAAAAAAATAACTTCAAAGTAAAGGAAATGGAAAAATTTAGAAAATACCGGAGTTAAATACGCAACATGCATATTTAATCATAAAAAGCAAATGAGTTTACCGACTCCAAACGTTGACAAACTATATGCTTCCGTAATAAAACTCCTGCAAGAAAACTGCAAAATATACGAAATAACCAAACAAACACAAACAAAACCAAATAAATAGAAAATTAAGTTACGTTATAAATCCTACTAGAAATAGTTAAAGATAATAGAAATAGAAATTGTTCGACACATAATTGTTTTTAAAACCAACCATAATCCATATGATCACATGTCACTATCAATAACTCACATCGGAATGAATGAACTCATCCTCGCTTTCCTCTTCATCCTCATCAACATCTTCTTCATCGTCCTCGTCCACCACTCGTCTCTTCTTCTTTCCAGCTCTTGACGACGAACCTCCAACATCATAACTCGATCCTACAGGATTAAAACTTGGTCCACCCACATTAACACCTGAACTACCATACTCGGTAAGTCTACCGTATGGAGGATATGGCTCGGGAAATGGTGAATAACCAGGATAAGGGTAGGGGTATGGTCCAGGATATGGAGAATATGGTAAAGGGTATGGTGGAACATTTGGTGGGTTGTAGGGAGGTACCTCATAATTGGCATCTTGTGCCAAATGTTGGATCATAGGCATGGAATAATCATAGTTGTAATTATTCCTCATTTGCATTGAATCTCTCCAAACATCCCTACACTCAATAGCATTTAATTCACAGTTCCAATCACCCCATCCTGAATCAAAACCACTTTGGTTATTACCCGAAAAACTCCCCATTTGAGGTTGTGATGGCGCTCCCGCATAAGCTCCGAATTGTGCCCCCACACTTGGTTCGATCCAAGGTCTCAAACTCACAATCCACTAGTGTTCTCTTCTTTATTTTGTATAGCATAAAAACATAGTCATTGACTCATTGCTCAAGTCAGTGTTTGTGGTTAGCTATAAGAGTATGACACGTGGTCTTGCAAATTTGTTCCCTTTAATCTTGTTTTAATTGATGTTGGGCAGTAAACAATGCTTTATATTGAACATTGTATTATTAAAAATTGAAGAGTTTATATAACCTTTATGTTGATGAAGGTTTAGCATAATATGGTACTGTGGCTACTGCAAGTGCCACTTGTGTTTAAGTAATCCCTTTAACCATGCACTTCTTATTCCAAGTGGCATATAGATGAAACATTTAGTCATGAAGGTGCAATGATCTGTTAGTGAATCAAAATGAGCTATAGTCATTAATGTGGTGATTGAAAGAAATTAGTTAAACAAGTTTGAGTTAAGTCGGGATGAATTTGGTAATATGCTACTTGATGATAAAATTTTAGGAGCTTAATGTGGCAATTGAAAGAAATTACGAGCCCCAAAAGTGAAGAAAAATAGTGTAACTACATGGGCCGTCACGTGTTAACTTGTCAAAACTTGCGCGCGAAGTAGCTGATATTGTTTTGGTCATAACTTTTGCATACGAACTCGGATTTAGGTGATTCAAAAGCCCACGCGAAGAGGACAAAGAGATCTACAATTTGGTGAAAAAATGGTCTTGACGGCGTAAAGAGTAACGGGCTGACGCCGTCAAGAAGGGCTGACAGAAAACATGCCTATAAATATAACTTCATAACTTCACTTTTTGTAAGCCCTAAACCCTAAAGTCGATTCCTGGGTTTAGGTGGGTGTTTTTCCAGCAACTTAGAGGGTTTCAATCACTCCATAAACATCATGTATTGGTTTGATGATTCTATCTCAACTATGTCTTTCATTATTCTTGTTGATTGTCTTTCTTTGATTATGTTTTGCTAATTCACCTTGTGTCTACTTATGATTATGTGAAACTTGTATATAATTGATTAGATCTCATTGATTTCTTGTTGATGCTGTGTCTATCTCCATCAATTAAGGTGTGACAACTTCAATAGATCTAGTTGGCTTAGTTTATAATCATTGTTTCTTATTGATTCTTGTTTTGATTGAATGATTTATATGTTAGGCTTAAGAAAACTGGCAGATCTCCAAATGGTAACATGCTTGAACGTCTTAGGAAACATGAACCTATTGCACTAAGGTCTTTATTGGTTATATTTAATGCATGAGCCACTGTTTACAATCCCTATAGTTGTGCTGGGCATGGTGTAGGAGGAGATAAGAGCTCATAGAATTGGGGAGTTATGTGCGATACCCCATGAATGGTATTAAGGAATACAACCCGTCAATTAAAACAAGGTTACAATTCAATAGGTAGGATTGGATAGCTAGCAAGGAGTAACATATCATAGGTAGACATGCTTCACTTATCTTGTAGAACCCTAGTTTACTTTTCTTGTTAATTAGTTTAATTAGTAGCTTTTGGGTTAGTTGATTAACAACTAATTCCGCCCCTTCTTCCAAAACCCGAGATTTTTACCTGCTTTTCATAAAATATAAAAACATAAAAAGAATCATCCTTCACCTTTAGACCTGGTTAGATTAATTTCAATCCTAACGACACCATTCCTAGCTGAACGATCAATCCCCCGGTACTTGTCACTATACTATACTATAACGATCAGGTACACTGCCTGGTGGGGGTTGTAAGCTTCTCAGGATCCCTTGAGAGGTAAAGCCTGGTGCGATTCCCACGTATCAAATACCTTCTCCTATCATCTAATCACTTACCCCCAATATATTACATCTCAATTCGAACTAATTCAAAAATACCAAATTCGTGACCTAATTTCAATAATCCGAATTAAAACTTAATTAAACAAAATTAATGATATAACTTACTTGACTTGATGCCATTGATGATTAATTATCACTCCTGCAACCTTCTAACAACTTCTTATGGTCGAATTTTTAACCCCAATTTTTGGTGGATTGTGTGTATATGTTTTTCTTAAGTTTTTGAAAATTTTGGTTTATATATTCAACTCCATCCGATCAGTTGTGAATCCATCCGTTCGGTTTGGTATGAAATTGATTTTTCAAAGTTTTTTTTCTCTACTACTAAACTTGACACAAGTGCTAGTAGCTTTTTCTTTTCTCAAACTTATAATCTTGTATGTATTCCAAACACACTTTGTCTACCAAAAATTTTGGTCATCTACTTCGACTTCTAAACTTAAAACTAAAAACTAAAAACATAACTTAACCTCTAAAAACTAAAAACTATAACTAAATAAAAAGATAAATAGATAAATAGATAGATAAATAGATAGATAGCTAAATAAATAGTCTCATTCAAACATGAATTGCATAAAACCTAAAAACATGAAATAAAATGCATGAAAAATAAAATTACGAAACAAACAAACTAGCACAAGATGTGCTTTATTCTTGTGATCATTCTTCTTCATCCATAGAAATATTCATTCCTAAGAATGTCTTCTCCACGATACTTGTTTGCCAACTTCCTAGTAGTCTTTTGAGTTTTGAAAGTTCGTGCAAAGTTCCTTTCGTTGGGACATGTGATATCAAATTTGCAATGCCAATCACCATCTCTTTCTTCTCTTTTGTAAATGCTATGATCTTCGGAACCCCATTCCAAGTTCTTCAATTGGTCCGGTAAAGATCTAAGAAAATCTGTCAACTTGTTAAACACAAAAATATTTTTAAATGGATTAAAGAAAGCCTCCATTGCTAGAGCTCTTTCCATTTCATCTTCAATATCAAAGAAACTAGGTGTGCATGGACCAAACTTAGGTCTACCATCTTCATCCCTTCCTACTTCAAAGCAACCAAGGTAATCCTCCTCTTGGTCCTCATCATTATCATCTCCATTACTACCCCCTCTAGGCTTTGGATAGTAAGTATTCTTAAGAACTCGATCATCAATTGTCATGATACCTCTTCCCATATCTATTATAGCTCCACAAGTTCTAAAAAATGGTCTACCTAACAACAAAGGTAGTTCCTTATCAACCGCAACATCCAACACAAGAAAATCCGCCAAGAATGCTTGATAACCAATTTGAACTCTCACATGTCTTACTTCTCCCATTGCTTTTGCCTTAGAATTATCCGCCATAGTGAGTTTAGAATTGTTAGGTGTAGGGTCTCTTAATCCTAACTTATGATACAATGGATAAGGCATAATACTCACACTAGAACCCGTATCGGCTAATGCATATAAAGGAGTTATCCCATTAATTTTAACTGGTAAAAGAAAATTTCCGGGATCATTCATTTTCTTTGGGAGCCCATTCTCAATTATCCTTCTCTCCTCTACTTCATCAAAACTATTATCCTCCAACTTAGACTTTGCCAACATAACTCCATCTAATTTCTTCCTATACTCCATATAATTCCTCAACACCTCAATGACCGGTTTTTTTTTCATCAATTCACTAATTTTTGCTTCAAGATTCTCGGAAATAGCTTGTTTTTGCTCTTTGGTTAAAGGTTTGGTACTTTTTGGTGAATTATGTGGTGTTTTGGATGATGATGATGATGATGATTTGTTTTCTTTTTGGGTGGAGGGTTGGGTTAATTTGTTCAATGGTGTTTTGTTTCGGTTAGCTTTCCCCATCTTACAAACTTCATCCCTTCCTTCCTTTATCATTTCCATTCCTTCACAAACATCAACAAGCATATCATTCACACTCTTCCCTTCTTCCAAATCACTTATGTTAATTCTCAACTCCCCAAGTGCAAAATCCAAACTACACTTGGTATTCACTAAAAAATCTCTACCAAAAATCACTTCCGGTTCATCTTCATTAGTATACTCCAAAACAACAAAATCAACTTTAAAGATGTGTCAATGAATATTCACTCTAACTCCTTTCACTTCCTTCTTACCATAACTTCCATAATCAAGCCTAACAAAACCAAGCTTGTCAAGCATTTCATCCGAAATGTATTTGTCTCCATATTCCATATTCAATTCCGCATCCCACGCTTTAACTCCTTCCACCGCACAAGGTGTAGAATACCTCATGTGTGGAGCATCATATTTCTTAGGTGGTGCTCTAGTGAAAACAACAACTTTTCTCTCCTTCTCCTTCTTTGGGTAACACATTTCATGTGGCAAATAAGAAACATTGTCACCAACAACATCTTCTCCTTCTAAATCCAACTTGGCTTTTTCCAACATACTCTCCAACTTTTCCAAGGAATCCCCGGAGTCCTTGAACATATCTTCCAAGTCTTTCAAATACGCAGAAATCTGACTCAAACTCTCCATTTCAACTTAAGCACTTACTAATATAACATAACCATAAAAAAAATCCAAATCATTAGCATGAAGGTTAGTTATAATCAAATAACTCTTAATATGAAATAAGAACAAGTAAATTAACTAAATAAAACACTAAGAATAGAAAATAAACTAAAAATAAAAAATGTCTAAAATTTTACCGAGACGCCCAACCGATCGGTTTGAAACCCATCCGAATCGGTTGGCACAAATGACCACCTCCAACCGATCGGTTGGAACTTGATGTGCGTTTTATTAGTACAAGTTTTAAAATTTGTAAACACAAATTATCCGATTATTATCTAGCACATACGAGCAAGTATACTCATCCGGTGTAATAAAGGTGGGTAAGTCGAGATCGTCCCAAGGGATTTGGTGGTTTTAGTAATAAGAAAAACGTTTGTTAAATAAGGGTTGTCAATCCAAATTTATGTAAAATCTTAATTTAAAAGAAACTCAATAAAAACTAAACATATACTTATGTATAATTCCTTGATTGGTAATTAGGAGTATCGTAACAATTTGAGTACGAAGTTTGGTGTAAAACTTGTTATGATGCGCAACTAAAAATGAGTAGTTATACAATCTATGATGTAAGTCATGTTTTCACTACTACTAAGAATTATATCACCTAAATGACTCCTTTCGGACATACCAAATTAGTATGACAATCCTATAAACACAAGGTTGTTTAGAAAATCAATTCTTTTCTTATGAATTCCTACGAGTCCTTTCGGTCCTTTTTCGTGATGAAATCGTCTCAAATCTATTTTAATAAGTAAATAAGATGGTTGTCAAGCATCCTATTCCATACTAATTTGGTGTATTAATATTTTGGAATAAAAACAAGTTGAAAATCCTTTCGGACCTATTTTTCAAGAAATTGTTTTTACCGACAAATTAAGCAAGAAAAGATGTTATATCAACAAACTCATAAAATATATATGTTTTCATGCATCACCTTTTTCATAAAATAATACTCCATTAACCAATCACATCATATACACAAGTATATCACAAATTACTCCATAGCAATCATATTAAAACACAAGTAAATAAGAAAACTTTCATAAAACTTAAAGTAACAATTGTTCATTATAAGTATCAAGGTGTACCTAGTCTTGAGAATTACAATGAATAAACTTGTGGAACTATAGCAACCACACTCCTCCAATTGCTCACTAACGTAAGTAAACAACTCCACACTCGAACCAATGCTTGAGACTCTAACTCATCACGTTCTGGACATTTTTACAACACTTAGTAAACTTTCAGGAAATATAAGATAAACTAACAAGATTTGGTGTAATACTAAGTTAGATAATGGTGGTACAAGTAACTCTAGGCCCTAAGTGCTCATTATATAGCTTAATGACACTTATCCTTCAAGTAAAAACGTCCATCCTCAGTTAATAAGCAGAAATGATCAGCCACACATGATTTTGGGGAGTAAATTCGCCAATTAATGCAAAACTTGTAACTTCAGTTAACCTAATCCGATCGGTTTCTCGCCATCTGATCGGATGGTCAATCTTGGCACGTTTCCAGCCGATCCGGTTGCGGGTTGCAATCGATCGGTTGGATTTTGTCTGAACATGTTTCTATGTCTTTTCTTCGTCGTTTTACGTTGCAAGCAATATTTTTCTTCGTGGCATGACTTTGTCCATTAGAACTTGATATTTCCTTGATAATTTCGTGTAGTAAACTTGTCTTTATTAAATCCTTTTGTCCATGCAACGTTTCTTTCTTCCTTGATCCTCTTGAAACTCTCCAAAAAAGGCATGTCCACTTCATTTCTTCATCTTTTAATCATTTTTACCTGCTTTTGGCTATATTTGCATGTATAAACACTTTTCCACGATTAAGTAACAAATATACACAAATATGACCAATTTCCACTCATAAATCAAACAATAACGCGACTAAAAATATGTTAATTTTGAGCGTTATCAGTATTATAGTAAACACAAGGACTAATTTTGAATTTCCACCAAAGATAAGGGACCTGAGTTGTAACTCTCCCAAAGTATCACCAAGGACCAATGTTGCCAAGCTTTCTTATTCCAAGGACTAAATTTCATTTTTTCATTTTCCAAAATTCCCAGGGACCAAATTTGTCAGATTTGAAATTCGAGGGACCAAAGTTGTAACTTTTTAAAACTTTTCACCCAAAGTCCATTTTTGATAACTTTTGATTTTTGAAGGACTTGGGTTGACTTTTATTTCAAAATAAATGCATAGGGACTATTTTTGACAAGATTTGAAAATTGAGGGACTAAAACTGCCAATATTGCAAACTTTGATAATTTTTCATTTGTTTTTGCTCATTTTGTATTTAAAACACATAAAACACAATCCCTGGGATAATTTCAGTATTTTGATGACTTTTTAATTGTTTTTGTATGTTTTGGCAGTTTAAATACGACAAAAATGATGAGTGTTTGAGCACTCATCAATCCCCCACACTAAACTATTGCTAGTCCCTAGCAATCTTTTTAGAAAACTTGATGGATTTGATGTCTCTTTACCAAAAGCCATCACTTCTGGAGTAGCCAAATGTTTCGGTTCAAGTAAGAACTATGGTCCACCTGATAACCATGTGATTTTTAGCAAACCACCAGCTTTCAACGGTTTTAATTTGTCTTTACCAAGAGCCGTTTGCTCCTGGACTAGCCAACTCTTGATGGACACAGTCGACATCTTGGTGAGTAGATTACCAATTATGGTTTTTCCACTGCCTTTACCACAAGCCATAATCTTGCGGGCTAGCCTACTATTTCACTTTTTAGGATATGGCGAGTTGATATACCATACAATTTTGGGCAAATTGCAAGCCGTCAACGGATTTGATGTATCTTTACTAAGAGCCATTTGCACCTGGATTAGCCAATCCTTTTGTCGTTTAGACATGGCGGACTGATAACCACAAAATTTTTGAAATAAAGTGAAAAATCTTTGAAAATTTTGGGCCAAAATGGGGGTACTTGAAAGTATTTTGTGATAAAATCCTCTAGAATTCCCCCCCCCCCCCCACACACTTAGAATTGTGTGGATTGTGTGTATGTGTTTTTCTTAAGTTTTTGAAAATTTTGGTTTATATATTCAACTCCATCCGATCAGTTGTGAATCCATCCGTTCGGTTTGGTATGAAATTGATTTTTCAAAGTTTTTTTTCTCCACTACTAAACTTGACACAAGTGCTAGTAGCTTTTTCTTTTCTCAAACTTATAATCTTGTATGTATTCCAAACACACTTTGTCTACCAAAAATTTTGGTCATCTACTTCTACTTCTAAACTTAAAACTAAAAACATAACTTAACCTCTAAAAACTAAAAACTAAACTAAATAAAAAGATAAATAGATAAATAGATAGATAGCTAAATAAATAGTCTCATTCAAACATGAATTGCATAAAACCTAAAAACATGAAATAAAATGCATGAAAAATAAAATTACGAAACAAACAAACTAGCACAAGATGTGCTTTATTCTTGTGATCATTCTTCTTCATCCATAGAAATATTCATTCCTAAGAATGTCTTCTCCACGATACTTGTTTTCCAACTTCCTAGTAGTCTTTTGAGTTTTGAAAGTTCGTACAAAGTTCCTTCCGCTGGGACATGTGATATCAAATTTGCAATGCTAATCACCATCTCCTTCTTCTCTTTTGTAAATGCTATGACCTTCGGAACCCCATTCCAAGTTCTTCAAATGGACCGGTAAAGATCCAAAAAAATCTGTCAACTTGTTAAACACAAAAATATTTTTAAATGGATTACAGAAAGCCTCCATTGCTAGACCTCTTTCCATTTCATCTTCAATATCAAAGAAACTAGGTGTGCATGGACCAAACTTAGGTCTACCATCTTCATCCCTTCCTACTTCAAAGCAACCAAGGTAATCCTCCTCTTGGTCCTCATCATTATCATCTCCATTACTACCCCCTCTAGGCTTTGGATAGTAAGTATTCTTAAGAACTCTATCATCAATTGTCATGGTAACTCTTCCCATATCTATTATAGCTCCACAAGTTCTTAAAAATGGTCTACCTAACAACAGAGGTAGTTCCTTATCAACCGCAACATCCAACACAAGAAAATCCGCCAAGAATGCTTGATAACCAATTTGAACTCTCACATTTCTTACTTCTCCCATTGCTTTTGCCTTAGAATTATCCGCCATAGTGAGTTTAGAATTGTTAGGTGTAGGGTCTCTTAATCCTAACTTATGATACAATGGATAAGGCATAATACTCACACTAGAACCCGTATCGGCTAATGCATATAAAAGAGTTGTCCCATTAATTTTAACCGGTAAACCAAAATTTCCGGGATCATTCATTTTCTTTGGGAGCCCATTCTCAATTATCCTTCTCTCCTCTACTTTATCAAAACTATTATCCTCCAACTTAGACTTTGCCAACATAACTCCATCTAATTTCTTCCTATACTCCATATAATTCCTCAACACCTCAATGACCGATTTGTTTTCCATCAATTCACTAATTTTTGCTTCAAGATTCTCCAAAATAGCTTGTTTTTGCTCTTTGGTTAAAGGTTTGGTACTTTTTGGTGAATTAGGTGGTGTTTTAGATGATGATGATGATGATGATGATGATTTGTTTTCTTTTTGGGTGGAGGGTTGGGTTAATTTGTTCAATGGTGTTTTGTTTCGGTTAGCTTTCCCCATCTTACAAACTTCATCCCTTCCTTCCTTCATCATTTCCATTCCTTAACAAACATCAACAAGCATATCATTCACACTCTTCCCTTCTTCCAAATCACTTATGTTAATTCTCAACTCCCCAAGTGCAAAATCCAAACTACACTTGGTATTCACTAAAAAATCTCTACCAAAAATCACTTCCGGTTCATCTTCATTAGTATACTCCAAAACAACAAAATCAACTTTAAAGATGTGTCAATGAATATTCACTCTAACTCCTTTCACTTCCTTCTTACCATAACTTCTATAATCAAACCTAACAAAACCAAGCTTGTCAAGCATTTCCTCCGAAATGTAATTGTCTCCATATTCCATATTCAATTCCGCATCCCACGCTTTAACTCCTTCCACCGCACAAGGTGTAGAATACCTCATGTGTGGAGCATCATATTTCTTAGGTGGTGCTCTAGTGAAAACAACAACTTTTCTCTCCTTCTCCTTCTTTGGGTAATACATTTCATGTGGCAAATAAGAAACATTGTCACCAACAACCTTTTCTCCTTCTATATCCAACTTGGCTTTTTCCAACATACTCTCCAACTTTTCCAAGGAATCCCCAGAATCCTTGAACATATCTTCCAAGTCTTTCAAATACGCAGAAATCTGACTCAAACTCTCCATTTCAACTTAAGCACTTACTAATATAACATAACCATAAAAAAAATCCAAATCATTAGCATGAGGGTTAGTTATAATCAAATAACTCTTAATATGAAATAAGAACAAGTAAATTAACTAAATAAAACACTAATAATAGAAAATAAACTAAAAATTAAAAATGTCTAAAATTTTACCGAGACGCCCAACCGATCGGTTTGAAACCCATCCGAATCGGTTGGCACAAATGACCACCTCCAACCGATCGGTTGGAACTTGATGTGCGTTTTATTAGTACAAGTTTTAAAATTTATAAACACGAATTATCCGATTATTATCTAGCACATACGAGCAAGTATACTCGTCCGGTGTAATAAAGGTGGGTAAGTCGAGATCGTCCCAAGGGATTTGGTGGTTTTAGTAATAAGAAAAACGTTTGTTAAATAAGGGTTGTCAATCCAAATTTATGTAAAATCTTAATTTAAAAGAAACTCAATAAAAACTAAACATATACTTGTGTATAATTTCTTGATTGGTAATTAGGAGTATCGTAACAATTTGAGTACGAAGTTTGGTGTAAAACTTGTTATGATGCGCAACTAAAAATGAGTAGTTATACAATCTATGATGTATGTCATGTTTTCACTACTACTAAAAATTCCATCACCTAAATGACTCCTTTCGGACATATCAAATTAGTATGACAATCCTATAAACACATGGTTGTTTAGAAAATCAATTCTTTTCTTATGAATTCCTACGAATTCTTTCGGTCCTTTTTCGTGATGAAATCGTCTCAAATCTATTTTAAAAAGTAAATAAGATGGTTGTCAAGCATCCTATTCCATACTAATTTGGTTCATTAATATTTTGGAATAAAAACAAGTTGAAAATCCTTTCGGACCTATTTTTCAAGAAATTGTTTTTACCGACAAATTAAGCAAGAAAAGATGTTATATCAACAAACTCATAAAATAGATATGTTTTCACGCATCACCTTTTTCATAAAATAATACTCCATTAACCAATCACATCATATACACAAGTATATCACAAATTACTCCATAGCAATCATATTAAAACACAAGTAAATAAGAAAACTTTCATAAAACTTAAAGTAACAATTGTTCATTATAAGTATCAAGGTGTACCTATTCTTGAGAATTACAATGAATAACCTTGTGGAACTATAGCAACCACACTCCTCCAATTTCTCACTAACGTAAGTAAACAACTCCACACTCGAACCAATGCTTGAGACTCTAACTCAACACGTTCTGGACGTTTTTACAACACTTAGTAAACTTTCAGGCAATATAAGATACACTAACAAGATTTGGTGTAATACTAAGTTACATAATGGTGGTACAAGTAACTCTAGGCCCTAAGTGCTCATTATATAGCTTAATGACACTTATCCTTCAAGTAAAAATGTCCATCCTCAGTTAATAAGCAGAAATGATCAGCCACACATGATTATGGGGAGTAAATTCGCCAATTAATGCAAAACTTATAACTTCTGTTAACCCCATCCGATCGGTTTCTCGCCATCCGATCGGATGGTCAATCTTGGCACGTTTCCAGCCGATCCGGTTGCGGGTTGCAACCGATCGGTTGGATTTTGTCTGAACATGTTTCTATGTCTTTTCTTCGTCGTTTTACGTTGCATGCATTATTTTTCTTCGTGGCATGACTTTGTCCATTAGAACTTGATATTTCCTTGATAATTTCGTGTAGTAAACTTGTCTTTATCAAACCCTTTTGTCCATGCAACGTTTCTTTCTTCCTTGATCCTCTTGAAACTCTCCAAAAAATGCATGTCCACTTCATTTCTTCATCTTTTGATCATTTTTACCTGCTTTTGGCTATATTTGCATGTATAAACACTTTTCCACGATTAAGTAACAAATATATACAAATATGACCAATTTTCACTCATAAATCAAACAATAACGTGACTAAAAATATGTTAATTTTGAGCGTTATCAGTATTATAGTAAACACAAGGACCAATTTTGAATTTTCACCAAGGATAAGGGACCTGAGTTGTAACTCTCCCAAAGTATCACCAAGGACCAATGTTGCCAAGCTTTCTTATTCCAAGGACTAAATTTCATTTTTTCATTTTCCAAAATTCCCAGGGACCAAATTTGTCAGATTTGAAATTTGAGGGACCAAAGTTGTAAGTTTTTAAAACTTTTCACCCAAAGTCCATTTTTGATAACTTTTGATTTTGAAGGACTTGGGTTGACTTTTATTTCAAAATAAATGCATAGGGACTATTTTTGACAAGATTTGAAACTTGAGGGACTGAAACTGCCAATATTGCAAACTTTGATAATTTTTCATTTGTTTTTGCTCATTTTGCATTTAAAACACATAAAACACAATCCCTGGGATAATTTCAGTATTTTGATGACTTTTTAATTGTTTTTGTATGTGTTGGTAGTTTAAATACGACAAAAATGATGAGTGTTTGAGCACTCATCAATCCCTCACACTAAACTATTGATAGTCCCTAGCAATCTTTTTAGAAAACTTGATGGATTTGAAGTCTCTTTACCAAAAGCCATCACTTCTGGAGTAGCCAAATGTTTCGGTTCAAGTAAGAACTATGGTCCACCTGATAACCATGTGATTTTTAGCAAACCACCAGCTTTCAACGTTTTTAATTTGTCTTTACCAAGAGCCGTTTGCTCCTGGACTAGCCAACTCTTGATGGACACAATCGACATCTTGGTGAGTTGATTACCAATTATGGTTTTTCCACTGCCTTTACCACAAGCCATAATCTTGCGGGCTAGCCAACTCTTTCACTTTTTATGATATGGCGAGTTGATATACCATACAATTTTGGGCAAATTGCAAGCCGTCAACGGATTTGATGTATATTTACCAAGAGCCATTTGCTCCTGGATTAGCCAATCCTTTTGTCGTTTAGACATGGCGGACTGATAACCACAAAAATTTTGAAATAAAGTGAAAAATTTTTGAAAATTTTGGGCCAAAATGGGGGTACTTGAAAGTATTTTGTGGTAAAATCCACTAGAATTTCCCCCGCCCCCCACACACTTAGAATTGAATATTGTCCTCAATATTCAAAGTCCCGGCTATTATGCCGAATCTTTGAACGTAAAAAGGTAATATTCTAAGCTAACTGTGGAAATATTATTTTTCACTTTATTTATATTTACATACAAACACACTTTTTTTTTTTTTTTTTTTTTTTTTTTTTTTTTTAAAGGAATATACATATATACATTTTCAAACAGTGGGGGGTTGGCCATTCCCCCACACTTAGATGGTAGAAAGTAGAAAGAAATCAGAGATACAGGTGAAAACCCGTATTGTGCTATTGTTTTTGTTCATCGAGTCGCTAGCTTGACTCGATCCTCAAATTCAATTGTCCTTGGGGAAAGTTTGGAGATCCGGGACAACCATGGATGGTATGTCCTCTCCAAAGTAATGTTTCAATCGATGTCCATTCACTTTGAAATTTGGCCCGTCATTTTGAGATAATTCGACGATGCCATAAGGATAAACCTTAGCGATAGTGAATGGACCAGTCCAACGGGTTTTTAGCTTTCCCAAGAAGGTCAAAGAGTTCTCGTAAGCTTGATCACGAAGTTCATTTAATTCATTCAGTTGAACTTTCCGATGATCACCCACAGTTTTTAGGTCAAAATTTGCATGCTTGAGGGCCCAATAGGCTTTATGCTCAAGCTCGATAGGAAGATGGCACGCTTTCCCGTACACAAGTTTGTAAGGCGTACACCCAATGGGTGTTTTGTAAGGCGTACGGAAAGCCCAAAGTGCATCATCTAATTTATCCGACCATGATGCACGATTTTCACCTACGGTTCTTTCTAAAATCCTCTTAATGCCCCGATTAGAAACTTCTACTTGTCCACTTGTTTGTGGGTGGTACGCAGTAGAAAGATGGTGAGTTACACCATACTTTTGCATGACTTTATCAAATTTGTCATTGCAAAAATGCGTACCACGATCACTGATAATAGCACGTGGAGTTCCAAATCGAGCGAAAAGAGTTTTCAAGAATTTCACGACTACTCGGGCATCATTTGTAGGTAAAGCTTTCGCTTCGACCCATTTTGACAAGTAGTCAACAACCACGAGTATATACTTATTTCCATGAGATGATGGAAATGACCCCATAAAATCGATGCCCCAAACGTCAAAGATTTCACAAACTTGAATTGCATTCTGAGGCATTTCGTTCTTTTGTGAAATATTCCCGTGACGTTGACAAGCGTCACAGGATTTGACTAATTCTTGGGCATCCTTGTAAATCGAGGGCCAATAGAAACCGGAGTCAAACACCTTTTTGGCGGTGTAGTTTGGATTGTGGTGGCCCCCCGTGGGACCAACATGGCAAGCCTTTAGAATTTCAGTGGCTTCTTGGCCATAAACACACCGCCGGATGACTTGATCCACACAGATTTTGAACAAGTAGGGGTCGTCCCAGAAGTAATGTTTTACATCTTTTGAAGAATTTATTTTTCTGTTGGGACGACATCCCTTTCACCACAAAGTTACCCGCAAGGTAGTTTGCAAAGTCGGCAAACCATGGGGTAATAGAGTCTCCACGAAAGGTAACTGCATTGAGTGTCTCGAGACGGAATGTTTCATTAATTTCTTTCCTCTCGAAGACATCTTGGTGGGGGTTTTCCAATCGGGAGAGATGATCAGCAGCTAAGTTCTTAGCTCCTTTTTTTATCATGAATAATGATATCAAATTCCTGTAGGAGGAGAACCCAACGGAGAAGTCTCGGCTTTGCATCTCGTTTTGCAAAAAGGTACTTGAAAGCCGAGTGATCCGTATACACTATGCTTTTGGTCAATATCAAGTATGGCCGGAATTTTTCAAAGGTATACACCACAGCTAATAATTCTTTTTCAGTGGTGGTGTAATGACTTTGAGCCTCGGTCATTGTCTTGCTTGCATAGTGTATAGGCTGATAGTGTTTTGTTTTTCGTTGCCCCAAGACTGCCCCTATCGCATAATTACTAGCATCACACATGAGTTCGAAGGGCAAGTCCCAATCGGGGGCAACAAGAATCGGTGCCTCAGTAATCTTTTTCTTTAATGTTTCAAAAGCTTCGATGCACTCGGGGGAGAAGATAAAAGGAGCATCCTTTTCGAGGAGATGGGTCATAGGCCGGGCGATTTTAGAAAAAGCTTGAATAAACCTACGATAGAAACCGGCATGACCCAAAAAGCTCCTAATATCTTTGACGGTAGTGGGATGAGGTAATTTTGCGATGACATCCACCTTGGCTTTGTCAACCTCATTCCCGTTTTTCGAAATTTTATGTCCGAGGACAATGCCCTCTTTGACCATAAAGTAACTCTTCTCCCAATTTAGACATAACCTTGTGTCTTCACAACGTTTGAGCATGTTGTCTAAATGGGAGCGACATGATTGAAACGAATCCTCAATGACCGAAAAATCGTCTATAAAGACCTCCATAGTTTTCCCGATCATGTCGGAAAATATGGCCATCATACATCTTTGAAACGTGCCCGGAGCATTACATAAGCCAAATGGCATACGTTTATACGCAAAAGTTCCATAGGGGCACGTGAAAGTGGTCTTTTCCTGATCTTGCGGATCAATGGGAATCTGAAAGTAACCTGAGAAACCATCGAGGAAGCAATAGTACTCATTCCCCGCTAATCTCTCGAGCATCTGGTCCATAAAGGGCAGAGGAAAATGATCTTTGCGGGTGGCGTCATTTAACTTGCGATAGTCAATGCAGACACGCCAACCCGTAACCAAACGAGTTGGAATCAACTCATTTTCCTCGTTTGTGACAACAGTAATGTCACCCTTTTTTGGAACACAATGAATTGGGCTAACCCAAGGACTGTCCGAGATATGGTAAATCAATCCGGCATCAAGATGTTTTAAAACTTCTTGTTTGATTACCTCATGAATTTTTGGATTCACCCTTCTTTGTTGTTGGACTGCAGGTTTGAAGTCGTCCTCCATTAAAATATTGTGAGTACAAAATTCAGGGTCAATGCCCTTGATGTCGGAGAGTCACCAAGCAATTGCTTGTTGATGTGACTTCAAAACCTTTATGAGAGTAGCCTTTTCCTTGACACTTAAATCTTTAGCAATTATGATGGGTAATTTATCATCACCCTCCAGAAATGCATATTCAAGATGAGGCGGCAAGTCCTTAAGTTCAACCTCAGGGAAGTCATTAGTTTTCTCAACATTTTTGACTTCCTCTTTATGAAGTGTTTGTGGTAGAACAGGAAGAGGAGAGGGATCTTCGTTTAATAATTTCTTAAGTATGAGAATATCCCTCTCGGGGTCAATCTCTTGGTTATCGATTCCATCAGGAATCGAATCACTTTTGAGAAAGGCCTCAATTTCTTCTAAGATGAAGTCACTTCCCTCAAACGGAGTGAGGGAAGGAGAAGAATTGGCAATGATGGGATGAGAAGATTGAGTGAGATTTTCACTCTAATAATTATCAATGAAACCTAGAACCTCTTGAGCGTACTCCTCAGCAGCTACATCGATGACAATCTATTCGGTTTACCGATTCAGAGTCATAATTAGAGGAGTACCTCGAAGTTTGATCGATGTTGAAGGTAATGGCTTCCGTTCCAACACGCAATGTGATCTCTTGCTCAAATACATCGATGAGAGTCTGCCCAGTTCTAAGGAATCCCCTTCCAAGAATGAGAGGGACCTTTGAATCGGCATCAAAGCCAACAATCACAAAATCTGCCGGAAAATGGAACTTTCCCACTTTAACGAATACGTCCTCGGCAATGCCAAGTGGACGAGAAATTGTACGATCAGCAAGCTCTAAAGTCATGCACGTGGGAGTAAGTTCGGGAAGAGAGAGTTTCTTCCACACAGAATATGGCATCAGGTTAATGCTAGCACCTAGATCGGCCAGGGCGAAGCATTCAACCATACCCGGAAAAGTACAAGGAATGAGAAATTTCCCGGGGTCTCCAATCTTCTCGGGGAGCTTTTTCAAAAGAACTGCTGAGCAGTTCTCATTCAATGGAGTTCTAGCCATCTCAAAGAGTTTTTCTTTATTACTTAACAGATTTTTGATTGTTGATGCAAACTTAGGCATCAAGAGAATAGCGTCCACGAAGCTAATGTCAAAGTGCAAATCTTAGAAGATTTGGAAAAATTTATCCATTTGGTGATTAGTTTTTTCGCGGAGCTTTTGTTCATTGAGACGTGATGGATAAGGAATAGAAGTTTTGGATTTAGGGTTGTCCACTGGAGTTTCTGGTGGTTCAAAGACAACTCCAGGCTTACATCTGGTTTCTAGAATAACCTGAGGTTGGACGTGTGTTGTACTTCGTGAGCTAGTAGGTTGCACCTTGTCCTTTGTCACCACAGGTTCACGTTCCACTACCTTTGGAGGATAGGAAGAAGAGGTAGTAGGAATCGCGGGTTCATCATATGAAGCACCACTTCTTGTTGTGATCGCCTTAGCATCGCCCCTCGGGTTAGCGATCGTGTTGCTCGGATGTTTTCCTGAGCCCGAGGGTTGATCATTTAAAGACTTCTTAATGACTGCGATCTGAGTCATTATCACTTTGTTCATCTCCTCCTGAGATTTCATGAATTGTTTCAACAACTCATCATTTGATGGGCCAGTTGGAACAATTGCTCGAGTTTGGTTAGGAGGAGCTGGATTAGGGAAATGCTGAGTAGTTGGAGTGATGGCTTGATTTTGATTGGGAAAATTCTAGACCCAGTTATTTTGATGGGAACCGTGGTTTTGAAAATTTCCCTGATATTGGTTGCCATATCCATGAGAGTTGTTTCCCTGAAAGTTGTTTTGACCTTGGTTTCGATTATAGTTTCCTTGATTTTGGAAACCTTGGTTTTGATTATGATGGAAACCCTGGTTATGGTTTTGACTGACATTTCCTGGATTTTGGTAACCTTGGTTTGTTCGATTCTGATTTTGGTTCTGGTTACGATTGTTTTGGACATTATTGTTTTGATTGAAACCGGGTGGTCCAAGGAAATTGTTAGAACGATAGCTTAGAAGATTGCGGTCCCCTTGCGGTTGGTAGCCATTACCTCCCGAATTATAGGAACCCTGAGTAGCATATATGTTCTCTTGAGTGTAGCCACCAGTGGCTGGACACTCGAAGTAGGGATGTGGACCTCCACAAGTTTCACAACTTTGATTTACAGCTTTGGCTTGTTGATTTTGAATAGTTTGGTTCATTCACAACACAGCCGTAGAGATATTATCCATCCTTTTAGCGAGAACCGCTATTTCAGAGGATGAGGATGTTGGAGTGATAGAACTACATGACGCATCCCTCTTGGCTGAGGAATCCCAAAAGTTATGGTGAGCAGTTATGTTCTCAATGAGGTCGTAGCACTCTTCGGGACGCCTTTTCATAAAGGTCCCTCCAGCAGCAGCATTAAGGATATCTCGGTGTCTCAAGGTCAAACCATTATAGAAGGTATCTATAATGGTGATTTGCAACATATTGTGGTTAGGACACCGATCAATCGCAAGCTTATAGCGTTCCCAAGATTCGAATAAAGATTCGTTGGGAAGCTGACGAAAGTTACTAATGTCATTACGCAACTTGGTAACCATGGATGGTGGAAAGTATTTGGCTAAAAATTTAGTGACCATCTCATCGAAAGTGTGAATCGAATTTTTGGGAAGTCGATCAGACCATGCAGTGGCATGATGAGTCAGAGAATAGGGGAAGAGGTATAGACGAAGGGCATCATCGGTGACACCGTTTTGCTTCATGCTTTGGGTGACGTTGTTTGCATCGTCACCAGGTAAACCATGGAATTGGCATGAATTCTGGACTTGTCGTATCATATGATGCTTAAGTCCAAAATCAGTGGCCGCAATGTCAAGGGGACCAATGGGTCCTCCCCTTCCTTGCATCGTGGGTTGACACAACTCCTCCATCGTTCGGAGATCAGGAGCTGCATCATCCTTGGGTGGTTCTTGGTTGTCGTTTCCGTCCATTTTCGGAACTGGATCCTCAACAATAGGACGTAACTCAGTTACGTTTCTTAGTTGACGATTTTGTTTCGATTGTGAACGAGTGCGCATGCACTAACACAAAATTTCAATAAAACAAGATCGAGGCAAATCAACAGTGAATTTAAACCAATAATCACAAGCAAGTGGCTTCATTAAGAAAGGTACACCACTCACAGGGATAAAAGGCAAGTTTTAAATCTTTGGTTTGGGAACTTATTATGTCCACACCCCCAGTTGGTAGGTGTTCTGTCTTGGTTTGCGACGGTTTGTTTTTATGTATTTATTATTATTCACAAGAAAAGACGGATGTTTTTGGGTTTTTGTGTATGGGTTAAAAACTTTTGGACAATATTTTTGGTATCATTTTGTTTACCAAAATCGTATTTCTTTAAAAATCACCTTAAAAGAAACACAATATAGAAAACGTAACGATATGTTTTGTTGTTTTTTTATTATTTTTTTTTTTTGTGTTTTAACACTTTAGGAAAATTGTTAATGACTTTTTTATATTTTGATTTAAAATTTACAAAAGTGATCGTATTTGTACAGTGATGATGGTGAAATAACACTAATCTCAAAAGACGCTATAGAAACGCGCACACCTCCCAGGCAGCGGCGCCCAAATTTTGATTGGTGCTAAACAGTCAACTTAAATTGACCAAGTATATGGTCAACAAAGTCAAACTACCTAGACCAATGCTTCCGGGTAATATTGTTAGCATTAAAAATATGTATATAGAAGTGATGGTCATTCTCATATTGTAACTGTCACACCCCCAAAATCGGGTCTAGCGGAAGCATACGTATAGCTGGGGTGTAACTCAATCGGTATCACAACACAAGTACAAAAATGGTTTTCACTTTAATTGTTTAGAATAAAATCGTTTAATCAAAAATGTTGAATTTACATCATTAAAAGTAGTGCGGAAGTAGGCCCTTAAAATAGTTTAAAACGGTCCCCAAACGAGTAATCAGAGTCTTCTATGACCATGCCATGCCCTGCCAAAACCTCCTGTAGCGTGCCATAAGCTAAAAACCTGAAAATACATGCTAAAGTGTCAACACGAGGTTGGTGAGTTCATAGAGTTTGTTTAACAAGTAAAGCCTATAGAGAAAAGATCGCCCAGCAAAGGCATCGTAAATCCACTCAGTTCCAAGTCCCGCCATAAGAGACTTGTAACCTGTGTGTTTACGACCCACTGCCAAATAGTATTAAAGTCTACGTGAACAAAAGTAATAATGGTATCCAAATTCCCAGATAAATATAGCAAAACGGCTATATAAATAAAATGATTCAGTCAATGAGGTTATCCAAACAATACTGACAATGTCGTCAGATAAATAACGCTGACAATGTCGCCAGATAAAATAATACTGACAATGTCGCCAGATAAAATAATACTGACAATGTCGCCAGATAAACAATTTATGACAATGTGGTCATGTAAAACAAGGATAATCAATCCCATGAAATACAAGAAAATCAAACATACCAATGAATGCAGGTGGTTAAATATACCAAAGAAATACCGGTAGTCAAGCATACTAATGAAGTGCAGGTGATCAAATATATATTTAGATAAAGCTGGGAATATTTGAGAAATCAACCAGGTAAAACAAGTAATGCGTTTTAAGTAAAACGAGCATGTATTCTCCCCCAAAGAGTTTGCAAAACAATCAAAATAGTAGGGGCTATGACTCACCTGGAGCGATAGCTACGATGACAAGAATGGATACACTGAAATGAGGCACGATCTCTAACCGCAACCTAATATGAGTAATAACGATCTACCTTAGATCATGACATAATGAAATGAATGCACGTGCACATGATGCCTATACCATTCGTAACTTGGAAACACTAGTTATTGTCATAGTAAAATAGTTTCCATACTTAGGAAAATAGTCCATATATAGAAGTATATAACTTGTCGTATTATCTCGTATGAAAATGTTAGCGTTAAATTCCTTGTATCGAAAACCTTAAAATAACGTCGTTAAGTCGTATAAATATTCCTTTGGGTCATACGTATTTCATTTGTTAAGAATATAGTCCTTAGTAATATTTCTAGAAAATATACCATTTAGTGCGTAAGTTATTATTTTCTAGTAGTGACTATATATATATATATATATATATATATATATATATATATATATATATATATATATATATATATATATATATATATATATATATATATATATAGTTTTGACGATGTTAAAACGCGTATAACTTGGTCGTTTTAAGTTCATTTTCCTCGTTCTTTATATCCCCGGAATCGTGGGACAAAATACTAACATATTTTTGATAAGTTGGGATGATTAGATTTAGTTTTACGCCTCGAATTTGCCCGTGAGTACTGTTCATCAGCAAGCATTTCCAGAAAATATAGTTTTCGTCGTTAAACTCGTTTTTAGCGTATCTCCTTCGTTATTAACTCGTCTTTATCCCCGTTTTCGGCCATAGTTCCGTATCGAAAAGTATTTTCTGAATCTTAGGTCCAAAATTACCCAGAATTCCCTGATCTTTCCACGTTTTGCAAAAATGGACAGCAACTTTCTATAAGTGTCAAAACTTGGTTTTCCTAGTTACTAACTTGTTCAAAAACCAACCAAACCACTTTCAATCACCACAAATCTAGTCTAATCCTACCATACACCTTCTTAGGGTGTCATGGGTTCCTAAATATCATCCATCACAACAATCTACCAAGGATTCACCTATATAATGCATCTAAGGCTTGTAAGTTATAAAAAGTATATATAGAGTGGTATAAATCAACATATGCATATATATCTTGAATAAACTTGAATGATCAATGAAACAACTTGAATAATTTATAAAAATAGGTCTTGATAACTTACTTGAAGATTTAGGAAGTTTAGATGATGAAAAACCTACTAATCCTTGAGTTTCTATTTCAAAACTCCAACAAGGATGACTAAGTGAACAAGTTTATATCTTGATCTTGGAAAAATTGTTGGTTTTGCTTCTTCTTCTTGCTTAGGTCGAGCACACCAAGAGAGAAAAGAGAAAGAAAAGCTTACTAGCACTTAGAGAAATATGGTGAGAATGAAGTGAAAATGGGATAATATCTAGTTAGGAGACAATAGTTTGGTAAGTTATTAATGTGAGTTGGTGATTAGCACATGTTAGAAGGCTAGGAGGGGGGGGGGGGGGGCGGTTATGAAAGGAGGAAAAAGAGGAGGTATGTTGGAGATTTATTTAGGAGGTTAGTGGAAATATTGTGTAGTATTTGGTTAGTTTTAGGTGTAATCGGGTACCGGGTTTGCTAGAAATAAATTTTATTGAGGTTATTCGGGACATAATAAAGTCGTAAAAATTGCCAAAATATGTCGGGTGCAAGTACGGAGAGTTTGGGTGATTATTGTTTAGTTTTTATGAAAACCGTCGTTATTAAATTAGACGTACGATACGTAATAAATAAATTTCCAAAATACCGGGTAAATTAATATTACAATTTTTATATTATAAAAATGAGTATAAAAATATATTGGGATTATAGTCGGGAGTGTCGGACACGTTAGACATTTTTATAGTTCGCGTATTAGTGTTTATTTAAAATGAACGTACGTAAATCGTTAATTGTACCAAAAGTATAAATTTAGTTATCCTACGAGTGGAATAGTATGCGAGTGCCATAATGAGGATATGCAGACTATTTCTAGTCTATATGAAGTGTCCCAATGATAATGCATGAATTCGCTCCTGAACCAATGCGGTTACGCGAATTTTTGAATACCCGTAAACTATGTTTACGATGAAATGAGTAATGCACGTGAATAGTGGTTTTCTCTCGGAAATGAATAGTGTCAAGTGAATAGTAAAATTTCTGAATGTTTCTCGGAATGTCAAATTGACCTAAAAAACGATGAATAGTGATTGATGAATAGTAATTGATGAATAGTAACTTGTGAATAGTAAATTGTCGAGATTTTGAAAATGACCGGAAATTACGAGTTGTGACAGTCTTCCCTTCTAACAGGAACTTCGTCCCGAAGTTCAGTTTGTGTAAGTCTCTAGAATGTTATTGGTGAAAAGATGGTGATATTTAGCGTGTAAGCTACTGAGCTCTAACGGGAGTTCAAGTCGGTAGGCCACTAGGCCCATACTGTCTGAAATATTGAATGGTCCAATGTATCTCGGGTTTATCTTCCCAAATTTATTCTTAATGGTATCATTCCTTTCCTAGGGAAAACTTTCAACAATATCTTGCCATTAACTTGAAATTCTAAGGGTTTACAACTTATCAAACTTGTAACTGATCCTTGATTTGTAGGAAATTCCTGGTTATTTCATGAATGCTTACTGGACTAGTGAGTTAGGCTTTTTCCAAATTTCGATCCGTCAATGGATGTTGGCACTTCGACCATAGAGTGCGTCAAGTAGTGTAGTCCCTAAGCTCACGTGATAACTATGGTTGCAACTGAGTTTGATTTATGGTAACTGGTTAGTCCAACTATTTCTAAAGTCAATCACTTATGCTCTGAGCATATCTCCCTATGTTTGAATCGCTCTCTAATTCTGACCATTGGTCCGTAGATGATAGGTCGTGTAGTTCCAAAGGAATCTTAATGAAATCGCTAGGAGCTCGTGGTGATAAAAGATAGAATATTCATTAGATCGGAATTCGTTAATAGTACATGAAACTTATAAGATAGAACGTAGAATTAGACATAAAAGAAATACAACACAAAAGAGTTTAGGCTTTAGTTTATTTTTAAGGTAGAAGTTCTTGGTTCTTGAACATTGTTGTCGTCCTCAGCGTTGTTGATGTGTGGACCATTTCCTCCTCCGATGACCTAGGCTCTCCCACGAGCCCTTCCGCCTTGGTTCCCTTTCTCTTGGTTTCCTTGTTTTGGGCATTCATTCCTGTAATGCCCTATTTCTCCACAGCCAAAACATGTCACTGAGGGTTTCTGATCTCCGGTAATGATTGGAAATTTGCATTCCTAAGTTGCATGACCAATCTTCTTACAGTTGCCACATGGATTAAGACAAGGTCCATGGTTATGATGATTCTGACACTTGTTGCATTTGGGTAGGGTACCCTGGTAACCTTTCTTTTCACTTGGCTTTGCAACGTAAGCCCTAACCACTTCATGTTGTTGGTTTGGCTGCCATACTTGATCGTCTCCTTGGTTGTTATCCCTTTTCCTCTTGTTTTCGTTGTTGTTGTTGGCAGTAGTTTCTTGCTTCATCACTTGAGCCATAAGCTTTTGAGATATTCTGATAGCTTCCTCCAGCGTGTCTGATTTAGAAGCAATTACGTTCCCACTGATGTTGCGCGGTTGTCCACCGATGAATTTTTCTAGTAGCTTTTCATTATCTGAAACCATAGTTGGGCATAGTGCAGCCAACTCTTGAAACTTCCTGAAGTAGGTCTCGATGTCATCACCTTTAGTCACCAGCTCATAGAATTCTGTTTCCAACTTCTGCACCTCAGTACGAGGGCAAAACTTCTCAGTCATCAATTTCTTGAATTGCTCCCAAGTGAGCTTGTAGGCATTTTTCATACCCATCGGTTGAGCATGAGAATTCCACCATGACATAGCTTCATCCAAAAGCATACCAGTAGCGAATTTTACCTTGCTGACATCAGGACAGTTGCACATGAGGAACACATTCTCAGTCTTTTCAAACCAGCGAATCAAAGCAACCGCTCCTTCAGTGCCCTTAAACTTGATGGGATCACTAACCTTAAAATTCTTCCAAGTACATTCGCGCTTATTATCGGATTGTCCATCTGTCCCTGTCTGTAAAGCGACCTCAGCAGCCCTTGCAGCTACCTCAGCTCTCTCGATCTCTAGAGCTTCGGCGATACTATCCTTAACCAATTTCCGAATGGCAACAGGTGTCATAGTTGGAGTAGCTTTAACTTTCCTTGGCGGCATAGCTCTTCAAAACGAGAAAAGAAGGGTGAGACATAATTAAGACGTTTCCTAGTAGTAGATGTATCGAGAGTGGGTTATCGTAGAATGAAAGGTTGATGTTGCGATATGACGCGTTGACGTGGTTCGAGTGGTTTTGTGGTATCCTGAGATTTCCGTTGAGTTTTAAATGGTAATAATGTACCTAGGGATCCTCCTTATATATGGTATGGGAAGTCTTTCTTAGGGAGGTCATTGATAATATCCACTTATCAATATTGGGAGTAATGAGTGATGAGTGACATAGGAATCTATAGGGTATCACCTAATTCCTTATCTATATATATGGGGAAGAGGAATGATAATAATGGTGAGAAGGGAAAAGACTGTGACAGCTGCGACATAATGAGATTGTGATGAAAGTAAGTACGCAAACATGAATGAAACATTTGGGAATTGGGTAGAGAATTTAATCCAGACAAAATTTTATTATAACCATTCTCAGTGTTGCAAAATTCATCTCTGAGTCAGACATAGGTGGTCAGCCTATATCTCACTATCCCGGGTTGAATATAGATGACCAGTCTATATCCCACCGAGGTTCCATGAATTTTGAAATACTCAGTTCAGTTATACTAAGACTATGTCCATCACAAATACCAAGAGGTTCAGAAAGACAAAAGCAAGTGACCAAACTCGAGGTCGATTGGTGAAACTATGCAAGGAAAAACATAACGCGGTGACATATATGATACGTGAACATGCTTATATGAAAGACAATGATAGTAATCAACTAGAATAAGTGAATATAATATACCAGATAATGAGATACAAATCTCATCACATATGTCAGCAACAAACCACAAGTGAGGCATCATCTTGGCAGGCAGGCACGTGACGGTCATAGGGTTAAGTTTTCGTAAAAGTAGCTATAGTCTAGGTTTTAAAAACACTTAGTTCGCTATAGCCAAAGCTCTAATACCAATCTGTCACACCCCCAAAATCGGGTCCAGCGGAAGCATACGTATAGCTGGGGTGTAACTCAATCGGTATCACAACACAAGTACAAAAATGGTTTTCACTTTAATTGTTTAGAATAAAATCGTTTAATCAAAAATGTTGAATTTACATCATTAAAAGTAGTGCGGAAGTAGGCCCTTAAAATAGTTTAAAACGGTCCCCAAACGAGTAATCAGAGTCTTCTATGACCATGCCATGCCCTGCCAAAACCTCCTGTAGCGTGCCATAAGCTAAAAACCTGAAAATACATGCTAAAGTGTCAACACGAGGTTGGTGAGTTCACAGAGTTTGTTTAACAAGTAAAGCCTATAGAGAAAAGATCGCCCAGCAAAGGCATCGTAAATCCACTCAGTTCCAAGTCCCGCCATAAGAGACTTGTAACCTGTGTGTTTACGACCCACTGCCAAATAGTATTAAAGTCTACGTGAACAAAAGTAATAATGGTATCCAAATTCCCAGATAAATATAGCAAAACGGCTATATAAATAAAATGATTCAGTCAATGAGGTTATCCAAACAATACTGACAATGTCGCCAGATAAATAACGCTGACAATGTCGCCAGATAAAATAATACTGACAATGTCGCCAGATAAACAATTTATGACAATGTGGTCATGTAAAACAAGGATAATCAATCCCATGAAATACAAGAAAATCAAACATACCAATGAATGCAGGTGGTTAAATATACCAAAGAAATACCGGTAGTCAAGCATACTAATGAAGTGCAGGTGATCAAATATATATTTAGATAAAGCTGGGAATATTTGAGAAATCAACCAGGTAAAACAAGTAATGCGTTTTAAGTAAAACGAGCATGTATTCTCCCCCAAAGAGTTTGCAAAACAATCAAAATAGTAGGGGCTATGACTCACCTGGAGCGATAGCTACGATGACAAGAATGGATACACTGAAATGAGGCACGATCTCTAACCGCAACCTAATATGAGTAATAACGATCTACCTTAGATCATGACATAATGAAATGAATGCACGTGCACATGATGCCTATACCACTCGTACCTTGGAAACACTAGTTATTGTCATAGTAAAATAGTTTCCATACTTAGGAAAATAGTCCATATATAGAAGTATATAACTTGTCGTATTATCTCGTATGAAAATGTTAGCGTTAAATTCCTTGTATCGAAAACCTTAAAATAACGTCGTTAAGTCGTATAAATATTCCTTTGGGTCATACGTATTTCATTTGTTAAGAATATAGTCCTTAGTAATATTTCTAGAAAATATACCATTTAGTGCGTAAGTTATTATTTTCTAGTAGTGACTATATATATATATATATATATATATATATATATATATATATATATATATATATATATATATATATATATATATATATATATATATATATAGTTTTGACGATGTTAAAACGCGTATAACTTGGTCGTTTTAAGTTCATTTTCCTCGTTTTTTATATCCCCGGAATCGTGGGACAAAATACTAACATATTTTTGATAAGTTGGGATGATTAGATTTAGTTTTACGCCTCGAATTTGCCCGTGAGTACTGTTCATCAGCAAGCATTTCCAGAAAATATAGTTTTCGTCGTTAAACTCGTTTTTAGCGTATCTCCTTCGTTATTAACTCGTCTTTATCCCCGTTTTCGGCCATAGTTCCGTATCGAAAAGTATTTTCTGAATCTTAGGTCCAAAATTACCCAGAATTCCCTGATCTTTCCACGTTTTGCAAAAATGGACAGCAACTTTCTATAAGTGTCAAAACTTGGTTTTCCTAGTTACTAACTTGTTCAAAAACCAACCAAACCACTTTCAATCACCACAAATCTAGTCTAATCCTACCATACACCTTCTTAGGGTGTCATGGGTTCCTAAATATCATCCATCACAACAATCTACCAAGGATTCACCTATATAATGCATCTAAGGCTTGTAAGTTATAAAAAGTATATATAGAGTGGTATAAATCAACATATGCATATATATCTTGAATAAACTTGAATGATCAATGAAACAACTTGAATAATTTATAAAAATAGGTCTTGATAACTTACTTGAAGATTTAGGAAGTTTAGATGATGAAAAACCTACTAATCCTTGAGTTTCTATTTCAAAACTCCAACAAGGATGACTAAGTGAACAAGTTTATATCTTGATCTTGGAAAAATTGGTGGTTTTGCTTCTTCTTCTTGCTTAGGTCGAGCACACCAAGAGAGAAAAGAGAAAGAAAAGCTTACTAGCACTTAGAGAAATATGGTGAGAATGAAGTGAAAATGGGATAATATCTAGTTAGGAGACAATAGTTTGGTAAGTTATTAATGTGAGTTGGTGATTAGCACATGTTAGAAGGCTAGGAGAGGGGGGGGGGGGGGGGGGGGGGGCGGTTATGAAAGGAGGAAAAAGAGGAGGTATGTTGGAGATTTATTTAGGAGGTTAGTGGAAATATTGTGTAGTATTTGGTTAGTTTTAGGTGTAATCGGGTACCGGGTTTGCTAGAAATAAATTTTATTGAGGTTATTCGGGACATAATAAAGTCGTAAAAATTGCCAAAATATGTCGGGTGCAAGTACGGAGAGTTTGGGTGATTATTGTTTAGTTTTTATGAAAACCGTCGTTATTAAATTAGACGTACGATACGTAATAAATAAATTTCCAAAATACCGGGTAAATTAATATTACAATTTTTATATTATAAAAATGAGTATAAAAATATATTGGGATTATAGTCGGGAGTGTCGGACACGTTAGACATTTTTATAGTTCGCGTATTAGTGTTTATTTAAAATGAACGTACGTAAATCGTTAATTGTACCAAAAGTATAAATTTAGTTATCCTACGAGTGGAATAGTATGCGAGTGCCATAATGAGGATATGCAGACTATTTCTAGTCTATATGAAGTGTCCCAATGATAATGCATGAATTCGCTCCTGAACCAATGCGGTTACGCGAATTTTTGAATACCCGTAAACTATGTTTACGATGAAATGAGTAATGCACGTGAATAGTGGTTTTCTCTCGGAAATGAATAGTGTCAAGTGAATAGTAAAATTTCTGAATGTTTCTCGGAATGTCAAATTGACCTCAAAAACGATGAATAGTGATTGATGAATAGTAATTGATGAATAGTAACTTGTGAATAGTAAATTGTCGAGATTTTGAAAATGACCGGAAATTACGAGTTGTGACAGTAACTTTGTGTCGTTTGTTAAGATTAGTAATAGTTTAGTCATTGGGCTTTGGACTTGGCAAGCTAATATGTTATGTGCTATGTTTCATAAGCCTTGTTATCTAATCATGTAACCAAGTCCAAGCACAAGCCCATAGAAAGCCTTAGGGCTTCTCTTGTAACTTACTATTTAAACACCTCAAAGGCTCATTTGAGGTGTGTGCATGTGTGTGTATTTGTGTGTGTTTTCTTTGAATAAAAGTTCCATATTTCTTATCTCTATCTCTCTATACACGATTTACATATACATCATACAAGTCACCATCTTCCAATCTCTACTTCATCTTTGCTTCTATAATGGTGTGATAAAGTTGTGTTATTTATGGTCCTACAAGTGGTATCAATTGCCTAACAATGATTTAGGAGGGCTAAGAGTTTGTGTGTTTCGTATTTTGCAAGCTTTATTCACGAGTTTTTATAAAAAGATTCTTACTTTTCTTGTTTTTCTTGGTTTTTAACACTTTTTTGCTTACAAACTAGTGTTATAAACCTTCTCTAACAAGAAAGTTTCAATCTTTTTGAATTTTCATAGCTTAAAAATTCGATTTGGGTTTTTGTACTTGTTTTCTAGATCTCGAAAAAGTTTCATAAAAATCATCAAGTTTGCAACTTTTTTTAAAGTTTTGGTGTTTTTTAGCTTAGAAGTACAAGAATCTTGGATTGCAAACGTCCTTTGGGTGTGCTTTAAGCGTATTCAAAAAACTGTCAACATTTCGAAATCCCTTCTCTAATTTCGAAATCCCTTTTGACTGTTTTTCGAGAACACAAGCAAAGGTTTCGTTCGTGCTCACCGTTGGATACTCGGTATTTTCTCTCTTGTATAAGAAATAAATTACTTCGACTTTTGGCTAAATTTCAAAATTGTATAATTTTGAAATTTTTTTTGTGTGATTGGGTTTTCGAAAAAATCAAAATTTTCGAGAACATTGCAAAATTTTTGAAAAAATCAATATTTTCGAGAACACTGCAAAATTTTTGAAATCACTCAAAATTTTCGAAATCACTCAAGTTTTGGCAGTCACTAAATTTTCGAGAACACAAAGTTTCGCAATCAGAAGTTTCGCAATCCAGAAATTTCGCAAATACAAAGTTTCGCAATCACCAAAGTTTCGAGAATTTTGACAAAAGTGAGGTTTTTGACGATCAAACTTCAAACGGCCATAACTTTTGAACCGTAACTTCGTTTTCTTAACTATGATTTATTTGAGACAGTCTATATGCATCAGCCACCAGGATTTGTGGGTTCTCGATACCCTCATCATGTTTATCCATAATAGAGATCTTTATATGGACTGAAACAAGCACCTCGTGCTTGGTTTCATAGGTTTGCAGGTTATGCCACACGAGTCAGGTTTTACCATAGTCGATGTGATTCTTCTTTATTTATTCTACGACAGGGTTCTCAGGTTGCTTATTTACTTATATATGGGGATGATATTATTCTTACATCCTCTTCTACAGCTCTACTTCAGCAGATTATTACCTCTTTACACAGTGAGTTTGACATGACTGATCTCGGGGCATTTAATTATTTTCTGGGTATCTTTGCTATTCGTCATTCTACAGGATTATTTTTGTCTCATCAAAAGTATGCTCTTTAGCTTCTTGAGCATACTCACATGGTTAATTGTAACCCGTCTCAAACACTAGTAGATACGAAGTCTAAACTGGGTCCCGAAGGCATTCCTGTTCAGGATCCTACTTTGTATCGCAGTCTTGCAGGTGGGCTACAATATTTCACGTTTACATGCCCGGATCTGTCTTTATATACATGATCCGCGGGAGCCACATTTTGCATGTCTCAAATGTATCTTGCGATACGTTCAGGGGACTTTGGATTTTGGTTTACACTTGTATGCATCCTCCACTACTTCTTTGGTTGGTTATACTGATGCTGATTGGGCAGGTTGCCCATCTACAAGCCGATTTACTTCAGGTTATTGTGTATTTTTTGGTGATAATTTACTATCTTTGTGGAAAACTAGAAGGGGGGTTGAATAGTTTTACGTCATTTTTAAATTTATTTTCAAAATCTTTTGTAACTTATAAAAACTTTCGATTCGATCTTACGTGAATTCAAGTATCAACAAATACAAGCAAGACTAATCTAATAATGAAAGTATTGAAATAGAATGAAGAAAAGATAGAGTTAGAAAGATCAAACCACAACACGCGAATTTATAGTGGTTCGGCTACAAGGACACCTTCCTTGCCCTACTCCACTCCCCGAGTACCACACTCGAGAGTTTTCTTCACTATGTCAACAAACTCCTTATGGCAGAGAAACCTTACACACCTTGGCTTACACCTATTAACGACACTAAGCTAAATGTCGAGTTCTAATCGTAGCTAGAACCAATCTCACAACTTCTTCAAGACTTCACTCCTTCTTCACACCTTCACAACTTCTTCAAGATAGCTTCACACCTTTTCTTATTGTCTACTTCACACCTTCTTCTATGAACAACTAAATCACAACAACTACACTACTTTACAACACACCTAGTATCTACAATCAACAAATTCACACAACACTTTACAAGTATCTAGCACTACAACAAGATGAAACTAACTAATCACAACACTACTACAATTTAATGGATGTAGAGGAGTGTTCTTCTTTTTGCACTTGAGTGGATGAAGCTTTGGATCACTTAGAAACAAAGACTTATGAATTATATGATCAAATGATTTTTGAGATAGAAATGGAGATTAGATCAGAAGGTTTTGAGTGCAAAACGGTGAGAAAATTCTGTGGAATGAACCAGTATTTAAAGGGGAAAGATTTACTGTTCTGGAGCGTGGCTGGTCCCCTTAATAATTCAGGGGGGCGCCCCGCCAGAACGTTGGATTTTCTTGTCCATTAGTGGGGAAGGTTTTTTTGGATAAAACTTGCCCTTTTTGGTTGGAATTTTGAAATCATATCTTTGTAGTTTAATAAAACAATACCAAAAATGATTTACTAATATATATAAAATGTTAATGTCATTTTATAAAATGTTATGTGTTAAGAAAAGCCTTCCTTTGATCATGCAATGCATAAGATGCTAAGTTTATGCATACCTTAAGTGATATTAGTTGTAGAAGTAAATATTTGTTACTAAATACTTGTTTACATCATAATCTTGACTTAATTTAGTTTACATTTTGTGATTATCAAAACATAGAGTTATTGAGAAATATTAATAACGTTTTTAAACATTATTTATATCAACAATCTCCCCCTTTTCGATGATTACAAAACTTAAACTCATTAACTCAAAAATTAGTTTTTAATCAAGTATTTTAGTGAGTTTATATTTACTTCTCCCCCTTTTTGTAGAATCAAAAAGGTTATGCCGATAAATTTCAACCGTGAAATATTGACGGGATAAAAACTCCCCCTTGATGTGTACTCCCCCTCGTCTGGGGGCACCAAGGAGACGAGCTATGGAATGCTTGCAAGACAAACATATTAGAAGCACAAGTATATACATGCAAATATGTATAAGATGACAAGAATATAAATAAGCATGATTAAAAAGAAGCATTCATATTAAAGCAAAAGTTGTGTCAAGACACAACAATACAAGTAGCATCAAGAAAGATTACAAATAGGATAGCTACTACATAAACTATCAACTAGAATAATATTCCATCATGCAAAGAGTACATGGGCTTCATAGAGCTTACAAGCAAAAGGGTGGTGAAGACTTTATTTATTAAGCATATCATATGCTTAATTTGGAGAGCATGATGGTGATGGTGGAGAAATGGGTGAGGATTGTGGTGGGGGAATAATGGGTGAGGATGGTGGAGTTGGTGGTGGTGGTGGGTTGGTAAGCAAGTGTTCAATATATGAAAACATATATTGAATTTCATCTCTAAGATCAAAGATTATGGTATGGTTGTGGATGCAACAAAGGCAAGTATCTCCATGAGCTTCAAGTAAGCTCCAAGGTACGGGATTAGCAAAGATTTGTGGTGTAATTGGTGGAGATGAGACATGAGCATCAAGTGGTGATATTGGTGAGAGTGAGATGGTAAGTTGGGTGGAAAAAGGTTCTTGTGTAGGATGTGGTGATGATGCTTGTGGTGGTGACAAGTGTGAGTTGATGTAGTCATTGATTGATGAAGTTGAAGGTATGGAGGATGAGGAAGTTCCATGAGTAGAAGGTGTTTTGGATGGTGCATTAGGTACTCTTGGAGATGAGCATTTAGGTGGAGGTGATGGGGTTGTGTTATCTTCATTTGTTAAGTCAATGAAGAGTTATTTTGGAGGGATGATGACAATCTTTTGCTTCTTTGAAACCTTAGAGATGGAGGTGCTAGGTGAAGACATGATGGTTTGGATTGAAAGAGATGATGAATAATGAGATGAATATAGTTAGTTTGGAGGGAATTTATAATATGAAAGTGGTTGATTTAGGTAAAATTTTGAAATGGTTTAATAGGATTCTAAAATCAGTTGGGTCAAAAGAGGAAATGGTAGCTGAAACTAGAGAAAGAGGTCACAAGATGCAAAAGAAAACAGTAAACCTAGTTCTAGATGGCTGGTCCCCTTAATTGTAGGCTGGACCCCTTAATAATTAAGGGGACCGCCTAGGAAAATTAAAGGGGCCGCCCATCTGGTGTTTTCCAAGATGACCAGAAACCAAAAATTTGCAGAAATGGGTGGTTTTTCAAGTGTGTGTTTCCAACAAGCTCTATTTGAAGCATATACTCTAGGAATGAAGAAATATAAGTATGTATAAACAAATCATGCATGCAAACAAATATATTATAAGCCAAATTTAAAAGAAGCATAATATTAGCAATAAATAATGATCAAGATCCTAGCATGATAATAGTTAAAACATAAGCATCATTCAACAAATAAACTTGAAAGAACACAAGTATTTCCGAACAAATCGGACAAATAGCAAACCACACAAATGTCTAATAGAGTAATAATATTATTAAGTAGCAATACATCAACAACTCTACTTCTTCTTCTTGCCCATCATCTTCCTGAACATCTTTCCTACGGACTTGAAGCCTCCTCGAATTTCTTCATGCATTTGTTGTTGTTGGTTAATGATGGACGTTTGACGAGTAAAGAGGAGTTCATCGGTATGCTCATGAGGAAGAGGAATTTGATATTCGGAATAGTCAATATCAGGGAGATCATCAACAAAGGTTGTGGGGGATGGAGTACTAACACGTGAGGTGTCTTCCTCCTCATCATCATCATTGCCTCGATGAGATGTCGAACCACGAGGCATTGAGAACATAGAACTATAAGCTTTCCCTTTATCACTACGAGATCGACGAGTCCGGACAAGAGTGAGTTGATTCAAGGTGGGATGAATAAGCACATAGATATCACTCCGAAGATGTGAGTAATGTTCCATGACATGACCATAAAGTCGTGTAAGGAACATACCGTAAGGAAGGTTAGCATTTGGAGTGTTTTTGGCGGACATGATTCGATGAACAAAGAGATAAGCCAAATTGTAGTTCTCTTCAGCAACTACACAATATAACATGTGGGCGATGCTTGCCGTGAGATGATCACGGTGTCCGCCGGTACCAAATGCATTCTCGCGAATGAGTTCTTCCCAAATTTTCATATTGGGGCTTAGCTCTTTGAGAAGAATTTGATTAGCATGAATATCGACATTCTTCGACTTGATTTTGCGACTAGTCGTACCACGTTCTAGTTCAAGAAGTCGACGAATGTCTTCAGGACTAGGAATCTCAGAATAGTATGGGCCATCTTGAGAACGATTTCTTTCAAGTGATGAAAGATCCCATTCATTTGAGAATACGGCTTGGCCGTTGTATGGGATCCTGAGAATTTGCCCAAACGGGGCAAGAGTAAGAGTGATGAATTGATTTTGGATCATGAAAGAAATAAGGAGATGGCCAAAGGGATCGGATTGCACCGTCACTTGGCTATAGAAATCAAGGATAAAACGGGGAATGATTGGTTCATTGATTTGGTAAAGACATTCAAGACGAATATTGGAGAACATTCGTTCGATTTGATCGGATTCATAGAAGGATGGATCGACAATTCTACCTTCGTGGATATTTCTATTTTCAATCGGACAATAGAAACATGCAACTGAAGGAGACATGCCGGGAGTAGAGGAAACTTGAGGAATGTATTGTTTGGCTTTTGAAACATCACCAACCGTGGTCTTAGGCATTTTCACCTAAACAATATAACGACAAAAATAAAATTAAGACAAAAAAAGTTAACATGCATATGTTATACATATATATATATATATATATATAATTATATGCAATACATGTGGAACGGAATTCTACTTCGACCAAAAAAAAATTATCCTATGAAGTAGTTTCACAATGTTTCTTGTTTTTAATTTTAAACTCGTTTAGAATGTATCTTATGATGTCAAAGTGTAGTTGTGTAATAGGTTCAATATAATATCAATATTATCCAAATATCACTTTAGATATCATAATTCATTTCAAAATTAGGCTAGATATATATTAGATTATATATCTTGTTTTTTCTTAAGAGTTTGACTAACATAAAACTTGTTTAAAAGGTTAAAATATGAATTTTGGTTTTCAAAATGTCTTTTTCAAGATAAACCAAACGCTCCCTTAACTAGATGAGTATTGCTAAAACATCAATATATATATTGATTATATATCTTGATGACATCTATAGATTCGAATTATGTTAGTAAGTTTAGTGAGCTAGTTTTAAGTTTTAAATAAATACATGTAAGTATGATTTGTTCATGAAGCAAACACCCATATTGTCTTCATGAACCTTTTTATAATGAATTGAAAAGTATGTTTTGATTGTTTAAAACATTAAACAACTATAATGTAGTAAGTTTTAACGAGTTTTTAAAAGTTATATCAGCAATGTGTTTTTTTGAAGAATGAAATTAACAATGGTATATGGGCGATTGAAGATTTTGACAATATGATGTCTTATACTTAGTTTAGTTATTCAATTCCTAACTTCAATTTTACTAAAATTCGGATTAAAATAAATTGTAATGAAATATCTAATTATTGATTAGACACTAAATTAAATGAAATGTATGTTGGAAAACTTACAAAAGATGTTGTTATACATTTGGTTAGCGTTTGCCCCTTGCGAAACAACCCCGGATTGGTGATTTGGTGAAGGATTTTGGTGGTTTTGGTTGTTTTGGTTCGTTCACAGCAGTGGTGAGGGAGGAATTTATGAACAAATGGAGTGTTTGGGAAAAGATTTAAGGTGGAAAATGAGTTTGGAAGTATCAGATGGCCGACCCCCTTAAACATTAAGGGGACCGCCCCCGATTACAAGCCGATCCCCTTAATTATTAAGGGGGCCGCCTGCCAAAAATGAGAATTTTTGCGAATCGAATTCTGATAGTAAAATATTTTTATGTATATAATTAGATTTATGTTATATCGAAACTACGTTGGATTTTATGAGCACAAGTAAGGAGTACTTGACATTTTTTAATTAACATTTCGTTAATCAAGATATGTCTTGATAATTTTGGATAAAATGATCAAGATGTCAAGATTACAAGGGATTAGAGAGATGTGATGGAATGTGTGTTTATATCAGTATAAGTATATATATCCTAGACGAATACCCGTGCATAGCAACGGGATTTATCGTTTAGTGATAAAAGAAAGTTTATGGGTTATAAATGAAAAATAATAAAAGTTAGGGGTGGCAAATCTTGCTCAATTTGTAACTTTTAGGCGATTTTTGACACTTTTTTAAAAGTTTGAGGCGTTTTTTGCCCCCTTGCATTTATTTGATGGGCTCTTACAAGCAAAAGATAAAAACAGATATTATTAGATGGGCTTTTGAATCACACAATTCAACTTTCAAGCAATTACTCTCATTTTTTTTCGACCAATTCACTTGTCACTGGTAACTATAAAACATTACAACTATTTTAATTTTAATTTATCTCAATTATTAACTATTTTATGCATAATTATTTAATACTCTAATTAATTGATAGATATATTTAATTAGTTGCATTTTTATTCATTTAATACTCTATTTTTTTTTAAAGAAAAAATAATTAAATATAGTTAAGACTTAGATGCTTGTTTTAGCCCGAATGTTTTTAATAGTTGAATTATAATTTGCTCGTTTTAGCCCGTGCCAGTTTGGCCCGATTTATAATTTGTCCATTTAGCCTGTGCCCGTTTTAACCCGTGCCATTTTAGCCCGTGCCCGCCCGTTTTGCCACCTCTAATAAAAGTTTGAAGATTTAGGGATTAAATGTGTTGACTTATTGACTTTGTTGACTTATTGACTTTGATACTTAAGCTCATGTCAACATAATGTTTTGAAACCCGGTTGAACCGTTCCGGTTAAAAAATGGGTCGATTTAAACCGAGACATGCTTTTAATAACTGAACCCGTCGTGTCCAGTTTTCAAAACTATATGTTTTTCCCAGTTGAACCCGTTAGTCCGGTCCAGTTTTCAAAACTATATGCAACATCAACTTGTTAGCTTGTATAAAGTTTTGTGTGTTTTATTAATTTGTATAAAATTGTATAATAACATATACTTTTCATTTTAGGGTATTTTAAAAATAACATTAATTAGTGTGTTTAATTATTTTATATTTTATATTATGTTGTAGCTTGTTTAAATTGTATATTGTGAAAATTTTATTGTACTTTTTTAGTAAGGGGTGTTTTAATTGATTGTTTTTAATTTGATATAGATGCTTTTAATTGGTTGTACCACATGAATAAATTATTGTAATTTTAAGTTATGGGGTGTTTTAATAAGAGCATTAATTACACAATTCATTTTCTCTCACCCTTTTAGTATAGAAGGGCAAAATGAGGATTGACTGAAAATTCAGTTTTCCACTTTTCCCCTTTGACTAAATCTACATTATAAGTAGTTAAGATATATATATATATATATATATATATATATATATATATATATATATATATATATATATATATATATATATATAACAGGAGGTATTTGAAGAATATGCCACCTCATTACCCAGTCAATGCCCAGTAATTCATTATCAGCCATGTCATCAGCGTTGTCATCACATTCAGGCCATGTAAGCAATTTTTTTTGAGCATAAATTCGGATTTTACATGTATTAAAAATCGAAATTAAAAAGAACAGCTAGCAAGATTCGAACATGAGATGTATACTAACACGAACAAACATCTCAACCATTGGGACTATAGAACTTTTGTTATTCCCATTGCAAGTCAAAATTGATAAAGCCACGCAAACTATTATATCAACAATAATAACCCTAAATTAAAACCAAAAACCCATTAAAACATCACCTAACTAAAAACAAAGCCTAAAAATCACGTCCTTTTTTTTTTCTCAGCCCCTAGGTACGCCTTTTTTTTCTTTCTAAAAACCCTAATGATCTGTTAAATTTTTATAGGTATTGTTGGTTTTATATGAATCATATTACAAGGCATGTTCTTGGTGCGTGTATTTTCGTAATTATGTTATTTAATTTATGTATCTACTTATCATTAACGATGACCGTATCTGTTGATCATACTGAACTTGGATATCAAATGTTTATATGCCTTTTAGAGATAATATAGTTCAATACATTATATGTTTCAATTATGCATTATTTATCTTTGCATGTAGTTAGTTTAGGTATGTGTTTTTAATGTGTTTTTGTACAGGTTACTAAGCCAGTGGCGGTCTTTTGCACATTTACAGGTATTCTCAATTCCTTCTATAAGTTCTGGGAAACTTTTATTGTTTTCTTCTATGTCACAGTGATTAAGCTATATATTAATATAAGAATATGATTGAACTGTGACTATTGCATGTTACTTTACTTATATTCTTATATCAGACTTTCAAGGATACCTAAGTTCATGCATTATGTGGATGTAATGCTTACCATAAGTCATAATATGAATAGTTTATATTGTAGAAACTTTCCATGAGATGAAGAGCAAATGATAAAAGAGAAAAGAGGTAAGTGGATTTGCATGAGGCATGGAACCTATGTGCAGTGGATCCACCCTTTATATAATAATTAACCGAATTGTTATTTCTATAACCGGGCTTTTTTATTTACTGTGTTTTTTTTTCTGTGTTCAGTCCAAGGATACAACAAAATCCAGGCCTCGTGGTGGTGGTAGCACTTAAAGCCATGGTGGCAAAAGTGGTACATATCGTTATAACTAATCGATTTCATTTGTGGTCGGGTAAGTGTGACTTGTTAGTATCCAATTGTGGAAGCGTGATATCAGTTCACGAGATGTTTTTTTTGCTTTTGCCATTCATCTTGGTTAATAAGCATTGTTGTGGTTAACATGTAAGCTAGACAAAGGCAATGAACATCTCACACACCCAATGTTGCTCGACCTACTTCTGCCATTATGCATGTGACTAGAGGTAAAACTCAATTTTGATTCTTTTATATATATATACGAATGTATCCAACCCTAGCCATGATGCAGATGGTGGCAAGGCACTTGATACTAACGTTATGTGAAGGCTTTGGTGTAAATGTTGGTTTTCGTGGTTTTGAGTATTGAGTTTAGACCCATACATAATCAAAACGGTTCAAAGTAGGTAGCTTTTGCACTATGCCAAACACTATAGTTTTTGTATCATAATTAAAATTTTACATGTAGAGTGAAGAGCTGGTTGAAAAGAATTGTCAGGGCAATGTACTCAGACCTTCCTATTCATGGGGCCCCGATTGTTGCTAATGTTGTAGGAAATACTGATTTCTTTAACGAATGGAAATGATGGCTGGAAGGATCAAAAGCGTGAGACAAAAGCTATATAATAAACCCTCAGCAAAGGATAAGAGAAAAAAAAAAGACTGGTCTTTCGTTCTTAAGCAAATCGGCATGTTTTCTTTTACGGGTCTGAACAAATATCAGGTAAAGTTCCGTAACCAAAACGTCACCTCTTTAGTCTTACATAGAGGTAGCCAATGTGGCCCACTTATGAGTGAGTTGATTTGGGTCATGTTTTCCTTAAATATGATCACCATGAGACTATATTTTTTATCTAACTAAAGGTCTCAAAACTCAAATCACCATCTGACTATATTTTTCTCTTGCAGCCCGCTAGGAAAGTTGATATGATGAGGATGACACTATATATTGTTGGTTTTCTCCTAATATACAGGTAAGTGTTTTTAGTGCATCAATCATTTTATTAACTTGGTGAATTTCTGATTAATGAGTTTGATCTGAAATAAGTATACATTAAAATCACAGTTTCAACACATTGCAACTTAAGTGGTATATCAGAAACCAGCTTAACTGTTATGTCATCTATCTCATTATTTACTTCTGCAGTTGTAACAAGCGACCCGAAACGCCCCATTAATGATTCAATATATCTCTTTTACATTGAGCAGATATATTGAATAGTGGCCATATGTGCAACATGTGGTTGAACGGAGGAAAAACGCTGAAGTAGAGGTTGATAAGAAGAAACAGCGCGAGACAAGCAGAAGTGATGATATTGTTGCTGTGTTAAATGATGTTACAGATACGCTATAACCATAGGGCGACCAGATACACTATAAGGACCCTGATGGCAAGGGATTCCAGCATGTGAGCAGGCGGATAAGTTTCCACTCCGCGCTAATTGACTGTTTAGAAACTAACTATTTGCAGTTTTATTCATTATAATAGGTACAACACATATCATTAGCACAACAAGTAGAATACTTTTCTATGGTTCATGGCAAACTAATCTAACAACTCGGACAATCGGGTGCCCAAATGCACCTATCACAATCCGTATTCAGAATCTTTACGGGAGACAACGATATATCTTTACGGGAGACATTACACCCCGCAACAGTTTGTTGATCTTATGCTCTCCACAAATAAAGGATTACTCAAGGTACCAAAATTTTGTAGTGAACAAGTTAAATATTTTGAATCTTTGAATGATTTTTTCGAATGTGCATGTGAATTGTACAGATGTTGTATCGATTGGGTGCGCGAAAAATGGTCGTCTCAGGAGTTGGGGCAATAGGCTGTTATCCAGCTCAAAGAAAGACGAATAGCACGGGTGAATGCATTGTTGAAAGACGAATATCACGGCAATAGTTGTCATTAACGACATCATTCTGAGTGGTCCAATTTATGGTACTATTTAATCAAGTGTTCATCAGCTAATGTATCTGACTGTTTACTACAATATAAATATGATGATTTGAGCTTACGATTTACGGTTGATTATAGGATTTATATAAAAGAACCTTGCTGCGGATTTGAGAACAGGATCAAGATCTTTAGCAAGATTACAAGCTCAGAAAGAGTTCCTAAAAGCAACTTCTTTAGCTACAGATACAACTTTTGAGACTAAAGACTTTATCACTGACCTTCATGAAGCTTTCTTGAAGTTCATTACCATGTATCCGAATTACATGTCATCAGAAATGATTGATCAGTTAAGGGTTGATGATTACTCACTCTTAACTAACAATGATTCCAAGGTGTGTCTTGATTATTGTGGATTTGGGGTAGAGGTCCAACTTTCAAACTTTTAGCCGAATCAGACCCTTTTAATACTAATAAGAGCCTATTAACAATGTTTGATCATGAGAGTCAGTCAGTTAATTGGATGGGTCAGTGTGCTAAACAGAAAGGTGATATGGTTCACATCATGTGGTTTAAATGGCTTACTCTTAAACCATGTTCAATCCATTTGAAAAAAAAAAAAACAAATTTTACTCAAGAAGAAAAGAAAGAAAGATTTATCTAAAGGTCTTTTTGTGTTTCCGGTTCAATCAAGAGTTACGGGTGCTAGATATTCCTATCAATGGATGTCATTTTATCAACAAAACAACTGGCATGTGTTGCTTGATTCAGGTGCATTGGGTCCTTTAGATATGGACTCACTTGGGTTATCTCTCTTTCGTCTTTATTTCATCATCATGTCTTTTTACAAAGTTTTTGTGTATGACCCTACTGGATTCGGATGCCTTTTAATAAAGAAATCTGTCATTGGAAGCCTTCAGAAGCAATCCAGCCATAGTAGTTATGGTACAGTGAGGATTAGTCCAGTTTTTCAATCATTTCAAAGCAATTCTACTTGTGGATTCCCTCATTTATCAAGGACAGAATATGATGAAGTAACAGCTTTTTCAGGTGTGTTCACTCCATTTTAGTGAGAGATGTGTACAAAACCTAGATGGGACATGGTGGCAGCCCTGTATTTGATGAAACTGATATCTTTTTTGTTACGAAAAGCCCTGTTGTGACTGATGATGATCATTAGAAATTTCACATTTATGTAAAGAAATGCCAATTGGGATTATATTATCATGGTGGATTAAATTTTTTAGATATAGAATATGTTACAAATGTTTAATCCGTTTTGACGTATACAAATGTACCCATTTTGACTTCTAGGCTTCTAGCAAGTTTTGACCGTTACCCGAACCTATACGACCCATCCATAATTAGAGAAGCGTATATAGATGGTGTTGGGCCCACAAACTTTAATTTATATTGATGATATGTTTCATTTCTGATTGGATAACCACTTCTTCTGGCATATTGTTAAGGTTTCTGATTTTGGTGTTGCTAGAGTGCAAAATAAGACTGGTGTTATGACTGCATAAACTAGAACTTATCGGTGGATGGCTACAGAGGTTAGTCTATACTAAACATTCATTATCAAAGGGATTTTTCAATCTAAAGAACTATTAAGAAATGATATAGGTTCAGATAACACATTTAAAAAAATACTCTAATTTTCTTAATATTTGGTTGTGGGAAGGTTATTGAACACAGACCTTACAATCACAAGGCGAATGTCTTCAACATTGTCCTATGGGAACTATTAACATGGAAGGTTTGATCTGATCATCCTCTAATTTCTCCTTTAATTAGTACTAAAGTGAAAATTTATCAGTGAAAAAACAAAGGTTTAATGAAACCCTCTTTGGGAAATTTATATGGACACTGGAACATCCATTCAAGAAACAAGGGTTCCTAGGGTGTTCAATGTATTTGCGTGCGTGGTTGTCTGATGGCTGCAATTTACTAACAGCAGCCAATAATGCACGCCCAACAACTCTTCTAAAAAGGAGGTTTGAGGTGGGATGTCGAGGTCACTAATCGTTTTGAATATTTGTCATCATAGATAGGTACAAATGCCTCTGAAAGTCGCACTCCATCAACGGAAGAGGGATGTTCTGCCTTGCCTCCGACTGTGCGACAACGTTAGTAGTGTTGCTTTCTGTCATTGCAATTTCCGTTCAGAGTATTTAAAATGGTTTTTCACAAATATTAATCAAGTAATTAAAATACATGAACAACAACGATTGAGGTGTAGTTTTTTACCTGTGGACAGCGCGTTAGAAATACAATCTAAGCAAATAATCCAATGAATGTGCACTAACCGTTTTATGTCATTGGCATCTCAGGCATGTCAGGTCGAGAGACTCGCCCTCCAATGACGAGTAGTATGTGTGTGCCGTCATCGCTAGAGATGCCGCATGCATGGTCAATTGAGGGAGCACGACTTGCGACAAGAGAGGGCCGCATGGGTATGTTCAAAAACTGAAGGTTATCGACTTGCAGCATGCTTCTTTGCCTATTCATTGTAAATTGTCATGTCATCAAGATGTGTCATAGTATCTCAACGCAACATTTATTTTTGTATATTTGCATAAATGGATGAGAACTTAGGATTGTTGTGCGTCTCTTTACACCAGCACCTCCTGTACAGCAGTGGGTCTACATCTTATTCAGGTTAGTTTTGGATTAAAAATACATTCAAAGATGGTTTTAATGCGAGTCTAAATGGGTCGAGTTGGTCTTTTTCTGTTTTTTTATTATAATATTGTTATTCTACTCTTTTAAGCTAATATTCTAATCTAACATTGTTGGACTTAAATTTAAGGTAGATTGGACTTAGGTATAACAGAGATAGTTGTGATGCTGCTAATGAAAGTGACTTTGATGCTGATGCAAAAGCACGGTTGTCTGAATGTGAGAAGCTTTATAACAAAGATGATCTCGAGGAAGATATCAACATGGTCAGGGAAGAGTTCGTTACATGAGCATGGATGTAGATTCGAACATTCTTACCGTGCTTAACATGCTAATGCAGCAACTCCTCAGAAATATATTTTAGCATTTTGTGTCTTACTCTGGTAATTTGATTCCAAGCGCAAGTTATGAGCCAAATCTGGGCAAACTATTTCTAATAAACCTGTTACATGAGCAGTGGTATATTTTGATTATTATCTGTTCGTAAGTGTTAATTTAAATTAATCTTATACTGCTTTATCTTCTGACTTCTGATATTGATGTGTTTCGTACAAGAAAAAGCACACTTCTGAATCATCTTTTTTATACAAAATTCAAGGAAATGAACGCTTACATGGGAAGGCATGTTCTAATCCGCTTTTTCTTTAATCATTTTGATGAGAAGTAAACTGGAGTAATTATTATAGCCTACGGTAGGCATGAGTTCACAAGACCAACTAACTGACTACGGATTACATTAGGAAATTAATGATATCTGAAAGATGTATGAAACAGATAAGTAGTGCATCAAATTTGATAAAAATGGGACGGGTTAAACACATCAGTTTTTTAGTTTGGGAAATACGTGGTAGACATACCTCTGTAGCCCTGCTATGATGCCAATGTACCTATTTGGCACCATAGCAGCAGAACAGCATGACGCGTCGCGTGTGTGTTTGTACAAGGTTTAAAATGTAGAGTTACTAATCATGCCTTTGAACACAATTAGTAGAACTCTCTTTTGTGATCTTCTTACTATCTATGCCCAGTGTTGCCTCCTATTTGGCACCATGCCACAAAAAATAGTTGGTGAAAAAGTGAAGCCTGCGTAAATATTAAGTCAAATAAGCCAACTAAATCAGCTATAAAACACACCGCCCAACAACCCGTAAGTTCACAAAGGAGTAACAGTTCGTCACACAATAATCCTTTTAGTATAACTTTACTTCATGTTTAGTTCCTACTTACGACATGTTACTTTTAATAGCCATCGCTAGATTTGGATCAAATCAAATCAATTCCATTCGCTTTGTAGTTATTGATTCTTACTCATTTTAGTATACCTATATAGCTTGGTCAAAGATTTCAGATCTGCACAAAAAATACTTTACCCAGATGCAGTTGTTTCTTCTATATCTGATTGAAGTAGCCAATCAAATTAGTTTTTGCTAATGTTCATATTATATGAATATGAATGTTATTAATTTGAATTAAGTGTATCTATGAAATTCAAATCCGTAAGCTACTTTTCAACTTGTATTTTGTAGTCAACATTAACTGTAAAACATTTAAAAACCGGACATTTATGATTTACTTTTAAAAGAAATGTATTAAAGTATCCTTTTGGTCTAATTATTGGTACTATTTCTATATAAAATATGGTTTACATGTTAGGTTTTTGAAAGCAAAAAAAAAAAATTTTAGCTGTTCGGAGATTTAAAAAAATGGCCCATTTGACCAGAACCTGTTTTGCCCGTTACCTGCCCTGCTCGACCCGCATGTTTTGCCCCTTCTATTTGTTTGAAATCTGGTGACAAACACGTTTGATGACACTCATTTAGCTACCTAAGTTCCATGATTAAGAGAGTTAATTAAGACAAAGTGTAGGATTGTAGTTTAGTTTCTACCTATTGTTAAGAAACCATAAGGATGTTAAGATTGCTTAGAAAGATAATAAGAATAAAGAAGACTTAATTTTAGTTGCAGGGGGCACATCAGTTTTACGTTTTCTTACTGATTAATAAAAATACCAATATTCTTGATACCGTTTCCTGATACTAACTCATGTGATTGATTACATGTAACCTTTTACACATTTGAAAGACTCAGCAGTAGATTTTTTATGACCAGTATTAACACATCATGCCATTCCTGTTTCCATGTGATCTTTTTAGCAAGAAGACGCACCTGAAGATACCAAGTCATTATCAATGGAAGAGTTAGGTCGTGAGATTGGTTCACGTTGGATCGGGAAAAGAAGTGAGCAGCAAGATGAGGATGCAGGTACTGCTAGAGATCACGAGGATGATGATGAATATGACGAGACATCTGATAATGCGCATTATGAGGAATCCGATGGATATGATACGGAAACTGAGGAAGACCATTCAAAATATGAGGATGAGGACACTGAAGACCACATGAATGGTGTTGGAGATGGAGCTGATGATCATTCCAATGATTCTCACAAATACGAGTCAGATGCTTGAGTCCTGTGGTGCCATTTTTCTAATTTCATAAGCAAACTCTGTAGCCCCTACAGATGGAGATGTATAGTAGGGGAAATTTTGAACATGAGTAATTCCTCCAAACAACAATAAGAATTGAGATTCTGCTGCTGATCATGTCTGGAAAATGTTGGCACAATGTTCTGATTCTCAGTAGGGGAGAGTGCATGAAGATCCAGTGCGCTGAGATTTGGAACAGACAAGGTCAAGTGAAATACATTAGTTTTCTCAAATGGGAGAAAAAGTCTACAATGGATAACAGGTAAGTTTTTACGCTAATAGAAAAAGTTGTATTGCACATTGTATGAAACTGATTATTTGACCTACAGAATATATTTATCCATTTTGCAACAATCAGATACTCATTACCGACAAGTAAATTCAAACAAAAGTACATCATTCATAAATTTAAAATACGAAGAAAATTTTATTTACCTTTAAAAGACGAATGGGTGGACTTTCTTGACCAGGTTGGGAATGTCACTCAAGATGAATCTCCTTGCTCTCAATTGCATTACGGATGTAAGGATACATGTTCACTGCGGTTCTTGAATTGAACACCAAATTTGAAGGTGTCAAACATACTTTTACCAATGAGGCCACCTCAATTAAATTCATCTACTAGAGGTTTATGTCCAAGCTTTTGCAGGACAGAGAGTGTCACAAATGGTTCCGTTGAAGATAATTTGAACTGGTCTACTGAATCACAGTCGATATGTGAAAATGATTTGGGAGATTTGTATGCATTTCTTTTTAGTTTTGGTGACTGTAAACCCATGCTCATGAATCCGTAGTGGTTCGTCAGCTTAGAAGAAATGGCAATTTTCGGTTAACTGAATCTTCAAAAAGGTTCTAATGATCTCAGAAATTTGTCAACTACAGATAATGGTCACTACTCGGGTGAAAATGAGAATGCAAATATTCAAAGGGACGGTCCGATGAGGGTAATCATATGAAGTCATGCTCACTCAGTCAAACATACTGAATTAGAATCTGACTCGAATAGAAAACTCATTCTTCATGAACCTAGACATGGTTCTTCGAGTCCATACAGGGTTAGATTTATGTCATCAACCCGAGCAGATATACAAATAGAACGATACATGTAGTGTAGAGGTATTAAGATATGTGGGTGGGTAAGGTAACATGTCAAATGGGTGGGTGGGTAAGTTAAGCTTCTTGTCTGAGTTAAACTATGCACATGCCTTCGTTAGTAACATAATTTAGATTAATGACAGTGTGGGGTATATTTAACTGCAGCTGCTAGGGTGCTCCTCAAGTCATCTAAGCCTTCTTTTCACAAATATATCAACAGCACGCCTCTTGTGGCTGCTGTTGTTAGCAGACAGTTCTCAGTAGTTTGTGTCATGTTTCAGGTAACTTTGTTTAGTTTAAATTACAATTACTGCTTTTAATATGGACATATATTATCTTGGTATCATGCATGATGTAGTATGAATTGGTATTTGGCTTATAATTGTAAACAAGTCCAAATCTATTTTATTGTCTAAAACGGTTTCGTTTAAAGCAGTGGATAATAATTTCATAGCATATAGGCTAAACATGCTAGATGATTAGGTGATATGCATACCACGTCATGTCAAACTAAGTTTTCTTATTGACTACTATTACTTTTTCATAAATGATTTGGCATGATAATTAAGTATGATGCCTTCTAGGAACAATGGAGGATTGGGATAACATTATTATTTTACAACGTTGTGATTAGTTCGAATAAGTGGTTTGCATATACTGTTATCACTTTGGATCTTTGGTTCGGTTGTCGTCTTTTCTTTTTGCAATGTGAATAGGCATGTATGTGGTGGTTTGATATCCACAGTCGCTATCTAACATTCTTAAACCATACCTCAAAGCTATTATTGTCATATCTTGTGTTTATGTTCAAATCAGGACTACTGATAATCAACGTGTGAGTGTGATAGGTAATGCTAACATGGTTCCGAAGATGGAACTGTAATAATACGGCAATTGTGACGGGTCCCCTTAGTTCAAAAGTCAACACCAGTCCTATTGCAAATTTCCCAACAAGAAGCTTTTGCACTTGAAGTTACCTCAAAAAATAAGGATTTACATGTTGGCATCAATGAAGGAGCCAAAAGATTAAAGACCAGGTTATTGAAAAGTTGTAACATATGTTTGTTAATCAATTTTCTACTTTCGATCACTAAATATCATCATTGCATAACCGATCGTTGTTATTTGTAAAGCTTATTATCTTAGAAAAGCCATAGTATTGGATCAAATTAATTCTTGCTGTAAACTTGGTTTCTTTCTTAGTTCAGTAGTATATGTGGCAAACATTTGAGATTTTGAGTTACATTGAATACTTGGAAACAAAAATTTGTATGTGTTATTTTGCAGGTTCAAGATATGGCATGACACTTTGTATATATGTAACATGAAGTAGTTATGGGCTTATCATGAACATTTTTCTTTACTCTTATCAGATTACCATTCATTTCATTTTGTTCTTTATTCACTGTATAAATATTTTATGATGTTCGTAATTAATTAATTGTTACTTAATTTATAAGGTGATGGCATTGTTGATAGAGTGTGTGGATGCTTTGCATGCAACACGGATAGTCAAGCTGGAATTTTGCATTATGGTTGGTTTGTTCTTAACAGGTAATAAGTGGAATAAAGTCACTGCATACGTTTCTATTTTTGATGTTTTCAATATATTGAATGAGATTTTCTTGGAACATTTTGCTTGATGACCGTTTATGTAAATATTATTTATAATCATTATATCTTCACTTTTTACCCAAAAGGGATTAGCATGTATCAACTTTGATAGTATGGGTTAGGCTTTTACCCATTTTGATTACTGGATTAGATACTTATCCATTTTATATAGTCGATCTATGGTTAATTTTCTTCGTTTTTAATGCACTCGATAAATAATTTGGATCTTTATAAATGTTAATGATCATTTATTTTCACTGTTAATGTATTCAATATAAAAATTGGTACGTTTATAACTTACTTTTATTAACAAATAAATTTCAATGATATTCACAAGACATGCCAATGTACGTCAATCTTACATTTAATTAAAAAAAAATTAACGTAAACAAATACAATTAAAAAAAAAGAAAGAAAGAAAGAATAAACCCTCCACGCACAAACGTAACAAGTGTTATGATTCTCTTCTTCCTCCGACTCTTTCTATTGTGTATATTGTAAGATTATAGACTCGACTTGTGTGCGAGTCGTGGATAGATGTGTTAGGGTGTATCCGGACAAAAGTGTAAGTCCGAGAAGTGTTGTATCTAGATTAGGACTTCTAATAGTTTGCGTGTTCTTACTATAACAAAAACAAAACACATACAATACATCCATATAAAAAATTAAAAAACAAAATATAAAACCTAAACAATAATTAAAACGAATTAACTACCATCTAACATTAAGTAACAAAAAATTACAAGTCATGCCCGCCCATCGGGCGGGCTTAGAAATCTAGTATATATATATATATATATATATATATATATATATATATATATATATATATATATATATATATATATATATATATATATATATATATATATTATATAGATTTACTATGTGTTAATGGATTATGGAATGAGAAAATGGAAGAGGCGGAAGCTGACGGCGATAGGAGTTTGTTTCATTCATAGTATATGTGTGCGAAGGTTCTTCTTTCTACTCTTTTTTAGATCCACTTGACTCACATCCCTTCATCATTATGAGTCTTCTAATAGCAGACATGAAAGATCTTCGAGTTGAACGTCAAAGTTCAAAAGAGCTAAAGGGGAAGGAAAAGGTTCGAAAATGAACAATTTCCTGGAGTTCTAGAAAGTCAACTAATGACGTATCTAGGTTATGTGCACACATATGTATATATATATATATATATATATATATATATATATATATATATATATATATATATATATATATATATATATATATATATATGGGTGTGTGTGTATGTATTATTTATATAGTATTATAAGTATATATATATATATATATATATATATATATATATATATATATATATATATATATATATGTATGTATGTATGTTCAAGAAGAAAAAGGAAGCAAATTATATCTACGCAAGCAAAGCAACAAAGAAAAAATTATCTACGCATGGCAATGAGTAGAGAAAGAATGACGTACCCGGCGGTATTCAAAAAAAATCTTCTAAATCTTGAAGATGATACATAGACAATGCAAAAGTCTATAGCGATAGAACTCCAAGATAGTGATAAGGAATGTTGATCTAGCTATTTGGTCCCCATTGCCTCTTTGGTCCAAAGTTGTTTGGGTCAAACATGTTCAACATTTGGCTAGGATGCATGAAAGGTGGTAGTATTCCCCAAGGGTTGTAACTTGGTTGATAGTTCCACATTTGATTACTAGGGTTGTTGTAGTTTTGTTTATTTTGGTTTCTTCTTGGTTGAGGTGTTTTAGATCTAGGATAAGAATTATTTGGTTTCCTAGGTGGTGGAGTTTTAGATCTTGTTTTAGGTTTAGACGATCCTATATTGGTCTTTAAAGATGGTTTATAAAACGGTTTTATTTCTTCATCACTAACAAGAGGTATTTTCTTATCATTTATGAGTATGTATTTGAGATGTTTTTCTAAGGATGTTGGTTTACTAGATTCACTTTCAAAATTAACATTTTTTGTTTCACTAGATGAAGCTTCAATTGGGTTAAATCCTAAACCGGTTTTGTCTCCGGATATTCTTTGAATGCTTATTATTTTCTTAAGTGAGTTACTACTATTTTCAAATTTGTCAAATTTACAAATTTCTCTTCTAAGTATTTCATTTTCACATTTAAGCTCTTGACATAATTTACATTCTTCAATAATTTCTTTGCCTTTCTCTAATTTATGTATCTTAATTTTAAGTTCTAGTATTTCATTTTCTAATTGGTTGTTTATATGTTTTAGTGATTTGTTTTTATTTATTACTTGTTGTCCTAATTTACATAGTCTATTATACTCATTATTTAAATCATTTTCGTCTAACGATAAATTTTCATCACTAAAATATTCGGTTTCGGAACGTACCTCGCTTGATGATTTTGCCATAAGATACTTCTCTTCTTTTGTCGTTTCTTTCTCCTCCTCATCACTATCACTCCAAGCTCCTCCAACAAATGCTCTTTGATTTTGATCTTTTGACATCATTGGACATTTTCCAATGAGATGATTTGGATCACCACATTTGAAACACTTTCTTTCATTCTTGTTATACTTGTCATCTTTATTCTTTTGAGATGCTCTCCTTTTATCGTGTGGTTTTCTAACGAATCTTCCTTGCCTTTTGAAGAATTTCTTGAAATCTCTTACGGCCATGGCGTATTCTTCGTCATCACTTTCGGAAGATGAGCTATCTTCGTTACTAGATTCCTTTCTAGCTTTCAAGGCGATTGACTTGCTTTGCTCTCGTTTTCCTTTGACCATTTCGGAGTCCTTCTTTATAATTGCTTCGTAGACTTTCAAATTTTCAATTAATTCATCAAGTTGCAATGTTGACAAATTCTTTGATTCTTCAATATCCGTCCCTTTAGCTCGCCATTTTGGGTGAAGGGCCCTAAGAAACTTCCTAACAAAATTCTTACTAGAAAAATTCTCATCAAGTGCTTTTAAACTTGTGATGATAGTGTTAAGTCTAGCGAAAGCATTATCAATTGATTCCTCTTCCGGAATCGTGAATTGCTCATATTGTTGAACAAGTAGATCTATTTTATTATTTTTGACTTGACTATTACCTTGGTGAGTTATTAATAAAGAGTTCCACATTTCTTTTGCGGTTTCACATATAAAGATCCTTTTGTACTCTTTACGTGGTAGCGCATTAAAAATAACCATTTTGGCTTCATCATTTTTAGAAAGTTTTCTTTTTAAATCATCATTTTGTTTTTCAAAAGGTACGATTTCATCTTTCTTTGTTTCGGGGTTATTTTGAATAGGTAAAAATTCACCATTAGTAATAACATGCCAAAGATCTAGATCTTTTGACTTCACATAAGTTTCGAATCGATTTTTCCAATATAAATGTTGCCTGATACCACTTGTAGGAACATAAAGATGACAACTTTATCACACACAATAAGCTTTGGTGACTTGATATGTGAAGTATGTTAGAGAGAGAAAGAAGAGAATGTAGAGAAAGAAAGGAGAGAGAATATTATTAGAAAAACATACACACTTACACACACAAGCACACACCTCAAATGAGCTTTGAGGTGTTTATATAGTTGGTTACATGAGATGCCCTAAGGCTTTGTATGGGCTTTGTCATGGGCTTGGTAATGGACATGGATTTCTTATCCTTTAAAAGGCTTACACATTTAACTAACATCATACTAGCTTACCAAGTCCTTAGCCCATTGACTTTTCTAATAACAAAAACTACGACACATTACAACGTTACAATATATGAGAATGACCATCACTTTCTAATATAATTTTAATGCTAACAATATCCCCCTAAGGGGTGGTCATTCGAATGATGCTCCACGTGATTAGGTCTTCTTTGTTCTTTTGTTGTTGACCATTGTGTGTCGTAGTAGAATAGTCATTAGTCTTTGTTCCTTCATGCTTTGTGATCTTTGATGATTGTCTTTTCATCGTTCTTTGTTCTTTTGTGATGTGGAGCAGTCTGCCTTTTGTCACTTTTGTGTCTGTGGTGGTTGTCCGCCATTCGAACATGCTCATACATCTTTGGACTTTAGCTTTCACATGCACGTAGTTCCCTTTCTTTCACTTTGAAAACAGTTAGCAATAAATCAACCGGTACTTACAGATAAGAATTAGAGATCGTCAACAGCATAGTGTGAAGACTCTTTCTAACCCTTACCAAGGCCGTTCCCATTTCGGATACTCTTGAGAGAGCTTACGAGACCTACTAAGTAGCTCAACGAATGGGTGAGTCGCTGGGGATCACTCCACGACTATAGACCATTTGAAACCACCGCGAACACTAAGCGTAACCCATAAAGAATTACCGAAGTGACCTGCTGTCAGGGCTGATTGATGTTGACCCTGGCAAGAATTTCCATTCAATCATTGAGAATCACAAAAGTGAATCCTCTCATAAATGTTCTGGCAGATTGCTAAGATCTGCGTAGGACTCTAAAGTTTACATATGGCGTCCTTAATGATGAACAACCAGTGTAGAAATATCATGTGTTCCTATGAGATCTTTTGATGAATCTCGGAGCTCTAGACTCGATAAGTGCACATTAGGTTTCCTATGCGGAGATTAGGGAGAGGTCTCCTGCTTCAATATCAACCATCTCTAAGAGACAGGTCGATAGATTACACCGGTTCCCCGTGAGAATGAAACAAGCTCTTTTAAGAGAACTTGAGTGGTTAAGAAGGTTTAGTGCAGTGCGTCACTGGGTCCATGATGCCTTTGTCTTCAATACCGGTGTCATCTTAGTAACAACCAGTGGCATACGAATTGTACCCGGTGTCTGCCCTAAGGTTGAACATTTGGAGGGCTATTTCTTTTCACCCTTTATCATAACTTTTCTTTTTAAATCTTCAACCCCTTCTTTCTCCTTTCTCATTTTCTCCTTTTTTCAATCATACCTAAGGACTTCTAATTCTAATCTATTGGAATTGTCCTTGGGTAGATCCCTCCGGCTCTGGCGGATCATAGGACGGTTTTCCCTAACCTTAGTCACCTTATAACACCATGACTATCCTATCATTGCCATGAAACCATTAATTGAAAATCTCTCAAAGTGTTTATGATAATAAAACACATTGTTGTTACCACTTTGAGAGTTTTTCATTTCTTTTGAAGGACTCTCCCTTCACATGTGCTCATGAATTTTTTAGAAATTTGCACATGCGTGAGGAGTTTGCACTTTTTGAATTGATCCACTTTCAGTGAACATGACCGATTCGAGAAACGCTTACATCACTAGTTAGACTAGCTTGAAATTATTACCCGTCCTGGTCAAGTCCAAAGAAAATCTCTCGATACGGTACACTCTACTCAGACAAGTCCTATTCGAGACACGCTTACATCACTAGTTAGACTAGCTTGAAATTATTACCCGTCCAGGACAAGTCTTTTCGATTACTGACATTTTAAGCTTCGTCAATTCATTGGTTATATCTGAGTCGAGCTCTTTTGAGATTCAATCACAATCTTTACACATTTTGATCACATTTTAATCATGTCTTCTCCCCCTCAAAAATAGCATAGCGTGATATTTTTGATATCAACTAATTAAGAAAGAGCTTTTGGAGAGAAAGACAGATTTTGCATGAATTTAGAACATTTTTGTTTTAGTACTCCCCCTTTAATGATAGCACATTTTAAAATCAATTAAGGGTTTGGAGGAGTTATCTTGAGCACTAATTTTGAGAGATTTGGAAAAATCTTTTGAACAATTTTGAAAAAGTGTTCAATAATTCTATTTTGAAAACGAGTTTTTGTTTGAAGTCTTTTTCGTTTGTTTAGACACGAACTTTTTTGAAAAAGATTTCGTCTTTGAACGTACGAGTCCTTGATTTGAAAAATAATCAGAAGTCATCGTTTAAGTACGGGTTTCGTACTGAAGTATACGAAAGCCATAGTGAAGAAACTTTTTGAGAAATGACATGTTTTAGAAAAACATTTAAAAAACTCCTGCTCAAGCATCTGTACATATCCGTATCATTGTTGAATGACATTTCTAGAGACGTATAGAATATCGATTTATACGAGAGACATGTCATGAGAAGAATATTTTTGGATTTTTTGATTTTATATTGTTTTTGGATTTTTGAAATTTTATATTTTTGTATTTTGTTTTTGTTTTTATAAAAGAAAAGGAAAATCAAAAATAGAAGATTGAAAGAATGATTTTATAGAATTTACAGAATTCGAGCCCTCTGATGAACTGGGTTCTGACATAGTTGAAGCACCTGCAACCGAAGACGAAGAGGTTTCACAAATAACATTGTTAGAAGGACATGAATCATCACTCTGCGGGTGTTGACTATCAACGGTTGTAATGGTTTCTACTTCCTTAACATGATGATTATCACTATTATTTGTCTTGGTGCAACTATCAAAAATCTTTCCTGTGGGAATCCATCTAAGACCAACTGTTTTAAAAACTTTTCCCGTAGGAATCCACCTAAGGTAAGATCTAGAGGTAGTTTTCTTATCAGATGCATCGGAAGTCTCAGTCTTGAAAAAACTACATCCTGTAGATATCCACCTATTAGGTTTCTTAACCTCTTGCTGCTTATCAACGGGTTTGTTTTGATTTTGTGTCTTAGTGGATTGTGTCTTGACACTTGATTTTCCTTTCTTGAGAAATTGTGAAATACATGCATCGTGATTAGCTGAGAAAACACATTTTTGACATGTAGGACAGACAAATTCAACATTCTTGTTTAACACAGCAACTTTAATTTTGTCACTACAGTCATTTGGAAATTGTTTTCTGTTCGAAAAAGACTCAGAATTTCTAGTGTTGTTTTCTACGTGCATTGAATTTTCTTTTTTGCAACTACTCTTAGATGCAGGCCAATCCCTAGTCTTTTGTTGATTGTTCCTAGGCAATGGTTTACTACTACTAGCAGTGCTTTGGAATCTTGTAGAATTCATCACACTAGGTTTTGTACCTAAAATTTCGTCTTTTCGAAGTTGTGCCTTTTTTCTAGATTCTTCTAGATGGTGATTTTGAACCATGTCATTAGAACCAACAGACTCTTTAACCGTTTTTGTGGTCACATGTGGTGTACTATTCCTAGAAGAGCCAGGTGTACTCACATTAGTGTTTCTTTCAACAACTAAATTTTGTTTTTCAACACTCATTTCAATTTCCTTTTTCTTGGGCAAGGGTTGTGGAGTGACTGGTTTTGTCAAATCCTTTTTCTCATCGACTTTTGGAGCAAACCGTGAAATTTACATTTTTGGTTTTTCAACCAATTTTGAAACATTTGATTTCTCCGAAGTTGATGGTTTTGCAAACCTAGTATCCACACCATTCCCTTTTATACTTTCAAGCTGAGCTCTCAAAAGATCATTTTCTTTTTTCATTTCCTTGTAGGCATGCTCATACAACAATTTGTCATACTTGCATTCCTCTGATTTTCGATCAAGTTGTTTGAAAAATGTCATGTTTTCTTTTTCAAGCTTTATAAGAGCATTTTCATGTTTTGAAACAATTTCGGAGGTTTCAGCTCTCAGTCGTTCTTCGTCTTGAACAGAATATGTTTGTAAAATGATGGACATTATATCAGTAGTCATAACAGCTTCGAAGAGAGAATCATTTAACCTTCCCAAATCATTTATATTTTCATGAGTTTCATTAGCTTCGTTTACCAGGGATTTGTGGTCCTTGACAAAGTCGGCTGTTTCTTTTAAGAAAACTTGTTCAAAATGGATTACCCTCTCACTGATGTTATTCAGTGGGATAGTAATTTCGTTTTCAAACACCTTTTTCTATTCGATATGAAAACTAGAATGCCAGTTGTTAATATTGATAGTAGTTTTAGATTCAAAAATATTTTGAAGTACTTGAATTCTCTTTTTAACGTCATCAAGAATGTCTCTAGCCTCACTTGTATTAAAAGTGTTGTTAGAGGACATTTGTTATATTTTTGAAAGAGATTTGGAAACAACTGTCTTTTCAGAAAAGAATTTCACGAATGGTCATTTTATGGAAAACACAGATGGTTCTGTTTGCGGAACAAAAGTAATTCCCGAAAGTTTGTTCAATTTGTTGTAATCAATGGGTTTCAAATTCTTTTGTTTCATTTTAGTAATGCTGTCTTCAACAAGTTCCATCGTCTCCACAGAATCCCGAACGACGGGAGGATCATGTTTGGTGTAAATCGCATTACCATTATACAAAACATTCTGTTCTTGCTAAGCTTTCTTGAGATTACAAGGAGTTTTGTTACCAAGAGCCATTTTATGTTTCGAATGGTAAATCGGATTAGTTTGATTTGAAATCATTTTCATTGTTTGACTTGACTGACCCGACTTAACCACTCGTTCCTCTAGATGTGCAATCATGTGTTCTGACTCTATGATTTCATCCAAGAGTTTATCTTCTTTCTTTGCAAAGTCCTTTTTCAACTCATCCATTTCTTTTTCAAGATTGGTATAAGCTGATTTTTGTTTAGAAAGTTGGTTTTGCAAATCAGAGATTTCCGCATTTAAGGATTTTATCTTCTTGAAAGAATTAACATCAAGTATATCAAACTTGATTTGCAAAAGTTTTTCCCTTGAAACGGAATTTTGATAACCAGTTTCTAATTCTGACAATCTTTCATTATGAAACTCAAAAGCTTTAACGTTTTTCTTGTAACTCTCAAGCTCAGCGGTCAATTTAACATTTGCGACCTTAACATCGCGATTGACCTTTTTCACTTTCTCAATTTCAATGCTACAATTATTCAATAATGATTCAAAGAAATCACGGGTTTCCTCATCATTAGCACCATTTTGTGCAACTTGAACTCCATTAGGATCCATATATGGAGTTTCATAGTTAACATTGCTATTAACTTGTTCCCCCACATATGTATCATAATTAGGTTCAGGTGGCACATAATGTGGCATCTCATGAGCAAACGGATTAGCATTATTACCATAATTTGGTACCTCATGGAATGGATCTGAATCATAAGTAGGAGGAAGATCAGAATCACTGCTTGATGTTGTTGCCTGCTGATTTGCCATAAAGTTGTAGGTTTCATTAAGATCTGCTGAATTTTCATTAATTCTTGTTGTAGCTCTAAACGCATTTTCCTCAGCAGTCAACGGTATTCCTGTTTTTTCTTTATTGGCTAGCATCAACAAGTACCGGATCTTTTCAACCTTGTCGAGATTTCTACCAATAACACCGCAGTGAATTTCAGATGTAGGTTTTTGAATCGAAGTCATAAAATAATCAATCCCATTTTCATTAAGCACATTCTGATTCACAATCTGATCCATTTGATTTCCTACATACTGCCCTGCATATTGCATCTGATTCCCCATCTGTATACTCGAAGCATATCCTTGCTGATTTCCAAAAACTTCACTCATTTGTCCTTCTTGCCCCATTTGTATACTTGGTTAAGCAAACTGCATAGTGTATGACGAAATCCATTGATTGTTGTTGTGTTGTTGGATGTTTAATGCCTTTAAGAATGAGACAACAGCATTGGACAAAGCACTTGTGAAGCTGTCATGGTGAGTTGCCATAGATGAATGATAAAGTTGATTCTTGGATCGTTCCAACGAAATAGGAGGTGTGTTTAGAAACTTTTAAGTGTTCTCGAAACTTTGAGGATTCTCGAAACTTGCACAGTGTTCTCGAAACTTTTTGAATCTCGAAACTTTCACAGTGTTCTCGAAACATTTTGAGTGATCTCGAAAATTTCAATGTTTTAGAAACTTTTCAGTGTTCTAGAAACTTTCAGTGTTTTAGAAACTTTTCAATGTTCTAGAAACTTTTCAGTGTTTTAGAAACTTTTTAGTGTTTTAGAAACTTTTCAGTGTTCTAGAAACTTGGCACCAAAACTTTCTAAATTATACAATTAAGAGAGTATACCACGAGTCGAAGTATTTTCTCACTTATATAAGCAAGGGAAACACCGAGTAAGCAACGGGAGCAAGTGTGTTCTCGAAACTTTGTGATTGAGAAAGATGGTACAAGTGTGTTCTAGAAAGTTTGCTAGAATTTTGGATTTTACAAAAAGCTCACCCAAATGAAGTTTGTATTCCAAGATTCTTGTACTTCTAGTTATAAAAACACCAAAACTTTAAGAAAGTTGCAAACTTGATGATTTTTATGAAAATTTTTTGTGTTCTAGAAATTTTGCTAGAATTTTGATTTTGCTAAAACCTCATCCAAATGAAGTTTGTATTTCAAGATTCTTGTACTTCTAGTTATAAAAACACAAAAACTTAAAGAAAGTTGCAAACTCGATGATTTTTATTCTAGAAAAACAAGTACAAAAGCAAAATTCGAATTTTCAAGGTTAAAACTTTCAAAAATGTTGAAACTTTCTTGTTAGAAAAGGTTTATAACACTAGTTTGTAATCAAAAAAGTGTTTAAGACCAAGAAAAACAAGAAAAGTAATGAACTTTTCTTAACAAAACGTGTAGAAAGCTTAACAAATACGAAACCAACAAACTCCCAACACTCCTAAATCATTGTTTGGCGATTGATACCACTTGTAGGAACATAAAGATGACAACTTTATCACACACAATAAGCTTTGGTGACTTGATATGTGAAGTATGTTAGAGAGAGAAAGAAGAGAATGTAGAGAAAGAAAGAAGAGAGAATATTATTAGAAAAACACACACACTTACACACACAAGCACACACCTCAAATGAGCTTTGAGGTGTTTATATAGTTGGTTACATGAGATGCCCTAAGGCTTTCTATGGGCTTTGTCATGGGCTTGGTAATGGACATGGATTTCTTATCCTTTAAAAGGCTTACACATTTAACTAACATCATACTAGCTTACCAAGTCCTTAGCCCATTGACTTTTCTAATAACAAAAACTACGACACATTACAACGTTACAATATATGAGAATGACCATCACTTTCTAATATAATTTTAATGCTAACAATAAAAATCCATCACTTTCAAATAGTGGTGGTCTTTGCATAGATTGCCCTTCTAAATATTTTTCAGATTCCATAGATCGTTACAAGTTTTAAAATACAATATATTTTAAAGATCTTGCAAAACCTGGCTCTTGATACCAATTGTGGAAAACTAGAAGCGGGGTTGATGATGAGGCGAAAAATGAACCACTTTTAGGGGGTCATTTAAGCTCGGAATTGAATTTATTTGATCAAATATTACCCTAAATCATTCCTTTTGTGATTTTAGGTACTTTGGGAGAGAAATATGGAAAAGGAAGCAATTTGGACGTTTTTGGAGCATAAAAGTGAAGAAAACGCCAAAGACTTAATTTTCCATGCTGAGAACAGTACCTGACGGCGTCAAGAGTAAGATCCTGATGGCGTCAGGAGTAAAAGTGGTGACGACCCAGTGCAAACCTGACGGCGTCACAACAAGGGCGTCAAGAGTTAAAATCATGACGGCCTGCATAAGGTGTACACATGTCGGCGTCAGACCCAGATCTAGGCAGTCCGAGGAACTATTTGGCGGCGAGATGACGGCGTCAGACATTTGTTCTTGACGCCATCACATTCTAAACTCTATATATAGTTTTCTATTTTTCATTCATTAGAGAGGAACTTGTGTGGAGAAACCCTAGGGCCGAACTTTGTGAACCCTAGCTCGTATTTTACAGTATATTCAAGGGTTTTCAACCCTTGAATCCTTTCATGTGCTATTGAGATAAGTCTTCTCTTAATTCAATCAATATGTCTATGTGTTGGTTGTCTATATCTTGTGCTTGTCTTGATTTCAACATGTTAGGCTAGATTTATCTTGTGTTTGCTTGGACCTAATGAAACCTAGATGTTAATTATGTGTTGATTACTTGTTTATGGTTATATTGGATGAATGATTTCAATGTTAGGCTTAAGAAAACTGGCAGATCTCCATTGTGTAACATGCTTGAACGTCTTAAGAAACATGAACCGATGTGTACTAGGTTTTATTGGTTGTATTTAATGCATGAGTAAATTCTAATGATCCCATGTTAGGAGCTTCTTAGCCGGCTCGACATAGGAGTGAAGTAGGCACTCATAGGATTTGGGAAGTAAGTACGCCACCCCATGAATGGTATTAAGGAATACAATCCGTTATCCATGCAACTATAACAAGTAATTAACGTGTAAAAGATATCTAGGGAGTAGTGAAATCTAAGTAAACACATTTCTCCCACATATTGCTCACAACTTTAGTATAATTTAGTTTTATTTTCATTTCTAGTATTTTATTTTGATTGCATCTTAGTATTGGGTTAGTTGACTAGCAACTAATTCCGCCCAACTCCTTCAAACCCGAGATTTTTACTTGCTTTCAAAAAAATATAAAAATACAATAAGAATCATCCCTCATCTCTAGACCTAGTCTTTAGGTTTTCTAATCCTAGCGACACTATTCCTAGTTGAACGATCAATCCCCCGGTACTTGTCATTATACTATACTACATCGATCAGGTACACTGCCTGGTGGGGGTTGTAAGCTTCTCGAGATCCCTCGAGAGGTAAAGCTTGGTACAATCCCTACGCATCAAGTTTTTGGCGCCGCAGCCCGGGGAATAGTTATTGTCTAGGTTAGAATTTCTTTTTATTAGGTCTACTTGTTAGATTCCTTTCTAGTAAGATTTTATTTTTATTTTTAGGTTCTCTTTAGTCTATCTTTTTCTTCGTGCCTTTGTTAGTAAATTAAATTCATTAACTATTCCGTTGACCATTATGGAAAACGCGAATCCACCCCTTTCCCCTAGAGAAGTGGCTGTGTTACGTGAACAAATTGAAAGTGAGATTAGGGAACTTAGGGAGCTTAATAGGTTGATTAAGGTTGAGCTCGACCATGCATTTAGTGACCTAGCGACCGCCTTGTATTCAAATGAGGACCTAGGGCCTAATGATTTTGTGAATGTTATTGAGGAACTTGAGGAAGGGGAAATAGATCTGAAGCTAAATGATTATTTTAATCTATACCCCACTAAGGAGGAGATTGCATATTATAATAATCTTATTGATGACCCTCGATCTCCTTTTACTAGAATCGAACCTAAGATAAAGAGAGGCGACCCTAAGAATGCTAAGATACCATGTATGATTGGGTATAGACACGTTGACAATGCTTACATTGACTTTAAATCCCCAATCAACATTATGTCCTCAAGTGTTTATAATGATATAGTGAAAACAAGACTTGAACCTAGAAGAGATCCCAAATACCCCGGTGGAGTTTGTAACTTTGTCGGGAGAGTTAAAGGTCTACATGTCTTTGTTGGGAATTTCACTTATATCACCGACTTTATGATTGTGGAAGATCTTGCTAATGTTATTGATTGTCGATTATCTAATGTTGTGTTTGGTAAACCGTTTGTTGAGGAGTCCAAGTTAGAATATGATGAGATAGAAGGGACAATCCGATTTGCAAGTAACACCGATGGGATCACCTATCGGATGCCCAATAGAATGAAAGAATTTCGCTTTATATCCCGATTTGACAAGGATAACATTGGTGCTTTTGAGGACATCAATGAAGAGGATAAGAAAAAGGGCATGGATTATGTATGGGAAAAGAGGAGTCTTTTCTACAAAGATTGCTTGACTCTAGGACCAAAGTATAAACTCGATAAGGAATTTGCCCATAGGATTATAGGAGCAATTGAGAAAAAGGTGATTGGTTTCTACAAAGAACATTTACAATCAGAGAGTGAAACCAACGATGAGGTCACGTAGTAACCAATGACCTTGAGTCTAGCTACAAGACTCGTAAATAAAGAAAAGCGCTTCTTGGGAGGCAACCCATGTTTTGTGTGATTTTTATTTTGTTTGTTTGTTATTTGCTTCCGTATGCATGCTTAATTTTTATTGTTGGTAGATCATGTTTCTAAACTAAATAGTGGAAATACTTTACTTTGTTGTTTGGCCTAGTCTTAACTTCACCCAAAGGTATTTTTGCAAAAGATAAGTGTAAGGGGAAACCCCAAATATGTTTTTAAGAAACAAAACCGATCATGATTCTCCACAATATTAAGTGAACATGTATATTCATATTTGTTAGAGTCAAATGCTTGTATCGAGTCATAATGATGTTTTGCAGGATTTTTCAGGAAGTAAGACCAAGTTTTTCCAAAAATTTTCTGGAAACTTAACATAAGAATTTCTGCAAGTCACTTCTGACGGCATCACGAGTTTACTCTTGACGGCGTCACGTGTAAAAATCTGGAAATTTTACCAGTTTTGTTTTTCTAACGGAGTCTTAAAGTTTTTGTTGAATTATTAGTTTTATAATCTCCAGGAAATCTGCAAACATCGTTCCACAAGCATTATATCTTATTTTGTTTTCTAGGATTTATTAGTATATGTAGATTGCCGCCGATTTTATGCGAGGTTGCCTTGTCTATTTTCTCAGGATTTACAGGTTATGTATGACAAGAAGATGATTTATTATTATGGAAGGGAAGCTTTGATTGTTCATTTTCTTGGAGGAAGATCTAACCTGGCCACCTTATTATCCATACTAAGCAAATCAGGGGAGTATTTGATTTTATTCTTTTTACTCATTTCACTTTTACATTCTTTATTTGAACATTGGGGACAATGTTCATCCTAAGTGTAATGGGAGGGTAAAATGATGATACCTTACAGATACACTTTCGCTTGAGTTTGTTTGTTTAATAGTAGATGTGTAATAAAACTATGAGAAATACTTGTTAGTGTAATTTTAGCGCCAAATTTAAAATTTTTTACCACATTTAGGAGTGAAACTTTAGCCATCGCAAGCGTCTCATGGATAGGAGATTGTATGACTAGCACATAACCGTATCATTCAGAAAAATTTTCCACCCAAATATGTGAGGTACACCTTTAGATTTGATAGGAAAAGCATTTACTATTAGTGCTTATGAGTGTACCGGTAGCACTTAGATTCTAGAACTTGCGTTAGTGATGCATCCCGAGACCGCTAGTGAGACTACATTCGTATAGTAGGATTTACTACATGATAAGAGGCATTAGGATCACCCTTGTGTTAAACCCGTATCATAATTACTTGACCATTTAAGTCATATTACTTGGCCAGTTAAGTCAATTAATTTTTCCCACACCTTAGCGTTGTACTCATTTTTAGTACACGAAACCCCTAGTACACTCCTCCGATCCTATCTTTTCGTTTCTAACTTTAAGCATCTTACTTAAAGGAAGAATTTGTTACACCTCACTTAAATGTACACCCAAATCGCCTTAGCCTTCTGTGTATGCACTCATCTTTAGTGCATTATTGTTACATGTTTAAACCCTTAGTTAATTATCTAATTGATTATATGGTTGCTAAGTCGAGTCTTATCCTTGTACATATTGTTTTGGGACGATTGGGACTCATGGGTAAAGTACTTATTTTATGGAGTAATGGGGAAGAACATCATATTATTACCCCCATATGTACGTTAATCTTAAAAGTACTCCAAGTGTTTTGATTTTCTTAATTCGAGTCATTAGATTAGTTTATTGTAAAGTATGTAAAAATTCAAGTGTAAGGGGAATGTTCATCCCCTATGATGTATTATTTTGGATGGTAGGGTAAGAGTGTATGCAAAAAAAAAAAAAAAAAAAAAAAAATATATATATATATATATATATATATATATATATATATATAGAAAAAGAAAAGAGAAAAAACATACGGACTACCATCCCGTTTCATTCTATGTTCATTTTATGTTTTTGTTATTTTCATTTATTAGCTTAAGTCGAGTCTAGTCTTGGTTTAGCAACGCCATATTGTACATTTAATTAACCAAGATTGTTAACTCGCCACTAGTAAAGACTGCCTATATAAAAAAAAACCGTTTATTCCATATCCCTACACCTAACGTTACAACCCTTTAAAAGACCTCTTTGATAGTTTATCCTAGGTGCTTACGCCATGTGGTGGAGGTTTGATCCTTTCCCAAGCCTATGGTAATCTATTTTGTTATGACAGGTAGTGAGAGATGTTTTCCATTTCCTTATTGTGATATATACTTTATTACACCCGAGAGATGTGAGTATCTAAACACTATTTGTGAGGTGCTAGTGTATGACCTCAGTGCTTGTCTTTGGTCTTTGGTGGAACGATTATTTGTTGTAATTACTTTTATATTAGTGTTAAATGACCCCTAACTTGTATTTTGACTAGAATAAAAGCGCATTTGCTTGAGGACAAGCAAATCTCAAGTGTAAGGGTATATGATGAGGCGAAAAATGAACCACTTTTAGGGGGTCATTTAAGCATGGAATTGAATTTATTTGATCAAATATTACCCTAAATCGTTCCTTTTGTGATTTTAGGTACATTGGGAGAGAAATCTGGAAAAGGAAGCAATTCGGACTTTTTGGAGCATAAAAGTGAAGAAAACGCCAAAGAATTAATTTTCCATGCTGAGAACAGTACCTGACAGCGTCAAGAGGAAGATCCTAATGGTGTCAGGAGTAAAAGTGGTGATGACCTAGTGCAAACCTGACGGCGTCACAACAAGGGCGTCAAGAGTTAAAATCATGACAGCCTGCATAAGGTGTACACATGACGGCGTCAGACCCAGATCTAGGCAGTTCGAGGAACTATTTGGCGGCGAGATGACAGCGTCAGACATTTGTTCTTGACGCCGTCACCTTCTAAACTCTATATATAGTTTTCTATTTTTCATTCATTAGAGAGGAACTTGTGTGGAGAAACCCTAGGGCCGAACTTTGTGAACCCTAGCTCGTATTTTACAGTATATTCAAGGGTTTTCAACCCTTGAATCCTTTCATGTGCTATTGAGATAAGTCTTCTCTTAATTCAATCAATCTGTCTATGTGTTGGTTGTCTATATCTTGTGCTTGTCTTGATTTCAACATGCTAGGCTAGATTTATCTTGTGTTTGCTTAGATCTAATGAAACCTAGATGTTAATTATGTGTTGATTACTTGTTTATGGTTGTATTGGATGAATGATTTCAATGTTAGGCTTAAGAAAACTGGCAGATCTCCATTGTGTAACATGCTTGAACGTCTTAGGAAACATGAACCGATTTGTACTAGGTTTTATTGGTTGTATTTAATGCATGAGTAAATTCTAATGATCTCATGTTAGGAGCTTCTTAGCCGGCTCGACATTGGAGTGAAGTAGGCACTCATAGGATTGGGGAAGTAAGTACGCCACCCCATGAATGGTATTAAGGAATACAATCCGTCATCCACACAACTATAACAAGTAATTAACGTGTAAAAGATATCTAGGGAGTAGTGAAATCTAAGTAAACACATTTCTCCCACATATTGCTCACAACTTTAGTATAATTTAGTTTTATTTTCATTTCTAGTATTTTATTTTGATTGCATCTTAGTATTGGGTTAGTTGACTAGCAACTAATTCCGCCCAACTCCTTCAAACCCGAGATTTTTACTTGCTTTCAAAAAAGTATAAAAATACAAAAAGAATCATCCCTCATCTCTAGACCTAGTCTTTAGGTTTTCTAATCCTAGCAACACTATTCCTAGCTGAACGATCAATCCCCCGGTACTTGTCATTATACTATACTACATCGATCAGGTACACTGCCTAGTGGGGGTTGTAAGCTTCTCGAGATCCCTCGAGAGGTAAAGCCTGGTGCAATCCCTACGCATCAGTTGAATAGTTCTACGTCCTTTTTAAATTTATTTTCAAAATCTTTTGTAACTTATAAAACCTTTCAATTCGATCTTATGTGAATTCAAGTATCAACAAATACAAGCAAGTCTAATCTAATAATGAAAGTATTGAAATAGAATGAAGAAAATATAGAGTTAGAAAGATCAAACCATAATACGCGAATTTATAGTGGTTCGGCTACAAGGACACCTTCCTTTCCCTAATCCACTCCCCGCGTACCACACTCGAGAGTTTTCTTCACTATGTCAACAAACTCCTTATGGCGGAGAAACCTTACACACCTTGGCTTACACCTATTAACGACACTAAGCTAAATGTCGAGTTCTAATCGTAGCTAGAAGCAATCTCACAACTTCTTCAAGACTTCACTCCTTCTTCATACCTTCACAACTTCTTCAAGATAGCTTCACACCTTTTCTTCTTGTCTACTTCACACCTTCTTCTATGCACAACTAAATCACAACAACTACACTACTTTACAACGCACCTAGTATCTACAATCAACAAATTCACACAACACTTTACAAGTATCTAGCACTACTACAAGATGAAACTAACTAATCACAATACTACTACAATTTAATGGATGTAGAGGAGTGTTCTTCTTTTTGCACTTGAGTGTATGAAGCTTTGGATCACTTAGAAACAAAGACTTATGAATTATATGATCAAAGGATTTTTGAGATAGAAATGGAGATTAGATCAGAAGGTTTTGAGTGCAAAAAGGTGAGAAAATTCTGTGGAATGGACCAGTATTTAAAGGGGAAAGATTTACTGTTCTGGAGCGTGGCCGGTCCCCTTAATAATTAAGGGGGCCGCCTTATGAATTAAGGGGGCCGCCCCTCCAGAACGTTGGATTTTCTTGTCCATTAGTGTGGAAGGTTTTTTCTGGATAAAACTTGCCCTTTTTTGTTGGAATTTTGAAATCATATCATTGTAGTTTAATAAAACAATACCAAAAATGATTTACTAATATATATAAAATGTTAATGTCATTTTATAAAATGTTATGTGTTAAGAAAAGCATTCCTTTGATCATGCAATGCATAAGATGCTATGTTTATGTATACCTTAAGTGATATTAGTTGTAGAAGTAAATATTTGTTACTAAATAATTGTTTACGTCATAATCTTGACATAATTTTGTTTACATTTTGTGGTTATCAAAACATAGAGTTATTGAGAAATATTAATAACGTTTTTAAACATTATTTATATCAACAATCTTGGTCCTCTATGCGTCAGCACACCCTCTCCCGCTCCAGTGCCGAAGCTGAATATCGGGGTGTAGCTAACATTGTGGCGTAGACTGCATGGCTTCGCAATCTGCTTCGTGAGTTACATTCTCCTTTATCGACTGCCATTCTTGTTTACTATGATAACGTTAGTGCCATTTCTATGTCTGACAACCCTGTTCAACATCAACGGACGAAACACACTAAGATCGACATTCACTTCGTCCGTGACTTGGTTACCGATATCTTCACCAAGGGACTACCCTCGGTTTTGTTTGAAGATTTTCGATTCAGTTTGAGCGTACGACCTCCTCCCGCTCCAACAGCGGGGGGTATTAGTCGATATATTTACATAGCTATTAGTTAGTATTTGTATTAGGCTTGTTTGTATGCTTCTAGGCCTAGCCCACTTCTTACCTCTAGAATTCTCTATGTAAATTAATATATACGGTTATTTTGATCAATGCAAATCAAGGAAATCTATTAGCTTTCTAATAAATTAGGACATACAAAGAGATGGGATTCATACATTATATAAGAACGTTCACAATTTTATTTTTCTTTGTTTTGAATGGCGAAATTATATTAAAAACTAGTAAAAAGCTAGAAAAATAATTACAAAATAGGAACGATTAAAGAGTTTTGGAGCCAAGTGTTCAAAGAAAGGAAAGACAATTTGTTTCTAGTTGAATAGCACCTACAAGAACAATCAACAATCTTTTCCAAAAAAATATTGCGTGGAGGTAGAGTAGAGCCGAAGATCGATCATCTCGGTACGGAAGTTCCAGAAGGACCAGAGGACACCTCCACAAATAATTTCCAAGATAGTTTTCCCAGAAGACAAATGCGCGTCTCATCTAGCCAATTGTATATGTCATAGAGGGTAGAAGGAAAGGGAATATGCGTGTATTCAATATAATATGAATAACTCATGCCAGCCTTCAATATAAAATGGTTGGTAGCACAAATGAAAAAAGTCAAATCAAATTTGTAACACAATTAAAACGAGCAACACTTCGTTACTTTTTTTCACGCTTGATTAACTAGTTGTGTATAAGGTTATTTATTTCATGTGCAAAACTTTTTAGTGTATCAATGGTAATTTGAAAGAATAGTGTTCGGTTTCTATTTCGGCTCACAGATTTTTGGATTCTTGTTTTCCAACATAATTGCAGATGCAAAAGATTAAGCAAAGGTACTATTTTGCAAACAAACAACATCAACAAGTCCAACAAACAAGATCAACAATATGCTGTCAAGTTATCATATGGGCTTTTCGGTACTCTAGGAACACATGTTTCGTTATTGTGTATATTGTTTATTTTGGCTGAACAATAAGGTTGCACCATGCCTAATTGTTTACTGCATTTGATAAAAGTTTTGGCTACAAAGGATGCATTGCCCTGATTTTTGCTGTTGTTTTGAAACCTGATAACTCGCTATATGAACTTTCTGGTTTCTTTGTCCAATGTTAGAAGTTTAATTTTCACTTCGGTGGGCTGTATGCATAGCATAAAGTTTTCCTAGTATCAATACTAAATGTGTGCTAACAATCGATGACCATTATCATATCTATTGCTATTAAGATTTAACTTCTGTTAATATATTTTTATTGCATCGCACTAGTTGGGAGATTGAACCAAAGAATCAAATTGAATATATTAATATATAGTACCAATAAATGAAGAATTTTCCTCTAACCACATAACTTTAAATCTAGCCGGAAAATTTCTAAGTGTTTGGACTATCACTTTTAGGCTGAACTTAGTTCACGATTAGATGACATGTTCTTGTAAATTTCAAAAAGTAATCTGTTTTGAAATTCATCTTCAGAGCTTGCAATCTTCGATGATCGACGAGCCTTTGAAGTATCTTTCCCATGTTTTTTGGAGTTAGTAATGTTAAACATTTTTTTGATTCTCCAAAATTTGCCATGATTATCCTCTCCTAAACGGACAGTCTTTATGCTCCTCCCACCATCAAACGCTTTGTACGTCGTTCTCCTCCATACTCTATTTGCATCTACAGATGTCGAAACACTTCTTGAAAAGCCTCTGGAAAGACTTCTTGTAAAATTTTCCATTTCTTTGGTGTCTTAATTTGAATTAGCTTGTATGTGCGTTATATGAGTTATGATTGTTTTGGTGGGAGGGATGGTTTTTGATGATTATTTATACATATGTGATAAGTTTGACCATTGAAAGGAAACTTCGTGATCAATTGGCCATGTGTGAATTAAATATTTGACTAGAATTTGCTGACCAAATTTTAAAGTCAACAAAGTCGATTTTCACCGTCGATCATATTCTAGGTTATCAACGAAGAGTGTTCCTCTTGTAAGGAATTATACTAGTTATAATACCCGCGCATGTGCGAGTTTGTTTTTAAAATTTTTTTAAATGATATATTTTTATTTATTAAAAAACTAATAATTTAATCTTTGTTTTATTTTGTTTGATTTATAATTTTTAATTATAGTTTTTTATTATTAAAGATAATTATTTAAAATTTTTTATCATATTGTTAGTTGTTTCTTATCTTTATCTTTTTCCTAATAAAAACAAAACTTATAGTGAGGACTTTTTCATTTCAAAAAATAAAATCATACCTTATTTTGTAATAAATTTTTAAATATTATTTATTTTTTTTTAAATATGTTTTCTTAAAAAACCTAAATAATTCCATATTTGGCAAAATTATTTGCAAATTCGTTTTCTTAAGAAAATTTGAGCTAAAAAATACATGTGTCAAAAATTAAAAGATAAGAAGTTATGAGAAGGCTGGGTAATTTAAAGATATTGAAGGGTCTACTATGTAAGTTGAAACTAAAGAAAAAAAACACAATTACCCTGATTTTCCCCCAAAGCCTAAATCAAATTCATTGTGTTCCTAACCCTAAATCAATGGAGAACCAAAGTCGAATATCACAATCACGTAGATGCGCAAAATTAATTACAATTCATTCAATTCAACAATCAATTTACACTTCAAATTAGTTGAAAGAATAAGATATGATCCTTGATTTTGGTAAGATTTGTCTAATTTTCTACTTCTACTTCAGTAATATCAATGTTTTCGATTAATTAGTTGCTTTTCTGCCCATAATTAATTTTGTTAATTATGTTTTTTATAGTGAATTTATATTGAATTTGTGTATTGTTGTTGTTTATAGGAATGAAAAGATTTAGAGATAAGTATATGTTTTTGTTAATTGTGATCTAATAGTGAATGAATGTGTTTGTTCTATTATTCTGAGTTTGGAACATACAATATATGAGTTAATTGATGATGTAGGTCATAGTGTTTAAGTAGAAAAAAGGTTGGATTTCAGATTGTGTTTTGCTAAATATATATTTATTGGATTACATGATGTAAAGTTGAAAACTTGTCTCATTGATACTTGCAGATAGTTGATTTGGCAACACTGACCGGGGCATGTATAGTTGCTCTTCGACCCAAAACTGCATGTAGAGATTCTTAAAAATCATTACTCGGTCTTATTTGATAATATATATCAAGTTTTCCTTTGTTATACTAATAAAAAAAAACTCTAAAAATTCGGGTTCAATGGTTTTTAGATATTTGGATGCACTTTCACAAGCGGAAGACTACACATAGCATAAGCTATAATCGAAAGTTATGTCATTGTACTCGCATGACTGTTTGGTTGTTTGCATTGAAAATACAAGAAACTTAAGAGTCTTTCCATTTTTATATAAATTCTTTTAAGTAGTGAATTGTACATTTACCATTTAATCTTTCACTATATGCAGAAATGAGATATGAGTTGCCATTGTAAGTTGTCAATGAGTTGGTGAATCTAATTCAACAAAAGAGATGAGAATATCAGTAAATAGCAGTGTGTTTCTACATATTTGTTAACATAATGTGCTTTAATTATATATATGGAAATGTGGGTTTCTTTGTATGTATTCACTGTAAACTTTTATCAATTTAGCTGTACTTTGGCACTAAGGAACAAGTCCGAACAAATTCAACACCAATGCTTTTCAGTCTCCAACATATTTTATGAAACTTGTGACTTCTAATTAGCATAAGATTTTAGCTAATATAAGTGAGAAGATTACATGCATAAGTAAGTTTACATTTTCGTAACTAAACTAACTTATAATAATATATGTGTATCCATGGTGCAACTACTGTTGGGTATGTCTTCAACAACAGGAGGAACATAAATTGGTATATACACTAAAAACCGGTTTTCTCCACATTAAAAACCGGTTTTCTCTCTCTATTTGGCGACATTAAAAAACCCTAACTCCCTAATCGTTTTTTCCATAAATTGCTCCAAGATCTTATGTTTCTGTTTCGTATTTATTAATTCAGTGATTTACATCTGTGTTTATCATTAATTAATTGAATTCATTTCCTAAAACATATTGTTCTTGGTCGTTTTTGGATTAAAATGTTTTAGGGTTTTCTTTTCTTTCAAACCGTATTTAGGGTTCTCTTAAATCGGTTTTTATTATTTGGTTAGGGCTTCTGGTTTCTTTATATTGAAAATCGATTGTCATCATCTATTGTTCACTTTCTGATCGATTACATGGCCTGGGGTTAGCTTTCTGGTGCGCACGAATTAAAACCCTAACTTTTTAGTTAGGGTTTTCTCTTTGATTGGTTCGAATTTTGATGTTTGCTGCTGTTTTTTTTCTGTTTTGTATTCGATTGGTTTGTTGTTAACGAGAGATGGAGAAGGGATTTTTAAACACTGCTGGTGAGGAGAACATTGTATCGATCTTAAATAATTTTAAGAATTCTATGGATATGTTGGGTGGCTATGTTTATGCTGCTGCAAGTGAGGTTTGTAATGCTTCCAATGTTGATACGAATGTTGATTCTGCTACGGGATTGGGTAAAGCTACTACTAAGGTTGGTATCGTTAATGGTGATGGTAGTATTAATGGTGATGGTCCTAGTAATCAACCACCACGTGAATCGGCTGGTCCTATTATTTCTGGTCCTAAAACATCTTATTCAGCCTCAACGACTTGTGGTACTAGTGAGGGCAAAGGTAATGTTAGTGGAAAGGTGCAATCATTTGCTTCTTTGCTTGGTGCCAATAGTACTCCTCGTAAGGTGAATTTTAGGCAGATGGTTAATGAAGATCGGGTTCCTAACCATGATACTAAACTCCCTAACGAGGCGATGGAACCCGTTATAGGTCGGTATGAAAAAACTCTTGTTGGGTACTTCTTAGGAAAAGCTATAGCTTTTCCAATTGTGCAGAACTATGTTACTAATACGTGGAAGAAATTTGGCGTGCAAAAGATTATGAAGAATGAAGCGGGTGTTTTCTTATTTAAGTTCTCTTCTAAGGACGGATTGGAGCATGTGCTCCAACAAGGCCCGTGGTTAATCCGTCATTCACCTCTTATTCTTAGGAAATGGTCTCTTAATATTCCCCTAACCAAGAATGAGGTAACTACGATTCCTGTTTGGGTTAAATTACATAATGTGCCTATAGTTGCTTATTCGGAGGTTGGTTCATAAGGAGGTGGTTCATAACAAGTAAAGGAGGTGGTTCATAAGGTTTCTAATATGGTGACTAATGCATCGATTCAGGTTGTTAATAACGATGAGGGGTTCACAGAGGCAAGGAATCGTAAGAATAAAGGTAAGAGTGTGGTTTCTATGTCTCAACCTAAGCCAATTGGAGGGGTTAAACTCACCAAGCCTAAGGCTAATTTTTGGAGACCTAAAGTCACAACAACTTCTAATCAGGTTGATACCAAGAAAGATTCAGATCCTAAGGGTCTAAAGCAGGCTTCTACTTCAAATGTCAAATCTGGTAAGGTCTCACTTTTTTCTAACTCTTTTGGTATCTTGGAGTCATTGGTGGATGAGGATGTTCTTGGTTTTGTTAACAATGGTAAGGGGTCGCATGATCAGTCTATTAGTAACATGGAATCACAAGTGCCAGGTGAGGCTTCTAAGTCGTCTACTGTCCCATCTTCTAGTACGTCCGCAACAAATAAGGCGTTGGAGCAGTCTACTATCCCATCTTCAAGTACTTCTGCATCGAAGAGGGGTAACCCATTTTCTAAGGTGGGTGAAGTTGTTGTTTCTGACAGTGATGAAGATGAGGTTTATGAGCCTAATGATTATTTGGGAGATGATTATTTTTCAGATGAGTATGCGGCTCAAGTAAACGACTTACCAGAACAATTTAAGGAGTTCAAGTTTCAAGGTCGTGCTGGGAAGTATTATTGTTTTTTGTTTTGTTTTATAATAAGATTGGCGTGTCATCTTATGTTGTTTTTTGGGTTGTTCTAGTTGTTGGTAGCTAGTGGTTCATTAATGGCCTGTCATTAATGATATATGGTAGTTCAAGCGGTTGCTTGAGGTTAATGTGATACTTCAGTCACATTACATTGTACTTTCAACCTTTTTTTGGTTAATATATTTTACCAGGGTGGAAGCTCCCTTTTACAAAAAAAAAAAAAAAAAAAAAAAAAAAAAAAAAAAAAAAAAAATTGGCATGTCATTATTAGTACTACTTCTGTATTTGGAGTATTGTCATTTTTATACTTTATTTTGTACTACATGTACATGCAAGCAACATTATCGAATTAGGCCAATTTCTCCTCGGTTAGTATTAGAGCAATTTTGGCCCGTTTAGGTAAAATTGGGTTGCTTGTGAAACGGGTCGAAGGAGGCTCAAAGTACTCTTATTATAATTTTTTTAATTTATATTTCATATTTTACAAACAAAAACTTTATCTATATGTCAGTTACATATGAATTTTCTGTTTTTTTCATAGCATTTATTATGAAACGGGCGAATAACGTGTGAAATAGCTAAAACACTTTAGTATAATGTATGATATGTTGTAGCGTATTGTGTGATATATCTGCAATCTTTCCTTATTGTATCATAAAAATGCTTATCACATTTTACATGAGCTTAATGTGTTATGAGTTCGTATTAAGGAAAAACTGAAGTAGCGTGCCATGGTTCGTTAAAACAGATTCACCATGTGTTTACAAAGGCATGGTACAACAACCTGAGCAAAATTACTAAATTACTCACGTATATGACAAAATAATATATTGTCCATATATATCTAAGTGAGAGGAGAATTTAACCCAATATTAGTCTATAATTTATTATAAATTACAAGTGTACCCAAAATTGATGAAAACAAACTTTTTACTAATATTATCCAATATTCTTCTTGATACTTATAGAATATTACTAGGAAAATTTGTATCATATGCATACATTCACAAAAGTTTGATGGTTTCATATGTCTACATTGTAGAGAGCATTGGCCTTGTCAACTATTGAATGCTACGGTGAATATGGAGCTTAAAAAGGCGAAACGGTACGCATAAAGTTGTATTTTAAAGTGGTCCTCTATATTCATGAATTTCAGCTATTTTTATATATCTGAAATCAAAGTTAATAGCTCATTAAAATTTATGTGCCATTTATATGTACAGCAACTAAGAGCTCGAGTTGCTTCAATGTTGAATGTGCACAGCGCCCTTTATGAATATCTTATGTTTCATGTTTAATAATATTAATTTGAGTCTAAAAATGTTGGAAAAGGTGAAATTCTTGATGGGCAAGTAAATTCATGTAACTGGTCAAAGTAAGATAATTTTTGGTAAGGGGACAAAATAGGCTATGATGCATTGGAGTGTTGCCTTTGAAAGAAAAAAAAAGGTTTAATAGTTTCATGACCTATCCAATGAAACATAAGAGTGCACACATAGTTTATGTAATTTATAAATTGACCTCATATAGTTTCATGAAAGATCATGTAATTGATATTTTTTTTTCAAGAGCGGCTGCATTAACTGGCTCCATACTTCTTGAAGTATCAAATTTAGTCATCATAATCAAAATCATGAAATTAGTAATCATCATCTTACTCGTGCAAGTTTTGCAGGCTGATATATGCACACATACAATGGATATATGTTGATTGGGGTGTAAAGTGATTGAGAAGATGACTAAAACCCACTTGAAGCCGGTTAAAGTTAGTGGAAATAAAAAAGATTTGAGGCCTGGAAAAAAAATGACTTGTACAGTTAGTAATACTAAAAGGTATAATGAAGAACTTTAATGTTAGAATTGTAGTTTCACATTCTCTTGAATGTCCATGATATATCTGCATTACAAGCTTTTGTTCAATTTTCAATGGTTCATATGATTAAGTGATGTGTATACTCACGCCCCATGTATGCATTAGTATACATGTAAATGTTACTTAATAGTAGTACATCCGTCTCAAAATTATTGTCCACAGACAAAAAACACAAAGTTTTAGAAAAGCATTATTTTTACAGCTTTCTCTCTCTTACTTTTTGCATAAAGACAGTTTTACCCTTAACTAATTAATTTTCAACTTCTTTAAAGTTTGTAATAATAACCACAAATGAGGGTAATATGATAAAGTTGATTTATATTCCTTATCTATTTATGGAAGTGGACAATTAATTTGGGACAACCGAAAAAAGAAAGATGGACTATAAATATGGGACGGAGGTAGTAATAAATAAAGTTTAGTTTACAATCCATGTTTATTAGCTTGGTTATAAGCTAATCCTTAAACGAAGTAATGTTAACTAAATTTGATTAATTTTAAAAATCACGTGCATCCAGGGATATTATAACAAATCATTATATAAAAACAATCAATAAATAAAAATACACATATACATAGAATTTCTGATTTTAATCCGGCAAAGAAAAGCATTTAAACCCACTAAAGGTTGCGTGCTTAACCAGATTCCCACACTAAAGGTTTTGCTTTATTATATAAATAAAAGAATAAGAAAAAAAAATCTGATGGTGATAAAAAGATTGTGACAAGTTAGTAATTTTAATGGTGTTAGCACAACAACTTTTAATCACTAAACCATCTAATAGATAATTCAAATCTAAAAGAAAAAAACATTTTCGTTTAACAAAAAAATAAATAAATAAAAAACCACACCACGGCCAGAATTATAAAATTTAAATAAAGAAAAAAACGTAAGTTTACGAAAATTCTAACAACACATACTAGAGCTATATTAATCGTATATCTTGGTTTATAAAATTTCGTTTAAAAACTTAATGACAATAAAACCCTATATAACCACGAACTACGTCATTAAAAAATAAAATAAATAAATAAATAAATAAAAATAAAAATAATAATTTATTTAAAAGATTAGTAAAAATCTCGCGCGTGCGTGGATGTTATATTTAGTTTTTTCTATTTATCTTCTATTTGTGTAGTATATCAACAAAACGAATTTATAAATTTTTAAATTAAAAAATAATAATTCAATTATTACCTAATAAGGAAATATATATTTTTTTTCAAAATACTAAAATACTCACTTGAAGTTTTGTTTTATTATATAAAAGATTCGTATACCCACATGCATATATTATTCTAGAAAAACAAGATAGCTTTTGTGTCAACATCTTTGCACACCATTATTTTTTTTGTGTGTGTGAAATAATGGTTATTAGTTTATTACAACTCAAGAAAAAGCGTCTAGATGTTTATGAATCTTGCATTGCCATAAAATGTATATAAGTTATTACCACTTACTCAACCAACATTTTAGATAGCATGATTTATCAGCTTATCAATAGAGTTTTAAAAGGGGAGGTGATTGAAAGACTCACACTTTTGATTAGGACACTCAATTGTATAAACTGTTAAAGCACACTGTATGTACTGTACAAATATGTAAAACATATAGTATAGTGTCACAATTAAAAGTTTGAGTGTGCAAATAATTTCCCCTTAAAAAGGCTTAAGTTTCCCTTTGAGTATGCTTTTACATTGCGTTCCCGAGTTTTATTTTTGAAAGAAGAGAAAAGAAGTGGGAAGAAAACATAATAAATTCGTGTTCCTAGGTTTTTTTAGGAAAAAAAAGAATAGAATATGAGAGTAATTTTGGCTAAATTTTTCTCCAAAACTTTCTTCCTAAAAGTGGGATAATTTGGAGAATAGAATAAAATTACTTAAATGACCTAATATAAAGCACAACTTTTAAATATAACCAATGGTATAATTGTAAAATCATATGTTATCTCATTTTTTCTTTCATAACTCAAGAACATGATATAAAAAATTTAATTTCACTCGTCTCCTTTTCTTTTCTGCTCATTTTTAACTCCTCTTTTCTCTTCTTTCATTTCAAAAACTTGGGAACAAAATTAGGAACGATATCTAAAATGATAATGTTGTATAAACTTTTAGATTGGGCTAGCTAGTTATTACGTTTTGTAAATCAAAATGAGTTTCATAAAGAAACTTGTTTCAATGAAGGAAGATTTTGACAACGAACTTGAAACTGAACCCCAAAGTATGGCCGAATTGGTCCTAACTCTCAAATTTTATCGTCGCTTTTTACTTTATTGCTATGCTACTCATAGAAATGCATTTGCATTTGTAGATCAAAGTGAGTTTTGGGTTCTTCTTACCTAAAACTAGAATATTTCAATGATACTGAAACATATATCAATAGTAAATGTGAACAAACAATCGATGACCATGTCATATCTATTGCTATTAAACTTTAACTTCTATTAGTATCTTTTTTATTGCATCACACTTGATGGGAAATTGAACCAAAGAATCAAATTGAATATATGAATCTACACGAATAAATGAAGAATTTTCCTCTAACCGCAGACCTTTAATCAAGCCAGAAAATTTCCAAGTGTTTGGACAATAACTTCTAGGCTGAATTTAATTCACGATTAGATGACATGTTCTTGTAAATGCCAAAAAGTAATCTGTTTTGAAATTCATCTTCAGAGCTTGCAATCTTCGATGATCGACGAGCCTTTGAAGTATCTTTCCCTTGTTTGTTGGAGTTAGTAAAGTTAAACATTTTTTTGATCCTCCAAAATTTGCCATGATTATCCTCTCCTAAACGGACAGTCTTTATGCTCCTCCCACCATCAAACTTTCCGTTTGTCGTTCTCCTCCACACTCTATTTGCATCTACAGATGTCGAAACACTTCTTGAAAAGCCTCTGGAAAGACTTCTTGAAAAGCTTCTAGTAAAATTTTCCATTTCTTAGGTGTCTTAATTTGGACTAGCTTGTCCGTGCGTTTTATGAGTTATGATTGTTTTGGTGGGAGAGATGGTTTTTGATGATTATTTATACATATGTGATAAGTTTGACCACTGAAACGAAACTTCGTGATTAATTGGCCATGTGTGAAATAAAATATATGACTAAAATTTGCTGACCAAATTTTAAAGTCAACAAAGTAGATTTTCACCATCATATTCCAGGTTATCAACGAAGAGTGTTCCTCTCATTTTTTAAAGCAATCAAATCTATTTAATAGTTGATAAAGAATAGAAAAATTAATAATCGCGTGAAAATAATAATGAATTATATTCATATACCCACATATATTGTTCCATAAAAACAAGAAAGCTTTTATGTCAACATCTTTCTACAGCATTTTTTTTTTTTTTTTTTTTTTTTTTTTTTTGTGTAGAACGATGGTTATTAGTATATTACAAATCAAGAAAAAACGTCTAGATGTTTTTGCATCTTGTATTGCCATAAAATGTATAACTTATTTGTTTTGAATGAAGAGGTTTTAATTATTTGATTTTATCATTGATTGGTCATTGTTTGATGCTAGACAATGCAAGTGTAATAATTGGGCATTAACATATTAACTATCAATTAGTATGCTAATCACTTCTTGATATTTGATATAGACACCTTGTTAAAAGGGGTGTGGCTAGGATCCAAAACCAAGGGAAGGATGATATATATTTACCAAGGGCGACATTGGTTAGGGAAAATGCCTAGTTGTTGGTTTGTATTGCTAACAATATACTCATATGCTGATAACTATTTAGAGTATGAACATCTATTTGTTATTACTACCATTCATATCATGCAGAATGAGAACATGAACATGGTGTATAGACACTTTTAAATTAAGAAGATAAAATTTAAATGGATATCATACTACCTTAAATTGTTTGAAAGTATAAACACCGATCATCAAGAATCCATTACCATAACTCTTTGTAATCGTTTAAATACATCATTCTGGAAGACAAGTGGTTAGGGATGGTGCTCTTTGAGATTGTTTCGCTAAACTAAATTGTTTAGAAGTGGTTAGGTGTTAAGAGACCAATGATCAATCTCCCAAGAAATTAACTAGATAAGAGAGTAATTTGATAAGGCCCTTTGAGCTGACAATACTTCAATGAAACTAAAGAGAAACAAGACCTTTTAACAATATTCTTTTTCATATCCTTACTAAATGCATCAAATACAGTTAATAATGAAAATGACAAATACTAGTAATTAACTGCTTTCACCACTACGCTACTAAATAGGACACATGAATGGAAATAGACGTGGGAACTACAATTGTGAAAACATATATTTGCAAAGTTAATCTTGCATGAAGAATTGGTCTTCTTACTCGTCATGCATGTATCATTATTAGGGATGCTAATATTTTCATATGATGTACATCTAGGTGCAAAGCAAATTGAAGTGCAAACGAAAAAGGCCGAAGGGATCATGAAGTAGAAGCGGGTGGATGCAGTTGTAAATTATGTGGTTAGATGACAAGTACACTTTTGAACCAAGATTTTGATTCCGTGTTCGTGCATTCCTCTGTTGTGAAGGATAATGTATATTCATCATATTTTTTATATCGTAGAACTAAGAATTAGGAAACGATCTCTAAAATGCTAATGTTGTATAAACTCTTAGATGTTGCTAGCTAGTTATTAAGTTTTGTAAATCAAAATGAGTTTTATAAAACTTGTTTCAATGAAGGAAGATTCTGATTACGAACTTGAAACTGAACCCCAAAGTAGGGGTGTGCATGGTTCGGTTTGGTTCGGTTTTTGGCTAAAACCGAAACCGAACCGAAATGTTCGGTTTTTATAGAACCTAAAACCGAAACCATTCGGTTTTTGGCGGTTCGGTTTTTTCGGTTTATTAACGGTTTCGGTTCTCAAACCCTAGACAAACTCTCTCTGGCGACTAAGACGAATTGCGATTCTCTTCTCCTTAAATCGTTTTTTACCTTTTTAATACAATTTGCTTTTCCTTTGCATCCAATTGTTCCTTTTAAATACTGATTATATCATTGTTTAATTTAGATCATTGGATTGCTTTGCTGAGCCATATTTTATTTTTTAATCATATTTTGGGAATCTTTTAGCCATTTATGTTTGCATGATTTGTCCCTGATCGTTGGATTTACTTAGCATGTGTTCCAACTTAAACGATTATACTGGTTTAGATCGATTCACTTCTTTATTCATTCCATATCAATTACTATCATACTTACTGATTCGATTTACACTATAGTTCCTTCTGATTTATTCTCTTCTCGGTTCCATTTTGGGTCGATTAGGGTTTATTTAAGTTGGATTCTTTAGGCAGTTTATTCGTCTAGTAAGTCGATCATTAAAACGCCGGTAAATCTAAGCGATTAGGGTTTCATTGTTTGTGATCTTGGCGTTGGTCTGTATGCGGTTTTGAGGGTCTCGTTGCTGTGATTTATTCATGATAGGGGTTACGAGAGAGAGGGATAAAGGTGGGGAACATTGGAACATGATCTTGGTGGTACTGATAAGGGTACAAAAACCGTTGGTAACGTGCCGGTTGGTAGTGGTGATTCTAATAAGAGATCCTTGTCTTGCTTGGCCGATCAAGCAAGTTTGATGAGTGGTTGTGTGAAGGATATGGGTACGGCTACGAATAGTAATGATTTGAATGTTGTAAATATTTCGAGTGATGGCAAGGCTAGTCCTAGTACTAGTGATACGAATGTGCTAAAAACGGGGACTCAAATAGGTTCTACTCCCGTATCGTTTTCGGATATGTTTAAGGATAAAACCATCAAGAAGACCGTTAAGATTAAGGAGATGCGAAACGAAAGTTGTGCGGCTGGTGCTAATGTCACCATCCCTTTGGAAGCTGTCAATGAGGTAAGCTCTAGATTCGCTAATATGTTGTATAGTTATTTCAGTGGTAAGAGACTCGCTTTCCCGGTAGTTGAAAATTACGTTAGAAATACTTGGGCAAAGTTTAGTTTATAAAGGGTTATGCTTAATAATTGTTTTTTTCCTTTTCCAATTTGAAACCAAAAAGGGTATGGAAAGGGTGTTGGAAGAAGGACCGTGGTTGATACGATTGGTTCCTATCTTTTTGAATACTTGGACTCCGAACACTAAACTTACAAAAGTTGATATAACTTTAGCTCCTGTTTAGGTTAAACTTCATAATATTCCAGTTGTTGCATATTCTGAGGTTGGTCTTAGTTTGATTACAACGCAAACTGGTTGTCATTCCTACACGAGTACGATGTGCCTTAAGTAGTGGGGTCGTAATTCCTATGCTAGGGCCCTTGTGGAAATGTCGTCAATGGAAGCCTTACTTGACTCTCTTGTGGTTGCTATCCTCTACCCTAATGGGTCAGGCCATTCATTGGAAAAAATTGATATTGAATGTGAGTGGAAGCCTCAAAGATGTGAGACATGTAAAGTATTTGATTACAATGATGATGGATGTCCTAAGAGAGTGAAACCAGTTGTGAAAAATATATCGTTGGTTGATGAAGAAGGTTTCGTTGAAGTTTATAGGAAGAAAGGTAAAGGTAAGCTTCAGGGTACTAATCGTTGATGAGGCGAAAAATGAACCACTTTTAGGGGGTTATTTAAGCCCGGAATTGAATTTATTTGATCAAATATTGCCCTAAATCGTTCCTTTTGTGATTTTAGGTACTTTGGGAGAGAAATCTGGAAAAGGAAGCAATTCGGACGTTTTTGGAGCATAAAAGTGAAGAAAACGCCAAAGTCTTAATTTTCCTTGCAGAGAACAGTAGGTGACGGCGTCAAGAATAAAATCCTGACGGCGTCAAGAGTAATTTTCATGACGACCCAGTACAGAAATGAAGGCGTCACAAGAAAGAGCGTAAAGAGTAAAATACGTGACGGCCTGGAAAAGTTATAACGTCACGGCGTCAGAAGTAGATCAAGGCAGTCCGAGAAGTATTTTGGCGGCGAGATGACGGCGTCACCAATTTGGTCTTGACGCTGTCAGCCTCAATTTCCTATATATAGTTTTCTAATTTTCATTCATAAAAAAAAGAGAAGTTTTGGAGAAACCCTAAGGCCGAACTAAGTACGAACTTTATAGGTTTTTCAAGGGTTTTCAGCCCTTGAACCCTTTCATGTGTAAATGAGATAAGTGTTCTTCTAATTCAATCAATATGTCTATGTGTTGGTTGTCTATATCTTATTCTTGTCTTAATTCCATCATGCTAGGCTAGATCTATCTTGTGTTTGCTTAGATCTAATGAAACCTAGATGTTGATTATGTGTTGATTACTTGTTTATGGTTGTATTGGATGAATGATTTCGATGTTAGGCTTAAGAAAACTGGCAGATCTCCATTTGGTAACATGCTTGAACGTCTTAGGAAACATGAACTGACGTGCACTAGGTTTTATTGGTTGTATTTAATGCATGAGTAAATTCTAATGATCTCATGTTAGGAGCTTCTTAGCCGGCTCGACATAGGAGTGAAGTAGGCACTCATAGGATTGGGGAATTAAGTGCGCCACCCCATGAATGGTATTAAGGAATACAATCCGTCATCCACGCAACTATAACAAGTAATTAACGTGTAAAAGATATCTAGGGAGTAATAAAATCTAAGTAAACACAACTTCTCCACTTAGTGCTCACAACCTTAGTTAATTTAGTTTATTTTCATTTCTAGTATTTTATTTTGATCGCGTCTTTAGTGTTGGGTTAGTTGACTAGCAACTAATTCCGCCCAAATCCTTATAACCCGAGATTTTTACTTACTTTCTAAAAAACATAAAAATACAAAAATAATCATCCTTCATCTTTAGAACTAGTATTTAGGTTTTCTAATCCTAGTTACACTATTCCTAGCTGAACGATCAATCCCCCGGTACTTGTCACTATACTATACTACAACGATCAGGTACACTGCCTGGTGGGGGTTGTAAGCTTCTCAAGATCCCTTGAGAGGTAAAGCCTGGTGCGATTCCCACGTATCAAGTTTTTGGCGCCGCAGCCCGGGGAATAGTTATTATCTAGGTTAGAATCTCTTTTTATTAGGTCTACTTGCTAGATTCCTTTCTAGTAAGATTTTATTTTTATTTTTAGGTTTTGTTTAGTCTATCTTATTTCTTTGTGTTTTTGTTCGTAACTTTTCACCACCCGACATCATGGACGATGGGAACATCTTTGAACCCGTCATCCCACCACAACAAAACCCACCACTAGAACCTCTTAGGCCCCGAACCTTAGGAGAGTATTCCCGACCTAACCACCAAGGCTACCGAAACACCATTTAGCTTACCGGGAGCCAATGTGACCCCCTTGCAATCCGACACCATCCGGTTGGTGCAAAGCGGATGTGCATTCCATGGACTTCGTTCCGAAGATCCAAACCAACATCTTAAGGACTTCCTTAAAATCGTAGACTCCATAGACCTAGATGTTGAAACTAGAGAGACAACCCGATTACGCCTATTCTAATTCTCTCTACGGGATCAAGCTAGTCAATAGCTTGAGCGTTTACCCGCGGGATCCATCACCACATGGGATGATCTCACCACTCGTTTCCTTGCTCAATTTTTCCCACCGGGGAGAACTACTAAGCTTAGAAATGACATCTTGATGTTCCAACAACGTCAAAATGAATCTCTTTATGAAGCATTGACTCGTTTCAAGGACTTACTCCAAAAAGTCCCTCATCATGGCATAGATCTTTGGCTCCAAGTCCAAATCTTTTATGACCATATCGATCTCTCCACAAGGCGAGCCATTGACCAATCGGCCGGTGGTAAGCTACGTGATCTAAGTGCGGAACAATCATGGGTACTCATAGAAGATCTTGCTCTCTATGACAACGAAAGTTGGAATGATCCCCGTGATTTGAACAAAACGGTCAAGGCAATATCTTTGCCTTCGAACAACTCTAGCACTCCCGACCGTAGGGTCATGGAACTTGAGGACCAAGTCAAGTTTCTCATGAAATCCTATGAAGCTCCTAAGCATTCAAGCCAAGTGAACAAAATCACTTCTTCATGCGAATTATGTAGTGGTCCCCATGACACTCGTGATTGTGTGGAACTCCCCGGAACAGCTTTTGCGGATTACGCATCCACGCGTACCGACGAAGCGGGAGATAAGTGGTACACTTTCAAGCCCGAGCCAAAACCTTACGGTGATTCATATAACCCCTCTTGGAAAAATCACCCAAACCTTAGGTGGAAACAAAATCAACCCAATTCTTCCAATCCGCCTAATCGTTACCAACCAAACGGTCCACCCTTCAACCGTACTTTCAACAACAATCCTTCTAACAATTATGGTAGTACCAACAATCTTGAAGGATTGATGTCTAAGTTCATGGCATCTCAAGAAGCTCGCATAGCTAGGTTTGAAACCGAATTCAACCAACAACAAACGGAGATGACCAACAAGATTGACAACTTGTTGAAAGCCCTCAACAACCAAGCGTTAACTACACCTAGGAAGGACACTAGGGACACCAATAACGGAATCCAAATTAAGGACCCCTCATCATCTAAACATGTTCACTTTGTCAATGTTGTCACCATTAAACCAATAGATAAAGAGATAGAAGGAAGTGACAAGGATGAAGTTGGAGTAGAAACCGATACTAGGGATGAAGGTAGGGAAGTTGAGGATAATAAGGGAGAGGAATTAGAGGAAGTAGAAACTATAGAAAAGCACTTTGATAAGCTGCCCACCAAGGAAGAACGGGAATACCATAAGGATTTATTTGATAGTCCCGAGAGACCATATATCCTTGGCACACCCCTTATCAAAATGGGAGACCCCTCTAACATTAACATACCGTGCAATATCGGGCACATGCATATATGGAAAGCTTACATCGATCCTAGATCTCCTGTTAACATCATGACTAGGACTTATTACAATTGGTTGATGAAGAAACAACTAGATTTTAGGATGATGCCCAATAGGAATTTGATAAGTAATTTTGTAGGAAGAGTGAAGGGATTGCATGTGATAATAGGAAATCTCACTTATGAGATCGATTTTATGATAGTTGAAGACACTTGTCCGGTGATAGATGCTTGCCTAAGCCAAATAATAATTGGAAAACCATTTGTTGAGGCCACTAGGATGAGTTATGATCCGACTCTAGGGATAGTTAGATTCAAGGAAGAGAATGATGAGGTTGCCTACCAAATGCCCTGCAAAATTGAGCAATACCGCCTCCTCTCTAATATAGAAAAAGAACACAAGCAAGCGGCTTATTATAGGAATGAGGAGGATAGACGTAGAGGAGTAGAGTATGTGAAGAGTAGGATGCTTGGTTTCTACAAAGAATGCTTGCAACTAGGTCCGGAATACAAAACTGGTTTAGAAGACGACCTAGAGAGTGGAACCAACGATGAGGTCACGTAGTAACACATGACCTTGAGTCTAGCTACAAGACTCGTAAATAAAGAAAAGCGCTTCTTGGGAGGCAACCCATGCTTTGTGTGATTTTTATTTTGTTTGTTTGTTTGTTATTTGCTTCCGTATGCATGCTTTATTTTTATTGTTGGTAGATCATGTTTCTAAACTAAATAGTGGAAATACTTTACTTTGTTGTTTTGGCCTAGTCTTAACTCCACGTAAAAGTATTTTTGCAAAAGATAAGTGTAAGGGGAAACCCCAAATATGTTTTTAAGAAACAAACCGATCATGATTCTCCACAATATTAAGTGAACATGTATATTCGTATTTGTTAGAGTCAAATGCTTGTATTGAGTCATAATGAAGTTCTGCATGATTTTCCAGGAAGTAGGACCAAGTTTTTCTAGAAATTTTCTGGAAACTTAACATAAGAATTTCTGCAGGTCACTTCTGACGGCGTCACGAGATAACTCTTGACGGCGTCACGTGTAAAAATCTTGAAATTTTACCAGTTTTGTTTTTCTAACGGAGACTTATGGTTTTTGTGAATTATTAAGTTTTATAATCTCCAGGAAATCTGCAAACTGCATTCCACAAGCATTATATCTTATTTTATTTTCTAGGATTTAGTAACTTATATATATTGCCGCCGATTTTGTGCGAGGTTGTCTTGTCTATTTTCTTATGATTTACAGGTTATATATGACAAGAAGATGATTTGTATTCTGGAAGGGAAGCTTTGATTGTTCATTTTCTTGGAGGAAGATTTAACCTGGCCACCTAATTATCCATACCGAGCGAATCAGGGGACTATTTGATTTCATTCGTTTTTTCTTTTTTTTTTTTTTTTTTTTTTTTTTTTTTTTTTTTTTTTTTTTACTTTTACATTCTTTACTTAAACATTGGGGACAATGTTCATCTTAAGTGTAAGGGGAGGGTAAAATGATGATACCTTATAGATACACTTTCTCTTGAGTTTGTTTTGTTTAATAGTAGTTGTGTAATAAAACTATGAGAAATACTTGTTAGTGCAATTTTAGCGCAAAATTTAATTTTTTTTACAACATTTAGGAGTGAAACTTTAGCCATAGCAAGCGTCTCATGGATAGGAGATTGTATGACTAGCACATAACCGTATATTCAGAACAATTTTCCACCCATATATGTGATGTTCGCCTTTAGATTTGATAGGAAAAGCATTTACTATTAGTGCTTATGAGTGTACCGGTAGCATTTAGATTCTAGAACTTGCGTTAGTGATGCATCCCGAGACCGCTAGTGAGACTACATTCGTGTAGTAGGATTTACTACATGATAAGAGGCATTAGGATCACCCTTTTGTTAAACCCGTATCATAATTACTTGACCATTTAAGTCATATTACTTGGTTAGTTAAGTCAACTAATTTTTCCCACACCCTTAGCGTTGTACTCATTTTTAGTACACGAAACCCCTAGTACACCCCTCCGTGCCTATCTTTTCGTTTCTAACTTTAAGCATCTTACTTAAAGGAAGAATTTGTTACACCCCACTTAAATGTACACCCAAATCGCCTTAGCCTTCCGTGTATGCGCTCATTTTTAGTGCATTATTGTTATTTATTAAACCCTAAGTTAACTATCTAATTGATTACATGGTTGCTAAGTCGAGTCATATCCTTGTACATATTGTTTTGGGACGATTGGGACTCATGGGTAAAGTACTTATTTATGGAGTAATGGGGAAGAACATCATTTATTACCCCCATATGTACGTTAATCTTAAAAGTACTCCAAGTATTTTGATTTTCTTAATTCGAGTCATTAGATTAGTTTATTGTAAAGTATGTAAAAATTCAAGTGTAAGGGGAATGTTCATTCCCTATGATGTATTATTTCGGATGGTAGGGTAAGAGAGTATAAAAAAAAAGAAAAATTGAAAAAAAATCAAGAAAAAGAAAAGAAAAAAATAGAAAAAGGAAAAGAGAAAAAAACATACGGACTACCATCCCGTTTCATTCTATGTTTATTTTATGTTTTTGTTATTTTCCATTTATTAGCTTAAGTCGAGTCTAGTCTTGGCTTAGCAACGCCACATTGTACATGTAATTAACCAAGATTGTTAACTCGCCACCAGTAAAACTTCCTTTATCCAACAAAACCGTGTATTTAATATCCCTACACCTAACGTTACAACCCTTTAAAAGACCGCTTTGATAGTTTATCCTAGGTGCTTACGCCATGTGGTGGAGGTTTGATCCTTTCCCAAGACTATGATAATCTATTTTGCTATGACAGGTAGTGAGAGATATCTTCCGTTTCCATATTGTAATTTATACTTTATTACACCTGAGAGATGTGAGTATCTAAACACTATTTTTGAGGTGCTAGTGTATGACCTCCGTGCTTGTCTTTTGGTCTTTAGTGGAACGATTATTTGTTGTAATTAATTTTATATTAGTGTTAAATGACCCCTAACTTGTATTTTGAGTAGAATAAAAGCGCATTTGCTTGAGGGCAAGCAAATCTCAAGTGTAAGGGTATATGCTGAGGCGAAAAATGAACCACTTTTAGGGGGTCATTTAAGCCCGGAATTGAATTTATTTGATCAAATATTGCCCTAAATCGTTCCTTTTGTGATTTTAGGTACTTTGGGAGAGAAATCTGGAAAAGGAAGCAATTCAAACGTTTTTGGAGCATAAAAGTGAAGAAAACGCCAAAGTCTTAATTTTCCTTGCTGAGAACAGTAGGTGACGGCGTCAAGAAGAAAATCCTGACGGCGTCAAGAGCAATTTTCATGACGACCCAGTACAGAAATGAAGGCGTCACAAGGAAGAGCGTAAAGAGTAAAATACGTGACGGCCTGGAAAAGTTATAACGTGACGGTGTCAGAAGTAGATCAAGGCAGTCCGAGAAGTATTTTGGCGGCGAGATGACGGCGTCACCAATTTGGTCTTGACGCCGTCAGCCTCAATTTCCTATATATAGTTTTCTAATTTTCATTCATAAAAAAAAAGAGAAGTTTTGGAGAAACCCTAAGGCCGAACTTAGTACGAACTTTACAGGTTTTTCAAGGGTTTTCAGCCCTTGAACCCTTTCATGTGTAATTGAGATAAGTGTTCTTCTAATTCAATTAATATGTTTATGTGTTGGTTGTCTATATCTTGTTCTTGTCTTAATTCCAACATGCTAGGCTATATCTATCTTGTGTTTGCTTAGATCTAATGAAACCTAGATGTTGATTATGTGTTGATTACTTGTTTATGGTTGTATTGGATGAATGATTTCGATGTTAGGCTTAAGAAAACTGGCAGATCTCCAATTGGTAACATGCTTGAACGTCTTAGGAAACATGAACTGATGTGCACTAGGTTTTATTGGTTGTATTTAATGCATGAGTAAATTCTAATGATCCCATGTTAGGAGCTTCTTAGCCGGCTCGACATAGGAGTGAAGTAGGCACTCATAGGATTGGGGAATTAAGTGCGCCACCCCATGAATGGTATTAAGGAATACAATCCGTCATCCACGCAACTATAACAAATAATTAACGTGTAAAAGATATTTAGGGAGTAATGAAATCTAAGTAAACACAACTTCTCCACTTAGTGCTCACAACCTTAGTTAATTTAGTTTATTTTCATTTCTAGTATTTTATTTTGATTGCGTCTTTAGTATTGGGTTAGTTGACTAGCAACTAAATCAGCCCAAATCCTTATAACCCGAGATTTTTACTTGATTTCTAAAAAACATAAAAATACAAAAATAATCATCCTTCATCTTTAGAACCAGTATTTAGGTTTTTTAATCCTAGCGACACTATTCCTAGCTGAACGATCAATCCCCCGGTACTTGTCACTATACTATACTACAACGATCAGGTACACTGCCTGGTGGGGGTTGTAAGCTTCTCAAGATCCCTTGAGAGGTAAAGCCTGGTGCGATTCCCACGTATCAATCGTCAAGTTGATGGGATTCGTTTCAAAAGCCTAAATTTTCGTATATTATAGGCCAGTTACTAAGCCAAAGAATGGAGGATCATCGACGTCTAAGCCTTCTGTCCAATCGAATACAGGTTCTCCAACGGTTAATGTATGTTATACTTGTAATAAACCTACTATTGATCCTACTAGTAGTACGACTCCTCCTCGGGATGACCAAGTCAAGAATAATAATTGGGTGGATGATATTAACCTTGTTGAGTTGAAGAACAATTTTGATGTACTTAAGGAATAACATTCGGTTTTGGAACCTGTGATTTTCACTACGGGTACTCCTAAAGTTACTTCTAGTTCTTCCAAAACTACTTCTCCGTTGCCTATGAAGACCACCCCTATTGTTGAGAAAATTGGGAAGCTTGAATAGCTTATTATTGATGAGAAAGGCACCCTTGTGGATAATAATGGTAAACATGTTCCGGTGGCTGATGGTATTAGGAAGGGCAACCCATTCTCTAAGGTGGGTGAAGTGGTTGATTCAGATAGTGATGATGAGGTGTTTGAGCAAAATGATCCTATGGATAGTTACTTTTCATCAGCAGGAGGACATAACGAGCTTGAAGGCTATCTTTCTGATGATTATGCAGCCCAGGTCTATGACTTACCATGGCAATTTGAGGAATTTAACAATCAGTTTATTTTCAAGCTTCAAGGCCGTTCGAAGAAGTAATCTTTTATTTGGATTTGTTTATTTGTTTTGCATGTCTTTTTATGTTTTTAGTGGTTGTTCTAGTTGTTCATTTATGGCATGTCATAAATGATCTAGTATTTGTTCAAGCGGTTGCTTGAGGTTAATGTGGTGTTTCAGCCACATTCCATTGTACTTTAAACGGTTTTTTGTTTAATATATTTTACCAGGGTGGAAGTTACCTTTCACCAAAAAAAAAAAAAAAAAAAAAAAAAAAAAAACGATTTCGGTTTGGTTTTTCGGTTTCTAACCGTTTATATTTGGGCATGACAAATTTAGATCAACAAACTTGTATTACATAGAAAATTTGTTATTCTTATTTATTTTTTTTGTCAATCTAATCATTATATTGTTTGTTGCATAATCCTATAATTACACACATATAGATGAGACACACACATGCAAGTGAATGTACACATAGTATGATCATCGTCATATATTTATTGATATATTCTCAAGTAAACACACGACACGACAAACATGCATATAAACATAAACGTTAAGATAGATATATTATAAATCTATCCACAAAATGAATATGAATTTATAAATTTGATTTATTTAGTTATTTATTCATATTATATTAATTTATATTATTCTATAATAAAATCGGTTCGATTTGGTTTTTACAGTTCGGTGTTTGGACGAAAACCGAAACCGAACCGTATTTTTTGGTTTTTGAAAAATTAAAAACCGGGCCATCGGTTTTTAGTTTCGATTGATTTTTTCGGTTTGGTTTTCTCGGTTTTCAGTTCGGTTTCGGTTTTTTCAATTTTGTTTGCTCACCCCTACCCCGAAGTATGGTCAAATTGGTCCCAACTCTCAAATTTTGGTGCCTCTTTCCTTTTTATTGCTATACCACTAATAGAAATGCATTTGCATTTGTAGATCAAGGTGGGTTTTGGGTTCTTCTTACCTAAAACTAGAATATTTATACTACATATAATGCATGGAGTACCCTTTCTTCAAAATTTTTCAGATTTACAAAAAATAATGGTTTACAACACTTTAATGCACCCAATTTTTTTAGAATAATAACAAAGTAAACATCTTGTACAACTAAAACAAGTGTGGTGTCATTTTCACACCAAAATTCTGTCAAACAACATTAATCCTATTAAATGATGGTCATTAAAACACCCCCTATATAAAAAATACAAATTATCAAGCATTGTTTACACTATTTAGAGCACAAATATAACTAAAAAAATACTATCCAACAATATAATTAATACGAGTAAACTGCAAAAATGGTCCCTGTAGTTTGCTGAGATTGCAAAAATAGTCACTGTGGTTGGCTAATTGCAGGCGGCCTCCCTGTGGGGGAAACTTTTCATTATTTTGATCCCTCGTTTCTAACGACGTTAATGAGAGTGAGTTAAGTCATGGTCCTAAATTGAATATATGAAAGGAACAAGGACATATATGTCATTTTACTCGTGGACCCAATTTTGTTTATTCTTAAATACTTACCAGTGGTCCAACCCGACACAATCCAACAAACACCCGACATAAACAAAAAAAAATCCCACTTTAAACCCTAATTGCAGTTAACCATTTCAATCCAATAATACTAACAGTTACATCAATTTCATCCTTATGCTTTACAACAAGTAAGGATGACATCTTCTATAAATTTGTGGTACATTACACCAGATGGAGAGAAGGTTGATACAAAAGAACTTTATGGTAAAAGTCCTAATTAGTTATTTACATGTGATTTTGTTGTCTTATTGAAATATTGTATTGGTAACTGATTATTACTATATGATTTTCAAACAGAACAATATCCGAACTTGTTTTCAATAAGGGTTCATTATGAATGACGATTTACAGAGTTGCCAAAGAGGAAGTATGTTGGCGGTCAGGTAACATTTGTGGACTTGATAGCCATTGATCAGTTTAATATTGATGTATTGAACTCAGTAATGTACCAGAGCTTAGGTTATGATGAGACTGTGAAAATGTATTATCACTACAAAGTTCCTATGAAAGCTTTAGATTATGGACTAAGGCCTATAGGTGGTGAAACTGATTTTCATGAACTGTTAAAGCATGGTAATAGGCATAGGGAAATTTATGTTTATGTTGAGCATGGCAATACAAATGTTGATTTAGAAGCAGAAAAAATGCAATCATTGAAGCAAACTGATAAAGGCAAGTATTTGGATGGTATGTTCATTTAAGACAATGGTATGTGTCTTTTGTTTAACTAGTTCCATTATATGGCAATGACCTTGTGCAATCTTTTGTTTAACTGTTTGCAATGTATGGCAATGGCCTTTTGCAATCTTTTGTTTAACTTTTTGCAATGTATGGCAATGACCTTTTGCAATTTACTCTTTTTTACTTGTGCAATCTTTTACTACTGCATTGTTGCTTCATATGCTTGAACATCACCAACATAGTGTTACACAAGACTTGGTAGCATAAAATAAGCCTTTCATTAACTTGAACTTGATTACATATACCAAAACTTGTTGACTATTACATACTACATTGGCCAACTATGAGTTCAGTTACAAAAGAACAACAACCAAGTACTTTTCAATAACCTTAGAAATGCAGATTACATCAATAACATAAAAACAACCACCAACCAAGTACATATAAAACAAAACTTCATCCTACTATATCCAACTACCATAGCATCCAAAGTTTGTTGTAATTCATTTCTTGACCTTAGAAGACCTCGTATAATCTGCCTTGAACGAGCACACATTGGCGGATCAAACCATGAAAAGAAATCACAATGGGAACCCTATAATCAAGTATTAACATTAGTAACTATATAACCTATCAAACAAAATGCATTTTTCGTAAGCCCTAAGATAGTTTAGATAACTTATACAAGCTAATATTAGTTAAACATAAGCTAGGAAACTTAGTTGTTACATAAAAATACTAGTTTTGCAAAACTTTAGATGCATAGGGGTATATATCGTACATTCTTGAAACTATAAAGTCTAGGGACTGTTTTTGACATTTCGTAGAAGTTAATAGTGCAAGGACTCATTTTGCAAAGTCTTGAAACCTTAGGATAGAAATGAAAATAAATTATAAACTAAAAAGGACTAGTTATGCAAATATAATAATGTTAAAGGTCTAAATACTAAATATATAAAACCTATAAGTCCAAGGGTTATTTCTGTCAATTTCTAAAAATATAGAAGTTTAGGGACTAATTGTGTCAAGTATAGATACTTATAAGTATAAATAATATAAGTATTATAAGTTTAGGGTAGAAAATGTGAATATATAAACTATAAGGGTATAAAGTAAAAATATTATATAAATATAAAACTTAATTAAAGTTAGAAGCATAACACAATAATACGGAGCTTCATGTGAGGAGTACCATGTGGATATTTGTCACACCCCCAAAATCGGGTCCAGCGGAAGGATACGTGTAGCTGGGGTGTAACTCAATTGGTATTACAACACAAGTTCAAAAATGGTTTTCACTTTACTTATTTAAAATAAAATCGTTTAACCAAAAATATTGAATTTACATCGTTAAAAGTAGTGCGGAAGTACTCCCTTAAAATAGTTTAAAGCGGTCCCCAAATGAATAATCAGAGTCTTCTATGACCATGCCATGCCCTGCCAAAACCTCCTGTAGCGTGCCATTGATTAAAACCTGAAAATACATGCTAAAGTGTCAACACGAAGTTGGTGAGTTCATAGAGTTTGTTTAACAAATAAAGTATATAGAAAATGATCACACAGTAAAGGCATCGTAAATCCACTCAGTTGCAAGTCCCGCCATAAGAGACTTGTAACCTGTGTGTTCACAACCCACTGCTAATATATATATATATATATATATATATATATATATATATATATATATATATATATATATATATATATATATATAGTAAGATTAAGACATATGTGTATACGATATGTGTACATACCAGTGATCAAAGATTAAAGACTACTGGGTGCCATTTCCCAAAGTATAGAAGGTTACTGGGTGCCATTTCCAAAAGTACAAGAGATTACTGGGTGCCATTTCCCAAAGTATAAAAGACTACTAAATTCAATAACGCAAATAAGTTCATCACAAACATGTATGTATGCAATCAAGTATAATGCAACAAAGTATAAGACAATCAAGTATAAAACAATTAAGTATAAATGTTTTGAGTATTTGTACAAGTAGTTGAGCATGTATCTCCCCCAAAGAGTTAAAACAAGTATGAAAAGAGTAGGGGCTATGACTCACCTGGTGCGAATAGCTACGATGACAAAAGTGGATACACAGAAATGAGGTTCGATCTCTAACCGCAACCTAATATGAATGATAGTGATCTACTTAGATCATGAAATGATGAAGAGAATATGCATGCACATGATACCTATACCACTCGTAACTTGGAAATAATTGTTATTCTCAAAGTAAAGTATTTTTCATACTTAGGAAAAATAAGTCCAACTAGGCTTATAAAAACTTGTTGTATTATATCGGATATAAAAGGTTAGTGTTATATTCTTCGTTTTGAAAGCCTTAAAATAACGTCTAATCGCCGTAAAGATAAACTTATAATCATTAGTACTTCATTAGTTATGAATTTGGCACTTTGGTAGTATTTTTAGAAATCTAGAACTTAGTACGTAGAGTATTATTATTATTATTATTATTATTATTATTATTATTATTATTATTATTATTATTATTATTATTATTATTTCTAGTTAAAAGCTGTCAAATTATATAAGGTTTTACCGATATAGAAACGTGAATATCTTTGTCGTTATAAATCTATTTTACTCGTTCTTTATATCCCCGGAATCGTGGGAAAAAATACTAACATATTTTTGGTAAGTCGGGATGTCTAGATTTAGTTTTACGCCTCGAAACAGTCGTGACAACTGTTCATCAGCAAAGAATTTTCAGAAAAATAGTTTTCGTCGTTAACTTCGGAAAATCATATCTCCTTCGTTATTAACTCGTTTTAATCCGTTCTTTCGCCCACGGCTTCGTTTTTGAAAGTATTTTCTAAATCTTTGGTAAAAAATTACCCATCATCTACTGATTTTCCCACGTTTTAAAAATATGGACAGTAGGTATATATATATTGTTTCAAAAGTCATTTCTAGTGTTCCAATCTAGTTCCAACTTCAACCAAACCACTTTCAATCACCACAAATCTAGTCTAATCTTGCCATACACCTTCTTAGGGTGTCATGGGTTCCTAAACATTATAAATCAAGTGGATCTAACAAGGATCTAACTATAATCTATTTCTAGGGATTAAAAGTTAGATATATATATATATATATATATATATATATATATATATATATATATATATATATATATATATATATATATATATAAATGAGTGGTATAACTAACATATGCATGTAGATCTTGAATAGAAATCATATGATCATAAAAATAGCATGAAGAAATTATGGAAAAGAGTTTGACAACTTACTTAGAAAGATTATAGAGCTTGGATGAGTAAAACCTAAGAAACCTTGAGTTTTTATTTCAAAACTCAAACAAGGACAACTAAAGGAACTAGATTAGAGCTTGATCTTCGAAAAATGATGGATCCTTGATGTTCTTCTCTTCTTGGCCGAGCACCACCCCAAAGGAAAAAGGAGAGAAAGTTATTTTGATTGCTTGGATGAAAATGAGATGAAAAATGTAGTTGTTGTTATATATATTATTGGTGTAGACAAGATCCCTAAATCAAGGTGGGGAGGGTGGGTTTTTGTAAGGAAAGGATGAGAATGTAAGAATTTCTTGGACTTTTGATGTAGTTTAGGTAGATATTATTAGTTTTAGGTGATACCGGGTACCGAGTTAACTAAAAATAAATTGTAACGTGATAAAATAAAATATAATGAAGTTGTAAAAATTGTAAAATAATATTCCTGATGAGAATCGGAAGTTAAAATAATGATCGGGTTGAAATATCGCAAACCGACGGAGTTATAAGCTTCGACCGGAAAACGTAACAGTTGATTTGAAAACACCGGGCAATTTAATAATATAATTTTTATATTATTATAATGAGTATAAAAATGTGTTAGGACCATAGTTGGGATTGTCGGATCAATTATTGAAAATAATAGCTCATAAGATAACGCTTATTAGGTAGATAATCGTACGTATATAGAAATGATGCATCTCACGCATAAATGACAAATTTTCTCCGGAGGTGAATAGTGTTTTATGAATAGTAAAATTTTTGAAAGCTTCTCAGAATCACAAACTGACTCCGAAAAAGATGAATAGTAAAATGATGAATAGTGATCGATGAATAGTAACCGATGAATAGTAAATGTGAAAGTTCGGGAAAAGACCAGAATTTACGAGTTGTGACAGTCTCTACCCCTTTAGGGAACTTCGTCCCGAAGTTCAGTTAACGTTGGTCTCCGAAGTGTTATAAAGGTGAAGATTCATGAGATGAAATGACCAATTGACGTGCTTCCAGGCGGCGGTTCTCGAGGTGAGGAAAGTATAAGCGTTCTGACAATGAGGGTATACACACACATAAATGAAGCATTTGGAAATTGAGTTGAGGATTCAATCCAGACAGAATTTTATTATAACCATTCTCAGTGTTCCAAAATTCATTTCTGAGTCGGATATAGGTAGTCAGCCTATGTCCCACTATCCCGGGTTGAATATAGGTGACTAGTCTATATTCCACCGAGGTTCCATGAATTTTGAAATACTCAGCACAGTTATACTAATACTATGTCCTTCACAAATACCAAGACGTTCAGAAAGACTAAGGCAGGTGACCAAACTCGAGGTCAAATGATGAAACTATGCAAAGAAAACATAATGCGGTGACATATATGATATGTGAATCATGCTTATATGAAAGACAATGATAGTAATCAACTAGAATAAATGGATATAATAAACCAGATAATGAGACACAATTCTCATCACCTAAGTCAGCAACAAACCACAAGTGAGGCATCATCTTGGCAGGCAGGCACATGACGGTTATAGGGTTAAGTTTTTCGTAAAAGTAGCTATAGTCTAGGTTTTAAAAACACTCAGTTCGCTATAGCCAAAGCTCTGATACCAATCTGTCACACCCCCAAAATCGGGTCCAGCGGAAGCATACGTGTAGCTGGGGTGTATCTCAATTGGTATTACAACACAAGTTCAAAAATGGTTTTCACTTTACTTATTTAAAATAAAATCATTTAACCAAAAATATTGAATTTACATCATTAAAAGTAGTGCGGAAGTAGGCCCTTAAAATAGTTTAAAACGGTCCCCAAATGAATAATCAGAGTCTTCTATGACCATGCCATGCCCTGCCAAAACCTCCTGTAGCGTGCCATTGATTAAAACCTGAAAATACATGCTAAAGTGTCAACACGAGGTTGGTGAGTTCATAGAGTTTGTTTAACAAATAAAGTATATAGAAAATGATCACACAGCAAAGGCATCGTAAATCCACTCAGTTGCAAGTCCCGCCATAAGAGACTTGTAACCTGTGTGTTCACAACCCACTGCTAATATATATATAGTAAGATTAAGACATATGTGTATATGATATGTGTACATACCAATGATCAAAGATTAAAGACTACTGGGTGCCATTTCCCAAAGTATAGAAGGTTACTGGGTGCCATTTCCCAAAGTACAAGAGATTACTGGGTGCCATTTCCCAAAGTATAAAAGACTACTAAATTCAATAACGCAAATAAGTTCATCACAAACATGTATGTATGCAATCAAGTATAATGCAACCAAGTATAAGACAATCAAGTATAAAACAATTACGTATAAATGTTTTGAGTATTTGTACAAGTAGTTGAGCATGTATCTCCCTCAAAGAGTTAAAACAAGTATGAAAAGAGTAGGGGCTATGACTCACCTGGTGCGAATAGCTACGATGACAAAAGTGGATACACAGAAATGAGGTTTGATCTCTAACCGCAACCTAATATGAATGATAGTGATCTACTTAGATCATAAAATGATGAAGAGAATATGCATGCACATGATACCTATACCACTCGTAACTTGGAAATAATTGTTATTGTCAAAGTTAAGTATTTTCCATACTTAGGAAAAATAAGTCCAACTAGGCTTATAAAAACTTGTTGTATTATATCGGATATAAAAGGTTAGTGTTATATTCTTCGTTTTGAAAGCCTTAAAATAACGTCTAATCGCCGTAAAGATAAACTTATAATCATTTGTACTTCATTAGTTATGAATTTGGCACTTTGGTAGTATTTTTAGAAATCTAGAACTTAGTACGTAGAGTATTATTATTATTATTATTATTATTATTTCTAGTTAAAAGCTGTCAAATTATATAAGGTTTTACCGATATAGAAACGTGAATATCTTTGTCGTTATAAATCTATTTTACTCGTTCTTTATATCCCAGGAATTGTGGGACAAAATACTAACATATTTTTGGTAAGTAGGAATTGCTAGATTTAGTTTTACGCCTCGAAACAGTCGTGACAACTGTTCATCAGCAAAGAATTTTCAGAAAAATAGTTTTCGTCGTTAACTTCGGAAAATCATATCTCCTTCGTTATTAACTCGTTTTAATCCGTTCTTTCGCCCACGGCTTCGTTTTTGAAAGTATTTTCTAAATCTTTGGTAAAAAATTACCCATCATCTACTGATTTTCCCACGTTTTAAAAATATGGACAGTAGGTATATATATATATATTGTTTCAAAAGTCATTTATAGTGTTCCAATCTTGTTCCAACTTCAACCAAACCACTTTCAATCACCACAAATCTAGTCTAATCTTACCATACACCTTCTTAGGGTGTCATGGGTTCCTAAACATCATAAATCAAATGGATCTAACAGGGATCTAACTATAATCTATTTCTAGGGATTAAAAGTTAGATATATATATATATATATATATATATATATATATATATATATATATATATATATATATAAATAAGTGGTATAACTAACATATGCATGTAGATCTTGAATAGAAATCCTATGATCATAAAAATAGCATGAAGAAATTATGGAAAAGAGTTTGACAACTTACTTAGAAAGATTATAGAGCTTGGATGAGTAAAACCTAAGAAACCTTGAGTTTTTATTTCAAAACTCAAACAAGGACAACTAAAGGAACTAGATTAGAGCTTGATCTTCGAAAAATGATGGATCCTTGATGTTCTTCTCTTCTTGGCCGAGCACCACCCCAAAGGAAAAAGGAGAGAAAGTTATTTTGATTGCTTGGATGAAAATGAGATGAAAAATGTAGTTGTTGTTATATATATTATTGGTGTAGACAAGATCCCTAAATCAAGGTGGGGAGGGTGGGTTTTTGTAAGGAAAGGATGAGAGTGTAAGAATTTCTTGGACTTTTGATGTAGTTTAGGTAGATATTATTAGTTTTAGGTGATACCGGTTACCGAGTTAACTAAAAATAAATTGTAACGAGATAAAATAAAATATAATGAAGTTGTAAAAATTGTAAAATAATATTCCTGATGAGAATCAGAAGTTAAAATAATGATCGGGTTGAAATATCGCAAACTGACGGAGTTATAAGCTTCGACCGAAAAACGTAACAGTTGATTTGAAAACACCGGGCAATTTAATAATATAATTTTTATATTATTATTATGAGTATAAAAATGTGTTAGGACCATAGTTGGGATTGTCGGATCAGTTATTCAAAATAATAGCTCATAAGATAACGCTTATTAGGTAGATAATCGTACGTATATAGAAATGATGCATCTCACGCATAAATGACAAATTTTCTCCGGAGGTGAATAGTGTTTTATGAATAGTAAAATTTTTGAACGCTTCTCAGAATCACAAACTGACTCCGAAAAAGATGAATAGTAAAATGATGAATAGTGATCGATGAATAGTAACTGATGAATAGTAAATGTGAAAGTTCGGGAAAAGACCAGAATTTACGAGTTGTGACAATATTTCATTTTGACGAGTTTACTGGGTTTACGAATTAAAGTGCCCTGGCTCCTCAAACGATTATTACATGTACTTGTGGATTATGATGCCCCGAACGGTGTTATAGTTATAAATAAACTTAATAACAATATAGCTCAATAGTAGGGAGCTTCACGTGAGGAGTATTAACTTCTGAATTATGATGGCCCGAACGGTATTATGTTGATAACATAATACAATAGTAGGGAGCTTCATGTGAGGAGTCTTATATTTCTGGATTGTGATGGCCCGAACGGTGTTATGTTATATATAAAACCTTAACAAACATAAGAATGATTACTTAAGAAACTTAAACAAGATAACTAAAGATTGACATACATCCAAACATACAACACACCAGGATACGTGAGTAAGGCAGTCTAGTTCCCGAGTCACTTTTTGCATCAATTAGAATTCCTTAAACCCATGTGAGTTTTCATAGCCTCACTCTGTTGGTCCCTTTTTACTTGGTTAACAGTAACTAAAAAGCTAAAGTAACCGAGTTGTATGACTTTTTAGAAAGACGTATAAATGATTAACAATAAAGCAACGTAAACATAAGAGACAATATTTTTCAACGTTTAATTCTTTATTAGAAGTTAATAAAAAAGAATCGTACCCAAGTGTTTGCGGAATAACACTTGGGATTGAAAACGACAAGTGTGGTATTGACTCCTCACTAAACTCAAACAATGTTGAGTGACAACTTTCAGGACCCACTGAGCTATCTCAGGGGTTATGTTGTTCTTTGGAGGAGTAAAAGTGGTTTGTGAATGCTTTGCATTAATTGCACAAACTTGTCAACTTTTACTCCTCACTTATGCTACCTATTTATACACAAATATGAACAACCCGATTATACAATGGACCTAAGTGTTCCTCAATAAAATATTGATAGATTTTATTCTCTGACTTGGGAAACTTCTTTGAGTTAAGTCCAAAAGGCACTTTCTGATGACAGCCTGGTTTTAACCATTTGGGGAAAGTTTGACCTTAAAGTGATAAAGCACTTTAGTGAAATAGATCAAACTTTCCCGCACAGTCCCGCCAAAACTTCAGTCTTCAAGTCATCAGTCTTCAGTACCATGATAGTTGTTGAGGAGTCTTGGGGTTCAGTGAGTTATTGTCATTCTCACTGAACCCATCACCTTCTTCTTGGCTTAGATCACATTCACTGACTTCCGCCTCACTGAATGGAGAACCTTTCTTCTTAGGCTCGGTCTAGGTATCCTGAAGATGACTTACTGAGTTACTGTTCACTCAGTGACTTGTTTACACTTAGGTTATTTTACGTTCAAATCCTTGTTAGAAGAAGATTGGGGAATTCAGTGACCCAACAATCTCCCCCTATTTGAACATACAAATAGCCGAAGTGTTTCTTGATTCAGTGTGAGTTGGTAGGGGTCTTCATCTCTTACTGAATGTTGATGTAATTTTAAGTAGGACACATAATTTAACAAAAACATCAAAGTTTATTAATAGTTATTACAAGTCCTACAAATTACAAAAAATAAAAAGATAGTTGTTGCAGATCAGATGTTCAGGTGGTATCCAAGGTTTTCAAGCTTTGCTTTCTTTGATCTGAGTAGGTGTCTTTCAGGATGCTCATTGATCATTGCTTCCAAGTCCTGGCAGAATCTTTTGTTCTCATCACTCTTGATGGGCGACGCCAACATGAGGTATATGAGCATTGCTTTGATTCCTGCCTTATCCATATCAGACCATCTTTGGAAGGCAAAACTTCCATACTCATCAGTGAAGCATAAGTCTCTTTCAGGAGCTTCAAGGACCATGTTGTTCACAAAAGTGATCCCTTTAGGAAGCGACCTGTCACACTCTAACCCTGGTACTTTGATCTCAGGCTCCATCTCAATATGCTTCCTTTTCCTCTTGGAAGCCTTTGATGGAGCAGTCTCTTTTACTGAGGCAGGAAAAAGTGAGGGAATGTTAAGAGCTTCAGGCATTGCTCTCAGTCTGTCGTACCTTTCCATCAGTGACTTGAGAAGGCTAGGAACTACAACATTGTTCTTCTTGGCAATGATAGAACAAAGCTCATCAAGTTTAGTGATGCCAAAATCAGCAAACCTGAATGGCTTATGGACGTCAAGTATTCTTTGATCACATCCCCTGAGACAGTGACCACTGCAGGATCGGTATTTCTGTGGATTTGAATGTCAGTGATGGTTTCAAGTCTTAACCTTTCTTTCATCACCCAAGTATACTTCTCGATCATGTGTTTTCAGATTTGAGCGTCCTTCCTGAGCTTATTTTCCCTTTCCTTTTTGAGAGCATTTAGCTCTTCTACCTGAGCCATTTTGAAGGCTGCACCAGCTTGCTCAGTTGCTAGTGCTTTAGTATCCAAACCAATCTTTTCAGCTTCCTCATGAACAACCTGAATAAGAGCAGGCTTGCTCATTCTCTCTTCTTCAGCCACCTTTAGTAGTATCTCAGTCCTTTCCATGTGAGCTTGAATTTCGTCATTGGTGAGACGATGTACTACTCCATTGATTTCAAACGGGACTCTGATAGGTTCATCAGGGTCATATCCGACCAAGGTTGAGGCTGGATTGAGCACAATTTAAGGATCAGAGGTAGAAATACTTTTGCCTCTGTCCTGCCTGAGAGTGGAGGAGACTGGTTCCTCCTGTGGTGGAACTTCCGTGATTGGTGTAGCTTTAGTGACATGCTCCCCCTTAGTGTGAGAGGGTTGTCCAGCATCTTGTTCAACAGTATTAGGGGCTTCAGTAGCATTCTCAGCCTCAACATTTGCCTGAGCGTCAGTGATGGCAAGTGTTGGTTGTACTGAAGAAGAAGTAGATGATCCCTTGAAGGCTTGAAAAATTTCGGTCATCATAGACTTGATCTCCTGAGTATCCTGCTGAATGATGGACACTCTGGAGTCAAGTGTATCCTGTGCTTGTTCAAGAGTTGTCATCCTGGATCCCAAGGTCCAAGCCAGAGAAGTAGACCTTTGGGATTGAGCTGTCACTGATTCTTCCATTTTGGTGAAGGAAAATTTTGGAGACTCCACAGTAGTGGTGAGACCCTGAAGATTCGAACCCTTTAGCAAGTCAAGTAACTCAGTGAGGGCCACTGAGTTTACCTGATACGTCTCAGATGCCCGAAGAAGCTTCCTGGTGAGTTCAAGATCATCCTTGACTGATTCTTGAACCGACTGAACCCCTACATTCAGCTGGTTGAGGGTTATCAAAAACTGATTCAAGCGAGTGATCATCTGTGTCAGAGAGTGGTTAACTGAGGCATGCTGTTCCCTGACATCATCATCGAAGTTTTCGACAGCATCTTTGAGATTATGATAATGAACCGCCTGTTCAGTGTGCATGTCAAAGATCTCATCAGTGATCCCCCAGTACAAAATGTTAGTAATCTTTTTGATGAATTTGGTGAAGGTTTTCACAGTGAGAGGAGCTTGATCATCTCCTGAGGACTCTGGCTCGGAATGTGTGTCAGCATCGTCATGGTTAGAAGATTGAGGAGACTGAGGAATTGTTTCATGGACTGTCTCCTCAAGCTCCATATCATCTCCGGCCTTAAAGACTTCCTCATCACTGTTGAATTCATCATCAGAGTACAAAACTGCCTGAGCATCAGCTAGGGACTGAAGCTGCAAAATAAGGTTATCCAGCTCGTCTTCATAAGAAGACTTGCCTTCGTTTTGGCCAGGTCCTGACCCCTCAAATCTGGTAGATTGGGTTTTATCTACCTGGTCTTCAGGGTCATTTCCCGAGTTATGCGCACCTTCGGGATTGGTTGTGGGTTCCATATCAGCGGGTGGCATTTGTCCCTCTGAATCTTTGTCCCCCGTGGCCCCTTCAGGCACTGATGGGTGTTTCTCTGTACCATCACTAGGAGCTGTGAATGTTGTGTCCCTATCAGTGGGTTGTATGTTTCCCTCTGAGTCTTTGGGATGAGTTTTTGTGCCCTCAGACAAAAGCTTTCACTTGCGAATGTCCTCATCAGGCACCTGAGTGGTTTTGCCCCCCTTTCCAATAGGCTTGTTGATGAGTGGCCTTTTACTCATCATTTTAGGCCCGAAAAACCCACCAAAACGACCAAAAACACCCAAAAATGACCATATAATGTTACAAATATCCTTGAAGTGTGTTTTTGTGTATTTAAGGTACAAAAGGATTGAAAACAAGGCAAAAGTGAGCAAAACGAAGCATGGATGGTATTACGGAGCTAAACGGAGCAATACCGGATCAATTCAACGCAATTTGCAGCATTTATTGAAGAATTGAAGAGTCGAAGACAATTCCGGGACATGATATGGGGGGAGGCATGGAAAACTACATCAAAACCCTAATTACCCTTATACCCTTCACCCGACACCACAATTCTCAAAATTACCCTAAATCCCGAAACTTAAATGCAAAATCATTTTCAAAACAAAAACTCGAAACCTCTTTTCCGAAACCGTTTCAAAAACCAAATTTCATTTTCCCTAATAATATCACAAAACATTTTTGACAAAACATTTTTCGAAACTGTTTCAAAAACCAAATTTCATTTTCCGAAACCTCTTTATTATTATTAAAAAAAAAAAAAAAAAAAAAAAAAAAAAAAAAAAAAAAAATTAATTTTACAACTTAATTTTGCCTATGCTAAATATACTAACTAACTAATTCTAAATCCTAAAATCACAAAAAACCGGATCCAATAGTCCCTTAGCCCCAAAACCCAACCCAACAATCCAAACCACAACCTGACCCAAAACTTACACAAACACAAAAACACTTTTACCCAGTTGACTCCCTCAGTCAATCCCTCGCCCAAACCTCTTTTCCCCGCCAATTCCTGATCCCCATACCCTGTCACTTTCACTCCAGCTCACCCTCAAATGCAGCCAAGAAGTGATCACATGAAGTCTTTCATCCACTTATGTGATCAAGCCAATCAATGGCTGAGATTGGAAGGCTTTGGCACCAAGCAAAGATCCAATGGCTGCCAAAAGCCTCAAGAAAGCACAATATGCATCCAATGCTCAGCCTCTCACAAAAGAAGCACATCCAGAAAGAGACAAACCAAAGAAGACCCTTAGCTTTTCTTGTATAAATAATATGTTGTTTCCACTTGTTTTGGCAGTAGGGTTAGAGTAGGTAGTAGTAGGAATTAGGAGTAGTTTACTTTAGCTTTAGTATAACTTTTAATGCTTATTGTTCTTCAAATTCAGTTTGTAACTTTTACATTTAGTTTAAATTTAATTTCCAGCTTTCTTTACTTATTGTCGAATTTATGTAAGCTTTTTTCTTTATTGCTTTAATCTTCAAGTTTTACTCCTTAAGCTCTGTTAAATGTTTCCATAAGCTCACATAAGCTTTTTGTGAGCTTTGGTTTTCAAAAAAACTGCTTCTCCTTTTAAAATACCAAATCTGTCACCTCATTAGGGGTGTTTGGCACTAGGCTTGATTTTAGCTAAAACTCATTTTTGGTCATTATTCCAATTTAGATTAGCTTTCATATAGATTTGGTAGTAGTTTAGAAGATATATTTAACAATTTCAAGTAGCTTTCATGATTGTTTATTTGTTTTTTAAAAATTTTAACTTAAAGCTGATGTGAACAAGTAGCTAGGTTAGATCTAGGATTAGGCCTAGTTAGTTGTTTGTTTTACTTAATATTGGTTCAATATAGGGTGCACTAGTTGAGCAATACCTGGTCCATTGACTTTCATAGGTCAATTCCCATTTTTTTACCCATTTTAATTTCCTGTTTGCTGTCAAAAAAATGGCCCAAACAGCAGTTGGTTTTTATTTTTCATTTCTTGAATATGCATCCTTATGCCCTGAAAATTGGTACTGAGCTTTGCCCTCTGAGCATATTTCATATTGCAGCCTTAGAGTAGTTTTTGCTTATTAGTGCTTTCTAGTGTTATATAACTGCTTATAATTTGTCCTTTTTACTTATTTAGGATTCCCCCTAGATGCCTTAGTTAAAGTTCCCCCTTAGGATAGCTTGTGTTTGTTTCTTTATAGCTTTTTAGTTTCTAACAATTCCTTTCATTAGCTTATATATAAACTGCTTATTATTTCTATAAATTGCTGGGCTTATTAGTAGTTTTCATTAATTGTTGTGGTTATAGAAAATGTTCCTTTTCATGTTCTTAATATGTGTTTTTTTTTTAATTTAAAAAAAAAATGTTTTTGCAAAAATAGTGTAACCAAGATTCGAACCCTGGGTGATTCATTCACACAGACACAACATCCACACTACAAACCAATGCACCCTAGAGATTTTTTTTGTTAAGTTTTCCATATTCAATTCATTTATAGTAGTTTTTCTTTTTACTTTATAAGCTATATAATCTGTTAGCTTAATAGTGGCTTATTAGGATTAGCTTTTTACAAATTCTTATTTTTCTTACCTTTCTTATTACATTAGTTAATTTCAAAAAAAATTTCCAGATTTTTTTCTCCTTATTTAGTATTTTTAATAATTAAAATTAGTAAATTTAGAAATTAATTCATAATAAATTATTAAAAAGACAAAAAATTGTTTTTCTTTTTCTCAAAATTTTATTTTATCATTAGGATCATAGGAAAACCGTTTTTACATCCGTAGGACTAGTATTGCTTTAAATTCACTTTTTATTTTGTGCGCTTATGTAATTTTTAATTTAAACGTTCGGTTTTCAATTTAAGTTACGTTTTGAGTTCTTTTAAGTTACGATTAGCGTTTTAAGAGTTTTTAGTAGTTTTTAAATTCTCAAATCAAAATCGTAGTTTAAATTTAGTAGTTGCCCATTTACTTTACGTTTTTACATTTACGTGTTACATTTTTAGATTTAGACTATATTTTAGTTAATTCGTGATTTACGTGTTTACGTTGATTGTTTACTTGTTTTATTTTGCGTTATTACTTGTTGAAATTAGTTTAAAAATCCAAAATCTCTTCTTTATACCCCATTCACATCACCCGATCACGAATCGTTATTCGGCTTCGCATTTCACACCTCATACGGACACGACCCGGGAATATCCAATACTCTCGGTGGACTTTATTTGAATATTTCCCGGTCAAAAGAGTATTGTACTATACGTATACATATATTGTGTGTATCACTTGTGCTGCCCTGTCGAAGATTTAGGGGCTAGAACTCCCTGTTGCTTGGGTTGTGATTTACCCGATCCTTTGGCAGGATGCGAATGTTTGTGGATCCCCTTCTCAGTGGAGTAGTGCTACCCAACCGAGGGTATAGGACCCCTTACTCCCTGATACTCTGGTTGTGATTTGCCAGAGTCTTTAGCAAGATGTGAAGGTTTGGTTGGTTCCAACCCAACTGACTTGTTTATGACAGCAGGGCCTTTAGGAATGGGTTCGCCCGAGGACACTGAGTGTGATGTCTCAGTGCCCTCCGTTGGCCATTGTTTTGGGGCCAAAGATTGGCTAATGATCCTGATGGTGTCTTTAGTCAGGGTCTGTTGTTGTTCCCCCTATTGTCAGGCTTAGGGGCAGAGGTCTCAGTGGCGAGTGGCTTGGGTTGAGCCACCTTCCTGGACCCCTGTCCCTTCTTCCTCTTCACCTTTTTGGTGGGAGAGTGAATTGGTGAAATGATGTTGTCACCCTGGATAGCAGTCAGAATGTATGTGGTCAGGGCAACAGGTGTTACCTCATTAGGGTTACGTGAGTAATTTGCCTTATGTAAGACATCAGGTTCAAAGCCGACACTGTCAGGTTTGATATACTCAGACCCTAATAGGTCATTCAGGGCACAGGAAATGAATCTAGGGTAAGACATGTGTTTTTGCCTAGACTTCCCACCCAATTTGCCTATGAGGTCCCTGAAGATAATTTCTCCAAGGTCAATCTTTTTACCCCCAATGAGACAGTACACTATCATTGATTGAGTAGTGTTTAGTTGCTCAGTTGAGGATTTATTCCCCCCAAGGACCTGAAGTACAAATGTCATCAGGATCCTCCAAGGGGCAGGGAACCATGTTTTGATTATGGGGGCTTTGTTCAGTAAGGCCCCTGGAGTAACATCAGGATGATGTTTATCATAGGGCCCCAGTTCCAAGAGGAGTTGTTTAACTTCCTCTTCAGTAGGTGGGGCAACAAAGGTCTCAGTGTAGTCAAGGCCAGTGGCTTTGACAAAGGTATTGTAGTCAAGAGTTAGGAACTTGGTTCCATTATTCATTGAGAACTTGATTTTGGCCTCCTTTGGCGCATCAGGGTTTTCAACCACCGCTGTGCACCAAAATTCCCTCAAGTAGTTGATACGTGGGAATCGCACCAGGCTTTACCTCTCAAGGGATCTTGAGAAGCTTACAACCCCCACCAGGCAGTGTACCTGATCGTTGTAGTATAGTATAGTGACAAGTACCGGGGGATTGATCGTTCAGCTAGGAATAGTGTCGCTAGGATTAGAAAACCTAATTACTAGTGCTAAAGATGATGAAAGATTATTTTTGTACTTTCATATTTTTTAGAAAGCAAGTTAAAATCTCGGATTTGAAGGATTTGGGCGGAATTAGTTGCTAGTCAACTAACCCAATACAAAAATACAATCAAAATAAAATACTAAAAATGAAAATAAACTAAGTTATACTAAGGTTGTGAGCAATAAGTGGAGAAAATGTGTTTACTTAGATTTCACTACTCCCTAGACATCTTTTATACGTTAATTACTTGTTATAGTTGCGTTGGATGACGAATTGTATTCCTTAATACCATTCATGGGATGGCGCACTTACTTCCCCAATCCTATGAGTGCCTACTTCACTCCTATGTCGAGCCGTTAAAAACTCCTAACATGGGATCATTAGAAATTACTCATGCAGTAAATACAACCAATAAAACCTAGTGCACATCAGTTCATGTTTCATAAGATGTTCAAGCATGTTACCAATTGGAGATCTGCCAGTTTTCTTAAGCCTAACATCGAAATCATTCATCCAATACAACCATAAACAAGTAATCAACACATAATTAACATCTAGGTTTCATTAGATCCGAGCAAACACAAGATAGATCTAGCCTAGCATGATGGAATTAAGACAAGAACAAGATATAGACAACCAACACATAGACATATTGATTTAATTAAAAGAATACTTATCTCAATTACACATGTCACAACTCACCATTTCACGTCATTTACCATTTCAGGTCATTTTCCCAAACTTCGACTTTTTACTATTCATAAATCACTATTCATCAAAACACTATTCATCGATTTACTATTCATCGTTTTCGAGGTCAGTTTGATATTCTGAGAAACTTTTGAGAAATTTACTATTCACTGAACACTATTCATTTCTGAAAAAGTTTTCACTATTCACTTGCATTACTCATTTCATCGTAAATTTAGTTTACGGGTATTCAAATTCGCGTAACCGGATTGGTTTAGGTGCGAATTCATTTCATTAGTGTTAAGAACACTGCATACGGACTGGAGATAGTCTGCGTATCATCATGACAGCATTTTCATGTTATACCACTCTCAGGATTTTCAAATTACTATATTCAGTACATTTAACGTTTTTACGTATAAGTATTTATAGTAAACGTTAACACCCGGTTTATACACGACGAATATATCTAAATATTCCCACAATGGTCCCGACATATTTTTATATCCATTTTAACATCATAAAAGTTATAACATTCAGTTACCCAGTATTTTGGAAATTTATTTTATTTATAACGTACGCGTATGAATATAACGACGGTTTTCGTGTAAACTAAACAATAATCACCCGATCACTCAGTAAATGTACCCAACATATTTTTAATATGTTTTTATCATTATTATAACTTTATTTTGTCCCGGTTAACTTCGTGAACGTTTATTTCTATTAAACCCGGTACCCGATTGTAACTAAAAACACAAACTAGTGCATAATTCTTGCAAGATTTCTAAATATATACCAAGTACCCCTACCCCCCCCCCCCCCCCCCTTCACCCTTTGAAAACCTTTTGTAATATCCTGTAAGTCCTAAGAATTGACGAATTTCTGTAGGAGACTTGGGCGTAGCCCAATCCTTTACTGCCTCAATCTTTGCTGGGTCGACTTGTAATCCTTGGCTATCAATGACATGGCTAAGAAATTGAACTCTTTGTATCCAAAAGTCACACTTTGAAAATTTGGCATACAATTGCTCCTTCTTGAGTAGTTCCAATATGGTTCTGAGGTGTGCTTCATGCTCTTCCTTACTCTTGGAATAAATCAGGATATCGTCAATGAACACAATCACATACTTATCAAGATATGGTTTGCATACTCTGTTCATGAGATCCATGAATACCGCAGGTGCATTGGTTAATCCAAAAGGCATCACTTGAAACTCATAATGACCATAACGTGTTCTGAATGCTGTCTTCGGGATATCTTCTTCCCGAACTCTGAGTTGATGGTAACCTGATCTTAAATCAATCTTAGAATAAAAACAGGAACCTTGTAGCTGATCAAACAAGTCATCAATCCTAGGTAGTGGATAACGATTCTTCACCGTTAACTTGTTCAGCTCACGATAGTCTATGCACATTCTGAAAGATCCATCCTTCTTCTTCACAAACAAAACCGGTGCTCCCCAAGGCGAGGAACTCGGTCTAATGAATCCTTTGTCTAAAAGCTCCTGTAACTGGTTAGACAATTCTTGCATCTCAGAAGGTGCAAGTCTATATGGTGCTCGTGCAATTGGTGCAGCCCCTGGCACCAACTCAATCTGAAACTCAACCTGACGTGTAGGTGGCAGTCCTGGCAATTCTTCCGGAAAAACTTCTGGAAATTCCTTAACAATTGGCACATCTTCAAGTCGTTTCTCATCCGACTTCTTTTTCGTTATGTGAGCCAAGAATGCATAACAACCCTTCTTTATGTACTTCTCGGTTTTAATGCATGATATGATACTGAGTCTAGTTCCACTTCGCTCCCCGCGAACAACCAAAGTTTCACCTCCATAAGAAAGATGAACAACTTTCTCATCACAAATGATCCTTGCACGATGTCGAGACAACCAATCCATACCGATGACTATGTCAAAACTTCCAAGTTCTACGGGCATAAGGTCTATATTAAATGGGTGATTTAGGAAATTGATGGTGCAACCACGGATAACGGTGGTTGTGTTAACTAAAGACCCATCGGCTAATTCAACAATGTAGGGAATGTCTAAGGTAGTTGGTTCTATGTTAAGTAAAGGTGCAAATGTAATAGAAACAAAACTTCTATCCGCTCCTGAATCAAATAAAATGGATGCATAACGATTATTAACGAGGAACGTACCCGTAACAACATTCGGGTCCTCACGGGCATCTTCTCCTCCCATAACATAAGCCCTTCCTCGAGCTACTCCTCCCTGATTCCCAGTTCTTTGATCATTCCTCCTTGGGCAATTGTACTGGAAATGACCCAACTCTCCACAACCATAACATGCTCCTGGTTGGTTCTGATTAATTATTCCTCGTGGTGTTTTGCAGTCCTTAGTCCAATGACCGACCTTTCCACAGTTCTGACATTTGTTACACTTGGGTAGTTTTCCATTATATCCTTTTCCCTCTGTTGGTCCTGCAGCATAGACCTTTGCCGCTTCCTGCCTCTTAGGTGCTAGTTGGTTAGCATTCCCACCTTGGTTATTATCAAACTTCCTCTTGTTGTTATTGTTGTTTTGGTTATTGGGGTAGTTGCGGTTTCGGTTATTGTTATAGTTGTTGTTTCGAGTGTTGGTGTAGTTCGTGTTGTTGGAACGGTTATTGTTGTTGTTTGCAGCAGACTTTCCTTTCAACACTTGGACCATAAGTTTCTGAGTTATACGAATGGCCTCTTCCATTGTTTGTGGGTCGAAAGACATCACATCCCCTCGGATGCTTTCGGGTAATCCCCCAGTAAAGTTCTCCATCTTCTTCTCAGCGTCCGGAACCATAGTTGGACACAGTGTAGCCAACTCCTGAAACTTCCTGACAACCACACATGAGAAAGACGTTCTCGGTCTTCTCAAACCAGCGGATTAAAGCAACCGCTCCCTCAGTTCCCTTATACTTGATAGGATCACTAGTCTTGAAATCCTTCCAAGTACATTCACGCCTGGTAGTGGGTTGAACCACTTCATCAGTAGGTGGAACCTCAGCAGTCCTAGCAGCAACTTCAGCTCTCTCAGTCTCTAGAGCTTCTGCTATACTATCCCTGACCAACTTGCGGATAGCTGCTTGTGTCATGGCAGGTGTTTCTGATGTAACCTTTGCCTTCTTTGGCGCCATACTTCTGATAAATAATAATCGACAACAACCATGAGAAAACTATAATAGAAATAGTCATCGTACAAAAATATACGCCCACAACATGTATATACACAACCACAACAAGTATAAATACAACCACGACATGTACGAGTACAACCACAACCTGTAATAATACAACCACGACACGTATAGATACAACCACAACAAGTATAAATACGTTAACCATAAAGAGCAACCATGAAACATCATAAATATAATCACAACACATGAATACAGTACATGAAAATTTCGGCCTACATAGACCGATATATATATATAGCACAACATTTCCAACATAGTAGAGTCGCACTTGATATATTTGTTTGTACAACAACAAAAGACTACAAGTTCTTGAACTACGTCCCACACCTCGGGACTAGGAAATAGTAAAAGCTAATACAATACTAGTCTATATCTAGGCTCCTCCAGGTGCTCTAGATGGTCCAGGAGCTCCAGATGCTCCAGGCTCTCCCCTCAAGCGGCGAATCTCACGATCCATCGCAACCACGATCTCCTCCAGATGCTGAACTCGTAACTGAGAAGAAACATCCCTGCCCTCCAAAATGACCAACCTCTCTCGAAGCAATGCCAACTGATCTACCTGCTCCCACTGAGTCTCCTGTGTCGCCTGAGCTCTATCTCGAATCTCAGGTAACTCATCCCTAAGTAGCTCAATCTCCTCCTGGTGCCTCAACTGTCGTGCCTCGAGTCCATGGTATGACACATCAATACCAACCCTGCCCTGAACTAAATCCTCAACCTGCTCCTCGACAGTCTCAAGTCGAGTAGTAATGATCTCATCAACTCTATACCCCAACCTATCTACTTGCTCCTGCTGAGCACCCATCTGATCCTCTAATGTGACGGCTGTAGGGCTCCTAGCCATAGCCGCTCTAGAACTCTCACCTATGTGGTATACTGGTGGTGGTTCTGCTGATTCTGACTCTGTAGTGGTAGGTGAATCTGGAGTGGTAAACCATGCGCGCTTCCTGAGCGGCAAGAGTGAGGTGGATATAGGGGTAGCAGTGGGTATGGCTGGTGGTGGTGTAGGCACAGTAGGACTAGGTAGGGTCCTATAAGTAGATGTAGCATAACGAACTCTCTTACTAGCAACCTGGATAGTCTTATCCCTACGAAACATAAGTCTCGGCTCTGAATGGATAGTAGTAGTAGGAGATGGTGTGTCTGTGGGTACACGGGTGACATCAAGTGGTACAGTAGGATGGACATAAGGAGTAGGAGCCGTCTCCTCCTCCTCGAAAGGCTCTGTGTCATCATCTGATGCCAAAAGTGGCAACTCAGGTACAATAGGACTAGGTGGTAAACGGGCTGTAGAAGACATAGAGTCTTCAATATCGGAGTCTGTGATGGTGTACAGTATAACAACATTTGGGTTTGCAGACATGGTTCTGTGATAATCAAGGTGAAATAAAATGAATAACTCGTAATGAAATCACCATAAACAATGAACATGCACTTATGATGAAATGATGAGATGCTATGATAATGTGGTTATAGTCTAGGGTCAATGATACATCCTAGTTCTCTATAACCTTAGCTCTGGTACCAATCTGTCACACCCCCAATTTACCTGACTTGCAGCGGAATGGAATGCCTGGGGGTGTAACTGTCATAGCACCATAACAAGGAAATATTGAACGACCTAAAGTGTCGTTTGGAAAATACATATCGTTTGATTTATTTAAAAGCATCCAGTGCTACAAAACATAGGTCCCCAAAGGTTGAAACGTTTACAGAAAACAAGTTCAGGAAATGTCAAACGATAATTTACACAAGTGCATGAAAAATCCAAAATGTAGTGCGTCATCCCTGGCACACCCTAATGTTACTCCATGCATGTAATATGATGATGCCTTAGTTACCTGAAAATACATTGCGAAAACGGTCAACACGAATGTTGGTGAATAATCATAGGTTTATGAAATATAATGTTTGTACGGCCACCACAAGTATAAATGCATGACAAAAGTCACGTAAAATAGTACAATAGACCTTAAGCTCATGACACCGAAGCTATGACTGACGAAATTCTATGCCCCTCCCGAATGTTCTGCCAAACACTCAAATGTAAAAGACATGACATGCATCCGCTTACTGTTGGTACTCACTACCACGGATGGAGGCGTCACCCTCGATAGATCTATCCACTCACTCTCGCTTAGCGGTAAATTAACGGTTCATGATGTTACAGGGGACTTATCACATGGCAGACAAGCTACTTAAGCTATGTACATAGGTTTTGATACTTGGGCTCGTACTAAAATGGTGCAATGTATTCTCCCCCGTGGGATTTGAAAACAATAAAAATGTATACGGGGCTATGAATACTCACCTCAACTGATGATACTGATGGTAATATGCAATGAACAACAATGATCGGTTAACTGCCGCAACCTAAAATGAATGATGAATGATCTCATTTAGATCGCCAAATGATGTTATGAATGTCCATGCTCATGTTTCTATACCACTCTATTCTTTGGAAAAACACTGGTGTTATCAAAATATATAATCCAAGAATTTGGAAAAATAATGCTATTAGAAAATATAATAAGCTAGTTGTAATATATATATACTTATATATATATATATATCGTTTGTTTCCATGTTAATGTTGAAATCCTCGGGTTGTAATCCTTAAAATATCGCCTTGAAATGATGAAAATATACTTGTAATAACTAATACTTCATTAGTTATAAAGCTTGGTACTTAATATTATTTCTAGCTTATAAAAGTACTTCGTAGTTTTAGTGTCCATTTATATTAAAAGCTGTCAAATAAAAATGGGTTTAGCCGATATTCAAACGTGAATATCTTTGTCGTTACTTGTCCGTTTTACTTGTTCTTTATATCCACGGTTACGTCTTAGTATGTAGTAATATATTTTGGAAAGCTCGGCTCCTCCGGGTTACGTCTAAAGCCTCTTTTTGACCAATGAAAAACGTCCAAAGTTCCCTTGGTGTTTACTGATTTTCCAGGTTTTCACAAAATGGGACAGCATGTCTAAAACATGCTCCAAATCAAGTTTTCAAGGTTTATAACTAATTTCTAACATCACCAAACCTCTTGTAATCACCACATAGCTAATCTAATCCTACCATACACCTTCTTAGGGTGCCATGGACTTCTAACCAAGTTATTATAGCAAGGGGATTCATAAATAAAAAGTTAGGGTTTGTATGTTTCATTTTTGACAAAATAAATGGTGGTATAGCTAGTTGTACATGGTTTTTAGCATGGAAATCATGAAATACAAGTAAATATAAGATGATTCATGTAAAAATAAAGTTGATAACTTACTTGAAAACCTGGAAAATCAATAAAGTTGATAACTTACTTGTGGTGGCCGTACAAACATTATATTTCATAAACCTATGATTATTCACCAACATTCGTGTTGACCGTTTTCGCAATGTATTTTCAGGTAACTAAGGCATCATCATATTACATGCATGGAGTAACATTAGGGTGTGCCAGGGATGACGCACTACATTTTGGATTTTTCATGCACTTGTGTAAATTATCGTTTGACATTTCCTGAACTTGTTTTCTGTAAACGTTTCAACCTTTGGGGACCTATGTTTTGTAGCACTGGATGCTTTTAAATAAATCAAACGATATGTATTTTCCAAACGACACTTTAGGTCGTTCAATATTTCCTTGTTATGGTGCTATGACAGTTACACCCCCAGGCATTCCATTCCGCTGCAAGTCAGGTAAATTGGGGGTGTGACAGATTGGTACCAGAGCTAAGGTTATAGAGAACTAGGATGTATCATTGACCCTAGACTATAACCACATTATCATAGCATCTCATCATTTCATCATAAGTGCATGTTCATTGTTTATGGTGATTTCATTACGAGTTATTCATTTTATTTCACCTTGATTATCACAGAACCATGTCTGCAAACCCAAATGTTGTTATACTGTACACCATCACAGACTCCGATATTGAAGACTCTATGTCTTCTACAGCCCGTTCACCACCTAGTCCTATTGTACCTGAGTTGCCACTTTTGGCATCAGATGATGACACAGAGCCTTTCGAGGAGGAGGAGACGGCTCCTACTCCTTATGTCCATCCTACTGTACCACTTGATGTCACCCGTGTACCCACAGACACACCATCTCCTACTACTACTATCCATTCAGAGCCGAGACTTATGTTTCGTAGGGATAAGACTATCCAGGTTGCTAGTAAGAGAGTTCGTTATGCTACATCTACTTATAGGACCCTACCTAGTCCTACTGTGCCTACACCACCACCAGCCATACCCACTGCTACCCCTATATCCACCTCACTCTTGCCGCTCAGGAAGCGCGCAAGGTTTACCACTCCAGATTCACCTACCACTACAGAGTCAGAATCAGCAGAACCACCACCAGTATACCACATAGGTGAGAGTTCTAGAGCGGCTACGGCTAGGAGCCCTACAGCCGTCACATTAGAGGATCAGATGGGTGCTACAGCCGTTATGTGTTAGCATTTTCCAGGCCGTCATGCATTTTACTCTTGATGCCCTACATCGTGACGCCGTCAAATCTGTACTGGGTCGTCATGGAAAATCATGGAAATTACTCTTGACGCCGTCAGAATTTCCTTCTTGACGCCGTCACCTACTGTTCCCAGCTTGGAAAATTGATACTTTGTCGTTTTCTTCACTTTTATGCTCCAAAAACGTCCAAAATGCCTTCTTTTCCAGATTTCACTCCCAAAGTACCTAAAATCACAAAAGGAACGATTTAGGGCAATATTTGATCAAATAAATTCAATTCCGGGCTTAAATGACCCCCTAAAAGTGGTTCATTTTTTGCCTCATCAGTAGTCATGATAGATGACTAAGGGGATCTTAGTGAATGTGGTGGTGTGAAAATAGTTTTTTAGGAACTTTACCACATTCCTGTATTCAGGAAACCTTCAGGGTAGGCAAAGTTCCCCACCACATTGTTTTTTGTGAGGTCTACGCTTTCCATTTGGAATTCCACATTGGGTGCGTATTTTATGACCTTTGAAGATGCCATTTTAGTTTGATAAAAGGTCTGGTTTTGAACAAAGAAGAAGCACACAAAGATTTTGAAAGCAAAAAGGTTCTTGAAATAATTTTGCAAGCGTTTTGTAAAGATTTTTAAAGCGTGTGTGCGTTCTTCTTTGTGGGGGTATTTATAGGGTGGGAATTAGGGTAGTGATGTTTCGGATACCAAAGGTTAATGTTATTCAACCGAAGCGGCATAATAATGTTGGTTTGATATCCGCATTAAATATCATGATTCCCATTACCCCTATTTTCTCTCACATCATGGGTGAACAGTTGTGAGGCTCTGCAAATAATGCACTTTTGCAGAGAAAAATCATCACAACTTTTGTGTGTGAGTGAGCATTTAATGCTCAGTGGTGTTTGGTGACAGAGATGTGGGGGCCTAAGGAGTGGATGCTAGTTGTGTAAGTGACATATATTCCTATATTTAATGGGATTCAGTTACCTACCTGGGACATTAACTAACTAAGTACTTAGAGCATTTAGTTAGGGTATTCAATGCCATTTTTCATCCTGAGCCCCCTGAATGAATTTTTCATTCAGTAAAAAATGAGTTTTCAGGAAGGGTGTGATCAGGGACCTAGAGAATTTACATCAGGTTGGAACACTTTTGATCAGTTTCCTGATTCTATGTCCAACAAGCCCAGTTCAGCTTTCAATCTTGTGAAAGTGGGTTCATCCAAAGGTTTTATGAAGATATCAGCTAGTAGATACTCAGTGAGGATGAAATGTAGTTCGATTTCTCCATTACTGATGTGGTCCCTGATGAAGTGGTATCTGATGTCAATGTGTTTGGTTCTTTGACGAAGTACCAGATTGTTTGAGATGGCTATGGCACTTGTATTATCACAAAACATAGGTACCATCTTATATTGAATGCTACAGTCACTCAATTGGCTCTTCATACATAGTACATTTGCACAACATCCTGCAGCAGCCATATATTCAGCTTCAGTTGAGGACATGGCCACTGACTGTTGTTTCTTTGTACTCCAACACACAAGTTTACCACCAAGAAATTGGCAGGATCCTGAAGTACTTTTCCTATCCATATTACATCCTGCATAGTCAGAGTCAGTGTACCCTTTGAGATCAAATCCTGAACATTTTGGGTAATACAAACCAAGGTTTGGATTACCCTTCAGGTACCTGATGATTCTCTTGACAGCAGTGAGATGTGATTCTTTAGGGTCAGCCTGGTATCTTGCACACAGGCAGACTGAGAATTGGATATCAGGCCTTGAGGCAAGTAAGTACATCAGGGAGCCAATCATTCCTCTGTATTGGGTTTGATTCACTGATTTTCCAGTGAGATCAGGGCCAAGGTTGTTAGGAGGAACCATAGGAGTCTTAACTGAGGAGCAGTCAGTGAGCTCATACTTCTTCAGTAGGTTCCTAAGGTATTTTTCTTGGCAAATGGATATTCGCTTTTCAGTTTGTTTAATTTGGAGTCCAAGAAAGTATGTGAGTTCACCCATCATGCTCATTTCAAACTTTGTGGTCATCAGTTTCTCAAACTTTTTGCAAAGTTTGTAACTTGTTGAGCCAAAGATGATGTCATCAACATATACTTGGACAAGAATGACATCATTCTTTGTTCTGTAGATGAACAGTGTGTTGTCAATCTTTCCTCTGACAAACTTGTTTTGTATCAGGAAAGCTAAAAGAGTTTCATACCATGCCCTGGGTGCTTGTTTCAGACCATAAAGGGCTTTGTTAAGCTTGTAGACATGGTTGGGGTATTCACTACTTTCAAAACCAGGAGGTTGTTGCACATAAACATCTTCTTTGATGTTACCATTCAGGAATGCACTTTTAACATCCATTTGGTAAACTTTAAAGTTCATGTAAGTTGCATAGGCAAGGAAGATCCTGATGGCTTCCATTCTAGCAACTGGTGCAAAGGTTTCCTCATAGTCTATACCTTCCTGTTGAATATATCCTTTGACAACCAGTCTTGCTTTGTTTTTGATGACTGTGCCATTTTCATCGGTCTTGTTTATAAAGACCCATTTCATACCAATGATTAAAACACCCTGGGGGCATTCAACAAGGGTCATGACATCATTTCTGTCAAATTATTCCAATTCATCTCTCATGGCCTGAACCCAACTTTCATAAGTCAGGGCTTCCTTGACATTTTTAGGCTCAATCTCTGAGAGATAGTCAGCATAAAGACATATATTGGTAGTGGCAGCCTTGAGTTTAGCAGCCTTGCTTCTTGTGAGCATGCCTTTAGTGGGTTCACCAATGATGTTTACAAGCTCAATGATTTTGGATCTAGTCCAGCTATCCTGAGGTTTGGGATAGGAATTTGAGCTTGAAGGAGCCTGATTGGGTTCAGACTCAAGAACATGAGGTGACTCATCACTATGTGCTTCAGTGACTTCTGTAGGAACAATTTCTTCTGAGGGTTCCTGAACAGTTTGTTCAGTGGTTGCAGTCTCATTGGAGACATGCTGAGTTTAAATGAACTCTCTGATGGGTGGTTGGGGTAGGTTGTGAGGGATGATGTAATAGGAGACGTCAGCATCTGGTTGGTATTGGGTTGAGGGATTGTTCTCAGGATGATACTCATCAGGAGGATACCTTGTCGAGTCATCAATACCAATTTATTCAACTGAGGAATTTGAGAACCTGATGGATTCATTGCTCTCATCAACAGAAATGTGATAAGTTTCCTCAGTTTGTTGTCTCCTAGTGTTGAACACCTTGAAGGCTTTAGAAACCAGAGAATATCCCAGGAAGTATCCATCATCAGCCTTGGCATCAAATTTACCCAAATGATCCTTGTGATTATGAATAAACACAGGACACCCAAATATATGAAAGTAGCTGATGTCGGGGATTCTTCCTTTGAATATCTCATAAGGAGTCTTATTGTGCCTTTTCAGAATGATTGACCTATTTTGAGTGTAGCAAGCTGTTTTAACTGCCTCAGTCCAAAAATGTTTTGAGAGGACTGAGCCATTTAACATTGTTTTTGCTGCCTCAATGAGTGTTCTATTTCTCCTTTCAGCTACTCCATTTTGTTCAGGAGTATAGGGAAAAGTGAAATTTTGAGAAATTTCTTTCTCATCACAGAAACACTCAAGGTTTTGGTATTTGAACTCAGTGCCAATGTTAGTCCTGATCTGTTTAACTTTGACATCATTTTGATTTTCAATGTTCCTGACAAATGACATGATGGTTTCAGCTGCATGACTCTTTTTGGTCAGGAAGTAAACCCAAGTATATCTTGAGTATTCATCCACTATGACCAGAGTATACTTCTCATGGTGAATGGACATTGGACTGACAGGTCCAAAAAGGTCCATATGAAGAAGATGTAGGCAACTTTTGATGGAAAAAGTTTGTTTGGTTTTGAATGATGCCCTACGATGTTTTCCTTTTTCACAAGCAGAACAAGGCTTGTCTTTGGTATACACCAGGGATGGAAGGCCCAGAACTTTGTTCTGTTTGGCCAGGTTGTTGATGCTCTTGAAGTTGAGATGAGAGAGTCTCCTATGCCATAGCCAGTTGATTGTCTCACTTGCCTTTGAGAATAGACAAGTCCCATTCTGAGTCAGGGATGACATGTCAAGGACATATACATCATCCCTCCTAGGGGCAATCAACACAACTTCCTTATTGGCATTAAAGATGGTCCCTCTCTTGTCATCAAATTGAACTATGTATTTGGCATCACATAGTTGGGAAACACTTATCAGGTTGTACTTGAGACCATTAACATAAGCTATTCTTGTAAAAACTATACCATTGCAGTTTACTGAACCATAACCTTCAATGGGAGCTGATGAGTTATCACCAAATACTACTTTGGGTCCTGGTTCGTCCACATATTTGTGTAGAAAAATTTTCACACCAGTCATACTTCTGATGCATCCACTGTCTAGATGCCAAGTAGGATCCTTGATGTGTTTCTGCACAAACAGTAAACTGGGTTAGTTTTTCTTGTTGACCCACTTTCAAGTGGGCTTAGTCCTCAGGGACTTTTTGAACTCAGTTAATGAATCATGGTCTGAAGTTGTGTGACCTGAGCTTCCACATGTTTTACATTTTGTGGAGGTTGATGCCTCAGGTGACTGAGAAGTGTTGGTCTGGTTTTTCCTTCTGGACTGAATAACTTTGTCATGTCCCTTGGTTTCATGGGAGGAATCTCCACAGATGTCACAACAATTATTCATCATACAATCATCAGGAAGCAGATCATTGAAACCACAGTGAGGACATGGCAAGAAAGGCTTAGCCTTCAGTCTTTGTTTGGAAGGTGTGGCATACTGATAGCCTTGGTTTTTGTATAAACCTCTTGCTTTTAAGGAATCAGTGTCGGGGATGTGATCACAAGTTCTGTGGTTCTCTTGTTTGCATATCATACAAAACAGGACTCTGTAGCATTTATCAGTGATGTGATTTGGATAATTGCACAGTTCACATCTCCCTGAAGGTCTGGGTGTGGTTTTTGGTTTTGAAGAACTTGAGGATACTGAGGGCCTATTAGATTTAGAGTCTGAGAATTTTTCAGTAGACTCAATTTTCTCACTTAGCATCCTGACAAGTTCAGCAAGCTGATCAACCTTTGAATCAGTGCTTTCATCCTTCACTTCAGTGGGTACTGAAGGTTTTTGGTGTTCAGTTGGTGCAGGAGTAGGCTTTTTCAGAATAGTCTTTCCTAACCCTGATTTCTCTTTGGGATAATATGGTTGATAGACTAATGGTGCAAGGTCAGAATTGGGTTCAGCTCCCTGAAGTTGTTTCAGTGGAGGGAGTGGCGAATCAGACTTAGATTCAGTGATGGACTCGATAGAACTAAGTTCATCAGTGACTCCTAGCAGCTCCTTGATAGCCTGACTTTCAGGCTCCAGGATTCTTCCAGTATTAAAATTTAGCATTTTACTGTCAGGATTGTTTCTTTCAATCCAATCACTGGGTTTAGGAGCAAGTTCTTTGCTAGAAAGTATGTTAGCTGACAGAAAAGTTTTTGAATGGCTACTCTCCCCAGAAACTTCTATGAGTTGATCATCACCCAAACCAGCCCTTTTGGAGCTGGGTGTGAGACTCAGTGTTTCATAAAGTTTGGGGTTTTTCTGAGTCCATTTCAAAATAACTTCCTTTTCTTTCTTAAGTTCTTCCTGAAGAGCTTGATTTTGTTTTACTAGTTCAGAGTTTTGAATTTGAAGTGTAACACTTTCAAGCTTGGCTTGTTTCAAAGCAAGTAGTTCATCTCTACTCTAATTTAATTCAAAACTCAGTTTGTTAAATTTTGAAAACAAATTAAGTCTTTGCTCTTCAACATACTTAAGATCAACATTAATATAATCTAAGTAAGATTTCCAATCATCATTATCATCCATAGTTTACCTTCCCGTTGGTCCCGTTTACTTGGTTAATCAGTAACTACAAAGTTAAAGTAACCAAGTTGTATGACTTTAAACAAAGATGTATAAAATGATTAACATTAAAGTAACGTAAATATAAGAGACAATATTTTCCAACGTTTAATTCTTTATTAGAAGTTAATCAAAAAGAATCGTACCCAAGTGTTTGTGGAATAACACTTGGGATTGAAAATGACAAGTATGGTATAGACTCCTCACTAAACTCAATTTAATTCAAAACTCAGTTTGCTAGAAAGTATGTTTCTTTCAATCCAATCACTGGGTTTAGGAGCAAGTTCTTTGCTAGAAAGTATGTTAGCTGACAAAAAAGTTTTTGAATGGCTACTCTCCCCAGAAACTTCTATGAGTTGATCATCACCCAAACCAGCCCTTTTGGAGCTGGGTGTGAGACTCAGTGTTTCATAAAGTTTGGGGTTTTTCTGAGTCCATTTCAAAATAACTTCCTTTTCTTTCTTAAGTTCTTCCTAAAGAGCTTGATTTTGTTTTACTAGTTCAGAGTTTTGAATTTGAAGTGTAACACTTTCAAGCTTGGCTTGTTTCAAAGCAAGTAGTTCATCTCTACTCTAATTTAATTCAAAACTCAGTTTGTTAAATTTTGAAAACAAATTAAGTCTTTGCTCTTCAACATACTTAAGATCAACATTAATATAATCTAAGTAAGATTTCCAATCATCATTATCATCCATAGAAAGTAAAAGGTTTACCTTCCTGTTGGTCCCGTTTACTTGGTTAATCAGTAACTACAAAGTTAAAGTAACCAAGTTGTATGACTTTAAACAAAGATGTATAAAATGATTAACATTAAAGTAACGTAAATATAAGAGACAATATTTTCCAACGTTTAATTCTTTATTAGAAGTTAATCAAAAAGAATCGTACCCAAGTGTTTGTGGAATAACACTTGGGATTGAAAATGACAAGTATGGTATAGACTCCTCACTAAACTCAATCAATGTTGAGTAACAACTTTCAGGACCCACTGAGTTATTTCAGGGGTTATGTTGTTCTTTGGAGGAGTAAAAGTGGTTTGTGAATGCTTTGCATTAATTGCACAAACTTGTCAACTTTTACTCCTCTCTTATGCTACCTATTTATACACAAATGTGAACAACGCTATTATACAATGGACCTAAGTGTTCCTCAATAAAATCTTGATAGATTTTATTCTCTGGCAAGGGAAACTTCTTTGGGTTAAGTCTAAAAGGCACTTTCTGATGACAGCCTAGTTTTAGCCATTTGAGGAAAGTTTGACCTTAAAGTGATAAAGAACTTTAGTGAAACAGATCAAACTTTCCCGCCCAGTCCCGCCAAAACTTCAGTCTTCAAGTCATCAGTCTTCAGTATCATGAAGTTGTTGAGGAGTCATGGGGTTCAGTGAGTTATTGTCATCCTCACTGAACCGATCACCTTCTTCTTGGCTTAGATCACACTTCACTGATTTCTGCCTCACTGAATGGAGAACCTTTCTTCTTAGGCTCGGTCTAGGCATCCTGAAGATGACTCACTGAGTTACTGATCACTCAATGACTTGTTTATACTTAGGTTATTTTACGTTCAAATCCTTGTTAGAAGAAGATCGGGGAATTCAGTGACCCAACAATCTCCCCCTATTTGAACATACAAATAGCCTAAGTGTTTCTTGATTCAGTGTGAGTTGGTAGGGGTCTTCATCTCTTACTGAATGTAGTTGTAATTATAAGTAGGACACCTAATTTTAAACAAGACATCAAAGTTTATTCATAGTTATTACAAGTCCTACAAATTACAAAAATAAAAAGGTAGTTGTTGCAGATCAGATGTTCAGGTGGTATCCAAGCTTTTCAATCTTTGCTTTCTTTGATCTGAGTAGGTGTCTTTCAGGATGTTCATTGATCATAGCTTCCAAGTCCTGGTAGAATCTTTTGTTCTCATCACTCTTGATAGGGGACGCCAACATGAGATACATGAGCATAGCTTTGATTCCTGCCTTATCCATATCAGAACACCTTTGGAACGCCAGGCTTCCATACTCATCAGTAAAGCATAAGCCTCTTTCAGGAACTTCAAGGACTGCATTATTCATGAGCGTGATCCCTTCAGGAAGCGACCTGTCACACTCTAACCCTGGTACTTTGATCTCAGGCTCCATCTCAATTTGCTTCTTTTCCTCTTGGAAGCCTTAGATGGAGCAGTCTCTTCTACTGAGTCAGGAAAAAGTGAGGGAATATTAAGAGCCTCAGGAATTGCTCTCAGTCTGTCATACCTATCCTTCAGTGATTCGAGAAGTTTAGGTACCACAACGTTGTTCTTTTTGGCAATGATTGATCGAAGCTCATCAAGCTCAGTGATGCCAAAATCTACAAACTTGAAAGGCTTATGGATGTCAAGTATTCTTTTATCACATCCCCTGAAGACGGTGACCATTGCTGGATCAGTGTTCCTGTGGATTTGAATGTCAGTGATGGTTTCAGGTCTTAACCTTTCTTTCATCACCCAAGTATACTTTTCGATCCTGTGTTTTCTGATTTGAGCATCCTTCCTGAGCTTGTTTTCCCTTTCCATTTTGAGAGCATTAAGCTCTTCTTCCTAAGCCTTTTTAAAGACAGCACCAACTTGTATAGTTGCTAGTGCCTCAGTATTCAAACCAATCTTTTCAGCTTCCTCATGAACAACCTTAATGATAGCAGGCTTGCTCATTCTCTCTTCCTCGGCCACCTTGAGTAGTGTCTCAGTCCTTTCCATGTGAGCTTGAATTTCGTCATGAGTGATAAGATGTACTACCCCATTGATTTCAAACGGGACCTTGATAGGTGCATCAGGGTCAAATCTGACCATGGTTGAGGCTGGCTTGAAAACATTTTCAGGACTAGAGGTGGTAGCAATACTTTTGCCTCTGTCCTGTCCGAGAGAAGCGGAGATTGGTTCCTCCTGTGGTGGAACTTCAGTGATTGGTATTGCTTCAGTGACATGCTCCCCCTCAGTGTGAGAGGGCTGTCCAGCGTCTTGTTCAACAGTATTAGGGGCTTCAGTAGGATTCTCCCCCTCAACATTTTCCTGAATGTCAGTGATGGCAAGTGTTGGCTGTACTGAAGAAGTAGATGCACCCTTGAAGGCTTGAAAAATTTCGGTCATCATAGTCTTGATCTCCTGAGTGTCCTGTTGAATGATGGACACCCTGGAGTCAAGTGCAGCCTGTGCATTTTCAAGAGCTGTCATCCTGGATCCCAAGGTCCATGCTAGAGAAGTAGACCTTTGGGACTGAGCTGTCACTGATTCCTCCATTTTGATGAAGGAGGATTTGAGAGACTCCACAGTGGCGGTGAGACCCTGAAGATTAGAACCCTGTAACATGTCAAGTAATTCAGTGAGAGCCACTGAGTTTACCTGATACGTCCCAGATGCCAGAAATAGCTTCCTGGTGAGTTCAGGATCATCCTTGACTGATTCTTGAACCGACTGAACCCCTACATTCAGCTAGTTGAGGGTTATCAAAAACTGATTCAGGCGAGTGATCATCTGTGTCAGGGAATGGTTGACTGAGGAATTTTGTTCCCTGACATCTTCATCGAAGTCTTCGACAACATCTTTGAGATTGTGAAAGTGAACCGCCTGTTCAGTGTGCATGTCAAAGACCTCATCCGTAATCCCCCTGTACAAAATGTTAGTAATCTTTTTGATGAATTTGGAGAAGGTCTTCATAGTGAGAGGAGCCTGATCGTCTCCTGAGGACTCTGGCTCGGATTAAGTGTCAGCATCGTCATGGTTAAAAGATTGAAGAGTCTGATGAATTGGTTCAGGCACTGCCTCCTCAACCTCCATATCATCTCCGGCCTTGAAGACTTCCTCATCACTGTTGAATTCATCATCAGAGTACAACACTGCCTGAGCTTCAGCTAGGGACTGAATCTGCAAAATAGTGTTAGCCGGCTCCTCTTCATAAGAAGACTCGCCTTTCTTTTGGCCAGGTCCTGACCCTTCAAATCTGGTAGGTTGGGTTTTACCTACCTGTTCTTTAGGGTCAGTTCCCGAGTTATGTGCACCTTCGGGGTTGGTTGTGAGTTCCATATCAGCGGGTGGTATGTTTCCCTCTGAATCTTTGTCCCTCGTGACCCCTACAGGCACTGATGGGTGTTTCTCAGTACCATCACTAGGAGCCGTGAATGGTGTATCCCTATCAGCGGGTTGTATGTTTCCCTCTGAGTCTTTGGGATGAGTTGTTGTGCTCTCATACAAAAGCTTTGATTTGCGAATGTCCTCATCAGGCACCTGAGAGGTTATGCCCCCCATTCCAACAGGCTTGTGCTGGCCTGTCAAAGATTTAGGGGCGGGAACTCCCTGTTGCTTGGGTTGTGATTTACCCGAGCCTTTGGCAGGATGTGATTGTTTGTGGGTCCCCTTCTCAGTGGAGTAGTGCTGCCTCACCGAGGGTATAGAACCCCTTACTCCCTGAGACTCTGGTTGTGATTTTCCAGAGACCTTAGCAGGATGAGAAGGTTTAGTTGGTTCCGACCCCACTGACTTGTTTATGCCAGCAGGGCCTTTGGGAACAGGTTCGCCCGAGGACACTGAGTGTGATGTCTCAGTGCCCTCCATTGGCCTTTGTTTTGGGGCCAAAGATTGGCTAATGATCCTAAGGGTGTCAGCAGTCAGGGTCTGTTGTTGTTGCCCCCTTTTGTCAGGCTTAGGGGCAGAGGTCTCAGTGGTGAGTAGCTTGGGTTGAGCCACCTTCCTGGACCCCTGTCCCTTCTTCCTCTTCACCTTTTTGGTGGGAGAGGGAATTGGTGAAACAATGACACGGACATTTACAGATGCTTGAACGGGAGTTCTTTAAAATGTTTTTTCTAAAACATGTCGTTTCTCAAAAGTTTCTTCAAATGGCTTGTAAGTACTTCAGCTTACAACCCGTGCTTCAAAGTGAAATCTTTTCAAAACTTAAGTCCGGGTATCACAACTCGAAAAGATTTCAAATAAGGACTTAATCGAATGGCTTCTGGACACATCAGTTCAGGACCCGTGCTTCAAAGATAGGAAAGTGCTTAATCATACAAAGATTTCAAATATTTTTTTGAGCACTTATCCTAAAACGAATACCACACACTTATCTGACTTGAGTGTTCTTTAGAAAAACTTTCAAAATCTTTAAGCTCAAGACCATGATTGTTGATCTAATGATAAATTAGATTTTCAAAATGCTCTTACATTTTGAGCACCACCTTTTCAAGATTTCTCAAAAAGATTTTCATAATCTATCAAAATCGGTGCTCATCATCAAAAATGATTTGTGTACACCTTACAGTGCACAACTCAAGTTTTCAAAGAAAGGAAAGTGCTGCGCAAAAATGATTTTCATCAACAAAGTGCACTTATCCTAAAAATGGACACTGTTGTACGCCTCAGTGCGACATTCCTATTCAAACAAAGAGAAGTCTTTGTTTTTCAAAAAACCTTGATGCAAAATTCAACAAATCTGAAACTTCTTTCTCTTTCAGAATTTTGCTTCAAGACGACTCCTTCCCTCTAAACGTTAAAAAGTTTAACATTTCTCAAAAACATATGCGAGTTTTGAGGGGGAGTATTACAAAAACAATATTGTTCCGAATTCATGCAAAATGAAATCTGTCTTTCTCTCCAAAAGCTTTTTCTTAATCAGTTGATATCAAAAATATCACGATATGCTATTTTTGAGGGGGAGAAGACATGATTAAAATTTGATCAAAGATGTTTAAAGCTTGTGACTGAATCTCAAAAGAGCTCGACTCAGAATGTACCAATGAATTGACGAAGCTTAAAATGTCAGTAATCGAAAAGACTTGTCCTGGACGGGTAATAATTTCAAGCTAGTCTAACTAGTGATGTAAGCGTGTCTCGAATAGGACTTGTCTGAGTAGAATGTACCGTATCGAGAGGCTTTCTTTGGACTTGACCAGGACGGGTAATAATTTCAAGCTAGTCTAACTAGTGATGTAAGCGTGTCTCGAATCGGTCATGTTCAATGAAAGTGGATCAATTCAAAAAGTGCAAACTCCTCGCGCATGTGCAAATTTCTTAAAAAATTCATGAGCACATGTGAAGGGGGAGTCCTTTAAAAGAAACAAAAACTCTCAAAGTGTCAACAAAAATGTGTTTATATTCATAAACACTTTGAGAGATTTTCAATCAAAGGTTTCATGGCAATTATAGGATTCATGGAGTAATAAGGTGACTAAGGTTAGGGAAAACTGTCCTATGATCCGCCAGAGCCGGAGGGATCTACCCAAGGACAATTCCAATATATTAGAATTAGAAGTCCTTAGGTATGATTGAAAAAAGGTGAAAATGAGAAAGGAGAAAGAAGGGGTTGAAGAATTAAAAAGAAAAGTTATGAAAAAGGGTGAAAAGAAATAGCCCTCCATATGTTCAACCTTAGGGCAGACACCGGGTTCAATTCATATGCTACTGGTTGTTACTAAGGTGACACCGGTATTGAAGATAAAGACGTCATGGACCCAGTGACGCACTGCACTAAACCTTCTAGCCACTCAAGTTCTCTTAAAAGAGCTTGTTTCATTCTCATGGGGAACCGGCATAATCTATCGACCTGTCTCTTAGAGATGGTTGATATTGAAGCAGGAGACCTCTCCCTAATCTCTGCATAGGAAACCAAATGTGCACTTATCGAGTCTAGAGCCCCGAGATTCATCAAAAGATCTCATAGGAACACATGATATCTCTACACTGGTTGTTCATCATTAAGGACACCAGATGTAAACCTAAGAGTCCTTCGCAGATCTTAGCAATCTGCCGAGAACGTTTATGAGAGGAATTACAAATGTAGTTTCTCAATGATTGAACGAAAATTCCTGCCAGGGTCAACATCAAGCAGCCCTGACAGTAGGTCACTTCGGTAATTCTTTATGGGTTACGCTTAGTGTTCGCGGTGGTTTCAAACGGTCTACAGTCGTGGAGTGATCCCCAACGACTCACCCAGTCATTGAGCTACTTAGTAGATCTTGTAAGCTCTTTCGGGAGTATCTGATATGGGAACGGCCATGGTAAGGGTTAGAAGGAGTCTTCACACTATGCTGTTGACGATCTCTAATTCCTTATCTGTAAGTACCGGTTGTTTATTGCTAACTGTTTACCTGCAGATATACATCATCTCCATGACGAAAGATTCCACATGCTCATACATGCATCACAAAGTCAAAGGAAAGTTCTCACAAAGATCAAAGGATAGCAACAGTCAAAGAAAGATTCTACGCCAAAAAGAAGAATCTACAAAGTAAAGAGACAATGATCAGTGTGAAAGAACGGGAATAACAAATGCAAGTATCACAAAGACTTAAGACGTATGAGCATGTTGGAATGGCAGACAACCACCACAAACACAGAAGTGACGAAAGGCAGATGACATCATTGGATCATATCAACATCGATGAACAAAGAACAATGAACAAAGTACTATGACTCATCTAATGATTCTTTAAGACGTCAAGAGCTATAAATGTTAAAGTATAAAGACAAAGATGATGATGTCGCGCAACCTTCAATGACCAACACTTAGGGGGAGATTGTTAGCATCGTATTTTTATTTATAAAAAGTGTCGGTCATTAACGTATAGTTATAGGTTGCATTAGAATATCATTATGATGAAGTTTATGTGTAGTACTCATGTTTTGTGAAAGTCTAAGGGCCATTAGTGTAATAATGTATAAGATAGATGATGCCCTAGACTTCATGTATAAATACTCTTGTTAACCTCATTTGAGAGGTTGGTTCTCTAGTGGTTCTCTTAGTGATTCATTTAGTAATATCAAGGTTATTATTCCACACACTAGGGTTCCCATCCACTCTCTCTCTCTAGATCTAGCCTTGATTCATATGTGAAATAGGTTGTTCTACGGTCCTACATAGACTAATGGTGCAAGGTCAGAATTGGGTTTTGCTCCCTGAAGTTGTTTCAGTTGAGGGAGTGGTGAGTCAGACTTAGACTCAGTGAGTCAGACTTAGACTCAGTGATGGACTCAGAATTAGGCATTTTACTATCAGGATTGTTTCTTTCAATCCAATCACTGGGTTTAGGAGCAAGTTCTTTGCTAGAGAGTATGTTTGTTGACAGAAAATTTGTTGAATGGCTGCTTTCCCCAGAAACTTCAGTGAGTTGATCATAACCCAAACCAGTCTTTTTGGAGCTGGGTGAGAGACTCAGTGTTTCATAAAGTTTGGGGTTTTTCTGATTCTATTTCCAAATAGTTTCCTTTTCTTTCTTAAGTTCTTCCTGAAGAGCTTGATTTTGTTTTACTAGTTCAGAGTTTTGAATTTGAAGTGTAACACTTTCAAGCTTGGCTTGTTTTAAAGCAAGTAATTCATCTCTACTATGATTTAATTCAAAACTTAGTTTGTTAAATTTTGAAAACAAGTTCAGTCTTTGCTCTTCAACGTACTTAAGATCAACATTAATATAATCTAAGTAAGATTTCCAATCATCATCATCATCATCATCCATAGAAAGTAAAAGATTTACCTTCCTCATAGTGATGTTGACCCATTCACCATTTCTTGCATGACTCTTCCCCACAGCAAGCTTGTTGTCATCTGATAGAGCCATCAGGGCACTGATGTGTACTTCATCATCATCAGAGGACACTTCAACCTCATCCCAGTCATAAGTTTCAGCAACAAGCCCTTTATTCTTGGCTTGAGAAGGCTTTGGAGCCTGAGGAGGCTGAGAGACTGTTGAGGATGATTCAAGAAGGGCAAGTTTAGCTTTTGCCTTTCTATACTTAGCTTCAAAGTCAATTTGAGGGACTTTTTCAAATCTGTGACTAGACTAAAGCATTTTTGGTTGAAATTTGCTGGGGCCTGAAAAAGAGTTATTTCCTGAAAATTTGAAGGATGGTTCTGAGGTTGTTTTTGAAGAATAATCTTTAGCAAACTGGCCCATTTTGCCACATTTAAAGCATTCAGTGTTGTCATTTGATTTTGAAGGAAATTTGTTTTTCTTAAAAAACCTTTTTGAATTAGCAAGGAGTGGTCTTTCATGAAATTCAATTTGAAGATCATTTAGGTACTCCTCACTGGTTCTTTGGTCAACCTCATCATCAGATCCATCCTGAAAATCCTACACAACACCTTTTGAATAGAAAGCAGTTGATATGGGTGAAATTGTCAAGGCCCTTTTGGTCTCCTGAGCTTTATCAGGGTATCTCCTGGTGATAAGATTGACTTCATAGACAAACTTCCCATAGATGGCAGGGAGCTCAAGGTTCTGAATGTGGTTTGCATTTCTCAATCCCTGAGAGAAGTTTAACCACTTCTTAGGGAGACTGTTGACAAAACCAACATTGATCTCATGTTTTGACAGTATAACACCATCATTGGTCAACTCATTCAGGAGGGTCTTATACTGAGTATAAGTCTCAGAGAGACTTTCAGAATCCTTGGCCCTGAAGGTATTGAATTCAAGCTTCAGGTCCATGATTCTATTCTCTTTGGTATCAGAAGACCCTTCATAGCTATGAACCAGGTCAGTCCATGTCTGCAGGGCAGTGGGACAGTTGATCACTGATTCCATTATATCATCAGGAAGGCATGATATAATGATGCTTTTCAGGCGCTGGTCTTGATTGACCACCCTCCTTTCATCTGGGGTCCACTGAGCTTCAGGTTTAATTAAACCTTGGGCAGTTGTTGGGACATATGGACCATCATTAATCAACTTAATGTAATATGGTTCCATCCCAGTTAAGTAGCAAAACATTTGCTTTTTCCACTTATTAAATTTGCCAACTTCTAGTCGAGGGTCAATTGCTGAATAACTTCCACCCTTTTTGTCGACAAGTTGGGGAACATCTATGTCAGTCATAGTGGGATCTTGATTTTAAAAACCTAAGCACTCTTATGTTTTGAAAACAAGTTTAAGTTTTACAAATCAGAGGCTCTGATACCACTTGTTGGTCCCGTTTACTTGGTTAATCAGTAACTACAAAGTTAAAGTAACCAAGTTGTATGACTTTAAACAAAGATGTATTAAATGATTAACAATAAAGTAACGTAAATATAAGACAAACCTTAGGTGGAAACAAAACAAGGCCAATTCTTCCAATCTACCTAATCATTACCAACCAACGGTCCACCCTCTAACCGTACTTTCAATAACAATCCTTCTAACAACTATGGTAGTACCAACAATCTTGAAGGATTGATGTCCAAGTTTATGGCATCTCAAGAGGCTCGCATAGCTAGGTTTGAAACCGAATTCAACCAACAACAAACGGAGATGACTAATAAGATTGACAACTTGTTGAAAGCCCTCAACAACCAAGCGTTAACCACACCTAGGAAAGACACTAGGGACGCCAATAACGGAATCCAAACTAAGGACCCCTCGTTATCCAAACACGTCCACTTTGTCAATGTTGTCACCATTAAGCCAATAGATAAGGATATAGAAGAAAGTGACAAAGATGAAGTTGGAGTAGAAACCGAGACAAGGGATGAAATTAGGGAAGTTGAGGTTAATAGAGGAGAAGAGTTAGGGGAAGTAGAGACTGTAGAAGAGTACTTTGATAAGTTGCCCACCAAGAAAGAACGGGAATATCATAAGGATTTATTCGATGGCCCCGAGACACCATATATCCTTGGCTCACCCCTTATCAAAATGGGAGACCCCTCTAACATCAACATACCATGCAACATTGGGCATATGCATATATGGAAAGCTTATATCCATCCTAGATCTCCTATAAACATCATGACTAGAACTTATTATAATTGGGTAATAAAGAAACAACTTGGTTATAGGATGATGCCCAATAAGAATTTGATAAGTAATTTTGTAGGAAGAGTGAAGGGATTGCATGTGATTGTCGGAAATTTCACTTATGAGATCGATTTTATGATAGTAGAGGATACTCGTCCGATGATAGATGCTTGCCTAAGTCAAGTAGTGTTCGGAAAACCATTCGTTGAGGCCACTAAGATGAGTTACGATTCGACTTTAGGGATAGTTAGATTCAAAGAGGAGAATGATGAGATTGTCTACCAAATGCCCTATAAGATTGAGCAGTACCGCCTCCTGTCAAACATAGAAAAGGAACACAAACAAGCGGCTTACTATAGGAATGATGAGAATAGACGTAGCGGAGTAGAGTATGTGATGAATAGGATGCTTGGTTTCTACAAAGAATGCTTGCAACTAGGTCCGGAATACAAAACTGGTATAGGAGATGACCTAGATAGTGAAACCAATGATGAGGTCACGTGGTAACCCATGACCTTGAGTCTAGCTACAAGACTCGTAAATAAAGAAAAGCGCTTCTTGGGAGGCAACCCATGTTTTGTGTGATTTTTATTTTTGTTTTGTTGTTATTTGCTTCCATATGTATGCTTTATTTTTATTGTTGGTAGATCATGTTTCAAAACTAAAATGGTGAAAATACTTTATTTTGTTGTTTGGCTTAGTCTTAACTTCATCCAAGGGTATTTCGCAAAAGATAAGTGTAAGGGGAAACCCCAAATATGTTTTTAAGAAACAAAATTGATCATGATTCTCCACAATATTAAGTGAACATGTATATTCGTATTTGTTAGAGTCAAATGCTTGTATCGAGTCATAATGATGTTTTGCAGGATTTTCTAGGAAGTAGGACGAAGTTTTTCCAGAAATTTTCCAGAAACTTAACATAAGAATTTCTGCAGGTCACTTCTGACGGCGTCAGGAATTAAATCCTGACGGCGTCACGTGTAAAATTCTAGAAATTTTACCAGTTTTGTTTTTCTAACGAAGTCTTGATGTTTTTGTTGAATCTTTAGTTTTATAATCTCCAGGAAATCTGCAAACATCATTCCACAAGCATTATATCTTACTTTGTTTTCTAGAATTTGTTAGCATATATAGATTGCCGCTGATTTTATGCGAGGTTGCCTTGTCTGTTTTCTCAGGTTTTACAGGTTATTTATGACAAGAAGATGATTTATATTCTGGAAAGGAAGCTTTGATTGTTCATTTTCTTGGAGGAAGATCTAACCTAGCCACCTTATTATCCATACCGAGCGAATCAGGGGAGTATTTGATTTCATTCTTTTTACTTATTTCACTTTTACATTCTTTACTTGAACATTGGGGACAATGTTCATCCTAAGTATAAGGGGAAGGTAAAATGATGATACCTTACAGATACACTTTCGCTTGAGTTTGTTTGGTTGATAGTAGATGTGTAATAAAACTATGAGAAATACTTGTTAGTGTAATTTTAGCGCCAAATTTAAATTTTTTTACAACATTTAGGAGTGAAACTTTAGCCATAGCAAGAGTCTCATGGATAGGAGATTGTATGACTAGCACAAAACTGTATCATTCAGAAAAATTTTCCACCCAAATATGTGAGGTCGCTTTTAGTTTGATAGGAAAAGCATTTACTATTAGTGCTTATGAGTGTACTGGTAGCATTTAGATTCTAGAACTTGCGTTAGTGATGCATCCCGAGACCGCTAGTGAGACTACATTCGTGTAGTAGGATTTACTACATGATAAGAGGCATTATGATCACCCTTGTGTTAAACCCGTATCATAATTACTTGACCATTTAAGTCACATTGCTTGGCTAGTTAAGTCAACTAATTATTCCCACACCTTAGCGTTGTACTCATTTTTAGTAAACGAAACCCCTAGTACACCCCTCCGAGCCTATCTTTTCGTTTCTAACTTTAAGCATCTTACTTAAAGGAAGAATTTGTTACACCCCACTTAAATGTACAACCAAATCGCCTTAGCCTTCCGTGTATGCACTCATCTTTAGTGCATTATTGTTATTTGTTTAAACCCTAAGTTAATTTTCTAATTGATTACATGGTTGCTAAGTCGAGTCATATCCTTGTACATATTGTTTTGGGATGATTGGGACTCATGGGTAAAGTACTTATTGTATGGAGTAATGGGGAAGAACATCATATTATTACCCCCATATGTATGTTAATCTTAAAAGTATGTAAAAATTCAAGTGTAAGGGGAATGTTCATTCCCTATGATGTATTATTTTGGATGGTAGGGTAAGAGTGTATGCCAAAAAAAAAAAAAAAAAAAAAAAAAAAAAAAAAAAAAAAAAGGTAGAAAAAGAAAAAGAAAAAGAAAAGAAAAAAAAAAACATACGGACTACCATCCCGTTTCATTCTATGTTTATTTTATGTTTTTGTTATTTTTCATTTATTAGCTTAAGTCGAGTCTAGTCTTGGCTTACCAAAGCCATATTTTACATGTAATTAACCAAGATTATTAACTCGCCACCAGTAAAGACTGCCTATATCCAACAAAACCGTGAATTCCATATCCCTACACCTAACGTTACAACCCTTTAAAAAGACCTCTTTGATAGTTTATCCTAGGTGCTTACGCCATGCGGTGGAGGTTTGATCATTTCCCAAGCCTATGGTAATCTATTTTGCTATGACAGGTAGTGAGAGATGTTTTCCATTTCCATATTGTGATATTACTTTATTACACCCGAGAGATGTGAGTATCTAAACACTATTTGTGAGGTGCTAGTGTATGACCTCCGTGCTTGTCTTTGGTCTTTAGTGGAACGATTATTTGTTGTAATTACTTTTATATTAGTGTTAAATGACCCCTAACTTGTATTTTGACTAGAATAAAAGCGCATTTGCTTGAGGACAAGCAAATCTCAAGTGTAAGGGTATATGATGAGGCGAAAAATGAACCGTTTTTAGGGGGTCATTTAAGCCCGGAATTGAATTTATTTGATCAAATATTGCCCTAAATCGTTCTTTTTGTGATTTTAGGTACTTTGGGAGTGAATTCTGGAAAAGGAAGCATTTTGGACGTTTTGGAGCATAAAAGTGAAGAAAACGACAAAGACTTAATTTTCCATGCTGAGAACAGTACCTGATGGCGTCAAGAAGGAAATTGTGATGGCGTCAGGAGTAAAATCCATGACGACCCAGAGAAAACCTGAAGGCGTCAGACGAAGGGCGTCAAGAGTTATTTTGGTGACGGCCTGAAGATGGAATATACGTGACGGCGTCAAACCCAGATCTAGGCAGTCCGAGAACTTATTTGGCGGTGAGATGACGGCATCAGACATTTACTGTTGACGCCGTCACCTCACAAAATCTATATATACTTTTCTATTTTTCATTCATTAGAGAGGAACTTGTGTGGAGAATACTAGGGTCGAACCTAATAAACCCTAGGTCGTTTGTAACAGTATTTTCGAGGGTTTTCACCCCTTGAAACCTTTCATGTTCAACTAAGATAAGTCCTCTTTCAATTCATTCAATATGTCTATGTGTTGTTTGAATATATCTTATGCTTGTCTTGATTTTAACACGCTAGGCTAGATCTTTTATGTGTTTGCTTAGATGTAATGAAACCTAGATGTTGATTATAGGTTGATTGCTTGTTTATAGTTGTAATGGATGAATGATTTCAATGTTAGGCTTAAGAAAACTGGCAGATCTCCATTTTGTAACTTGCTTGAACGTCTTAAGAAACATGAACCGATGTGTACTAGGTTTTTAAGGTTGTATTTAATGCATGAGCGAATTCTAGTGATCCCATGTTAGGAGCTTCTTAGCCGGCTCGACATAGAAGTGAAGTAGGAGGTTATAGGATTGGGGAAGTAAGTACGCCACCCCATGAATGGTATTAAGGAATACAATCCGTCAACCATGCAACTATAACAAGTAATTAACCTGTAAAAGATATCTAGGGAGTAATGAAATCTAAGTAAACACAATTTTCCCATATATTGCTCACACCTCTATCTTAATCTAGTTTATTTTCATTTGTTATTTTATTTTGATTGCATCTTAGTAATTGGGTTAGTTGATTAGCAACTAATTCTGCCCACTCCTTCAAAAACCGAGATTTTTTATTGCTTTCTAAAAACCTAAAAAAATACAAAAAGAATCATCCCTCATCTCTAGACCTAGTCTTTAGGTTTTCTAATCCTAGCAACACTATTCCCAAGTTGAACGATCAATCCCCCGGTACTTGTCACTATACTATACTACAACGATCAGGTACACTGCCTGGTGGGGGTTGTAAGCTTCTCGAGATCCCTCGAGAGGTAAAGCCTGGTGCAATTCCCACACATCAAAAATTCATCTCAGGAATCACCAAGTGATGATATAGATATCTCAAACATGCCTACAACATATGATATTCCTAGTACATCACAGACTTCAATTCACAAAGTGCATCCACTTGATAATGTTATTGGTGAACTTCAATCAGGTGTGAAGACTAGAAGACAGACAAAGAAAGATGATATTCATGGGTTCATTAGTGAAGTTTATGAGTCCAAGAAGCATAGGAGAAAGAATGAATGTTTGTTCTTCTGTTTTCTCTCACAAGTGGAGCCTAAGAATGTTTATATGGCTTTAGAAGAATCTAGCTGGGTTGAAGAAATGCAAGAGGAGTTGTTGCAGTTTAAACTTCAAAAGGTTTGGGTTCTTTGTGATTTGCCTGATGGTATGAAGGTCATTGGTACTAAATGGGTTTTCAGAAACAAGAAAGATGAAAGAGGTATTGTCATCAGGAACAAAGCTAGATTGGTTGCTCAAGGTTACACTCAAGAGGAGGGTATTGACTATGAGGAAGTTTTTGCTCCTGTTGCAAGGATTGAGGCTATTAGATTGTTTCTAGCCTATGCATCATTTATGGGCTTTATTGTCTATCAAATGGATGTTAAGTGTACCTTCCTGTATGGTACGATTGATGAGGAGGTCTATGTCTCTCAACCTCCAGGCTTTGAAGATCCTCAATACCCAAATAAAGTGTATAAAGTGGTTAAGGCTCTTTATGGCTTACATCAGGCTCCAAGGAAGTGGTATGAAACCTTAGCTACTTATTTGTTGAATAATGGGTTTCATAGAGGTAAGATTGATCAAACTTTGTTCATCAAGAAAGACAAGGGTGATATTCTACTTGTTCAAGTATATGTTGATGATATTATCTTTGGGTCTACTAGACAAGAGATTTGCAAAGAGTTTGAAAAGCTGATGAAAGATGAATTTCAAATGAGTTCTATGGGAGAACTTACATTCTTTTTGGGGCTGCAAGTACAACAGAGTAAAGAAGGCATCTTTATCAGTCAAGACAAATATGTGACTGAGATTATTAGAAAGTTCAAGTTTACTGATGCAAAACCTTCAAATACCCCTGCTAATAAGACCACACATCTATTGTTGAAGAATGCTAGTGGTGCTAATGTTGATGTGCATACTTACAGATCTATGATTGGTTCTTTGATGCATCTTACTTCATCAAGGCCAGACATTATGTTTGTTGTATGTGCTTGCACAAGATTTCAAGTGACTCCAAAGACATCACATATGACAACAGTGGAGAAGATTTTTAGGTACTTGAAGATATATCCTAATTTAGGATTATGGTATCCAAGAGAATCCCCTATGGAATTGGTCAGATACTCAGATAGTGACTATGCTGGTGCAAGTTTGGATAGAAGGTCAACTACAGGAGGATGTCAATTTCCTGGATGTAGATTGGTGTCATGGCAGTGCAAGAAGCAAACTATGGTTGCTACTTCAACCATTGAGGCAGAATATGTAGCAGCTGCTAGTTGTTGTGCTCAGATCTTATGGCTTCAGAATCAATTATTGGATTATGGGTACAATTTCAAGAACACCATTATCTATATAGACAATAGTAGTACCATATGCATAATTAAAAATCCTGTGCAACACACTAAAACTAAACATATTGAAATTAGACATCATTTTATTAGAGATTGTTTTGAGAAAAAGCTTATTAATGTTGTCAAAATCCATACTGATGACAATTATGCTGATTTATTAACAAAAGGGCTTGATGTGGTTAGGTTTCAGTACTTGGTAACAGGTACTGGAATGCTAAATCCATAAATCTTTGATGTCTTATACTTTTCAGTGTTGCAGGATAGTTTTTAGGTACTAATAATGTTTGTATATGTATGTATGGTTTTCTACTAACTTGTATGCAAAGAAATTAAAGCACAGTTGAAATAGTCATACAACAGTGGAAAGATTGGTGATAAAAGCAAAAAGACAAAGTACTTTTATTGATATCCAAAAAAGTACATTACAACCATTCAGAAAACATTGTCACCAGAAAAGATAACATCACATAACAAATCCAACAACCTAACATCTACCCCATAGGTTTCTTTTCCTTTCCCTCATAATCATGCTTGTCTTTGGAAGGTTTCTTTCTCTTGTCATCAAAATAAAGTTGCTTCCTTGGACAAGCAAGTCCCATTGCTTGGGAGGCTTTGGTGCTTGGTCAGGCTTTTCAATAGCAGGCCACCTCATGTTGCTTATGGCAGTCTTTAATGCTGTGGTGAGGGCTTTTGGAAGTTCTTTGGAAAGGTTGAAGTTTGGATCATCATCATCATCAGAGGAAGAACTGGAATAGAATTCCAGGGAAGGAGCAGGAGAAGCTGCAGTCTTTTTGGATTTCATGTTGGATGATGTGGATGTGGTAGCACTTGGAGGAAAGCAATCACTCCACCCTGTAGATGGTTCCTCTGAGTTTGTGCAATAGCTGATCTCCTCATCAGATGAATCATCTGAGGATATGTAGACAATTAGAAACCAGCTCATTATGTTGGTGAAGGGTTTGTGTTATTGATGATATGTGTTGATGAAAGATGAAGATTAATGAGCCCCCTTTTATAAGCAAAGTCAAGGTCGAATTCTAATTAATGAAGAATATTTATTCTTACCTGTTTTGGTAGGTTGGAGGAGTAAATTTGGTTATTATCAGGTTGACTTTTGGAAGATATTTTTGTGAATAGTAACTTGGTTAAAAAGTTACTTTGGATTGAATTTTTATGGGCTAAGTTGGGTGTTATTTAATTCTGCAGCTTACAAACCCATATTGTTGGAGTCATTGGAGTTATAAGGTGTGTATCTCAGACACACAACAAATGGTTATTGATTCACCATGTCTAATCCAAATCAGAATCAACTAGTCGAGAACAAACGGCTCCTGGTAAAGACTTTACAAATCTGTTTATGGTTTATAGTTTACCAAAAACTATAAGGTTATCAACTCACCATACTCCAAGTGATGAAGAGTTGGCTAGTCCATAGCAAACGGCTTATGGTAAAGACATATCAAATCCGTTGATAGCTGATAGTTTGCTAAAAACTATGATAAGAGCAGCAAATTTACATGTTTTACTTACCACTGCTCTTAGATAATTTGTGAAAATTTTACCACTGCTAGTTCATTTGTTACCACTGCAAGAGTAATTTTTCCACTGGTGAACTAGCCGTTACAACTGTTGTGTCAGTAATCTATTTTTTCCTAGCCGTTGTAAATATAACCGTCTTTCCTTATTAATAGGGTAAATCTTTTGAGAATTATCTACTTACCTATTATAATTTATTCTTTTCCAAAGATAAATCTTTCTAAAGATAATTCACATTACGCAACCTTCTCAAACCCTACTAGTATAAATTGATCATCATACGTCTTGATTTTTATCTTGATTACTAACACTTTTATTCACTTTTCACAAATATCATGGCATTTCTAAAATTTGTCGAGGAACACAACCAAGTGGCCTACCTACAAAAGTCAAATGAGAAGAGTGGCCCTGTTTTTCATCAGATTGTGGACTTTCTTAATACTACCCATATAAGGTATGCTTTAACTGTTAATCCCACAATCTATGTCTCTCATATCAAACAGTCTGGAACACTGTGGAGTCCATAACTCTTGAACAGGGAGACACACATGAACCTGTGGAAGCTCTAAGAGCCACAGTGGATGGGGTAACTATTGATGTTACTGAGTCATCCTTGAGGAGAATTCTCCAATTGGATGATCTCATTGGTATCATCACATTACCTAATTCAGATATTTTTGAAAATATTGCTTCCATGGGGTATGATACATCTGAACAAAAAGTAACTTTCAGAAAAGGATGTTTTTGTCCTCATTGGAGATTTTTCATTCATACTCTTCTACATTGCCTAAGTCCTAAGAAAACATCTTATGAACAATTTGCATCAACCATGGCTTATCCTTTGGCTTGTTTGGCTACTGATAGGACTTTCAATTTTTCAAAGTTTATTTTCAATAAAATGAAAGGCAATGTAAAGAGTTCATATAAATTTTTGATGTATCCAAGGTTTGTGCAAGCAGTGTTAAATAAATTTCAACTGCAACCTCACAATAGAATTTATGAAACTACATGTCTTAAACCAAAAGTTTTTCAAAATATGTGTAAGGCTTCAGATCTTTGGAATGGGGAGTTTCATCCACTTTTTCCTCAAACGCTTGCTAAGATTTCACAGGTACAGGGTGAAGATGCAACTATCCTAGTTGTATCCCAACACACACCGAATATTGTTGTTCCACCAATTCACCATACCCCTGCAGTAACTCACACTTATGAGAGGAGGCATAAACAACCAACTTCTCTCATCTCAACATTGCATGTTGCTGAACCTTTTGGTTTAGGAACAAGCAGTGGTGGTTCAAGGCTTAATCCTAGTCCAACTAGGGAAGAGCCTGAATCAATGCCCCATGATTCACCTCTCCCAAAAGGTAACACAGTTGGAAGTGTTGAGGGCAGTGTGCAACAAACTGAATTGATGGAATTATGTACAAAATTAATCAAGCAGGTTCAAGCTCTGGAGAAAGATCTGGCAAAGACCAAAGAACATCATGCTACAGAGTTGAATCAAATGAAGGCAGAGATTCAAAGGTTATAGACTGAAGTTGAGAATCTCAAGAAGAAAAGACCTGCCAAAGTTGTGTTCTCTTCTTCATCATCACCTCAGGATGAGTTCTGTTGACATAAATAATGTGTGAAAATGTTATTTATATCTTTCGATATCTCTATATTTTGACGATCACAAAATGTAAAATCGTCAATCGTATAATTACTACGTAAACAAGTATTAAGCTAGTTTATATCACTATATCCAACTTAATCACTTAAGGTATGGATAAACAAGTGCTTAATACATCTCATGATCAAAGGGGTATTTAATTAACTAACACAAAGTTTATTTAATTATATAAACATATTATATATTTTTGAAAAACACTTTTGGTAATAAAGAAAAATGTTTTATTCATACTAAATATATGAGTTCAAATTTTTAACCAAAATCAGTTAGTTTTTCACCAAATAAACTTTCCCCACTAAAAGACAAAGATTCTGGCCGTTTCAGCTGGGCGGCCCCCTTAATTATAAGGGGCGGTCCCCTTAAAATTAAGGGGACTGGCCACGCTCCTCTGTCAGAATCTTTTGCCTATAAATACCACCTTAAACCTGGATTTTTTCCTCACCTTTTGCACGAAATTTTCAGATCTATAACTCTCTAAACATCCTCTAAAATCCTTTGATCATTTGTATATTAATCCTTGTTTCAAGTGATTCAATCCCTCATCATCCATTCTCATCCAAAGTGCAAAAGAAGAACACTCTTTCTACAACCAAGTCCAAGAAGTGTTGAAGAGTAGTTGTGCATAGTGTATATATACATTCATTTGTGAATATTGTGTTGTGCTTGTTATATATTGTTTAGAAGATATAGAAGTTGTGTAGGAAGTAGAAGTTGATTAGTAGTGAAGTAGGTTAGTTGTGAAGATTGGTGTGAAGTAGAAGATTGGTGTGAAGTAAAAGATTGGTGTGTAGAAGATAGGTGTGAAGAAGATTGGTGTGTAGTATATTGGTGTGAAGAAGTTGTGTAGAAGTAGTGATCAAGTTGTGAAGTTATTGTGGTGTGTCAATTGGTGTGTAAGGTTTTCTCTGCCAAAAGGGAATTTGTTGACATAGTGAAGAAAACTCTCGAGTAGGTGAGGAAGGAGTGGAGTAGGAACAAGGAAGGTGTCCTTGTAGCCGAACCACTATAAATCCTTGTGTTGTGGTTTGGTCTTTCCAACTCTTCTCATTACTTATTTATTTACCTTTGCTATATTAGCTTTGTTAGTTAGTTTCCATACAATTGTTCATATAGTGCAAGTATTGAGTTCACATAAACTAGAATCGAAGTTTTTAAAACAAACTTGTGTTTATAAATTTAAAAAGGCGTAAAACTATTCAACCCCCCCCCCCCCTTCTAGTTTTCCACAATTGGTATCAGGAGCCACGTCTAACAAGATCTTTAAAATATATTGTATTTTAAAACTTTTAACGATCTATGGAATCTGAAAAATATTTAGAAGGGCAATCTATGCAAAGACCACCACAATTTGAAAGTGATGGATTTTTATATTGGAAAAATCGATTCGAAACTTATGTGAAATCAAAAGATCTAGATCTTTGGCATATTATTACCAATGGTGATTTTTTACCTATTCAAAATAACCCTGAAACTAAGAAAGATGAAATTGTACCTTTTGAAAAACAAAATGATGATTTAAAAAGAAAACTTGCTAAAAATAATGAAGCAAAAATGGTTATTTACAATGCGTTACCACGTAAAGAGTACGAAAGGATCTTCATGTGTGAAACCGCAAAAGAAATTTGGAACTCTTTATTAATAACCCACCAAGGTAATAATCAAGTCAAAGATAACAAAATAGATCTACTTGTTCAACAATATGAGCAATTCACGATTCCGGAAGAGGAATCAATTGATAATGCTTTTGCTAGATTTAACACTATCATCACAAGTTTAAAAGCACTTGATGAGAATTTCTCTAGTAAGAGTTTTGTTAGGAAGTTTCTTAGAGCTCTTCACCCAAAATGGCGAGCTAAACGAGAGCAAAGTAAGTCAATCGCCTTGAAAGCTAGAAAGGAATCCAACAACGAAGATAGCTCATCTTCCAAAAGCGAAGACGAAGAATATGCCATGGCCGTAAGAGATTTCACGAAATTCTTCAAAAGGCGAGGAAGATTCGTTAGACAACCACACGATGAAAGGAGAACATCTAAAAAGAATAATGATGACAAGTATAGCAAGAATGAGAGAAAGTGTTTCAAGTGTGGTGATCCGAATCACCTTATTGGAAAATGTCCAATGATGACAAGAAATCAAAATCAAAGAGCGTTTGTTGGAGGTGCTTGGAGTGATAGCGATGAAGATGAGAAAGAAACAACAAAGGAAGAAAAGTGTCTTATGGCTAAAACATCAAGTGAGGTACATTCCGAAACCGAATATTTTAGTGATGAAAATCAATCATTAGATGAAGAATATTTAGATAGTGAATACAATATATTATGCAAACTAGGACAACAAGTTATGGCTAAAAACAAATCACTAAAATACATAAACAACCAATTAGAAAATGAAGTACTTGAACTAAAAATTAAAATACATCAACTTGAAAAAGGTAAAGAAACTTTTGAAGAATGTAAATCATGTCAAGAGCTTAGAAGTGAAAACAACAAACTAAAGGAAGAAATTTGTAAACTTGCTAAATTTGAAAATAGTAGTAACTCACTTAGTAAAATTATAAGTATTCAAAGAATATCCGGACATAAAACCGGTCTAGGTTTTAACTCAACCGAAGCCTCAACAAGTGAAGTTAAAAATGTTAAATTTGAAAGTGAACTCAAGGAACTAAAACCTTCAAAATCTAATCCTAAGTATATACTCATAAATGATAAGAAAATACCTCTAGCTAGTAATGAAGAAATAAAACCATTTTATAAACCATCATTAAAAACCGAAGTAGGATCGTCCAAAACTAAAACAAGATCTAAAACTCCACCACCTAGGAAACCGAATAATTCTTACCCTAGACCTAAAACACCTCAACCAAGAGTAAACCAAAATAGACGAAACTTTAACAATAATCAACAAATGTGGAACTTCAATCCATGGGGAATGTTTCCACCATATATGCACCCAAGTCAAATACAAAACATGTTCGGGACAAATAACTTTGGTCAAATGAGACAATGGGGACCAACGTAAAAATTCTCGCCATTCAAGCATAGAAATCTTTGATATCACCTCTTGTTCGGACTATCTCTTGAAGATTTTGAAGTTAAACGCATTGAAGACGTAAGGTACACATTTTCTTTTATTTCCTTGTCAACAAATGCATGCTTAGTTTAGCATCTAGTTTGTATGTGATTTTGATTGGTTCATTATTCCCTCTATTTTTTTTCTATACATATATATACTTATCTACTTATACTATATCTAAATAAATATATATATATATACATATATATACACTTAGATATATCTAGGATCTTATAACCTGGAAAATTCATTTGTTGATTTTCTAGAACTAGAAATTGTTCGTTTACGAACCTTTTCTTTTCCCCATTTGCCTTATCAATTTTTTTAACGACACTCATGCTGATGAAGAGAGATGAGTCGAAAAATCTATGGATGAAACAAACTCCCGGCTTCCGTTGCATACGTCTCCCTCCTATATTCTCGACTTATAAGCCATTACTATATATATATATATATATATATATATATATATATATATATATATATATATATATATATATATATATATATATATATATATATATATATATATATATATATATACTTATGAACCTTCCACAACTTTCTCGTTCACTTGACAACTTGATATATTTCATCCGAAATGATCAAGAAAAGTTTATTGACAATATGTCAAGTAAAAGTGTCAAGTAATTCCCTTCGTACGTACACTCTCCAACGTATGTTTGATTAAATATAAATCTAATATATATATATATATATATATATATATATATATATATATATATATATATATATATATATATTTTCTTGTGTGTTCCAGAAACCAAAACTTGAAAAATAAAATTTTTGATGGGTGGTCCCCTTAATGTTTAAGGGGACCGGCAGGCAAATGAAGGGCGGCCCCCTTAATGTTTAAGGGGACCGGCCATCTGATAGCTCAAACCCGTTTTTCCCTTTGTTCCTTTTGCTAAACACTCCACTTTTTCATACTCCCCTTTCCCTGCTTCTGCTGTGACGAAAACCAAAACCCAAAAACATCTCAAATCACTTCCAAATCACATAATTCGGGTTAATTCACAAAGGGCAAATTCATCTAACTCAATCACCATTACGTATTGTAAGTTTTTCATAATACATTTCATCTAATTTCATCTTATTTGGTCATACTCATGATTATGCATGTTTTATAAAATTCTTCAATTTCACAATTTCTTTTGAATTAAGTCTCAAAACTTCATAACCAAATGCTTCCCCTAGGATTAGGATGATTAATCAACACTAGAAACTAGTAATTATAAACTAACATGTCGAAATTTTTTGAAAAAATTCATACACTCCTTTTCAAAAATTTTAGTAAACTCATTGTTGAATAATGATTTGAAAACGTGTTAAAACTAATCACATTATAGGGGTGATTGAATTGTGTCCAAATAATATCGAAACCTAGTCATTATAATTTTTATAAAACCTTGTTATAATTATAAACCTTGAAATTACTAATCGGACTTGTCAAGATATATAATTAATGTATATATTGACATACTAGTGGTATAAGTCACTAGTTAAGGAAGCGTTTGGTTTATTACTAAAAATAACATTTTTAAGTAAAAATACAAACCATCTTTTTTCAAAACAAATCACATGCATAAGAAACTCGCAAGAAATAGCTAGTTTAACAATCTAATGTAAATCTAGTAAATTTCATGATATATTAAGATGTTTAAAAGGGCGTTTGGATTTGTCCATAACTACTTATTAAACATCATAAAGTATATCTAGAACGAGTTAAAAACAATATTAAGGAACATGGTAATCTACTTCTTAGGATTAGTAACGATGTATGTTTACGTTCGAACATAAGCCTTAACAATATACATATACTTTTATCTTTCTTTATATTTATTTTGGTCTTTTTGTAACGTTGATGTGTTTAGGTGAAAATGCCAAAAGCAACTACCGAAGATCTTTCTCACACTAAAAACTACATTCCTAAAGTTTCCCAACTCCCTACCACATCTCCTTCCATTGGACTTATATATCGTCAAATTGAAGATAGAAATGTTCATGAAGGACGTGTAGTAGATCTTGCTTTTGCTCAATCCGACTACATAAATCGCGTGTTTACAAGCATCAACTTCAATTGTCTTTATGAAATTAATGAACCTATCATTCCTCGCTTCATAATGGATTTCTATAGCCAAGTCACCATCCAAGCCAATGATCTTGGTTTCATCACCATCTCTTTCATGATTCAAAATGAATTTATCACCCTAACTCTCGAACAATTTGGTCATATCCTCCAAATTCCATTTAGAGGTCAAGCCGTTTTCATAAACGAGTGGGACCTCGAATCTCTTAATCGCTATCGACCAACCTTCTGTCCCTATCTCGACGAAATTCCTCATCCCGACGAAATTCGTCGAATCCTTGGTGTGGAACGTGCCACCACAAGCCGAAAAATAAAATCAAAAAACGTTCAAATCTCTCCATACCAACTTCTCCTCAAGGAGTTAAGCCCCCACATGAAGCGTTGGGAAGAACTCATTCGTGAGAATGCGTTTGGTACTGGAGGTCACCGGGACCATCTCCCGGCATGCCTTGCTCACATGTTGTATTGTATAGCTGTCGAAAAGCCGTACAATTTGGCCTACTTTTTTATCAAACGAATTGAGTGTGCTAGAAAAACTCCCAAAGCCAATCTTCCATATGGAATGTTCCTCACTCGTCTCTATCGTCGTATTATCGAGTACTACCCTGATCTTGACAATAGTATCTATGAGTCCATCTACCCCACTTTACGTCCTCTCGCTCTAAAACAAGCTCGAAGAACTCGAAGTAACAAGGGTAAATCTCGTCGTCATAGCTTTCATGGATCATCTTCAAGACAAGACGATGACGATGAGGATGAAGACATCCATGATGCTAATACCCCTTCATTCTCTGAGTTCGTTGACAATTTAGAGAATCTTGACTATCCCGACTATTCTACCCCATCTCCTAGTGATCAAAACGAAGAAGTGCTTCATGAACGAACTACCGAAATGATTAGAAGACAAAAGAGCTTACATGAAGAAGTTAGAGGTGGTTTTAAATCGATCGGGAAGACTTTGAAGGGTATCTTCAGGAAGAAAAAGAGATGATATGCTTGGATTATGCTTGTTGAACAATATTTAATTTTTATGTCTTGTGTGTTATTTGTCCGAAGTATATTCGGAAGTACTTGTTATTTTCTTGGATAATTGTTTTGTGCACTCGATTAGGTTGTTAACTTGCTTATTTATGTTTTATTTATGCTTATGAATGCATGCTTTAACTCTTAGTCTATATACATACTTGCATGATTAGCTTATCTATATATATATATATATATATATATATATATATATATATATATATATATATATATATATATATATATCATGTATGCTTATAATAGACCAAAACAAATGTGAAATGTCCAAATGGTGCTTGCTGCAAATACAAAACAGAACACAACATTTTTCTAGAAAATTTTTTGAAAAATTTTGGTTTCTGGGTCGTTAGATGGGCGGCCCCCTTAAATCATAAGGGCGCCCCCCTTAAAATTAAGGGGATTGGCCTCCATTTAAGGGGACCGGCCATCTGAAACAGTTTTTACACTGTTTTCTTTTGCATCATGTGATCCCTTTTGCTAGTCCCAGCTACCATTTCCCTTAAAAACTAAACTGATTTTGGAATATCACATTACAATTTCAAATTAATTCCACTTCTAAACATGTTTTCCCACTATATAATCCCCATGCATGTTTAATTCACATTCCATCATCCTCAAACATCATCATGTCATCACCAAGAACCACCTATTCAAATAATGCCTAGAAACAAAAACTTGTCATCATTCCACCCAAACAACTCTTCATTGATCTTACAAATGAAGACAACACCACTCCATCTCCACCACCTCAATGTTCATCTCCTAGTGCACCTAATGCACCCTCCTAAAACCTTCAACAAATGGAAACTTTACTTCCTCCATACCATCCACTTCATCCATTAATGAATACATTAACACCCACTTATCTCCTCCACCAATAGTTCAACCATCACAATCTACCAATGAAAACACAACCCTTGCATTAACTCTCTCACTATCACCATTAACACCTCTTGACGCACATTTCTCATCATCCCCTATCAATCCACCAACCTATAACCCCGTCCCATGGAGCTTACTTGAAGCTCATGCTGACACTTGCCTTTGTTGCATCCACAACCGAACAATTGTGTTCGGACTAAGAGATGAAATGCAATACATGTTTTCTCACATTGAAAACTTGTTGCATCCACCACCAACAACAAACTCTCCTCCTCCATCACCATCTCCATGTTCACCATCCATTCCTCCCAATTAAACATGCTTGGTGTCTCACAAATAAAATTATGCTAAACCATTTTGGATGGCAAGCTCTAGAGAGGCCTTTCATATTTGAGCTTTGGTTTATTATTTCAATGATGATTGTAAGCCTTTAAAGGCTTTTGTTAGTTGCATTACTTATTTCATTTGTTTAAGTAATGCTTGATGAATTTATTTCACTTGATTTATGATATGGTTATATTTAGTTTACACTTTTGCATGCTATATACATATATATGTTGCTTGCCACTAAATATTTTTGCAAGATATCTATATCTCGATTCCTTTTGGCCTCAAAACGAGGGGGAGTATACTTCAAGGGGGAGCTTCCATTAACATGGGATAACCTTTTTGATGCTAACAAAAAGGGGGAGAAATGATATAAACTCACAATAATACTTGAATATATACTAATTTTCAATTAATGAGTTTAAATTTTGTAATCATCAAAAAGGGGGAGATTGTTGACATAAATAATGTGTGAAAACGTTATTTATATCTTTCGATATCTCTATATTTTGATGATCACAAAATGTAAAATTGTCAATCGTATAATTACTACGTAAACAAGTATTAAGCTAGTTTATATCACTATATCCAACTTAATCACTTAAGGTATGGATAAACAAGTGCTTAATACATCTCATGATCAAAGGGGTATTTAGTTAACTAACACAAAGTTTATTTAATTATATAAACATATTATATATTTTTGAAAAACACTTTTGGTAATAAAGAAAAATGTTTTATTCATACTAAATATATGATTTCAAATTTTTAACCAAAATCAGTTAGTTTTTCACCAAATAAACTTTTCCCGCTAAAAGACAAAGATTCTGGCCGTTTCAGCTGGGCGGCCCCCTTAATTATAAGGGGAGGTCCCCTTAAAATTATGGGGACCGGCCACACTCCTCTGTCAGAATCTTTTGCCTATAAATACCACCTTAAACCTGGATTTTTTCCTCACCTTTTGCACGAAATTTTCAGATCTATAACTCTCTAAACATCCTCTAAAATCCTTTGATCATTTGTATATTAATCCTTGTTTCAATTGATTCAATCCCTCATCATCCATTCTCATCCAAAGTGCAAAAGAAGAACACTCTTTCTACAACCAAGTCTAAGAAGTGTTGAAGAGTAGTTGTGCATAGTGTATATATACATTCATTTGTGAATATGGTGTTGTGCTTGTTATATATTGTTTAGAAGATATAGAAGTTGTGTAGGAAGTAGAAGTTGATTAGTAGTGAAGTAGGTTAGTTGTGAAGATTGGTGTGAAGTAGAAGATTGGTGTGAAGTAGAAGATTGGTGTGTAGAAGATAGGTGTGAAGAAGATTGGTGTGAAGAAGTTGTGTAGAAGTAGTGATCAAGTTGTGAAGTTATTGTGGTGTGTAAATTGGTGTGTAAGGTTTTCTCCGCCAAAAGGGAGTTTATTGACATAGTGAAGAAAACTCTCGAGTAGGTGACTCGGGGAGTGGAGTAGGAACAAGGAAGGTGTCCTTGTAGCCGAACCACTATAAATCCTTGTGTTGTGGTTTGATCTTTCCAAATCTTCTCAATACTTATTTATTTACCTTTACTATATTAGCTTTGTTAGTTAGTTACCATACAATTGTTCATATAGTGCAAGTATTGAGTTCACATAAACTAGAATCGAAGTTTTTAAAACAAACTTGTGTTAATAAATTTAAAAAGGCGTAAAACTATTCAACCCCCCCCCCCCTTCTAGTTTTCCACAAGTTCTCTAAAGGTTTTAGCAAAGATTTGGGAGATTCTTCCAAACAGGGGAGGAAATCAGATGTAGAGTTTAACGGGAGGAGAATTAATTTTGATAAGGAATTTGCTGAATTAACTGATTCTGATAATGCTTAAGAAAAGGAAGATGATGCTGAGACTAAGGGGAGGAAGATTGATTTTGGTGATATGGATGCTGATCCTGATTTTAATTTTGATGATACAGTTGGAACTTCTCAACCAATTTCCACTGCTGCAGAACAAGTTCCCACTGATCAAATATTCCCACTGCAAGTGAAAATGTTCCCATTGCTAGTCAAGAAGTTACCACTGCAAAGGAAGAAGCTGCCAGAATAAGAACAGTCAAAGGTAAAGCAACTGTGATTGGTACAGAACAAGAAAAAACAAGAAAGGTTTCTAAGAAAGATCAAGCTCAGATTGATTTTGATGCCATATTGGCAGAGCAATTAGCAGAAGCTGAGATTGAAAAGAAGAAAAAGCAAGAGGAAGATGAAGTTGCTAGTTTTATGGAAGCAAAGAGGTTGGACAAATTGGAAGCAGTAATGGCAGAACCACTTTCAGTTGTTCCACCAACTGTCATACATGAGAAACCTCCAATGTTTACCTATGTGCCTACAGAGGAAGAGATTGATTACATGATTAATAATGATCCAATAATTAGAAAGAAGGCTATTGAAATTATTGCAAATACAACCTTGAATGAAGAACAAAGGTCTGCTCAACTAAAAGATTTCATTCAAATGAAGAATCAGCAGGCTCTTGATGATATCATTGGAGATGTAAGAAAAGGTGACGCGTGGGAATTGCACCAGGCTTTACCTCTCGAGGGATCTCGAGAAGCTTACAACCTCCACCAGGCAGTGTACCTGATCGTTGTAGTATAGTATAGTGACAAGCACCAGGGGATTGATCGTTCAGCTTAGGAATAGTGTCTCTAGGATTAGAAAGCCTAAATACTATTTCTAAAGGTGAGGGATGATTATTTTTGTATTTTTATATTTTTTAGAAAGCAATTAAAAATCTCGGGTTTGAAGGATTTGGGCGGAATTAGTTGCTAGTCAACTAACCCAATACTAAAGATGCAATCAAAATAAAATACTAGAAATAAAAGTAAACTAAATTATACTAAAGTTGTGAGCAATAAGTGGAGAAAATGTGTTTACTTAGATTTCACTACTCCCTAGACATCTTTTACACGTTAATTACTTGTTATAATTGCATGGATGACGGATCGTATTCCTTAATACCATTCATGGGGTGGCACATATAACTCTCCAATTCTATGAGCTCTTATCTCCTCCTACACCATGCCCAACACAACTATAGGGATTGTAAACAGTGGCTCATGCATTAAATACAACCAATAAAGAACTAGTCCGCGTCGGTTCATGTTTCTTAAGACGTTCAAGCATGTTACCAATTGGAGATCTGCCAGTTTTCTTAAGCCTAACATATAAATCATTCATCCAAGACAAATATAAACAAGTAATCAACACATACTTAACATCTAGGTTTCATTAGATCCAAGCAAACACAAGATAGATCTAGCCTAGCATGATGGAATTAAGATAAGAACAAGATATAGACAACCAACACGTAGATATATTGATTGAATTAAAAGAACACTTATCTCAATTACAATGAAAGGTATCAAGGGTTTGGAACCCTTGAAAAACCTGTAAAAGTTGCACCAAAATTGTACTTAGGGTTTCTCCCAAAACTTCTCTCTTTTTAATGTGAAAATTAGAAAACTATATATAGAAAAATGGGTCTGACGGCGTCAAGACCAACTTTGTGACGCCGTCACCTCGCCGCCAAAACTATTCTCGGACTGCCTTGATCTACATTTGACGCCGTCAAGACTTAATCATTTCCAGGCCGTCATGACTTTTACTCTTGACGCCCTACCTTCATGACGCCGTCAAATCTGTACTGGGTCGTCATGGAATTCTGCTCATGACGCCGTCAGAGAATTACTCTTGACGCCGTCACCTACTGTTCCCAGCATGGAAAATTAAGACTTTGGCGTTTTCTTCACTTTTATTGTTCATCCCAGTTGAGCTTAAACGATCTTATATAGAAGTTAACTTGAATGAATACTTAAGCTAATACGCGGAATATAAAAGCTTAACTTAAGAAGACTTATGATTCTCTTTCAACACTTCAATATTATTAATACGAGCACTCAACAATGCTAGGGTTTTACAACCTTGAAGTGAATAATAACATGTAATTCTATATGCTCTAAACTAACCCTAGGAACCTCCTTTTATAGACCAAGGAGTCCTATTAGGTTTACAATGCCTTTCTCTACAAGATAAGAATAATCTAAATAGATATACTATACACAAAATCTATTCCATAATTATCCTATCGTATACAATGTTAATCCATTCAGCAGTAGTTTCACCAAGCAGCAGATTGTCTTCAGCAGTAGAGTCATTATACCAGCAGCAGTTTCATTGTAGCAGCAGTATTACTCAGCAGCAGTATCACATAGCAGCAGTGTCACTTGGTCAAAACCCAACAATCCTCCCCTAAACTTAATATTTATTTCTAAATATTCAAGTTTCTTCAAAGCTCAATTAATCACTTGGAGGATGCTTCCAAACACTTCAACTCTTGAAAATTCAGTTGATCAAATATCTTCTTATACTTTGACAGCAAATTGAATGCTTGATCATTAGAATCATAATCTTTCTGCAGCTTAAGTGTTTTGTCACCATTAACCATCTGATTGACAATATTCCAGTATCTTACCACTGGGTAATCTACTTCAGCTAGCATATACAAAGTAATAGGTCCAATTTCTAGCACATGAACTCCAGAATCTTGAAAGAGTCTCCATTTTCTTACTTTGTATTCTACTATCTCTGTCCATTCAGAATCATCCATTGAAGGTTCAAACATAAGTTTAAGAGCTCTCCACATAACATTATCAGAAGAAGTTAAGATATGATCAATTTGATCTCTCTCATACTTTTTACCATCAAATTTCTTAGCTCCAAACTTTGCCTTGTATAACTTCCACAAGTCTTCAACATCCTCTCTATCAAAGTAGTGTAACATCTGTTGAAATCTAAGAAATCTGTGAGTCTTACCATCAGATCTCTGGACATCATGAAATGCTCCAATGTTAGTATCATACCCTGTAGTTACTTTGATAATAGGATACTTGACTCCTAATGGTTTAGCATCAACCACTTCAGGATCTTCCATCTTGCCAACCACAGTATAACTCTTCAATTGTTCTTTTTGATGCTCAGAAGGAATGTGATCAAGACCATGTATAAACTCATCTCCTTCAGGCATAGAACTACTTCCTTCTCCAATCTTTCTCTTCTTCTTTGCAACTGACTTATGAATAACACCTTTTCTTTTATCACCCTGCATAGAAGAAGTAGTCTTTGCTGCATCACCCTCAATCTGTTCAACAACATTAGCTTCTTGAACATGCTCTGCTTTAGCTACCTTTTCAGATACCAACTTCTTGTTCATCTGAGCAATCTGTTCCAAGTATTCAGCACATCCCATAGGATAAAAAGTATCTGTTCTTTTCTTTGTTTGTTGATACAAATCAAAAACTTCTTTGTCAGAATAAGCTTTCAACTGCACCAATGTCCATCCACCCATATTCTTTAGATACCTTTCATATTCTTTCCTTTGCTGTTTAACTGTTGGACCTTTGAATATTTTAATCTTTCTTCTAGCAGCAGCATTCTCTTTTCTCTTCTTAGAAGCAAAGTCACTATACCAAGATTGCACATCAAAATTTGGAACTTCATTTTCTTCAATCTTGATCAACTTGTTTAGTTCAATATCAGCAGCAATTCTGATCTTTTCATCATCCCATTCATTATACCTTCTTAAGCCTTCAGCCTCCTTTTCAGCCAGCTGTTGATCTTCCAAATTAAACAACTCTTGTGCTTTAATAGCAGCAGCTTCATCATGTTCAACTTGCAATGGCTTAGGCCAAGAATCAAAAGGTACATCAGTAAAATCAATCCCTTTATACATAATCCTTGGGGTTGCAATTTGCTTGCCCTTTCCTTTATCAGTAGAAGATGCAGTAACAGTCTTCTTTTGTTGAGCAATAGGTTCTTTATCACAATCCCTTTTTCAGGTTTTCTAGAGACTGATGTTGTGTATGTTGTTGTGATAGGTTGTGATAATGATTGAGTTGGTAATTGTGATGTATGGGAGTCAGCAGTAGTCTTCTTACTTAGCAAAACCATTGCCTCTGCAGCAGCATTGTCCATAGACCTAGCAGCAGAGTCTTGTACTTCAGCTGTCACAACCCACAATTTCAGGTCATTTTTCCAAACTTTGCCATTCTACTATTCACAAATTACTATTCATCGATCACTATTCATCGTTTTACTATTCATCGTTTTTGAGGTCAATTTGACATTCCGAGACACCTTCAGAAATTTTACTATTCACTTGACACTATTCATTTCCGAGAGAAAACCACTATTCACGTGCATTATTCATGTCATTGTAAATTTAGTTTACGAGTGTTCAAATTCGCGTAACCGTATTGGTTCAGGAGCGAATTCATGCATTTTTGTCAGGGACATTTCATACGGATAAGAAATAGTCGACATATCATTATTAGGGCACTTGCATACTATTCCACTCGTAGGGTATTCAAATTATATTTTTAATATAATTAACGAATTACGTACGTTTATTTTAAATAAACACTAATACGCGAACTATAAATGTGACTAACACGTCCAAACACTCCCGACTATGATCCCAATATATTTTTATATTCATTTTTATAATATAAAAATTATAATATTAATTTACCCGGTATTTTGGATATTTATTTTTATTATTAACTTAAGTTTACTAAAACTTCGACGGTTTTCGTGGAAATTAAACTATAATTATCTAAACACCCAATAATTTTATCCAACCTATTTTTATAATTTTTATAACTTTATTATGACCCGGTTAACTCCGTTAAAATTTATTTTTAGTTAACCCGGTACCCGGTACAATTTAAAACTACCAAATACACATAATAATACATTTTCTACACCAAAAGTCTTCCACATTCCCCCCCCCCCCCCCTTGACTTTGCCGCCCCCCCCCCCCCCCTCCAATCACTTACAATCTTACTTATTCACTCCTTGTTCATTAATGCTTGTTACTAACTTAATATAATAATACAAATACAATAATACATAATACTAACTTTATCATTTTCACCTCATTTCTTTCACTCATCAAAAGTCATATTCTCTCTTTTCTCTTCTCATACCCACGGCCACAAGGAGCAAGGAGGAAAGAACCAAAATTTTTCAAAGATCAAAGTGTTAATCTTGTGTTTATAGTATCCTTGTTTGAGTTTTGAAATAAAAACTCAAGGATTATTAGGTTTTAATCATCTTAACTCCACTAATCTTACAAGTAAGTTTACCAAACTCATTTCATAATTTTTTTCAAAGTTCTTACTATATTTATACATGTTTCTTGCAAGATCTCATACATGCATTAACTTATACCACTTTATTTTTGTAACATTTGATCATACAAGCCCTAGAAGAAATTTTTGATTAGATCCTTGTTAGATCTACTTGGTTTTGGTGATTAGGAACCCATGACACCCTAAGAAGGTGTATGGTAGGATTAGATTAGTTTTGTGGTGTTTGAAAGAGGTTTGATGGATGATGGAACTAGTTTGGAGACTTGGAAATGGTTTTTGAAACTTTTGAAATACCTACTGTCCCTATTTTAAATTCGTGGGAAAATCAGTGGGTGATGGTTTATTTTTGACCAAAGAATTAGAAAATACATTCAAAAACGAAACTTTAGGCGAAAGAACGGATTAAAACGAGTTTATAACGAAGGAGTTATGATTTTTGCAAAATTAACGACGAAAACTATTTCTTAAGAAAACTGCTTGCTGATTGGCAGAATACGACGGGTATTTTGAGGCATTAAACGTAACCTAAAAGAGCCGAGTTGTCAAAAATATACTAGTATATACAAAGACGAATCCGTGGACATAAAGAACAAGGAAAACGAGCCTAAAACGACCGAGTTATACCCGTTTTAACATTGCCAAAACTATATATATATATATATGGACACAAATAAAAATAATAACATACGTACTAAACGGTATATTTTCTAGAAAATATTACTAAGGACTATTTTCTTATCAAACGAATACGTACGACTCGAGGGAATACTTATACGACTTAACGACGTATTTCAAGGTTTTCAATACAAGGAATTTAACGCTAACACTTTCTAACGAGTTAATATGACAAGTTATATACTTCTCTAAATGGAATTATTTTTCCTAAGTATGGAAACCATTTTTTCTACGACGATAACTATTATTTCAAATTACGAGTGGTATGAGTATCATGTGCATGTGCATTCATTTCATTACGGCTTGATCTAAGTTAGATCATGATTATTCATTTAGGTTGCGGCTAGTACTCGCGCCTCATTGTCCCGACTACTTTTACCTCATTGCACCATCTTTGTACCATCACTTCGAGGTGAGTTTTCATAGCCCCGTTTTAATTCTATATTTTGATTTCAAATCCCACGGGGGAGAATACATTGCATTACTTGTTTTTGTGTACATGCCTAAGTATAAAATTCATACATTGCTTAAGTTGCCTAATTACCACGTCTTGACAAGTCCCCTTATTATATCATGGACCGTTAATTTCTAGTACTAAGCGAGAGTGAGTGGATAGATCTATCGAGGGTGACGCCTCCATTCGTGTTTGGGTTGCTCCAAATGGAACGAATGCATTTCATGTCTTTATTATTAGAGTGCCTGGTAAACACTCATTGGGGCCAAGTATCGTCTAGCTTCGGGGTCATGAGCTTAAGAGCCAATGTATATACTTTCCGGACATCCTATTTCTTGGCATTACATATGGCATTTGTATACTAGATTTTACTTATAAACCTATGATTATTCACCAACTTTATGTTGACCGTTTTTCGCAATGTATTTCTCAGGTAACTAAGGCATTTCTCATGGCATTGCATGGAGTCACTTTGTGTATCAAGGATGACGCGTCACTTTTGGATTTCATGCACTTTGAACTATCGTTTGATTGTACTAAACTTGTTTCCTTAAACCTATTCTAACTTTTGGGACCTATGTTTTATAACTTTGAATATTTTGAATGAATCAAACGATGTATTTTATAAACGACACTTTAGGTCGTTCAATATTTCCTTGCTTGTCTGCTATGATCCGTTACACCCTCAGGTATTCCATTCCGCTGCCATTCAGGTATTTTGGGGGTGTGACATCAGCAGTATTCACTATTCCACTAGCAGCAGAACCAGAAACATCCTTAGCAGCAGAATTATGAACAGCAGTAGAGTCAGCAATAGCAGCATTTTCAACATGTTTTACCACTGAATCTTCCAAAGTCTTTAACACATTACCCAACAACCCTGTTGCCTTCACTAGTTGCTCAGACTCCAAAGTTTTAAGAGTTTCTACCACCTTTTCTTGTGCAGCAACTACCTTTTCCATAACAACTTCATTCCCTGACTTATCAGCAACCACAAAATCTTCATTATTCTGAGGACTATCCACATCCATTTCTTCAATCACTGGAACCTCCCCTGAAACTATTCGAGCATCCATATCTTGAACATCATCAACTTTTTCAAAATTTACCTCCCCTGAATCCATGATAGTTTCATTCCTCCCCTGTTTGGAAGCATCCTCTTCCAAATGAGTAGATGGTTCAGAAGAGCTTACAACTTGATGAGTCCCTACTTTCTTCAATCTTTTCAAGGAGATTGAAGATCTTGATTTTTGGAAGCTCTTAATCTGTTTTCGCGTTTTGATGATGACCTTGTCTTGACCAGCAACAACATCAGATAGATTAAGAACCTTCTCTTCCAAAGACTTACATTTCAACCCCAAAGAGGTACAAGTAGCCGTCAATTCTTTTATAAGTTGCATTGTAGTCTCATCACTTCGACCTGTATTACCTGGTCCGAGAGGTGAATCACTGACATTGTCATCATGTACAAGTGGAACCGTCAATTTATGAGTCACTGGCCTGTCCTCATCACTTCGACCTGTGTGACCTGGTCCGAGAGGTGAATCTTGGGACAAAAACTCAGTATCAAACCTAGTTTGATCATCTGAGCCCCCTATGTTTTCCATTTGGCTAGGGTTACCATCCTGAGAATCAGACTCATAAGAATCCTTTTCTCTAGATGTTGCCTTGGTTTGGGTCTTAATGATGTTATCACTATCCTGCTCTGTTGCTAAGCTAGAAGCAGTAGTGACAGCCCTTGCCAACATGTCCTCTCCTTCAACTAGGACAGCCTCATCTGGTACAGCCATACTAACACTATCCTGAGGTAGATTAGTGTTCTTTTTAGTGTTCCTACGTGTATATTGTTTTGTAGGTTGTGTAACAGATGTAGTAACATTGGGTGTGTGATGGGAATCAGTGGGATTTCCTGATCCTTCACCCTGGTTGTTTTGCACAATTTGTTCCATGAAAGAAGTAAGATTTGTATGTGCACCTGAAAAACCTTTGCCATGCTTAATCAAAAAGGTAAAAGTTCTTGAAGCCAATTTTGGAGCATCATATTCAGCAACATGGGTTCTTGTTTTAGAAATTTGTTTTTCAATAAAGATCTGAAGAAATCTTGGATATAGCAAATAAGAACCATCTTCAACACCTTTAAATAACCCAGCCAATATCATTTTAGAAAAATTAAATGGTTGACCTTTGCACAGACATATCATTGCAGAAGCAATGGTAGTACTGAACTCATGCCATCCAGATGTTTTAGGACTCAAACAATGAAGGAATAGATGGACCAAAAACTTGTATTGAGGACAGAGGAGAGCTTTTTGAAATTTTAAATTGTTATGTTTCCCCTCATATCCCAAATCTTTTAAACCAGCAAAAATAGTATCATTTTCAAGACACGTGGTCTCTGTCTCATCATCTAAGAGAAGAGATTCCCTTATAGATGATTCAGTTACACGAACCTTTTGCCCATCTACAAAAGCACTGACATGTTTTTCCCCATTCATAGTTTTGATTTTAGCTGTAAACCAAAACTGTTTGATGTAGGAAACAAATATAGTAGGATTCACAGTGAGTGCATACCTAAGAGAAGTAGCATTCAAAAACTTGACCATGTCTGTGAAACCTTCAGGAACTAACTCTTCATTTAAAACGACCACACTGTTGTGTTGCTCAGCCCAGATACGTGTAAGCTCCATAAATTAGGTTTTAGAGAAATTGGGGATTTGTGATTATTGGAATGATTAGGTGTAAGGGTTTGTGATAACTTCAATTGAGAACATATGAAAACCAATTATGAAGATCAATTAGGTTTTAAACTAATGGATGAAAGTTACACATAACACCCTCTTACTTACAACCATAACCGCAGAACCGTATCATTCACAACTAACAGCAGAGTGATAGAACTAGCAGCAGAGTGAACTGGAGCCAGCAGCAGAGTTGACTATAGACCTTGGTCAATGATACATAACAATTAATGCACATATCACTCCGTAATCCCTATAAAACCGGCGAGATCTTTTCCCCAAATTATGCAATCAAACCCTAATCACTTTCAAAAACGCCACACTCACAATCAATACTATCCATCTTTACAATCAAATCACCAAACAATGAAATCAACACCCGAAATTATCAATATCTCATCCGATTCATCATCAGAGGATGAATCCCCAATGGAACCCTATGTCCCACCTTTTCGTCCTCCACGATTTGGTTGTAGAACAAAAGAACAAGCGCGTAAGAGGAAGCATGATCTTCCTGTGTTTAAAGATCTTCTCAACCTAAATCAAACTCCAAGCACCTCAAGAGATAAGCAACCTATGTCCCCTGAGGCTCCAGCATCATCAGAATCATCAGAAGACCAAGCTTGGATTCCTGTGCAACCACCTCCTCCAGTGCATCATTATCAATCTCCCTTCATCTACACATCATCAGATGAAGATGAGGAAGAACCAGCAACCAATCCACCTTCCACTCCTGAGAGACCACAATCTTCAAGACCAAGGCCACAATCTTCAAGGGCAAGGCCACAACCATCACCTGGTCTCTCTCTTGGACCTTCAAAACAAAACCCTCCTCTCCCAAAGGATAGAGAGGTTGTGCTTGGACTTCCATTTCCTAGGAAGTGATGAAGATGTAGGTGTTAGGTTATGATGTCGTCTTTTGTATTTTGTCTTTTGATGTTGGATCTTTGTACTTTTTAAATGAATGAATGATATGAACTTTCTTGTTTCAATTTCTTGCAAATCACCATTCGTATGCCTGCAAAATGTTAGACCAAACACCACAAAGCAAACAACCAACATATGTACTAGCAGTAGAGTTAGACCAAAATTCAAAGAGCAGCATAGTACATTTTCTCTCAAACATATACTTAGTAACAAGCAGCAGAATAACAAGCAGCACATGCATTGTACAAACTTTAACAAAAACAAAGAGATAAGTTTTTCAAAGATTGATCATACCAATGTTTGCAATTAAAAATTGAAACCTCCCCACATCAAAATGTTTAGTAAGAAGATCAGCAACATTGTTATCAGTATGAATTTTAACAATTTGAATCAACTTCTTTTCATAGCAATCCCTGATAAAATGATGTCTTATCTCAATATGTTTTGTTTTAGAATGAAAAACATGATTTTTAATTATGCAAAGTGTGCTGTTGTTATCAATATGGATTTTAGTATTCATGAAATTGTACCCATAATCCAATAATTGATTCTGCATCCATAAAACCTGTCCACAACAACTTGAAGCAGCCACATACTCAGCTTCTGTTGTAGAATTAGCCACCACTGTTTGCTTCTTGCATTGCCATGACACCAACCTGCTTCCAAGGAACTGACAACCCCCTGTTGTAGACTTTCTATCCAAAGAAGCTCTAGCATAATCACTATCTGAGTAGGATACCAGATCAAATGGTGAATCCTTAGGATACCAAAGGCCCAATTTAGGTTGATGCCTCAAATATCTAAAAATTCTTTTCACTGCATTGAGATGTGATTCCTTGGGACATACTTGAAATCTTGCACAGGCACACACTGCAAACATGATATCAGGCCTTGATGCTGTAAGATACATCAATGATCCAATCATAGACCTGTACAAGTGTATATCCACTTCCTTTCCATGTTCATCCTTCAGCAATGGTTTATCTTTTTCCATGGTAGTCTTGGCAGGCTTAGCATCTTCAAAGCCAAACTTCTTCAAAATGTCATTGACATACTTATCCTGACTGATAAAGATGCCATTTTCTTTCTGTGTAACTTGCAGACCAAAGAAGAAGGTGAGTTCTCCCATTGAACTCATAGCAAACTTGTCCTTCATAAGCTTTTCAAAACTAACACACATAGCTTTGTTAGTAGACCCAAAGATGATGTCATCAACATAGATTTGAACCAGCAAAATATCATTCTTTTGTCTTTTTAGAAACAAAGTTTTATCAATCTTGCCCCTGCTGAACCCAGAGTCTAGCAAGTATGTTGACAAAGTGTCATACCAAGCTCTAGGAGCTTGATGTAGACCATACATTGCTCTATTAACCTTGTAAACTTTGTCAGGATGATCAGGGTCTTCAAAGCCTGGTGGTTGAGACACATAAACTTCCTCAGTAATAGTCCCATACAGAAAAGCACTTTTCACATCCATTTGATACACTACATAGTCTTTGTATGAAGCATAAGCCAAGAATATTCTAATAGCCTCTATTCTTGCCACTGGTGCAAATACTTCATCATAATCAAGGCCTTCTTGTTGTGTGTATCCCTGTGCTACTAACCTTGCCTTATTCCTTATGACAATTCCTCTCTCATCTCTTTTGCATCTGAAAACCCATTTTGTGCCAATCACTCTTTTTCCATTTGGCAGTTCAACCAAAGTCCAAACTCCTTGCAGCCTAAATTGTAGAAGTTCATCTTGCATTGCTTCCACCCAACTTGCTTCTTGTAGGGCTTTGTAAGTGTTTTTGGGTTCAACTTGAGAAAGAAAACATGCAAACAGGCAATTTTGAAGATCTTTATGACTATTTCTTTGATGCAGTGATCTGGCAAAGAAACTTTGATGTTGAAGATCTTTTAATGCTTTAGTCATCTGCCTAGTTTGAATAGATGATTGTGGATCACTTAGAATTTGATCTTTTGGATGATCCTTGTGTACTCTTGTGGTAGTTGTAGGACTAACAGGAATATTGAGTTCCAAATTAGTAAAATAAGCAGCATCTCCAAATAACTGACCATCAAGTGCATCATCATCTGTGTCATAATAAATATTCTCAAGAGGAGGCATATTTGGATCATCAGGATAGATAGATTCAGCAATAGGTCTGCCCTGAGAGTCCAAATTAGGAAACATTGAAGTAACAGTAGAGTTAGTAGGCTTGGAAGCAGAATGTGGTGGAGCAGTAGTTGTAACTTTTGGCCTAGCAGTAGAGTCTTCTGAGTCAGCAGCAGAGTCTTCTGGCTTTGTAGGAGAGACATCAACAACTACTTTGAGAGGCTCATTACTATCTTGTTCTGCTTCAATTGGTATTTCAATACCTACTTCAGTTTCCTTAGGTTTATCATGAGAAACAACATCATCTTTAGGGCTGTGATCTTTCTGAAAGGGTACAAAGGTTGGACCAATCTTCAATTTCTCAATCACAACAAACTCTTCCTGTGGTTTATTAACACTGGCAATTACAGGAACATAATTCATTGTTTTGGCAAGAATATCAACATCAAATAACCATTCTGGTCCTTTCCCTGCAGAATTAGATGTGTTCTCAGAAAACTTTATATGCAAAGTCTCCTCTACATGTTTGGTTCTCTTATTGTATACCCTGAAGGCTTTACTAATCACAGAATAACCAACCAAATTCCCTTCATCAGCTTTTTCATCAAATTTGCCTAGCTGATCCTTAGTGTTCAAAATTGTAACAGGACATCCAAATGGTTTGAGAAAGTCAATCAGTGGCTTCTTCCCATGAAATAATTCATATGGTGTCTTGTTATGAGGCTTGACCACCTTACTTCTGTTTTGCACAAAGCATGCAGTGTTCACAGCTTCAGCCCAAAAAGGAATAGGTAGTTTTGAATCAGATAACATTGTTCTTGCAGCCTCAATAAGTGTCCTGTTTCTTCTTTCTGCAACACCATTCTGTTGTGGAGTTCTTGCTACACTGTACTGTCTTAGAATTCCTTTCCCCACACAGAATTGATTCATCACACTATTCTTGAACTCAGTACCATTGTCACATCTGATAATCTTCACCTTGTGATTGTACAGGTTTTCAATTCTTGTAATAAATGCCTTGAGTATTTCTGGAGTTTCATCTTTGGTGGCTAGAAAGAACACCCAAGTAAACCTGCTAAAGTCATCAGTGACAACAAGACAATATGACTTCTTATTCAAACTTTTTACAAATACAGGCCCAAATAAATCCATATGTAGCAAGTGTAATGGCTCAGTATTTGTGTTTACAGTCTTGGACTTGAAAGAAACTCTGTGTTGTTTACCCTTTTGACATGCAACACAAGTTTCACAATTCTCAAAAGTCTTTGTAGGCATCCCTCTCACAAGATTTCCTATCACCAATTTGTTCATAGTCTTGTAGTTTAGATGTCCCAATCTTCTATGCCATAATTTGGACTCATCAACAGTGGCCTTTGCAATTAGACAAGTTAAAGCCCTCTTAGGAATAATATTCTTAATATGGTCACTGTATATATTTTCTTTTCTAGGGACCTTCAGAAGCACAGATTTGTCATCTGGCAATTGAAAATCAGGAGAAAGAATCATACACTCAGTGTCTGTAAAAAGAACAAAATTCTTTTTGTCACACATTTGTGAGACACTAAAAAGGTTAAACTTAAGTCCTTTCACAAGGAACACCTTCTCAAAGTCCAAATTTCCAGTTTTAAGAGTTCCTATTCCAACAATCTTTCCACCTTTTAGATCATTCCCAAAAGCAACATAACCACCATCAAAAGCCTCAAAGTCTTCAAGTTGAGACTCATCACCTGTCATGTGTCCAGAGCATCCACTGTCAACAATAACCATATCCTTAAGCTCATCCAGTAGATTGACCTGCACATGAAAAATAGAGAAATCAGTTTCTCTTGATGACCCAAGCCATTACTGACTTGGATCTGCCCTGTGCATCAGTATAATCAAATTTCTTCAAATCACTTGATGCACTACTATTCTTGGAAACAGAGTTTGAAACATTTGTTTTTGGTTTCCAAGTCCAGCAAGCTGAGGCCTTAACATCATAAAAGTGATTACCAACAACTGTATTTGGAAGATGTTTTGGCTCAGAAGTAGAAAGTTTTGTACTAGCAGCAGGTTGCTTGCTAGCAGCAGAGTGCATACTGGCAGCAGAATGCTTACTAGTAGTAGAGCCAGTAGAAGAACTAGTTGTTTTGAAAACACCATTTGATTTAGCAGCATAAATAGATCTAGTAGCACCAGATCTCAACAAAACAGCTCTTGGAACCATGTTTCTATTAGGATGTGGGTGAGTTTGTTTAGTTACATATTTGTGATTCACCCTAGTGTATTGATTCCAAACAGGCTTTTGGTGTTCAGGACATCTAACAATCAAGTGGTCAAAGCTACCACACTTATAACAAGCCTTCTTTTGTAATTGAAACTGATCGCCTAATCTTTTTGAAACTAGGTTATTGAAGTTTCTTTGGTTACCCCTAGGCTTATTATTGAACCTTTCCATCTATTCTCTAGGTACCTCATTGTACTCTACCAGTTTTCTACAGAAGTTATTTCCTAACACAGGTTTAACAAACTTTACCTGTTCTACCTTAGGTTTAACCTGAGTAGGAATTTCTTCCTTTTTCAAAATTTGTTTTGGTTTAACCTGTTCCTCTTCACTATCACTATCACTATACCATTCCTCAATAATTGGAGCTTCAGGAAATTTTCTATCCTCAACCTTAGGTGTTTCAATTTTACTTGTACTACATTCACCTACAGGTTTTTCAATATTTAGCTCACTAATGAAGGATAGTTCTTTTCCTGGTGGAGCAAAAGCACTTTTGGCTGGAGGAGCCACTTCATTATATCCAATTCCACTTCCTTTTCTCATCAAATTATTCTCAATAGATTTATGAACCATATCAGAAGCAAATTGTTGTTTTTGTACTCTTACTACATGTTTATCTTTTTCAGCAAGAGCTTCCTCTTTTTCTTTTTCTGCTTCTACCAACTTATTTTTAAGAACCTCTACTTCACTGTTTTTCTTAAAAATTTCTATATCTCTTAGATTAAGTTGATCTACATATTCTTTTTCACACTCTTTGAGATATTCTAACCTCCTCTCAACATTTTGAATACCTACTTTGTAACCTAAGTTATCAAGTTTTAGGTGTTCAACTTCTCTATTTAAACTCTCATTCCTTGCCTTAAGTACTTCAATAGTGTTAGAACAAGATTTAAAAGAACAACCAGATGATTCAGAGTCATTAGATACCTCAGAGTCAGATCCTGATGATGAACCATATGCCATAAGTGCAAAGTTATGCACTTTGGGTTGAACAGCAGCAACCAAGGAGAAATTTGGTTCTTCTTCTGCCATATCACTCCAGTCATAATCTCCCAGCCCATCACAAGCTACCATTGCAGACTTTGATTCTTCAGTCTTCTTTGGAACATCAACATTCTTCTTTGGAGATCTACACTCTCTAGCAAAATGTCCCTTCCTGTTGCAATTGTAACATTCAATTTTAGACTTGTCAAACCCTGGGCTCTCCTTAGCCTTGTATTTGACTTCTCTTCCAGTCTTTTTCCAGAACTTTCTTGCTCTTAAAGTCAGCATTGCCATTTGCCATTTGAGATCAATTTCTTCAAGATCATCTGGATCAATATGATCCATATCTTGATTTATGACATGTGACCTTATAGTAGTAGTAAGCTCAGCTAAGAATGCACATAAAGCAACATCACTTGTAGAAATCTTGTCATTTGAACCAGCAGCAGATCCATCAGCAGTAGAGACTCCATAAGCAGTAGAGTGAGATTCTTGAGTCTCTTTGGATTTTGAAGACACAAAAGCAAGATTTTGTGCACTAGAAGATGAAGTAGAAGAAGTAGCCAATTCAGATTCATACACCCTTAAATTGTTGTAGAGGCTCTCCAACTTCATTGTTTCAAAGTCAGGCTTATTCCTCCACACCACTGTATGCATACTCCCTTCAGGTGCAAGACTTCTTAGAAACTTGAGATTCACATCTTCGTGTGGAACAACATAACCAACAAGCTTTAGATGACTAACTAGTTGATTTAGCCTGTTATAAGTGCCAATTATCTTTTCTCCAGATTCAGAAGTAAAGTTTTCAAACTGATGCTTCAACATGTTCTTCCTGGATTTCTTAGTAGCATCATTCCCTCCAAACCTGAATTCCACAGCATCCATCAATGCTTTTCCTGTTTCACAATCATCAAAGTCCATTTGAAATTCATTAGGTATTCCCATTAAGAGAATACTATGAGCCTTGATTTCCAGCTTCCTAGTTGCATTAGCTTCAGCAGACTTGATTGGTATCTCCTTACCATCAGCACTCTTCTCTGGTTCAGAATCACCATTAACAATCACATTCCACATGTTGAAGTCGATCATGCGAATGTATTGTCTGATCCTCCTCTTCCATAGCTCATACTCAGAAGGATTGAGCATAGGTACCCGTGAAGCAGTCACCATATGAGTTTCATCACCCATCTTTAGCAATAGTCTTGGAACAGTAAACTTTTACGAAACAAAAATCTTCTTGATTATAACTTCTAGATCACAAGCTCTGATACCACTTGTTGATCCCAGTTGAGCTTAAACGATCTTATATAGAAGTTAACTTGAATGAATACTTAAGCTAATACGCGGAATATAAAAGCTTAACTTAAGAAGACTTATGATTCTCTTTCAACACTTCAATATTATTAATACGAGCACTCAACAATGCTAGGGTTTTACAACCTTGAAGTGAATAATAACACGTAATTCTATATGCTCTAAACTAACCCTAGGAACCTCCTTTTATAGACCAAGGAGTCCTATTAGGTTTACAATGCCTTTCTCTACAAGATAAGAATAATCTAAATAGATATACTATACACAAAATCTATTCCATAATTATCCTATCGTATACAATGTTAATCCATTCAGCAGTAGTTTCACCAAGCAGCAGATTGTCTTTAGCAGCAGAGTCATTATACCAGCAGCAGTTTCATTGTAGCAGCAGTATTACTCAGCAGCAGTATCACATAGCAGCAGTGTCACTTGGTCAAAACCCAACATTTATGCTCCAAAAACGTCCGAATTGCTTCCTTTTCCACATTTCTCTCCCAAAGTACCTAAAATCACAAAAGGAATGATTTAGGGCAATATTTGATCAAATAAATTCAAATTCGGGCTTAAATGACCCCCTAAAAACGGATCATTTTTCGCCGCATCATATACCCTTACACTTGAGATTTGCTTGTCCTCAAGCAAATGCGCTTTTATTCTACTCAAAAGACAAGTTAGGGGTCATTTAACACTAATATAAAAGTAATTACAACAAATAATCGTTCCACTAAAGACCAATAGACAAGCACGGAGGTCATATACTAGCACCTCACAAATAGTGTTTAGATACTCACATCTCTCGGGTGTAATAAAGTGTAAATTACAATATGGAAACGAAAGATATCTCTCACTACCTGTCATAGTAAAATAGATTCCCATAGGCTTGGGAAAGGATCAAACCTCCACCATATGGCGTAAGCACCTAGGATAAACTATCAAAGAGGTCTTTTAAAGGGTTGTAACGTTAGGTATAGGGATATGAAATACACGGTTTTGTTGGATAAAGGAAGTTTTACTGGTGGCGAGTTAACAATCTTGGTTAATTACATGTACAATATGGCATTGCTAAGACAAGACTAGACTCGACTTAAGCTAATAAATGAAAAATAACAAAAACATAAAATAAACATAGAATGAAACGGGATGGTAGTCCGTATGTTTTTTCTCTTTTCCTTTTTCTATTTTTTTTTCTTGATTTTTTCGATTTTTTTTTTTTTTTTTTGCATACACTCCTACCCTACCATCCAAAATAATACATCATAGGGAATGAACATTTCCCTTACACTTGAATTTTTACATACTTTACATTTAACTAAAACTAATGACTCGAATTAAGAAAATCAAAACACTTTGAGCACTTTTAAGATTAGCGTACATATGGGGGTAATAAATGATGTTCTTCCCCATTACTCCATAAAATAAGTACTTACCCATGAGTCCCAATCGTCCCAAAACAATATGTACAAAGATATGACTCGACTTAGCAACTATGTAATCAATTAGATAGTTAACTTAGGGTTTAACAAATAACAATAATGCACTAAAAATGAGCGCATACACGGAAGGCTAAGGCGATTTGGTTGTACATTTAAGTGGGGTGTAACAAATTCTTCCTTTAAGTAAGATGCTAAAAGTTAGAAACGAAAAGATAGGCTCGGAGGGGTGTACTAGGGGTTTCGTGTACTAAAAATGAGTACAACGCAAAGGTGTGGGAAAAATTAATTGACTTAAGTAGTCAAGTAATATGACTTAAATGGTCAAGTAAGTATAATACGGGTTTAACACAAGGGTGATCCTAATGCCTCTTATCATGTAGTAAATCCTACCACACGAATGTAGTCTCACTAGCGGTCTCGGGATGCATCACTAACGCAAGTTCTAGAATCTAAATGCTACCGGTACACTCATAAGCACTAATAGTATATGCTTTTCCTATCAAATCTAAAGGCGAACCTCACATATTTGGGTGGAAAATTTTTCTGAATATACGGTTATGTGCTAGTCATACAATCTCCTATCCATGAGACGCTTGCTATGGATAAAGTTTCACTCCTAAATGTTGTAAAAAATTTAAAATTTGGCGCTAAAATTGCACTAACAAGTATTTCTCATAGTTTTATTACACATCTACTATTAAACACAACAAACTCAAGCGAAAGTGCGTATGTAAGGTATCATCTTTTTACCCTCCCGTTACACTTAAGATGAACATTGTCCCCAATGTTCAAGTAAAGAATGTAAAAGTGAAAAAGTAAAGAGAATGAAATCAAATAGTCCCCTGATTCGCTCGGTATGGATAATAAGGTGGCCAGGTTAAATCTTCCTCCAAGAAAATGAACAATCAAAGCTTCCCTTCAAGAATGTAAATCATCTTCTTGTCATACATAACCTGTAAAACCTGATAAAATAGACAAGACAACCTCGCGTAAAATCGGCGGCATCCTATATAAGTTACTAAATCCTAGAAAACAAGATAAGATATAATGCTTGGGAATAAAGTTTGCAGATCTCCTGGAGATTATAAAACTTAATAATTCACAAAAACCATAAGACTCCGTTAGAAAAACAAAACCGGTAAAATTTCCAGATTTTTACACTTGACGCCGTCAAGAGTAAACTCATGACGCTGTCAGAAGTGACCTGTAGAAATTCCTATGTTAAGTTTTCGGAAAATTTCTGGAAAAACTTGGTCATACTTCCTGGAAAATCCTGCAAAACTTCATTATGACTCAATACAAGCATTTGACTCTAACAAATACGAATATACATGTTCATTTAATATTGTGGAGAATCATGATCGGTTTGTTTCTTGAAAACATATTTGGGGTTTCCCATTACACTTATCTTTTGCAAAAATACCTTTAGGTGGAGTTAAGACTAGGGCAAAACAACAAAGTAAAGTATTTCCACTATTTAGTTTAGAAACATGATCTACCAACAATAAAAATTAAGCATGCATACGGAAGCAAATAACAAACAAACAAATAAAATCACACAAAACAAACAAACAAAATGAATAAAGTCACCATGAGAACCACTAATTATTTCAAACAAACATAAACATGAAAATAAATTATTCAAGGCCAACAGAGGCCGCATCCTAAGCTATTACAGTACCAAATGTTTCAAATTACACAACCATCAATAATTAGTTCAAAGACAACATAAATCAAGAGGAATCACTGGGGAGGAGGACCAAAGCGGTAGTCATAGCCAGGAGGGAGGTGTCCGGTGTACCCGTAGGGAGGGTAGTCAGTCTCACGGCCTGGGAAGGGATCAATCTGCAGGTGAGGCTCAAGCTGATCTCGGGTGGAGAGGTGTTGCATCTGGCGAATGGTGTGATCGTACATCCAATCAAAGCGCTGGTCAGTGGTGGTCCGCCATGCGTCCATCTGACCCATCCAGGCACCCTGGTGTGCCTGCCAGTCTCCTCGACTCATGTGTCGGTAGTAGTCAGCTGTCCCCTCCTCATAACCCTGGAACTGATGCTGCTGGGGATCTACCTCATCATCAGCATCCTCCTCAACATCTGGCCCCCTGCCTCATACCAAGTATAGGTCCCATTCCTCTCTGGCATCACAATGCTCATCTGCCTGAGGGATTTAGCCCTCACTACCCTACATGCCCCACAGTCGCCCAAGTACCCCATGATCAGAGGAGTAAGAAGATCATAGGAATGAGACAACCGGGTCACGAACATCCCCCCATACACCTTGTCAATATCCCTCTCACCCACAGTGGTCCTCAAATAACTGGCCACCCAAAATGGGATGTTGCAGTAGACATCCGCTGAAAAGATGTTGTACAAGTAGAACAAGTCTGAAGCAGTGACACGGTGAGTGGTGCCATGACGTCCTGATAGGCTGTATGTGATGAACCTGTGGACCAACCTAGCTATGGGGTCCCTGATGGATGCTGCCCCAGTAGTCGAGGTGTAAACCACGTTCCCTATGGTCGGCCAAAAAGTGATACACCTCATCTCACTCCTCTGAGTCTCCCCACGTAACAACCTCTACATAAAAATCCCATCAACCTCCTCCCTAGTATACAACCCAATCCTCCAACCAAACTCAGCGACTGAACATGACCGCAATTCTCCCCCTAGCCTAAAATATATAGTGGTGCCCCCCACATCCGTCCTAGCCTCAGCCTGATCAAAGTGGAAGGTCGCAAAGAACTCCCTTACCAACTCACTATACACTGTCTCTCTAATCCTAAACAACCTCTCCCACTAAGGACCCGCAAACCCATCAGTGTGGATCCTCTCCAAAAACGCAGCCTCCAACCCTTGGGCCCTAAGAAACTCCCAATCAACCATAGCCCCAGCATCAATATGGTGGTTACAAAGTTCTGCATACTTGGTCGTAGCGCCAACAGTGTCAAACTTGCTCCAACCATGTACCAATTCTCCATAGTTGACTCTTTGGGACCTAGAGGAACTGCCCTGATGTTGACGAGATCTATTGCTCATTTTCTTGGAAAAAGGTGGAGTGAACGGAAATGATTAGAACGAGAATTCTAATGATTTTCATGCTGTCAGACACATCTGACGCCGTCAGGAGTAGTCCTGACACCGTCAGATAGATCAAAATCCGAAACATGCAAATGCGAGGGAAAAATCAATTTTTAAACTCTTAACCCATTACCCAAACGCTCCTTTAATTAGAAAACATGGGTCGGGGGTCAAAGAATCCGTGGCATGAGTGGATTTCCCTAAACTAATGCATGATTCGAACGGGAAAACATAATCAACGGGTAACCCCATGTTTACAAATCACCAAATGGATGGCATTACGATTTGTTAATAATGGGTCAAGAATAGGGTTTCGGGCGAAAGGGGTTTTCCAAATTGATGGATCCTAAGGACAATTGATCGAAAAAGGATGAAGAAAAATCACTTAGCAAGTGAAGATTGGATGCGGAAGACGTCTAATTAAAGGGTGGAGAATCGGAGTAGCAGCAGCACTTTGGGTGAGATTTGTGGGGTATAGGTTGAAAGTGATTGGTTTTGGGTTAATATTGCTGATCCATCGAGCTAACGGCGTCAAGAGCAATTGTCTGACGCCGTCAGATGCCCGTGTGAAGAGAGGAATGGAATAATTCCACATTTAGTCCCTGCACTTTGTGTGAATAGCTAACCATTAGTAAAACCATGAGTAGCTATTCCGTTAATGAGGTCCACCAGGGTCGAATGTTTCATTACTGTCACGGAAAGAGGTAAGGTTGTAGAAGGGGTTGGGTGGCGTTTTGGCTAAGTTGTAACCTGCGCACGGGTCATCGGTGTGTAAAAAGAGATGTTGTTCCATAGATGGTTTCAAATTAGGGGTGTTTTTAAGGTACATGATAGTATGTCTTTTAGTGTATAAACCGAAGAAATACCGGTGAAAGTATGTTCCCCGGGTCGTTTTCCCAACGAAGCGTTGAATTGATCTTGTCGACACGGTTTGTGAATCTTGTGAAGTGAATGAGGATAGAAGAGATATTTTGGGTTTTTGATTACACTACTAAAATGATTAAAAACGCAGTTAAAGTAACAAGAAGCAATAAAACAACGCAAATGAAACAAACAAATAAAACAAACTTTGGATAAAATAACTAAAGAAAACGAGATTTAAAACGCGAAAAAGAAATTAAGACGGGAAATGAATTTAAAAACAATATGTTTGCTAAGTGACGTGAATAAGTTCATCAAGTGTGGGCCAATGATTGACGACGAATTATTTTCCTTAGACAAGATTATTTTCTCACAACGTTGGTTTATTTTGAAAATATTCCTTTAAAAAGAAAATAATTACTAGATTTGTAATTTGATTATTCTCCGGCTTTTGCCCTTCAAATAATAAAATTACAAGTCTAAATAATCATAACGATTATTAATCACGATCCTCTTTTATGGCCACACTTAACTTACAAACTCGGGCCACAAAGCAAACACTAATAAAAACTACTCGAAAATCATATTAATAAAATAAAGTTACTCGATAAAATAAAAGGACTTGATAAAAGATAAATAAAAAGACTTGATAACGTAAAAGGAAAATTATATTTTTGGCTTTTTAGATTTTTATAAATGAAAAGGAAATAAAGACTAATTAAAAAGGAAATGCGTAAAAGAAATAAAAAACTATTTATTATTAAACTAAAAATGTTTACTAGATAAAGTGACTAAATAAAAGATACTAACTTGTTATATAAAAAATCCTAAGTTGATAAAATTTTAGAAAATTTCGGCAGAGTTTCGTTTAGATTTTAAGCAAAGAAAACCTCACTCGATAAACGATGAGGGAGTGATTATCGTACTCGATAATCTTGGCTAACTCGCCAAAAGAAATGAAACTAGGTAACAAAAAAAAAAAAAAAAAAAAAAAAAAAAAAAAAAAAAAAAATTCAAACTTGGTAAGTAAAGACTCAAACTCGATAAAAAAAACAAAAAAAACCAAACTCGAAAAATATCAAATCCTAACTCGATAGACACCTCTAGACACCTAACTCGAAAGTAATAAACCTTTAACTCGATAACCATTTGCTACTCAAACTCGATAAAACTAATTTAAATATTTGTTATAATTGCAATTTAGTCCCTGACCGAAAACGAAATTCGAAATTTTGCAAAAAGGTCCCTAGATCTAATCCTAACTCGATAGTCACTTAAAAAAAAACAAACTCGAAAAAACTTAATTTTGTAGCCTAACTCGATGGACCTGTTTTTTTTAATTTTGCAAATGAGTCCCTGGCACAAACAAAGTCAAACTCGGTAGGCTTGTTTATTATTTTTTCAAACTCGATATTATTATTTTTTTTTAAACTCGATAATAATTTTATAACTCGATAAAATAAATAACAAAACACCATTTTGATCCAAAATAAAGCCTAAAAACTAATGTTTTTCACCAAATCTTTCACCAAACAAACTAGTTTAACCATAAACAATAAATCCCACCAATAAAAACACAAATTTAACAACTAAAAATTAAAGATTTTTAGAGAGATAAAGCTAGAGAGAGAAAGTAAAATAAAACTTGACTTCATAAAAATAAAATTACACTACTCCTACCACTATGAGGACCAACCCTCAACAACAACCTTTCAATGTTGGTGTTAAGGGGATATTTATAGGCTAGGGGCTAGGGCTTCTCTAATCTTTGCCATTGTTGCATATTTAGCCCCTAGACCTTTACAAATCATAAAATTCAAGCCTAAAACATTATAAAATATAACTAATACAACTTAATATTAAACGTAACGACTGATAACGATCCAAATGCGTTTCTTGTAACTTGGAGGATTAGAGTTGACGTTTCTTTCACGGCTTCGGCTTTTGACCTTTTCCAATCCCGTGCTCGTTTTTGTCAGTTTTGCTTTGTTTTTGTTCATTTTTCACATATCCGTACCTGCACATACACAAATACAAAAACACATATATTTGGCATATTTGGCTTGGTTTTTGGTCTTTTTAGGTCCGTTTATGGTCAAGAAAAGGTGAGTAAATAAGCACTCACCAAAATCCCCCAGACTAAGGTATTGCCGTGTCCTCACGCAATGTCATCACCTCACGCTTAAAAGATAAATAATTTCAAAACCTCTCTTTACTGACGTTGTAAAGTAGCAATGACTTTCAAGAGAAAAATTAAAATCATTTATTCTCAAAAACGCTCCGTTATCCGATTTTTATAAATACCAACTACTACTACTCTTTTTGTATTTTTCATTTTTATATGTGACGGTTTATTTTGACTTTCATTATCAATTCATATCTGTTGATAATATTCAGGGTCAACGAGTAGAAACACTTCAAGGAGAAGAGACCATACGGATAAAAATCGTCATCCTTGATTTTTCGCAAGCTCCCAAACTAATCGTAAAATCGAAATCATTGTTTAACTAGAAATTAGATGCTAACACTGCCCACAAAAGTTACTTGTGTACTACCTCTTGTTCCCAGGTCCTATGTTTTGTATCTCAGGATTTTAATTTGTTGAGAAATGAATTGCTTCATATTTTTCTCGTTTTGATATTTGTTAGTCCGATAAGAGCACAAAATTTGAACGTTAAGTAGTTTCCAAACTTTCCCTCAAAAACCTCTGCATACAAAAGTCGGGTCCACATGAAGGTCTCTGATTTAACACGATTTGTAGGAGCTCCCTTTTTATTTACGACCGAGACATACCATGTTTGATACACGAAACGGAAGCTTTTTATTAGGGAAACCCCCGGAGTCGAAGCTTGGCATTTTTGCATAACTATAATCACTTTAATAATATTTGGTCCTCAGTCCTTTATTTCAATTACAACAACGGTTTTGAGCCGCTAAGATGCAAGAGCTTTATTATGACTTTTGGATTATATCCTTTGCTTTTTATAGCTTTGGATTCCTCTGCCTTTTTATTTGGCTTTGGATTATTATTATTGATATTCATAATCATATGTCAAACCCCAAGTCCTACGGTCTTTAATAAGATCACAATATCGGCTGCGAACCGGCAAGATGCAATAGTCTATTTCACCGTAACACTGGCAGTACCCCAATGTGTACCAAACCCTCATATGCAGAAATTTTGTTGGGAACGAGAAAAAACTAAGTATTGCCCAAACCGTATACACTTAATTAATCCTAGACATCTATTTATATTGGTGTGCAAGCTTGTGGGAACAAGGAGGCCACAAGTACCCCTCGTGAGTTTTTTAAATCCCAAGAAATGAGATCCGTGTATAGCTTGAAACTTCTAAATAAACTCTATCATTCCTCGATCTCCGCAAATTTAAAATCCCAAGTAATGAGATCCGCGGATGCTTAGCCATAATCTTTTGATTATATTGGTTAAGGGAGACGAGCTAGGGCTCAACACGCCCGGTCAAGTCGAAACATTTATTTCTACTCTCGCCGGTAGGAAAGTCAAAACAAGGTGTCAAATCTTATTATTCATATCATATATCATTCACTTTTTTTTTTTTTTTTTTTTTTTTTTTTTTTTATTGTGTGCATTATAAAAAGGTGACAAAATTTAAAATTTTTGGTGGAAAATGGAGTTGCGTAAGTTAACAGCTCAGATAAAGGTGACAGGTCAAATCGAATCGAAGATTCACCCCCCCAGACTAAAGTGAAACATTGTCCTCAATGTTTTAAAGGTACGGGTAATCCTACGTAAAATCTAAGGCCGTTTATTAAGTATGCCAAGAGATAAACGTTAGTCGATAAGATTTAAGATATGGTGAATTTCCGATAGAGCAGCGAAGGATGAGACTCGAGTGGAGAGAACGACAAACCACGAGCACGAGAGTCTTCAAACTTCGGGGAAATTCCTGAACATACACAAACAACCACGAAAACACAAGTTTGGAAAGGGTTGCCCCCCTCACGTTACGTTATTCAAGAAAATAGAAAATAAAGAAAATGAAATGGATAAGCATGGGGTGCCTCCCACGAAGCGCTTGTCTTTGTTAACCGAGTCACGTGAGCTTGACTCGATCCCCGAATTAATTCGTCCTTGGGGAGAGCAGATAAAATGGCCACTTGGCACAAAAGATACCAGGGTCAAAAACGGTGTCCTCACTCCCGGTGGAGTGGAAAAGTGAAGAAATGAGAGGATAAGCAAAGAACAGATAAAACACCCAGATGATAAAAGCAAAGACATCATCAGCATCATGGGTGGGTTGGGTGGGTAAAATATTAAGCACAGGAACATCATGTTCATAAGTCTCGTCCACCACTCCAACAACAACTTCATTTACATTGAGCTCAAAATCTTCATCGGGTGGTTTCTCAGGTGGACGAGAAGATGGTAAATCAAAGAGAAATGAATCGTTATTGGAAGATAAATCATCCTTATGTAATTCTTTAGTAAGCACGTTCCTTTGAAGGCCATTCTCGTCATTTTCAATATCTGGTTGAGAAATGGTATGAGAAAGTTCATCGGAGAACTTCTCGTGAGGAGAATCAAACAAATCATGTAAGTCCTGAACCTCGGGTTCCATATCGGACTCATCACTAAGAAGATCGAAGAGCGGATTATTTGAAATTTGATTAAAATCTGATTCAAAATCAAACATCGGATTAGTGAAAGTCTTATCGAATGCTTCGGAAACCCTTGGAACGAGGTCATCATCATCCTCATCATAATCATCGATATCTCCACAAGAGTCTTCATCAATCGTAGTATACTCATTGTGAGAATCGGTATAACTTTCCACTTCAACTAAATCTTCATTGCTCATCGGAGGGAGAGAAGTTGACGGATCTTCATTCAATAATTCTTCGAGTAAACGAATATCTTCCTCCGAATCAAAATTAGCATTGTCAACCATTGTCGGAATGGCATCACTAGCAAGAATTGCCTCGATCTCGTCTAAAAAGACATCGCTCCTCTCAACTGGTACTAGAGAAGGATGGAAAGAGTCGGAAATGAGAGGACCAGGGGATGGAGTGGGATTGCCACTCGGAGATGAATCTGAAATTTCAAGAACGTCTTTGTCGACCTTTTTATCAGCATATAAAGCTCGGATATTCTTCATCTGCTCTTCTGCTAATAATTCTGCCATAGTCTTTTCTTCTTTGACGGGTGTGATTTCAGCAGATGAAGTGTAAAAACCCCTAATTTGGATGGAATCCTCATCATCGGAATCGGCGTGAATAAAAGTCTTTCGTAATTTAGCCTCTCTTTCCTCGGCAAGTAATTCTCCCATGGTCTTCTCATTAGGATCAGGAGTATATGTAGTACGATTAGCCATGAACTCTCGTACCATTGCAGTAAGGGATTTTATATCAATAACTTCATTCGAAACTTGAACCATGTCGGGAGTTTGTGGGGGTTGGTTAAAACCATGAGAATCGTAACATGAATTCGGCTCATAACAAAAATTTTCAAACGATCCCCCACAATATTCAAAATTTGATGAATTTTGGAACGAATTACCATCGAAATACGGGACTTGCTCATAAAAGTTTTGAGTAGGGTAATTGAAATTGTTTTGAGGATAATCGAAAGAGTTTGGATCATAATCGGATGTGAATGTGGGTTCAGTTCTCGACATATAACACATACAAAATCCACGAGGAAATCCACATTCTTTGCAAAAACACCGTTCACAAAGTACTCCTTCTTCGGAGGGATTTCCACAATTAAAACAAGTGAACGGAGGCGGCGGTGGTGTTGGAGGATAATCGGAAATGTTTGAAGGATTGTTGAACGATCTTTGATCATACGTGTGAGAATTACAAAACCAACAAACTCCGTCACTAAGATTACTACCACATTGTTCGCACGTACACCAAACGCATGAACCTTCAAAGAACGGTTCACCACATTTAAAACAAGTCGGATCCATAAGAATTATTGGTTTAGAGGGTTAAAGAAAAAGAATTAAATGATAAGAAGATAAGAAGATTATTTTTGGTTTTTGAATTATTTGAAAAAGAAAATCAAAAGTAGAAAAGGAAAATCTTTTTGTGTTTTTATATACTTTTTTTTTTTTTTTTTTTTTTTTTTTTTTTTTTTTTAAGCGATAACTTCCAAAGGAAGGTTCTTCAAAACACAAATCAAACAAACGATCGACGAAATCTTAACAACGCTTCCCCGGCAGCGGCGCCAAAATTGATAGTATGTCTTTTAGTGCATAAACCGAAGAAATACCGGTGAAAGTATGTTCCCCGGGTCGTTTTCCCAACGAAGCGTTGAATTGATCTTGTCGACACGGTTTGTGAATCTTGTGAAGTGAATGAGGATAGAAGAGATATTTTGGGTTTTTGATTACACTACTAAAATGATTAAAAACGCAGTTAAAGTAACAAGAAGCAATAAAACAACGCAAATGAAACAAACAAATAAAACAAACTTTGGATAAAATAACTAAAGAAAACGAGATTTAAAACGCGAAAAAGAAATTAAGACGGGAAATGAATTTAAAAACAATATGTTTGCTAAGTGACGTGAATAAGTTCATCAAGTGTGGGCCAATGATTGACGACGAATTATTTTCCTTAGACAAGATTATTTTCTCACAACGTTGGTTTATTTTGAAAATATTCCTTTAAAAAGAAAATAATTACTAGATTTGTAATTTGATTATTCTCCGGCTTTTGCCCTTCAAATAATAAAATTACAAGTCTAAATAATCATAACGATTATTAATCACGATCCTCTTTTATGGCCACACTTAACTTACAAACTCGGGCCACAAAGCAAACACTAATAAAAACTACTCGAAAATCATATTAATAAAATAAAGTTACTCGATAAAATAAAAGGACTTGATAAAAGATAAATAAAAAGACTTGATAACGTAAAAGGAAAATTATATTTTTGGCTTTTTAGATTTTTATAAATGAAAAGGAAATAAAGACTAATTAAAAAGGAAATGCGTAAAAGAAATAAAAAACTATTTATTTTTAAACTAAAAATGTTTACTAGATAAAGTGATTAAATAAAAGATACTAACTTGTTATATAAAAAATCCTAAGTTGATAAAATTTTAGAAAATTTCGGCAGAGTTTCGTTTAGATTTTAAGCAAAGAAAACCTCACTCGATAAACGATGAGGGAGTGATTATCGTACTCGATAATCTTGGCTAACTCGCCAAGAGAAATGAAACTAGGTAACAAAAAAAAAAAAAAAAAAAAAAAAAAAAAAAAATTCAAACTTGGTAAGTAAAGACTCAAACTCGATAAAAAAAACAAAAAAAACCAAACTCGAAAAATATCAAATCCTAACTCGATAGACACCTCTAGACACCTAACTCGAAAGTAATAAACCTTTAACTCGATAACCATTTGCTACTCAAACTCGATAAAACTAATTTAAATATTTGTTATAATTGCAATTTAGTCCCTGACCGAAAACGAAATTCGAAATTTTGCAAAAAGGTCCCTAGATCTAATCCTAACTCGATAGTCACTTAAAAAAAAAACAAACTCGAAAAAACTTAATTTTGTAGCCTAACTCGATGGACCTGTTTTTTTTAATTTTGCAAATGAGTCCCTGGCACAAACAAAGTCAAACTCGGTAGGCTTGTTTATTATTTTTTCAAACTCGATATTATTATTTTTTTTTAAACTCGATAATAATTTTATAACTCAATAAAATAAATAACAAAACACCATTTTGATCCAAAATAAAGCCTAAAAACTAATGTTTTTCACCAAATCTTTCACCAAACAAACTAGTTTAACCATAAACAATAAATCCCACCAATAAAAACACAAATTTAACAACTAAAAATTAAAGATTTTTAGAGAGATAAAGCTAGAGAGAGAAAGTAAAATAAAACTTGACTTCATAAAAATAAAATTACACTACTCCTACCACTATGAGGACCAACCCTCAACAACAACCTTTCAATGTTGGTGTTAAGGGGATATTTATAGGCTAGGGGCTAGGGCTTCTCTAATCTTTGCCATTGTTGCATATTTAGCCCCTAGACCTTTACAAATCATAAAATTCAAGCCTAAAACATTATAAAATATAACTAATACAACTTAATATTAAACGTAACGACTGATAACGATCCAAATGCGTTTCTTGTAACTTGGAGGATTAGAGTTGACGTTTCTTTCACGGCTTCGGCTTTTGACCTTTTCCAATCCCGTGCTCGTTTTTGTCAGTTTTGCTTTGTTTTTGTTCATTTTTCACATATCCGTACCTGCACATACACAAATACAAAAACACATATATTTGGCATATTTGGCTTGGTTTTTGGTCTTTTTAGGTCCGTTTATGGTCAAGAAAAGGTGAGTAAATAAGCACTCACCAGTACAACCTTTTTATACCGGGTTTAAAACCAAAAGAACGTCTCTTGGATAGGTTTGGTAATGTGGTTCGCAAGCATCGAACGAAAATGTTATGGAATTGCGAATCCTTCTCATCCTGGGGATGCTCACGAGAATGGGGGGTGGTTAATGGTGAAGCACTTGGGGACAATTTCCCGCTATCCTCTTGGTCAAACACCAAAGGGGTTGAAACCTCGAAGACTTTTTCAGTTTTTTTAGGTACGGAATTTTCTTTGATCTTTTCTTTGACCCTTGATATGAATTGGTCTGCGAAATTCATAAAAGCTTTATGAGTGCTTTCCATGCGTGTTTCTAGGTGCTGGATTTGTTTTTCCTGATTATCCATGAAGGTTACCATTATCCCTTCGAATTCCTCTTGTCATGAACGTTCAGGAAAATTGTGGTCGATAATCGTATTCCTACGTAGATCAGGATTCCATATGGGTTCAACAGCAAGCTTCTCAATACTCATTAATTCTTTTACCTGCTTCTCAATGCTTCCTAACAACTGTTCTTGGGTGGCATATGCGTAGTCAAGTTTTCCCTTGCTTGGGAACATCGGGTCCTCCCATCCTTCTTCTTCGTATTGTGCCAACCCCACAAGAACTTTCCAGCACTCGTCAATGCTAAGTCAATTTAGCCTGCCCTTGGCTGCGTAATCAATGGCTCTCCTTGTTTGATAGTCAACTTTATCGTAAAAGATTTGGATCTGGAGCCATGGTTCGATGCCATGATGAGGGACTTTTCGGAGTAGGTCTTTATATCGAGTCCATGCTTCATAAAAGGTTTCATTTTGAGGTTGTTGGAACATCAAGATGTCATTTCTAAGCTTAGTGGTTCTCCCCGGTGGGAAAATTGAGCAAGGAAATGAGTGGTGAGATCATCCCATGTGGTGATGGATCCCGCGGGTAAACGCTCAAGCCATTGACTAGCTTGATCCCGTAGAGAGAATTGGAATAGGCGTAATCGGGTTGTCTCTCTAGTTGCAACATCTAGGTCTATGGAATCTACGATTTTGAGGAAGTCCTTAAGATGTTGGTTTGGATCTTCGGAACGAAGTCCATGGAATGCACATCCGCTTTGCACCAACAGGATGGTGTCGGATCGCAAGGGGGTCACATTGGCACCGGTGAGCTCAATGGTGTTTCGGTAGCCTTGGTGGCTAGGTCGGGAATACTCTCCTAAGGTTCGGGGCCTAAGGGGTTCTAATGGTGGGTTTTGTTGTGGTGGGATGACGGGTTCAAAGATGTTCCCATTGTCCATGATGTCGGGTGGTTACGAACAAAGGCACAAAGAAATAAGATAGACTAAAGAGAACCTAAAAATAAAAATAAAATCTTACTAGAAAGGAATCTAGCAAGTAGACCTAATAAAAAGAAATTCTAACCTAGACAATAACTATTCCCCGGGCTGCGGCGCCAAAAAATTGATGCGTGGGAATTGCACCAGGCTTTACCTCTCGAGGGATCTCGAGAAGCTTACAACCCCCACCAGGTAGTGTACCTGATCGTTGTAGTATAGTATAGTGACAAGTACCGGGGGATTGATCGTTCAGCTTAGGAATAGTGTCGCTAGGATTAGAAAGCCTAAATACTAGTTCTAAAGGTGAGGGATGATTATTTTTGTATTTTTATATTTTTTTAGAAAGCAATTAAAAATCTCGGGTTTGAAGGATTTGGGCGGAATTAGTTGCTAGTCAACTAACCCAATACTAAAGATGCAATCAAAATAAAATACTAGAAATAATAAACTAAATTATACTAAAGTTGTGAGCAATAAGTGGAGAAAATGTGTTTACTTAGATTTCACTACTCCCTAGACATCTTTTACACGTTAATTACTTGTTATAATTGCATGGATGACGGATCGTATTCCTTAATACCATTCATGGGGTGGCACATATAACCCCCCAATTCTATGAGCTCTTATCTCCTCCTACACCATGCCCAGCGCAACTATAGGGATTATAAACAGTGGCTCATGCATTAAATACAACCAATAAAGACCTAGTGCGTGTCGGTTCATGTTTCTTAAGACGTTCAAGCATGTTACCAATTGGAGATCTGCCAGTTTTCTTAAGCCTAACATATAAATCATTTATCCAAGACAAATATAAACAAGTAATCAACACATAATTAACATCTAGGTTTCATTAGATCCAAGCAAACACAAGATAGATCTAGCCTAGCATGATGGAATTAAGATAAGAACAAGATATAGACAACCAACATGTAGACATATTGATTGAATTAAAAGAACACTTATCTCAATTACAATGAAAGGTATCAAGGGTTTGGAACCCTTGAAAAACCTGTAAAAGTTGCACCAAAATCGTACTTAGCGTTTCTCCCAAAACTTCTCTCTTTTTAATGTGAAAATTAGAAAACAATATATAGAAAAATGGGTCTGACGGCGTCAAGACCAACTTTGTGACGCCGTCACCTCGCCGCCAAAACTATTCTTGGACTGCCTTGATCTACATTTGACGCCGTCAAGACTTAATCATTTCCAGACCGTCATGACTTTTACTCTTGACGCCCTACCTTCGTGACGCCGTCAAATCTATACTGGGTCGTCATGGAATTCTGCTTTTGACGCCGTCAGAGAATTACTCTTGACGCCATCACCTACTGTTCCCAGCATGGAAAATTAAGACTTTGGCGTTTTCTTCACTTTTATGCTCCAAAAACGTCCGAATTGCTTCCTTTTCCAGACTTCTCTCCCAAAGTACCTAAAATCACAAAAGGAATGATTTAGGACAATATTTGATCTAATAAATTCGAATTCGGGCTTAAATGACCCCCTAAAAACGGATCATTTTTTGCCTCATCAAAAGGTCAAAAGAAGCCAAGTAAACTTACAAAGGCACAGATCATTGTTGAGATGAAGACTTTTTGCTGCCATGTTGGGAATATGAAGATGGCTCAGTTCAAAGGAATGTCACATGATCAAATTGAAGGCATTTACTATAGGATTAAAAGACAAGATAGTAATTTCATTCCTATGGATAAAGAACCTGTAGTGATGAAGACAAAAAGGTCTGGAGTGAGTCTTGAATCCAAAGATGCAAAGAAATTGAAGACTCAGGAGTCATCTCAAGTAGAAGATGGTCCTAGCAAGTTGACAGAAGAGTAAGTTACAAATATGATGTTCATAGAGACTGATGTGCTTAATATTGAACCTCTACAAACAAAATATCCAGTAGTTGGTTGGGAGATCTATTCTGATGATTTTGAAGTTGCTTGGAAGATCATCAGAACTAGAAGTGTCACAAGTATTTGTAGAGACTTTGAAGACATTGTTAGATCTTGTGACAGAGAAGATTTGGATACTTTGTGGAGGATTGTTCAAGATTAGTTCAAGAAGGATGAACTTGTTGATGTCAAGGCTAAGGAGTTATGGGTTCACTTCAGAATATTATATGAACCTGACTCAAGTGACAGATATTGGAGATTTGAAGCTCATAAGATGAATACTTTGTGGAAACTTTATGACTCAAGTGTTGTACGTCATCTTTCTACTCAAGATGGAGTTGATGTGTTTATGCTTGTAGAGAAAGAATATCCATTAAGAGCTGGAGTATTAACTGTGATGATGTCAGTAAAGCTCAGATGTTGGGAAAGAAGTGAAGTCATAGAATATTTGCTGCAAAGGATCTATGATCAAAGTGTGAAAGCTGATAAAGAGTTAAGAAGAAGAAGATAAGTGTTTGGAAGAATTCCCATATCCTCATGTTTGCTGATTACTTGAAGAAACTTATTGATTTATTTATTAATCATAAGTTTAGGGGAGGATTGTTGGGAATTATACTAACAGTTACCACGGCTAGTGAAGATATTACAACTGATGAAGAATGTACTTGCAGTGGAAACTCATTACCACTGCAAGAACATATATTACCACTGCTGTTTGGATAATTGTTAGGAAACGTGTTTAGATAAATATAGAATAGATCTTGTGTATATCTTATTCTATTAGAGTTATACTTATCTTGTAGAAGAGGACTCCTTGTGCTATAAAAGTATATCCTAGGTTAAAGGTTAGATATACGTTTTCTAGAGCTTCAAGGTGTAACCCTAGTGATACTAAGATCACTCGTATTATTATCATTAATAATATTGGAGCTAACCGTTTGTTACATATATTGTTCTCATTCATAAACAACTGTTTTATTCACAATCATACTTCTAAGTATTACTAAGTAGATTCCGCATACTTAGTGATATAACTCAAAGTATCAATCTAACACAGTTTAAGGTGTTAAGATCCAGCAAAACATGACCCAACAAGTGGTATCATTCGCCAAGGGATAATATAGGTTGTTTTAGGTTAGATTTGGTCGAAATAACGAGGTTTAGACACATTTGTTTAAGAATTTGGTACTGTTCATCGGCGGTTTATCGAGTTAGGATCAAGTTACCGAGTTAGGATAGGCTAAAATTTCGGAGTAGCGAGTTAGGTATTTATCGAGTTAGAAATTTTTTTTTATCAAGTTAGGGTAGTTATTTTATCGAGTTAGACCATTTATTTTATCGAGTTAGGATTGTTGATTCACCGAGTTGACTTTTCTTGTATCGAGTTATATAATTGGCGAGTTAGGCAATATTTAGCGAGTTAGCTACTACCTTATCGTTTATCGAGTAAGGTTCTTTGTGTTTGATACCTAGGGGAAACTATACTCAATTCATTTCTTCTTATCGAGTTAGCAGTCATTCACCTTATTGAGTTACACAAAGATACCCAGTTACAGATTTTACCGAGTTAGTACCGCTAAAAGCTTTACCGAGTTACAAATCTTCGCGAGTTACTGTTTTCTCTGAAAATTTTTACCGAGTTAGCTATCCTGACAGCCTTACCGAGTTAGCACTTCAAGATTGTACCGAGTTACAGAGTGTACTGAGTTAGTAGCCAGATTTATCAAGTTAGCAAGTCAGATAACCTAAAACCACAACCTTTGTTTATCCTTAAAGATCCAAGTTTAACATAATCACTAATCATCTAATCTTAACAAAGTTTATCCTTCTTAACTTTCTCTTTTTATTTTTGGCGGGAAAATTTGAGTAAAATTTAATTTTTACCGGAGACTAAACGTTCAATTTTTACGCGAAATTCAAATTTTGGTTTAACGGTGAAAATTTTGGCCCAAAATTCAAATTTTTAGGCCAAAACTCACATTTTTTTGGATAAAATTTGGCGACAAAATTTTTAAAACTCAAAATTTTCTTGTAACCTTTGAATAGCATTTCATAGTGTTTTTCAAATTTTTGGGAGAGAAAAATTTCAAATTATTTTTGAAGGGAAAATTCGAAATCACTATATCGACCTTGAGTGTGACGTTTTGTTTGATTATTTCGATTACGTCGCAACAATCAAGGGGGAGAGAAATGTCATTTACAATGATACCTTCTTCCAACTACCTTCTTTACCAACATTCTCATAAGCAATAGTCATCAGCAACAGTACCTTCTTCCAACTACCTTCCTCACCAATATTCTCATCAGCAATAGTCATCAGCAACGATACCTTCTTCCAACTACCTTCTTCACCAATATTCTCATCAGCAACAATATTATCAACAACAAAGTCACAGCTCCCTCATTCGTCAAGTTCTGCTATTTGGCAATGAATCAAGGCCTCCAATGTTGCTGCTAGGAACATATACTGATTGGAAATGGAGATTTCTAGAATGGCTCACAGATCGTCCTGCTACAGATCTCATACTTAATTCCATTCAAGATGGTTCTTAAAAAATAATATTTCTTGCTGACTCAACAAGGATTATCAGACTACAAACTGATGAAGATTTGAATGCTACTGAACTTGCTCAGTACGATGCTGACCAACAGGATGTATGGTTCATAACATTTGTACTTCCCAACTTAATTTACATGAATATGGACATTCAAGCCAGTGTTTATGAAATGTGGAAATATCTTGAAGCTATGTATCGTACAGAAGAACTTCATCACATCAGAATGAAGCAAATTCTTGAATCTTGTTTAAGCATGAATCCACTGAAGTCCATTCTTCCTGCTCCACCATCTCCAGTTGTTGACCATGGATCCTTAATTTACACTCCAAATGGTCTCTTCTTCATTCCTCCAAATGTACCAGAGCCTATCTTTATTCCACAGTACCATCCTGCAACACTAAATGATCACATGCAATCTCTTCTACAAAATCTAGTGAAGCTTGGACAAATATCTACTGAGAAAGGCAAAGACGCAATGACTTCAACTTATGAATACTTTAACACAATGGAAGATACTGATGATGAAGATGTTGGGATCATACTTTTGTATTTTAGTCAAGTCTCGGTCATTACCTTTTGTAATAGGTTGCTTAGTTATTTATTTTACTATGTTAATGTTACAAGGCTTAAGCATGTAAGTCCATGGGCCTTGAAAGCCCACGATTTAGATGAGAGAGGGAGGAAGGGAGTGTTGCCCTACTCCTCCCCTATATATATCATGCTTATGTAAACATTTCATTTTGTTGGTTATTTGAATACATTAAGGAAACTCTTGCAATTTATCTTCTCTCATTTCTTATAATCAACCATCTCTCATTCTCATCTCATGTCTTTCATTATCATACTTGTGTTTATATAAATGGTGACCTAACAAGTGGTATCATTCGCCTAATAGAGATTGAAGTGTGTTTCTTGGATTTAACGTGGGGTTTAAGGTGTTCTTTTGCTTCTTTTTGCATTTTTCTTTGTTTCTTTCACTCAAATCTTGAAGCTTGGACAAGTTTCAAGGTTGATATAGTGATTTGAAGCTTAGTTTTTGCATAAAGTTTTGATTTTTAAGGTTTTATAGCTTCTTTGATATTGGAAAACTAGCTTTTGGTAGCAAAATCTTTCATCTTTAGTGTTTTCTAAGTATTGGTGAAGTTATTTGATCAATAGTACCTTATTTCTAAGCATTTTTTCTTCAAAAATTTGAGATTTTTCAAGCTACTGACCTCCTTACGCGTAACTTATGTGAACAGTACGATTCAAAAGCTGTCAACAATACTTTTTGTCCCTTCTACGCATAAGATTTGGTATAAAACCCTTTTCCTACGCGTAACTATAGTCAAAACCCTGTTTCTACGCCTAACTTGGAAGTCTACGCCTAAATCCTATGCATAAGTCTATTTCCTATGAGTAAGATCCTACGCAGAAGTTCAACCTTACGTATAAGAGTTATTCTTACGCGTAAGTTGCCTGAATCTACGCTTAAGTTTCATCAAAGGTCTTCTTGTTGTGTTACGGTGACTCAGTACTTCCCTAGCTTGGATAAGTTAGTGGAATACTTCGACTTCGGATATCTTTCAAGCTTGGATAAGTTTGAAAGATTTGTTTGGTTGTTTAACCTTACGCATAAGTCTAAACTTACGCATAAGCCAAAGCTTACGCGTAAAGAGAAAACTTACGCATAAACTCTTTGTTTACGCATAAACTACTCTTTACGCATAACCTAAAGTTTACGCGCAAGATTATTGTTACACATAAGAATTCAACTTACCCCTGGGATTTTGAACTTAACCAAAGGAACGTGCATTTCAATCTTCTACAAAGATCCATTTCTACACAAGTGTTCTAAGATGTCTCAACCACCACATTACTACTTCTCTAATCCTCAGCAACAGCAACATCAGCAGTATCAGCAACAACAATACCATCAACAACAATCATATCAACAACCTTCACAGTCACACTTTCATCAACAACTGTTTAATCCACAACCACAATATCTCATGATGCAACAACATCAAATCATTCCTCAACAACAATCATATCAGATGTCACAACAGAACACTCAGTTTTCCTCCAAACAACCTCACTGGTTTGATAGAATGTGTGAAGTTATTACAACTCAACAATCCAGACATGAGGCAGGATCACTTGAAACACCTCCAATGCTAACACCTGGGAATTATGTTCAATGGTCAAGTCGATTCTTACGATTTCTTGAACTAAAGAAACCTCATTGGAAATTCTTGAAACAAGTGATACTTGAAGGACCATTTGAGTGGCCAACAAGATTTGAAATTGGTGATCCAACTGCTGATCCTCCATGTCCTCCTGGTGATAGACCTCTTCCAGAATCTCAACTCACAGAAGAACAGAAATTACATCATGAAGCGGATGAGTATGCAATGGCTTATATACTTCAAGGTATAACTAATCCTATTTATCGAAGTATCGATGCTCAGAAAACAGCCAAAGCTATGTGGGAACACGTTCATCTCCTTATGGAAGGCACTCAATTGAACAAAGATGATATGGAATCCAAACTCTACATGGAATACACAGACATCACAACTGAACCAGGAGAGTCACTTGAATCCTACTATCATCGTTTTACAAATGTGGTCAATGATCTGGAATGTCACAAAATCACAGTACCAAGAATCGCAGTGAACTCCAAATACTTTGGCAGTCTTGGCCCAGATTGGCATAAATATGTGACATTTGTTAGTCAAACCAAAAATCTTCATGATGCACCATATGGTTTGTTGTATGATTTTCTGAAACACCATGAACCTGAAGTGGAAAAAGATAGAGCTCTACGCGGAGGATACACACCAACACCAACACCAACACCAAATTCTTTGGCACTCGTAGCTCAATCTCCCTATGCTCCACCACTAATGTCAAATCATGCATATGTTCAAGAGCAGAACTACTTCAGTTATCCACAATCTTCTACCTCGAACCAAATGGTCCCTTATGATTCATCTCCACAGAATGCTTCCACTTAACTTGTTCCATTAAACAACAATGATGCAGTGTATTACTCAAACTCCAATGACGATGACGATGATGTCTTTAACACGTTGAATCAGGGAATTGCTCTTATTGCTCGTGCTTTTAGCAAATTCTCCAACAAAACAAACAACCGTTAACGTTCATCTTCTAACACAAGGAATCAAGCTGTTGTCAATGATGGAAGGGTGGAAATTCAGAATCGTAACTATGGTCGATCTGGTTCAGGAAGTTCTTCAGGAAATTTTGGGAATGGTCAGAGGTTTAATAACAATGGAGGGTTCAGGAACAACTCAGGATCTTCTCAGCAAAGGTCTGAAACAGTTGCAACTAGGAACTCCAACTCAGGGAATGCAGTGTGGTGCTACAATTGTAATGAACAAGGTCATATAGCGACAGCATGTCCTAAACCAAGAACTCGGGGTAGTAAGTTTCACAAGCAGGCATTACTCATGGCTCTTCAAGATGAAAAAGATGGACATTTCCCTGAACATGATAACAACTTCATGGCAAATGTGAACAATGATGATGACATGGAAGATCTGGAAGCCAATGCAGATGTGATGCTTATGGCCAACATGCAGGAACTTCAGTTTAATGATTCAGGTCCAGTGTATGACACTGACGGCTTGTCTCAGGTACATGACCAAAAAGCATGCCTAATACATGAAATAGCCTCACCTTCTGCTTCTAAATCAGATATGGCGCAAGTTGTTCCGTCTAACTCATCTTCATCTTCTCAAACAAATGAACAAATAAGCACAGTTGTCATATTTGATGATGACACAGTTGTTTCATTTGATGATCCTATTGAGAATGATAAACATGATCATTTAGAACAACATGAACCATCATTTGATCCAGACCCTGACTACATATTGTTATCTAAACAACTAGAAGCTCAACAAATGCAAATCATAAAATGCAACGAGAAAAACAAAGTTTTAAAAGAAACAAATGCGTCACTTGCAAGAGATATTGAGTGTTATAAAATTCAACTTTCAAACTAGCAAGACTAGATTAAACATGCAAAAAGTTTTGAAAAAGCTTTTCAAGAATCTTACAACAAAGAACAAGATCTTCAGCACAAAATGCAAGATTTAATTCAGTCAAATGGAAAGTTGATTTCTAAACTTGAAAGTGAAAAATGTGAATTGAAAATGCAAGTTGAACGTCTTCAAAGAGAACTTTCAAAAAACAGAAACAGAATTGTCCAGTTGCAAAAAGGATTTTTATGAACATAAAATACGAAAAAGGAAGTATATAGATAACTTACTCGGTGAGAATGTTGATCTTGAAAAACAACTCAAAGAATTTCGTAATATTGTTTATAAACACGGGAACTCTGTCACAACAATTCAGAAATTTACGTTAAAACCGAGACCCGATAAAGGATTTGCACTTGGCGATTACAATTCAATGTTTCTTCACACGGCATTCAAAGAAATTCCTAAAATTTGCAGTATGGACCATTTGCTTGATAATACGATTGTGCGTGCTGTTGTTTTTGATACTGAGGAAGAGGAAGTACTTGAAGAAGAGAGTCGATCTAAAATGAGTTATGTTCAATATTGGACACCATATGACTATTCAAAAGCTCCACCTCTTTCTAAATCTTTTGTTCCTCAAAAGGAATTACCTGAGAAATCATGGTATGTCACTGAGTCATATGTTTCATCCTCTAATGCGGCCCCTGTCCAAACTGTAGCACAAATAAATGGTCCTTTACCATCATCCGGTGAAATTACACCTTTACCGAAAAATTGTCGTGTCTTAAATTATTTCAAAACTTTTATGGAAGGCATCGAAATTTTGGAGGAAACAATTGAACGTAATTCTGAAATAAAAATTGAAACTTTTCAATCCGCTTACGAGCGAGAAAAGAGAGATATTTTTCAAAAACAAATGTTGCCAATTGTCAAACACCTCCGTCTCTGTGCTACACGTTGGGATCCGGAACTTCAAAACGAGGTCAAAAATATGATAAACGTTTTCAACTCTACTTAAAATGATATTTTGGTTCAAAAGCAAAGAAATCGAGTTTTAAAAAATGATGCTGATCGACTCTTGGAACAAATTCTCAATGCTGATATTTATTCTGTTATCATGAATGATCTCTATAAATCTGGTACTTCTATGCTTGTGGATGATCTTTGTGTTGATAATAACTCATTGAATGTGGAAATTGAGACACTGAAACATGAGAATGAAAACCTGAGAATTAAGAATGATGATGTGACAAAACAATTTTCAAAAGAAATTTGTCAACTCAAACAAAGGCTTGAATGATGTCAAGCTCAAAGTATTGATATGGAATTGAAACTTCAAAGTCAAAATCTTTCAAACTCTTGTCAGCTTTGCAAAAACAATGAGTCATTAAAAAGTCTGTGTCTCAAATACGAGAATGAAATTGCGGATTTAAAAATTGAAAACGTCGAATGGCAACAAAACCGCGATGACATTAATTATTGCAATGTGAAACTTGAGTCTGAAATTCAGGATAAAAATCACATCATCATTGATTTGAAAGAGAAAATTAAGCTACTTCAAAAAGGAAAGATGGTTGACACCACGGTGATAGCACCAGGAATGTATCAATTAGACAAAACTGCTAAAGGGAATGTTGTTCATAATACTAATGTTGATAACTCCACTTCTACAGGACTAGTCTCCAATAATAGCATTAGCAGACCCAAGCAAAAAAGTAAAAAGAAGAATAGGCTCTGGCAACGTAAAAGAGGATCACTAGAAGCTCAAGAAGTAGAAGATCAACTTAGGAAGTCGAATAAAACTCATGTTGCATCAGATTTAGATTCTAATCTGACAAATTGTAATCAAAATCTAAATGTAACGAATGATGAACCTTTGAATGTTTTGAATATTAATGCATCTTGTTTGTTTTGTCGTAAAAGCGTATCATCTGGTAATCATACAAAATGTATAGCTAATTCTCTTCTTAAGCATCATAAGAAACGTAGGATACACATTCCTTCTTGGCCCACTACTGCCTCTAAGTCTAACTTAGGAAAGCCGGCTTCTACGGTTTCTAATGAAGTTGAAGTTACCCCCATAAGTACCGAGAACAAATCTAGGAATAAGCCAACTACAAGTGAATTCAACATTAAGAAAGCAAGAACTAGTTGGAATTGGCAACGTTGGTTACAACACAAACCAGACTTTAAATGGATTCCTAAATTGTTGAATACATGTGCTTCTAACCAACAGGAACCCTCACTTTCTTTGGGTTCCACCCTTACTTCCGTTCCATCCGTGGCGTCTTCTTGTGATGCAGGTGGTATAGATTGTTCTCTGGATTGTTGATAGCGGATGCACCCGACATATGATAGGCCATCTCAAACTGTTACACAACTATGTCTCAAAGTTCATTGGCACTGTCAGATTCGGGAATGACCATTACGCGTTAATCATGGGATATGGTGACTATATCAGTGGGAACATTGAAATCAGTCGTGTTTATTATGTGGAAGGCCTTTAACACAACCTTTTCTCTGTTGGTAAATTTTGTGATGGGGATCTAGAAGTTGCATTTCGTGAAAAAACTTGTTTCGTTCTTGACTTACATGGAAACGATCAAATGTCTGGCTCACGTGGTTCTAACCTTTATACAATATGAATGTCAGATATGATTGCTACATCTCCGATATGTCTTCTCTCCAAAGCAGAATCGACTAAATCTTGGTTATGGCACAAACGTCTTTCGCATTTGAATTTCAAAACCATGACTGACCTTGCTCGTTACAAACTTGTTGATGGATTTCCAAGATTCCGTTTTACCAAATATCACTTATGTTCAGCCTGTGAACAAGGAAAATGTACTCGGGCTCATTTTCCTTCAAAACCTGAGCACAGTACGAATCATGTTTTACAATTGCTACATATGGATTTGTGTGGACCGATGCGTGTTCAAAGTATCAACGGTAAACGTTACATTCTTCTAATTGTGGATGATTACTCAAGATGGACTTGGGTTTATTTTTTACGAAGTAAAGATCAAGCTCCTTCAATGATCATCACCTTTCTCACTAAAATTCAAGTTCAGTTACGCAATACGGTACGAATAGTCAGAACTGACAATGGAACTGAATTTAAGAATCAGACACTTTGGTCATATTTCGAGAAAGTGGGAATTGAACATCAAACATCTATTCCTAGAAGCCTAGAACAGAATGGAGTTGTTGAAAGATGCAACAGGACGTTAGTGGAAGCTGCTAGAACTATGTTGATTAAAGCTCAATTACCAGATTACTTATGGGCGGAAGCTGTTTCAACCGCATGTTATACTTAAAACCATTGCATGATTACAAAACGCCATCGCAAAACACCTTATCAAATTGTTCACAAAAGAAAACCGAATATCGATTACTTTCATGTATTTGGAGCACTTGGTTATCCGAAAAATGATCGTGATGATTTAGGTAAACTTAAAGCAAAGGCTGACATCGGAATGTTCGTTGGATACTGTGAAAATTCTAAAGGTTTTCGGATATGGAATCGTCGAACAAGAGAAATTCAAGAAACCATTCACGCTAATTTTGATGAACTCACACAAATGGCTTCTGAGCAACACAGCTTAGGACCCGAATTCAACCGTCTTAACTCTCTGGACTCTTCGGCTGAACCATTGCCACTTAACCACAAAGAATTAGAAACCTTGTTTGCTCCACTGTTTGATGATACAATTGAATACCGGTCTACTGAGGTCTCACCTAATTCCGCTGCTCAACCTGACAATATTCCAGTACCTGACTCACCTCAACAAACAACAACAACTGTTGTGAAAGACGGTCCTCCAATTGCATCACCATCTACAGCAGAACAAACTGTTTCTAACTCCCACCAATTAGCTGAAGCTCCAACACCACAATCAGTTCCACAACCCGCAGAGCATGATCCTGATGCGTTCTTTAACCCGTTTGCACCGGCTCCTACCTTTCCTGATATAGCTGAGTCGTCTACACGTAATTTGGATCCTGCCAACATGCGAGATACTTATCAACTACACCCTTCAACACACAAATGGACTCGAGACCATCCACTAGTTCATATTATTGGTCATCCAGATGCACCTGTAATGACAAGACAACGACTTCACACTGATGGAGAAACTTGTATCTATGCACTCACAGTTTGTCACGAAGAACCTAAGAACATTAAAGAAGCAATGACTTATGACAACTGGATTGAATCTATGCAAGAGGAATTTCAGCAATTCATAAGATTGGAAGTCTGGGAATTAGTTGAAAGACCTGACGGAGTCTTTGTCATCGGGTTAAAATGGATATGGAAGAATAAGCTAGATGCTGAAGGCACTGTCATACGTAACAAATCACGCCTGGTAGCGAAAGGATACTCCCAACTAGAAGGACTAGATTTTGCTGAATCCTTAGCTCCAGTGGCTAGACATGAAGCTGTTCGGATCTTTTTGGCCTATGCTGCACATAGGAACATGGTTGTTTTCCAAATGGACGTGAAAACAACATTTCTTAATGGAGAACTACGTGAAGAAGTTTATGTAAGCCAACCAGACGGCTTCGTTGATCCTGAGCGTCCTAATCACGTTTACCGACTCAAAAAGGCACTCTACGGACTTAAGCAAGCCCCACGGGCGTGGTATGAAAAAATGTCCACTTTCTTGCTGGCCAATAAATTTTCTAAAGGATCGGTGGATCCAACACTATTTACAAAAACCTAAGGGGAGGACTTACTTGTTGTTCAAATATATGTCGATGACATTATTTTTGCCTTAACAAAAAGAAGTTACTCTAATGATTTTGCAAAATTAATGAAAGATAATTTTGAAATGTCCATGATGGGTGAACTTTCGTTCTTTCTAGCACTACAAGTTCATCAATCACCCCGTGGAATTTTTATAAATCAGTCCAAATATGCTCTTGAAATTTTAAAGAAACATGGAATGATGTCTTGTGATACTTATAATACACCAATGGGCTATACCACAAAACTAGATGCTGACTTACATGGGACACCGGTTGACCCTACCAAATACCGCAGTATGATTGGGTCACTCATGTATCTCACAGCTAGTAGACCTGATATAGTATTTGTTGTCTACATGTGCTCTCGCTATCAGTCCAAACCAACTGAAAAACACCTCAGTGAGGTCAAAAGAATCCTTCGATACATAAAGGGAACCATTAACTTGGGAATCTGGTATCCGAAGGATTCTGGTTTTGAACTAATTGCTTTTTCAGATGCTGACCATACAGGATGTTTAGACATACGCAAAAGTACATCTGATGGATTACAGTTTCTCGGAGATAAACTTGTGTCATGGCAATCAAAGAAGTAGGACTGCACATCACTGTCGTCAACAGAATCTGAATATGTAGCCATGTCTGCTTGTTGTGTTCAAGTCATCTGGATGAGATCACAACTTAAGGATTATGGCTACCTATTCAACAAGATTCCAATCTACTGTGATTCCAAAAGTGCCATTGCTATCTCTTGCAACACAGTTCATCACTACAAATCCAAACACATTGATCTCCGATATCACTTCATTAAAGAGAATGTTGAAAAGGGTACTATTGAACTGTATTTTGTTGGGACTGAGTACCAATTGGCGGACTTACTTACCAAATCCTTAGCACCATCAAGGTTTGCTAGTCTAGTTCACCAAATTGGTATGCGATGTTTGACTCCAGATGATCTGGAAAAGTTTTTAAAACACAATTGATTGTCAAACATCAAAACTATCTTTGTAAATATTTTAACCAAAAAAAAAAATGCAAGTATATACCACCTCTTTCAACACTTTTTTATAAAATGTCTTCAATTATTAAAAACAAGTGTTGAGGGGGAGGAAAAGTATTTTTTAATTTTCTCATAATATTTACTTTTATACTTGCATTTTACCAAAAACATTACGTTTTTTTAATCAAAAGTGATGCTTCAAAAGTGTTTCGGGATACTCACCTTGACCATTATAATAAATTTTAAGCTGTTTAAAAGACTACGGTCTATGGTCGAGGGGGAGTAAAATTCTACAAGTTGTTCTTTTTATTAACTTGGTGTAGTTAACTTAAGTTAAATGTGAAAGTTAGTTTGGGCATTAAGTATGAATGTAACATAAGGTTAAAGGGCCAAAGATGTCATTATGTGAAACTTGTTTTAACCTTGGTCAAAACTCACTTTGACTCAACATTTACTACACCTGCAAATTATTCTTACACACATTTAATATCACAACAACCTTCATGAACGAACCATAATCAATCTAGTAATCCGTTCATCAATTTTCAAATCTGTAAGTTACAACATGTTTTGATCATGATTCTTAACAAGGGTTTTAAATTTTACCTCAATCCAACGGCTTAATTTGTCTTAATTAATTAAATTGATCTAAGGTTGTGCGTAAATCTTGAACCCATAAAATTGTTGTTGTTAGGGTTAAATTGGTTTGTGGGAAACATTCTTATGATGATTATAAACATGTTTTGATACTCAAATCGTACCCAGAAACACTAATTGATCGATTTGGTAATTAGGGTTCATACGCAGTTTTAGGGGTTCTTGAGTTTGAGTGTTATGAATGAAATTGTTGATGGGGATAGTGTTTATACATGTCTAGGAACTCAATCTTGTGGTTTAATTGCTTCAATTACATCTTATTGTTCATGATTTTAGGATTTAAGGCTCATTGCACTAGCAGCTTTGATTTTCTGATTTTGTGGATAATAGGTGTTATAATTTGGACCAATTGATCCTTAGGGTGTATGTTACACTTGCCCTATGCCTATTCTTACCCATAATCATGTTTGATTGTGATTGTGATTAAGTGTTCATACGATCCTATGCGTAAAATAGGATTAAGGCATGTTTACGCATAAAATGAGTGTATTAAGTGTGTTGGAACGAAAATTGATCAGTGGTTGTGTTTTTTACACTTTCAGGAATCAAACAACTCAAATTTCAAAGGTGATTTTTCTGAAAATGCACGTTTCTACGCATAAGATGTTCATCCTACGCTTAAGATTGAATCTTACGCGTAAGATTCGACAAGTTGACAAACATTGTCTTGGATAAGACAATGTTTACGCATAAAAAGATTAACTTACGCATAAGTCAAAACCTACGCACAAGTTATATCTTACGCTTAAGGTTCAATCCTTTGCCTAAGCTCTAATCTTACGCATAAGTATAATCCTACGCGTAAAATTAAGCCTACGCAGAAGTCAAACTTACGCGTAACATATAAAGTTATGCGTAGACTTTACACCTTCGCTTAATATCATTTCTTACGCTTAATATAAGTTATGCGTAGTTTTTCAACTTACGCGTAACATTGTCAAAAGTCATGAAATTTTCTAAGTGTTGTAATGTGTAATCTCTTGTATTGATAAACTCATGTTGTAACTTAATTGTTATAAGTTTCTACCATGTGTTAACTTCAAAAAAAAAAACACAAGTTTGTCATATAACAAAAGTTTTCACACACAAACACCCACTGATCAAATTAAAATATGTGCACAATCAAGTAATTGAATGTCTAAGCTAAAAAAATAAATCATTGCCATGTTTGTGTTTGTTTATGATCAATTCAGATGGCAGAACACAGTGACATTCCTTATGGACCAGAACCTGAACCTAAACTCTCATGGGAAGAAATCTTTCCCGATGATTACACCAGGAAGATAGGCAAGAACAACCTACGAATTAACTTCAACAAGATCACATGCAACGAATCCTCATGCATTGTTGCAGTGGATGGTCTCCTATATCACCCCAACAAGCTCTTGTTAACAAAGTCAGCATCAGTGGCCTGCTTCTACATACACCAATTCTGGCATACACTTCAGCTAGACCTTGGGGAAGCCTCCTTCACTTGCATGCTTCATAACAGACAGGTTACTGTGGACATAGACACACTAAGGAATGTTCTTGGGTTACCCGAACTTGGCCCAGATGAAGAATATGATCAAGTACCTACCGAGGAAGAGCTGATAGAGTGGTTACGGGATATTGGCTACGATGAATCAGAGGAAGTAGTGACAAGACACTCTAGGGTGAACACCAGATTTCTTCCACAACCATGGAGAACCTTGTACATTCTGATTGCCAAGTCCTTATCCGGCAGAGACACTGGCCATGAACACCCCAAGCTCCAACACCTCAAACTCTTTTGGGTCGTGGCTAATGTCAAGAAAGTAGATTATGCCAGCATTATCTGGGAATACCTTGTGTGGCACATTCAACACAAGACCAACAACATTCCATTTGTCCGTTTCACAAAATTACTTATCGAAAGCTTCCTTCGTGAGTATGACGATATTCCACAAAGACTTGATGATGAAGCCAAGCACACTTTTAGAAACGAGGAAACTCTCAAAATCATCAAGAGACTCGACACCAGCACACGCAAGCAAGGAAAGAAATTTCCCGACTGTCTCTTGAATGCCAAAGTGAAGCTTTGCAAGAACTACAAGTACTACCTTCAAGCTCTTGAAGCAGACAAAGTTGGTTTCTTAGACGAAGTTGTTCTACCTTCGAGCATGCAGAAGAAAGGAAAGAAAGGTAGCAAGACTGGGAGCTCCGGCAGTTCTACCAAGTCTACACAAAAGAAGAAGGGTACACTCAAACGAAGAACTCCTGTCAAGAAACCTGCATCCATTCCTGAACCTGGGTGGTTCCCATCACCACCATCTTCTCCAAAACCGTCTAACTCTGAAACCGAGTCCGACGAAGGTCCAGTTTACAGGGAAGCCTTTGCCAATATCTCCGAGAATGTCAATCTTGAAGATATTGATGATAAAGACTTGACATTCGAAGATTGGGAGAAGAACATTGATGAATTTGCTGAAAATGCTGAATACCCAGCAGATCTTAATCAAAGACCTTTCACTGAAGCAGAAACAAAGTTGGAAGAAGAAAGGGTCAGGAAAGAGAAACTGAAGGAACCCATGACTACTGAACAAGAGTCTGCTCAATCTAATATAGGTCTTTCAGTAGAAGAAGAAAATGAAAGAACTATTAAACTGGGTCTCCTCCACAGCAAGATAGATGCATTCAATGCTGATCTACCTCCACCTCCAGTGTTCTCTCATACTACCGAAGCTGGCGGATCTAGCAGTATTCCTGAACCAACTACAGGAACTAATACTGATTTGGTCGTTAACAACACCCCCACAGTATCACCCACAGATGAAGAAATGCCCAATGCTTCAGCAGCAGGAGAAGAGGAAGAGGAAGATCACATGGATACTGATGCTCCACATTTGTTGTCTATGGAAGAAATGGAGCTTAGAGAAAGGGCTCAAGAAGAGGAATTAAGGAAAAAGCAGGAAGCTGAAGAGGCTAGGCTTGAGGAGCTAGCCCAAGCCAAATTGGAAGAAACAATCCGGATGGAGGAAAGCAGAAAGACTGAAGAGGCAGCCAAACTGGCAGAAGACAAGTTACGAAAATAGGAAGAAGCCAAGCTTGCTGAAGACCTAAGGCTTAAGGCCGAAGCTGACAAACTAGCAGAAGAACAAAGATTGATAGAGGAAGCAGCCAAAGCAAAGAATGTTAAAGAACCCGAATCACAAAGAGGAGATGATAAGGACGTTACTACCAACATAGAATCTTCACAATCATCACCTCCTGCATCTGAATCTACACATGACAAATCAATCAAGAAACCTGCAAGTACCAAAGCCTCAGCTGCATCAAAGTTGATAAAGACAGCATTCAGAAGAGTTCATGAAAAGAAGAAAAACAAATTGGAATATCAGGTTGCATCACTAGCAAGCCAAGTTGCTGAACTGACTAAGCTTAATACGAATGTCCAAGAGCTGCAAGAAAAGGTTGACACCTTCCTAGCTAAGGATATGCAAGAGAACTTGGAAGCCACATTGGCTGCTCAAGCACACCAGTACATGGAACAACACTTAGTCGTTGAGTTGAAAGAGCTGCTGGCACCTATGAGAGATGAACTCACCAAATTCGTAGAGCAAGCAGTCTAGAAAGTGATCCGATCTACCACGTTTACTCTTCAAGCTGACAAATCAACTGTTCCACTACCGGGGTTATCTATGGACGAATTAGAAGCTCAGCTCTTGGACAAACTGGCAAGCAAGTTCACATTGTCACCTGAAGAAGCTAATGTTCTGGAAGCTTTGAAAGCCAAAATTACTAAAGAGACCTGCAGCACTGAGGCCGATAAGCTGAAACGTCCAAGAGATGATGAAGACAAGGATCCTAACTCTCAGGCAAAGAAACAAAAACAAGCCAAAGGACCCTCATCTCAACCTAAAGCACCGGTCATCCGTCCAACTATAACAACATCTTCACAACAACCAAAGGCATCTGGTTCCGCTCCCAAAGCACATGATCACTTCGAATACACAGGTGGTGACGAGATTCCTCAGCCCGATGAAGTTCCAGAACCGTCATCTAAGAAGAAGAAAGAAAGGAAACGAAAGCATCATCAGCACAAACCGGATACCTCATCAAAAGGCACAGAACCCAAGAAACCGAAAACCGTCCTCAAATGGCTAGACCAAGACGAAACTGCCGATTACTCCTGGTTTGAAAAGATGATTAATTCGCAACCGCCACTTGCAGACAATCAAGAACCTCAAGATGGTCGAACAATGGAATACGCTCAGTTCATTCAGCATAAGTTTCAAATGAAAAAGATGAACAAGAAAGAGCTACGAAGAATCAAGAATGATGCGTTCAATCTTCTGAAAGATAGGTCGGCTAACTCCATCGAGCTTGAGTACCATCTAGAAAATATTGCTCGAGCTATGTCAAGCAATATTGACTGGATCAATCCTGAATCTTACGCCGATCCGGTCACAAGGAAAACCGCACCATACATAACTGACTGGTCCAAACCACTACCGATGATTGGAAAGCCTAAGGAACCAAAGATCCCTTACAAGTTCTTCCTCAACAATGACTTGGAATTTCTGCAACTCGGCAGCAAGATTGAGAAGAAGTACGTCACATCACTTGCCTTTCTCTCTGCAGCTCGATACCTCAACAATGCCATCGAAGAAGAAGCCTCTGCCTTATTCATCGACAAAGTTGTTGACTACGACCGGAACGCACTCTATGGTATACATCATTGGCCAGATAACCGGGCACAGTATTATCGAAGCAGCAAACTCAATCAGACGATGGGTGATGTAGCAAGTGATTTGAAGATAGTCTCGATTCAGTTCATCTCGACTGTCACTCACTTTGGGTACCCCTTCCTCAGCAAAATCACACTCAAAAGACTTGATGAAAAAGAGTATGATATTTCCGAGTCAGACTTTCCACGACTACTCCTCAACGACATAGAAGATATGTACCTGCTCAAAGTTCAAGGAAAGCTTTGCAACTTGCCCAAAGAGATGCAGCATGCCTTTATCATAGCTCTCCTAATCTTCATCAAACAAATTGTCATCCGAGAAAGAGTAGAAGATCTTCAACTGGGAGTGGAAAGTTATCAGAAGAAGCTGAATCTCACCAAATCAAACCTGTTCGACATCCCCAACCTTCAACATCTATGTCAACACTCCTTGATCAGACATTCGGCATTTGGGTTCACATACCGCAGTGTCAACGGTCCCAACTGCTTCATGGGCTATGGAGAAATACATAAGTTCTGTGATGAAACCTTGAAGTTCGCCAGAGATGGAATCAAAAGCAGATTGGATGACATAGCACTGGGTAAATCTAAAAGGTGGAATACCAATGAGGCCAGGGACGCACGCAGATTCATTTTAAGGATTGAGAACCGGTTGAAGCGCAGGGATCAGTTCAGGAGATTGGAAAGTTATGTTGGAGGCAGACCAGGATTTCCGGTGTTGACATTTCAGAGACCTGAATGGTAGAATGTTGTAAGAATTTGATTTGATTTATCAATATTATACTTCATTATGGTTTGTGTACGGATTTCAGTGCACAACCCGAACTTGTAAAGAAAGGACCCTGAGGTACGCATCAGTGCCTCAATCCTAATATAAGGAGCGAAGGCTTCTTACTTTTGAGTAGAATTTATCAAATGTGTTATGTTTTTCATAATTCTGCTCAAAAGGACAAGTATTTCACCTCAATAAGACCTAATCACTTGTTGAGGGGGAGCACTTGTCAAAACAAAATACTTTGTTCAAAATCAAAAGTTCTTGGTGAATCTCCCCATAAGACTCAAAAGGCATATTTTAATCTTAAAGTTTGTCAAAAACATCATATTATATGCTATTTTTGAGGGGGAGAAAATGAAAAAGTGATTAAAATATAAGTAGCCAAAAGGCTAAAAGTTGTATCATGTGCGAGCTAGACTCAGAATTGACCCAGGAATTGACGAGACAATAAAAGTTAGTAAAATCGAAAAGACTTATCCTCGACGGGTAATAACATCAAGTTAGTTACTAGAGCTAGTTGTCACCTAAAAGCTGACAATGTATCTCTTTAACTAACCACGTAAGCGTATCTCTAAAAGGATTTGTCTTATTAGAAATGTACTGTCTTGAGAAACTTTCTGTGGACTTGACCAGGCCAGGTAATAACTTCAAGCTAGTTTAACTAGTGATGTAAGCGTGTCTCGAATCGGTCTTGTTCACGGAAAGTGGATAAATTCAAAATGCTTGCTCCTCCCGCCTGTGCAAATTTATTAAATACTCATGAGCACATGTGAAGGGGGAGCCCTTCAAAAGTGTACACAAAACTCTCAAAGTGTTAACCAAAATATTTGATTATCACAAACACTTTGAGATATTTTCAATCAAAGGTTTCTTGGCTACTGTCGGTTAATCAAGGAGTTATAAGGTGATTAAGATAGGAATAACCGTCCTATGATCCGCCAGAGCCGGAGGGATCTACCCAAGGACATCTCCCATAGTTAGAATTAGAAGTCCTTAGGTATGATACGAAAAACGGAGAAAAGAATGAAAGGGAAAGAAGGAGTTGAAGAATTAAAAAGAAAAGTAAAGTAAAGGGTGAAAAGAAATAGCCCTCCATATAATTCAACCTTAGGGCAGACACCGGGTTCAATACGTATGCTACTGGTTGTTGCAAAAGACAACACCGGTATTGAAGATAAAGTCGTCATGGACCCAGTGACGCAATGCACTAAACCTTCTTAACCACTCAAGTTCTCTTAAAAGAACTTGTTTCATTCTCACGGGGAACCAGTGTAATCTATCTACCTATCTCTTAGAGACGGATGATATTGAAGCAGGAGACCCCTCCCTAGTCTCCGCATAGCAAACCTAAGTGTGCACTTATAGAGTCTAGAGCCTTGAGATACATCAAAGATCTCTTAGGAACACTTAGTACTTCTACAACTGGTGTTCTACATCAATGGACACCAGCTGTAAATTATCGAGTCCTTTGCAGATCTTAGCAATCTGCCGAGAACGTTTATGAGAGGATTACTTATGTATTTCTCAATGATTGAACGGAAATCCTACCAGGGTCAACATCAAACAGCCCTGACAGCAGGTCACTTCGGTAACCCCATAAGGGTTATGCTTAGTGTTTGTGGTGGTTCCATAGCGGTCTACAGTCGTGGAGTGATCCCCAGCGACTCACCCAGTCATTGAGCTACTTAGTAGGTCTCGCAAGCTCCTTCGGGAGTATCTGATATGGGAACGGCCTGGATAAGGATTAGAGGGAATCTTCACAATATGCTGTTGATGAACTCTAATTCCTTATCTGTAAGTACCGGGTATTTATTGCTAACTATTTACTCGCAGGTACCTCACTTCCATGATGGTAGATTCCAACATGCTCATACATACATCTTGAAGCAAATGATAGCTACCCCAAAGATCTTAGCAACACAAAGTTCAAAGAAAGATTCTACGCCAAAAAGAAGAATCTACAAAGTATAAAGACAAAGATCTTAAAGTATGAAAAGGAACTTCTTGTACGTGAAAGTCTAAGTCCAAAGATGTATGAGTATGTTGGAATGGCGGACAACCACCACAGACGCAGGAGTGACGAATGGCAGACTACTTCATGACACAATCACTACATCATCACCAAAGAACAAAGACATTGAGCAAAGTACATTCATTATCATTCAACCATTTTGAAGACGTCTAGAGTTTTACATGTCACAAGTCAACGCCAAAGATGAAGACGTCAAGCAACCGTGATGACCGACCCTTAGGGGGAGATTGTTGGGATCATACTTTTGTATTTTAGTCAAGTCTCGGTCATTACCTTTTGTAATAGGTTGCTTAGTTATTTATTTTACTATGTTAATGTTACAAGGCTTAAGCATGTAAGTCCATGGGCCTTGAAAGCCCACGATTTAGATGAGAGAGGGAGGAAGGGAGTGTTGCCCTACTCCTCCCCTATATATATCATGCTTATGTAAACATTTCATTTTGTTGGTTATTTGAATACATTAAGGAAACTCTTGCAATTTATCTTCTCTCATTTCTTATAATCAACCATCTCTCATTCTTATTTCTTTCATTATCATACTTGTGTTTATATAAATGGTGACCTAACGGAAGAAGATCTTATCGAACCAAGCATGGCATTTATGGCATATACGGAAAATGTTGCAGATGTGGAAGCTCAAGATTATGAATCAACTCTAGTGTTTGACGCTAATGTTGAATACAATGCCACACTTAGTCAAATGGAAGTTGAAGGGGGTAATCTCAATGCTGTTTTGCAAAGTGTCATGGGAGATATTCCATCTGATGATGAATATGCAGATTTGGAATCCAATACAGCAGATTTGGAAGCCAATACAGCAGATGTGATCTTAATGGCAAACATGCAGGAATTTCACATGAATAATACTAGCCCAGAGTATGACTCTGATGATTCTGATGATTCTGAAGATCCATTTGTGAAATTAAACAAAGAGAAATGCATGACATCTTTTAGATTACTTTATTCACACCTGAAGCTTCACTCAAACAAAGACTCGGTAGAAACTTGTTCCGAGTATGTATTCAGATATATATTTTCAGATCTCTTTGGAGAAGAAGTTGATATTTTCACTAATTCAATGTTCGACAACATGAATCAACTTGAAAAGCAACTTGCAACAGAAGAACTTCACGAGAATGAATCCAAAGCCGCCTTCAGAGTGCTCAAGGAACGGTTTCAACAGTTCATCAATTATGACTGTGAAGATGTAAGCAAGTATTTTCTAGAATACACTAGCATCAAGGCTCAAACCTTCAAAGATGCTCCAACACATGGATGCAATTGAGAAGTCAATTGCCGAAAGAGTACTTCACAGAGAAGAGTATGAAAAAAGGGTAAATAAAAAGAAGTTGCAGATTCAAGAAGAGCAAGTTCATAAAGTTGATGTATTGGAAGCTAATTTGGTTGTCATGGAAAGCAATGGGACAGAATTAGAAGAGCAGGATGACAGCTGTAGATTAGGGAATGATACAGATGCAGACTGTGCAGAGATCAGACCCTCCTATGACTCTGAGGCAAACTATGACAAAAAACAGATGGATGAGGAAGATGTCATACCCATCTATGACACATAACCTAACTTTCACAAAGAGCACATGGATGAGGTACAATATATTGTTGATCATTTTATGCCTGCAAATGAGAAACGACAATCTGAGCAACCTAACTTCAGTAATGAAGGAGAGGTTGACCAGAATGTTGTTCAATGTCTAGATAAACATTTTGAGTCTGAGTCCTTACCTGATAATCTAATGACTGAAACATCAAATCAAACTCTTGAGTCTGAAAACATTCTTCTCAAAAAGAGCATCGCCCAGTTTCATAAAGAGTTTTCAAAACTGGAAGCACATTGCATCTCACTTGAACTTAAATTGCAAAACGAATATAAAAATTCGGGCAACAATTGTCAATTTTTGAATGAACAAAGTAAACGTGTGGATACATTAGTTAAAGAAAATGAGCTTTTAAAAGGTCAAATTCAAGTAAAGGTGTTTGCACATGCTGCATTGCAAAACAAATTAAGAAGACTGACTGGCCAGAGTGTTGATACTAAGTTTGCAAAACCATCAATCTTGGGGAAACCACCCTCTCAAACAATCAGAAAACAATCCTTGGTTAGACAACCAACTGCATTTAAATCTGAACGACCTAAATTTTCAAAATTTTGGTTTGCCTCCTAAGTTGTTGAGAAAAACAATTTGACAAAACCAGTCACTCCACATTCTTGGACTAAGGAAAATGCATATGTGTCTACTAAATCTCAACAAGTGATTATGCCTGGCTCATCTAGGACTAGTTCGAAAACAGTGTCTAAAACGAGCATTAAAAGTAAAGAGTCTTATGACACATATGACATGTACAAGACCTATAATCTAGAAAAGGCTAGAAAAAATGCGCTACTTCAAAAGGATGGAATTCTAGGTTCAAAACCTCATGTGATGCCTTCCACTATTGTACAAAACACTGCTAGTAGTAGCAAACCAAAACCTAAGAGTTCTCAACAAACTAATAGGAATTGACTAGCATCTAAGAGTAGTTGCGTAAATAATCATGATGTATGTGCTTTAAAATATCTTCAAAAGGTAAATTCACTTGAAAAGGCTCAATCAACTAAGATAAACAAACCCGTTGCACCAAATGTCATAAGTCAGAAACCTAAGAAGTGGATCAATATAGGACGTAGGTTTTCTCTACCAAGTGATGCTCCCACTGCATCTAAAAGGAAAACATCTCCTAGATTTAACATTAGGTGGGTACCCACGGGAAGAATTTTCAAAACGATTGGTCTTAGGTGGATTCCTACAAAAAAGATTTTAGACATTTGCACCAAAACTAATGTGATCTCCACAACATCTACCTCTGAGACAAGAAAGAAAACAATCAGAATTGTGTGTTCGAGTGTCAAGAAGGTAATGGACACTACATCCTTATGCTTCTAACATCTGGAACCCAGTTACACTTGGGTATCCATGTTCTCTATTTTGTCTCTTCTTTCTTTCTTTACAGATTCAACAGGGATGGCTTCGGAACAAATCAATTTCGGACCCGAGCTTCATGTTATGGTTTCTGAGCACAACAGCTTAGTACCCGCAACCAACCATTTAATATCATTTCAGCAATGGCTTCTGAGCACAACAGCTTAGGACACGAAACCAACCGTTTAAAAGCACATCAACAATGGTTTATGAGCAAAATAAAATTAAATTCAAAATAAATGGGAAAAATGCAAAATAAATTTCTAAAATTCTAAAATAACTGAAAATAAATTTCTAAAATACTTTTGGATTTTTCTAAGCTTTTTCTGATTTTTTTTTTGACTTTTTGGTATTTAAAATGTATTAAAAATTGAATAAAAATTAAAATAAAATAAGAAGAATAGCAAATCAACTTGGAAAAATATGAAAAATTCAGGGAAATTCTAAAATAATATTCTAAACTTAAGAAAAATATAAAAAGCGAAAAATAAGCACTGTAACTACCACTTGCTTTGAAAACAACTTATAACAAAGTGCTTATTAATAAGCACAGTTGACCAGAGTTGACCACAGCTTTACCAAATGATATTATGACTCTAATAAGCTTAAATGAACATGAATTGGGCCAAATGACACACAGAAACATAGGTTAGGTCAAAACATGTGAAAATAAGCAAAAGGAGAGATAAGCAATAAGCCAACCAGTAAGCAAATGGAACTAAATGAGACAAACAAGCAACTAAGGGTACAATTGAACAAAAATGAACAATAATACTCAGAATATAAGCCAGGGAACCAAATTGCAACCCTTAAATGGATAACAGATTATTAGCTTGTATTACTCAACTAGAGTAAGCAAATAAGGTGTCCAAATAAGCTTAGGGATGAAAACTTATGGGGGCAATCCACTTACTAACCAGCTGAGATGCTAAAAATTCCAAAATAACAGATACTAGAATAAATATACTTATCCTAAAGTGTCCTAGAAGTTTAGGTAAAAGCTGGTGTGCAGGGTACAATCTGTCTCAATCAGGTAATTTCCAAGTGCTTTTCAGATAGCTAATAAGATGCAAACCCAAATTTTCTTTCTGCTATTGATTCCCTAACTGCTAATCTTCTAAAAACAACAAACAAAAAGTATTTCCAATAATTATTAAATCCAAAAGTAATGTCAAAGATGTGATCAAAACTGAGTTTAGAACTTGATTTAACTCATTGAATTTGAAACTGCTTTGACTAGAATGAATTTATAACTAATCTAAATTATGACTTAAGTTGTAATAAGCTGTTAATGACCTAAATGAAGTTACACTATCAACCTATGCAACTACTACTATGATTAAGCAACCTAAATATACTATCTGTTATGCAGAAACTTGTGAATCATAGATTATTTGACTTTTTGTTAAATGAACTACTTTAATTATGCTATTCTAAACCTAAATGCAACCTAATTATGATGTCTAAACCAACAATTCCCTCTGAATAATTGATAATACCACCAAACTACAATAATCCAAACACACTTATATGAGACAGTTAAGAAATTATAACCACTAAAATCAATACCCCAACAATCCAAACCAATAATCAAGTATCAACTATGATCTAATAAGCCAATATGAACCAGAAAACAGATCTCAAACTCAAAAACAAACAGGAACACAGATCCAACAGATGTGTCAGATTAATGAAACCGTAGGTGACCAAATCAAACAAATTTAGATCTATATGAGATGTAAACTAATACTAAGCTCAAAGTAAACAGATATAAGCAGCAATGATCAAACTAAACTACTTTTAATAACTGATGCAATATTAAAATAAAAATGAAATGAGATCTTACAAATCAAAACCCCCTCAGCTCAAACAGAGAGGGATCACTATGCTAGCCTGTCTTTTGACAGGCCAATGGGACTCCTTATTGGCTGCCTCCACTTCCACAATAAGCTGAGCTTAATCAAATAAGCTAGGTTTAACATTTGTTGACTATTGTATATTTGGAAAATTATGTTTGAACAAATTTATGAGAATTATATGAAAACTGATATAAACTTATAATAATACTAAAAAACTATTTAAAATTTAATTGAATTTGAAATTACTATATATTTTTTTTATTTTTCAGATTTTTTTATTTTTTTGGATTTTCAATTTAATTGAAGCAGAAACTTAAATGCAATATAGAAAGCTAAAAATTGATGATTAAAAACTAATTAGAAAATAAACAATTGAAATTAAACTAAAAGAAAATTGAAGACAAATAACTTGTAAATAAAAACTTAATTATATTAATTCTAAAAAAATTTGATTACAAGGCTGGAAAATGAAAATTACAATAAAACTAAACACGAAATTATATTAAAACCTACACAAGCTAATGAGGAGGGGAAGCCTCTATTTAAAGCCGATTGGTATGAAGCTTCTAGGATGCCAAGTCACCTATCCGTGTGCACTTGTGCTTTCTCTGAGTCCCTTATAGCCGTCTGATTGCCTTGGAGTCCAATCCCATCATTTACAACCCATGGATCAGTGATTACCCAATGATGGGCACAAACTTTCACACGGATTGCTGACATGGCAGGCCTGCCATGTCAGGTTGCTTCGAGAAACCTTCTTATATTGACCTCCGTACCCTTAATCATGGTTTATTGTAACTTTCTGAATTATGGAGGACCAAGTTTGACCTTTTTGTTCAAATATTTCTTCAAGGGACTATTTTTGTAATTTCCAGAAATGCGAGGACTGAAGTTGCCAAACTCTCAAACTTTGATCAGGGACCATTTATGCAATTTTGTGAATCTTTGAGGACTTCTTATGACATTTTGAGCTTTCCTTTGATTATTAAGCTTCCCCGGCTATGGCTTTTGACCTTTTTCCAATCTCGTGCTCGTTTTTTGTTGGTTTTGGCTTTGTTTTTGTTCATTTCTCACATATCCGTACCTGCGCATACACAAATACAAAACATACATTCTCATGGCATATTTGGTTAGTATTTGGTATATTTGGTACGATTTAAGGCTAAAAAGGATGTGTGAAAAAGCACACATCATCTTCCCTGAACATTCTGAACTACAACCTTTCCATCTTCCACCGTTGCTTGATTATGTGGATTTGAAGAGGTTCGAAGTTGGTTGTTGGTTTGAGGGAGTGTTGTTCTGAATTGTTGAACAATCAACGCAACTTATTTGGAGAGATTGTCTATCATCATGTCAGTATGAGTATAGCCCAAATCGCATTGGAGTTTTTCAGCAGATGGTGGGTACAAGGATGATTGGACATGTGATGTCTGATTCTGTGATGAGGAAGGGTTCTGATAAATGATGCGTGGGGTTTGCACCAGGCTTTACCTCTCGAGGGATCTCAAGAAGCTTACAACCCCCACCAGGCAGTGTACCTGATCGATGTAGTATAGTATAATGACAAGTACCGGGGGATTGATCATTCAGCTAGGAATAGTGTCGCTAGGATTAGAAAACCTAAAGACTAGGTCTAGAGATGAGGGATGATTCTTTTTGTATTTTTATATTTTTTAGAAAGCAAATTAAAATCTCGGGTTTGAAGGATTTGGGCGGAATTAGTTGCTAGTCAACTAACCCAATACAAAAGATGCAATCAAAATAAAATACTAGAAATGAAAATAAACTATATTAAACTAAGGTTGTGAGCAATAAGTGGGATAAATGTGTTTACTTAGATTTCACTACTCCCTAGATATCTTTTACACGTTAATTACTTGTTATAGTTGCATGGATGACGGATTGTATTCCTTAATACCATTCATGGGGTGGCGTACTTACTTCCCCAATCCTATGAGTGCCTACTTCACTCCTATGTCGAGCCGGCTAAGAAGCTCCTAACATGGAATCATTAGAATTTACTCATGCATTAAATACAACCAATAAAACCTAGTACACATCGGTTCATGTTTCCTAAGACGTTCAAGCATGTTACACAATGGAGATCTGCCAGTTTTCTTAAGCCTAACATTGAAATCATTCATCCAATACAACCATAAACAAGTAATCAACACATAATTAACATCTAGGTTTCATTAGATCTAAGCAAACAGAAGATAGATCTAGCCTAGCATTTTGAAATCAAGACAAGCACAAGATATAGACAACCAACACATAGACATATTGATTGAATTAAGAGAAGACTTATCTCAATTGCACATGTAAGGATTCAAGGGCTGAAAACCATTGAAAAATCTGTAAAATACGTACAAGGTTCGGTCCTAGGGTTTCTTGATGCGTGGGAATCGCAACAGGATTTACCTCTCGAGGGATCTCGAGAAGCTTACAGCCCCCACCAGGCAATGTACCTGATCGTTGTAGTATAGTATAGTGACAAGTACCGGGGGATTGATCGTTCAGCTTAGGAATAGTGTCTCTAGGATTAGAAAGCCTAAATACTAGTTCTAAAGGTGAGGGATGATTATTTTTGTATTTTTATATTTTATGGAAAGCAATTAAAATCTCGGGGTTTGAAGGATTTGGGCGGAATTAGTTGCTATCTAACTAACCCAATACTAAGATGCAATTAAAATAAAATACTAAAAATGAAAATAAGCTAAATTATACTAAAGTTGTGAGCAGTAATTGGAGAAAATGTGTTTACTTAGATTTCACTACTCCCTAGACATCTTTTACACGTTAATTACTTGTTATAATTGCATGGATGACGGATCGTATTCCTTAATACCATTCTTGGGGTGGCACACATAACTCCCTAATTCTATGAGCTCTTATCTCCTCCTACACCATGCCCAGCACAACTATAGGGATTGTAAACAGTGGCTCATGCATTAAATACAACCAATAAAGACCTAGTGCGCCTCGGTTCATGTTTCTTAAGACGTTCAAGCATGTTACCATTTAGAGATCTGCCAGTTTTCTTAAGCCTAACATATAAATCATTCATCCAAGACAAGAATAAACAAGTAATCAACACATAATCAATATCTATGTTTCATTAGATCTAAGCAAACACAAGATAGATTTAGCCTAGCATGATAGAATTAAGACAAGAACAAGATATAGACTACCAACACATAGACATATTGATTGAATTAGAAGAACACTTATCTTGATTAATCATGCAAGGTATCAAGGGGTTGAAACCCTTGAAAAACCTATAAAGTTACACCAAAATCGTACTTAGGGTTTCTCCCAAAACTTCTCCTTTCTAATGTGTGAAAAATAGAAAACTATATATATAAAAATAGGTATGACGGCGTCAAGACAAACAATGTGACGCCGTCACCTCGCCGCCAAAACTCTCCTCGGACTGCCTAGATCCACTGCTGACGCCGTCAAGACTTAAATACTTCCAAGCCGTCATGACTCTTTTACTTTTGACGCCCTTCCTACGTGACTCTGTCAAATCTGCTATGGGTCGTCATGGAAATTCATGAAATTTGCTCTTGACGCCGTCACCTATTGTTCCCAGCATGGAAAATTAAGACTTTGCCGTTTTCTTCACTTTTATGCTCCAAAAACGTCCGAATTGCTTCCTTTTCCAGATTTCTCTCCCAAAGTACCTAAAATCACAAAAGGAACGATTTAGGGGTAATATTTGATCAAATAAATTGGGATTCGGGCTTAAATGACCCCCTAAAAGTGGTTCATTTTTCGCCTCATCATATACCCTTACACTTGAGATTTGCTTGTCCTCAAGCAAATGCTCTTTTATTCTACTCAAAAGACAAGTTAGGGGTCAATTAACACTAATATAAAAGTAATTACAACAAATAATCGTTCTACTAAAGACCAATACACAAGCACGGAGGTCATACACAAGCACCTCACAAATAGTGTTTAGATACTCACATCTCTCGGGTGTAATAAAGTGTAATTTACAGTATGGAAACGGAAGATATCTCTCACTACCTGTCATAGCAAAATAGATTACCATAGGCTTGGGAAAGGATCAAACCTCCACCACATGGCGTAAGCACCTAGGATAAACTATCAAAGAGGTCTTTTAAAGGGTTGTAACGTTAGGTATAGGGATATGAAATACACGGTTTTGTTGGACAAAGGAAGTTTTACTGGTGGCGAGTTAACAATCTTGGTCAATTACATGTACAATATGGCGTTGCTAAGCCAAGACAAGACTCGACTTAAGCTAATAAATGAAAAATAACAAAAACATAAAATGAATATAGAATAAAACGGGATGGTAGTCCGTATGTTTTTTTTCTCTTTTTCCTTTTTCTATTTTTTTTCTTGATTTTTTCGGTTTTTTTTCTTTTTTTTTTTTTTTTTTTTTTTTTTTTTTTTTTTTTTTTTTTTGCATACACTCTTACCCTACCATCCAAAATAATACATCATAGGGAATGAACATTTCCCTTACACTTGAATCTTTACATACTTTACATTTAACTAATCTAATGACTCGAATTAAGAAAATCAAAACACTTGGAGCACTTTTAAGATTGACGTACATATGGGGGTAATAAATGATGTTCTTCCCCATTACTCCATAGAATAACTACTTACCCATGAGTCCCAATCGTCCCAAAACAATATGTACAAGGATATGAGTCGACTTAGCAACCATGTAATTAATTAGAAAGTTAACTTAGGGTTTAACAAATAACAATAATGCACTAAAAATGTGCGCATACACGGAAGGCTAAGGCGATTTGGGTGTACATTTAAGTGGGGTGTAACAAATTCTTCCTTTAAGTAAAATGCTTAAAGTTAGAAACGAAAAGATAGGCTCGGAGGGGTGTACTAGGGGTTTCGTGTACTAAAAATGAGTACAACGCTAAGGGTGTGGGAAAAATTAGTTGACTTAACTAGCCAAGTAATATGACTTAAATGGTCAAGTAATTATAATACGGGTTTAACACAAGGGTGATCCTAATGCCTCTTATCATGTAGTAAATCCTACCACACGAATGTAGTCTCACTAGCGGTCTCGGGATGCATCACTAACGCAAGTTCTAGAATCTAAATGCTACCGGTACACTCATAAGCACTAATAGTGAATGCTTTTCCTATCAAATCTAAAGGCGAACCTCACATATTTGGGTGGAAAATTTTTCTGAAAATACGGTTATGTGCTAGTCATACAATCTCCTATCCTTGAGACGCTTGCTATGGCTAAAGTTTCACTCCTAAATGTTGTAAAAAATTTGGCGCTAAAATTGCACTAACAAGTATTTCTCATAGTTTTATTACACATCTACCATTAAACAAAACAAACTCAAGCGAAAGTGCATATGTAAGGTATCATCTTTTTACCCTCCCCTTACACTTAAGATGAACATTGTCCCCAATGTTCAAGTAAAGAATGTAAAAGTGTAAAAGTAAAGAGAATGAAATCAAATACTCCCCTGATTCGCTCGGTATGGATAATAGGGTGGCTAGGTTAAATCTTCCTAGAAGAAAATGAACAATCAAAGCTTCCCTTCCAGAATGTAAATCATCTTCTTGTCATACATAACCTGTAAAACCTGACAAAATAGACAAGACACCCTCGCGTAAAATCGGCGGCATTCTATATAAGTTACTAAATCCTAGAAAGCAAGATAAGATATAATGCTTGTGGAATGAAGTTTGCTGATCTCCTGGAGATTATAAAACTTAATAATTCACAAAAACCATAAGACTCTGTTAGAAAAACAAAACCGGTAAAATTTCCAGATTTTTAACTCCTGACGCCGTCAAGAGTAAACCCCTGACGCCGTCAGAATTGACCTGCAGAAATCCTTATGTTAAGTTTCCGGAAAATTTCTGGAAAAACTTGGTTCTACTTCCTGGAAAATCCTGCAAAACTTCATTATGACTCAATACAAGCATTTGACTCTAACAAATACGAATATACATGTTCATTTAATATTGTGGAGAATCATGATCGGTTGTTTCTTAAAAACATATTTGGGGTTTCCCCTTACACTTATCTTTTGCAAAAATACCTTTAGGTGGAGTTAAGACTAGGCCAAAACAACAAAGTAAAGTATTTCCACTATTTAGTTTAGAAACATGATCTTCCAACAATAAAAATTAAGCATGCATACGGAAGCAAATAACAATCAAACAAATAAAATCACACAAAACATGGGTTGCCTCCCAAGAAGCGCTTTTCTTTATTTACGAGTCTTGTAGCTAGACTCAAGGTCATGGGTTACTACGTGATTTCATCATTGGTTCCACTCTCTAGGTCGTCTTCTAAACTAGTTTTGTATTCCGGACCTAGTTGCAAGCATTCTTTGTAGAAACCAAGCATCCTATTGCTAACATACTCTACTCCTCTACGTCTATCCTCCTCATTCCTATAATAAGCCGCTTGCTTATGTTCCTTTTCGAAATTAGAGAGAAGGCGGTATTGCTCAATCTTGTAGGGCATTTGATAAGCAACCTCATCATTCTCTTCCTTGAATCTAACTATCCCTAAAGTTGGATCATAACTCATCCTAGTGGCCTCAACAAATGGTTTCCCAAATATTATTTGACTTAGGCAAGCATCTATCACCGGACGAGTGTCCTCAACTATCATAAAATCGATCTCATAGGTGAGATTCCTTATAATCACATGCAATCCTTTCACTCTTCCCGCAAAATTACTTATCAGGTTCTTATTAGGCATCATCCTAAAATTAAGTTGCTTCTTCATCACCCAATTGTAATAAGTCCTAGTCATGATGTTCACGGGGGATCTAGGGTCGATGTAAGCTTTCCATATATGCATGTGCCCGATATTGCATGGGATGTTAATGTTAGAGGGGTCTCCCATTTTGATAAGGGGTTCGCCAAAGATATATGTTCTCTCGGGACTATCGAATAAATCCTTATGGTATTCCCGTTCTTCCTTGGTTGGCAACTTATCAAAGTATTCTTCTATGGGTTCTACCTCCTCTAATTCTTCTCTACTATCAATCTCAACTTCCCTATTCTCATCCTTAGTCTCGGCTTCTGTCCTAACTTCATTCTTGTCACTCTCTTCTATCTCCTTATCTATCAGCTTAATAGTGACAACATTAACAAAGTGGACCTGTTTAGATGATGAGGGATCCTTAATTTGGTTTCCGTTATTGGTGTCCCTAGTGTCCTTCCTAGGTGTGACTAATGCTTGGTTGTTGAGGGCTTTCAACAAGTTGTCAATCTTGTTGGTCATCTTCGTTTGTTGTTGGTTGAATTCGGTTTCAAACCTAGCTATGCGAGCCTCTTGAGATGCCATAAACTTTGACATCAATCCTTCAAGATTGTTGGTACTACCATAGTTGTTAGAAGGATTGTTGTTGAAAGTACGGTTGGATGGTGGACCGGTTGGTTGGTAACGGTTAGGCGGATTGGAAGAATTGGGTTGATTTTGTTTCCACCTAAGGTTTGGGTGATTTTTCCATGAGGGGTTGTATGAATCACCGTATGTACGCATGGATGCGTAGTCCGCAAAAGCTGTTCCGGGGAGTTCCACACAATCACGAGTGTCGTGGAGACCACTACATAATTCGCATGAAGAAGTGATTTTGTTCACTTGGCTTGAAGGCTTAGGAGCATCGTAAGATTTCATGAGAAACTTGACTTGGTCCTCAAGTTCCATGATCCTACGGTCGGGAAGAATTGTTCGAAGGCAAAGATATTGCCTTGACCGTTTTGTTCAAGTCACGGGGATCGTTCCAACTTTCGTTGTCATAGAGAGCAAGATCTTCTATGAGTTCCCATGATTGTTCTGCACTTAGATCACGTAGCTTACCACCGGCCGATTGGTCAATGGCTCGCATCGTGGAGATGTCAATATGGTCATAAAAAATTTGGACCTGGAGCCAAAGATCTATGCCATGATGAGGGACTTTTTGGAGTAAGTCCTTGAAACGAGTCCATGCTTCATAAAGAGATTCATTTTGACGTTGTTGGAACATCAAGATGTCATTTCTAAGCTTAGTAGTTCTCCCCAGTGGGAAAAATTGAGCAAGGAAACGAGTAGTGAGATCATCCCATGTGGTGATGGATCCCGCGGGTAAACGCTCAAGCCATTGACTAACTTGATCCCGTAGAGAGAATTGGAATAGGCGTAAACGGGTAGTCTCTCTAGTTTCAACACCTAGGTCTATGGAATCTACGATTTTGAGAAAGTCCTTAAGATGTTGGTTTGGATCTTCGGAACGAAGTCCATGGAATGCACATCCGCTTTGCACCAACCGGATGGTGTCGGAACGCAAGGGGGTCACATTGGCTCCGGTGAGCTCAATGGTGTTTCGGTAGCCTTGGTGGCTAGGTCGGGAATACTCTCCTAAGGTTCTGGGCCTAAGGGGTTCTAGTGGTGGGTTTTGTTGTGGTGGGATGACGGGTTCAAAGATGTTCCCGTTGTCCATGGTGTCGGGTGGTTACGAACAAAGGCACAAAGAAATAGATAGATTAAAGAAGACTAAAAATAAAAATAAAATCTTACTAGAAAGGAATCTAGCAAGTAGACCTAATAAAAAGAAATTCTAACCTAGACAATAACTATTCCCCGGGCTGCGGCGCCAAAAACTTGATGCGTGGGAATCGCAACAGGCTTTACCTCTCGAGGGATCTCGAGAAGCTTACAACCCCACCAGGCAGTGTACCTGATCGTTGTAGTATAGTATAGTGACAAGTACCGGGGGATTGATCGTTCAGCTTAGGAATAGTGTCGCTAGGATTAGAAAGCCTAAATACTAGTTCTAAAGCTGAGGGATGATTATTTTTGCATTTTTATATTTTATGGAAAGCAATTAAAATCTCGGGGTTTGAAGGATTTGGGCGGAATTAGTTGCTATTCAACTAACCCGATACTAAGATGCAATAAAAATAAAATACTAAAAATGAAAATAAGCTAAATTATACTAAAGTTGTGAGCAGTAATTGGAGAAAATGTGTTTACTTAGATTTCACTACTCCCGAGACATCTTTTACACGTTAATTACTTGTTATAATTGCATGGATGACGGATCGTATTCCTTAATACCATTCATGTGGTGGCACACATAACTCCCCAATTCTATGAGCTCTTATCTCCTCATACACCATGCCCAACACAACTATAGGGATTGTAAACAGTGGCTCATGCATTAAGTACAACCAATAAAGACCTAGTGCGCCTCGGTTCATGTTTCTTAAGACGTTCAAGCATGTTACCATTTGGAGATCTGCCAGTTTCCTTAAGCCTAACATATAAATCATTCATCCAAGACAAGAATAAACAAGTAATCAACACATAATCAATATCTAGGTTTCATTAAATCTAAGCAAACATAAGATAGATTTAGCCTAGCATGATAGAATTAAGACAAGAACAAGATATAGACAACCAACACATAGACATATTGATTGAATTAGAAGAACACTTATCTTGATTAATCATGCAAGGTATCAAGGGGTTGGAACCCTTGAAAAACCTGTAAAGTTACACCAAAATCGTACTTAGGGTTCTCCCAAAACTTCTCCTTTCTAATGTGTGAAAAATAGAAAACTATATATAGAAAAATAGGTATGACGGCGTCAAGACAAACAATGTGACGCCGTCACCTCGCCGCCAAAACTCTCCTCGGACTGCCTAGATCCACTTCTAACGCCGTCAAGACTTAAATACTTCCAGGCCGTCATGACTCTTTTACTCTTGACGCCCTTCCTACGTGACGCCGTCAAATCTGTTCTGGGTCGTCATGGAAGTTCATGAAATTTGCTCTTGACGCCGTCGAGGTTTTGCTCTTGACGCCGTCACCTACTATTCCCTACATGGAAAATTAAGACTTTGGCGTTTTCTTCACTTTTATGCTCCAAAAAATGTCCGAATTGCTTCCTTCTCCAGATTTCTCTCCCAAAGTACCTAAAATCACAAAAGGAACGATTTAGGGCAATATTTGATCAAATAAATTCGGATTCGGGCTTAAATGACCCCCTAAAAGTTGTTCAGTTTTCGCCTCATCATTTCTCCACACTAGTTCCTCTTTAATGAATGAAAATTAGAAAACTATATATAGATTTTAGAAGGTGACGGCGTCAAGAACAAATGTCTGATGCCGTCATCTCGCCGCCAAATAGTTCCTCGGACTGCCTAGATCTGGATCTGATGCCGTCATATGTACACCTTATGCAGGCCGTCATGAATTTAACTCTTGACGCTCTTCTTGTGACGCCTTTAGGTTTCTTCTGGGTTGTCATGGATTTTACTCTTGACGCCGTCAAATATTTCCTCTTGACGCCGTCAAACACTGTTCTCAGCTTGGAAAATTAAGTCTTTGGCGTTTTCTTCACATTTATGCTCCAAAAACGTCCGAATTGCTTCCTTTTCCAGATTTCACTCCCAAAGTACCTAAAATCACAAAAGGAACGATTTAGGGTAATATTTGATCAAATAAATTCAATTCCGGGCTTAAATGACCCCCTAAAAGTGGTTCATTTTTCGCCTCATCATATACCCTTACACTTGAGATTTGCTTGTCCTCAAGAAAATGCGCTTTTATTCTAGTCAAAATACAAGTTAGGGGTCATTTAACACTAATATAAAAGTAATTACAACAAATAATCATTCCACTAAAGACCAAAGACAAGCACGGAGGTCATACACTAGCACCTCACAAATAGTGTTTAGATACTCACATCTCTTGGGTGTAATAAAGTATAAATTACAATATGGAAACGGAAGATATCTCTCACTACCTGTCATAGCAAAATAGATTACCATAGGCTTGGGAAAGGATCAAACCTCCACCACATGGCGTAAGCACCTAGGATAAACTATCAAAGAGGTCTTTTAAAGGGTTGTAACGTTAGGTGTAGGGATATGAAATACACGGTTTTGTTGGATATAGGTAGTCTTTACTGGTGGCGAGTTAAAAATCTTGGTTAATTACATGTACAATATGGTGTTGCTAAGCCAAGACTAGACTCGACTTAAGCTAATAAATGAAAAATAACAAAAACATAAAACAAACATAGAATGAAAAGGGATGGTAGTCCGTATGTTTTTATTTATTTATTTATTTTATTTATTTATTTTTATTTTTGCATACACTCTTACCCTACCATCCAAAATAATACATCATAGGGAATGAACATTCCCCTTACACTTGAATTTTTACATACTTTATAATAAACTAATCTAAGGACTCGAATTAAGAAAATCAAAACACTTGGAGTACTTTTAAGATTAACGTACATATGGGGGTAATAATATGATGTTCTTCCCCATTACTCCATAAAATAAGTACTTTACCCATGAGTCCCAATCGTCCCAAAACAATATGTACAAGGATATGACTCGACTTAGCAACCATGTAATCAATTAGATAATTAACTTAGAGTTTAACAAATAACAATAATGCACTAAAGATGAATGCATACACGGAAGGCTAAGGCGATTTGGGTGTACATTTAAGTGGGGTGTAATAAATTCTTCCTTTAAGTAAAATGCTTAAAGTTAGAAACGAAAAGATAGGCTCGGAGGGGTGTACTAGGGGTTTCGTGTACTAAAAATGAGTACAACGCTAAGGTGTGGGAAAAATTAGTTGACTTAACTAGCCAAGTAATATGACTTAAATGGTCAAGTAATTGTAATACGGGTTTAACACAAGGGTGATCCTAATGCCTCTTATCATGTAGTAAATCCTACTACACGAATGTAGTCTTACTAGCGGTCTCGGGATGCATCGCTAACGCAAGTTCTAGAATCTAAATGCTACCGGTACACTCATAAGCACTAATAGTAAATGCTTTTCCTATCAAATCTAAAGGTGAACCTCACATATTTGGGTGGAAAATTTTTCTGAATGATACGGTTATGTGCTAGTCATACAATCTCCTATCCATGAGATGCTTGCTATGGCTAAAGTTTCACTCCTAAATGTTGTAAAAAAAATTAAATTTGGCGCTAAAAATGCACTAACAAGTATTTCTCATAGTTTTATTACACATCTACCATCAAACAAACAAACTCAAGCGAAAGTGTATTTGTAAGGTATCATCATTTTACCCTCCCCTTACACTTAATATAAACATTGTCCCCAATGTTCAAGTAAATGTAAAAGTGAATTATGTAAAAAGAATGATCAAATACTCTCCTGATTCGCTCGGTATGGATAATAAGGTGGCCAGGTTAGATCTTCCTCCAAGAAAATGAACAATCAAAGCTTCCCTTCCAGAATAATAATCATCTTCTTGTCATACATAACCTGTAAATCCTGAGAAAACAGACAAGGCAACCTCTCATAAAATCGGCGGCAATCGACATATGTTACTAAATCCTAGAAAACAAAATAAGATATAATGCTTGTGGAATGATGTTTGCAAATTTCCTGGAGATTATAAAACTTAATAATTCAACAAAAACTTTAAAACTCCGTTAGAAAAACAAAACTGGTAAAATTTCCAGATTTTTACACGTGACGCCGTCAAGAGTAAACTCATGACGCCGTCAGAAGTGACCTGTAGAAATTCTTATGTTAAGTTTTTGGAAAATTTCTGGAAAAACTTGGTTCTACTTCCTGAAAAATCCTGCAAAACATCATTATGACTCGATACAAGCATTTGACTCTAACAAATACGAATATACATGTTCACTTAATATTGTGGAGAATCATGATCGGTTTTCGTTTCTTAAAAACATATTTGGGGTTTCCCCTTACACTTATCTTTTGCAAAAATACCTTTGGATGAAGTTAAGACTAGCTAAACAACAAAGTAAAGTATTTTTACTATTTTAGTTTTGAAACATGATCTACCAACAATAAAAATAAACCATGCATACAGAAGCAAATAACAAACAAACAAAATAAAAATCACACAAAACATGGGTTGCCTCCCAAGAAGCGCTTGTTTTTGTTCGAGTCACGAGCCTGACTCTACCCTTATTTAACGGAAATAGGGGAAGCTTTCCCTACACTTAGGATTAAGTGCGGGTGAACGTAGCGATACACACCCTTAGGGTGGAAATATGCCATGTGAGGAAAGAGTGGTGGATGAATTATATACTCAAAAGGTTGTGCTCCTATCATCATAACCTTACCTAATTCAATCGGGTTAATGGGTGGATTAAGCTTTTCTCCTAGAAAGGGATCATTTTCAATCAACTTCAAGAGATTACTAATTGGGGATCCATCTTGACCTAATAAACCCGGTTTAAACCCATAATGTTTCTTATGATCAATCATAAATGGGTGATGTAAGCATGTAAGGTCATTTTCCACCCCTATATTGGTTTCCTCTCTACAAGGCTTAGAGTCCACTACCTTTATCCTAAGACTACCCGGACTATATGGTTTGATGGGTGGATCGGAACCTATTTCAATTCCTAAATTTTCATCCAAGGATGGAAGATTAGGTAACGGTTTTGGTTGAGGCTCCGGTTCATCAAAACTAGGAACTTCCCTAGAACTAAGAGTAAGGTTATCATTATAAGTATTTAAACCTATATCCTCTAGTTGTGTTTGGTTCAAAGGTTCTACCTCTATTGGGGTTCCTAAAGTCTCTTCTACTTCTTCCGGGTAAGTCATGGGCGGTGTGTGTGCCTCGAATGATGGTAGGACTTGTGGGGTACTTAGTGAGCTCATGTTATTTACTTCATCATTCCTTGTGTCAAGATCACCTATATTCTCAACATGTGTTTTAGTACAATCTAACCCTAACATCTTCCCAAGTATCTCACGTGCTTCTCTAGGCATCTCAACTTATATGTCCGAATCATATAGATCATCCTCAATATTATGAATACTATATACAAATTGCCCAAAAGATTCATCATCTGTTTCTTGAGATTCATCATCATCGATCATAAAACCTAGGTCTTTTTTATCAATGTGATCATGTTCGGCTACATCCTCCATCACATCAAGGTCACCTATAGGTTCAGCTTGTATTGTGGTGAAATCAAACCACTCCGTATGCCCAGTTATCTCATCTATAGTTTTATCCCCAAACAAACTTCTTGCTTGTTCCCTTAAACTTGCTATCAATTGATCCGTAACAGCATTTGTTGGGTTGTCCATTTTTTTGGCAAGTATGGCACAATTCTCTATGGTTTCCCATGCTTTATCAACACTTAATCCCCAAAGGTCTCCAACTGCGGCATGGTCAATGTCCATTTTGGTATAGTGGTCGACACGATGGTAAAATATTTCAATTTGGGACCACAGATCGAAATTATGATGAGGGACTTTTCGGAGTAAATATTTAAAATGAGCCCATGCATCATAGATAGGTTCATTCTCATGTTGTTTAAACATCAAGATGTCATTTGGAGTGGGTGAGTTACGTGGTTGGTAGTATGGTGGATTCGCGTTCTCTATAATGGCTAACGGAATAGTCAATGGGAAGGGTTTGCACCAGGCTTTACCTCTCGAGGGATCTCGAGAAGCTAACAACCCCTACCAGGCAGTGTACCTGATCGATGTAGTATAGTATAATGACAAGTACCGGGGGATTGATCATTCATCTAGGAATAGTGTCGCTAGGATTAGAAAACCTAAAGACTAGGTCTAGAGATGAGGGATAATTCTTTTTGTATTTTTATATTTTTTAGAAAGCAAATTAAAATCTCGGGTTTGAAGGATTTGGGCGAAATTAGTTGCTAGTCAACTAACCCAATACTAAAGATGCAATAAAAATAAAATACTAGAAATGAAAATAAACTATATTAAACTAAGGTTGTGAGCAATAAGTGGGAGAAATGTGTTTACTTAGATTTCACTACTCCCTAGATATCTTTTACACGTTAATTACTTGTTATAGTTGCGTGGATGACAGATTGTATTCCTTAATACCATTCATGGGGTGGCGTACTTACTTCCCCAATCCTATGAGTGCCTACTTCACTCCTATGTCGAGCCGGCTAAGAAGCTCCTAACATGGGATCATTATTATTTACTCATGCATTAAATACAACCAATAAAACCTAATACACATCGGTTCATGTTTCCTCAGACGTTCAAGCATGTTACACAATGGAGATCTGCCAGTTTTCTTAAGCGTAACATTGTAATAATTCATCCAATACAACCATAAACAAGTAATCAACACATAATTAACATCTAGGTTTCATTAGATCTAAGCAAACACAAGATAGATCTAGCCTAGCATGTTGAAATCAAGACACGCACAAGATATAGACAACCAACACATAGACATATTGATTGAATTAAGAGAAGACTTATCTCAATAGCACATGTAAGGATTCAAGGGCTGAAAACCCTTGAAAAAGCAGTAAAATACGTACAAGGTTCGGCCCTAGGGTTTCTCCACACTAGTTCCTCTTTAATGAATGAAAATTAGAAAACTATATATAGATTTTAGAAGGTGACGGCGTCAAGAACAAATGTCTGACGCCGTCATCTCGCCGCCAAATAGTTCCTCGGACTGCCTAGATCTGGATCTGACGCTGTCATGTGTACACGTTATGCAGGCCGTCATGAATTTAACTCTTGACGCTCTTCTTGTGACGCCTTCAGGTTTCTTCTGGGTTGTCAGGGATTTTACTCTTGACGCCGTCAAATATTTCCTCTTGACGCCGTCAAACATTGTTCTCAGCTTGGAAAATTAAGTCTTTGGCGTTTTCTTCACTTTTATGCTCCAAAAACGTCCGAATTGCTTCCTTTTCCAGATTTCACTCCCAAAGTACCTAAAATCACAAAAGGAACGATTTAGGTTAATATTTGATCAAATAAATTCAATTCCGGGCTTAAATGACCCCCTAAAAGTCGTTCATTTTTCGCCTCATCAATAAACTTGAGCTAGTGATGATTGAGTGAATGGCTGAACATTAGTAACAAGTGCAAGTGGATCATCTGTTGTTGTTAGAGTATGACATTGCGTTTTTTGAGTGCGTATCAAAAATATACAAGGTAGACGTGAGTGGAATTCACTAATCAACTTTTCGGAAAAGGAAGACTTGCGAAAACTCGTGAATACAATATATATATGTGATACCGGGTAAGTGATTACCCGGGTCGTGTCCAAACGAGGTGTGAATGGGCAATATCATGCGAGATTCGTGATTAAAATGCTTGTAAGGAATGGTTGAGAGATTATTTGGTATTTTGGAATTACGATAAATTGCAAATAACGTACGAATAATTAAATAAACGTAACTAAAATGCAAATTCAAGCAAGGAATGAAAATAAAACATAAAATCTACTTAAAAGACTACGGGAAACATGATAGGGAATTTGGGAAATCCTATAATGTGGTCTAAAATTAAAAACGCAAAAGTTATTTAAATAAAACGTAAGTGCGCGAATTAAAACGTAAAATTATTGCTATGCTAGTCCTACGGGTACGAAATTAATTTTCCTACGTTCTAAAATGTAAAAGAAAATTTTGAAAAAAAGAAAAACATTTTTTTTACTTTTATATTTTTTATTACGAATTAATTGTAAAATAAACTAAATAAAAGGATAAAAAATACTAAAACTAACTTTAAAATTCTGAAAAATTTTTGTAAAGTAAATGACAGTAAAACTAACCTAGGAAAAATAAGAAAATGGAATAAACAGTTTGAAATAAGCAGATCTAAATTGAACTAGTTAATAAGCAAATGAGGATAACTATTTTAAATAATAAATAAATGAAACTTAAGCAAAAGCATTGTCAGCACAGATGGTGGGAGTATTGTGTTGTGTGTGGTGAGCCTGTTGACCAGGGTTCAATCCCTGGCAACACCAAAATTTTTTACAACTTATTATTATTTTTATTTTTTTTTCTTTTCTTTTCTTATTGCAAATTTGTTCAACATCTAACAACAAGTAATTTGTTGTAAAGAAAGAATTTTTGAAAAGCTTTTGAGAGACTTAAACAGGCTACAAAAACAGTGGTGGTGATCATGAGCAAAGGTGATTTGAGATTAAGTAGCAGCTAGGCCAAAGATGTCAAATGAGCAACTCAAATATACTAACCGACTACTCAGTTTCAAAATCATGTAAACAACATCATCAAACGAGCATAAAGCTGCTAGTGTAAACGGATGCATACCAGCAAAATAAGGATCCAAAGCGGGCAACTAACAGACACGATAAGTTGATCTAAGTTAAGGGGACCCTAAACAAAGCCATGAACCATGAAACCTACACTACTTTGCTAAAATTTAAGTGGAAGTGGGCTGTTTGATGCAGATCAGCAGCCTAGGGGGCTCACTTTGAGAGCTTGCACAAGCTTTTTAAAAAATTCCAAAAATAATCCAAAAATATACCTATGCTAACAAGCTGGAAAATAAGCCACAAACTAATTTTCAAGGCATTTGGCCAAGAAATGAACAAGTTAAAAATCCCTCATTGAGGGCAGTTGGATGGGCTAAAAGTGCAGGCCTGATGGGGGGTGTCTTAGCAGCCTAAAATAAGCAAGGAATTAAGCAATAAAACCTAAACTAACTTGAGATTAGTGAAACCTACACTACTGAATTTCTATAAAACCAAAATTAAGCACTAAATACTACTCTAACCTACCTGAATCTTGGACCAAAGGGGGGCAGCAAGGGCTGCAAATGGTGAAATCAAGCCAAAAGATGAGTAACTGATGTGAGGTACAAGAGTATGCAGGCCTAAGGGGGCTAATGTAAGGCAGCAAAAAGCTAGTAAAGATAATTCCTACAAATGAAATAAAAATAGGAGCTTATAAACAAGCTAACAAATAAGCCATATACTGATATGCAGGGCATGACAACTTGAAACAAAGAAATAAAAATTACTACTCTAAGGATGGTTGGGACTGTGGTTGTTGGCTTATGGGGCAACAGGAAAGAAATACAGGCTCAAGATTTAGCTGCCAAATGTACTCAAAGTTGTAAATCAACTTCAAAAATCTAAAACCCATGCCACAAACTACTAAAATGATGAAGATGAAAAGCTAAAGCAACCTTATGTTATTCTAAAAATTAAAGCCTAAGAGGTTGTTACAGCAGGGGTGCAATCCTAAACTATCAACTCATGGCCTATAAAGAAAATTAACCAATTAAGCTTAAAATTAAATAATAAGCTGAGAAAGATAAGTATTATACTACTAGTTACTAGCTTAAACAGAAGTGAGAGCCTGAACCATCATCTAGCTTATAATAGATTTGAAATCAAAAAAAAATCGCCAAACACCTCTTCTGTCACAGGTTTAGGCTTTCTTTAAAAGCTACAAATACGGAGCTGAGCCAAAATTACTGAAACATAAATTACACTTAATCTGAAAACATTTAATAAGTAAGTAACAACTAATAGTAAAATGGGAATAAACAGTTTGAAAAGCTGTTGCTAAAGAAAGAAACTTAAGATTTCATTGAAATTTAGAAACGAGTACAAAAACTTCCGACTACAACATTGAAAACGAAACTAAAACATACTATTAATTCTAAGTCCTAATTGAATTACAAAATGGGTACAACAATTTCTTTTATACTACTGATAAAATAGAGCAAATGGTCTTCTCTCTTTTTGTATTTTCTTTATGTGTTTCTTCTGTGAGTGGGAGAGCAAGTTGGACTAATCTTGTGCTTCTTTGGAAAAGCCTCAGCCCTTGGATGAAGACTTGGCCGTAGGATGGATTTAAGCAGGTGTGGATTGCCAAGGTGGCAATAGAGGTGGTATCATGTGAAGGGGGCTTTTGAGGAGGTGAAGGTGGAGTGTTGCAGGGAAAAGGCGATGATGTGTTTGGTTTGGCGGGTAAAAGAAGGGAGCAGGGGAAGAAGAGGGTGAAAAGGGGGCGTTGCTTGACTGGTCTAGGGTAAAAAGAGATAGGATACGTTTTTATTAAAAACGTAAAAGTGGGGTTTTTATGGGCTGGAAACAGATTTCGGCCAAAATGGAGATATGGGTTTAGGTATTGGATAAGTCAAAGGTGGGTTGGTTTTGTTTGTTTGGGCTAGTAATAATAAGGGATTCGTATGGTTGTAATATCAAAACACAAGGGCCAAATCTGTAATTGACTGAATTTTGAGGGACCCTTTCTACCAACATATCAAACCTCATCCAAGGGTTGATTTTTGTCACGTTTGAATTTCCAATGGACCATTGATGTTAAATTTCCAACATGAGATATCCGGAGACCAAAATTGACAACTTTGCAAACTTGGGAGACCAAAATTGTAACTTTTCCAAAATTTTCACCCAAAGATCATTATTTGGTAATTTTTGATTTTTTAGAACTTGGTTTGAATTTTCTTTCAAAATAAATGCGCAGGGACTAGTTTTGACAACTTTTGAAAGTTGAGGGACTGAAACTACAAATTATGCAAACTTTGTTCGGTTTTTGTTTGTTTTCAATCATTTTGCATCTGAAACATATAAAACACGATCTTTGAAATATTTTCATTATTTTGATGCATTTCTGAGTATTTTCACGTGTTTTGGTAGTTGAAATACGATAAAAATGATGAGTATTTACACACCCATCAATCCCCCACACTTGAGTATTGCTAGTCCCTAGCAATCTTTTGTGAAAATTAATGGATTTGAAATCTCTTTACCAAAAGCCATTACTTCCGGAGTAGCCAAATGTTTCGGTTCAAGTAAGAATTATGGTCCATTTGATAACCATATGATTTTGAGCAAACCATAAGCTTCCAACGGTTTTGATTTGCCTTTACCAGAAGCCGTTTGCTTCTGGACTAGCCAACTCTTGATAGACACAGTCAACATCTTAGTGAGTTGATTACCAATTATGGTTTTTCCACTGCCTTTACCACAAGCCATAATCTTGCGGGCTAGCCAACTCTTTCACTTTCTAGGATATGGCGAGTTGAGATACCATACAATTTTTGGCAAATTGCAAGCCATCAACGGATTAGATATATCTTTACCAAGAGCCGTTTTCTCCTGGATTAGCCAATCCTTTTGTCGGTTAGACATGGTGGACTGATAACCACAAAAAAAAAAATTGAAACTCAAGTGAAAAATTTTTAAAATTTTTGCCAAAAATGGGGGTACTAGATAGTAAAATGTGATAAAATTCGCTAGAATAGCGAAATACCCCCCCCCCCCCCACACACACACACTTAGAATGAATATTGTCCTCAATATTCAAAGTCCCGGATATTATGCCGATTCTTTGAACGTAAAAGGGCAACATTACAAGCTAAATGTGGAAACACCATTTTCTTTTCACTGCATTTGTAACCATAGTAAGGGTAATTCCCCCACACTTAGGGTGAAAACCCTATAAGCATGCTACTATTTTTGTTTACCGAGTCGCTAGCTTGACTCGACCCCGAATTCATTGGTTCTTGGGGAAGCATGATGTGGAAGGAACAATCTCCATCGCACTTTCATTCAAGATGTTTGGACAAACATTTGAAGCACGTGAAAGTTCCACACCGATGAGATCAGTACCCGGCTCAAGATAATGATACATGAAAATGCCGGGGTCAAAGATAATGTCTTCATTCCCGAAGGAGTGAAGAACAGGAAAAGTCACCCTATAGGTGAAGAAAAGGAAGAAAACCATGATGAAAATCATTATAAGATTTTCTTCCTCGAGATCTGGCTCCGTAGCCTGAATTTGGATTTCAAGGGTTAAGCTCGTAAATATCCCGGGAGGGTGGGTGGGAATTTTCAAATCCTCATGATTGAGTGCATCTCCCCCCGGGCTATCAAACTCCGGAGGAGTCATGATATGATAAGTGAGTTCACCGGAGAACTCCTCATGAAGAGAATCATTCACAAGATGTAAATCTGTGAATTCATGTTCCGGAGTAAACTCATCACAATCCTCATTCCGAATACCAAAGATTAGATTATCATAAATCAAAGTGAATTCAGAGTCAAATTCAAACAAAGGATTGGTGAGAGTAGTTTTGAATGCTTCGGGAACAAATTGATTATCATTCTCTATTGGACTGCTGGGATAAGAAGTGAGTGACGGATCATGATATAGGAGGCTTTTAATTTCTCCCAGATCGGCTTCGAAATCAAGGAGACCATCATCACTTCCTGTTGGAAGTGGATTGATGTGAGTGAGTTCATCGACGAACTCCTCAAGAAGATGATCAGCATCAGAATGTGGAACTGATGCCTCAACATATTCAATGTCTCCATAAGATGTATAATCATCGCTAAAATCAGAGAAAGTCTCAAGTTGATCTTTTGGACACTCAAGAGGGGAAGTAAGATCACACATATGCCTAAGAATTCCCTGTGACTCTCCTGGGATTGGGACAAGGTTCTCAGCACTAGACTTTATGAATTCGTCCGATTCCTTTTCAGGAATAGTGCTAAGATGCTCGTCCCCCATGATAAGAGAGTGAGTGGGAACTTCGGGTGTGATAACAACAGACTGAGGGAGTTGAGAAGGACTAGCAGACATGGGTTTTATAAATTTCATTTGTTCTTCTACTAGTAATTCCATCATAGTCTTTTCTCCCTGTGATTTTTGGATTGGTGGGATTTCAACTGATGAATTTGATGAGCCTTGACAAATATCAAGGGTATCTTCATCATCACTATCGTCATCGTAATCGTAGATGATAGTTTTACGCATTCAAAATCTTACTCTAGCTGCTTCTTCTGCTTCTTCAGCTAGTATTTCTTTGTAAGACTTCGGACGAGGTTCTTCCGGAGCAGGTTTGTTAACCAAATCCTTAAGATCATTTAAAGTATTTAAAACATTTTGCAAAAGTTCTTGAGGAAATGGTTGAGGTTGTGTTTCAAAAGTTTGGTATTGTGGAGGTTGGTCGTGATAATTGTTGCTACAAGGAAAAAGATCCCTAGTTTGACAATCGGTGCTAAAATGCGGACCTCCACACTACTCACAACCGTATTGTTGTGAAGTTGGTGCATTTTGAAACGATTCGGCATTGCAATTTTGATAACACGGATTATGCTCATATGAAATGAAATTGTTTTGTGGCTCATTGCAAAAGCTCAGATTAGAATCGTAAGCGAATGAATTACCCGAACCACAAAACAAACAACTTCCATTTGAATATCATTACCACATCGTTCACACGTGCACCAACGACATGGTAGACCGAAAAGTGGCTCACCACAACCGACGCAAGGAATAAACGATTGCCTTAGAGAAGGAATCAGACCATTCAAAGAATCAACAATATAATTCGAGTGATTATCAAGTCTCGAAGAATATTTTGAAAAATCCAGAGGTGGGACAAGTGGCGTGCTCTGAGAGCTAGCAATTTCCACCACTTCTGTTATGGTCCCCGGTTTTTGTTCTTGATAAACGTGATGATCCGGCAAGTCGTTTATTTTAGTCACCGTTTTAAGCTCAGTACGTTTGCTTGATAAACTTCGAATCGTAAATCGTGAGAGGTGTGGATCGACTCTTGACGGTTTTCCATTAATAGTACGTGTTTCGGGATGTGAGGGGTGGTCGGAAGAATTTTGAGAATCATTGAAAGCATTCGGATATGCTTTGCACCATTTACAAAATCCGTCTCTAATATTACTTCCACACCGCTCACACCCACACTTGTAACAACAAAGATTGTCATCCACCGGACCTTTACAATGAAAACAGTGATAGTCGAGTGATGACATAAGAATTAAACATTAACGAGGGATGAGAAGAAAGAATTAAACGGTAAAGAGGATAAGAAGATAAGAATTAAACGTATAAGAGACGAAGATTATTTTTGGGTTTTTTCGAAAAACACATCAATTAAAACGAGACCAACTAAAAAAGACAATTGTGAACTTAAACCAATAATCACAATGTAAATGGCTTCTTTGAAAAAGGTACACCAATTCACAAGGATACAATGGCAAGTTTTAATCTTTTGTTTGGGAACTTATTAATGTTCACACCCCGAGTTGGTAGGTGTTCTGCCTTGGTTCTCGGTGGTGTGTTTTATGCTTATATTTTTTTATTTAACAAGAAAAACGGAAAATTGTTTTTGTATTTTTTTTATATGATAGATATATATACAAAAGAAAAGGAAAATATTTTTGTGTTTTATAAGTTTTTGAAAACGATAACTTCTTGACGAAGGTTCTACAAGTCACTAATCGTTGAAATCATAACGATATTGTCGCAACACAACCTCCCCGGCAGCGGCGCCATTTAGACATTGCATTTATTGAGTGCGTATCAAAAATATACAAGGTAGACGTGAGTGGAATTCACTAATCAACCTTTAGGAAAAGGAAGACTTGCGAAAACTCGTGAATACAATATATATATGTGATACCGGGTAAGTGATTACCCGAGTCGTGTCCCAACGAGGTGTGAATGGGTAATATCGTGCGAGATTCGTGATTAAAATGCTTGTAAGGAATGGTTGAGAGATTATTTGGTATTTTGGAATTACGATAAATTGCAAATAACGTACGAATAATTAAATAAACGTAACTAAAATGCAAATTCAAGCAAGGAATGAAAATAAAACATAAAATCTACTTAAAAGACTACGGGAAACATGATAGGAAATTTGGGAAATCCTAGAACGTGATCTAGAATTAAAAACGCGAAAGTTATTTAAATAAAACGTAAGTGCGCGAATTAAAATGTAAAATTATTGCTATGCTAGTCCTACGGGTACGAAATTAATTTTTCTACCTTCTAAAATGTAAAAGAAAATTTTGAAAAAAAGAAAAACATTTTTTTTACTTTTATATTTTTTATTACGAATTAATTATAAAATAAACTAAATAAAAGGATAAAAAAAATACTAAAACTAACTTTAAAATTCTGAAAAATTTATGTAAAGTAAATGATAGTAAAACTAACCTAGGAAACATAAGAAAATGGAATAAGCAGTTTGAAATAAGTAGATCTAAATTGAACTAGTTAATAAGCAAATGAGGATATCTATTTTAAATAATATAAATGAAACTTAAGCAAAAGCATTGTTAGCACAGATGGTGGGAGTATTGTGTTGTGTGTGGTGAGCCTGTCGACCAGGGTTCAATCCCTGGCAACACCAAAATTTTTTACAACTTATTATTATTATTATTATTATTATTATTATTATTATTATTATTATTATTATTATTATTATTTTCTTTTCTTTTCATATTGCAAATTGGTTCGACATCTAACAACAAGTAATTTGTTGTAAAGAAAGAATTTTTGAAAAGCTTTTGAGAGACTTAAACAGGCTACAAAAACAGTGGTGGTGATCATGAGCAAAGGTGATTTGAGATTAAGTAGCAGCTAGGCCAAAGAGGTCAAATGAGCAACTCAAATATACTAACCGACTACTCAGTTTCAAAATCATGTAAACAACATCATCACATCAACCAACCACAAGAATCAAAAGGAACACAAAAATAATCAAACGAGCATAAAGCTGCTAGTGTAAACGGATGCATACCAGCAAAATAAGGGTCCAAAGCGGGCAACTAACAGACACGATAAGTTGATCTAAGTTAGACTAAAGCTAAGGGGACCCTAAACAAAGCCATGAACCATGAAACCTACACTACTTTGCTAAAATTTAAGTGTAAGTGGGATGGTTGATGCAGATCAGCAGCCTAGGGGGCTCACTTTGAGAGCTTGCACAAGCTTTTAAAAAAATTACAAAAATAATCCAAAAATATACCTATGCTAACAAGCTGGAAAATAAGCCACAAACTAATTTTCAAGGCATTTGGCCAAGAAATGAACAAGTTAAAAATCCCTCATTGAGGGCAGTTGGACGGGCTAAAAGTGCAGGCCTGATGGGGGGGGGGGGGGTGTCTTAGCAGCCCAAAATAAGCAAGGAATTAAGCAACAAAACCTAAACTAACTTGAGATTAGTGAAACCTACAATACTGAATTTCTATAAAACCAAAACTAAGCACTAAATCCTACTCTAACCTACCTGAATCTTGGACCAAAGGGGGGCAACAAGGGCTGCAAATGGTGAAATCAAGCCAAAAGATGAGTAACTGATGTGAGGTTCAAGAGTATGCAGGCCTAAGGGGGCTAATGTAAGGCAGCAAAAAGCTAGTAAAGATAATTCCTACAAATGAAATAAAAATAGGAGCTTATAAACAAGCTAACAAGTAAGCCATATACTGATATGCAGGGCATGACAGCCTGAAACAAAGAAATAAAAATTACTACTCTAAGGATGGTTGGGACTGTGGTTGTTGGCTTATGGGGCAAAAGGAAAGAAATACAGGCTCAAGATTTAGTTGCCAAATGAACTCAAAGCTGTAAATCAAGTTCAAAAATCTAAAACCCATGCCACAAACTACTAAAATGATGAAGATAAAAAGCTAAAGCAACCTTATGTTATTCTAAAAATTAAAGCCTAAGAGGTTGTTACAACAGGGGTGCAATCCTAAACTATCAACTCATGGCCTATAAAGAAAACAAACCAATTAACCTTAAAATTAAATAATAAGCTGAGAAAGATAAGTATTATACTACTAGTTACTAGCTTAAACAGAAGTGAGAGCCTGAACCATCATCTTGCTTATAATAGATTTGAAATCAAAAAAAAATTGCCAAACACCTCTTCTGTCACAGGTTTAGGCCTTCTTTAAAAGCTACAAATACAGAGCTGAGCCAAAATTATTGAAACATAAATTACACTTAATCTGAAAACATTTAATAAGTAAGTAACAACTAATAGTAACATGGGAATAAGCAGTTTGAAAAGCTGTTGCTAAAGAAAGAAACTTAAGATTTCATTGAAATTTAGAAACGAGTACAAAAACTTCATACTAAAACATTGAAAACGAAACTAAAACCTACTATTAATTCTAAGTCCTAATTGAATTACAAAATGGGTACAACAATTTCTTTTATACTACTGATAAAAAAGAGGAAATGGTCTTCTCTCTCTTTGTCTTTTCTTTATGTGTTTCTTCTGTGAGGGGGAGAGCAAGTTGGACTAATCTTGTGCTTCTTTGGAAAAGCCTCAGCCCTTGGATGAAGACTTGGCCGTAGGATGGATTTAAGCAGGTGTGGATTGCCAAAGTGGCAATAGAGGTGGTATCATGTAAAGTGGGCTTTTGAGGAGGTGAAGGTGGAGTGTTGCAGGGAAAAGGTGATGATGTGTTTCGTTTGGCGAGCAAAAGAAGGGAGCAGGGGAAGAAGAGGGTGAAAAGGGGGCGTTGCTTGACTGGTCTAGGTTAAAAAGAGATAGGATGCGTTTTTATTAAAAACGTAAAAGTGGGGTTTTTATGGGCTGGAAACAGGTTTTGGCCAAAAGGGAGATATGGGTTTGGGTATTGGATAAGTCAAAGGTGGGTTGGTTTTGTTTGTTTGGGCTAGTAATAATAAGGGATTCGTATGGTTATAATATCAAAACACAAGGGCCAAATCTGTAATTGACTGAATTTTGAGGGACCCTTTCTGCCAACATATCAAACCTCATCCAAGGGTTGATTTTTTCCACGTTTGAATTTCCAAGGGACCATTGATGTTTAATATCCAACATGAGATATCCGGAGACCAAAATTGACAACTTTGCAAACTTGGGTGACCAAAATTGTAACTTTTCCAAAATTTTCACCCAAAGATCATTATTTGGTAGTTTTTGATTTTTAAGAACTTGGTTTGAATTTTCTTTTAAAATAAACGCGCAGGGACTAGTTTTGATAACTTTTGAAAGTTAGGGGACTGAAACTGCCAATTATTCAAACTTTGTTCGGTTTTTGTTTGTTTTCAATCATTTTGCATCTGAAACATATAAAACACGATCTTTGGGATATTTTCATTATTTTGACGCATTTCTGAGTATTTTCACGTGTTTTGGCAGTCGAAATACGATAAAAATGATGAGTATTTACACACTCATCAGAGTGAATCTTTCCATAAGCAGACAATCATAGGCAACATGATTTTGATGTTGTTGTATATATGCATATAGTTGTTCATAGTTTTTGTCTCTCAATCCTTTGTTAAGCTTAACAACAATCACAAACCTATCCCACTCGGGTGTCATGTTGTTCACAAACTTGGAATTGAGTTGAATGTTCGGCATTGTCATCTTGATGACCCTTATGTCATTACCATGTTTGTGAAATCTAACATAATAGTCAGTGATATTTTCACCCGGTTTAATCTTGAAATGCTAAAACTCATCATACAACTAAGATTCTTGATCTTCTTTAGTCGATTCAGAGCCGGCCAGAAGCATTTTAACATTGTCCCAAACAGCTTTGGCTTCAGTGTTGTGGTCGATAAGTTTGTAAATATCTTTGGGAAGCCCTTGAAGCACAATGTTAGAAGCTATGATGTCTGGATCATAACGCTTCTTCTCATTCTCATTGAGATCATTGTAAGTACGTGGTTTGTCAATTCCAAGAGTGACAGTTCCATCCTCAGTTGTAGAAGTAACATCTCTGGTAGTGCCGATCTGAAAAGGTCCTTCATCAATAGATCAAAGAATATTGACACCATTATCCTTACCCAGGCAGTGGAGTCGAATACATTGTGCCCATGATTCATAATCCGTCCTATCAAGCATAGGAGGGCGGGTATCGGACCCGGAAACTTGAATGTCATCAGAAGTGCTTGTCATGATGTTAACGTGCATGGGATTTTACAATTTTGTGATTTAACCCGAGAAATAGAATCTTTCATGGGATTTTACAAAATCAAGAAGAAACCGTGAGCTAATGATCAATTGAATGTCTAATGAATACTCGTAGGATCGGTTTAATGATTAGTGATTGTATGTAAGGAGTGGTGATTATCTGTTGAATTAGGTGAAGTGTTGCTTGGTTGTGATTTAGTTGTGATTAGGTTTGGTTGAGAAGTGATTATGTATGCTGTAGACAAATCTCAATCCACAAAAAGCACGACTTGACATAATTTTCGCAGCATAACATTTAGTTTGATTGGATAATTGGTCTTTAGTAAGGCAAACCAGAATAGCAAACCGCAATAAGCAAATCGCAAGAAAGCAAAACACAGTGTCAAAACCACAACCTGTAAAAGGGTACAAAACGCACGACTAAATCGCAGCAGTCAAACCACAACCTTCCTTGGTCAAACTGCAATTGAAAAACGACAACACCCAACACCCAAATCGCAATTCCAAATCGCAACTTTAGGCGAACCGCATAAGTTGAAGTATATCTTTTACTAATAATGTCACTTTCACCATATTTTGTCTTTTTCCCTTTTTAGTTACAAACCAAAACATAGGTCTGAACCACACCAAACTGCAACAAGTGACTTCCTTAACTAATCCAAATCGCTACTAAGAAATATTCACCGAGAAGCAAACCGCAGTCAAGAAAATCACACGAATCTTCCAAGAAAAACACCAAATCAACCGTAGGCTACCAAGAAATGACACTAGATATTGTTGTGAAAACAAAAGTATAAGATTTTACCAACTCAAACCACAAACAAGTCACAACTCATGAGTTTTTTTGTAGTTGTATTCGAACCTAAAAGAAAATAAAAACAAGATAACTAAGCCACGAATTTGTACACACAATCTAGCTAATCATAACCATGGCTCTTGATTGTAACAACCCACAAAAATTTGATCACTATCATTCCCATTACAATACCTATAGTAGGTATTTCACATGTAAATTTTTGCTTTTTATGTGCATTCATTACTTTCATGACTCTCTAGACTTGCTCACGTACCGACACAATCCAAATAACTCAACACTCACATCCTATAAACCCCTAGGTATGTCAAGCATAAGATCACAACTACACAATAATAAGTAATCTACCAATCTAACATACAAAACATATCATAAAACCCTAATAAACCCTAATTAAGCCCTTATTAGGTCTATGTGCTTACTAAACCCTATATGCTTAACTAAACTAGTTTGAAAGTGTCCAAGGCTTAAGTATGAGTTACCTTAGGAACATTAGGATACCTTAGGCACTAGTGCCACCCCTTAGAGCTTAGGTACAAGTCCCTTAAGCACAAAACCATAACTAGGTCATAACTTACTAGAATTAGGTCTAAACTATCCCAAAATTTCACCATAAGTCACCACCACTTAGTATAAGCTTCTTAAGACCTAGGATTAGTAAATAGGCACTCATGGGACCTTAAGACCTACTTGTCACCACCTATCTCCCTCGGCCTCTTAGCACCACAACCGCCCTACTAGCACCCCTACCTAAACCATAGCTCCTCCTCGTCACCACCTAGACCTTCTACACTGTGTAGATCGTTTATAGCTCATCTAGGGTTAACAATAATAAAGAAAACAATCATGTATAGCGGAATAAGTAAAACATCTTTATTATTGAACAAGGTTTTTACTTCACCATCTCTAACAACTAAACTAAAACACTAAACCCTAGGCATTTATCTTCTACGCCTAGGTTACACACACCTTTGCTAGACGTCTACATTGTGGAAGACTTGAATTAAGAAATCCTACACCCTTGATTTCTTTATATAGAGAGATATTAGGGTTTACAAAATACTACGAAGGACTAATAAATAAAACTTCTTTTGCAAGGAAGTCCTTCCCATCTTTTGTAGAATTCCTTCTTGTCATATTAAGTCCCTATTGTTTCATTCTTCTTGTTTTGTATCATCAAATAAATAAATATAATTCCCAACAATCTTCCCCTATTTGATGATGACAAAACAAACACAGTCTTGTACGAACTTCCCTAGACGAAGTAGAAAAGTTGAAATAATTAAATCTCACCATGAATGAAACAATCTTGTCTTCCCCTTAAACCATGCCATACCACTCCAACATCTCTTCGAACATCTCTTCCCCTTTTTGTTATCAACAAATAGAGAACGTATGCAAATAATGATTTTAACCACCACGAACCAATATCACAAACTTCCAATCCAAGCCTTCCAATGTTTCGAATTGCCCTCCATGAAGAACACCAAAATGCTTACTATAAATGAATCCAAAACAATAGAAACTCCAACTAGCAATAGTAATACTAATCAATAGTAGAAAGAATCAAACACTTCCCCTTGAGGGGTGCATGAACATCAAATGATTAAACACATCATAATATCGTTCCCCTGAAATTAATGTGTTAACCATCTTCATGATTCTTCAAATCTGTAGGCTCATTCTAATGATCACTTCTGAAGAAAATCAAATTTGATGAAGAAATAGAATAACCCAAACTTGTGTCTTATATCTTGTATTAACCATGTGACTCCAAACTCATACCAAGAACCAAAAATATGAGTAGACCGCAGCTTCTTGACAAAATCCTCAACTAATATGAGACACTGAGCACTACAATGTAACTCCTTAAAGTGATAGCAAATGTGACATTAAGCACCTTTAGTTTGTAGATAATATACCAATTTGCTAGATTCATCAAGTCTTTGTCACAACAATAACACACAAACAAGTTACCTCCTACTATAAGGTATAATAAGAACACGTATCCAAGAAACTCCACTTCAACTTCAAATAAGTGATAAACAATCTTCTTCGTAATCAATTCTTCGAATATGAACAAATACGAGCCTGTTAAAACCTTTAAGAACATAAAAAAGTAACCATATTGTGTGTGTGAAACTAATAACCTGTGTGTAATCTAACAAACTGCTCATAATTAACCGAGAGCCAAAGTAGAACCAATCTCATAAAAACCCATCTCGGCTTCCCCTCACTGCTCGTAAATCATGCATATATATTGAACCATAAAACACTTTACTTGTCTCGCAGCTGTACTTTGAATGAACAGTATCTTGGAACAATACTTTAGTCGAGCAACAGTACTTTAGACGAACAACAGTACATTGGAGCAGTTCCTTGTATCAGCAGTAGTATTAAAACATTGCAGCACATTGAAGCATAGCAGTACTTTGTACAATAAATGTATCAGCACTTTCAATCCGAGAGTAGTACTTTAAATATACAACAAAATATCTAAGAGTATAAACTTATGATACAGCTGCTAGGCCTTATCAATCAAACCCATAAATTATCAATAAACAAAGATCAAACCGTAACAAACTCAGTTATTGATTGTCACAACTCGTAATTTCAGGTCCTTGTTCAGATGTCGAAATTTCATTATTCATCTCGAAAGTTACTATTCATCAGTTACTATTCACCGATCACTATTCATCATTTTTTGTGTCAGTTTGAGATTCCGAGAAGCGTTCAGAAAATTTACTATTCACATGACACTATTCATTTCCAAAGAGAAACCACTATTCATGTACTTTATTCATTTCATTGTAAATTTAGTTTACGGGTAATTAAATTCGCGTAACCGGTCAGGTTAAGCTACGAATTCGAGAAATCATCAGTAGGGACACTTCATACGGTCTAGAATGGCTTACATATCATTAGAATAGCATTTGCATACTATTCCACTCGTAGGATATTTAAATTAGTACTTTTGGTATAACTCACTTTTACGTATATTTATTTCTAAATAAACGTTAACACGGGATCAATAATGTGACAAACATGTCCGACACTCCCGACTATGATTCCAATATATTTTTATATTCATTTTAATAATATAAAAATTATAATATTAATTCATCCGGTGTTTTGGAAATTTATTTAATTATTATCGTAAGTTTACAAAAATTACGACGGTTTTCGTAGAAATTAAATAATAATTATCTAAACACTCAATATTTATACCCAACATATTTTTACTATTTTTACGACTTTATTATGTCCCGGTTAACTCCGTTAAAATTTATTTCTAGTTAACTCGGTACCCGGTATCCTCTAAAACCAAAATATCTAACTTAACTTACACAATAATACATAAAATCTCATCTTTTTCTTCCTACCCCATCTTGCCGCCCCCCCCCCCCCTCCTTACCAATCATCTTACAAGATTGAAATTTCAACCAACTCATAAATACTTGTCATAATGTTGTCTAAACTAAAATATATATAACGTATAACTATACATTTTCATCTCATTTCATCAAAAACAACTAGAAACTTTTATTCCCTTTTCTCTCTTCCTTTGGATCGGCCAAGAACACAAGACCAAGAAGAAACCATAAAAATTTCAAGATCTAGTATTTTTCAAGTTTCATTAGTTACCTATTTTAAGGTTTTGAAATAAAAACCTTTAGGTTAATTAGGTTTTCATCTCCAAAACTCTCAAATCTTTCAAGTAAGTGTATGAAACTTATTTTTATAATTTTACCAAGTTTTTATAATGTTCATATGATATATATACAAGATCTACATGCATATGTTAGTTATACCACTCCATTTTATACATATCTAACTTTTGAGCCCTAGAAATAGATTATAGTTAGATCCTTATTAGATCCACTTGATTTATGATGTTTAGGAACCCATGACACCCTGAGAAGGTGTATGGTAGGATTAGACTAGTTTTGTGGTGATTGGAAGTGATCTGGTTGAAGTTGGAACTAGATCGGAACCCTAGAAATGGTTTTTGAAACAATACATATACCTACTGTCCATATTTTTAAAACGTGGGAAACTCAGTAGGTGATGGGAAATTTTTGACCAAAGATTTAGAAAATACTTTCAAAAATGAAGCCGTGGGCGAAAGAACGGATTAAAACGAGCTTATAACAAAAGAGTTATGATTTTTGCAAGTTTATTGACGAAAACTATTTTTCTGAAAATTACATGCTGTTGGACGATTTTCAACGAACAAATAGAGGCGTTAGACATAACCTAGAGGAGCCGAGCTATCGAAAATATATTAATACATACTAAGACGAATCCGTGGATATAAAGAACGAGGAAAATGAACTTAAAACGACCAAGTTATACACGTTTTAAAATCGTCAAAACTATATATATAATTAGTCACTAGTATAAATAATATAACTACGTACTAAATGCTATATTTTCTAGATTTCTTATTCAAGAATTTTATTCTTAACTAACGAAGTACGTACGACCCGAGGTTTATTTATGCGACTACTAGACGTTATTTTAAGGTTTTCAAAACGAGGAATATAACACTAACATTTTATATACGATATATTACGACAAGTTTCTATAAGTCTAGTTGGACATATTTTTCCTAAGTATGGAAAATACTTTACTTTGACAATAACTAGTATTTTCAAGTTACGAGTGGTATAGGTATCATGTGCATGTACATTCATTTCATCACGGCATGATCTAAAGTAGATCGTTATTATTCATATTAGGTTGTGGCTAGTTTTCGCGCCTTATTGTCCTAATTATTTCATCACATTGTACTATCACTTCAGGTGAGCTTTCATAGCCCCGTTTTCAATTACATATTTGATTTCAAATCCCACGGGAGAGAATACATTGCATTACTTATTTTTCTGTACATGCCAAAGTATTAAATTCCTTACATTGCTTAAGTTGCCTTATTACAACGTCATGACAAGTCCCCTTTATTATCATGGACCGTTAATTAATCTACAAGCGAGAGTGAGTGAATAGATCTATTGAGGGTGACTCCTCCATTCGTGTTTGGGTTGCTCCAACGGGTACGAATGCATTTCATATCTAATATATTTAGAGTGTCTGGTAAACATTCATTTGGAGCCAAGTAACGTCTAGCTTCGGGGTCATGAGCTTAAGAGCCAATGTATAACTTTTGACATTTTGTCGTTTTACTTTATACTTGTGGCCAATGTACATACGATTTAACTTACAAACCTATGGAATTCACCAACATTCGTGTTGACGTTTTAGCAATGTATTTTCAGGTTATTAAGGTATCTCCTGCTTGCATGCATTTGGACCTTCATGGAGTCGCGGAGTCGACGCGTCTCATATATATATATTTCCTGCACTTATGAAACATTTGATCTGGATTGAACTTGTTTTTCTTAAACTTGCAACACCTTTTTGGGACCTATGTTTTGTAAACTCTAAATGTTTTAATGATCAAACGATGTATTTTCCCAAACGACACTTTAGGTCGTTCAATGTAACTGTAATTGTGGTGCTATGACAGTCACCCCCATGTATTCCATTCCGCTGCCATTCAGGTATTTTGGGGGTGTGACAGATTGGTATCAGAGCTAAGGTTATAGCGAATTAGGATGTATCATGGACCCTAGACTATAACCACATCATCATAGCATCACATCATTTCATTATAGGTGCATATTCATTATACATGTTGTTTCATGCACACATTGTGCGAGTTATTTATACCCATACTCATATATATATATATATATATATATATATATATATATATATATATATATATATATATATATATATATATATATATATATATATATATATATATATATATATATATATATGATTATGTTGACCTGGTTCACAAGTGACATGTCTTCAGATACCCACCCTGTAATCCTTTCGTCGGATTCCGACATTGAAGATGCCTTGTCATCTTCCACTACCATTGTACTACCAGTTATACTTACGCCGCCATTAGCACCATTGAATTGTTATAGGAACAAGGTTTTCCTAACATCCAGCCCATACATAGAATGCCGTTTGGTAGATTATTCAGACTTAATTTTAATGGACCTATTAGGATGCTTATCGCAAGGAAGATAGTATGTTTTCTTTCCTTCACTGGTAGGACGCTTACTACTTAGGTACTACCACCACCATCAGCTACTTATTACACTATTGTTTGTCCCATAGTGCGTACTTCAGTTTTACCACTTAGATGTCGCGGGATAGCGCGAAAGAGGGTAGTATTCCATTCACTATTATCACCATCGTCTCCTAACTCACCACTAGGATCTCATCGTCAGCAACTTTGTTCTCATCATCTAAAGCACCACCAACACCATCACATCTCAAAGACCCTACACCCATATATGACAGGCCGGTTAAGAAGCAACCACTATTTGACATACCAATACCATCTACCATACGTTACACCACCTTATAGGTTTGAGGTTGGTGAGAGTTTGAGAGCCTCTACTGCTTGACAGCCTACTACTCTTCATCGTTAGACGATGATCTCTAATTATTTGACATTACCCACGAGTGTTTGGACGATACACTCTGAATAATACCACAAGCCTCACAAACACAATAAGAATTGCAACAAATCGCCCAAAGGTGGCATCTATCACAAGGACTCTGTATTATCTTAGATATGATTGACTCATACCTCCATAACACAATAAACCAACAAGATGCTTTGAACGGTATTATACCATAATAATGGAACTCATCACAACTCTCCCTTCATTATCAAGTTTGATTACACCACATTCTAAGTCGATGATTGCATCATTAGTCACTCTAGCAACACTCTACCGACCAAGGTGGTCATATTAGTAGATTTGACATGTAATTACAACTTTGGGAGGATGCAAGTAAGACAATAGGATAAATAAAGACGAAGATGTCTTTACGATTAAATGGTCATGTTGACCAAGATAAGAGTGACTGCCCTAGTTTTCGTGTTTCGGAGATAATAACAATTCAAGTAAGTCAAAGTCAAATTAAATTTTAGCACAAACAAAAAGATTTCTTGCAAACCTTACGAAGTACGACAAATTATTGATTTTCAATGGTTGGATTTTAAACTCATTTTTGTTTAAGCAACAAACTTCTTGAACTCCCTTTTTCCAAAGACATATATATATATATAAGATATTGTTTTTATCAAAATACAAAATATTTCGTAGTCACATCTTTTACATAACTATATTCATTACAAACTCCAAATAAAGTCACTACAAGATACATTTATGACCAAATTTCACAATGTTCCACTCAAATAAATGTTGTTAATTTTAGAAACCATATCTCCAAAAAGGAACACGCATAACTCATGAACAAATCTCGAAAGCAACCACTATACCTACTTGCTATTTGACCTTAGATGCGAAAGAAACCCCTCTACCAGAGATTGCCAATGTTGATACACCATGCCTTAACACCAATACTTCAAATTACGACCTTTTTCGCTCATTCCATATTATAAGACCCTCACGCTAGTATAAGTTCGTTGGATTAAAAGATCAAGGTACAATTACTCAACAAAATTTATATTCGTTTCGGAGACCGATATAGCTTAGTCACATTGGGACAAGACCTCATTTTCATGATAGGATATCGAGAAGTTCCACCTGACCATAAGACATTTAGCTTGCATTCATGGCAAATCAAAACATCATTCGATGTGGTATCTACTTGACTCAGCTCACCCGTACAACAATTTCCATTCTTTATACATTTTAGTCATGCCTAGAGGGATTACACATTTGAACCTGCAAATTTTACCTAGTATAAATTCTCTAATACTTCAAATCATTGGCACCAAATTTCTGCCCTATATCCTTTCATACATAGACTATCCTTTTCAATTGACTGTAGATGCCTTAACGACACGTTCATCCTTCACGCTCTCAATATCACTACCATATTCTCGACCACTTCATAATCATAAACCACTGCCCTGTTATGAACTAAGATGCTTACATTCTTTAAATAAGTGGATTAGTAGACTATTACCATTCCATAAGATTCACCCATGTATCCAATAAACCATTCAACGAATTTTACTTCAAGCTATTTTACTACCATACGGGGAAATTGTTTTACGGAATTTTTGAAAGAAACTATTTTATTACCACCCTATAAATTGATTTTTCCGATTTTGCACCAAGTATTTACTATTATTACGCGAAACAATTTTCATGTTACTTGAAAGGAAATGACTAGAATACCATTTTTCAAAACAAAACGTCGAACAACATCTAAAACTTTTGAGAAAAATAATGCTATTTTGGCTAACTCAAGCATTGCATCATTAGTCCTCAATTATACATAGCCTGATCACCTATGTATAATTCAGGAAGGATTATGCTATGAAGAAAAAAAAATAATAAAAAAAATACTTTTTTTTAGGGATTGCTAATAACAATCTTCATTCCAAAGCGTTGTAAACAAATAAACTTTTTCATAAACAGCTCTTTTTGACAAACCCTCCCTGGATAATTACCCCACCTGTCACTTACTCGGCCATTAAGTTGGATTTTTCCATCGATTTCCCTAGGAGAGACTTCCCATATCAATTACTAGGAGGATTCCTCGATACAAGAAAAACAATGAAAGGATTACATAACTACTAACCTAGACTAGGAGTATACAGTAAGACAATTTATAACTCAACAACAATTCTAAGATACCACGAGACCATCCGAACCACCATCTCCGACCTAGTTGTCCAGCTCTATCATTCAAAAGTACTAGCTAGATTGAGTTGCAGGATCAAACACACTGTGAAGGTGAGCTAAGCAACACTTTAGAGATTCTAGGCCCAGGCATATCTCCTCAGCTTCATGTGGAAATGAAATAGACATTCATCGACATAGTATCAATTGACACTTCCATTTTGCCAACGTGATGACAATTTCAACGATAAACCATTTCAGGACTTAAGTTTGTTGAATACCTAGGCTTGTAGTTTTGCCAGATAATCCCTAATAGGCATCTTCCAATATCAGGAACCGAATGTTAGACATCTATGCATTTATGCGAACATTTCCTATCCTACTATTTTATCCTTGTTAGTATTTTTACTTTTAAATGAAGTTGATTTCAAAATTGTACTTATACAAATCCCATATCTCGTAGAAAATAATTTTGAATTGCCTATTTTGAACAAATACGATCCTTTTTAGCCAATATTTAGCAGAACCATTGTACAATGAGAAATATTTAAACATCAAACTTTGGTAAACAGTCCTACTCACAACATGTTTGAAAACCGCGTCACATGTCATAACTATTGAATTTTGAATCATCAAGAAAGATATTATTTAGTAGACCATTTGTTCCATTTTCTAAATTCGTTTATTCAGAAAAAGATTTCGACCAAAAACTCAAAATCGTGAGATAAATTTTGAAGACAAATCACCATACTACCTCGCTTATGCATTTAGGGCTTTGAGATTTGACAATGAGGTCGATTACAAATGTCAGCAATGGGGACCAAGCACAATGGGCAAAGAAAGACACATGTCGTAGCATCATTTAGACCAAAACACAAGGAATCAAAAATTGTTATCCTTATTCTACCTTCTCCGTATAACGCCCTTTTCGAAAAGTATAACATTGTAGAATTAGCCACCAGATTCATTGTAACCGTTTCAGTTATTCCTGATAAAGGTGATCGAATCACCTCAGACTTCTAGCAATCATTTTAAGATTTCCTTCGGAACCCCATTTAGATGTAAACACTGCCTATCATCCTCAGACCAATGGTCAGATCGAGAGGACAATTCAAACATAGGAATGATATGCTCAGAGAGTGAGCGATTGACTCTAGAAATGGTTGGACTAACCATTTATCATAAATCAGATTCGTTTGCAATGATAGTTATCGCATGAGCGTAGAGACTACACTATTTGAGGCACTTTAGGGTCGAAGTACCACTTACCAATTTACGGACCGAAATTGGAAAGCTAAATTCAGCGGTCTAGAACTAAACTATGGAACAACAAAGGAAATTTCACAAGTCAAGAACCAGCTACAAGCAATGAGAAACTGGTAGAAGTAGGGTTGGTACATGACGCACATCATGCGGATTGGGTATCCCGGAACAGAAAACCATCTAGATTCAAGTGGGAGAACGAACTAAGTTGAAAGCTTTGCCTTGGAGAGGCATGATACGAATTTGGTAACACGAGAGATTGAACCTCTGGTATATTGGATCATTTAAGATTCATTTTAGAATCGACCAGCTGACACATAAAATTTGAGTTCTGACAGAGTTCAACAACATATATTACTCATATTACATTGTAAACCTCAAGAAGCGCTGATCATCTATTGACGGACCGAACGCGGAAAAAGCCAAACTCACTATTTTTGTAAGCACTAACGAAATAACTAGGAACTTCCTACAAACCAAGAATCAGTTACAAGTCGATAAGTTGTAAACCCTTAGAATTTCAAGTTGGTGGTAGGGTCACGATAAAAGTTCTGTCTAGGAAAGGTATGATACCATTGAGAAAAATCTGGGAAGTTAAATTCGATGTACACTGGACCATTAATATTTCAGACAGAGTAGGCCAGTAACCCTCAGACTTGAGCCTTGTTGGAAAGTAGCAGGATTACATAAACATGTTTCACAATTTCAAATCCCGAAAAATGACTTTCAGATTAATGACTCATAATTCCAATTGGAAGGAATCCAACCCAATGACGAACCTAAACCTGGTAGGAGAACCAGTAGAAATCATGGATCGTGAGGTCGAACGGTTGAAGCAAAGTCGAATTTCTATCGTGAAAGTTCGCTAGAATTCTCGAAGAGGTCCCGAATTTACTTAGGAACAGGAAGACCAAATGCAACTCAAGTATCCCCGTCTTTTTACCGAATATACTTCAGAGACCAACCAAAACTAAACCTCGGGACGAAGTTCCTTTTAGAGGGGAAGACTGTCACAACTCGTAATTTCAGGTCCTTGTTCAGATGTCGAAATTTCATTATTCATCTCGAAAAGTTACTATTCATCAGTTACTATTCACCGATCACTATTCATCATTTCACTATTCACCATTTTTGGTGTCAGTTTGAGATTCCGAGAAGCGTTCAGAAAATTTACTATTCACATGACACTATTCATTTCCGAAGAGAAACCACTATTCATGTACTTTATTTATTTCATCGTAAATTTAGTTTACGGGTAATTAAATTTGTGTAACCGGTCAGGTTAAGCTGCGAATTCGAGAAATCATCAGTAGGGACACTTCATACGGTCTAGAAATGGCTTACATATCATTACAATAGCATTTGCATACTATTCCACTCGTAGGATATTTAAATTAGTACTTTTGGTATAATTCACTTTTACGTATATTTATTTCTAAATAAACGTTAACACGGGATCAATAATGTGACAAACACGTCCGACACTCCCGACTATGATTCCAATATATTTTTATATTCATTTTAATAATATAAAAATTATAATATTAATTCATCCGGTGTTTTGGAAATTTATTTAATTATTATCGTAAGTTTACTAAAATTACGACGGTTTTCGTAGAAATTAAATAATAATTATCTAAACACTCAATATTTAAACCCAACATATTTTTACAAATTTTACGACTTTATTATGTCCCGGTTAACTCCGTTAACATTTATTTCTAGTTAACTCGGTACCCGGTATACTCTAAAACCAAAATATCTAACTTAACTTAGACAATAATACATAAAATCTCATCCTTTTCTTCCTACCCCATCTTGCCGCCCCCTCCCCCCCCCCCCCCCTCCTTACCAATCATCTTACAAGATTGAAATTTCTACCAACTCATAAATACTTGTCATAATGTTGTCTAAACTAAAATATATATAACATATAACTATACATTTTCATATCATTTCATCAAAAACAACTAGAAACTTTTATTCCCTTTTCTCTCTTCCTTTGGATTGGCCAAGAACACAAGACCAAGAAGAAACCATAAAAATTTCAAGATCTAGTATTTTTCAAGTTTCATTAGTTACCTATTTTAAGGTTTTGAAATAAAAACCTTTAGGTTAATTAGGTTTTCATCTCCAAAACTCTCAAATCTTTCAAGTAAGTGTATGAAACTTATTTTTATAATTTTACCAAGTTTTAATAATGTTCATATGATATATATACAAGATCTACATGCATATGTTAGTTATACCACTCCATTTTATACATATCTAACTTTTGAGCCCTAGAAATAGATTATAGTTAGATCCTTGTTAGATTCACTTGATTTATGATGTTTAGGAACCCATGACACCCTGAGAAGGTGTATGGTAGGATTAGACTAGTTTTGTGGTGATTGGAAGTGATTTGGTTGAAATTGGAACTAGATTTGAACCCTAGAAATGGTTTTTGAAACAATACATATACCTACTGTCCATATTTTTAAAACGTGGGAAACTCAGTAGGTGATGGGAAATTTTTGACCAAAGATTTAGAAAATACTTTCAAAAACGAAGCCGTGGGCGAAAGAACAGATTAAAACGAGCTTATAACGAAAGAGTTATGATTTTTGCAAGTTTATTGACGAAAACTATTTTTCTGAAAATTACATGTTGTTGGACGATTTTCAACGGACAAATAGAGGCGTTAGACGTAACCTAGAGGAGCCGAGATATCGAAAATATATTAATACATACTAAGACGAATCCGTGGATATAAAGAACCAGGAAAATGAACTTAAAACGACCAAGTTAGACACGTTTTAAAATCGTCAAAACTATATATATAATTAGTCACTACTAGAAATAATATAACTACGTACTAAATGCTATATTTTCTAGATTTCTTATTCAAGAATTTTATTCTTAACTAACGAAGTACGTACGACCCGAGGTTTATTTATGCGACTACTAGACGTTATTTTAAGGTTTTCAAAACGAGGAATATAACACTAACATTTTATATACGATATATTACGACAAGTTTCTATAAGTCTAGTTGGACTTATTTTTCCTAAGTATGGAAAATACTTTACTTTGACAATAACTAGTATTTTCAAGTTACGAGTGGTATAGGTATCATGTGCATGTACATTCATTTCATCATGGCATGATCTAAAGTAGATCGTTATTACTCATATTAGGTTGCGGCTAGTGTTCGCGCCTTGTTGTCTTGATTATTTCATCACATTGTACTATCACTTCAGGTGAGTTTTCATAGCCCCGTTTTCAATTATATATTTGATTTCAAATCCCACAGGGGAGAATACATTGCATTACTTATTTTTCTGTACATGCCAAAGTATTAAATTCCTTACATTGCTTAAGTTGCCTTATTACCACGTCATGACAAGTCCCCTTTATTATCATGGACCGCTAATTAATCTACAAGCGAGAGTGAGTGAATAGATCTATTGAGGGTGACTCCTCCATTCGTGTTTGGGTTGCTCCAACGGGTACGAATACATTTCATGTCTAATATATTTAGAGTGTCTGGTAAACACTCATTTGGGGCCAAGTAACGTCTAGCTTCAGGGTCATGAGCTTAAGAGCCAATGTATTACTTTCGACATTTTGTCGGTTTACTTTATTCTTGTGGCCAATGTACATACAATTTAACTTACAAACCTATGGAATTCACCAACATTCGTGTTGACGTTTTAGCAATGTATTTTCAGGTTATTAAGGTAGCTCCTGCTTGCATGCATTTGGACCTTCATGGAGTCGCGGAGTCGACGCGTCTCATATATATATATTTCCTGCACTTATGAAACATTTGATTTGGATTGAACTTGTTTTTCTTAAACTTGCAACACCTTTTTGGGACCTATGTTTTGTAAACTCTGAATGTTTTAATGATCAAACGATGTATTTTCCCAAACGACACTTTAGGTCGTTCAATGTAACTGTAACTGTGGTGCTATGACAGTCACCCCCATGTATTCCATTCCGCTGCCATTCATGTATTTTGGGGGTGTGACATTGATGAACCCAACTGTCAAACTCCAACAATACCTTTGTGAAACGTAGCAGTATTGATTCCGAGCCCTTTCACAAATACTGATCCATTCCTGTATCACACTTATACTAAACGATAGCAGCAACTTCATTTACCCGAAAAATTCAGCCATCACGTGATTACCTAATTCAATCATATAAACACATTAATGGTATGAGGATACCAATTCTTGTATCACTTTCTTGGCGCCACATTCAATCACCAATAAGATCTTGTACCATCAACGACAATCTAATAAAGAATTATACGAAATCCACTTGATAAGCCTTTTAATATTCGATAGAAACCAAAGTGAATATTAATGCTATCATTAATGCTTTTCACCGTCCCATGATAAAGATTAAATAACCAATTAATAACCTTAACGTAGTACATGGTTATCTCGACATACCATGCATTAAACGTCAAACAGAATTAAGTGTGAGGTGAATTAGAATCAACCAATTATAATAAAGATAATGAGATACCCATGATCATACAACGTCCTATAGCCTTGCTTACTCAACCCGCCTCCTTGACACCTATACACCCGTTTCACTCTTACCGCCTCTACGCACCTTATAAATACCCCATCCACCCTCCATTCTTCTTTACACCATTTCTCTCCTTTACCTTACATTAGTTCAGTAGTATTGAGTCCCTTGGAGTCCTTGAAGTCAAGTAACGAAGCCTTGGTAGTGTTGAGTTGTGGTTTTGGCCGAGAGAAACCCTAAAACCCTCGTTACCCTTCCCACGACCTAGGTAAGCCTTAACTTCGAATCTATTAGCTTTAGAATAGACCTAGGACTCTTAGAATATGCCTTAGAACACTTACCTAAGCCTTGATCACTAGTACTAGCTCGTTTTCTTTTTAAAACCCTAAATAGAGTCAAATTGCCTTTAACATGCTATCAGCCCTTTTCATAAGCTATAATCTGATTTAGGTAACTTAGATAAGATAATATTAGTTAAACATAAGCTAGGAAACTTAGTTGTTACATAAAAATATAGTTTACTTGAATATAGGACTAGTTTTGCAAAACATTACATGCATAGGGGTATATATCATAAATTCCTAAAACTATAAAGTCTATGGATTGTTTTTTGACATTTCCTAGAAGTTATTAGTGCAAGGACTCATTTTGCAAAGTTTTGAAACCTTATGATAGAAATTAAAATAAATTATAAACTAAAAAGGACTAGTTATGAAAATATTATAAAGTTAAGGGTAAAAAATGAAAGTTAGTACAGTTTAAGGGTTATTTCTGTCATTTTTTCAAAATATAAAAGTTTACGGACTAATTCGGTCAAGTATAGATAGTTATAAGTATAAATAATATAAGTATAATAAAGTATAGGGTAGAAAGTGTAAATATATAAACTATAAGGGTACAAAGTGAAAATATTATATAAATATAAAACTTAATTAAAGTTAGAAGCATGACACAATACTAGAGAGCTTCATGTGAGGAGTACCATGTATATATTTCGTTTTGACAAGTTTGCTGGGTTTACGAATTAAAGTGCCCTAGCTCCTCAAACAATTATTGCATGTACTTCTGAATTATGATGGCCCGAACGGTATTATGTTATAACTAAAGTTAATAACAATATAGCTCAATAGTAGGGAGCTTCACGTGAGGAGTATTAACTTCTGAATTATGATGGCCCGAACGGTATTATGTTGATAACATAATACAATAGTACGGAGCTTCATGTGAGTAGTCATATACTTCTGGATTGTGATGGCCCGAACGGTGTTATGTTATATCTAAAACATTAATGAACCTAAGAATGATTACTTAAGCAACTTAAACAAGATAACTAAAGCTTGACATACATCCAAACCTACAACATACTAGGATACGTGAGTAAGGCAGTCTAGTTCTCGAGTCAATTTTTGCATCAATTAGATTTCCCTAAGCCCAGGTGAGTTCATCGCCTCATACTCTGTTTAAAGTTTCACTCTAAATGCTTTACAAACCCTGTGAGGGGGATACATGCTACTTGCTTTACTTTAAACCGAATACAAGTCTTTTTATTTGGTTGTTGCATGAGTAAACTAACTGCCACAACTACATAACTAAAATTCATGAATCTAATCGTTTGGGATATTTTACCCACCACTACATAACTAAAATTCATAGATCTATTGGAGTTTGACAACTCCCGTTGGTATTAACATCTCTCTGGATGGTACCAATGAAGGATTAACTTTGGGATGTTATCCTTCCCATCCCCTCATGGTCGGGTGTGCAGCCCCCATGACCCGGATTATTAACGTGTGGTTCATGAGCTTAGTGCAACACACCCCACTCTTGATAATTCTGCATGCATCACAATTATCGCACACACAAAATATTTTCCCACATGGGTGTAACAATGGAACCCAGGGAACTAGTATTCACTAACACTTAAACCTATGACTCTCACTCAACACCTAGTGTTGACTTTTAAGCATGTATTCTAGGTATATTACATTAACGGAGATATGGCAAAAGCAGGCACTGAACTCGGAGGACTTTCAAACTGGTTATCATTCAAACATAACTTAACACCTGGACTTTGAGACCTCATCAAAAGTACAAATATATCTTTTACTAATAAAACTGTGATAACTAAATGAATGATAACTAAATTTCTAAAAACGTCTCTTTTTGAGTCGTTTTCTATTACTGTAACTACGATTTTATGAAGTAATACCCCAAACACTTAATCCGCTGTGATATGTGAAAAATGGGGGTGTTACAAATTGGCATCAGAGCTTCATTTGTAGAGAACAAGGTCAAAACCTAAACTACAACTATTTTTCCTAAACCCGAGAAAGTCTTGAGTACCCCTTCCATTCTTCGTAACTATACGTGATAAGGTTAGTATAATAATTGCCTGCTTAACTGCTAAAGGATTTACGGTATTTTTACTATTATATAGAAATGTCTACTCCCCGCTATTCTACCCCGTCTCATCTAGTTTACATCCGGAGAATGATCTTCCATCTCTGAATGTACTATATTATTCCCCTAAACCATATTTTCCCAATCACTTAGAAGACTTTAGGAATAGTTTAGATACCCCTTCACCCTTAGGTTATACACCTTTCTTAGATAACCCACATTTAAAACACTTAAGAGATTTATATGCTAAGGCATCACCTGTTCATCCCTCAACCCTATTTTACACCGACCATTCCCTATACCTAGATTAGAACCCGATGGTTTCTTTCTTTCTAGAGAACCATGTATACCTAGAAACCCTATCCCTACCTATACCCCTAGATATGAAAATAGGCAACCCTACGCTTTAGGACCTACACCTTACTTAGTAAACCCTCCCATTTCATCTTGGAAAGATGAATTTGGAGAAAACCCCACTAGGAAAACTTTAGAAAATGAGGAAAATCAGTTAGGGGAAATTTTAAATAATTTAGATGAAATTTTCCTTGACCTTCTTGAGAAGATAGAAAAAGGTCATGATAATAACTTAGGTAATCAACCTGACTATATTAGTTTAAGAAATACCTTACAAGAAAACCGTTTTAAAGTAGCTAAAATACAAAAAAACCAAATGAAACACTACCATAAAATAACCTTTGCCCGCTTTAGGATTTGTACTTTAGAAAAGATAAAAGATGATGATGAGGAAAATCATCAATCAAACCTAGAAAACACAAACTCTTGGAATTAGGAAAAACCTTATAAACCCCTAAGTAATATGCCTTTTATACCCTTAAGAGTCATACCCTAGAATAATTAGCGCCTATAAGATATGTAAGATAGGAAATAAATAAAATAAGTTAAGTTTTAGGTAAACTAGATTTAAATATGCCTCTCCCATATTACCCTAGGTCATGCCTAACCTAATAGTAACCCTTAGGAGAATAGATATAACCCATACAACATAACAAGTTAGGTACTTGTTATAACCTACCCCGAACCCTTACCCCTTGGAATTTTGGAAAACTACCTTGATGCCTTAGATACATAAATTCTCTAAACTGTTTTAAACTCCCCTCGTACTTCCTCTTTTCCTAAAACCCAATCCCTTCAAACACTCTCCCTTATAAATGGTGAGAATTCTTATTCTACACCATAAATATCTGAATTCTTTCTCCTCTGATCTCTAAATCCTCACTACTTCCTTAGCTTTCTTAAGCTATCTTCTTCCTAGTTAGAGAATCTACCCCTAAATATACCATATGCAAATATATGATAAGCATATTCCTATCCTTTCCCTCTTTATTTACTTAGATTACTATGATTTTCCTGAATCAGTTTTCCCAATCCCCTTAGTAAAACCCAAACCATATTTAGGATTCCCGTACTTGAGCATAGAAATAACATTAGGATATTCCTAGAAAACGTAAGCATAAGTATAGAATACCTTAGATCACTAAGATAGGCTATCTAAGAAACCCTTGAGGAAATAGAAAAATAAGGTTAGGAATCTTTAAGGTTTTATAGGTTAAAAACCAAAATCCCTACCCCAATAGATAGAAAAAAAATTAAATTAGGAAGACATCTCTATAAGATAGGATATACCCTAAGAATTCATTAGAACTAGAACATAGATTAGATATAAGGAATATTAAAAAAAATAATAAAAAAATAATTAAATAGTAAAACCTCTACCTTAAGCCATTAAACCCCTAGTTTAGGATAAACACACTAGCAAAGCTTCTACCATATAGGAATAAGTCGTTTTAGGATAAAATTGCCCCTACCTAGTCCCTTAGGATACCCACATATATATTTGAGGATATTAGATTACATATGTTAGGAATACAAATATTCCTATAAAAGTCTCGGTCACCTAATTATTGTAATAGCATTGAGATAGCTTGTTGTTAGTTTATATATTAGCTAGTTAGTATTAGTTTAAGTAACATCGTGGAGAAAGGACGGGTTTTTACCCACTGTATGCCTGATCCACAGCCCGGGTGTGGGCGTTTGTAGCTTAGTATAAATACCCCTCTCGAGAGGGTTGGAGCTTCCATTTCAATTAATCTAATCTTCCACATTTTCTCACTTTCTCTCTCTAGGAATTCCTCCCAAGTCTTCTTTCTCTCTCTCTATTTTTCTTCCATAATTCTACTATCTAAAACACAAGACCATGTATGTTATGATTATTGATATTGTACAATTGGTATCAAGAGCCATGGTTCTATACTAGAATTCATGGTATGCTCAAATTTATAGCTTGGTTTTGTGTCTTTAGATGGTTCGAATTAATTTGGTGGTTTTTACACTAGTGTGATCTCGTTAGGTGTTGTTCTTGATTGTTTACTTGTACTTTCGTATCTAGTAGTGTTGTAGGCATCGTGTGTAACTCTTGGTTAAGTAACATCATCACTTTCGTGGAGTTTGGAGGTAATTCGTGTGATATTTCATACTAGCGAGTTGATAATTCTTAGTAGAGGGTTGACAGGTTTGGTTAGAGAGTTGAGGCAGAGATTTGGCATTTTGCTATTTCTGGATATAAAGCCAAATCTCTAGACAGTGATGTTTCTGTCCTATTATTCCAGCGAGTTGATATACTCTAGCGAGTTGATCAGAATCTGGTAGCGAGTTGGTCAGTTTTGGTAGCGAGTTGGTGTTAAAAGGCTAGCGAGTTGCCTAGTTTTCTATTTTGGGATATAAAGACAAATCTCTAAGACAACGACATATTTGTCTCATTGGTTTAGCGAGTTGGCATTCTAGAGAGTTGGCTTTCAGCGAGTTGTCATTCTAGAGAGTTGCCATTCTAGAGAGTTGGCTTTCAGCGAGTTGCCATTCTAGAGAGTTGCTATTCTAGAGAGTTGCCATTCTAGAGAGTTGCCATTCTAGAGAGTTGGCTTTTAGCAAGTTGCCATTCTAGAGAGTTGCTCATTTAGCGAGTTGGTGTTCAGCGAGTTGACCAAAGTTGACCTTTTACGTCGAAACTTCGATTGGCCATAACTTTTGAACCGTAACTCAGTTTTCAGCGAATTAGCTGTCAAAACGTCCGGAACAGGCTGAATATTGTAAGGTTTCACCACGAAGTTGTGAAACAAATTTTTCGAGGCCCAAATCATCTCCGGAGTGAAGTTATCGAGGTTTTAAGTTCTTAGACCAAAATTTCACCGTAACAACTTGCATCAACCGAACCAAATCACACTGCTGGTTGATAACTCACTGCTAGCTGATCAAGTTGTTGTGAGTTGATTATACGCTACGACTTGAATAGTTCTGTTACTTGAGAATTGTTGCGATTTGAGTAAATGCAACCTGTCCAATTACAATCTGACGTTGCGAGTTAATTCCTGCAATTTGACTAATTGTGATCTGACTTGGTATGATTTGACTCGTTGTAACTTGACTTGGATAACTTACTGTACCTTGCAAAGTTTATCATCTCACACTCAACCAGTTAAGTACTCAACATCTTTTCACGGTTTCTTCTTGATTTTGTAAAATCCCGAGAAAAAATCTATTTCTCGGTTTAAATCATAGAAGTGTAAAATCCCGTGCATGTCCACATCATATCAAATTCTTCAGATTCAGTCATACCTGAGATACTCAAATTGTACGACATGATCGATGAACATAAGACTTCCAACCCTTCACAACATATTAACGTGTTTGAGTCTGATAATGCTGGAATGGAATCATCGTGCTCAAAGTCTCAAGAGAAAGAACTTCATCAGCCGCAAAAATTGCCCGATAATGCAAAGGAAAGGTGCATTGAATGTTTTCAACTACTTCACTCACATCTCAAGGTTCTCTTTGAATGACCTGGATACTTAACAGGATACGAATGCGCATTCGCTTATGAACGTGCTTTCACATCACTCTTTGGTCAAGATGTTCAGACCTTCATTGTCAAAATGACTCAGTATTTAGACCAACTTGAACAACAACTTGACAAAGGAAATTTTTCTGAAGAAAGATCCATGGCTGCCTTTTGTGTGATCAACAACCAACTCCAAACGTTCATTGATTCACAATTCACTGAGAATCAAATGACTAATAAGTATTTTACTAATTACACTGGAATTGAAGTTGATGCGTTCATAGAAACACTACTCCAACTCTTGAGTAATGCTGTGAAGTACATTGATGAAAGAGCACAACACAAACGAATGTATGACATCATGATGAATGAACAACTAATCCTATCAAGGGAAATGAAGGTTGATTCGAGTAAAGCATTGGATGCTAGTTCAGTTGTCACAGAATGCAGTGGGACAAAGTTAGATATGCATGATACAAGCAACAGTTCCGTGATTCACATCACACATGGCGTGGATGCAGATATCAGACCAGTAAATGACCATGTGCCATTTGCTGAGGTACATTTAACTGTTCAACATAATGTCCCTACTAGTGAACGAAAACATACTGATCAATCTGAACCTGTTTATGACACATATCTGTTGGAAAAGTTTGATAGCAATACCACTCCTGATTCAACAAATATGAGTCATAAGGAGGGAGAAATTGACCAGGATGTTGAACATGATCGAGTTAAATGTTCTTTGCTTAAGGCTGAGTTTTTCAAAACAAATAATATGGTTGAAAAAGAAATTTATGATGAACTTTCTAAGAAATTCCTACAACTTGAAAAACATTGTATTTCACTTGAAATATCAATACAACAAATGGAAGAAAGTCTTCAAACGATCAAACCATGTAAGAATATAGAATTTCCTGAATTTCGTGAATTTTTTGAAATAAACAATTTGAAAGCTCAGCTACAAGCCAAAAACTCAACGATCAACAACATGAAAACTCGAATTAATATGCATGAGAAAAGTAATGATGCCAAAATTAAACATGACATTGATGCATTGGAATCAAGAAACTTTGAATTGGAATGTAATGTGGCTAAATTACTTATTGAAAATGAGACTTTGAAAAAGCATTACAAAGATCTGTATGATTCTATCAAAGAAAGGAAGATTAAGACTATTGAACAAAAAACTTCTTTGATGGCCAAAAATGATGAACTCAAAGCTCAACTTCAGGAAAAAGGTTTTGCAATTGCTGCATTAAAAAACGAGTTAAGAAAATTAACTGGAATTAATGTGAACACTAAGTTTGCAAAACCATCAATCTTGGGAAAACCACCTTCACAACCTCTTTGGAAACAAAGTGTTGTTAGGCAACAGACTGCGTTTAGATCTGAATAACCAAAATTTTCAAAATTGCGGTTTGCATCCCAAGTTGATGAGAAACAAGTTTTTTTCAAAACCAGTCACTTCACAGTCGAGACCTAATGAAAAAGAATGTGTTGTTGCAAAACCTCATCATATGAGTGCCTCTAGTGCTTCTAGGAATAATCCAAAGCATGTGTCATTTGTGACATCAAAGGAACATGTTAGACATAAAAACAGTGTTCAGAATCACAACCTAGAGGATACAAAGAAAACCACACATGAAAAGACTAGGAATTTACTTATTTCCAAGAGTAGTTACGTATCGATTAAATTGATTCCCGTAGAAGATCACTCTAAGAATCCTAGATGCTTTTCTGAATCTAAACACTTTGTTTGCTCAACTTGTCTGAAATGTGTTTTTGAGGCAAATCATGATAATTGTGTTACAAAATTCCTAAAGGAAGTGAATGCTCATGTTAAGGTTTAATCCTCTAAGACTAGAAACTACAAGAAGCCTGTAGAATCAAAGAGTTATACTCAGAAATCTGGTAGGCAGATTGCTATAGCACAAAGGTCTTCTCCAACTTCCACATTACATGAGAAACCAAACACTCCTAGATCTTGCCTTAGGTGGATACCGACGGGTAGAATGTTTAAAATTGTTGGTTTTAGATGGATACCTACAAGAATGATGTTCATTGATTGCAAAACCATGGTTGACAGTGGAACCCCAAAATGTTATAGATGCTGATATCACTAACCCATATAAATGCAAACAAACTCTCAATGTCAGTTCAGGCAGTCTTTACTTAAGTGCAAGTACATCTTTCAACCCTAGTAAGGAAAGACTCAGAGTTTGGCTGCCGAAAAGAGTGATATCTCATAATTCAGGTTTTAAAGAAACTCAACTTTGATGCACTTCAACATATGACGTCTGTTCAGTTCAGTTCAGGCCTTGTTCTTCAACGACTATGACGTTTGAACACCTCAGTTCAAGCCTCGGTCCTCAACTTCATCACTATGGCGTCTGCAGAAAACACTTCAGGCCCTGTTCATCAAAGAAAAAGAAAAGTGTACGCTTGAGTACGCTTTATCTTTTGAAAAAGAGAAATGTTCTTGCTTCTGACCATTCTCATCAACAAACCTCATATTTGTTCCACGCTTGTTCTGTCATCAACTGGATTACCTTCATCAGATGTTATTTGTTATTATTCACTCGATCAAAAATGGCATCTTCAAATGCAATTTTTTGAGGGGGAGAAGTGTGGACAGTGGATCAACCTCGTATGCAATTTTTGAGGGGGAGAAGTGTGAATAAACTACATGTATTTCTATTCACTTGTTCAATCAAAAATCACATCCTCATATGCAATATTTGAGGGGGAGAAGTATGAATAAAATACATGTTGATTGATGCATGAAATGACTCTCCTCTCCTCCAACACCTAATGTTCCAATAACTAAGGAAGACTAATTGTGACTATGTAGTTAAGTGGGTATCACATATTTGAGATTGAAGTTTGGCTTTCACAGAGACGTGTTCTTAGTTTATCTTGAAGTCGGGGTTGGATGGATGAATGACTTTCAACGATAACTTGCTCGTGCTTGAGATTTAAGTTGAAGACTTGGTTTATCTAGTTACCAACAGTCGAGGTGGATGGTTGAAGACCTGGTTAACTATCACTTTAAGGAGTTACGTTGTAGTACTCAGTGTCACACGTTGTTGTCGTTGTGGATAATCACAAGAGGTGGTAATGTCTCATGCTTTGGTTGCGTAGTGAGTACTTAGAGATTTTCTTGGAGCATAAATTCTCTACACCGTTCTTCCAACATTTGTGCAAGCTTAAGACACAAGAATAGGGAACTCTACTTCAGTCTCAAGTTAGTTATATCGGGTTTTTCTCCATACGTGGTCATTTACTAATAGCCAGTGGAAGTGAAAAGAGGTTTACTTAGGGGTTGATCTGCAGAGAATTGTTGAAGAGAATTGTTTTCGACATCTACTCATGGGGAATTGATTTGTATATTGCTTCTAGTTGATATGTTTATGTACACATAGTTATGATGATTCTGAGAGATCGTCATCATCATGGAGGGAGAAATGTGTACATTGGGGTTTTTATTAAAGAACTAGAAGCATTCTAAGGGAGTTGAAAATGTCGACATGATGTTCCCCATACAAACCCGTGAAGAAGATACAGATTATCAGTCTATGATCCATTTAACGTTGTGGATGACATATTAAGAGACTGAAGACAATTTGGGCAGAATTGAGAGATACTTCTTCAACAAGCATGAAGGTTATATCAAACGGGTCGTCAGTTTGGGAGGAAGCAAGTTAATTAAAGGACTTACTAATTGGGATGGAGTAATAACCCGATTAGAAAGTGTTTCTGTGGCAGTTGATTCTCACATGATACATCTAAGCTAACGTTGTTCTTCTCACTAATGTTCAAGTAGATGAGCGTAAAATGTGTTGCTGATTCTGAGGTATCAAAACCAGCAAGGGGGAAGGAGACATACATCTGAATGCATAGTGAGTACACTTGATGCATTTAATACTTATTCTTAACTGAAGATATCCCGGGAAGACAAATGTCACAACCGCAGAGAATATCAGTGTATTAACTTGTGGCGTTTGGTGTATCATTCCAACTACGAGGGGGAAGTGGTCTTCTGATACTTGTGGTATGTATTACTTCAGCTTTTAGTAGCAAGAAATATTGAGAAGAATATTTGAGCGTGAGATGATATTGCTTATCGACATCTTCATATGAGCTTATATGGTTTATGGTAAAGTGCTTCTGGTTAATGCTTCATGTACACAATGGTATGGTGATTCCGATGAGATTGCAACCATCAGGGGAGAGATTTGTGTACATCAAGGATGCGCAACAGGTTCACGTGATCGGGCCTAATCATATATTCCAGAAGTGCTATCCGCAAGAGATGATCAGTGCTTCAACCTGTTACTTTGGTTTCATCGTTTCTTCTTCTGTTGGATAAATGCATTCAATATGGAGTGAGTTGGTATGTGTAAGATAACTAGAAAGAATTTAGTGAAATGAAGATGTTGATATCATATTCCCCTGAATAGACAACTTCTCTAAACCGTAATGTAATATGAACATCGGGGACGTACAACAGGGTCATGTGATCGGGCTTCATCATACATTCCGGGATTGATTACCGCAGAGTTGATCCATGGTTCACCTTGTTACTTCGGTAATATCATTTTCTTTGGGTCTTTGAGCGTCATACAATGAGACCTTTTGCATCACTTCAACTACATGGGGAAGTGGTATCATGAAGATGATTGTCGGTTTGGGGGGAAGCTACCAAAGCGTCACATTAAGGAGGCTAAAACTCAGCGATTTGGTGGTGTGTAGCGATTAAATCAGTTGTGAGATTCTAGTGATTTGTTAACTACTTGTGTTTAGTGAATTGTTGTGATTTAATTCGTTTCGATTAATCTGATTGTAATTTGACGTTGTAAGTTAATCTTTACAACTTGACTTATTACGATCGGATCTATTGTAACTTGCCTTGTCGCGACTTGACACTTAATGCTAGTTATCACTTATCCAAGATCTCTTTCAAAGTCTAACTCGCATATTACATCTTTCGGTTTCTTTTGTTGACTTTAGTAAAATCCTGGGAAAGAATCATCTCTCGTGTGGAAAACTAGAAGGGGGGTTTAATAGTTTACCGCTTTTTATAATCCTTTTTAGCTTGAATATCATTTAAAAACTTTACGTTTGCTTAAAGATATAAAGACAACGTTATATGTTTGATTCTTTGAAAAGCTTTTCATGTGAATAACAATTCTAACTTTACTTGTTTCATACTTTGAAAAGCTTTACTTGTGATGATCCTAACTTTGCTTGTTTAGTTCTTTGAAAAGCTTTACATTTTTTTAAAGATATAAACACAACTTTACTTGTTTAGTTCTTTGAAAAGCTTTATATGTGATTAGCGATTCTAACTAAAAGACAACATGTAATAAGCAAAGATAAAGAAAGAAATAATCAAACCACAACATGATTGTTTATTGTGGTTCGGCTAGAAAGACTCTTTTTCCTTGCCCTACATCCACGCCCCGAGTTTCCAACTCGAGAGTTATAAGCACTAATCAACAAGCTCCTTTCACCGGCGGAGAAAACCTTTACAACGTCACTTACACTTTTACCTACACTAAGCTAGATGTCGAGTTCTTTTACACGGGTACAACCACTCCCATCGTCGCTTACAGTTTTACCGACACTAAGCTAGATGTCGAGTTCTTTACCAAGGGTACAACCACTCCTGTTAGTTCTTTTACAAGGGTACAACAACTCCCAACACACAACGTATTTTCAGGCCTAAAATACTAACCAATCACATCTACATACATGATACAAATGAAGTATAAACTACCAAAGCTTATACATAACAAAGCTAACAAGACTTGCAACTTTAGAGTTGAAGCTTGTAACTTCTTGAATGATCTTGTGAAGTCCCTTGCTACATAAGAGAGTCACACAAGTCAAATGTTACTGAGTTAGTTTTAGAGAGTGTATGAAAATATGTCCTAAAGTTGTCACCTAAAACTAACAAGTGGTTTGGTATTTATAGCAAACCATTCTGCAGGTCTGGCGGATACGGCGGAACCCTCAGATGGGTTCCACCCGTGTACCCCCAGGGTTCCGTCGGGGCTGCAGTTGGTTTTGCAATAAATCTTCCAAACCAAACAAGGTCACATCTCATTACACCTAGTCAAACACAAGACTTGCAAGCAAACATATGGTTAGTCAAACACTGTTTCTTACCATAAATGTATATTGACAAAGCTTGCCCTAAATGTGATGTGACATTACTATTTTAAGAAATAAATGTGATGTGACAAGACACTTTCTAATTTAAGAAATAAAAACAATGTTTTGTTTAAAAGGAAATGTAAACATTAGTTTAAACAAGACTTAAACACTTAAAGTGATGATTTACTCCTAGCTAAAGTTCATACTTTGTCATTAACAAAACTTAGCAAAGATCGAAAAATATAAATAACGTTTTTAGGTGATATTTGTATTAACAATCTCCCCCTTTTTGTTGATGACAAAACATAAACTTCATTTATAAGTAAGTCACTAGTTTTAGTGTTAAGTCTTATAAAGTTAGTATAAAAACTTGTTTTCGCTAAGATGATGTGATATGCAAAAAAAAATTTAAAACAAGTTTATATCTAAATTCTCCCCCTTTTTGTCGAAACAAAAAGAAGAGTAGCGAAGCGGAAGTAAGCACTTGCTCCCCCTTAGACAATACTCCCCCTAAATGGAGTGCCAAGAGAGGAGACATGGATTTTGAACCTACAAGAAAAAGGTTAGTTGTCGCACAAGACTAGTCATGAAAGCATTTCCTGTTTTAAAACACAACTAAGAGTTGTGAAGTGGAATAATACAACACTCATGCTCCCCCTTGAATATTACTCCCCTAAATGGAGTATCAAGGAAGGAAAACATGGATAATGATCCTACAAAAGGAAAGTTTAATTTCTAAACCACAAGATATATGTATGCTACCATAACAAGGTATAGTTCACTTATTATACCTAAATAGTCAACAAACAATGCAAACCTTGTAGTAGAATGAAATTCATTTCATGTAAAATTTTGACTCTTAAAAAGTTAAAGACAAGAAATTTGGATGACACCATCCTACTTCTAAAAATAAGAAAAACTAAGAATAAACTAAGAACATGAAAAGCTACAATGAAATCCTCATTTTCCTTAATGAGAAGCATTTTCCAAAAACAAGGCTAAAGTTGTTCAAGGATGAAAATGTGTGTTGGAGGTTGTAGCGGGCTTTATTTTGAAGGTTGAAAGGATGACACGGTTTTGGTTTGTTGGTTTAAATGGGAGACATTTTCCAAAAGAAACGATTTTGTTTCATTTTGGAGACTCTACGGTTGAGGTGTGTGAGACAAGGATTATAGATGATCCAAAATGTGGTTTAGTATAAACCTCATTTCTTCGGATAGCTCACGAATTTCCCTTCGACACCCTTCACTAATGTGAGCGGTTCTTTCGCAATGATTGCAATCATGGTGGGGAAAGTTTGGTGGAAGAGTGGTTTGATATGTTGGTGGTGGATGGTTTGAACTTGTAGGAGCAAAGGTGGATGGTTGAGTAGTGTTTTTCCTTCCTTCATTTGTTGAGTGAAGTGTTGTTTGTAAAACCATAATATGGTTGATTTGAGACTCAACCATGTGTTTGAAGGCATGAAGGTGGTTTAAATGAGTGTCAATCTCATTATTAAGGTTTGGAGGTTTTTTCCATATGGATGCTTCTATTTTCTTATAAGAAGAAAGAAGAGATTCAAATTGTTGGGAAGGTTCTTGTGGTGATGGTTGTTGTTGTTGTGGTGGTTGTTGATTTTGAACAAAATGGCAGAAGCTTGGTTCGCCGGAAGGATTGCCATGAAGGTCTTTGTAAATTGGGTGAAACACAAACGATTGTGACTGGGTATGACCTTGATCATTTAGTAAAATGGATGGTCTAGCCTAACGGTAAGCTAACCGTTCTACTAATGATGTTTGATGGGGTTCATCATTTAATTGCTCACTAGGTTGTTGTTGGGTTTCCATTTGAGCAATGGTGTCAAAGAGCGACAAGGATGGTGGACTTGAAGATTTGGGTGATAGGTCTTCTACTGTTTCCAAATAGGGTAGCGGTGATGTTGGTGGTGTATGGAAAAGTTCCATTGGTGAAATTGTTGGTGATTGAGGTGATGGAGTTTTTGATGGTTGAGCTTGTTGAGAATGTCACACCCCCAAAATACCTGAATGGCAGCGGAATGGAATGCCTGAGGGTGTAACGGTCATAGCACACAAACCAGGATATATTGAACGACCTAAAGCGTCGTTTGGAAAATACATCGTTTGATTCATTCAAAATATTCAAAGTTATAAAACATTGGTCCGAAAAGTTGGAAAAGGTTTAAGGAAATAATTTAGTACAATCAAACGATAGTTCATAAGTGCATGAAATCCAAAAGAGACGCGTCATCCTTGATACACAAACTGACTCCATGCATGCCATGAGAATATGCCTTAGTTACTTGAGAAATACATTGCGAAAACGGTCAACATAAAGTTGGTGAATAATCATAGGTTTATAAGTAAATCGTATGTACATAAGCCACAAGTATACAGTAAAGTGACAAAATGTCAAAAAGCTACATTGTCTCTTAAGCTCATGACCCCGAAGCTAGACGTTGTAATGGCCCCACCAGAGTGTTTACCAGACACTCAATATATTAGAAATGAAATGCATTCGTTTTCCTTATGGAGCAACCCAAACACGAATGGAGGAGTCACCCTCGATAGATCTATCCACTCACCCTCGCTTGCATCTTAATTAACGGTTCATGATATAAAAGGGGACTTAATGTGGTAGTAAGGCAACTTAAGCAATGTACGAAGTTTAATACTTGGGCATGTACGAAAAATAATTGTACAATGTATTCTCCCCCGTGGGATTTGAAATCAAATAAGTAATTAAAACGGGGCTATGAAGACTCACCTCGAAATGATGGTACAAAGATGGTACAATGATGTAAAAGTAGTCGGGACAATGAGGCGCGAACACTAGCCGCAACCTAAATGAATAATGGCGATCTAATTAAGATCAAGCCGTAATGAAATGAATGCACATGCACATGATACCCATACCACTCGTAATTTGGAAATACTAGTTATCGTCATAGTAAAATAGTTTCCATACTTAGGAAAAATAAGTTCATAAATAGAAGTATATAACTTGTCGTATTATCTCGTATGAAAATGTTAGCGTTAATTCCTTGTATCGAAAGCCTTAAAAATAACGTCGTTAAGTCGTATAAATATTCTCTCGGGTCATACGTATTCATTTGTTAAGAATATAGTCCTTAGTAACATTTCTAGAAAATATATCATTTAGTGCGTAAGTTATTATTTTTATTTGTGACCATATATATATATATATATATATATATATATATATATATATATATATATATATATATATATATATATATAGTTTTGACAATGTTAAAACGGGTATAACTTGGTCGTTTTAAGCTCGTTTTCCTTGTTCTTTATGTCCACGGATTCGTTTTTGTATATACTAATATATTTTTGATAACTCGGCTCCTCTAGGTTACGTTTAACACCTCTTTTTGTCCATCGAAAACTGCCAAACAGCATGCAGTTTTTATAAGAAATAGTTTTCGTCGTTAAATTTGCAAAAATCATAACTCCTTCGTTATAAGCTCGTTTTAATCCATTCTTTCGCCTGAAGTTTCGTTTTTGAAAGTATTTTCTAAATCTTTGGTCAAAACTTAACCACCATCTACTGATTTTCCCACGAATCAAAAATAGGGACAGTAAGTATTTCTATTGTTTCAAAAATCATTTCTAGGGTTCTAATCTAGTTCCATCTTCAATCAAACCACTTTCAATCACCACAAAGCTAGTCTAATCCTACCATACACCTTCTTAGGGTGTCATGGGTCCTTAAACATCATCAATCCACTAGGTCTAACAAGGGTTTCTCATGTGTTCATTTCTAGGGCTCAAAGTTAAATATGTACAAAATAGAGTGGTATAAACCATTATATGCATGAGTTCTTGTAAGAAAAGTATATAACCATAGTAATAACTTGTAAAAATTATAAAAAAGGGTTTGTTAACTTACTTGAAGGTTTAGGGAGTTTAGATGATGAAAAACCTACTAATCCTTGAGTTTCTATTTCAAAACTCCAACAAGGATGACTAAGTGAACAAGTTTACACCTAGATCTTAGAAAAATTGTTGTTCTTGCTTCTTGATCACCCTAGGTCGATTATACCATAGAGAAAATGAGAGAAAAAGTTTTACTTGCACTTGTATAATATTTGTGAGAAAATGGGATGAAAAGGGTTTAATATATACTTAGAGACAAAAGTTTGGTTTGCATTAAATTTGGTTGGTGAGATTTTTAGCTTATTAGGACCAAGGGGGGGGGGGGGGGGGGTTGGCCGGCGCAAAAAGGATGGAAAGGGGGGGGGGGATTGTCTTGGGTTTTATTTAAAAAGTTAGTGATAATATGATGTTGTGTTAGTTTTAGGTTTTATCGGGTACCGGGTTTGTTAGAAAAAAAATTTGTTGAAGTTATTCGGGACATAATAAAGTCGTAAAAATTGTAAAAATATGTCGGGTACAAGTACGGAGAGTTTGGGTGATTATTGTTTAATTTTTGTGAAAACCGTCGAAATTAAATTAGACGTACGATACGTAATAAATAAATTTCCAAAATACCGGGTAAATTAATATTATAATTTTTATATTATTAAAATGAATATAAAAATACATTGGGATAATAGTCGGGAGTGTCGGACATGTTAGTCACGTTTATAGTTCGCGTATTAGTGTTTATTTAAAATAAACATACGTAAATCGTTAATTATACCAAAAGTATTAATTTAGTTATCCTACGAGTGGAATAGTATGCAAGTGCCCTAATGATGATATGCAGACTATTTCTAGTCCGTATGAAATGTCCCTGATAGTAATGCATGAATTCGCTCCTGAACCAATACGGTTACGCGAATTTGAACACTCGTAAACTAAATTTACGACGACATGAGTAATGCACGTGAATAGTGGTTTTCTCTCGGGAATGAATAGTGTCAAGTGAATAGTAAAATTTCTGAATGTGTCTCGGAATGTCAAATTGACCTCAAAAATGATGAATAGTAAAACGATGAATAGTGATCGATGAATAGTAATTTGTGAATAGTAGAATGTCGAAGTTTGGAAAAATGACCTGAAATTGTGGGGTGTGATAGTCGCCCATCCAAAAAGGAATTCAGTCCCTGAATTCAGTTAGTGTTGGTCTCGGTAATAGGCTTGGTGAAAAGTTGTGGATACTTGCATCGCATTTGGTCTTCTCGTTCCCAAGTAAACTCGGGTCCTCTTCGAGAATTCCAGCGAACCTTCACGATCGGAATTCGACTTTGTTTCAACTGTTTGATCTCATGGTCCATTATTTCAACTGGTTCTTCCACAAAGTTAAGCTTGTCATCGAGTTGTATTTCTTCTAATGGTATAATGGCAGACTCATCCGAAAGACAGTTCTTGACGTTCGAAACATGAAACGTGTTGTGTACGTTGCTAAGTTCTGACGGAAGTTCAAGTTTGTAAGCTACTGGACCAATCCTTTCCAGTATCTTAAACGGACCAATGTATCTCGGGTTCAACTTCCCGCGTTTTCCAAATCGTATCACGCCCTTCCAAGGCGAGACTTTCAACATGACTTTGTCTCTGACCTGAAATTCCAATGGTTTGCGTCGAACATCTGCGTAGCTTTTCTGTCGACTTCTAGCAGTTTCGAGTCTCTCTCGAATCTGAATTATCTTTTCTGTTGTTTCTTGTACCATCTCCGGGCCAGTACATTGTACTTCACCGACTTCGGCCCAACAAACTGGAGATCGACACTTACGACCATAAAGTGCCTCGAATGGTGCTACTTTAATGCTCGAATGATAACTGTTGTTGTAGGAGAACTCGATCAACGGCAAATGGTTAGCCTAACCATTTCCAAAGTCAATCACACATGCTCGCAGCATGTCCTCAAGTGTCTGAATAGTTCTCTCGCTCTGACCATCGGTCTGAGGATGGTAAGCAGTGCTCATGTCTAACTTGGATCCAAAAGAATCTTGTAATGACCTCCAAAAGTTTGAAGTAAAACGACTATCTCTGTCGGAAATGATGGAAACCGGTGCTCCGTGTCTTGACACGATTTCCTTAACATAAAGTCTAGCAAGTTGTTCCATAGAATAAGTCTCTCTAATGGGTATGAAATGAGCTGATTTGGTAAGACGATCAACAATTACCCAAATAGCATCGTAACCTCCTGACGTCTTAGGAAGTTTAGTGACAAAGTCCATAGTAATACGTTCCCACTTCCATTGTGGAATCTCTGGTTGTTGAAGTAACCCTGACGGTTTCTGGTACTCAGCTTTCACTTTAGCACAAGTAAGACATTTGCTGACATACGTAGCTATTTCTGCTTTCATGTTCGGCCACCAATAAAGCTTTTTGAGATCCTGATACATCTTATCAGAACCTGGATGAATAGAGTACTTCAACTTGTGTGATTCATGCATAATCAATTCTTGTACTCCACCATAGAGTGGTATCCAACTTCGGTCCTTGAAGCATAACACTCCATCTGATCTCTTTACAAAGCCATTTTCGCTTTCTGGCATACCATAAATTTTCTCGTGTGGTCGGTTTTCTTCCTTGAGAGCCTCAATCTGAGCTTCTAGAATTTTTGATGGTAGTGGCAAAATGATAGTCATTCCCAATGACCTAACTCTCAAAGGTTTGAGTCGTTCTTTTCGGCTAAGTGCATCTGCTACAACATTTGCTTTTCCTGGGTGATATCGGATTTCACAATCGTAATCACTCAACAACTCTAGCCAACGACGTTGTCTCATGTTGAGTTCCTTCTGATCAAGTATATGCTGTAAGCTCTTGTGGTCGGTAAAAATTACGCACTTGATACCATAAAGGTAGTGTCTCCAAATCTTGAGTGCAAAAACTACCGCACCCAACTCCAAGTCGTGCGTAGTGTAATTCTTCTCGTGTATCTTAAGCTGTCTAGATGCATAAGCTATCACCTTCTCGTTTTGCATTAGCACAGCTCCAAGTCCTTGATGCGAAGCATCGCAATATACCACAAAGTTCTCAATACCTTCAGGTAGTGACAAAATCGGTGCGCTACAAAGCTTTTGTTTCAATAATTGAAATGCGGACTCTTGTTTTTCTCCCCACTCGTACTTTTCATTCTTTTGTGTCAGCTTTGTCAACGACTTCGCTATCTTAGAAAACCCTTCAATAAATCTTCTGTAATATCCGGCAAGTCCTAGGAATTGACGAATTTCTGTAGGAGACTTGGGCGTAGCCCAATCCTTAACTGCCTCGATCTTTGCCGGGTCGACTTGTAATCCTTGGCTATCAATGACATGGCCAAGAAATTGAACTCTTCGTATCCAAAAATCACACTTTGAAAATTTGGCACACAATTGCTCCTTCTTGAGTAGTTCCAGGATTGTTCTGAGGTGTTCTTTGTGATCTTCCTTACTCTTGGAATAAATCAAGATATCGTCAATGAATACAATCACAAACTTATCAAGATACGGTTTGCACACCCTATTCATGAGATCCATAAATACCGCAGGTGCGTTGGTTAATCCGAAAGGCATTACTTGAAACTCATAATGACCATAGCGTGTTCTAAATGCCGTCTTCGGGATATCCTCTTCCCGAACTTTAAGTTGATGGTAACCGGATCTTAAATCAATCTTGGAATAAAAACTAGAACCTTGTAACTGGTCGAACAAGTCGTCGATTCTGGGGAGTGGATAACGGTTCTTCACCGTTAACTTGTTCAGCTCACGATAGTCGATGCACATTCTGAAAGTTCCGTCCTTTTCTTCACAAACAAAACCGGCGCTCCCCAAGGCGAGGAACTCGGTCTAATGAATCCTTTGTCCAAAAGTTCTTGTAGTTGATTCGACAATTCTTGCATCTCCGAAGGTGCAAGTCTATACGGTGCTCGTGCAATTGGTGCAGCTCCTGGCACTAATTCGATTTGAAACTCAACTTGGCATGTAGGCGGAAGTCCTGGCAATTCTTCCGGAAAAACTTCTGGAAATTCCTTAACAATTGGCACATCTTCAAGTCGTTTCTCATCCGACTTCTTCTCCGTGATGTGAGCCAAGAATGCATAACAACCCTTCTTTAGGTACTTCTCGGTTTTAATGCATGATATGATATTGAGTCTAGTTCCACTTCGCTCTCCACGAACAACCAAAGTTTCACCGTTATAAGGAAGGTGAACAACTTTCTCATCACAAATAATTCTCGCTCGATGCCGAGATAGCCAATCCATACCGATAACAACGTCGAAACTTCCAAGTTCTACGGGCATAAGGTCTATATTGAATGGGTGGTTTAGAAAATTTATAGTGCAACTACGAACAATGGTGTTGGTGTTAACTAAAGACCCATCGGCTAATTCAATGATATAGGAAGTGTCAAATGGGGTTGGTTCTATGTTAAGTAAAGGTGTAAATGCAATAGAAACAAAACTTCTATCCGCTCCTGAATCAAATAAAATGAATGCATAACGATTATTAACGAGGAACGTACCCGCAACCACATTCGGGTCTTCCTTGACATCTTCTCCTCCCATAACATAAGCTCTTCCTCAAGCCATTCCATTTTGGTTTCCAGTTCCTTGATTCTTCCCCTTTGGGCACTCTCCCCTGTAGTGTCCAATTTCTCTGCAGCCAAAACATGTTACTGGTGGTTTCTGAGATGGAGATTTGCAATCCTTGGTGTTATGACCAATCTTTTTGCACTTACCACATAGATCTGGGCAACGTCCTGGGTTATGATGCTTTTGACACCTCTCACACTTGGGTAGATTACCCTCATATCCTTTCCTTTCAGTCGGTCCTGCAGCATAAGCACTTGCCACTTCTTGCCTCTTAGGTGACGGCTGAATAGCGTTTCCACCTTGGTTGTAATCAAACCTTCTCTTGTTGTTGTTGTTATTGTTGTTTGGATTGTTGTTTCGGTTATTGGGATAGTTGTGGTTTCGATTGTTGTTATAGTCGTTGTTGTTCCAAGTGTTTTTGTAGTTGGTGTTATTTGAACGGTTATTGTTGTTGACAGCAGCTTTTCCTTTTACCACTTGGACCATGAGTTTCTGAGTTATACGAATAGCCTCTTCCATTGATTGAGGATCAAAAGAAATCACATCTCCTCGAACACTTTCAGGCAATCCACCAACAAAGTTTTCCATCTTTTTCTCATCGTCGGGAACCATAGTTGGACATAGCGCAGCCAACTCCTGAAACCTCCTGAAGTAGGTCTCGATGTCATCACCTTTAGTCACAAGCTCATAAAATTCTGTTTCTAACTTTTGCACCTCGGTACGAGGGCAAAACTTCTTAGACATCAGTTTCTTGAATTCCTCCCAAGTAAGCTTGTAAGCATTCTCCATACCAATCGGCTGAGCATACGAATTCCACCAAGACATAGCTTCATCAAGAAGCATACCTGTAGCAAATTTTACCTTGCTGACATCCGGGCATCCGCACATAAGGAATACATTCTCAGTCTTTTCAAACCAGCGGATCAAAGCAACCGCTCCTTCAGTGCCCTTAAACTTGATAGGATCACTAATCTTGAAATCTTTCCATGTACATTCACGCCTAATAGCAGTTGGTTCAACTGCCCCTGTATTAGAAGCAGTCTCGGCAGCCCTAGCAGCAACCTCAGCTCTCCCAATCTCCAGAACTTCTGCAATACTATCCCTGACCAACTTGCGGATAGCGGCTTGAGTCATAGCGGGTGTTTCTGGTGCCGCCTTACTTTTCCTTGGTGCCATACTTCTGATAATCACAATGGAAATAACCATGAGAAAAATCATACTAGAAATAGTCATCGAACCAAAGATATACACCCACAACATGTATATATATACAACCACAACAAGTATTAATACAACCACGACATGTACGAATACAACCACAATCTGTCTAGATATCACCACGACAAGTATATATACAACCACAACAACCACGACACGTATATATACAACCACAACCTGTATCAATACAACCACGACATGTATAGATACAACCACAACCTGTATAAATATGACAACAATAAAGAGCAACCACGAAACATCATAAATATAATCACAACACATGAATATAATACATGAAAATTTCGGCCTACATGGACCGATATAATATATAGCACAACATTTCCATCATAGTAGAGTCGCACTTGATATATTTGTTTGTACAACAACCAAAAGACTACAAGTTCTTGAACTATGTCCCACACCTCGGGACTAGGAAAATAATAAAAGCTAATATAATACCAGTCTATGTCTAGGCTCCTCCAGGTGCTCTAGATGGTCCAGGCTCTCCTCTCAGGCGGTGAATCTCACGATCCATCGCAACCACGATCTCCTCTAGATGCTCAACTCGTAACTGAAAAGAAGCATCTCTGCGCTCCAATACGACTAACCTCTCTTGGATCAATGCCAACTGGTCTACCTGCTCCCACTGAGTCTCCTATGTCGCCTGAGCTCTATCTCGAATCTCAGGTAGCTCATCCCTAAGTAGATCAATCTGCTCCTGGTGCCTCAACTGTCGTGCCTCGAGTCCATGGTAAGACACATCAATACCAACTCTGCCCTGAATCAAATCCTCAACCTGCTCCTCGACAGCCTCAAGTCGAGTAGTGATAATCTCATCAACTCTATACCCCAACCTATCAACTTGCTCCTGCTGAGCCCCTAACTGGTCTTCTAATGTAACAGTTGTAGGCCCCCTAGCCGCAGCCGCTCTCGAACTCTCACCTATGTGGTATACTGGTGGTGGTGAAAGGTCAGTAGTCTCGGTAGTAGGCGAATCTGGGGTGGTAAGCCTTGCACGCTTCCTGAGCGGCAAGAGTGAGGTAGATATCGGAGTAGTAGTGGGTATGGCTGGTGGTGGTGGTGTAGGCACAGTAGGACTAGGGAGGGTCCTATAAGTAGATGTAGCTGGGCGAACACTCTTCCTAGCAACCTGAATGGCCTTACTCCTAGGAAACATAAGTCTCGGTTCTGAAGAAGTAGTAGTAGTAGTAGGTGATGGTATGTAAGTGGGTACAGTAGGATGGACATGAGGAGTAGGAGCCGTCTCCTCCTCCTCGAAAGGCTTGGTGTCATCATCTGATGCCAAAAGTGGCAACTCAGGTGTAGGAGAAACAAGTGGTGAAACAGCAGTGGAGGACACAGAGTCCTCATCATCGGAGTCTGATATAGTGTAAAGTATGACAGTGTTTGGATTCGAAGACATGTCTCTGTGATAATCAAGGTGAAATAAAATAAATAACTCGTAAAATGGAATCACTTAAGAAAATAAGTAAATATGCACTTATGATGAAATGATGATATGCTATGATGGTGTGGTTATAGTCTAGGGTCCATGATGCATCCTAGTTCTCTATAACCTTGGCTCTGGTACCAATCTGTCACACCCCCAAAATACCTGAATGGCAGCGGAATGGAATGCCTGAGGGTGTAACGGTCATAGCACACAAACCAGGATATATTGAACGACCTAAAGTGTCGTTTGGAAAATACATCGTTTGATTCATTCAAAATATTCAAAGTTATAAAACATAGGTCCCAAAAGTTGGAAAAGGTTTAAGGAAATAATTTAGTACAATCAAACGATAGTTCATAAGTGCATGAAATCCAAAAGAGACGCGTCGTCCTTGATACACAAAGTGACTCCATGCATGCCATGAGAATATGCCTTAGTTACCTGAGAAATACATTGCGAAAACGGTCAACATAAAGTTGGTGAATAATCATAGGTTTATAAGTAAATCGTATGTACATAAGCCACAAGTATACAGTAAAGTGACAAAATGTCAAAAAGCTACATTGTCTCTTAAGCTCGTGACCCCGAAGCTAGACGTTGTAATGGCCCCACCAGAGTGTTTACCAGACACTCAATATATTAGAAATGAAATGCATTCGTTTTCCTTATGGAGCAACCCAAACACGAATGGAGGAGTCACCCTCGATAGATCTATCCACTCACCCTCGCTTGCATCTTAATTAACGGTTCATGATATAAAAGGGGACTTAATGTGGTAGTAAGGCAACTTAAGCAATGTACGAAGTTTAATACTTGGGCATGTACGAAAAATAATTGTACAATGTATTCTCCCCCGTGGGATTTGAAATCAAATAAGTAATTAAAACGGGGCTATGAAGACTCACCTCGAAATGATGGTACAAAGATGGTACAATGATGTAAAAGTAGTCGGGACAATGAGGCGCGAACACTAGCCGCAACCTAAATGAATAATCGCGATCTAATTAAGATCAAGCCGTAATGAAATGAATGCACATGCACCTAATACCCATACCACTCGTAATTTGGAAATACTAGTTATCGTCATAGTAAAATAGTTTCCATACTTAGGAAAAATAAGTTCATATACAGAAGTATATAACTTGTCGTATTATCTCGTATGAAAATGTTAGCGTTAAATTCCTTGTATCGAAAGCCTTAAAAATAACGTCGTTAAGTCGTATAAATATTCTCTCGGATCACACGTATTCATTTGTTAAGAATATAGTCCTTAGTAACATTTCTAGAAAATATACCATTTAGTGCGTAAGTTATTATTTTTATTTGTGACCATATATATATATATATAGTTTTGACAATGTTAAAACGGGTATAACTTGGTCGTTTTAAGCTCATTTTCCTTGTTCTTTATGTCCACGGATTCGTTTTTGTATATACTAATATATTTTTGATAACTCAGCTCCTCTAGGTTACGTTTAACACCTCTTTTTGTCCGTCGAAAACTACCAAACAGCATGCAGTTTTTATAAGAAATAGTTTTCGTCGTTAAATTTGCAAAAATCATAACTCCTTCGTTATAAGCTCGTTTTAATCCATTCTTTCGCCTGAAGTTTCGTTTTTGAAAGTATTTTCTAAATCTTTGGTCAAAACTTAACCACCATCTACTGATTTTCCCACGAATCAAAAAGAGGGACAGTAGGTATTTCTATTGTTTCAAAAATCATTTCTAGGGTTCTAATCTAGTTCCATCTTCAATCAAACCACTTTCAATCACCACAAAGCTAGTCTAATCCTACCATACACCTTCTTAGGGTGTCATGGGTCCTTAAACATCATCAATCCACTAGGTCTAACAAGGGTTTCTCATGTGTTCATTTCTAGGGCTCAAAGTTAAATATGTACAAAATAGAGTGGTATAAACCATTATATGCATGAGTTCTTGTAAGAAAAGTATATAACCATTGTAATAACTTGTAAAAATTATAAAAAAGAGTTTGTTAACTTACTTGAAGGTTTAGGGAGTTTAGATGATGAAAAACCTACTAATCCTTGAGTTTCTATTTCAAAACTCCAACAAGGATGACTAAGTGAACAAGTTTACACCTAGATCTTGGAAAAATTGTTGTTCTTGCTTCTTGATCACCCTAGGTCGATTATACCATAGAGAAAATGAGAGAAAAAGTTTTACTTGCACTTGTATAATATTTGTGAGAAAATGGGATGAAAAGGGTTTAATATATACTTAGAGACAAGAGTTTGGTTTGCATTAAATTTGGTTGGTGAGATTTTTAGCTTATTAGGACCAAGGAGGGGGGGGGGGGGGGGGGGTTGGCCGGCGCAAAAAGGAGGGAAAGGGGGGGGGGGGGTTGTCTTGGGTTTTATTTAAAAAGTTAGTGGTAATATGATGTTGTGTTAGTTTTAGGTTTTATCGGGTACCGGGTTTGTTAGAAATAAATTTTATTGAAGTTATTCGGGACATAATAAAGTCGTAAAAATTGTAAAAATATGTCGGGTACAAGTACGGAGAGTTCGGGTGATTATTGTTTAATTTTTGTGAAAACCGTCGAAATTAAATTAGACGTACGATACGTAATAAATAAATTTCCAAAATACCGGGTAAATTAATATTATAATTTTTATATTATTAAAATGAATATAAAAATACATTGGGATAATAGTCGGGAGTGTCGGACATGTTAGTCACGTTTATAGTTCGCGTAGTAGTGTTTATTTAAAATAAACATACGTAAATCGTTAATTATACCAAAAGTATTAATTTAGTTATCCTACGAGTGGAATAGTATGCAAGTGCCCTAATGATGATATGCAGACTATTTCTAGTCCGTATGAAATGTCCCTGATAATAATGCATGAATTCGCTCCTGAACCAATACGGTTACGCGAATTTGAACACTCGTAAACTAAATTTACGACGACATGAGTAATGCACGTGAATAGTGGTTTTCTCTCGGAAATGAATAGTGTCAAGTGAATAGTAAAATTTCTGAATGTGTAAATGTCAAATTGACCTCAAAAATGATGAATAGTAAAACGATGAATAGTGATTGATGAATAGTAATTTGTGAATAGTAGAATGTCGAAGTTTGGAAAAATGACATGAAATTGTGGGGTGTGATAGAGAAGGTGATGATGAATCACTTGAAGGTTTAGTTGTTGGAGGAATGGTGGCTATGTTTGTGTAGCAATGTGCTGGAGAGGGTGTTGGAGTATCAAGATTGAGCAAGTCTTGAAAGGTGATTACATTGGTATTGCAATGTGTTGAGGATGGTGTTGAGGTAGTGAGGTTAAGGAAATCTTGGATAGGTGAAGAAATGTTAAGCGAAGCATCACTTGAAGATGATGAGCTTGACTTGACGATTTTGTGGAAGCAACAAGGTTTGACACTAATCCTAGTGGTTTTTTAGAAGGATTTTGATGACTCGGATGATGTGTTGGACTTAGTCATTTCAAAGGTGTGGTTTTGATGTTTTGAGAGAAGAAGTTTTGATGGTGATGGTGTGATTTGAGTTGTTGTAAAACTTTCAAATTTATAGGGTGGAAAAGATGTTGAAATGGGTGTTTAGATTTGATGTTTTACCATTCAAAGAATGAGGTTTCAAATGATTTTTATGACCATGTCACATCATTTGATGTCAATCCAATGGAATAGGTTGGAGTGAAAGACCAACATATGCACTCAATGCTTTGTGATCATGGGATGTGATTTGGTTGAAAATGTTTCAATGGTTTGAAGGATCCTTTAAAAGGGTTCCTTGGGTTAGTTATATTTGAATTTGAATTTTTGGAGGGAAGTGGCTTCCTAATTGTTTTAGTGAGTGAGAGTTGTTCTAATATGGTTATTGGAGTTAATGGAAGATGTTTCTCACTTAGGATAATGGTTTGACACTTTACATGTTTTGGACTAAAGAAAAATGACAAAATTTTCTGCAGGTGACTGGCGGAACCCTCACAATACACAGGCGGAACCCTGTTTTGGGTTCCGTCCGGTCTGTTGGGCCAATTCTGGGTTGCCCAAAAATTACACTGGCAGAACCCAATTTTGGATACCGTCAGATCCGCCAGGGCTGAAAAAATTGGCAGTCCGCGATTTTGACCCGCTAGACGATTTTCAAATTTTTCGAAAACTCCTAAAATCAAAAAGATACTACATATCTAGTTAGGCAATGCAAAAATTGAACACGTAAACACACATATCATAGGACTTTGACCTTGAGGTCTAGAATTTCACTATACTTCGTCAAAATTGCCATAAGCATAAAAAATTGACAAACATCTCAAACATTGTCATTATGCATAAAATCTCATACAAACATAATCCGACAAACGTAATAAAACATGAACGTGAAAAACACTACAAATCACATAGTTTAACACATAGAAGGTTCTAAAACATTCATAAGCCAAACACTCCTTAATCTTCTCACAACCGGTCTATCTTCTTATTGAGCTTGCTTAGGTACCTTCCAAAGCACTTGAAAATTCCTTTGGTTTGCTTGAACTCTTCGGATGCATTGTCAATGACGGGGAGTTCTTGAAGGTATTCTAAAGGAGGTAACTTAGAGTTAGGAAGTCTATTGTCATCGCTCATGTCGGATGATGATGATGATGATGGTGTAGGTGAGCGAGTACATTTGCCCTTGCCTTTGAAAACTCGTTTATCACTTAGAGGAACGAAGATGTGAGGAACGAGAGAATAGTCAAGGCGCATTCCATTATCGTTAAGAGGAATGGGTGAGATTGCTCTAAAGAGGCGAGTAAGAAGCATTCCATAAGGAAGAGCGGTTGTTCCAACTAACGGTGTGTCGGCCATTCTTTTGGCAAGGTAGTAGGCTAAGTTAAATGGTGACCGGTGGAAATGCTATAGAGCATGTAGCAAAGGCATGTGTTGATATGATCTCTATTTCCTATGGTACTTATGACATTAGCTCTAAGGATTTCTTCCCACTTCTTAAATTGTGGTTTAAGCTCATTGAGCTCCATACCAAAAGGATCCTTATCCACAATATTCCGCGAACGATTCTTCCTAGTGGTAGAGGTTCTAACAAAGAGATGTTCCTTAATTGTTTCCTCACTAGCTAGAGGGTTGTCGTACGGATGAAAATGCTCAATCGAGTCAAGGCTTGAAATGGGCCACTTATCCGTGTAGAGACAAGTACCCTCATTTGGGACACCAAAAATGATAGCTAAGTATTTTAGATCTATGAAATTTGGTATTTGATTGGTTGTGAAGTTTAATGATATCTTACCAAAATCATTTGTGGAGAGGTTTACGGTTGCATAGAATTCCAAGATGAACCTAGGGCAAATTGGATCATCGATATCAAGGAGACAATCAAAGTTGATTGCGGCAAAGTTTTGGCGAATAGATGTTCCTTCTAGAAAGGATGGATCAATGGTTCTACCTTCGTGAACATAGCGTTTTTCTAATGCCTTAAAAGTTTCTACTTGAACTTTGTTGAGACCTTTGGTCCTATGGTGTTTGGGCATGTACTTAAGGGTTTCCTTGTGTAGGACCTTAGATATATCAACTTTAATAACAATATAGCATGTAAATGAAGTAAAGATTGTGACTTGATTATATGTAAGTGTGGCGTTAGTATCTAAAAGAGAGTAATAGATGAAGAGAGCTTTTATTAATAAAACACACACAATACACACACAAGCACCCCTTACAAATGAGAGGTAAGGTGCCTTTTATAGTTCCATACATAGGCTTTCTATGGGCTTGGGCTTGGGCTTGGACTTGGTTTACATGTTCTAATGAGGCTTACATGATATACTTAATAAGTACCAAGTCCATAGCCCAATATACTTAACTATTACAATACTTGTCGACTCAATAATGATCGTCACTTTTAATGCTAACAATCTCCCCCTAAGGGACGATCATTGAGATCTCCCTTTGATTACATAAATGATCAACACTTCTAATGTTAACAATCTCCCCCTAAGGGTGATCATTGGGATCTCTCTTTTGTGACCTTGATCTTTGATCTTTGAAGCTTGTTCTTTTTGAACTTTGAGTCTTTGTGTAATAGTTTTGCTAGTTCCGTTGTTCCAATCATGCTTTGTGATCTCTGAATAACTATCGTTTGGTTGTTCTTGCCTTAGATCAACATCTTAACTCTATTGACTTTTCGTCTTTTCCAACATGCTCATACTTAGTTTGACATTAAATCTTTGTGACGTTCTCTTTTCTTTGACTTTAATCTTTGTTTCTTTAGTTTGTAGATTCTTTGACTTTGACTTAGAAACGTTCTAAACTTTGCTTAGCTTTGATCTTTGAAGAGAGCTTTGTAGGGTTTGAGCATGTGGATCTTTGAGTGATGGTAACGGTCTTTCTCCAAGGAACATTCATCAGTACCTGCATAAAACAGTTAGCAATAAAGCATCCGGTACTTACAGGTTCGGAATTAGAGATCGTTAACAGCATAGTGTGAAAACTCCTTCTAACCCTTACCAAGGCCGTTCAAGAATTAGATATCCCTTTAAGGGCTTACTAGATCCAACGAAGTACATCAATGATTCAGGTGAGTAGCTGGAGATCACCCCACAACTGTAGACCGTTTGAGACATAGTAACCATCATGATAGATAAGGCAAGATCCGTAGATCTCATAAAGACTCTTACAACTTGTGTCCATTTTGGCGAACACAAGTGTATTCATAGGAAGTGTAACCTAAGAGATCTTTTGATGTATCTCATGGCTCTAGACTCGATAAGTGCACATTTGGTTTTCCTATACGGAGACTAGGGATGGGTCTCCTGCTTCAATATCAACCATCTCTAAGAGATACGTTGATAGTTTACACCAGTTCCCCGTGAGAATGAAACAAGCTCTTTTAAGAGAACTTGAGTGGCTAGAAGGTTAAGTGCAGTGCGTCACTGGGTCCATGACGTCTTTATCTTGAATACCGGTGTCACCTTGGTAGCAACCAGTAGCATATGAATTGAACCCGATGTCTGCCCTAAGGTTGAACATTTGGAGGGCTATTTCTTTTCACCCTTTTTCACATCATTTCTTTTTAATTCTTCAACCCCTTCTTTCTCCTTTCTCATTTTCTCCTTTTTTCAATCATACCTAAGGACTTCTAATTCTATTCTATTGGATTTGTCCTTGAGTAGATCCCTCCGGCTCTGGCGGATCATAGGATGGTTTTTCCTAACCTTAGTCACCTTATAACTTCATGGCTATCTTATTGTTGCCATTAAACCATTTGTGAAAATCTCTCAAAGTGTTTATGATATAAAACATACTTTGTTAACACTTCGAGAGTTTTGCATTTCATTTGAAGGACTCCCCCTTCACATGTGCTCATGGATAGTTAAGAAATTTGCACATGCGTGAGGTGTTTGCACTTTTTAGAATTGATCCTCTTTCAATGAACATGACCGATTCGAGACACGCTTACATCACTAGTTAGACTAGCTTGAAGTTATTACCCGGACTGGTCAAGTCCACAGAGAGTTTCTCGAAACGGTACATTTCTACTAAGACAAATCCTTTTCGAGACACGCTTACGTGGCTAGTTAAAGAGTTCCATTGTCAGTTTTTAGGTGACAGCTAGCTCTAGTAACTAACTTGATGTTATTACCCATCAAGGATAAGTCTTTTCGATTACTAACTTATGTTGTTTCATCAATTCTTGGGTCATTTCTGAGTCGAGCTCGCACGAGATTCAGCCACAATCTTAAACACATTGATCACATTTTAATCACGTCTTCTCCCCCTCAAAACTAGCATATCCATGGTATTTTTGATACCAATTGATTAAAACCTTTTCTTTTTGGATAGCTTATGGGAGAAACGGATGTTTGTAAATTCCGTATTAGTGTCTTTTAAGCATGATCTTTTTGGAACATATTTTTATTACTCCCCCTCAAAAATAGAACATTTTGATTAAATTAAGCGATTTAAGGATTTGAGGGAGTAATATCTTGAGCTACATCGTGAAAAGTTTGTAAACCTTTTGAAACATTTTTCAAAATTTTGCTCAACAAATTAAGAAGACTTTGACAAGCTTTTTGGTGAGAAGTCTTCTTATCATTTAGGATTGTCGCACATAAATGTACAATAGGGTCCTTTCTTTGAAAATCATGGGTTATACAATGTTATGTGTGCATAAGCCATTATGTTTTTTTTTTGAAGAACGAGTCCTAAGCTGAAATACTAAGAAGTCATAATTTTGAAGTCCGAGTTTCGTAGTGAGGTATACGAAAGTCATTATGTTTTTGGATTAGACAACAACTTTTGGAACCCATTTAAGCACGGCGCCAACTGGGTTACCATATTTTGAAATCCATTTGAAAGTTGTGCCAATCTGAGACAATGAAGTTGAATTCCAACGAGAACTGAAAACCAGTGTTTCATTTTGAAATAAAGCTCGTGGAATCAACGGTGATTTAAAACTCTTTTGCTTTTGAAACTTGTTTGAGAAACTCGGTGTTTCTCTGGGAGTTTTAAAACTTGAAGAAGAAGTTTTCCATCCATTGTTGAAACTCGGTGTTTCATTTCGAAAATTTGTTTTTGAGATGAATGGAAACCTTCCAGAATTAGGATTTTTCAAAGCATAGCCATTCTTTTGTTGTAGCGGAAGCATTTCAGAGTATGAATATTTCAAATGTTTTGAACGGCTTTGCTTTAGTTTCCACACTGGCTTTACCGGAGTAAAACGAGAGTATGGAGTTTGAAAACCTTGATTCTTTTCATTATAAGCACTTGTATTTGAAACGTTTTGAGGAGTAAATGTTTCAGAAAAATTTGGTCTCTTAGAAAACTTCCTTCCTTTTTGCAAAGAATAGGTAGTAAATTGTGAAACCCTTTTTGAAAATGGTTTTGAAGATTCACCCATGTAAACCTTTTCGGAAACACTTACTTGAGGTTTAGACTCGTTTGAGACTTGAGATTTTCCTTTTGACCGGTTAAGAACATCAAACTTTGCTTTTAAGGCATTGTATGAAGTTCTCAAATCATTGTATTCCTTTTGAAGAGAAAGATAATCTGATGATGCCAGTTTTGCATGCAAAGAAGCATTTTGATTTTCAAGATGTGCAAAATATTTTTCATATTTGTTTGTTTCGATTGAAAAATCATTTTTGGCATCACCAAAATCCTTGGTTTGTTGTGCAATCGTTTTTTCCAATTCAACAATTTTCTTTTGAAGCACTGACTTTTCTTCTTCAAAAAGATGATTTCGTGTGATCAGAGAGTCAGATTTGTTTGAAGTTTGATTCTGAACTCTTGACCGCTTGATTGAATCAAACAAGTTTTTGTAAGTCTGTTTCAAATGCTCATTTTCTTTTTGTAATGATGCCACAGCATGTTCCAATTCAAGATTTTTTGTATCAAGTTCGTCTAAATCAAACTTGATTTTGGTATCATCACAATTTTCTTCAAAAATCTTTTCTTTTCCGTTAAGCACCGATGTCAAAGAGTTTTTAGAAGACATTTTCTCATTCTTCTCTTGCAGTTTAAGTTGGAAGAAGATACTTTGTGCTTCGAGTTTTGCAAGATGTTTCTCAAACTGAGCAGTTCTTTTTGACAATTCATCTTTGACATCAGCTGCTTCTTTTGAAAGCTCGGTGATTTTCTTTTTGAGACAAAGATTTTCAAATTTCAAAGAAGATGTTTGTTCAAAATGCACATTCTCATACTCATGGCTGACAGATACTGACTTGAACGACTCTATTTGATTTATGAAAAATTCTTTTTGAATGTCCAGAATTAAGCATTTTCCATCAAATTCGTCTTCAAGAGAGTGAACGTACTTAAGATCTTCTCTCATTTCAGTTACAAGATGTTTTTCAAAGTACTCAAAAGATAAGTTGATATCTTTCACACGAGGTTCAATCTCATCTTTCAAAATCTTTTGGACTTCTAACTTAAGGCGTACATCTAATGAAAGAAAATTAGAGAAAACATTGTATTCGATGTTTTCTTGCTTAAACCAAATGACCTTTAATGTTTGCTCAATGTGCTGTTTAAGACCACAAAATTGTTTCCTTGCTCTATTTTTCCATTTCTTTAAATCTCTCAAGCTCTTTTGTCAATGAGACATTCGTTTGCTTAGCTTTACGATTGTCCTCTTTGCACTTTTCAAGTTCATGTTTGAAATTATTGATTAATGAAGAAAATAAGGCACAATCTTGTTCATAAGAAGATCCATCCTGGGCAGGCTCACCTCTATTAGGATCCATATCTGGAGTAACAAAAGTAATATTACTATCATTTTGTTCCATCACATATGTGTCACTAATAGACTCAGAATGCTCAGGATGTGTCTGATTATGAGCAAACACATTATCGAACACAACAGCATTATCATAATTGTTTGAATGTTGTACCGTAGCCAATATCTCTGGTGTACCATCAGTATCTGAATCATAGCTAGGACTGCTGCTTTCAAACTGCTGTACTAAAGATGTATCACTGCCCGTGAAAACCAAACTATCATCTGATGCATCACCCTCATTGATTGTTTCCTCTTCTGTTTGAACATCGTTCTCTGTCTCTTTTTCAATCACCTCTGTTTCCTTTAACTGCTTTTCTCTTTCAATTAGCTCTCTTTCTTTAAACTGCATATCTTTTTCAATCTGCTCTCTTTCCCGTTTCAGCTTCTCAATTTCATTTAACTCAGTTTCCTCAGCATCAAGTATCTTTTCGAGTTCCCCCATGTCATTTATGCATTGAGTTCTGAATGTCGAATAGCTTACCCTAAATTTTTGGTAAAATGCATCGATTAACTCAGACTGGTTCATTATCCAAGGGTTAAAGATACTCTGAAATTGAGTTTGGATCACTATAAGAGATTCCCTATAGTCACGTGTATGAAGTTCTTCTTCATTAAGTAGCTTTTCAAATTGATTCAGGTTTTGATTGAGTTTTTCTTTGAAATAATGAAATCGGTCTCTGACGTAGTGTTCAAATGCTTGTTCGAACCTTAACTCATATCCAAATATGTTTATAACCTTCTCAACCTGTGACTTGAACACTGTAAACTTTTTCTTAAAATCTCTCTCCTTCATTTGGAATTCTGTTTCCATTAGGTTCTGATGTGTGATAAAGTTGATCTTGGATCGTTCCAACGAAATAGGAGTTGTGTTTAGTGTAAGTTGATGCAAGTTTGGATGGTGAAAATTTTGATCTAAAATCTTAAAACCTCAATAACTTCCGTTCGGAGTGGATTTGGGCCTCGAAGCTTGGCTTGAATGATCTTTAGATGACTTAACATGTCCTTCTTCTCGGTCTCACGGTCGTTTTGACAGCTGATTCGTCGAAAACGGAGTTACGGTTCAAAAGTTATGGCCGTTTGAAGTTTGGTTGTCAAAAGTCAAAAACTTATGCGTAATCCTTGAACTTATGCGTAAACAGTGAATAATCTTACGCGTAGACTGAAACTTATGCGTAAACCAAATCTTATGCGTAAGGCAAATGTTAGGCGTAAACAAAAAGTTATGCGTAAACAGTAAACTTATGCGTAAGAAAAAACTTATGCGTAAGATTAGTTAGTTTATGCGTAAACTTTGTGTTTATGCGTAAGATTTATGTTACGCGTAAGGTTTAGCTTATGCGTAAGATTTTTTACGCGTAAGGTTTACAAACCAAAGTAATCTCTCAAACTTATCCAAGCTTGAAAGATATCCCAAGTCGAAGTATTCCACAAACTTATCCAAGTCAGGGAAGTACTGAGTAATATCTGATCGTTGAAGAAAACTTATGCGTAGGATCTTTTGCGTAGAAACCAATCTTTTGCGTAGGATCTTATGCGTAGAATCCAATCTTTTGCGTAGAAACAGACTTTGGCGTAGGATCTTAAGCGTAGGATCTCACCTTAAGCGTAGGATTCCAATCTAACGCGTAGGAAGAGGTTTTTCTGCTTAAATTTAAGCGTAGGAAGTTGTTTTACGCGTAGAAAGAGGGTTTTTAGCCAAAACTCACGCGTAAACAGTACTAGAATATGAAAACTTACGCGTAAGATGTCCCAAACAGCTAAAAATCTGATTTTTTTCAACCAAAAACACTTTTTCCACTTGATTCTTTTGATCAAATCTTACCCAAAACACTTAGAATCACTAAAACTTCAATAAAAACAACTTGAACACTAAAACCACGTAAAAATCAAAACTTTTTGAAGAAAAAAGTGCTCGTATATAAGAAAAGTACGCAACTTTTTAACCAAAACTTGATAAAAAACGATTTCCACACCATCCTAAATCATTGTTAGGCGACTGATACCACTTGTAGGACCTTAGATATATCAACTTTAATAACAATATAGCATGTAAATGAAGTAAAGATTGTGACTTGATTATATGTAAGTGTGGCGTTAGTATCTAAAAGAGAGTAATAGATGAAGAGAGCTTTTATTAATAAAACACACACAATACACACACAAGCACCCCTTACAAATGAGAGGTAAGGTGCCTTTTATAGTTCCATACATAGGCTTTCTATGGGCTTGGGCTTGGACTTGGTTTACATGTTCTAATAAGGCTTACATGATATACTTAATAAGTACCAAGTCCATAGCCCAATATACTTAACTATTACAATACTTGTCTACTCAATAATGATCGTCACTTTTAATGCTAACACCTTGTGATCGGATTTATTTGGGGGAGGCATGTTGATTCCTAGAAAACACAAAATTATATGTTAATGACTTTAAACAATGTGGATGTTCTAATGTGTTCCTATATGCAAACAATGTGGAGACTTGGTTATCTTGACTCATTTTTTGGTTATAAAAACAAAAAAATAACCAACACTCTCCTAATTGAATGTGTCTTCGATTGAATGTACCCGAAAATATATATTAGTTATGTATCCCCTTTAGCATTCAAGAGATAGTATGCAAGTGATGTTTTAATGATGTTTTTCATTTGTTTTAACAATGTGGTGATGAATCAAGTTCTAGTCTTGGATTACAAATTTTTAAAGACAATGCACTTGGTGTGTTTCACAAATCAAAGTAACAACAAAAAAGATACAATTCTTAACTAATGGAAGACATGATTGGCTAGCCACCAAGTTTTTCATGAATCAAGAAGTTTTATGTATAAACCCTAAGATTCTAGTTAATGAATGTAAATAATAATGTATACTTGAATCAAAAATGCAATTGTGATTAGAGCACTTACAAAGTTAGTTGGATTTGAAGAGATTTGATTGAAAACCCTAAATTTCGTATGCTTATGTGTTTTTGAGAGGGTGATGGCTGTTTGAAAGTGAGTGATTAAGTTAAGAGGGTGTTTGGTTTTGAAATTAAAAATAAAACATTCTGTAGCTTTGGCGGACCAGGCGGAACCAAAAAGAGGGTTCCGCCCATATGGTCTGAGGGTACCGTGGGAGCTGCAAGGAAAAATTCAAAAGGGATTGTCTTGATTTTTGTGGTTTTATCCTAATATTCAAAACTAAGGTTTTAGGTCTTATGAGTCTTTGACTAAGCCTAGGAATGATGAATGCTTCACATTCAAGAGGTTTTGTGAAAACGTTGATAGAATGATTAACGTAGAAGACTTTCTTAGTTAAGACGTTCCTCAATGAACAATCTTACCAAGGCGATGATGATGGATCACAATATGTCTATTAAGAACATAATGGATTGAATTGTCGCCGAAGTTGATGCCTCCTTTGTTGATGGGATAACAATGTTGATGCAAGAATTCCGTTGTTCACACGAATTAGCTTGTTCAAGCGGAGCTTGTTGATGTGCTTCTCCATCAGAAACTAATTTGAGAACCTTACATGTTTTGGAGAAACATTGGGTAAGTAAGTATAAAAGTGCAAGTACCACTTGTGCTTTTCTTATCAACTTATTACCGACATAATTTCATTTGGCATACACTATGGTTTCTATTCCCGTTCTTTTGGGATACCATAATCCCATTTGTGTAGTACTTTATGATGTATCCAAACAAGCTCAACTAAAGAGTTGTTTTAGGATCTTCTTTATCACGAGCACATAGACAAATGCTAAACATAATGTTGGATCTAATGGTTATGAGAACAAATAGTCTTCCGAACATTTCTCTACGTTTAGTTTTACCTACGGATTTACTAATCTCATTCTTGATAAGTCATCGATAACTTAACTATTGAGAACAAGAGAGTAACTAGGAATGTCTTTAAGTTAAAATCCCTTGCTTTTGGAGCTTGCTTTTATAATCAAAAAGACTTTCAAATATTAACACTTATAATCACATGATTACTTCGAAACATTTATTTTGTTTCACTAGTTGTTTTACTCTAAATTTCAAAGACTGTTATTGTTGAATTTGTTTATACACAACTATGACCTATAAATCAAGTTTTATAACTTATGTCAATTTTGCTTGATTCAATGTTTGACTCAAAGTGAGAAGATGTTATTTTGTACTTTTATTCTTAATTTTTTACACAACATACTTGTCTTGCCATCATTGGAATTTCGACTAAGTCATCATCTACCAAAGATGATATCTTAGAAGGAGGAGATCACTCGTTAAATGTTATATTCAACGACTCCTCGACTCTTTGGGTTTTCTTACATAAGACACTATGAACTCTATTTGTTTTGAAAAAGTCCAAGAGGTACAACATCATTAGACTAAGTGTCACATTTGATGTGTAAATCCTAGATGTTGAAAACTCATTTTCTTCCACACATCTTAATGTATGCTAATGTGATTTATTTCACCTTGTGTGTTTTATGTGAGATAATCATGAAGGAGTGATTGAAGAAAAACACAATTTAAGACTCAAAGTATGGTGCTTTAGAATGTTGTTTAACAAGGGTTTGTTTTGCAAGCATCACAAAAGTGTTAGACATTTTAATACTTAGGAAATTCTTAGTTAGCTCACTTGTAAGCAAGAGTTGAGTGAGACTCACTCAAGAGTTTCTCGTGTTTATCTCTTGACGGTTAAAGAACCAAAACACCTTATATCTCCTACTAGTACTAATGATGAAATTCCTTATAGAATCTAATCTTAGTTATTACTAATATCTGGTAAACACTTTAGAGTATTACTAATAACACATATTCCAACACATAATGCTAGAAACAAGTGACAATCAAAGTCAAGTTGAAGTAATGCGTACCTTTTAAATTCCATAGAGATGCTATCAAGAGGATAAATGCAACGCGTAAAATCTTGGTTTGATGATACGCTTTGAAACTCAATTACTCATGTATCCAAGAAGGTTATATAATCATATAAAATCATAGAGCATGATACTCTTGAATCTTTTATCATGAGTTTCTATTAAAGATTGAATTATCTCTAAATCTCTCTTCTAGGTTTGACAAATTTTACTTGCTTTGTTTTATTAGTTGATGGTGCCTTTGAGTTAAATCCTAATCCGGTTTTATCTTTAAACAACCTTTGACTCCTCAACAATCTTTCAAGAGATTTTGAGCTTTCATCAAATTTAACTAATAATTTTCCTTTCTCATTTTGCTTTTTAATCTTATGTTTGTAATCTAGACACAATTTACATTCTAGATCAATTTCAACATTACTCTCAATTCTAGACATTTTATCTTCTAACAAGATTTCCTTTTCAAAGATATTCTTAAAGGATTTTGAAGACTCATTCTTGAAGATAGTTTTTGGGTCCATGTTGCATAAACGTTTAGACTCATTTTCTAGTTTAGAAAACTCTAGGATAAATTTGTCAAAGCAAAAGTGTTTGGTTTCAAAATGTACCTTGCATGATGTTTTATCAAGTTGAGAATCACAAACCAGATGGTTGGATTCATCTTCATCCATGTTATTCCATGAATCGTAAGCAAGTCCACTAAGAGCTCGACATGAGTAATCATCTTCACTTACACCTTCATTTAAAACATTTAAACTAGTATCACATGTATTTATCTCAACTAAATGTATATCTATTAATATTTCTAAGACTTCTAATTCATATGTGAGATCAAATTGATCATCTTTGACTTGACATATTTCTTGATGAAAGTTTAACATATTTTTCCAAATATCATTAGCCGTTTGACAAAAAATACATTCTTTCATATTTGGTACTAAAGCTTTATAAATCATTGTTCTAGCTTTAGTTTTTTGTCAAGTTTAAGATAGTTATCTTGGTTTTCAAAAACTTGTTTTCTTTGATTTGAAATTACCAAAAGAAATAATATGCCAAAGATCTTGATCAATTGATTTCACATAGTTTTCAAAATTACATTTCCATTCAAGTAAGTTTTCTGATTCAAATAGCGGTGGGTTTTGAATAGGTTGCCATTCTTTGAGATTTTCAAAATCCATGGATCGATCCAAGTTTTAAAATACATTCTATTTTAAAGATCTTGAGTAACGTAGCTCCTGATGCCAATTGTGGAAAACTAGAAGGGGGGTTGAATAGTTTACCGCTTTTTATAATCCTTTTTAGCTTGAATGTCCTTTAAAAACTTTACGTTTGCTTAAAGATATAAAGACAACGTTATATGTTTGATTCTTTGAAAAGCTTTTCATGTGAATAACAATTCTAACTTTACTTGTTTCATACTTTAAAAAGCTTTACTTGTGATGATCCTAACTTTGCTTGTTTAGTTCTTTGAAAAGCTTTACATTTGTTTAAAGATATAAACACAACTTTACTTGTTTAGTTCTTTGAAAAGCTTTATATGTGATTAGCGATTCTAACTAAAAGACAACATGTAATAAGCTAAGATAAAGAAAGAAACGATCAAACCACAGCACGATTATTTATCCTGGTTCGGCTACAAGGACTCTTTTTCCTTGCCCTACATCCATGCCCCGAGTTTCCAACTCGAGAGTTATAAGCACTAATCAACAAGCTCCTTTCACCGGCGGAGAAAACCTTTACAACGTCGCTTACACTTTTACCGACACTAAGCTAGATGTCGAGTTCTTTTACATGGGTACAACCACTCCCATCGTCGCTTACACTTTTACCGACACTAAGCTAGATGTCGAGTTCTTTACCAAGGGTACAACCACTCCCGTTAGTTCTTTTACAAGGGTACAACAACTCCCGACACACTATGTATTTTTAGGCCTAAATTACTAACCAATCACTTCTACATACATGATACAGATGAAGTATAAACTACCAAAGCTTATACATAACAAAGCTAACAAGAATTGCAACTTTAGAGTTGAAGCTTGTAACTTCTTGAATGATCTTGTGAAGTCCCTTGCTACATAAGAGAGTCACACAAGTCAAATGTTACTGAGTTAGTTTTAGAGAGTGTTTGAAAATATGTCCTAAAGTCATCACATAAAACTAACAAGTGGTTTGGTATTTATAGCAAACCATTCTGCAAGTCTGGCGGATACGGCGGAACCCTCAGATGGGTTTCGCCCGTGTACCCCCAGGGTTCCGTCGGGGCTGCAGTTGGTTTTGCAATAAATCTTCCAAACCAAACAAGGTCACATCTCATTACACCTAGTCAAACACAAGACTTGCAAGCAAACATATGGTTAGTCAAACACTCTTTCTTACCATAAATGTATATTGACAAAGCTTGCCCTAAATGTGATGTGACATTACTATTTTAAGAAATAAATGTGATGTGACAAGACACTTTCTAATTTAAGAAATAAAAACAATGTTTTGTTTAAAAGGAAATGTAAACATTAGTTTAAACAAGACTTAAACACTTAAAGTGATGATTTACTCCTAGCTAAAGTTCATACTTTGTCGTTAACAAAACTTAGCAAAGATTGTAAAATATAAATAACGTTTTTAGGCGATATTTGTATTAACATCTCGGTTTAAGTCACAAGAGTTGTAAAATCCCGTTTAAGATTATATCATGGCTACTACCACTTCAGACGCTTATTCAGGAGCCTCGAAAGCTCTTGTGGTGAAAGTTTAAAAGATGTTGACTACTGATTTCTACAACGAGCTGAACGATACTATCATTCTGGTACTCATGTCATCATCTTCTTAAACTGATTAGTATCCTTTGTACATATATTATATCAAAATGTATATAGATATATAAAACCAACAAAAACCCAAAAAAAAAATCAGAAAATTTGAAAATACCAAAAAAATAGCTTTTTTAAGGCATGTCTTCTGGCATCGATAACATTTACGGACCTAGAAATGTCATTCAATAATGACACGGGTTTTAAATGAAGTTCGAACAGAAGTTCAAAAGGTTTTTCAAAACATGCCTAAATGGCTTACAGTTATTTCAGACTGTAACCCGGATTTAAACTTAAGGCTTACAGTCATTTTAGGCTGTAACCCGGACTTCAAAACTATGGCTTGCTATTACTTCAGATAGCAACCTATTTTTCAAAATGGGGAAAACTCATCGCCAAAAAGACGGTTGTTCCTTTTACTCGGTGAAGTTCACCTGGGCATGGATTACTTTATATCCATGTTTCCTCGATCAAATGTACGCTTCAGTGCATTATTTCTTGATAAAGAAGAGAAATCTTATTTTTATCGCCAAATACTTTCCCTTCTATGATTTTTTCGGAAAGTATTTGTGCAAAACTTGGTGGTACCATGAGATTTTGATTGAAAATCAAATTGAATCTAAATTTTGATAAAAATTTTCACTCAATCTATGACTTCAATATTTTATGATTGAGGGAGGTTGTTATGTGCTAAACTCTTTCAGTTTAAACATCCGTCATTGATTGAGGGGGAGAATGATTTCTCAAAATTTTATGTATCATAAAAAAAACTCTCCACTTTGTACAAAAACCTTGCAACAAAACGATTTGTGATGGTTATGTGTCAGAATGAGAACATTTTCAAAGAGTTTTTGTTAAAACTTCAAATCTTTTGTAGACTCATCAAATCTGACACATAACAACCTCCCTCACAGATTGAGGGGGAGCAAGTAAAAGGTTCCTTTTATCAGAAAATATTAAAACTGACCGCGTTTCTCTCCCAAAACGTTTTCGAACTTATTTAAATCAATTGAGATCCAAAATCTTGAAAGATTTGAAATTTTTGATCGGGGGAGAGAACGTGATTTAAATATGAAATCTGATAATCAAATGTGATCTTTTGGACTCAATAAATAGGCTCCCACATATGTGCTAAACTCTTTCGAATATCGATGCACATATTGAGGGGGAGCAAAAGGCGTTTGTGGAAGTAATACCAAAGACGGACCATTTATCTTTATGCATGGAGTTATAAGGATGGTTAAGGTTAGGTATGAGTTCCCATGATCCACCAAACCGGAAGGATCTTCCCAGGGACAATCCATAGATAGATTAGAAGTCCTTAGGAATGATGAAAAAAAAAGGAGAAAAGTAAGAAAGGGAAGAGTGCGGACTGAGATAGAGCTAGGACTGGAACAAACCCAACAAGGTTCTAGTGGTGAAGTATCGGTAAGCACTGAAGGGGTTGAAGAATGAAAAAGAAATAAAATGAGAAAGGGTGAAAAGAAATAGCCCTCCATATATTCAACCTTAGGGCAGAAACCGGGTTCAATTCATAATCTACTGGCGGTTACTAAGGTAACACCGGTATTGAAGACAAGACGTCATGGACCCAGTGACGCACTACACTAAACTTCCCAACCACTCAAGTTCTCTTAAAAGAGCTTGTTTTATTCTCATGGGGATCCCTATGTAATGTATCAACCGCTCATTGCGAGTTATGTTGATACCTAAAACAGGAGATGCCTCCCCAGTCTCCAGGAGCGGATCAAAACGCACTATTGAGTCTAGAGCCAAAGAGATCATCCATAAATCTCACTAGGACACACTTCCAAATTTGGTTATTGTTTCACACAATGTGGAAAATAAGATAAAATATTTAGAGTCCTACGCATTATCCTTGTGGTATTGCCAGAACATCCGAGTGATATGAAAATATTCACAAAGACGATGGAAATCCTTCTAGAGCGAACATCTTTCAAGCTCTTGGTAGGTGACATGTGAGATCCATCTTGGATCAATGATCAAGTGACAACTGGAAAGCAACGATGATGCGATTAAAAATTGAATCCAACTTGTTCCAGGATATGGATTGACGAATACTTTTGCTAAAACCTTTCAATGTCCTCACACACTAATTTTTCGAGCACATTGATTATGTACAATCTTTCAAACAAAAGTATCTTTGATGGAATTATGATTCAAAGCATAAAACTCTCGTCGTGTCGCAAAATGTTTATTATATGACACGCAAGTGATCTCTTTAAATCTATTTCTCATCAATCCGTGAATATCAATTCACCGATTCACTCTATTGTGCTGTCTGCTCTGAGACGTTCCGGTATGAGAACATGCTTAGTATGAAGATTCCAAAGTGGATTCTTGGGAAAAATTCATTACTACAAGCTGGAAATTCCTGTCAAGGAGAGTCTTCTTTAAAAGAGACTCTACCTGATCACAGGTCGGTTTTCACAAAACCGGAGGGTAGTCTGTCCTCGCAGAACGAATGACAAAGCCATACTCATTCTCTATCTTTATTGCTAACTATTTTATTTCAGGGACACATATAAAGATGGCGTTGATGGCTCCTATTTCTAGCTGAATCGGGTCAATCCATACCTCATGCTCACACATCCTCCACACTATCAATGACGATGAGAGACTTGCTACAACAAATGTTGAGAGACTACCAACAACGTTTCCGCAACTCTGATGAAAAAGTCTCCTGATCCAAAACTCTAATGTAATTTCTCCTGATCCAGAAGGGTGTGAGCATGATAGTCCTAAAGTCACTACATTACATGAAGGCGATACTATTGTGGATGAGCTTGGAGATTTACTATGGTTGATGATCTCAAAGATCACATATCACAAAGGAATCCAAATCACAAGTTCACTTACTTGAAGTACAAAGTGTGCAGAAAAGTGAAGAATCAGAACCTACGAGCTACAAAGACTAAAGAATGCTTAAAGATCAAAGAGCTTAATTTCCAAGGTGACCTCGCTTAGGGGGAGATTGTTAGGAATACAAATATTCCTGTAAAAGTCTCGGTCACCTAATTATTGTAATAGCATTGAGATAGCTCGTAGTCAGTTTATATATTAGTTAGTTAGTATTAGTTTAAGTAACACCGTGGAGGAAGGACGGGTCTTTACCCACTGTATGCATGATCCACAGCCCGGGTGTGGGCGTTTGTAGGTTAGTATAAATACCCCTCTCCACATGTGGAGAGGGTTGGAGCTTCCATTTCACTTAATCTAATCTTCCACATTTTCTCTCATTTTCTCTCTCTAGGAATTCCTCCCAACTCTTCTTTCTCTCTCTCTAGTTTTCTTCCATAATTCTTCTATCTAAAACACAAGACCATGTATGTTATGATTATTGATATTCTACAACATCTTAGGATTTGACATTTCTTAGAATAAACATTAGGAAATTCTACTTAGAAGATACTATGGATACTACCCTAGATGGTTTCAAGTACCTAGGAATAGTAATACTTATAATAATAGTAATATGGACAACTTAAAACAAAATAGAAAACCTAAAACTATGCCTAAGAATAAGGATACTCCTAATAAACCTTTAGGAAAGAAAACACCTAAACCTACTCCCTCTTTAGAACCCTCTACTTCAATAGAAGCCAACACATCACCCTTAGAAGTTTAGGAATGTTAGGAAAACTAGAAGAACCTTAGGGGGAAAACAACTTTTGGGAAAGAATCTAGTTAATCTAAAATTCCATTAGGATACTATCTTTCATGTATCCTATACTCTTACTCTTCCGTTTAATCCTATTCTTTCGTTTCCTCTCATTCTACCATTTAGATCCCGTTTAATTCTTCTTTTCCCGCCTTTTTCTCACTCTTCCATTTAAAATCCCATTTTCCCACCTTTTTCCCACTCTCCTATTTAAATCCTACTCTCCCGCTTTCCCCACTCTAACGTTTAATCCTATACTCGTATACTTTTCCCACTCCACGTATTCCTACTCTTCCATCCTTTCATTATCTCCCAGTCCTTCATACCCTCCTATTTCATCCCTTTCCTTCTTTATTCCTTTTCACTCCTTCTTATAAAAGTCCCTCTTTCCATTTCCTTCCATCCTTTTATCCTTCCATCATTTTACACTCTATTTTCTTCTCTCTATATTCTCTCCCTACCTAATCTTACAATGTTCTAAAAGTTATAACTTGTATTTCTCGTCATATCACAAGTATCTATTAGTTAGAACTTGTAAGAATATCTACATCGAACTTTAATCCTCATTATGTTCGGTTATGATATTAAATCTCGCTTTGTAAGAGTTGCAAAAATGAGATCTTCAACGCCCGTCATTCTAGTCATAACATGGGAAATTACCATGTGGGAAGTTGCTAAACATGGAGACTATAGAACTTGTCCCTATCATGACTAGAACTTGTAGTCAAGTATTTTTAGAAACATTTTCAGAATTTTCACTATTTATTTAGTATTTTTCATAATTAATTAGTTAAAGTACACTTTAATTATTAAATAAGTAAATAACTAGTAAATTAGTTTAAAAAATAGATTTTATAAACTTTTTATAATTTTTTAGGATTCCTGTGATGGTTAATTAGTTTTGTAAAAATTTTTATATTTTTCTAAGTCATTTTAGTATTTTTCTTAAATTTAAATTAGATGTAAATTAATTTTAATTAATTATTAACTAGTTTGAATAGTTTTTAATTAATATTAAATAATAAACTAGTTTGAATAATTTTCTTTTTAGGATTCCCGTTTATGCTTCTTCGTGGAAGGTTGCTAAACCAAGTTCACGCATTCCCTACCAACGTGGAGTTAAACATATGGCACCACACAGGTTGTGGCCAATTTTCGATAGTAGCAGCTGATTCAAAAAATTTTAGGTGATCATCAGGATCACCCGTCCCATCATATCTTCATCCTCTTCATCGCGATGTCTTCCCCTAGACTTCCAGTGTCCTGTTTCTTTCTCCTCGTTGTCTGAGGAGTTGCATGAGGAGGAGTTGCCCCTTTTGCGGCGCTTGCGCCATTATTCCTCGGAGTCCGAGCTTGGGGGGCTTTCGCTTGGGGAATTCCATCTCCCAAGCCTATCATGAATTCTTCTACTACCAGACCTTGAAGGGCTCTCGCTTGGTGAGCGTTGCCGTCCAAGTCTATCCTGTATCATGCGGTTACCAAATCTAGCGTGGACATTGGTACGCCTTCCATTGTCTTCATACTCCTCCGAATACTGTGAATCAGATGCTTCACCATCTATAGCTATCCTTCCAACTCTAGTGAATACTGGAAGTCTGCGGCTATCTTTTCCGCGTCCCTCCTTTCGGTAGCGCGATGGAGATGTTTAATATTCCGGGCCAAAGTTAAGTCGGGCTTGCAGACTCTGACTTGACCTTCTTCTTGCTTCCTCTTGCATGAGGGTAGTTAAAGTTTTGTAATTTTGAGACACAAAATTACTTAGCGTTAATTCAGGCCTCTTCCTCCTCCATCGCGAGGATATCTGTCTCTATATTAGGTCCCCTGTCTCTATTAGGCGCGCATGGCGGCACAGTAGTGTCCACAATGGGTGCCGTTTGGTGGGGTGTGGTGAAGAGAGTATGCTGTAGATCTTCCACGCTAGGGGCCGCTGTAGTGGCCTGGGTAGTCCTTGTGGGTAATTCTACCATTGGGAGGATCAGACTTGGGCCTGACTCTTGGTGATTGGGCACACTCGTTGTTCCAGAGGCTTGCCTAGAGTTTGAATCTTGATGTTTCCTCCTCTGGGGGTCACCATGTGTTTTTTCCAACTACGGAGTCCGCTGGCTTGAGTTTTTGTGCTTCGTCATTCTAGTTCTTAGTGTAGGGTCCCACAGATGGCGCCACTTGTTGATACAAAAGTTGGGCGTTCCTTGTTTGGGTTCCTGTCCTCGTACCAATTAGATCTTAATGCTTGAGACCTGCGCACTAAGAAAGCAAACAAACACCATTAGGCTTATCGTGGGGTTGTCTCCTACAATTATCCTATGGCGTGAGAGCAAGTAATCGGTTTTAGGGTTGTATTGAAGAGTTAGGGTTGTAGATCGTACCTTTAATGAGGGCCAGGATGCCCTTTATATACACACGAAATCCTTATTGGATACGTGTTCCTTACTCTTCGGCGTATCCCAGTATATACGTGTTCCTTAAATAAGGGATATCTATATCAAGACCATAAATAACTTTGGGTTTGGGCCTTCGTGAGACCAAACCGATATCGTGATAGCCCATGCGTGATGGGATCAGATGTTAGTATTGTGCATTGGTCGGTTTCGTGACCCGATTGCGGACTATACGTCATCACTAACAAAAGTGAATTATAAGAATAGAAAGCACCTGATTCACGATAAAACTTGTACAATGATAACCAATCCCATACACCGACAATAAAATAATCAACAGCAGTAGCTTCGTCCAATAGTATGATATCTCACTGACAAATTTATTAGTAATTGGTACGAGGTTTATTCAATACCGATGTATCAGATGACAAGCAGTTATATGATACTTTAAAACCGATTATACAATAAAACCTTTAAAAAAAATCGCACCTTCACAAATCTGATTCATCAACTTTTTGATCAATCACCAAAAACAGAACTTCAACCACAAACCTTGTAAATCCCTAGGTAACGAGCTAATCTGTCTCTGATGCAAATTGTAGAAGATCGTTTAAGCCCAATCTTGGATAATAACAATGATTGAATGCACAACGGAATAATAAAGAACACAATCAAAGTTATGAACAAGGTTTTTCTAATAAACAATGATCCTCTATGGATCTATATTCCTTTCAACTAAAAATGTTTTTCGTGAGAAGTGTGTCTGCAAACATAAGCCGTATGTTCCTTTTATAGACAACGAACCCTAATACAGCAATAAATAGAAAATCAAAATGCATATCACTAACTTTAAAAACTTTCTAAAAATACTAAAAGCATTAATGACTCTATGTCATTTAAATAGTTCCTAAAAAAACATGAATTGACTCCAGAACTGCAGCAATAAGTTGAAGTCTACCAGCATAGGAGTTGCTTCTATTCTTCCAATTACATACCCTTTTTTTGATTTTATCCAACAAGCTCATGCAATCATTCACACCTAGTGTTTTGGTCAGGAGAGGTACACCAAGATACTTAATAGGAACTGTACCAGTAACAAAAGGTAAAATGTTGAGGATAGCCTCCTTATCTTCATTCTGCATACTCCCAAAGAAAACAGTACTTTTGGACAGATTAGGCAACAAACCTGAGTATGAGTTGAATTCTTCAATAGCATCTTTGATAATACCCACTGATGTTGTATCACCATGACACATGACTAGAAAATAATCTGCAAAACAGACATGTGTTAATTTCATATCTTTACACCTAAAGTGATAGTGGAAATCTCTACTTCTATTGATCTTCCATTTAAGAACCAAAGTGAAAATCCCCATTATAAGAGTGAATAGGTAAGGAGACATATGGTCTCCTTGCCTCAATCCTCTAGCTCCCTTAAAATACCCATGACTCCTCCCAAACCAACCAGTCAACCGGGTGCGGTCAATAGGCGTGCCTGGAAGAAAGTGCAAGATAACCGGTGAAGAATAGGGTTTCCCCGGGTCGTTATGTCCCAGCGAGGCGTGCAAAGGTATTTAAAACGGATTTGTGATCGGGTGAATTTGAATGAAAAAAGGAATTTTTGTTTTTGATTGGTTTTAAAGTAAAAGATTAAAAACTATTTTAAGCGATAAAAACTAGATTAATAAGGCAAAACTACAAAGCTTAAAACTAAATGATTAAAGCAAAGATAATAAAAACACTAGTAGCAAGTAAATAATGTAAAGTTAACGATAAAAGACAACGGATATAAATAATAAACTAGATTATACTAAGAAAGCAACTGAGAAGTATGTGATAAAAAGATATACTTGTTAAGCAAATTATCACGATCCTTAAGAGTAGTTTATTATTTCAATTAAGTTCTCTTATTGATGAATTAATATCTTTTACGAATAAATATTTTCTCACAACGTTGGTTTATTTTGAAAATAATTTTTCATAAAGAGATATCAATATCTAAATTAAAGCCTAATTATTTTCACGGCTTTTGCTCATTTAAACAACCAAAATTTCAATCTAAGTAACTTAAAATTACTGACCAATATATTTTCTAACTTTTATAAACCACACTTAATTCACGGACTAATCTACTCAACAAGTATATAAAAAGTCTACTCACTACTCATGACAACTAAGCTAACAATAACAACTAATCCAACAATAATAAACATATTTTCTAAACTAACATATATAAATTACTCGCACATAATAAAAGGTACACTACAAGCAACAAATAAAGCAACAATAACTACTAACTTAAACATGACAATAAATATAAATATACTAAAAATAAAAAGATAAAAGGGTTAGAGATAACCAAATGAGATGCAAAACATAAAGACGGCGAGATGAGACCCATTCCACAAGCTTCAAATCCCCATCCATAAGTTCCTCCATTAAACCCCTTATCAATCCGTCACTAAATCTCTACTCATTAGACTAGTAATCGGTATATTTAAAATAAGTCTTTTATGGGAAATAAGTTGTAAACATAATTTTAAAATAAAGAAAATTATGATCCATACTAGACTTAGAAAATGACGTAACTAAAATTGTATCAATACTACCTAGTCTAGATTATACTAAAATTAAAAACAATAAATAACCATTTATGTTTTCTATTCTCATGTTTGAAACAATAAATAATGAAAAGAAAATTGACATTTAAGTAATTCTAATCATACAAGTTGTGGAATTTAAAACAAGTTAACAAAAGCGATATCTAAACTTAGCATTAACAAAACTTTCGTATGATATCAAGTCAAAAAGTGAGTAAATAAATGAAAACTGGTTGCTTTAATAAAGGAAACTAGACACTGAAAAGGATGATTAAAGTTGGCAACCTATGTTTGACGAAATAAATTTGGATGTGGTGTTCGTCCGAAGACCAAGATTGCTGATGACAGCTCGTAACAGAAAAACAATGAAAGACTAAAATGACTATGTAAAACAAATATAATTAACATGAAAATCTTCTTGAAATTTACTCTACTCGTACTCTACTTCTAAACTAATAACTTCTCTTCTACTTGGTTCTTTCTCTTTTTATATCCCTCTCACAAATGTAGCCTCCAAGAATAATAATGGTTCCCCTTTTTTCAGGTCTCCTATTCTTCACACCATTTGTATGTTACGTCTGCTCTCTTCTATACATGTCCAATCTTTTCATAGCTTCCCGTGCCTTCAGTCATTATTTGTTTAATTTTATAGAAAGTCCATGCATAGCTGGCTTCCACAAGACCCATTGATGATTTAATTTGATAGTATATTCAATGTTTGACATGGTCTTCATATTTAACATTATCGCTGTATTATCTTTAACTAGACGAGTACCCGTGCATAGCAACGGGATTTTATAGCGACAGATAGTTATAGTGATATTTTTGTTACATAAAGAGTTACACAAAACAGTTAACCAAAATATCATTACAACCATGTGAATGTGTGAATTATGTACAAGCGAGTGAAGTATAAAACCATAATTCGAGCAGAAAAAGCAACATACTTCACTCACTTGTACACAATTGTGAATGTGTGAACTGGTTAACATTTTGATGTTAAATTTTAAAACCAAATAGATTGTGCGATATACATGTTAAACTGTTTGCTCCAATCAAATCATATATCTTTGATTCATCCATAAGAAAATTAGTTTGGATGGAGAATTTTATCACAGATATTTGTTTGTCTAAAGAATAAATTAAGTAGTTAATAAGAACTTGCAAGAGCATGCATATGAAACTGTGGCATGTTACGTAGAAGTTTCGCCATTCTACTTTATCTTTAGTGAGATACCTTCACACAGATTAAACTTTATCACATGAATCTTGATTATGCCAAATGATAATCATATGAAAAATGATATTTAACACGAAGTATACTTTTAGTTGAGAAAATCAAACAAAAACCAAAAAAAGAAAATCCACATAAACATAAACTATAAGACATAGAAACTTACTTTTATATTTAAGATAATTATTACATGAATACAAGTTCATGTGATCAAGATACATTTTAACGACTGATATGGTTATTAGGAATTCTTCCATGCTTTCTGCGCCCTTGTTGTTGGGACTTCATCATTGTTCTTTTTGAAGGATGAAAAGATCAGTTGGAAAGGTTGAACTTCTTCCTAGCTTGATTACCATCTTTCATATCAAATTGTAGGAGGAAGGTCGATCCAGTCACTGTAAAACAACATACGTAATAATAAGTTAAAATACATGGATGTAGTTCTTAACAAATGTAAATTCATATGTTTTGTACTGAAAAACTTACTTGAACACTCTTATTCTTTGATTATGCATACAACTGTTAAAGCGTACATGCATTGTAGTGGGAAAATGAATGAGGTTGTGATAATCTTTACTCTGTTTGTAAGTAGTATTTATAGGAGTGTATTGCATCTTTTAAGTTTTACACGATTGACAAATCATGTTTCAATTGTAAAGTTGACTTTCCTCAATTGTGAAAGCTAACAGTTGTGAAGTTGACTTGTCTATTCTCAAATTTACGCTCCACAAATCATTCCTATATTTACTCTCCACAAATCATTCCACATTTCCTTATTATATTTGCATGGTTGTACACCAAATCCACATTTCCTTATTATTTGCATGGTTGTAGACGTAATTCACATTTCCACATTGCTAAGGGTATTATGGGCATTGACTTAAATTTAAGGATTTCACAATTTCACTTTGACCATTGAGACAATATAAGTAGTTAAGATAGGTGGACATGGAGTTTCATTTGTGCCAAGTTGGGCCATAAGGAGCTGACGGGCTTCGTGGCTTCTTGTTGCTTCAAAATTCTTTGGGCTCAATTTTTTTAATAGCATAATCAATTTGGGCTTCGTTCGGACCTCGATTAACCTTTCAAAATACCGTTTTTCTCCTCGATGCTCCAAATAAAATTATCGTTGATCCCGTAATTTCGTGCTCTGTTTTGTCCACTTTTGCCTTGTTTTCATTCCTTTTGTACCTGAAATACACAAAAACACATTCCAAGGATATTTGCAATATAATTTGGTATATTTTGTTGTTTTTAGTCATTTTTATAGTCTAAATGGGTACAAAAATGATGAGTATTTAGACACTCATCAATCCCCCACACTAAACTATTGCTAGTCCCTAGTAATCTAGAATCCAAAAACAACCCATTTTGAAAAATTAATGGATTTGATTTCTCTTTACCAAAAGTCATTATTTCTGGAGTAGCCAAATGTTTCAGTTCAAGTAAGAACTATGGTCCACCTAATAACCATATGATTTTGAGCAAACCATCAGTTGTCAATGGATTTGATTTGTCTTTACCAAGAGCCGTTTGCTTCTGGACTAGCCAACTCTTGATGGACATAGTCAACATCTTGGTGAGCTGATTACCAATTATGGTTTTTCCACTGCCTTTACCACAAGCCATAACCTTGCGGGCTAGCCAACTCTTTCACTTTTTAGGAGATGGCGAGTTGAGATACCATATAATTTTGGGCAAATTGTCAGCCATCAATGGATTTCATATATCTTTACCAAGAGCCGTTTGCTCCTGGATTAGCCAATCCTTTTGTCGTTTAGACATGGTGGACTGATAACCACAAAAATTTTGAAGCTCCAGTGAAAATGTTTTTATAATTTTGGCCAAAAACGGGGGTACTAGAAGGTATAATATGATAAAATTCGCAAGAATTTCCCCCCACACTTAGGATTGAATATTGTTCTCAATATTCAAAGTCCCGGCTATTATGCCGACTCTTTGATTGTAAAAGGGCAACATTACAAGCTAAATGTGGAAACACCATTTTTTTCTGTATTGATAACCAAAGCAGGGGTAACTCCTCCACACGTAGGGTGAAAACACTAAGTACATGCTACTGTTTTTGTTTACTGAGTCGCTAGCTTGACTCGACCCCGAATTCATTTGTCCTTGGGGAAGCATGATGTGGAAGAAACAATCTCCATCGGACTTTCATTCAAGATGTTTGGACAAACATTTGAAGCACGTGAAAGTTCCACACCGGTGAGATAAGTACCCGGCTCAAGATAATGGTAAATGAAAATGCCGGGATCAAGGATGGTATCTTCATTCCCGAAGGAGTGAAGAAGAGAAGAAGTCACCCGGTAGGTGAAGAAAAGGAAGAAAACCATGATGAAAATCATGGTAAGATCTTCTGCCTCGAGAGCAGACTCATTAGCCTGAATTTGGATTTCAAGGGTTAAGCTCAAAAACATCCCGGGAGGGAGGGTGGGAATTTGCAGATCCTCATGATTGAGTGCATCTCCCCCCGGGCTATCATACTCCGGAGGAGTCATGATATGAGTAAGTTCACCAGAGAACTCCTCATGAAGAGAATTATTCACGTGATGTGAATTTGTGAACTCTTGTTCCATTGTGGACTCATCACTGTCCTCATCAAAGATTGGATTGCTAGAAATCACAGTGAATTCAGATTCGAATTCAAATAGAGGGTTGGTGAGAGTCGTTTTGAATGCTTCTGGAACAAAATGATCAACATTCTCTATTGGACTGTTGGGATCAGAAGTGAGTGGTGGATCATGATATAGGAGACTTTCAATTTCTCCCAGATCGTCTTTGAAATCAAGGAGACCATCATCACTTCCCGTTGAAAGTGGATTGATGTGAGTAAGTTCATCGGCGAACTCCTCAAGAAGAGGATCAGCATCCGACTGTGGGAGTGATGCCTCAATATACTCAATGTCTCCAAGATGTACAATCATCATTAAAATTTGAGAAAGTCTCAAAATGATCGTTTGAACACTCAAGAGGGGAAGGTAAATCACACATATGATCAAAAGTTCCTTGTGACTCTCCTGGGATTGGGACAAGATTCTCAACACTAGACTTTATTAATTCGTCCGATGCCTTTTCAGGAACAGTGTCAAGATGCTCATCCCCATGTTAAGAGAGTGAGTGTGAACTTCGGGTGCGATATCATACTGAGGGAGTTGAGAAGGACTAGCATTCATGGATTGTACGAGTTCCATTTGATCTTCTGCTAGTAATTTCTCCGTCTCATTTTTTTCTCCCTGATTTTCAATGGAAGGAATCACAAATGATGAATCTGACGAACCCTTATAAAATTGAAGGATATCAAGGGTATCTTCATTATCACTATCATCATCACAATCGAGAAGAACAACTTTACGAAATTTGGCACGTGTTATAGCTGCTTGTTTTTCGACAAGTAATTCCTCCATACTCTTTTTGTTTCTAGCATCTCGTTCTTCAGCAAGTAATTTTGCCATGGATTTCTCACGAGAATCATGAAACGATGTAGTAGCTAACTCCTCCTTAAGTTCTTGCAATATCTCAAGAGCCTCTAGTAAAAGGTCTTGCTCAGTATCATGAGGAGTTGCTTGGATCATTTGGTACTGTGGAGGTGGGTCTGAAAACGAATAGTCGTAATTGTTATAAGGAAAAGGATTCCTTGTTTGACAATCCGAGATAAAGTGTGGACCTCCACAGTACTCACAACAGTAAAACTGATGTGGCTGTGGGTTGTATGTGCTAGAATCATAATTGTTATCAAGAAACTGCTCATAGACAACCGTGTTTCCCGATTGACAATCAGAACTGTAGTGTGAACCACCACAGTACTCACAACAGTAAAACTGCTGAGTCTCATGGTGTGGTAGCTGATGGAATGAATCAGTGGTGTCATGGTAGGAATAGGGATTCTGGTTATAGACAGACCCGTTTCCTGACTCTACCATGCCACAACCGGGGCAATTACCACCATTATAAGAACTACCACACCACTGGCAAATCAGAAGGTGTGGATGAGACATAGAAAGAATCAAAAGGTTTGGGAGGGTAAGGAATGAAGAATCAAAAGGGTAGGAGGGTAAAGATGAATATTTTTGGGTTTTTGGAAATACATTTTATATACAAATAAGAAAGAAAATCTTTTTGGGTTTTTTGTGTTCGTTGAAAACTGATTTTAAAATGTTTTCGGGAACAGTTTTGTTTTATATGATAATATGAACAAAGATGGATAAATATACAATGAGTGTATATCCAGATTCACTAATCTGCAAACCGTTTAGAATAACGCGCACAACCTCCCCGGCAGCAGCGCCAAAATTTGGCTCCTCCCAAACCAACCAGTCAACCGGGTGCGGTCAATAGGCGTGCCTGGAAGAAAGTGCAAGATAACCAGTGAAGAATAGGGTTTCCCTGGGTCGTTATGTCCCAGCGAGGCGTGCAAAGGTATTTAAAACGGATTTGTAATCGGGTGAATTTGAATGAAAAAAGGAATTTTTGTTTTTGATTGGTTTTCATGTAAAAGATTAAAAACTATTTTAAGCGATAAAAACTAGATTAATAAAGTAAAACTACAAAGCTTAAAACTAAATGATTAAAGCAAAGATAATAAAAACACTAGTAGCAAGTAAATAATGTGAAGTTAACGATAAAAGACAACGGATATAAATAATAAACTAGATTATACTAAGAAGTATGTAATAAAAAGATATACTTGTTAAGCAAATTATCACGATCCTTAAGTGTAGTTTATTATTTCAATTAAGTTCTCTTATTGATGAATTAATATCTTTTACGAATAAATATTTTCTCACAACGTTGGTTTATTTTGAAAATAATTTTTCATAAAGAGATATCAATATCTAAATTAAAGCCCAATTATTTTCACGGCTTTTGCTCATTTAAACAACCAAAATTTCAATCTAAGTAACTTAAAATTACTGACCAATATATTTTCTAACTTTTATAAACCACACTTAATTCACGGACTAATCTACTCAACAAGTATATAAAAAGTCTACTCACTACTCATGACTACTAAGCTAACAATAACAACTAATCCAACAATAATAAACATATTTTCTAAACTAACATATATAAATTACTCGCACATAATAAAAGGTACACTACAAGCAACAATAACTACTAAGCTAAACATGACAATAAATATAAACATACTAAAAATAAAAAGATAAAAGGGTTAGAGATAACCAAATGAGATGCAAAACATAAAAACGGCGAGATGAGACCCATTCCACAAGCTTCAAATCCCCATCCATAAGTTCCTCCATTAAACCCCTTATCAATCCGTCACTAAATCTCTACTTATTAGACTAGTAATCGGTATATTTAAAATAAGTCTTTTATGGGAAATAAGTTGTAAACATAATTTAAAAAAAAAGAAAATTATGATCAATACTAGACTTAGAAAATGACGTAACTAAAATTGTATCAATACTACCTAGTCTAGATTATACTAAAATTAAAAACAATAAATAACCATTTATGTTTTCTATTCTCATGTTTGAAACAATAAATAATGAAAAGAAAATTGACATTTAAGTAATGCTAATCATACCAGTTGTGGAATTTAAAACAAGTTAACAAAAGCGATATCTAAACTTAGCATTAACAAAACTTTCGTATGATATCAAGTCAAAAAGTGAGTAAATAAATGAAAACTGATTGCTTTAATAAATGAAACTAGACACTGAAAAGGATGATTAAAGTTGGCAACCTATGTTTGATGAAATAAATTTGGATGTGGTGTTCGTCCGAAGACCAAGATTGCTGATGACAGCTCGTAACAGAAAAACAATGAAAGACTAAAATGACTATGTAAAACAAATATAATTAACATGAAAATCTTCTTGAAATTTACACTACTCGTACTCTACTTCTAAACTAATAACTTCTCTTCTACATGGTTCTTTCTCTTTTTATATCCCTCTCACAAAAGTAGCCTCCAAGAATAATAATGGTTCCCCCTTTTTCAGGTCTCCTATTCTTCACACCATTTGTATGTTGCGTCTGCTCTCTTCTATACATGTCCAATCTTTTCATAGCTTCCCGTGCATTCAGTTATTATTTGATTAATTTTATAGAAAGTCCACGCATAGCTGGCTTCCACAAGACCCATTGATGATTTAATTTGATAGTATATTCAATGTTTGACATGGTCTTCATATTTAACATTATCGCTGTATTATCTTTAATAGGTAGACATGGAGTTTCATTTGTGCCAAGTTGGGCCATAAGGAGCTGATGGGCTTCGTGGCTTCTTGTTGCTTCAAAATTCTTTGGGCTCAATTTTTTTAATAGCATAATCAATTTGGGCTTCGTTCAGACCTCGATTAATCTTTCAAAATTCCGTTTTTCTCCTCGATGCTTCAAATAAAATTATCGTTGATCCCGTAATTTCGTGCTCTGTTTTGTCCACTTTTGTCTTGTTTTCAATCCTTTTGTACTTGAAATACACAAAAACACATTCCAAGGATATTTGCAATATAATTTGGTATATTTTGTTGTTTTTAGTCATTTTTATAGTCTAAATGGGTACAAAAATGATGAGTATTTAGACACTCATCAACCCAACTCTTTCTCCATTAACATTGATAGTGAAAGCTGTAGTAGACACACATTGCATGATTCAGTTAACCATCTTAACATGAAAGCTAAACTCAATCAATATTCTCTTTAAGAAGTCCCAATTAACAGTTTCATAAGCTTTTTGGATGTCAATTTTAAGAGCTAGCCTCTTTGGACCATTTTTTCTATTATAACCCTACATAATCTCCTCAGTTAGCATAATATTATCCTAGATATGCCTACCAGGGATGAATGCACTCTGATTATTGCTTACCAACTTACCCAAAAGAGGTTTAATTCTGTTAGTAATAATCTTGCTGATGCACTTGTATATGACATTGCAACAAGCAATGGGCCTGAAATCAGTGAATTTCTTGGGAGTTTGGATATTTGGAATTAAAGAAATTAGAGTTGTGTTGATCTCTTTCAGAAGCTTTCCTTTCTCAAAAAAACTCATCAACTGCACAGCAAACATCTTTACCAATAATGCTCAAGGCTTTTTTGATGAATGCTGAAGTAAAACCATCTGTTCAAGAGCCTTTCCATCATCAATATCAAACATAGCATGTTTTATCTCATTTTCAGTGACTTTTCTTATTATTCCTGTAGCTTCATTTGTATTTAACTGATTACTAAAAAGATCCCTGGTATCCAGCTCTTCCATATTGTACTCTTGACCCAAGAAAGATTCAAAGTGTTTGACAAATTGACCTGCTACTTGCATCAAAAGCATCTTAGCTTTGAAGTAGTGTGAGTTTTGTGGACGCTTTGGCTGAGTGCAGTTCCTTGCAATGTGTCGTGATCCACCACAGTTGTAGCACTTGGTTTTCTTACCTTGCCCCTGAATAGCATTCCCCGCTCTGTTCTACACACCACCAATACCAGCTGCAACGTTACCCCGAGCAAAGTTCCTTTGATTTAGATTTTGTCTTCCGATTGATTGAAAATCAAACCATATATTATAGTATAAGTATTACTCAAGAAATCCGCAAAGAAATACGGATAACCCGAGGTCGTAGTCCGGGTGAAGGGTAAATGGAATTCTTAATTCCCGATTCGTAAAACGTGTCGTGAAAGTGGTAAAAAGTGATTTTGATGAGATTATACTAATGAATAAGTAAATGAAGCACAAATAATCACTTAAGCACGTAATTCAAATAAGGAAATTAAAAACGTAACGTAAAATCGAAAACGTAAGCTTAAACGTAAAATAAACGTTAACGTACGAAATAAAACGTAAATTTTGATCTACACTACTCCTACGGACTTGAAAATAATTTTGAAAAGTAAAAAATGATAAAAAAAAATTTAAGAAAAAGAAAAATATTTTTTTGACTTTTTATTTATTTTTTTATGAATTAAAAACTAATTAATCTAATTATAAATTCAAATTAAATTCAAAATAAATGGGAAAAATGCAAAATAAATTTCTAAAATTTTAAAATAACTGAAAATAAATTTCTAAAATATTTTTGGATTTTTCTAAGCTTTTTCTGATTTTTTTTTTTTACTTTTTGGTAATTAAAATGTATTAAAAATTGAATAAAAATTAAAATAAAATATGAAGAGTAGCAAATCAACTTGGAAAAATATGAAAAATTCAGGGAAATTCTAAAATAATATTCTAAACATAAGAAAAATATAAAAAGTGAAAAATAAGCATTGTACCTACCACTTGCTTTGAAAATAGCTTATAACAAAGTGCTTATTAATAAGCACAGTTGACCAGAGTTGACCAAAGCTTTACCAAATGATATTATGACTCTAATAAGCTTAAATGAACAAGAATTAGGCCAAATGACACACAGAAACACATGTTAGGCCAAAACATGTGAAAATAAGCAAAAGGAGAGATAAGCAATAAGCCAAGCAGTAAGCAAATGGAACCAAATGAGATAAACAAGCAACTAAGGGTACAATTGAACCAAAATGAACAATAATACTCAAAATATAAGCCAGGGAACAAAATTGCAGCCCTTAAATGGATAACAGATTATTAGCTTGTACTACTCAACTACAGTAAGCAAATAAGGTGTCCAAATAAGCTTAGGGATGAAAACTTATGGGGGCAATCCACTTACTAACCAGCTGAAATGCTAAAAATTCCAAAATAACAGATACTAGAATCAATATACTTATCCTAAAGTATCCTAGAAGTTTAGGTAAAAGCTGGTGTGCAGGGTACAATCTGTCTCAATCAGGCAATTTCCAAGTGCTTTTCAGATAACTAATAAGATGCAAACCCAAATTTTCTTTCTGCTATTTATTCCCTAACTACTAATCTTCTAAAAACAACAAACAAAAAGTACTTCCAATGATTATTAAATCCAACAAGTAATCTCAAAGATGTGATCAAAACTGAGTTTAGAACTTGATTTGACTTTTTGAATTTGAAACCACTTTGACTAGAATGAATTTATAACTAATCTAAATTATGACTTAAGTTGTAATAAGCTTTTAATGACCTAAATGAAGCTACACTATGAACCTATGCAACTACTACTATGATTAAGCAACCTAAATATACTATCTGTTATGCAGAAACTTGTGAATCAGAGATTATTTGACTTTTTGTTAAATGAACTACTTTAATTATGCTATTCTAAACCTAAATGCAACCTAATTATGATGTCTAAACCAACAATTCCCACTGAATCAAATGATAATACCACCAAACTACAATAATCCAAACACCCTTGTATGAGACAGTTAAGAAATTATAACCACTAAAATCAATACCTCAACAATCCAAACCAATAATCAAGTATCAACTATGATCTAATAAGCCAATATGAACCAGAAAACAGATCTCAAACTCAAAAACAAACAAGAACACAGATCCAACAGATGTGACAGATTAATGAAACCGTAGGTGACCAAATCAAACAAATTTAGATCTAAATGAGATGTAAAGTAATACTAAGCTCAAAATAAACAGATATAAGCAGCAATGATCAAACTAAACTACTGTTAATAACTGATGCAATATTAAAATAAAAATGAAATGAGATCTTACAAATCAAAACCCCCTCAGCTCAAACAGAGGGGGATCACTATGCTAGCCTGTCTTTTGACAGGCCAATGGGACTCCTTATTGGCTACCTCCACTTCCACAATAAGCTGAGCTTAATCAAATAAGCTAGGTTTGACATTTGTTGACTATTGTATATTTGGAAAATTATGTTTGAACAAATGATTCGTTGTGTTTTGGTGTGTGCAAAAACAATTTATCAATATATCAACAATGCGAGGTCTAATTTATCGGGAGACAAATAGACGTGAAGTAGTACGAGTAAACCTTTTAGGAAAAAGATTACTTCGCAAAACTTGTGGAAGTGATATTAAAATTGTGAGACCGGGAAGTGATTTCCCGGGTCGTACCCCAATGAGGTGTGAATGGAAAGCTTCAAATGAGATTGGGATTAAAATCTTGTATGATTGGAAGGATTATTTGGTTTTACGATATGTTAAATTAACGAAATAGGAAAATTAACGAATGAAAGTGAAAATAAGTTAACCTAAGGGTAAACAAAAGGCAATTACCAAACAACGGAAATCCTAAAACACTACAGGAAACATAATTAGGTATCGGGAATCCTAAAACGTAAACTAAATTAAAAAACGTGAAAGTTATTTAAAACTTACGCGAGTGTGCAAAATAATACGCGAATTTTTAGCTACAAAGTTCCTATGGGTTTACAAATAATTTTCTAACATACTAAAAGGCAAAAGAAAATTTTTGAAAAAAAGAATATTAATTTTTAAACAAAAATTCTATTTATTACGAATTAATTACTAATTAACACTAATTAAATTTTAATAAATGCTAAAACTATTTCTAAATTCTGAAAATTATTTGGTAATTAAATTAGACTGAAACAAACTTAAGAAAAATAAGAAAGTGAAAATAAGCAGTTTAAATAAGCTAGTATAGGCAGAAATAACCAAATAAGCTAAATTAAATCAAAAGATATATAAAGGGATTAAATGGTAAATGTAAAACAGAAAAGACCCAAGGGCGCGGTGGTGTTTGTGTTGTGTGTTATGTCTGTGTGAGGAGTGAGGTCGTGGGTTCGAATCCTAGGCCTTACTTTTAGTTCCAATTTTTTTTTTCTTTTAGTTTTCTTTCTTTTTCAAAAACTTAAACACAAACACAATACAACTTTTGAAAACAGATTCAAATAAATTCAAACAAACTTCATTTCTGTAATACCTAAAATTCATAAACTCTGTAAAATTACCAAATTGCCCCTACAAGTTTAAAATTTTATAAAACTATAATTAAAATACCAAATAAAGCCTAAATTAATAAAATAAAGTATCCTATGACCACAAATAATTTTGTTGGCATTTTTATATCATGAAAATATGTACAAAAATATTATATGTCGCCTAAGGATTTTTAAGGGGGCCGAAATTAATTATTTTATGTATATATAATATGAAATAAAAAGAAAATAATTAAGGATAATTACCAAATAATTAAGGAAACAAATTAAATCTGATTTCTATCTCATTATGGGCCCAAAATCTCTGCCAAAAATCAGTCCAATCTCCCCAATTATTTTATTTAACCGTGTATCAAATAACATACCAAAACTAAACCCTAAAACACTCCAAAAAAAATATATGCGCCTCTCCAAATCTTTCCAGTACCTCCAATCATTTTTCCCAGCCATCTTGAAGGTTTGTGAACATGAGAAAAATAGCTTGGTGTTCCAGAAGTGGTCGAGTGGATTGTGGTGATTTATTTGGATCGTTATTTTTCAGCCGAGGGGTATAAATTCGTTTTGATCATTCCAATCATCCACAATTGTTCTGGGTACTTTTGTATCACTTCTTATATTATATAACATCATTATAAAATATAGAAATCAGATCATGCATGATTGTTGGCTCATTTGGGAATTATTTCGAATGAAACCCTAATTTCGGGTGTAATTGAGAATGAGGTGAAAACGAATTTTCTGAGGCACGAACTTATTTTTAGAACATGATATTATGATGGTATAACACTGTAAAAATGGAATTCGAATTATTTGAAGCTTAGATGTGGTGTTTCGAAATTATTTTGTTATTTATTTAAATCAGTAAAATAAAAGAAAGAAAAGGAAAATATGGCAACGAGCTAGGGTTTGGATTTTTGGGTGTTTCTACATGTTAATTAATGTCGTATGATGGGGTAAAAATTTCTAAATGATTTGGGGAAAAATTGGTTTAGGCTTTGTGGAATTAAAATTGGATCGAATAGAATTTTAAATAGGTTAAGGGTCCTTTTGAAAATTCTAAAACTCATGGGCTGTTTTCGGAGACTTATAAACTGATGGAAAATCATACAAAAATAGTGCAAGGGCTGTTTGGATAGTTTTTGTAATTATAAGGACTTAAATGGTAAATAATGCATATTAAGGGTTTAAATTGTAAATTTGGTTAACTTGAAGGTTTAAATGGTAATTTACGTAAATTCATGGATAACTTGTATCTATAACTTTATTATAATTTCATTATAAACCCTAAATTATGGAAAGTTGACATATTAAACCTTATACTACCATAACAAGCTAATATAAACCCTAATTCCATAAAACATGTATTTTATGACTTAATGCAATTAAAAGATTAATACCTTCTATTTTTCGAAACCTGCTATTTATGGAAACTTACTAATTCTGGAAACCTGCTAAAAATAGAAAGTTACTAAGTCTGGAAAGTTACTAATTATAGAACCAGCTATATATGGAAAGTTACTAAAAATGGAAAGCCGACTAAAATGAGTAATCTGATTTAAGATAAGTTATTAATAATAAGACGATCATGAATTCGTGTAGATTCGCTAAAGAAGGAGTTTGCTTCCAATCTCTATGTTTTCTGTTGTGTTTGCACTTGCGGTCTAAGGTACAGATATTCTGACCTTTTCAGTAAAGGTTTCTCATGACTTCCTTTCTTTTGATCTCTCATTTTGTTTAGGGTTCCCGATGCCATTGCTATGAAACCCCATTTTATTTTCTGAACCTTTTCTGTTATGAACCTTTGCTATCTGAACTTTCTGATTTTGAACCTTCTGATTTGGACCTTTTCATATGACTATATGATATGGACTTCTGATATGATCTGATTATGATGACTTATGATTTGTGTCATTTTATGACATTCTGTTGACATATTCTGTTTGATCTATTCCGTTTGACCTATTCCGTTTGACCTATTCTAGTTTGACACCCGAGCCAAATTTATTTCACTAGGCATGGGGGTTCCATGTCCGTGTCAGGGATGCACCCCTGGCATGACTCCAGGGCAGTGGAGTGATGTTCTGCCACGTCCCCTTATCTGTTATATGTTATGAGCTCAATTATCTGTTTATTATGGTCAATATTACTTCTGTGGGGGCGTATAGATGCATCCTAGATCTGTTTCTGTTATCTTTTATCTGTTATCTGTGTAACAATTCGCAATTTCAGGTTAACTTTTATTCCTGAAAATTTCACTATTCACTTTTTACTATTCACTTTTCACTATTCATCTCAGAAATTTTTATTTCATATTCTCGTAAGTTAAACTATTTTAACGATAATTCGAGAGTTTGACGCTCGTCGGATCATTTCTGCAAAAATCACAAAGCCGTGTCCGAGATTTACTTTTAGGTTTAAACGTCCTTCCAGCATCCCGATATATCCATAAAACATTATAAACAATAGAAATATGATTTTCTATCATTTTATGACAATTCCAAAAGTTTTGGAATTTTACGTTTTTCAGTTCAGCGTTTTACGCGAATTACGCATTTTAGACCCGTGTTTCCAGTTTTCAGCAGGGTTTTAGCACCCGATAGATCCTACCACTCATTTTATATTTTATTATGGAGTATATTGACATGTTTGACCATACTTTCAAGTTTCATATTTTTAGGATACCCGGTTTTACATTTCGTGACTTAAAAACTTACGGTTAGCGATTTACGGAGTCAAAACTAGCTACATACTTAGGATATTATCATCCAAAGACCATGACTACTCATCTAGTCACCCTTATCCTTGGAAAAACGACTTAGGAGGGGGGGGGAGTCACCATGTGTGGTTAAATCTTGACTTTAGCCATTAGATCTTACTTAATTACAACTTTGTCACCAAGTTATAGCACTTTCCTAGCAAGCTTCCTAACCTCCTCATTCATAGTATAAATACAAGCTCATTTGCTTCCTTTCTTCATCACCAAAAACACCACAACATATGTACCTAGCACCATGATCCTTTGATCTTCAATATACAAGTTACACTACAAAGTTCAATGTCTTAGTATTCTCTACCTAGTTCTTAAGTTTGTTTGATGATTCCATGGTTGAATTAAGAGCTACACAAGGTTACTAGGGCTGAAGTTAAATGGTTTTTTTACAAGGGTTATATCAAGGCTAGCAATGGTTACAAGAGTTATGGTGAAGGGTTTACAAGCTTAGGTTTAGTGTCCTAGTTCTATACTTGACTTCCTTTCTTAAGTGAAAGCCAAAAGTTGTAAGCAAACCCTTATACACTTTCTTGCTCAATATCATTTCATGCTTATTATGTTTCTTTCATGCTATATATGGTCTTTGTATTGTGTTCATGATGTTTAAAAATGGATAAAACAAGTATTGGTATACATATGTTAACTTATGACAAGCAAACAAGCAAACTAGTGATTTTTATGGAAAACCACGACCACAATAGTATAACTTTGATATTTGACACTTACTGTTAAAGAGGACTTAACAAGGAAAACATAGCAATTTGAATCACCCAAAACGAGTACACGAGTCAAAAGTTATGACCATTTGAAGTTAGCGAAACCAAAACGGCAAATCTGCCTAAATAGCATTCTGATCAAATTATGATTTTGAAAGTCCCACTTCTGGTCCGATTCATCAAAAAGTTAAAACACGAAAGTTGTCCGGAACGATGTTTCCGTTCAGGAACAAAGAAGCTCGAGCCCTGAAAACGCTTTCTGAGTGATAAATTTATTCAAATTCTTAACAGCCCATTTTTAGACCAAAGTTACTATATAATCATTATAATTAGATGAGACCAAGAGGTCTAATGACCTAAAGCCAAGACCACAACCATGGCTAAAGCCAAGGTTGAGTCTCAAGATCATGGTAACAATGACCAAGGTCACGGCAAAGCCACGGCTAAAGACCATATAACTATTAAAGATCAAAAAGCTTATATATATATATATATATATATATATATATATATATATATATATATATATATATATGTTATCAAATACTACAATAGTAGGGAGCCTCATGTGAGGAGTTCATTGAGTAAGCCGTCGAGACGAGTTGTGGATTTACGAGTTAAAGTGTCCTGGCTCCTCGAACGTTTACTCCATGACTTCTGAATTATGTCGGCCTGAACGGTAGTAAGAGATATACAACTTATACATGTTTCATAGACCACTTATATTCAACGACTTACACTATATACTAAGTACTACATCATGAACATTATGCAAGACATATATGGGCAATTCTTCGTATTCTTAGACTTACTCCAAACCTAAGTCGCAACGTTCTATTATAGGCTGCTCTTAGAGACTTTCGCGATTCGACTACCACTTTCATTTCTCATTACATAGACTTAAGGTGAGTCATAGCCCCTACTCTTTTCGTACTTGTTTTAACTCTTGGGGGGGATACATGCTCAACTACTTGCTTACTTGTACAAATACTCAAAACATTTATACTTGTTTGTTTTATACTTGATTGTCTTATACTTGATGGCATTATACTTGATTTCATACATACATGACTGTCTTTTATCTTTGGGAAGTGGCTCCCAGTAAACTTATATCTTTGGGAAGTGGCTCCCAGTTTTCTTTGGGAAGTGGCTCCCAGTTGTCTTTAATACATCCTAACATTTGCGAATGTTTGGATACATCATAAAAGTGAGGTCTTCGGAGATGAAGTAGAGACTCACTACTAATTGCTTAATTGTCTTGATGAACTTATACATGTCTTTATTATACTATATGTTAGCAGTGGGTTGTGAACACACAGGTTACAAGTCTCTTATGGCGGGACTTGTAACTGAGTGGGTTGTGAATACCACCCACATGTGACCTGCCCCCCTCTCATCATCACCCCTATCCAAATAGTCCCTAAACAGTTCCCTTAATCCAACTATTATCATCCCTAAACAAGCAATCAGAAGCGTGCAATTTGGCACTACTATTTTTGGACGCCAAAACTCAATAAACGGCCAAGATCAAAGATGATAATCCAATGGTCACAACTCATGCTGGGAAGGGACAAAGTGGTGCTCAGAAACCCTAATGTGCAGCTATTTAAAGGATGAGAAGTAGTGGAGCCAAGAGTGTAGTTTTTAGTTTAATTTAACTTATGTCAAATTTATGTTTCAATGTTTTTAGTTCAAAATTAGTATAAGTAATGTGTATTCTCAGTTGTAATATTGAAGTTTCTAATTAATGCAATTCAAGCATCCAAGAATTCTCAGCTTATGAAATTTCATTTTAGTTTAAAATTGTCAAAAAGTCATTATTGTTTCTAGCTATCAAATTGAACTCATAGGCTCACATAGGCTTCCAAACAAGCTTATTGAAGCTTTTAGAGACTTTAAAATCCAGAATTAGCATAAAAAAATCAAAAACATAAATTTCGTCAATGAAAGTCAACTGTGGTGAGTTTTGATTTGGTTCCTGGTATTCATAGATAGTGCAGGGCAAGTTTGGGAGGTGCTCAGGCTATCTAAAGATTGGCTACTTTGGAAAACCCTTTGTTCTTGCTAAGGGTATCTTGTAAGTTTAAGTTATTTTTGTTCTTCTCAAAGATATTAGTTTAGATCTGTTTTATCTGGCTTATTTCTGTTTGATTCATGTTTATTGTTTATCTGAGTAGATCTAGCATTTTGTAGTTTGTTTAATCTTAGTTTATTGCTTTGAAGTATTGAATCTGTTTAGTTTTTGCTTCTGTATTGGTCATAAGTTGTGAATCTTAGAATTTGCTGAGATAAGTTGTTGAGTGCTGTTGATATAAGTTCATTTGATGTTTCTTAGTGACAAATCATGATTACTGTAGGTTGATTGTTGCTTAATCTCTCATACTCTTTGAAAAACTCAAACAGACAAAACATAAAAGGGTGTTTGGAATTGCTGAGTCTGTGGACTAAGTGGGAATTTGAGTTGGTATTTTTAGTCTCTGCATGTTCACTTAAGTAAATACAGTTCATTCAAGTCATAAAATTAGTAATTGTTTAGTGAAAAAGTCAAAATAGCTTGTAAACTCATCCAATTAGTTATCTGTTGGAATTTTCATTTAGCATACCTATCACATCAATGCAATAGTTGTTAATCTAGCTTATATTAGTCTTAAATTAGGTTAATATTTCATTTTCAGTCATTTAGAACCAATCAAAGTTCCTTTAAGTCAAACTTAGCTCATAAAACAAAAAGTCAAAAATTGCATTTGACACAGAATCTCATTTTCTGTGAGATTTTTCATGATTTTTGTGGGTGGATTTGAACCTTGAAAATTTCAGACATCAAAATCTACCACCTAAACTACAATAATCAGAAATCATATTAATTTTGTGATTTTTCTTGAGGTCTGTGCAAATAGCTTTTTGAGGCTGCAGGGAGAGGCACCTCCCCTGCACCAGGGTAAGTGACCCTTTCTCTTTAGCTTATTGTGATCACCAAAGTGGACCCCACCCCTAGTTATTTAGATTTTTAGAAAGCTTGTGAGTTCAGCTTGTGAGTTCTGAGCTTATTTCACCATTTGGCTTATTTGCTTATTGCTTTGTTTGACCTTAAACCTCACCTGTCACCGGATCCATACTGAGTTTTCAGTTTTGACCTATCTTTCCCAAGCTCACACAGAGCTCATTAATAAGCAATAAGCATAGCTTATTGGCTTATTTTGTAGCCTACCAGTCACCCTTGGCAGGTCAAGTTCCAAATTGGACTTTCTTTCACCTCTGTGGACCCCACAGAGGCCCAAAACCCTTGTTTGAGGCCTGCATTGATATGTGTTGTTATTCAAGTGCTTATTTGGTTTTGTAAGCTTATTTCTTGTGTTTAATTGGACTTTTTTTTGCTTTATTTCAAGTTATCATCTTTCTGTCTTAGATTGATTCACTTTAGAGTTGTTTAAAGTATAAGCTCTTTCACAATTCACAAATCCTAACAAGCTTAATTAAGAACCTGTTAAGCATTTGGGTTTCCCAAGTGCTTATTTCTGAGTTTCAGCTTCAGTGGTTTTTTAAAAAGTTCATCATTTAAGTTATAAAAGTAGTTTGTAAAAGAAAAACAAGAAAAAGCCAAAGATAAGTAAAGTGATAGCTTCTATTTAAGCTCTTTTGGCTTATTTTTTGCTTATTTATAAGCAGTTCTCTTTTTTAAATTTTTCTTAGGCTTCTTATAACTTAAAATAAAGTAAGGAATTTTTTTCAGATTTTTCTTTGGTCATTTAGTACTTTTTATAATTTAGTTTAATTTTAATTAATTAAATTATTAGTTTTAAATTAGTAATAATTAATTAAAAAGTAGAAAAAATAGGTTTCTGTTTTAAAATTAGTTTTATAATATTTTAGATTTTTCTAAATTTAATTTTCATTTTTCTAGTTAATTTTCATAATTAATTAATAGTTAGTATAATTTAGTTAATTAAAAAGTAATTAGTAATTAGTAATTAATTAATAGTAATTAATTAAATAGTGGTAAAAATAATTTTAATTTTCCAAAAATTTTCTTATAACATTAGGATTGTAAAAATATAATTTTTATATTCGTAGGACTTTATTTGCTCACATTTCACTTTTTATTTTGCGCGTTCGCGTTTATTTTAAATTCAAATGCGCGTTTTTAGGTTTAACTTACGTTTCTAGGTTATCTGATCATCAGTAATTGTTAATATAGTCTTTCTAAGCTATTCTCAATCATAATCTCGTAGTTTAATCATAATAATCAAATTCCTGATCCTTCTGTTAAATCACCCGATCACTTAAAATGTTTTCAAATACAATTGCAAACCTCACTGGGACATAACGACCCGGGAATACACTTTACTCCTTGGTTAGTAGGTTTTAGACGTTTGACTTGGTTGACCATCACCTGGTAAACATAGTTGACCGTTTAGGACCAATCACATCCCATTAACAACGAAATTCCCCGCATGGTAGTTTGCAAAGTCGGCAAACCATGGGGTACTAGAATCACCACGAGAGGAAATAAAATTAAGTGTCTCGAGTGGAAACGTTTCATTTATTTCCTTTATCTCAAGAACACCTTGACGAGGATTTTCCAATCGGGAAAGATGGTCAGCAGCGAGGTTCTCGGCTCCTTTTTTTATCACGAATGATGATATCAAATTCTTGTAGGAGGAGAACCCAACGGAGCAATCTCGGCTTTACGTCTTGCTTGGCAAATAGATATTTGAGAGCTTAGTGATCCGTGTACACTATGCATTTAGTCAAGATCAAGTATGGCCGAAACTTCTCAAACGCATACACCACGGCTAGTAATTCTTTTTCCGTTGTGGTGTGATGAGCTTGAGCTTCGGTCAAGGTTTTGCTTGCATAATGAATCGGCTGAAAATGTTTGGTTTTTCGTTGCCCCAAGACCGCACCTATGGCAAAGTCACTTGCATCACACATAAGTTCGAAAGGTAGGTCCCAATCGGGGGCAACTAGAATTGGTGCCTCGGTAAGCTTTTTCTTGAGAGTTTGAAAAGCTTCGATGCACTCATCAGAAAAGACAAACGGAGTCTCTTTTTCAAGAAGTCGGGTCGTAGGCCTAGCTATCTTCGAGAAATCTTGAATGAATCTACGATAGAAGCCGGCACGACCCAGAAAACTCCGAACACCTTTAACAGTTGCGGGAGGAGGAAGTTTAGCAATGACATCGATTTTAGCTTTGTCAACCTCAATCCCGCTCTTAGAAATCTTATGGCCAAGGACAATTCCTTCCTTGACCATGAAATGACTTTTCTCCCAATTTAGACTAAGATTTGTATCTTCACATCTTTGAAGCATTTTGTCTAAATTGGTGAGACATGATTCGAATGAATTCCCAACGACCGAAAAATCATCCATGAAGACCTCCATTGTTTTTTCGATCATGTCGTGAAAAATGGCCATCATGCATCTTTGAAACGTGCCCGGAGCATTGCACATGCCAAAAGGCATGCTTCGATAAGCAAATGTTCCGTATGGACACGTGAAAGTCGTTTTTTCTTGATCTTGAGGATCGATGGGAATTTGGAAATAACCCGAAAAATCGTCAAGGAAACAATAGTATTCGTTCCCCGTAAATCTTTCGAGCATTTGATCCATGAATGGTAGAGGGAAGTGGTCTTTACGGGTGGCGTCATTCAATTTTCGGTAATCAATGCCAACGCGCCAACCCGTTACCAATCGAGTAGGACTTAACTCATTATCATCATTTTTAACAACCGTTATACCACCCTTCTTGGGCATACAATGAACGGGACTCACTCAAGGACTATCCGAGATAGGGTAAATCAAACCGGCATCAAGAAGTTTTATGACCTCTTGCTTGATAATCTCAGGAATTTTAGGATTTACCCTTTTTTGTTGTTGAACCGCCGGTTTAAAGTTATCCTCCATCAAAATCTTGTGCATACAAAATTCTGGGTTAATACCCTTGATGTCGGAAAGTCTCCAAGCAATGGCTCGCTTGTGTGACCTTAAAACCTTGAGAAGAGCGGCTTTGTTTTCCTCATTCAAGTCTTTAGCAATTATGACGGGAAACATATCGTCACCCTCCAAAAATGCGTACTCGAGATGAGGCGGAAGTTCCTTGAGTTCAACCTCAGGAAAGTCATCAGTTTTTTCAACATCTTTGACTTCCATGTTATGAAGTTCTTTTGGAGGAAGGGATGATGGATCATCATTAAGAAACTTCTCAAGTAGAAGTATGTCTTCCTCGGGATTGATAGAATCATGATCAACATGAGAATCACATGACAAGCAAGCTTCAATTTCTTCCAAAATGAAGTCACCTCCTAGAAATGGAGTGAGAGAGGGGGAAGAGACATCAATGGTAGAATTTATTGATCCTTGCACATTTAACACTTCTTCAAAATAGTCATTGCATGCAACATCGATGACATCAAATTGGTTAATAGCTTCTCGTTCAAGTTCAAGAAGATCTTTTGAAGTGTTTTCAATGTTAATGACCAACTTTTCATCGCCAACTCTTAGAGTCATTTCACCTTCGAAAACATCGATTAATGCACGAGCCATTTTCAAGAATGGTCTTCCCAAAATAAGGGGAACACGAGGATCGACATCAAAATCAACGACTACGAAGTCGGCAGGAAAATGGAACTTGCCAACCTTCACAAAGACATCTTCAGCAATACCCTTCGGAACCGTAACCGATCAGGTTGCTAATTCTAGAGTCATTCGTGTTGGTGTAAGCTCGGGAAGTGAAAGCTTTTTCCAAATAGAGAAAGGCATGAGATTTATGCTAGCGCCAAGATCGGCTAAGGCGAAACACTCTTCTAGCTTTTGGAAATCACATGGAATGAGAAATTTTCTGGGGTCTCCTAATTTTTCGGGAAGTTTCTTTAGAAGCACTGCCGAACAATTTTCATTCAAACGAGTTTTAGTGAGTTCAAACAATTTCTCTTTGTTACTTAGAAGACTCTTGAAAGTGGAAGCAAACTTGGGCATATAGAGAAGAGCATCCGCGAAACTAATGTCGAAGTGTAATTTTTGAAATATTTCAAGAAACTTCTTCATTTGATCATTAGTTTGCTCACGGAGTCTTTGATCGTTTAATCACGAAGGATAAGGTATTGAAGCTTTGGGTTGAACGGGATTCACCGGAGGTTAAAAAACAATTCCTGGTTTGGATTGGGTTTTTGGGACAACATGAGGTTGGACGTGTGCGGTACTTTGTGGGCTAGTAATTTGCACTTTGTCCTTTGTAGCCTCAGGTTAACGTTCCATTACCTCAGGAGGATAAGTAGATGAGGTAGTAGGAATCGCGGGTCCATCATAAGAAACACCACTACGGGTTGTGGTCGCCTTTACATCACCCTTCGGGTTGGCGATCGTGTTGCTTGGTAGCTTTCCCGATCCCGAAGGTCGATCATTTAAAGAATTCTTTAGTTCAGAAATCTGATCGATCGACAACCTGTTTGTTTCATCTTGAGCTTTCACAAATTGTTTCAATAACTCATCGGTTGATGATTGAGTTTGAACAACGGCTTGGTTTTGAGAAAAATTTTGAGCTCGGTTGTTTTGATTGAAACCTTGATTTTGAAAATTTCCATGGTTTTGGTTACCATGAAAATTGTTTCCTTGATTGAAATTACCATAACCTTGGTTTCTATTCAAGTTTCCTTGATTTTGAGAACCTTGATTGTAATTTCCCCCTTGATTTGGAAATTGATTCATAGGGGCCTAAAATTGGTTTTGAACATTCGGATTTCTTTGTTGTTGATTTTGATTGAATCGATTTGGATTATTGGGTTGAGAAAAACCGGGTGGACCACTTTGATTGTTAGCACGGTAATTTTGTTCCATTTGAGGATGGTCTTGGTTGCCTCCTTGATTCGAACTACCGGCTATTGCATTAACTTCAAATGGATTGCCATCGGTGGTAGTACAATTGTAGTATGCGTGTGGACCACCACAAGTAACACAAACGTCAACCTTTTTTACTGGGGCAGGTTGAGAAGAAACTTTCTTCGTTTTGGTGAGAACCAAAGCATGAATGGCTTCCGTTAGCTTGTCAAGCCTAGCATCGGTGCTAGATTGAGCCACAGGTGATGAGGTAGAAGGACCAACATTTACTTGAGAAACAACCGATTTGCTTCGTGGAATGCGGACCTTAGACTTATTCTCAATGACCATCAAAGCATCTTTGGTGGTTCGATTCAAGAAATTACCTCCCGTGGAGGCATTGAGAGAGTCTTGATCGACTTGGCTCACACCATTAAAGAAAGTGTCGAGTTGCATTAACTCGGAGAAACCATGATGAGGAAATTTACGAAGCATATCCTTATAACGGTCCTATGCCTCACCGAATGATTCATCGAATTTCTGCATGAATTTCATGATCTCATTCTTGAGGGCCGTGGTTTTAGAAGGAGGGAAGAATTCATTCACAAACTTCTTAACTAAATCTTCCAACGTTTCGATCGATCGAGGGGGTTGTTTGTCTAGTCAATTTTTGGCAGCCCCGTCGAGGGAAAACGAGAAGAAAAGAAGTTTGATAGCTTCCTCAGGGACATTTTTGCATTTGATGGTGGACGTGATTTTGTTAAACCATCGAATGTGATCTTGAGGATCGTCCCTCTCGAAACCATAGAATTGACGCGAGGTGACTAAATGTATCAACCCCGTCTTAAGCTCGAAATTGTCAGCCACGATGGCTGGAATGATGATAGCATCTCCGTAACCCTCGATGGGTGCTTGGAGAAGCTCATTCATAGTGGGCTCAGCCGCCATGATGGGAATAGTACGAATCTCGGGTTCGACAATTGGATTGGTACGTCGTCGATTACGCCTTCTTCTTGGAATATTGTTAAGCGATTGCAAAGGACTTGTTGACGTAGACGAACGCGTGCGCATGCAACACAAAAAATATCAATTAAAACAATACCACTTAAAAGACAAGGGAACTTAAACCAATAATCAAGAACGCAAGGTTGACTTTTAAGGATAAACGTACAAGGAGCGGGAGAAAAGAATGGATTTCTCACTAGGGCGAAGTTCGTTGGATCGTCCTATACCGTTTCGACTACTCTTAGTGTATGCTTATCGATTAAAAGTTTTCCAAAACGAAGGTGATACAAAGGCAAGTTTTGATCTTTAGTTTGGGAACTTATTATGGTCACACCCCCAGTTGGTAGGTGTTCTGCCTTGGTTTGCGGTGGTAAGATTTTAATGTTGTTATTATTAAACAAAGAAACGGGAAAATCTTTTTGTGTTTTTCTTAACTTTTATAGATATAATACATATATATAAACAAAAGAAAAAATATTTTTGGTTTTTTATAAGTTTTATGAAAACGTAACTTCTAGCGAAGGTTCTACAAGACTAATCGTCTAAACCTTATCGAGACTTTCGACACACAGCCTCTCCGGCAGCGGCGCCATTTGATTCGTTGTGTTTTGGTGTGTGCAAAAACAATTTATCAATATATCAACAACGTGAGGTCTAATTTATCGTGAGACAAATAGACGTGAAGTAGTACGAGTAAACCTTTTAGGACAAAGATTACTTCGCAAAACTTGTGGAAGTGATATAAAAATTGTAAGACCGGGAAGTGATTTCCCGGGTTGTACCCCAACGTGGTGTGAATGGAAAGCTTCGAATGAGATTGGGATTAAAATCTTGTATGATTGGAAGTATTATTCGGTTTTACGATACGTTAAATTAACAAAATTGAAAAATTAATGAACGAAAGTGAAAATAAGTTAACCTAAGGGTAAACAAAAGGCAATTACCAAACTAAGGAAATCCTAAAACACTACGGGAAACATAATTACGTATCGGGAATCCTAAAACGTAAACTAAATTAAAAAATGTGAAAGTTATTTAAAAATTACGAGAGTGCGCAAAATAAAACGCGAATTTTTAGCTACAAAGTTCCTATGGGTTTACAAATAATTTTCTAACATACTAAAAGGCAAAAAAAAAATTTTGAAAAAAAAGAAAATTAATTTTTAAACAAAAATTCTATTTATTACGAATTAATTACTAATTAACACTAATTAAATTTTAATAAATGCTAAAACTATTTCTAAAATTCTAAAAATTATTTGGTAATTAAATTAGACTGAAACAAACTTAAGAAAAATAAGAAAGTGAAAATATGCAGTTTAAATAAGCTAGTATAGGCAGAAATAAGCAAATAAGCTAAACTAAATCAAAAGCTATATAAAAGGATTAAATGGTAAATGTAAAACAGAAAAGACCCAAGGGCACGGTGGTGTTTGTGTTGTGTGTTATGTCTGTGTGAGGAGTGAGGTCCTGGGTTCGAATCCCAGGCCTTACTTTTAGTTCCAATTTTTTTTCTTTTAGTTTTCTTTCTTTTTCAAAAACTTAAACACAAACACAATACAACTTTTGAAAACAGATTCAAATAAATTCAAACAAACTTCATTTCCATTTCCAAATCCATAACAGATTCAAGATTAAGGACTATTTCTTTCTAATTCTTGCAATCTCACACAAGTACCCCAACTAAGCTCAAATAAGCTCATGAAAGCCGAGTGACAATAATAACAACAACAAAGAACATAAACAAGAACAACAACAATAATATCATCAAAATCAAATGAGCTCAACTCATTCTGAGTATAGGCAGCAGTAGTCAAAAATAAGCAAAAGAAGGGGCCAAATAAGCAGTCTAAATAGGCAGACTAGGGAAACCTAAAAGCAAATCTATAAAAACAACCTAAGTGAGATTTTGAAACAACAAAAATCAAGAACTTTGGTCAAAGAATGAGCAAACTATGGTTAAAAGAAAATGGGTCACAATGACAATGGGCTGGTACAGGGCAGAATTGGGTCAAACGGGTGACTTTGGGGGCAATTCTACCTATGTAAATAAACTCCCAACCTGAATTTTCTTTTTGTAATTGATTAACAAGCTAATACAGATTACAAAAATCCATAAACCTTGTGTTTTCATCCACTAATGAAACCTAGAGACTCAATTGAAAATCATACTAAAACTGAGTATGCAAAGTTGACTTTTTGAACTTTTTGCAAAGCCTGAATAAATTGAATTTCCAATGACCTAAACTAAATCTACATGTAATCCTAAGCTTGATTTAAGACCTAATGTGGCTAAATACAACACCTATTGACCTACTTTTGAGATTGGAACCTCTGATTTCACAAATTGTACACAGAAAAATAGTTTGAGACAGAGGTTGACTTTTTTCTGAAAAGATGGTCCCAAGAAAGGTTCAATTATACTTAAGTGAGTCTTATGACAGCAAATCAACAAAACCTAACCCCTAGTAGTGACTGTAACTCAGCAAACCTACTTGTTCCAAACACCCCTATTGGGACTGACTTTATGAGTTTATACAGCAAATGATCAAACCACTAAGTAAATCTAACTAGTTAGCTATCACCAACCCTTAATGAACTTAATTTAACATGTCTTATTACTTAAAAACAACAAATCACAAGTAATGCACAATATGGGAAATTCAGATTTGAAATATTACTTGTCATCCAAAGCAGTGAAGGAATATGAGAACTAAGAATTCAAGGACCACCTAAATGCTCCCCTGAGCTCTAGACCATACTCCATATCATTCTGCTACTGCTTTCTCTTTTCTTCTTCACCATTTTCATTTTTTTATATTTCTTTTGTATTTTACTCTTTTTCTTTTATTTTATGAGTTTTTCTTATTCTTCTGAGTTTAATGATTTAAACAAACTTCCATCATCAATATGAGACTAATAAAGAGCATTTAATTGAAATAACAAAACACTTAAGAATTTGAATGAAAATCCGAATTTTTCATAAACTTAAATAAACTTTGATTAAACTTAAAATTTGAAAGTACAATTGCAAACTTAATTAAAAACAGAGAATTACAAAAGAAAGGGATGCCCTTTAGGTTTACAATGATCATATATTTATACTAGACTAAGTGGTAGGTACAAGTTGCTCCTCTTTTCTTCATACTCTGAAATTAGGGCTTCATAGCATACTCTTGAACATTATCATCAAATCCTAGCCTTTGAGTTGTCTTCCAAGTGATCCTGGCCTTTCATCCAGTTTTGGCGCCGAAAATGGTTGTGGTGGATTGTCAACTCGCCATATCCAAAAAAGTGAAAGAGTTAGCTAGCCCGCAAGATTATGGCTTGTGGTAAAGGCAGTGGAAAAACCATAATTGGTAATCAGCTCACCAAGATGTCGACTGTGTCCATCAAGAGTTGGCTAGTCCAGAAGCAAACGGCTTCTGGTAAAGACAAATCAAAACCGTTGAAAGCTGGTGGTTTGCTCTAAATCACATGGTTATCAGGTGGACCATAGTTCTTACTTGAACCGAAACATTTGGCTACTCTAGAAGTGATGGCTTTTGGTAAAGAGACTTCAAATCCATCAAGTTTTCCAAAAAGATCTAGGGACTAGAAATAGTTTAGTGTGGGGGATTGATGAGTGCTCAAACACTCATCATTTTTGTCGTATTTAAACTGCCAAAACATACAAAAACAATCAAAAAGTCATCAAAATACTGAAGTTATCCCAGGGATTGTGTTTTATCTGTTTTAAATGCAAAATAAGCAAAAACAAATGAAAAATGATTAAAGTTTGCAGAATTGGCAGTTTCAGTCCCCCAAGTTTCAAAATTTGTCAAAAATAGTCCCTATGCATATATTTTTGAAAAATAAGTCAACCCAAGCTTTTGAAAGTCAAATATTACGAAAATTGATCTTTGGGTCTAAAGTTTCAAAAATTACAGTTTAGGTCCCTGTACTTTCAATTTTGGCATAAAAGTTCCTGGGATTGCAAATTTTGGAAAATCAAATTTTATGGTCCTTGGAATATGAAAACATGGCAAGTATGGTCCTTATGGTTACTTTGGAAAAATCACATCTCAGGCCCCTCAGTTTTCAACAATTGCAAAAATGGCCCTTGTGTTTACTAAATAAACCAAACGGATCCCATGTTATATTATCACCAAATCCAATCCACCACCCTTATACCTCCAATTTCCAGCCCACACCAATCCCTAGCCCAATCACCTTCCCCGGCCGAACCACAAAACAATAAACACCCCGTTTTAATATCCCCCCTCAGTCAAACCTAGTCAACACCCATCCAATACCACTTTCCCACCTTTAACCCTAAAACTATCACCTCCACCCTACAAATACCACCCACACGTGACCTGCCCCCCTCTCATCATCACCCCTATCCAAATAGTCCCTAAACAGTTCCCCTAATCCAACTATTATCATCCCTAAACAAGCAATCAGAAGCATGCAATTTCGCACTACTATTTTTAGACGCCAAAACTCAATAAACGGCCAAGATCAAAGATGATAATCCAATGGTCACAACTCATGCTGGGAAGGAACAAAGTGGCGCTCAGAAACCCTAATGTGCAGCTATTTAAAGGATGAGAATCAGTGGAGCCAAGAGTGTAGTTTTTAGTTTAATTTAACTTATGTCAAATTTATGTTTCAATGTTTTTAGTTCAAAATTAGTATAAGTAATGTGTATTCTCAGTTGTAATATTGAAGTTTCTAATTAATGCAATTCAAGTATCCAGGAATTCTCAGCTTATGAAATTTCATTTTAGTTTAAAATTGTCAAAAAGTCATTATTGTTTCTAGCTATCAAATTGAACTCATAGGCTCACATAGGTTTCCAAACAAGCTTATTGAAGCTTTTAGAGACTTTAAAATCCAGAATTAGCATAAAAAACCAAAAACATAAATTTGGTCAATGAAAGTCAACTGTGGTGAGTTTTGATTTGGTTCCTGGTATTCAGAGATAGTGCAGGGCAAGTTTGGGAGGTGCTCAGCCTATCTAAAGATTGGCTACTTTGGAAAACCCTTTGTTCTTGCTAAGGGTATCTTGTAAGTTTAACTTATTTTTGTTCTTCTCAAAGATATTAGTTTAGATCTGTTTTATGTAGCTTATTTCTGTTTGATTCATGTTTATTGTTTATCTGAGTAGATCTAGCATTTTGTAGTTTGTTTAATCTTAGTTTATTGCTTTGAAGTATTGAATCTGTTTAGTTTTTGCTTCTGTATTGGTCATAAGTTGTGAATCTTAGAATTTGCTGAGATAAGTTGTTGAGTGCTGTTGATATAAGTTCATTTGATGTTTCTTAGTGACAAATTATGATTATTGTAGGTTGATTGTTGCTTAATCTCTCATACTCTTTGAAAAACTCAAACAGACAAAACTTAAAAGGGTGTTTGGAATTGCTGAGTCTGTGGACTAAGTGGGAATTTGAGTTGGTATTTTTAGTCTCTGCATGTTCACTTAAGTAAATACAGTTCATTCAAGTCATAAAATTAGTAATTGTTTAGTGAAAAAGTCAAAATAGCTTGTAAACTCATCCAATTAGTTATCTATTGGAATTTTCATTTAGCATACCTATCACATCAATGCAACAGTTGTTAATCTAGCTTATATTAGTCTTAAATCAGGTTAATATTTCATTTTCAGTCATTTAGAACCAATCAAAGTTCCTTTAAGTCAAACTTAGCTCATAAAACAAAAAGTCAAAAATTGCATTTGACACAAAATCTCATTTTCTGTGAGATTTTTCATGATTATTGTGGGTGGATTTGAACCTTGAAAATTTCAGACATCAAAACCTACCACCTAAACTACAATAATCAGCAATCAGATTAATTTTGTGATTTTTCTTGAGGTATGTGCAAATAGCTTTTTGAGGCTGCAGGGAGAGGCACCATTCAATTTTCGGTAATCAATGCAAACGCGCCAACCCGTTACCAATCGAGTAGGACTTAACTCATTATCATCATTTTTAACAACCGTTATACCACCCTTCTTGGGCATACAATGAACGGGACTCACCCAAGGACTATCCGAGATAGGGTAAATCAAACCGGCATCAAGAAGTTTTATGACCTCTTGCTTGATAATCTCATGAATTTTAGGATTTACCCTTTTTTGTTGTTGAACCGCCAGTTTAAAGTCATCCTCCATCAAAATCTTGTGCATACAAAATTCTGGGTTAATACCCTTGATGTCGGAAAGTCTCCAAGCAATGGCTCGCTTGTGTGACCTTAAAACTTTGAGAAGAGCGGCTTTTTTTTCCTCATTCAAGTCTTTAGCAATTATGACGGGAAACTTATCGTCACCCTCCAAAAATGCATACTCGAGATGAGGCGGAAGTTCCTTGAGTTCAACCTCAGGAAAGTCATCAGTTTTTTCAACATCTTTGACTTCCATGTTATGAAGTTCATTTGGAGGAAGGGATGATGGATCATCATTAAGCAACTTCTCAAGTAGAAGTATGTCTTCCTCGGGATTGATAGAATCATGATCAACATGAGAATCACATGACAAGCAAGCTTCAATTTCTTCCAAAATGAAGTCACCTCCCAGAAATGGAGTGAGAGAGGGGGAAGAGACATCAATGGTAGAATTTATTGATCCTTGCACATTTAACACTTCTTCAAAATAGTCATTGCATGCAACATTGATGAGATCAATTTGGTTAATAGCTTCTCGTTCAAGTTCGAGAAGATCTTTTGAAGTGTTTTCAATGTTAATGACCAACTTTTCATCGCTAACTCTTAGAGTCATTTCACCTTCGAAAACGTCTATTAATGCATGAGCCATTTTCAAGAATGGTCTTCCCAAAATAAGGGGAACACGAGGATCGGCATCAAAATCAACGACTACGAAGTCTGCAGGAAAATGGAACTTGCCAACCTTCACAAAGACATCTTCAGCAATACCCTTCAGAACCGTAACCGATCGGGTTGCTAATTCTAGAGTCATTCGTGTTGGTGTAAGCTCGGGAAGTGAAAGCTTTTGCCAAATAGAGAAAGGCATGAGATTTATGCTAGCGCCAAGATCGGCTAAGGCGAAGCACTCTTCTAGCTTTTGGAAATCACATGGAATGAGAAATTTTCCGGGGTCTCCTAATTTTTTGGGAAGTTTCTTTTGAAGCACCGCCGAACAATTTTCATTTAAACGAATTTTAGTGAGTTCAAACAATTTCTGTTTGTTACTTAGAAGACTCTTGAAAGTGGAAGCAAACTTGGGCATATAGAGAAGAGCATCCGCGAAACTAATGTCGAAGTGTAATTTTTGAAATATTTCAAGAAACTTCTTCATTTGATCATTAGTTTGCTCACGGAGTCTTTGATCGTTTAATCACGAAGGATAAGGTATTGAAGCTTTGGGTTGAACGGGATTCACCGGAGGTTCAAAAACAATTCCCGGTTTGGATTTGGTTTTTGGGACAACATGAGGTTGGACGTGTGTGGTACTTTGTGGGCTAGTAATTTGCACTTTGTCCTTTGTAGCCACAGGTTCACGTTCCATTACCTCAGGAGGAGAAGTAGATGAGGTAGTAGGAATCGCGGGTCCATCATAAGAAACACCACTACGGGTTGTGATCGCCTTTACATCACCCTTCGGGTTGGCGATCGTGTTGCTTGGTAGCTTTCCCGATCCCGAAGGTCGATCATTTAAAGACTTCTTTAGTTCAGAAATCTGACCTATCAACAACCTGTTTGTTTCTTCTTGAGCTTTCATAAATTGTTTCAATAACTCATCGGTTGATGATTGAGTTTGAACAACGACTTGGTTTTGAGAAAAATTTTGAGCTCGGTTGTTTTGATTGAAACCTTGATTTTGAAAATTTCCATGGTTTTGGTTACCATGAAAATTGTTTCCTTGATTGAAATTACCTTAACCTTGGTTTCTATTCAAGTTTCCTTGATTTTGAGAACCTTGATTGTAATTTCCCCCTTGATTTGGAAATTGATTCATAGGGGCCTAAAATTGGTTTTGAACATTCGGATTTCTTTGTTGTTGATTTTGATTGAATCGATTTGGATTGTAGGGTTGAGAAAAACCGGGTGAACCACTTTGATTGTTAGCACGGTAATTTGGTACCATTTGAGGACGGTATTGGTTACCTCCTTGATTCAAACTACCGGCTATTGCATTAACTTCAAATGGATTGCCATCGGTGGCAGTACAATTGTAGTATGCGTGTGGACTAATGAGTGTCTAAATACTCATCATTTTATACTAATCTGAGCTGCCAAAACATACAAAAACACTCAAATACGTATCAAAATACTTGAAATATCTTATAAGTGTGTTTTATATGTTTCAAATGCAAAATATGCAAAAACAGATGAAAAACGTATAAAGTTTGCATAATTGGCAGTTTCAGTCCCTCAAGTTTCATAAATTGGCAAAACTAGTCCCTGGTTATTCTAAAAACATGAAAAAGTCACCAAAGGTCCTTTTTAATCATAAAGTTACATATTTAGTCCTTTGGTGCAAAGTTTCATAAAATTACAAGTTTAGTCCCTATACTTTGGAAATTGACAGAAATGGTCCCTGGGATGTAAAAACTTTAAGAAAAAATCAATTTTGGTCCTTGTACTAATAATCTTTTGCAGGAATGGTCCTTGGTATGAAGTTTGGTGAATTTACATGATTGGTCCCTGAAGTTTCACAGTTTGGCAAAACAGGTCCCTCAAAGTTTCAAACTTGACAATTTTAGTCCCTAAGTGTTCAAAATGGGAAAATTATCATTAAGGGTCCTTGGGAATTCACAAAGTGTCACAATTGGTCCTTGGGTGGAAATTTTAACAAAATTACAAAAGTGGTCCCTGAAGTTTAAAAATTGGCAAGAATAGTCCCCGGGTATTTTAAATAATGAAAAAAATCAAATATACCCTTTTACTATTCACACTTGTCAAGTTAGGTCCTCATTATTACTTTTGGAAATTCACAAGTTCAACCCTTCAATTTTTACCAAATTACATTTTTGGTCCTTGTAATTTCTTAAAAACCAAACGGATCCTTTTAAAAACCAAATTACATTTTTGGTCCTTGTAATTTCCACCTTTTCCCTCCCAATACCACCACCACCACACAGACCACCCAAACCACCATACCAGCCCCTAGTATCACCTCCTACTCACCACCCACTCTCCCACTAGTCACCCTCCACCTCATACAACCCTTGAAAACCTCTCCACGCATAATCTGACACCCAAGACTTTTGGCGCGTAAAAGCTTTTTAAACGGCTTGGATTGATTGGACCATATCAATGGCTTACAGATGGTGGGAAATATCTTGGTGGGTCCCACTAACCTCAGAAAACTCTATAAAGAAGAAAAGATGCAGAAGATTAGAAGTATTAGTTTAGGTTTAGTTTAATTAAATCATAGGTAGTATAGTTTACATTTTCAGTTGTAATTTCCATTAAAAACACTTGTTCTCAGTTAGTTTCAAGTAATTTAATCTTTAAATCAAGTTAATTTCAAGTTTCATTGGTTATCTCAGTTTATGCTATTTTCAAGTTTGATAAAAAATCTCAAAAACTCAAGTGTTGTTATCAGTTGTTGTTAAGTCAGTTCATTAGCTCATATAAGCTCTGAAAAAGCTTATCAAAGTTTTTAAATATCCTCAGAATCCATTTTAGTAGTTAAACACAAAAATTCCAAGAAAATCAAATTAAATAGAAAGAAAATAAAAAATCAAGGAAAGATCAAAAAGAAGATTGGAGCAGGGAGTTATTTGAATATGTTGCTGGTTTAGAACCTTTTGGGAGGTTATAGGTTAGTTACTTGTTCTTGGATCCATTGGTTCATTAGTCAATTCCAATTGTAAGCTTATTTCTCAATTTTTATAAATCTACTGTAGCTTAGCTTATTTATGCTTATCTGAATGCTTTTATCCTTATTTGGTGTTATTTAGTCATAATAGAGTATAATATAGTTTACTTGTTAATTAAATTTACTTGTTCTAAAAAATTAAAAAACTCACAGTGAAACACTCAAGTTTGACAAACCTGTGTATTTTACTTGTGGCATGATTGATTTGTGTTCATTTGATCTTAGTTAATCATAATTTAGTGTTAGGAATCAGTTTTATGGATTAGAATAGTGTTTAGCTTTGAAAATCATCAAATCTGTCATTAGGGTGTGTTTGGATCAGTAGGATCCATTGACCTTAAGGGTGTTCTAGTTGCTGTTTCTGGTTCAGTCAAGTTATAATAGGTCTAAGATAGTTAAGTCAGTCATAAAATAGGCACCTCATTAGTTAAAATAGTCAAAATCCATTACCAAATCCCTTGACAGTTAACTGTCAAGGATTTGGGATCTCATACCCATCACATTAGCTTATATCCATTAGTTATAGCTTAATTTAGGTTAGTAATAGCTTATTATATCTAGTTAAATCAGTTAAGCTCAACAGAAGTTCATAAAAGTCAACTAGTTCAAGTTTCCTAAAAAGTCAATTTGTACACACTCAGATTTTCTCAAATATTGGGAGAATTGTTTAGAATTTAGGATTGGGATCTAGGCTTTGAAACTTGTTTCTAATTACACTCTACAAGATCAACTTTGATTTCTCACCTTCATCATATTTTTAGCAATTTTCCTTTGGGCCCCACTCACCCTCAAACTTACCTGCAGGGCAAGGTATTGCCCTGCATCAGCAACTCAGTCCTACACCACCAACTTTGGTGGTGTTTTGTGACCACCTCAGTGGGCCCCATACCTCCTAATTAGCTTTTCCCAACCCCCCTCCTACCAGGGAACTTAGATTGACTTTTTGTTTGACCTGAGTCACTGTGGACCCCACCTAGAATAAGCCCTTAAGTTTGTCCCCTTTCTGTGTTGTAATTGGTTTTTGAATTAGCTTATTTTGGCTTATTAGCTTATCTACTGACCTTATTTGGTCAAATTAAGCTTATACAAGTCTAACTCACTTATTAGTACCAGAATAAACCAAGGTGGGCCCCACATAAGTCAGTTTTAGCTAATTAGCTTGTTTGGTCAACAATAGTCAACTGTGGAAGTAATAAGCTTCCACAGAGCTTATTTTTAGCTTATAAAAAAATGATTTTTATTAAAGTTGCTTGTTTTTATATATAAATTAGTTTTGTAAAAGAAAATTCAAGAAAAACCAATATAAAAATAAGTGTTAGTTTCTATTTAATTTAATTTAATTTTAATTTTCATTTTTACATTTTTATTAAGTAAGTTGTGTTTTTATATTTTAATTAATTTCATGTTAGGTTAAAGTACTTATAATAATTTTCTCAGATTTTTGTTTTGTCTTTTAGTATTAATTAGAATTAAAAATAGTTTTATTAGTAATTAATCAATAAATAAGTTTTAATTAGCATAATTAGTTTTTATATAGTATCACCTATATTTTATATTTTTCCTAGCTTCTATAAGTCATAAAATAATTTTAGAAATTTTCTTGTGATTTATACTGTTCATTTAATAGTTTTTATAATTTAAATAGTTTAAATAGTAATTAAATAATAAATAGAATAATAATTAGTAAACTAGTTTAAAAATACATAAAATAAAGTTTTTATAATTTTTTAGGATTCCCGTGATGGTTAAATAGATTTATAATTTTTTTCATAATTTTCTAAGTTATTTTAGTATTATTTATTTGAAATAGTTTAATTAGTTTAATTATTATAAATAGTTTTTAATTAATAGAAAATCTATAAAAAGACAAAAATATTTATTTTTATTTTTTATACTTTCTTCAAGTTCTAATTTAAGTTTAGAAATTATTTTTGTAAGTTTTTAGTTTAATTTGTAGTGTTAATCATTTTTAGTTTTTATTTAAGTTAATTTTAATTAAATGGTTAAATAGTTTTTAATTAAATAATTAATAATAAATAATAAAATAATCTAAAAAATAGTTTTCTTTTTAATTTAATTTTATTTTAAGTTTAAGTTTATAGAATTGTCATTTTTAACCCCTGTAGTTTATTTTTCTTAAAAACTCACCTTTTTCTCAGTACGCAGTCGCTTCTGATTTTAAATTGGTGTACGTTTAAACGTTTTAGATACCTAGCTTTTACATAATTGTTCAAATAGTTTATTTAAGTTATTTAAAGTTATAAAACCTTAGTTTAAATCACACACACACACTTATTCATATTCCTGTTCATTTTCACTAATCACAGATTCGTTTATAATAAAACATCGCACACCTCGTTGGGACATTACGACCCGGGAAAACACTGTATTTCACGGAAGCATTTGCCTCAGCTGTTTGACTATTACAGTTGGCCATTCACAAGTGGCTGATCAATAATTATCTGACCGTTTGAGGCGAATCATGGACCACCACAAGTAACACAAACGTCAACCTTTTTTACTGGGGCAGGTTGAGAAGAAACTTTCTTCGTTTTGGTGAGAACCAAAGCATGAATGGCTTCCGTTAGCTTGTCAAGCCTAGCATCGGTGCTAGATTGAGCCACGGGTGATGAGGTAGAAGGACCAACATTTACTTGAGAAACAACCGATTTGCTTCGTGGAATGCGGACCTTAGACTTATTCTCAATGATCATCAAAGCATCTTTGGTGGTTCGATTCAAGAAATTACCTCCCGCGGAGGCATTGAGAGAGTCTTGATCGACTTGGCTCACACCATTAAAGAAAGTGTCGAGTTGCATTAACTTGGAGAAACCATGATGAGGACATTTACGAAGCATATCCTTATAACGGTCCCATGCCTCACCGAATGATTCATCGAATTTCTGCATGAATTTCATGATCTCATTCTTGAGGGCCGTGGTTTTAGAAGGAGGGAAGAATTCATTCACAAACTTCTTAACCAAATCTTCCCACGTTTCGATCGATCGAGGGGGTTGTTTGTCTAGTCAATTTTTGGCAGCCCCGTCGAGGGAAAACGGGACGAAAAGAAGTTTGATAGCTTCCTCAGGGACATTTTTGCATTTGATGGTGGACGTGATTTTGTTAAACCATCGAATGTGATCTTGAGGATCGTCCCTCTCGAAACCATAGAATTGACGCAAGGTGACTAAATTTATCAACCCCGTCTTAAGCTCGAAATTGTCAGCCACGATGGCTGGAATGATGATAGCATCTCCGTAACCCTCGATGGGTGCTTGGAGAAGCTCATTCATAGTGGGCTCAGCCGCCATGATGGGAATAGTACGAATCTCGGGTTCGACAATTGGATTGGTACGTCGTCGATTACGCCTTCTTCTTGGAATATTGTTAAGCGATTGCAAAGGACTTTATGACGTAGACGAACGCGTGCGCATGGACCACAAAAAATATCAATTAAAACAATACCACTTAAACGACAAGGGAACTTAAACCAATAATCAAGAACGCAAGGTTGACTTTTAAGGATAAACGTACAAGGAGCGGGAGAAAAGAATGGATTTCTCACTAGGGTGAAGTTTGTTGGATCGTCCTATTCCGTTTCGACTCCTCTTAGTGTATGCTTATCGATTAAAAGTTTTCCAAAACGCAGGTGATAAAAAGGCAAGTTTTGATCTTTAGTTTGGGAACTTATTATGGTCACACCCCCAGTTGGTAGGTGTTCTGCCTTGGTTTACGGTGGTAAGATTTTAATGTTGTTATTATTAAACAAAGAAACGGGAAAATCTTTTTGTGTTTTTCTTAACTTTTATAGATATAATACATATATATAAACAAAAGAAAAAATATTTTTGGTTTTTTATAAGTTTTATGAAAACGTAACTTCTAGCGAAGGTTCTACAAGACTAATCGTCTAAACCTTATCGAGACTTTCGACACACAGCCTCTCCGGCAGCGGCGCCATTTGATTCGTTGTATTTTGGTGTGTGCAAAAACAATTTATCAATATATCAACAACGTGAGGTCTAATTTATCGTGAGACAAATAGACGTGAAGTAGTACGAGTAAACCTTTTAGGACAAAGATTACTTCGCAAAACTTGTGGAAGTGATATTAAAATTGTAAGACCGGGAAGTGATTTCCCGGGTCGTACCCCAACGAGGTGTGAATGGAAAGCTTCGAATGAGATTGGGATTAAAATCTTGTATGATTGGAACTATTATTTGGTTTTACGATACGTTAAATTAACAAAATTGAAAAATTAATGAACGAAAGAAAAAATAAGTTAACCTAAGGGTAAACAAAAGGCAATTACCAAACTAAGGAAATCCTAAAACACTACGGGAAACATAATTAGGTATCGGGAATCCTAAAACGTAAACTAAATTAAAAAATGTGAAAGTTATTTAAAAATTACGCGAGTGCGCAAAATAAAACGCGAATTTTTAGCTACAAAGTTCCTATGGGTTTATAAATAATTTTCTAACATACTAAAAGGCAAAAGAAAATTTTTGAAAAAAAAGAAAATTAATTTTTAAACAAAAATTCTATTTATTACGAATTAATTACTAATTAACACTAATTAAATTTGAATAAATGCTAAAACTATTTCTAAAATTCTGAAAATTATTTGGTAATTAAATTAGACTGAAACAAACTTAAGAAAAATAAGAAAGTGAAAATATGCAGTTTAAATAAGCTAGTATAGGCAGAAATAAGCAAATAAGCTAAACTAAATCAAAAGCTATATAAAAGGATTAAATGGTAAATGTAAAACAGAAAAGACCCAAGGGCGCGGTGGTGTTTGTGTTGTGTGTTATGTCTGTGTGAGGAGTGAGGTCCTGGGTTCGAATCCCAGGCCTTACTATTAGTTCCAATTTTTTTTTCTTTTAGTTTTCTTTCTTTTTCAAAAACTTAAACACAAACACAATACAACTTTTGAAAACAGATTCAAATAAATTCAAACAAACTTCATTTCCATTTCCAAATCCATAACAGATTCAAGATTAAGGACTATTTCTTTCTATTTCTTGCAATCTCACACAAGTACCCCAACTAAGCTCAAATAAGCTCACAAAAGCCGAGTGACATTAATAACAACAACAAAGAACATAAACAAGAACAACAACAATAATATCATCAAAATCAAATGAGCTCAACTCATTCTGAGTATAAGCAGCAGTAGTAAAAAATAAGCAAAAGAAGGGGCCAAATAAGCAGTCTAAATAGGCAGACTAGGGAAACCTAAAAGCAAATCTATAAAAACAACCTAGGAGAGATTCTGAAACAACAAAAATCAAGAACTTTGGTCAAAGAATGAGCAAACTATGGTTAAAAGAAAATGGGTCAAAATGACAATGGGCTGGTACCCGGGCAGAATTAGGTCAAACGGGTGACTTTGGGGGCAATTCTACCTATGTAAATAAACTCCCAACCTGAATTTTCTTTTTGTAATTGATTAACAAGCTAATACAGATTACAAAAATCCATAAACCTTGTGTTTTCATCCACTAATGAAACCTAGAGACTCAATTGAAAATCATACTAAAACTGAGTATGCAAAGTTGACTTTTTGAACTTTTTGCAAAGCTTGAATAAATTGAATTTCCAATGACCTAAACTAAATCTGCATGTAATGCTAAGCTTGATTTAAGACCTAATGTGGCTAAATACAACACCTATTGACCTACTTTTGAGATTGGAACCTCTGATTTCACAAATTGTACACAGTAAAATAGTTTGAGACAGAGGTTGACTTTTTTCTGAAAAGATGGCCCCAAGAAAGGTTCAATTATACTTAAGTGAGTCTTATGACAGCAAATCAACAAAACCTAACCCCTAGTAGTGACTGTAACTCAGCAAACCTACTTGTTCCAAACACCCCTATTGGGACTGACTTTATGAGTTTATACAGCAAATGATCAAACCACTAAGTAAATCTAACTAGTTAGCTATCACCAACTGATGAGGCGAAAATGATCCATTTTTAGGGGGTCATTTAAGCCCGTATTCGAATTTATTTGATCAAATATTGCCCTAAATCGTTCCTTTTGTGATTTTAGGTACTTTAGGAGAGAAATCTGGAAAAGGAAGCAATTCGGACGTTTTTGGAGCATAAAAGTGAAGAAAACGCCAAAGTCTTAATTTTTCATGCTGGGAACAATAGGTGACGGCGTCAAGAGTAATCCTCTGACGGCGTCAAGAGCAGAATTCCATGACGACCCAGTACAGATTTGACGACGTCACGAAGGTAGGGCGTCAAGAGTAAAAGTCATGACGGCCTGGAAACGATTAAGTCTTGACGGCGTCAAATATAGATCAAGGCAGTCCGAGAATAGTTTTGGCGGCGAGGTGACGGCGTCACAATGTTGGTCTTGATGCCGTCAGACCCATTTTTCTATATATAGTTTTCTAATTTTCACATTAAAAAAAGAGAAGTTTAGAGAGAAGTTTTGGAGAAACCCTAAGTACGATTTTGGTGCAACTTTTACAGGTTTTTCAAGGGTTCCAAACCCTTGATACCTTTCATTGTAATTGAGATAAGTGTTCTTTTAATTCAATCAATATGTCTATGTGTTGGTTGTCTATATCTTGTTCTTGTCTTAATTCCATCATGCTAGGCTAGATCTATCTTGTGTTTGCTTGGATCTAATGAAACCTAGATGTTAATTATGTGTTGATTACTTGTTTATACTTGTCTTGGATGAATAATTTATATGTTAGGCTTAAGAAAATTGGCAGATCTCCACTTGGTAACATGCTTGAACGTCTTAAGAAACATGAACCGACGCGCACTAGGTCTTTATTGGTTGTATTTAATGCATGAGCCACTGTTTACAATCCATATAGTTGTGCTGGGCATGGTGTAGGAGGAGATAAGAGCTCATAGAATTGGGGAGTTAAGTGTGCCACCCCATGAATGGTATTAAGGAATACGATCCGTCATCCATGCAATTATAACAAATAATTAACGTGTAAAAGATGTTTAGGGAATAGTGAAATCTAAGTAAACACATTTTCTCCATTTACTGCTCACAACTTTAGTATAATTTAGTTTACTTTTATTTCTAGTATTTTATTTTGATTGCATCTTTAGTATTGGGTTAGTTGACTAGCAACTAATTCCGCCCAAATCCTTCAAACCCGAGATTTTTAATTGCTTTCTAAAAAATATAAAAATACAAAAATAAGCATCCCTCACCTTTAGAACTAGTATTTAGGCTTTCTAATCCTAGCGACACTATTCCTAAGCTAAACGATCAATCCCCCGGTACTTGTCACTATACTATACTACAATGATCAGGTACACTGCCTGGTGGGGGTTGTAAGCTTCTCGAGATCCCTCGAGAGGTAAAGCCTGGTGCAATTCCCACGCATCACCAACCCTTAATGAACTTAATTTAACAAGTCTTATTACTTAAAAACAACAAATCACAAATAATGCACAATATGGGAAATTCAGATTTGAAATATTACTTGTCATCCAAAGCAGTGAAGGAATATGAGAACTAAGAATTCAAGGACCACCTAAATGCTCCCCTGAGCTCTAGACCATACTCCATATCATTCTGCTACTGCTTTCTCTTTTCTTCTTCACCATTTTCATTTTTTTATATTTCTTTTGTATTTTTCTCTTTTTCTTTTCTTTTCTGAGTTTTTCTTTTTCTTCTGAGTTTAATGATTTAAACAAACTTCCATCATCAATATAAGACTAATAAAGAGCATTTAATTGAAATAACAAAACACTTAAGAATTTGAATGAAAATCCAAATTTTTCATAAACTTAAATAAACTTTGATTAAACTTAAAATTTGAAAGTACAATTGCAAACTTAATTAAAAACAGAGAATTACAAAAGAAAGGGATGCCCTTTAGGTTTACAATGATCATATATTTATACTAGACTAAGTGGTAGGCACAAGTTGCTCCTCTTTTCTTCATACTCTGAAATTAGGGCTTCATAGCATACTCTTGAACCTTATCATCAAATCCTAGCCTTTGAATTGTCTTCCAAGTGATCCTGGCCTTTCATCCAGTTTTGGCGCCAAAAATGGTTGTGGTGGATTGCCAACGTGGAAGGGTTAGGTACGGGTTTGTGAGTATGAGGGGATAGTTAATGGGATGGGGAAATGGTATGGAGGACAAGGGGATGATGGTGATGGCTGGTTAGTGGGGGTTGCAGGTTCACGGGGGAAGGGGGTGGAAGGTGAAAGAGATGGGGAAGAGGTTGACTGGTCAATGGTTTGAGTTATGTTTTTATTATTAAAACGGATTTGGGTGGGGCTGTTGGATGGGCTAGTAATTTTGGGCCTGGGAATGAGTTTTAGTTGGTTTTGTGTTTGGATCAAACCTTGGGCCCATATGTTTGGTGTCTTAGCAATACAAGCCCAAGGGTACAAAATGTAACATTTGAATTCTTGCGGGACTGAAACTGTCACATCTCCAAACATCAACTAAGGACCAAAGTTGCCATCTTATAATTCCACAAGGACCATTAATGTATTTATCTTCAAGTTATAATTCCCAGGGGTTGTTTTTGACAATTCTGCAAGTACAGGGGCCAAAATTTCCAATTTGTGAAATTTCAAGGATTTAACTTGTAATCTTTTGAAAACATTTTACCTAAAGATCATTTGTGATGCCATTTGACTTTTAAAGAATTTGGGTTGACTTTTCTTTAAAATAAATGCTAAGGGACTAGTTTTGTCAAATTTTGAAAGTTGGGGGACTGAAACTGCCAATTATGCGAATTTTGTTTGTTTTTCATTTGTTTTTACTCGTTTTGCATCTAAAACATATAAAACACGACCTTTGGTATTTTTTTCCGTATTTTGGTGCGTTTTTAAACGTTTTGCAGTTCAGATTTAACTAAAAATGATGAGTATTTACACACTCATCAACAAATTTATGAAAATTATATGAAAATTGATATAAACTTATAATAATACTAGAAAACTATTTAAAATTTAATTGAATTTGAAATTACTATATATTTTTTTTATTTTTCTGATTTTTTTATTTTTTTGGATTTTCAATTTAATTGAAGCAGAAACTTAAATGCAATATAGAAAGCTAAAAATTGATGATTAAAAACTAATTAGAAAATAAATAATTGAAATTAAACTAAAAGGAAATTGAAGACAAATAACTTGTAAATAAAAACTTAATTTTATTAATTCTAATAAAATTTGATTACAAGGCTGGAAAATGAAAATTACAATAAAACAAAACATGAAATTATATTAAAACCTACACAAGCTAATGAGGAGGGGAAGCCTCTATTTAAAGCCGATTGGTATGAAGCTTCTAGGATGCCAAGTCACCTATCCGTGTGCACTCGTGCGTTCTCTGAGTCCCTTATAGCCGTCTGATTGCCTTGGAGTCCAATCCCATCATTTACAACCCTTGGATTAGTGATTACCCAATGATGGGCACAAACTTTCACACGGATTGCTGACATGGCAGGCCTGCCATGTCAGGTTGCTTCTAGAAACCTTCGTATATTGACCTCCGCACCCTTACTCATGGTTAATTTGGATTTTACGCTTATGAATAGTAACCTAGGGTTCATGAATAGTAAATATTTTCTGGGTAAATGAGGGATTTGGGGGGCGGGTGTTTTTGATTTGGGTATATTATTTGTTTTGGGGTGTTGACCGGGTATATTGACCGTGGGTATAAGGGTGGTGGATCGGGTCTAATAAAAGGTGTAGTGGGCTTGTGTATTACTTTGGGCCAGGCAGATATTGTTTGGGGTTATTATTTGGATTGGATCTGGTTTTGGTTTATAATTAGGATATAGGCTCAAATTACACAAGGACCAATTATGTACAATCTGAATTCTTAGGGACTGATTTTGACCATCTCCAATAATAACTTCCAAGGGCATTTATTGTCACTTTCTGAATTATGGAGAACCAAGTTTGACCTTTTTCTTCAAATTTTTCTTCAAGGGACTATTTTTGTAATTTCCAGAAAATGCAAGGACTAAAGTTGCCAAACTCTCAAACTTTGATCAGGGACCATTTATGAAATTTTGTGAATCTCTGAGGACTTCTTATGACATTTTGAGCTTTCCTTTGATCATTAAGCTTCCCCGGCTCCGGCTTTTGACCATTTTCCAATCTCGTGCTCGTTTTTTGTCGGTTTTGGCTTTGTTTTTGTTCATTTCTCACATATCCGTACCTGCACATACACAAATACAAAAACATACATTCTCTTGGCATATTTGGTGATTTGGTCTGATTTAAGGCTAAAAAGGATGTGTGAAAAAGCACACATCATCTTCCCTGAACATTCTGAACTACAACCTTTCCATCTTCCACCGTTGCTTGATTATGTAGATTTGAAGAGGTTCGAAGTTGGTTGTTGGTTTGAGGGAGTCTTGTTCTGAATTGTTGAACAATCAACGCAACTTATTTGGAGAGATTGTCTATCATCATGTCAGTACGAGTATAGCCCAAATCGCGTTGGAGTTTTTTAGCAGATGGTGGGTATAAGGATGATTGGACATGTGATATCTGATTCTGTGATGAGGAAGGGTTCTGATAAACTTGAGCTAGTGATGATTGAGTGAATGGCTGAACATTAGTAACAAGTGCAAGTGGATCATCTGTTGTTGGAGTGAATCTTTCCATATGCAGACAATCATAGGCAACACGATTTTGACGTTGTTGTATATATGCATATAGTTGTTCATAGTTTTTGTCTGTCAATCCTTTGTTAAGCTTAACAACAGTCACAAACCTATCCCACTCGGGTGTCATGTTGTTCACAAACTTGGAATTGAGTTGAATGTTCGGCATTTTCATCATCTTGATGACCCTTATGTCATTACCAAGTTTGTGAAATCTAACATAATAGTCAGTGATATTTTCACCCGGTTTAATCTTGAAATGCTCAAACTCATCATACAACTAAGATTCTTGATCTTCTTTAGTCGATTCAGAGCCAGCGAGAAGCATTTTAACATTGTCCCAAACAGCTTTGGCTTCAGTGTTGTGGTCGATAAGTTTGTAAATATCTTTGGGAAGCCCTTGAAGCAAAATGTTAGAAGCTATGATGTCTGGATCATAACGCTTCTTCTCATTCTCATTGAGATCATTGTAAGTACGTGGTTTGTCAATTCCAAGAGTAACAGTTCCATCCTCAGTTGTAGAAATAACATCTCTAGTAGTGCCGATCTGAAAAGGTCCTTCATCAATAGATCAAAGAATATTGACACCATTATCCTTACCTAGGCAGTGGAGTCGAATACATTGTGCCCATGATTTATAATCTGTCTTATCAAGCATAGGAGGGCGGGTATCGGACCCGACAACTTGAATGTCATCTAAAGTGCTTGTCATGATGTTAATGTGCACGGGATTTTACAATTCTGTGATTTAAACCGAGAAATAGAATCTTTCACGGGATTTTAAAAAATCAAGAAGGAACCATGAGCTAATGATCAATTGAATGTGTTATGAATACTCGTAGGATCGGTTTAATGATTAGTGATTGTATGTAATGAGTGGTGATTGTCTGTTGAATTAGGTGAAGTGTTGCTTGGTTGTGATTTAGTTGTGATTAGGTTTGGTTGAGAAGTGATTATGTATGATGTAGACAAATCTCAATCCACAAAAAGCACAACTTGACAAAATTTTCACAGCATGACATTTAGTTTGATTGGATAATTGGTCTTTAGTAAGGCAAACCAGAATAGCAAACCGCAATAAGAAAATCGCAAGAAAGCAAAACACAGTGTCAAAACCACAACTTGTAAAAGGGTACAAAACGCACGACTAAATCGCAGCAGTCAAAGCGCAACCTTCCTTGGTCAAACCGCAATTGACAAACGGCAACACCCAACACCCAAATCGCAATTCCAAATCACAACTTTAGGCAAACCGCATAAGTTGAAGATTTTACCAACTCAAACCACAAACAAGTCACAACTCATGAGTTTTCTTGTAGTTGTATTCGAACCAAAAAGAAAATAAAAACAAGAAAACTAAGCCACGAATTTGTACACAAAATCTAGCTAATCATAACCATGGCTCTTGATTGTAACAACCCACAAAAATTTTATCACTATCATTCCCATTACAATACCTATAGTAGGTATTTCACATGTAAATTTTTGCTTTTTATGTGCATTCATTACTTGCATGACTCTCTAGACCTGCTCACGTACCCACACAAGCCAAATAACTCAACACTCACATCCTATAAACCCCTAGGTATGTCAAGCATAAGATCACAACTACACCATAATAAGTAATATACCAATCTAACACACAAAACATATCACAAAACCCTAATAAACCCTAATTAAGCCCTTATTAGGTCTATGTGCTTACTAAACCCTATATGCTTAACTAAACTAGTTTGAAAGTGTCCAAGGCTTAAGTATGAGTTACCTTAGGAACATTAGGATACCTTAGGAACTAGTGCAACCCTTTAGAGCTTAGGTACAAGTCCCTTAAGCACAAAACCATAACTAGGTCATAACTTACTAGAATTAGGTCTAAACTATCCCAAAATTTCACCATAAGTCACCACCACTTAGTATAAGCTTCTTAAGACCTAGGATTAGTAAATAGGCACTCATAGGACCTTAACCTAGGCACTAAACCCTAGGATAAACCCTAATCTCTCACTAAGTACAATTAGGTCATTTAGGTCCCGAAACTAGGTCAAACATTGCTAAATCTTTCCCATAAGCTACCATCACTTAGTATAAGCCCCTCAGGACTTAGGATTAGTCACTAAACACTCTTAGAAACCTAACCTAGGCACTAAACCTTAGGTAAAACCCTAAACTCTCACTAAGTAAAACCAGGTCTAAACTTAACCTGAACTAGTAAAACCTAAACATAAGTACCTCAAACACCTCAACCTAGCACCCTAACACCTCTACCTCCTAAGCTAGCACCCTATCACTTTACAAGCACCCACACAAGTAGGTGCATCACCTACTTGTCACCACCTATCTCCCTCGGCCTCTCACCACCACAACCGGCCTACTAGCACCCCTACCTAAACCATAGCTCCTCCTCGTCACCACCTAGACCTTCTACACTGTGTAGATCGTTTATAGCTCATCTAGGGTTAACAATAATAAAGACAACAATCATGCACAATGGAATAAGTAAAACATCTTTATTATTAAACAAGGTTTTTACTTCACCATCTCTAACAACTAAACTAAAACACTAAACCCTAGGCGTTTATCTTCTACGCCTAGGTTACACACACCTTTACTAGACGTCTACATTGTGGAAGACTTGAATTAAGAAATCCTACACCCTTGATCTCTTTATATAGAGAGATATTAGGGTTTACAAAATACTACGAAGGACTAATAAATAAAACTTCTTTTGCAAGCAAGTCCTTCCCATCTTTTGTAGAATTCCTTCTTGTCATATTAAGTCCCTATTGTTTCATTCTTCTTGTTTTGTATCATCAAATCAATAAATATAATTCCAAACAATCTTCCCCTATTTGATGATGACAAAACAAACACAGTCTTGTACGAACTTCCCTAGACGAAGTAGAAAAGTTGAAATAATTAAATCTCACCATGAATGAAACAATCTTGTCTTCCCCTTAAACCATGCCATACCACTCCAACATCTCTTCTAACATCTCTTCCCCTTTTTGTTATCAACAAATAGAGAACATATGCAAATAATGATTTTAACCACCACGAACCAATATCACAAACTTCCAATCCAAGCTTTCCAATGTTTCGAATTGCCCTCCATGAAGAACACCAAAATGCTTACTAAAAATGAATCCAAAACCATAGAAACTCCAACTAGCAGTAGTAATACTAATCAGTAGTAGTAAGAATCAAACACTTCCCCTTGAGTGGTGCATGAACATCAAATGATTAAACACATCATAATATACTTCCCCTGAAATTAATGTGTTAACCATCTTCATGATTCTTCAAATCCGTAGGCTCCTTGTAATGATCACTTGTAAAGAAAATCAAGTATAACGAATTTGATGAAGAAGTAGAATAACCCAAACTTGTGCCTTATATCTTGTACTAACCATGTGACTCCAAACTCATACCAAGAACCAAAAATATGAGTAGACCACAACCTCTTGACGAAATCCTCAACTAATATGAGACACTGAGCACTACAATGTAACTCCTTAAAGTGATAGCAAATGGGACATTAAGCACCTTCCGTTTGTAGATAATACACCAATTTGCTAGATTCATCAAGTCTTTGTCACAACAATAACACACAAACAAGTTACCTCCTACTATAAGGTATAATAAGAACACGTATCCAAGAAACTCCACTTCAACTTCAAATAAGTGATAAAAAATTTTCTTCGTAATCAATTCTTCCAATATGAACAAATACGAGCCTGTTAAAACCTTTAAGAACATAAACAACTAACCATCTTGTGTGTGTGAAACTAATAACCTGTGTGTGTAATCTAACAAACTGCTCATAATTAACCGAGAGCCAAAGTAGAACCAATCTCATAAAAACCCATCTCGGCTTCCCCTCACTGCTCGTAAATCATGCATATGTATTGAACCATAAAACACTTTACTTGTCTCGCAGCAGTACTTTGAATGAACAGTATCTTGGAACAATACTTTAGTCGAGCAGCAGTACTTTAGACGAACAACAGTACTTTGGAGCAGTTCCTTGTATCAGCAGTACTTTTAAAACATAGCAGTACGTTGAAGCATAGCAGTACTTTGAATAAACGTAACAGCACTTTCAATCCAAGAGCAGTACTTTAAATATCCAACAAAATATCTAAGAGTATAAACTTATGATATAGCTGCTAGGCCTTATCAATCAAACCCATAAACCATCAATAAACAAAGATCAAACCGTAACAAACTCAGTTATTGATGAACCCAACTGTCAAACTCCAACAGTACCTTTGTGAAACGTAGCAGTATTGATTCCGAGCCCTTTCACAAATACTGATCCATTCTTGTATCACACTTATATTAAACGATAGCAGCAACTTCATTGACCCGATAAATTAAGCCATCACGTGATTACCTAATTTGATCATAGAAACACATTAATGGTACGAGGATACCAATTCCTGTATCACTTTCTTGTCGCCACATTCAATCACCAATCAGATCTTGTACCATCAACGACAATCTAATAAAGAATTATATGAAATCCACTTGATAAGCCTTTTTATATTCGATTGAAACCAAAGTGAATATTAATGCTATCCATAATGCTTTGCACCGTCCCATGATAAAGATTAAATAATCAATTAATAACCTTAAAGTAGTACATGGTTATCTCGACATACCATGCATTAAAAGCCAAACAGAATTAAGTGCGAGGTGAATTAGAATCAACCAATTATAATCAAGATAATGAGATACCCATGATCATACACCATCCTATAGCCTTGCTTACTCAACCCCCCCTCCTCGACAACTATACACCCGTTTCACTCTTATCGCCTCTACGCACTTTATAAATACCCCATCCTCCCTCCATTCTTCTTCACACCATTTCTCCCCTTTACTTCAAATTATCAGTAGTATTGAGTCCCTTGGAGTCCTTGAAGTCAAGTAATGAAGCCTTGGTAGTGTTAAGTTGTGGTTTTGGCCGAGAGAAACCCTAAAACCCTCGTTACCCTTACCACGACCTAGGTAAGCCTTAACTTCGAATCTATTAGCTTTAGAATAGACCTAGGACTCTTAGAACATGCCTTAGAACACTTACCTAAGCCTTGATCACTAGAACTAGCTCGTTTTCTTTTTAAAACCCTAAATAGAGTCGAATTGCCTTTAACATGCTATAAGCCCCTTTCATAAGCTATAATCTGATTTAGGTAACTTAAATAAGATAATATTAGTTAAACATAAGCTAGGAAACTTAGTTGTTACATAAAAATATAGTTTACTTGAATTTAGGAATAGTTTTGCAAAACTTTACATGCATAAGGGTATATATCATAAATTCCTAAAACTATAAAGTCTATGGATTGTTTTTGACATTTCCTATAAGTTGTTAGTGCAAGGACTCATTTTACAAAGTTTTGAAACCTTAGGATAGAAATTAAAATAAATTATAAACTAAAATGGACTAGTTATGCAAATATTATAAAGTTAAGGGTAAAAAGGGTAAATAATGAAAGTTAGTACAGTTTAAGGGTTATTTCTGTCATTTTCTCAAAATATAAAAGTTTAGGGACTAATTGTGTCAAGTATAGATAGTTATAAGTATAAGTAATATAAGTATAATAAAGTATAGGGTAGAAAGTGTAAATATATAAACTATAAGGGTACAAAGTGAAAATATTATATAAATATAAAACTTAATTAAAGTTAGAAGCATGACACAATACTAGGGAGCTTCATGTGAGGAGTACCATGTAGATATTTCATTTTGACGAGTTTGCTGGGTTTACGAATTAAAGTGCCCTAGCTCCTCAAACGATTATTGCATGTACTTATGAATTATGATGGCCCGAACGGTGTTATGTTATAACTAAACTTAATAACAATATAGCTCAATAGTAGGGAGCTTTACGTGAGGAGTATTAACTTCTGAATTATGATGGCCCGAACGGTATTATGTTGATAACATAATACAATAGTACGGAGCTTCATGTGAGGAGTCATATACTTCTAGATTGTGATGGCCCGAACGGTGTTATGTTATATCTAAAACATTAATGAACCTAAGAATGATTACTTAAGAAACTTAAACAAGATAACTAAAGCTTGACATACATCCAAACCTACAACACACTAGGATATGTGAGTAAGGCAGTCTAGTTCTCGAGTCAATTTTTGCATCAATTAGATTTCCCTAAGCCCAGGTGAGTTCATCGCCTTATACTCATTTTAAAGTTTCACTCTAAATTCTTTACAAACCCTGTGAGGGGGATACATGCTACTTGTTTTACTTTAAATAGAATACAAGTTTTTTATTTGGTTGTTGCACGAGTAAACTAACTGCCACCACTACATAACTAAAATTCATGAATCTAATCGTTTGGGATATTTTACCCACCACTACATAACTAAAATTCATAGATCTATTGGAGTTTGACAACTCCCGTTGGTATTAACATCTCTCTGGATGGTACCAATGAAGGATTAACTTTGGCATGTTATCCTTCCCATCCCCTCATGTTCGGGTGTGCAGCCCCTATGACCCGGATTATTAACGTGTGGTTCATGAGCTTAGTGCAACACACCCCACTCTTGATAATTGTGCATGCATCACAATTATCGCACACACAAAACATTTTCCCACATGGGTGTAACAACGGAACCCAGGGAACTAGTATTGACTAACACTTAAACCTATGACTCTCACTCAACACCTAGTGTTGACTTTTAAGCATGTATTCTAGGTATATTACATCAACGGAGATATGGCAAAAGCAGGCACTGAACTCGGAGGACTTTCAAACCGGTTATCATTCAAACATAACTTAACACTTGGACTTTAAGACCTCATCAAAAGTACAAATATATCTTTTATTAATAAAACTATGATAATTAAATGAATGATAACTAAATTTCTAAAAACGTCTCTTTTCGAGTCGTTTTCTATTACTGTAACTGCGATTCTATGAAGTAATACTCCAAACACTTAATCCACTGCGATATGTGAAAAGTGGGGGTGTTACAAATTGCCTGCTTAACTGCTAAATGATTTACGGTATTTTTACTATTATATAGAAATGTCTACTCCCCGCTATTCTACCCCCGTCTCATCAAGTTTACATCCGGAGAATGATCTTCCCTCTCTGAATGTACTATATTATCACTTGTACAAAAAGTGGTATTCGTCACACATGCTCGATTTTGAACGGTCACACTATAACATATTTACGTGACGAAATGAACCAGAATAAAACAAACAGCCACACTTGATCCGAATTATGTGACCATTACGGAAGATATATGTCACACATTTGTGTATTTATGTGACTAGAGGGTAACTGGTAAATAGTTTTTGATTATTTAGTCACTTTTAATTCAGGACGTGTAACAGATACAAATCAGCTTTAAACATTAGTCACACTCTAGATATACATATGTGACAAATATATGTCACACAATTGAACAGTTTGACCAAAATAGATATATGGTCACATGAATTAATTGTGTATGTGGCTAAATTATATAATCAATTTTGTCACGCATTATTTAAACATGACTGCTATTCCTTGCTCAATAGTTCGCCACATATGAATTTGAAATGTGTGACAACTGAAAAGTAAGTTTGAAGCGTTAGTCACGATATGCATTTAAAAGTGACATATATATGTCACACACTTGAATAGTGTGACCAAATGTCATATATGGTCACACTAAACCATAGGCATACATTATTAACTGTAACCAAAATTCGATACATATATTCACGTAAGTTAATATGCGTGTCTAAAGTTTAGTGTGTGTTTGCTTGCCAACTGCTAATGTGTATAGTCACATATAATTGTAGCTCGATCAAGTGACTATAGGCTTTACAATAGTCACAAAAGTTCCCTCCCGTCTCAAAATTTGATTTTCACCAAAATATTTCGCTTCCCCATTCGAAAAGTTCCCTCCCGTCTCAAAATTTGATTTTCACCAAAATATTTCATTTCCCCCTTCCCAAAGGTTCCCTCTCATAAACTCTTTTATTTTTGCCCTAAATCAATACACGTACACACCAGACACCATTGACATTCTCTTCCCCACACAGATATAAGAGATGAACCACCATTAGCCAACATACTACCACCACCCGAATCCCACTCTCATCTCTTTTCCCCAAACACAGATCTAAGAGATGACCTTCTTTTCCCCAAACACAAATCCGACTGCCACCAACCACTACTTTTTCTTCTCCACATACACTATTGCAGATGTGTAGGAGAAGCAAAATACCCAAATCATTTCCTTCTGCTTTTCAATGGTCTATTACTGGAAATAAATATGCCGATGGTTTTGAAAGCCTCCATTATTAAGATTTTTAGTGAGCTCTCTTTTTCTGTAAATAAAGTTTGTATTTCAAATAATGGGCTACTTGTTTATTATATGATGTCATTATTATCTGTTATCTTTTTGAAACTCTAATTACCATTTTAGAAGTTAAAGTTTGGGGTAATCTGAGTTGCCCTTCAGGTGTTTGATGAAAGTTTTAAGGGAATCGGTGTCAACAGTTATTGCCCACCATGTGTTTGATGAAAGTTCTAACTTGATTTTTCTAATACTTTTGATAACACTTGGATCATTTGATTTATTATACCACTGTGTAGGAAGTTGGATACAGTTGGTATAGAACTTGTGGTGAACTGAAGGAAAGATAGAGGTGTCAATGTATGTTTGTTGTGATATTTGTGTTTCCTTTTGGTTACTGTGTTCTTAGATTAAGTTGTGTTGTGTCATTTTTGTTTCAGTTGTAATTTTCTTACATTTAAGGTGTATGCCTTTTGGTACTAATAGGCGTTTCAATATCTCTGCGATTACAGGACTGCTTAAATGGAGAGTTTGTTAGAGTAGGTCCCAATCCGAAGTTTTCTCATGTGGCTGGATATCACTGGTACGAAACTTACATGGCTCTTGCCAGAAAAGAATACAATAAAGTTTGTGTTTCTTATAAAGCTCTTAATCATGGTTACTTTGTTCCTTTTTTTACGCCAAAGTATTATGGTTGATTAATATTTTTCTAAAAAAACCCATTTATTTTAGAAACTAGGAGAGAAATACAAAAAAGGATTTGCAGTTTATTCAAGTGAGCACTAGCTATCTGAAATCTGAATTAGTATATGTCGCCATCTGTTGACTGTTGCTAATACATTGTGTTAAATCATATATCATAGATGACCTTGTAAGTTCAACAGTTAGTTGATCTACAAGACGAGGATAGCAAGATAGCTGTGCAATTGAGAATAAGTGTAGCTCATATCGATCTTTAAGAATTAGGATGTTTGATTATTTTAGCCAAAAAGACTTGGAATTTTTTGCTCATTTTAGTTTAATATTCCATAATAATGTAATATTTATATACCCTTACAAGTGTTTGATCATTTTAAAATTGGTTTCCCCTGTCATTGGGAGGAATTTATTGTGGATACAGGAGTTCAAGGTGTTTCTTTAGCCTTGCAAGATTGTGATATCTTCACTGTGGATATAGGAGTTCAAGGGTGTGAGCCTGACCACACAGTTTTTAGCAATGAAACTATTATTGTTCCTGATGCATCCTCACTTGAAGTTCCATATGTAGGTTTTTCTTGTTATGCATTTCCATTTTGTCAAATATTTCTGTTCTTGTTCCTAACGTTCATCACAGTGTCTAAGTTCAACAACCCAAAATTCAGTTTTTACGTTTAGTCTATTTGTCTTAAAGCGTAAAGTGTGTTTTCATTATTTTCGTTATTACTTGGGTGATTCTCATGTGGGTTTAAAGTTGGAGAACATAGCTAAGCTTGACTCTTCAGTGCAGTACCTGTTTTTTCACTCTGCTCGAGTATATTCCATAAAACAAACAGAGAATTGATATTCATTGAAACTCTTTCATGATCTTGGAATATGACAAACTATCTGTCACTTATTCTTCTAAATTTTATGATATCTGATCTCAAAAAGTTGTAGGCAAAGTCAGCTCTGAATCTTGTTTGTTCTTATCAAGATCACTCGTTATGGCTTTTGAACAGGAGGATATAACTGAAGCTGGACATGGAGTTTTATGTGAGCGATCTCCCCTGACATCAGTTTTCGAGTGAAGGTAACTCTTGAGTGTGAAGCATCTTTAGATGACGTAGAAGTCAGCATGAAGGTAATTGTTAACAAAGAATGAATGTGTGTGATTAACTAATGCTATAGATTTTATGATATGACATCAGTGGTTTCCTTTTCGAACATGCAGGATCTTTTGCAGGCTGTTCTTCCATTTGATCTTCTACTTGATCGAAGGAAACGTATTCAATATATTCAAGATCTTGGGTCATGCTCAGAGGTCCAAACTAAACCAAAAGTTGCGTGGGATGCTGGTATTGCCCTACCATCTCTGGTTCTCTGCGAGGAAGAACTGGAGCACGAGTTGTTTATATCAACCTCGTAAGATCATGTTAGATAGATCTTTAGCTTTTAGTCTTGTTTACCCTGCCTTGACTTTGTTTCTATTCTTATATTTGCAGCTACGTTCTTGGAATGGAAGTCACCTTATCTAGCCGCCTTAAAAGTTTGTACAACATCTACAGCAAGGTATGAGTGATGCCCATATTTCATTTGTTGAATATAAGAGTTAGGAAACCATGAGGCCTTGGATAATGCATGATTCCAAGGAATAACCTTGAGGTTGCTTGCTTCACTTCCCTGTCTTTTGACCCGTTATGAATAAAGTACAACCCGATTTCACATAAATGCGTTAAAGTGACCACTTTTAACAATTAATAAGTCTGACCTAAAAAGGTTTGCGGCTAAAAATATACGATGCATTATGCTGAATCAAAAGTTTTTTTGTGAGACGTTGCTGCATTCTTACATCTATATGTCAATTCCCTTTAGACTTAGGCTTGACCATGGGGATAAATAGCCCATGAATACATGATTTAGTATGGTTTGTGCTTAAAGTTTTCTTAAGCCCATTAAGTTTTCCCCTGCTGTTGACTGGGCGCTGGCTTGTGTGCTGACATACATTTTTCTTCTCGCAGATGAATCGTAAAGAAGTCAGTATTGATAAAATATATGACGCATGTGCGCTGAGAGTAATTGTTGGAGATAGAAGTGGAGTATGCTTTAAGGGATGACGGTGAGAGAGGATCCCGATCAATCAACCCTAGAAGAGAAAATATGCTAAGTATTTACTACTGCTAGTACAAAAGTTAAAGATAAGACTGCTCGAAGTTAATACTGCTAGTGTATTAGTTACAACTGTTAGTTATAAGTTAATATTGTTGGTTCATATAGTTAGTACTGCTTATATGATATGTATTAGTGGTTCAGTTATATACATTCCAATTTTATTGTATTTGAATATATATATATATATATATATATATATATATATATATATATATATATATATATATATATAAATTTGAATGTTTTGATATATATTTATTTCTTAAAAGTGACTAAAAGATGTATATAGTCACACTTATTAATACTTTTGGTCACTGTTTGCTTAATTCATTGTGTGACTAAATATTATAAAAGGCCACACAAAAAAAAATCATGTGGCAAATGGATTATCAATAGTCACACAAAATATACATTTCTTCACCTTAAACACCATATGGTCACACTTATTAACATTTTTTGTCACTTTTTGCTTAATTGTGTGTGACTAAATACCAAAAACAAACATGCTTTGTGTGACTAAATATTACAAAAGGCCACACAAACTAAAAATTCATGTGACCATTGGATGAACAATAGTCACACAAAATACACATTTCTGTATTTTAAACAGCATATGGTCACACTTATTAACACTTTTAGCCACTTTTTGCTTAGTTATATGTGACTAACTCAAAAAAAAAACAACACCCGTTGTGTGACTAAATCATCACAAACGTCACATTTATAATATATTCATGTGGCCATAGGACGGAAATAGTCACACAAAATACACATTTACTTGAATAAATCATCTCAAATGTCACATATATTATATATTTATGTGACCAAAGGACGAACAATAGTTATTCTCAAAAAACATTCGTGTGACTATAAGGTGTTTACGGTCACTGATAATGATTAATCTAACAAAACTTGTGCCTAATTTGTCACACATATTCGGGGTTTTGGTCACTCTTTTTCGATGGAAAAGGGCACGAACTCAACAATGTGACCATATGCCACACAACAAAAAAAACGTGTGTGACTATATGCATATCGTCACACATTTTTGGCGTGACCAATAGCAGTTTTTGTAACAGTGTATTCCGCTAAACCATATTTTCCCAATCACTTAGAAGACTCTAGGAATAGTTTAGATACACCTTCACCCTTAGGTTATACACCTTTCTTAGATAACCCACATTTAAAACACTTAAGAGATTTATATGCTAAGGCAACACCTGTTCATACCCTAAACCCTATTTTACACCGACCATTCCCCATACCTAGATTAGAACCCCATGGTTTCTTTATTTCTAGAGAACCATGTATACCTAGAAACCCAATCCCTACATATACCCCTAGATATGACCCTAGGCAACCCTACGCTTTAGGACCTACACCTTACTTAGTAAACCCTCCCATTTCATATTGGAAAGATGAATTTGGAGAAAACCCCACTAGGAAAACTTTAGAAAATGAGGAAAATCAGTTAGGGGAAATTTTAAATAATTTAGATTAAATTTTCCTTGACCTTCTTGTGAAGATAGAAAAAGGTCATGATAATAACTTAGGTAATCAACCTGACTATAGTAGTTTAAGAAATACCCTACAAGAAAACTGTTTTAAGGTAGCTAAAATACAAAAAAACCAAATGAAACACCACCATAAAATAGCCTTGCCCGCTTTAGGATTTGTACTTTAGAAAAGTTAATAGATGATGATGAGGAAAATCATCGATCAAACATAGAAAACACAAACTCTTGGAATTAAGAAAAACCTTAGAAACCCCTAAGTAATATGCCTTTTATAGCCTTAAGAGTTATACCCTAGAATAATTAGTACCTATAGGATATGTAAGATAGGAAATCAATAAAACAAGTTAAGATTTAGAAACTACCTAGTGCCCCTCAATTAGGATAATTTAGATAAAGTAGATTTAGGTATGCCTTTCCCATATTACTCTAGGTCATCCCTAACCCAATAGTAACCCTTAGGAGAATAGATATAACCCGTAGAAAATGACTAGTTAGGTACTCGTTAAAACCTACCCCGAACCCTTACCACTAGGAATTTAGGAAAACTACCCCGATGCCTTAGATACATAGATTCTCTGAACTATTTTAAACTCCCCTCGTACTTCATCCTTTCCTAAAACCCAATCCCTTCAAACACTCTCCCTTCTCAATGGTGAGAATTCATATTCTACACCATAGAGATCTGGATTATTTCTCCTCTGATCACTAAATCCTCACTACTTCCTTAGTTTTTTTAAGCTATCTTTTTCATAGTTAGAGAATCTACCCCTAACTATCCCATATGCAAATATATGATAATCATATACAAGCATATTCCTATCCTTTCCCTCTTTATTTTCTTAGATTACTATGATTTTCCAGAATTAGTTTTCCCCATCCCCTTAGTAAAACCCGAACCATATTCTTTAGGATTCCCGTACTTAAGGTTATAAATAACATTAGGATATCCCTAGAAAACATAAACTTAAGTATAGAATACCTTAGATCACTAAGAAAGACTATCTAAGAAACCCTTGAGGAAATAGAAAAATAAGATTAGGAATCTTTAAGGTTTTATAGGTTAAAAACCAAAATCCCTACCCCCAATATATAGAAAAATTAGGAAGACATCCCTATAAGATAGGATTTAGCTTAAGAATTCATTAGAACCAGAACATAGATTAGATATAAGGAATATTAGGAAAAACAAAGGATTAAATAGTAAAACCTCCACCTTAAGCCTTTAAACCCCTAGTCTAGGATAGACACATTAGCAAAGCTTCTACCATATAGGCACATTAGCAATATTCTACCATATAGGAATAAGTAGTTTTAGGTCAAAAAAAATTTGCCCCTACCTAGTCTCTTAGGATACCCACATATATTAGAGGATACTAGATTACATCTTAGGATTTGAGATTTCTTAGAATGCACATTAGGAAATTCCACTTAAGAGATACTATGAATACTACCCTAGCTGGTTTCAAATACGTAAGAATAGTAATACTTATAATAATGGTAATAATGGTAGTAATAGACAACTTAAAGCAAAAGAGAAAACCCGAAACTACGCCTAAAAATAAGGATACTCCTAGTAAACCCTTAGGAAAGAAAACACCTAGACCTACTCCCTCTTTAGGACCCTATACTTCAATAGAACCAAACATATCACCCTTATAAGTTTATGACTAGTTAGGAAAACTAGAAGAACCTTAGGGGGAAAATTAAATTTGGAATGAAATCTAGTTAATCTAAAACTCCATTAGGATACAATCTTTCAGGTATCCTATGTTAATACAAATAATGTCAAAAACGTTCTTCGCATTATTCGGTCTTCTCGTGTTTTGATATTCACAAAATATAAAGATGTAACGTAAAGTTACGGTTTATAAGTTTTTAATCGAGGAAACTCGTTACTTCTACGTAGTTGCTTCAACATCACTTCAGGTATGAACAAACTTTATACCGTCATTCGTTAAGTGATCAAATTATTTTATTTTCACATAAACATACATTTTTAAGTTTGAAAAAACATTTTCACAAAAATATTTTTGTGTTTTTAAAGAAATGTTTTATTAGGAAAATGAATTCAAATTGAAACTTTATAACAGCTAGTTTTCCCCCCAAATCAGTTCAGCCTGAACCAGATAAGTTTTCACCACGTCAGGACAAAAAGGGAGCGTTTTATCGCGGCGGCCCTTAAATAGGTCGGTGATCCCTTAGTGATAAAGGACCGTCTGGTATTTACGGGACCATCCTTCTCCCTCCTTTCGCCTATTAATACTGAACTGTTACACTTCAAAAACAAGACTTTCACACACTCAAAACTTTCTAGTCTTTGTTCCTTTTATTCTTTGCTCACTATAACATGTCGGTATATGTTTATAAGTGGTTTCTTCTTCCGTCAAGTGCAAGAGAAGAACTCTCGACAACTATGAAGATTCGAGATGTTATAGGTGTCTACACACAAACGTAACATGGGTTATGTGATAGGATTTATATCATGTCATTGTTTTCTGACTTGTGTGTGAGTCGAGGATGGGGATATTTGTATAAACTTGGATGGTGTAGTAGTTTCAAGTATTGTATTTGTGTGAGCTTAGATGGTGATGTAACATCAAGAAGTCTTGTAATTAGATTAGTTCATGTATTCGTTGTGAGTAGAGTGATGTACTAAAGTGTAGGTTAGGATTTGTTGAGTTGTTATGTAAAGACTTGGATCGGGGATGATGAGGTGCGATAAGTGTGTAAAGACTTGATTTGGGTGAAGAATCAAGTATGCCATGTGTGTGAAGGCTTGGTTCGGGTGAAGAACCAAGTATGTCTAACAAGTGAAGACTTGGATCGGGTGAAGATTCAAGATGGTCAAGAGTGCTTGTTCGTGTGGCCACGTATGCCTTGGAATATATTGGTTCTAGCTATAATTAGAAGTCGACATTATGGTTAGTGTCGTTAAGCCTTGTGTAAGCATGTGTACAGATTGCTCCGCCTGAAGGAGTGTGCTGATATAGTGATTGATAACTCTCGAATGTGGTACTTGGGGAGTGGAGTAGGACGGAGAGTGAGCTTCATGCCGAACCACTATAAATCACCGCGTCTCTTGGTTGTGCTCTTTATTTACTATTTACTTTACTTGTTTATTTATGTTTGTTAGTAACTAAATTGATATATTACATAACTAGTAGAATTCAACATGTTTGTAAATGAAAAATAACCGGACCTAAAACGGCGAAACGCTTTAGATAATTGAAAAGAAGCGGTGAAACTATTCAACCCCCCTTCTAGTTTCTAAAATTGGTATCAGAGCTTCGTTTATCAAGATCTTTAAAGTATAATGTACTTTAAAACTTGAATCGATCTATGAAATCAAAATGATATCTAGAAGGGTGTCATCTGAATTAGCCACCATTTTTCAAAAATGAAAATCTTATCATTTGGAAAAATGAATTTGAAGGTTATGTGAAATCAATAGATCATTATCTTTGGCATGTCATTTCTATTGATGATTTATAATCAATAGTATAAAGTCTTACTAATAAGTTTTTCATAAATAACTTGCATGAAATATTTGAAGCAAATATGTTTATTTATGAATCTTTGCCAAAAATCTAGTTTGATAAAACTATTTTATGTCAAATGGCAAATGGCATTTGGTAAAATAGTTTTAACATTCGTCAAGGAAATTTTCAAGCCAGAGATGATGAAAATGAGATATTTGAAAGACACTTAGTGTTGGGAATAAACTTTACTAATTCAAGTGTCGATCATTAAGTTTTGAAATAGGTTGCAATATTATGTTAGTACGTTAGTTATTTTATATGTTTTATTAGTTTTATGCTAAGTTTATAAGTTTGGTAAAGGTCTAAGGGCTTATTATGTAATTATGTCAAAGTTTAGAGAAGCCCTAGTCCTCACCTATAAATACTTATGTATCCCCTCATTTGAGGGTGTTGGTTCTCTTAATACTAAGTTCATTTCTTTTTCATATTAGAGTTCCTTCCACTCTCTCTCACTCTCTACTTACCTTCTCTCTCTAAGATTTAGTGATTAGTTGTTAAGAAAACATGACCTAACAAGTGGTATCATTCGTCAAGGGATAATATAGGTTGTTTTAGGTTAGATTTGGTCGAAATAACGAGGTTTAGACGCATTTTTTTAAGAATCTGGTACTGTTCATCGGCGGTTTATCGAGTTAGGATCAAGTTACCGAGTTAGGATAGGCTAAAATTTCGGAGTAACGAGTTAGGTATTTTTCGAGTTAGCAAAATTTTTTATCAAGTTAGGGTAGTTATTTTATCGAGTTAGACCATCTATTTTATCAAGTTAGGATTGTTGATTCACCGAGTTGACTTTTCTTGTATCGAGTTATATAATTGGCGAGTTAGCCAATATTTAGCGAGTTAGCTATTACCTTATCATTTATCGAGTAAGGTTCTTTGTATTTGATACCTAGGGGAAACTATACTCAATTCATTTCTTCTTATCGAGTTAGCATCCATTCACCTTATCGAGTTACACAAAGATACCGAGTTACAAATTTTACCGAGTTAGTACCACTAAAAGCTTTACCGAGTTACAAATCTTCGCGAGTTACTGTTTTCTCTGAAAAGTTTTACCGAGTTAGCTATCCTGACAGCCTTACCGAGTTAGCACTTCAAGATTATACCGAGTTACAGAGTGTACCGAGTTAGTAGACAGATTTATCAAGTTAGCAAGTCAGATAACCTAAAACCACAACCTTTGTTTATCCTTAAAGATCCAAGTTTAACATAATCACTAATCATCTAATCTTAACAAAGTTTATCCTTCTTAACTTTCTCCTTATTTTTGGCGGGAAAATTTGAGTAAAATTTAATTTTTACCGGAGACTAAACGTTTAATTTTTACGCGAAATTAAAATTTTGGTTTAACGGTGAAAATTTTGGCCCAAAATTCAAATTTTTAGGCCAAAATTCACATTTTTTCGATAAAATTTGGCGACAAAATTTTTAAAACTCAAAATTTTCTTTTAACCTTTGAATAGCATTTCATAGTGTTTTTCAAATTTTGGGAGAGAAAATTTTTCAAATTATTTTTGGAGGGAAAATTCGAAATCACTATATCGACCTTGAGTGTGACATTTTGTTTGATTATTTCGATTACGTCGCAACAATCAAGGGGGAGAGAAATGTCATTTACAATGTCTCAATAACCTTCTTCCAACTACCTTCCTCACCAATATTCTCCTAAGCAACAGTCATCAGCAACAGTACCTTCTTCCAACTACCTTCCTTACAAATATTTTCATCAGCAATAGTCATCAGCAACAATACCTTCTTCCAACTACCTTCCTCACCAATATTCTCATCAGCAACAATATTATCAACAACAAAGTCACAGGTCCCTCATACGTCAAGTTCTGCTATTTGGCAATGAATCAAGGCCTCCAATGTTGCTGCTAGGAACATATACTGATTGGAAATGGAGATTTCTAGAATGGCTCACAGATCGTCCTGCTGCAGATCTCATACTTAATTCCATTCAAGATGGTCCTTACAAAATGATATTTCTTGCTGACTCAACAGGGATTATCATACTACAAACTGATGAAGATTTGAATGCTACTGAACTTGCTCAGTACGATGCTGACCAACAGGCTGTATGGTTCATAGCATTGGCACTTCCCAACTTAATTTACATGAATATGGACATTCAAGCCAGTGCTTATGAAATGTGGAAATATCTTGAAGCTATGCATCGTACAGAAGAAATTCATCACATCAGAATGAAGCAAATTCTTGAATCTTGTTTAAGCATGAATCCACTGAAGACCATTCTCCCTGCTCCACCATCTCCAGCTGTTGACCATGAATCCTTAATTTACACTCCAAATGGTCTCTTCTTCATTCCTCCAAATGCACCAGAGCCTATCTTCATTCCACAGTACCATCCTGCAACATTAAATGATCACATGCAATCTCTTCTGCAAAATCTAGTGAAGCTTGGACAAATATCTACTGAGAAAGGCAAAGATGCAATGACTTCAACTTATGAATACTTTAACACAATGGAAGATACTGATGATGAAGAAGATCTTATCGAACCAAGCATGGCATTTATGGCATATACGGAAAATGTTGCAGATATGGAAGCTCAAGATTATGATTCAACTCTAGTGTTTGACGCTAATGTTGAATACAATGCCACACTTAGTCAAATGGAAGTTGAAGGGGGTAATCTCAATGCTGTTTTGCAAAGTGTCATGGGAGATATTCCATTTGACGATGAATATGCAGATTTGGAATCCAATACAGCAGATTTGGAAGCCAATACAACAGATGTGATGTTAATGGCAAACATGCAGGAATTTCACATGAATAATACTGGCCCAGAGTATGACTCTGATGATTCTGAAGATCCATTTGTGAAATTAAACAAAGAAAAATGCATGGAATCTTTTAGATTACTTAATTCACACCTGAAGCTTCTCTCAAACAAAGACTCAGCAGAAACTTGTTCCGAGTATGTATTCAGATATATTTTCAGACCTCTTTGGAGAAGAAGTTGATATTTTCACTAATTCAATGTTTGACAACATGAATCAACTTGAAAAGCAACTTGCAACAGAATAACTTCACGATAATGAATCCAAAGCCGCCTTCAGATTGCTCAAGGAACAGTTTCAACAGTTCATCAATTATCACTGTGAAGATGTAAGCAAGTATTTTCTAGAATACACTAGCATTAAGGCTCAAACCTTCAAAGATGTATTGCTCCAACACATGGATGCAATTGAGAAGTCAATTGCCGAAAGAGTACTTCATAGAGAAGAGTATGAAAAAAGGGTAAATAAAAAGAAGTTGCAGATTCAAGATGAGCAAGTTCATAAAGTTAATGTATTGGAAGCTAATTTGGTTGTCATGGAAAGCAACGGGACAGAATTAGAAGAGCAGGATGACAGCTGTAGATTAGGGAATGATACAGATGCAGACTGTGCAGAGATCAGACCCTTCTATGACTCAGAGGCAAACTATGACAAAGAACAGATGGATGAGGAAGATGTCATACCCATCTATGACATAGAACCTAACTTTCACAAAGAGCACATGGATGAGGTACAATCTATTGTTGATCATATTATGCCTGCAAATGAAAAACGACAATCTGAGCAACCTAACTTCAGTAATGAAGGAGAGGTTGACCAGAATATTGTTCAATGTCTAGACAAACATTTTGAGTCTGAGTCCTTACCTGATAATCTAATGACTGAAAAATCAAATCAAACTCTTGAGTCTGAAAACATTCTTCTCAAAAAGACCATCGCCAAGTTTCATAAAGAGTTTTCAAAAATGGAAGCACATTGCATCTCACTTGAACTTAAATTGCAAAACAAATCTATAAATTCAGGCAACAATTGTCAATTTTTGAATGAACAAAGTAAACGTGTGGATACATTAGTTAAAGAAAATGAGCTTTTAATAGGTCAAATTCAAGCAAAGGTGTTTGCACATGCTGCATTGCAAAACAAATTAAGAAGACTGACTGGCCAGAGTGTGGATACTAAGTTTGCAAAACCATCAATCATGGGGAAACCACCCTCTCAAACAATCAGAAAACAATCATTGGTTAGACAACCAACTGCATTTAAATCTGAACGACCTAAAATTTTAAAATCTCGGTTTGCCTCCTAAGTTGTTGAGAAAAAAATTTTGACAAAATCGGTCACTCCACATTCTTGACCTAAGGAAAATGCATCTGTGTCTGCTAAATCTCAACAAGTGATTATGCCTGGCTCATCTAGGACTAGTTCAAAAACAGTGTCTAAAACGAGCATTAAAAGTAAAGACTCTTATGACACATATGACATGTACAAGAACTATAATCTAGAAAAGGCTAGAAAAAAGGCGCTACTTCAAAAGGATGGAATTCTAGGTTCAAAACCTCATGTAATGCCTTCCACTATAGTACAAAACACTGCTAGTAGTAGCAAACCAAAACCTAGGAGTTCTTAACAACCTAATAGGAATTGACTATCATCTAAGAGTAGTTACGTAAATAATCATGATGTATGTGCTTTAAAATATCTTCGAAAGGGAAATTCACTTGAAAAGGCTCAATCAACTAAGACAAACAAACCCGTTGAACCAAATGTCATAAGTCAGAAACCTAAGAAGCGGATCAATATAGGACGTAGGTTTTCTCTACCAAGTGATGCTCCCACTGCATCTAAAAGGAAAACATCTCCTAGATCTAACATTAGGTGGGTACCCACGGGTAGAATTTTCAAAAATATTGGTCTTAGGTGGATTCCTACAGGAAAGATTTTAGACATTTGCACCAAAACTAATGTGATCTCCACAACATCTACCTCTGAGACAAGAAAGAAAACAATTAGAATTGTGTGTTCGAGTGTCAAGAAGATAATTGACACTACATCTTTATGCTTCTAATATCTGGAACCCAGTTATTCTTGGGTATCCATGTTCTCTGTTTTGTCTCTTCTTTCTTTCTTTACAGATTCAATAGGGATGGCTTCGGAACAAATCAGTTTCGGACCCGAGCTTCATGTTATGGCTTCTGAGCACAACAGCTTAGTACCCGCAATCAACCATTTAATAGCAGTTCAGCAATGGCTTCTAAGCACAACAGCTTAGGACACGCAACCAACCGTTTAAAATCACATCAACAATGGCTTCTGAGCAAAACAGCTTAGGACCGGAATCCAACCGTCTTAACTTTCCGGATTCTTCGGCTGAACCATTGTCTCCCAACCGCAAAGAATTGGAAACCCTGTTTGCTCCACTGTTCGATTATACAATTGAAAACCTTCGTTCTGAGGTCTAACCAATTTCCGTTGCACAACCTGAAAATATTCAAGTACCTGACCCACCACAACAAACTACAACAACTGTTGAGAAAGACGGCCCTCCAATTGTATCTCAAAAAATAGCAGAACAAACCCCATCCAACTCACGAAAATCGGCTGAAGATTCTACACCACAATCAGTTCCGCAACCCGTCGAGTATGATCCAAATGCGTTCTTTAACGCGTTTGCACCGGCTCCAACAATTCCTGAAATAGCTGAGTCGTCCACACGCAATTTGGATCCTGCTAACATGCGAGATACCTATCAACTTCACCCTTCGACACACAAATGGACTAGAGATCATCCCTTAGTTCAAATTATCGGCCATCCAGATGCACCGATCATGACAAGACAACTACTTCACACTGATGGTGAAACTTGCATCTATGCACTCAAAGTTTGTAAAGATGAACCTAAGAACATCAAACGAGCAATGACTTATGAAAACTGGATTGAATCTATGCAAGAGGAACTTCAGCAATTCAAAAGATTAGAAGTCTAGGAATTAGTTGAAAGACCTGACGGAGTCTTTGTCATTGGGTTAAAATGGATATGGAAAAATAAGCTACATGTAGAAGGCAGTGTCATACGTAACAAATCACGCATGGTAGCTAAAGGATACTTCCAAGAAGAAGGAATTGATTTTGAAGAATCTTTTGCTCCAGTGGCTAGACTTGAATTTGTTCGGATCTTTCTGGCATATGCTGCTTATCGGAACATGGTTGTCTATTAATGGATGTGAAAACGGCATTTCTGAATGGTCAACTCTGTGAAGAAGTTTATGTCAGCCAACCAGAAGGCTTCGTTGATTCTGAACGCCCCAATCACGTTTATCGACTCAAAAAGGCTCTCTACAGACTCAAGCAAGCCCCAAGGGCGTGGTATGACAAACCATCTACTTTCTTGCTGGCCAATAATTTTCTAAAGGTTCGGTGGATCCAACGTTATTTACAAAAACATACGGGGTGGACTTACTAATTGTTCAAATATATGTCGATGACATTATTTTTGCTTCAACAAATAGAAGATACTCAAATGATTTTTCAAATTTAACGAAAGATAATTTTGAAATGTCCATGGTGGGTGAACTTTCGTTCTTTCTAGGACTACAAGTTCAACAATCACCCCATGGAATTTTTCTAAATCAGTCCAAATATGTTTTGGAAATTTAAAAGAAACATGGAATGATGAGTTGTGATACTTATAATACACCAATGGCCTATACCACAAAACTAGATGCTGATATACATGGGACTCCTGTTGACCCTACCAAATACCGCAATATTATTGGGTCACTCATGTATCTCACAGCTAGTAGACCTGATATAGTATTTGCTGTCTACATGTGTTCTCGTTATCAGTCCAAACCAACTAAAAGGCACCTCAATGAGGCTAAAAGAATCCTTCGTTACATAAAGGGAACCATTAACTTGTGAATCTGGTATTCGAAGGATTCTGGTTTTGAACTAATTGCTTTTTCAGACGCTGACCATGCAGAATGCTTAGACACGCGAAAAAGTACATCAGGTGGATTACAGTTTCTAGGAGATAAACTAGTGTCTTGGCAATCTAAGAAGCAGGACTGCACATCAATGTCATCAACCGAATCTGAGTACATAGCTATGTCTGCTTGTTGTGCTCAAGTCATTTAGATGAGATCACAACTTAAGGACTATGGCTACCTATTCAATAAGATTCCGATGTACTGTGACTCCAAAAGTGCCATTGCCATTTCCTGCAACACCGTTCATCACTGCAAGTCCAAACACATTGATCTCCGCTATCATTTCATCAAGGAGCATGTTGAAAAGGGTACAATTGAATTATATTTTGTGGGAACTGAATACCAATTGGTAGACTTACTCACTAAAGCATTACATCCAACAAGGTTTGTTGATCTAGTCCACCAAATTGGTATGCAATGTTTGACTCCAGATGATCTGGAAAAGTTTTTAAAACACAAGTGATTGTCAAACATCAAAACTATCTTTGTAAATATTTTTTCAAAAACAAAATACAAAAATATAAAACCTACAAAAACATAAAAAGATTTTCAATTTCATTTTCATTTAAAAAAAATCAAGATATGTTGTTCAAACACGATTTTCTCAATATTTATAACATATATATCTTGAGGGGGAGACATATAATTTTCTACTTCTTTATTTAAAAGCTTTTCTCATCACGAATATATTTTTTTCGACACCTCCTGAACCATTTGGTTCATTTAAAACGTCTACAATCTCTCATGGTTGGTTCAAGAGGGTGTAACATCCAAAATACTCGAAGTGTTTAATGCTCGGACTCACAATTTTAAGTTCTAAAAACCTTAGGGGCTTAATGTGCTTAATTTGATAAAACTTTGAATGATAAAGAAGTGGAAGGACCAAAAGTGACAATTTTTTTAAGTTGGGAATATATTAACCTAATCTAAATCGGTCCCTTCTCTTTTCACACAAACAAACGCACCCTAACGTTGCTAAATTTACACAAAAATTCAAGATTTTATGATTTTCGTGTTTCAGTGATTGTAAGTACCAGTATTCATAATTTTCTTGCTATAATTTCACGCCCTAATTCCCTTATAACTTTAATTGATTTCTTTTGCTTAAATCGATTATTAGGGTTTAAGTAAATTTAAAATTAGGTGTTTTCAAGATAGGATGTTTTAGGGTAATTAATCTAGATGGATTGTTGCGGTATGTCCTAATGTGTAAGGATTCATCCTTGTTTTGATTCCTATTTCATCTGTCTTGTGTTATTTAGGAGTTTAGAGTTTTGGTGCTTGTCGTTCATGGCTGACACTCTCTGGGTTATTATTTGTTTGTAATGAGTGTTATTTGTGACTTATAAGATCTCTCTAAACATGTTCATTAAGTCTCATTGCATCCATATAACGTTTGCTTGTGTTTCATTCATTTACACCAACTGTTTGATCTTTTGTGATAGATGTGTTTGGCTTATGAAATGTTTGGTATTAGATTGTGCAATTTAATGTCGATTGTCACCAAACTGTTGCTGACCCTTGGCCCAATTCTTTCATTTAATTTTTTGGTCTATCGAGTTTAGCTATGAACTTATCGAGTTATCTGATGAACTTTTCTAGTTATATGTTGAAGTTGTCGTGTTTGATAGTTGTGAGAGTTTGTGCATGAAATTATCGAGTTAGGACATATATGTTATCGAGTTAGAGTTTTTTGTTGAGTTGTGGATAAATATCAAGTTTTATGCTTATCAAGTTATCTTCCGACTTTCATTATCGAGTTTGTAAACTGAGTTTTAACAAGTTTGGTTGTTTTATCGAGTTGAATAGTTTTTGTGCTTATCGAGTTAAGAAAAATTTATCAATTTTGAAATTTTTACTAATTTATCGAGTTATTAAGGTTTTCTTTGACTGTTCTTGTACTAAGGCGTTTTCACTCCGAGTTAGGAGTTTCAAATGGAACCATCGAGTATGGGTTCTAGTTTTACAACCTTCATGAAAAGAATTGCTGCCCAAATTTTTCTAAATTTATCAAGTTAAAGGTGTTTTGTCGAGTTAGGCTCTGAGTAACATTTTTTATCAAGTTATGTGACAACTTTTTGTCGAGTTATGTGATTTTTCATTTTGTATAGTACTCTGTTTTATGACAAGCTGTGTGGTTTTATCATGTTATGATTATGTGATTGTACTATTGTCTTAGGTGATTGCTTTTTACCATAATGGATGACATCTTGGACTTTTGTTATGCAACTAACATGCATATCACCACATTGGTTTTGTTGGTTTTATGACACATTTCAGGTCCAAACATGTTGATTGCATCCACACCTAGACACGAATTGATTCAAGGAGAAGAAAGAACAATCGCAAAGACAAACCAGAAAGAAAATCTTGAGACAATCATGTACCATCCAACATGTGCAATCATCTTAGAGATACTTAAAGGACACTTTATTTATAATCTTCTCACCATCACATGCACAGTACCAGAAGTCTACTTAACACAGTTCTGGGAATCTCTTGAAGTTAGCAGAAATAACAAGTCCTTGGGTATTCGTCTTGATCACAAAGATATTGTGTTTGATGTGAAAACTCTCCGCACTGTTCTTGGTTTGCCTGCAGAAGGAACAAGAAACCTCAAGAAATTCACTCCTTTGCCTTCATTGTCAGAAATTGTCAGACTTCTTTGAGAACTGGAGTATGATGAATCACATGATACACTCAACAAAATATCTACTGTCGACAGAAAATTCATTCCACAACCATGGCTCACACTTTATTCAATCCTCACCAATAGTTTAACTGGCAAGGAAACTGGGTACGAACACCCTTCTCTAGAAACCATGCAGATTTTCTGGGGGGTTGTCAAACTAGCAACTATTGACTATGCTCAACTAATTTGGGAGGATATGGTTTATCAAGCAAGACAGTTTAAGAAATCCTCGAACTCAAAAATTTCATTCTACAGATTCACTAGGTGTCTGATCGCTCATTTCATGCATATACACCCAGATATTGATCGCAGATTGGAAGATAAGCAACACACAACTGCCATGGATCATATGTATACGCGAACCAGAATTCAGAAGACAAATACTCAAAAACAAGGAATGAGAATTCCTGCAAGATTGTTACCTGAAGCTATCTTTTGTACTGAGGCATATAAAGTATATGATGAAGCTCAAAGAAATGACCAAGTTGGTTTGAGTCTGACGAAGAAAGGTAAGACTTCTAAAGCTGCAGCTAAAATCAAAACAATTCCCAAGTCAATAACTAACAAAGTCACTCTACAACCTAAGCAGAAAGTGACAACTCTTCGTGATGAACCAACTGATGATGAAGGAGATACTCAAAAAGAGACAGAGACTGAAAAGCTTACACTGACTAAGAAGAAAAAGGCAGATAAGGGAAAAGCAAAAGAAACACAAGAAGAATCAGTCACCTCACCAATGTCTGAATCCGAAGAAGATGAACAACTGTAACTAACCATAAGAAAAAGCAAGCAAACGGAGGAGGAAAGAATTACTAGACTAACAAAGAAAGGTGAAGGTTCTGGTACTCAGGTTGTGGAAATGACGACTCTAGATTCAGAAAGAGATGATCAATCATAGGAAGAAACATGTTCACAAACATTATCATCCTCTGATCAAGATGGTGATGATTCCGAAAATGACGGTGAGTCATCCAGTTCAGAACCAAAAGACCCTCTCGATAAACTAGCTGAAAGTGAAGAAGAAGAAGAAGAAGCTCTAAAAAGCAAAGATGATAATGCATCCGAAAGTGAAGAAAGTAGTGATGAGGAAAATCAGTCTGAAAGTGAAGAAGCTAAGAAAACAGATGATGAGGAAGAAGATGTGAATGATGAAAGTGATGATGAATCTGATGGTGATGGTAAAGATGAGCAGATTGATACTAGTAAAGACACCACTATCGACATTGTTGGTGTTGATGATGAACCGTCGACAGTCCAACCACAACAACAACCTTCATCACCTAAACAAGGTCATCCTCAGCAAACCCTTGATCTACCAACAACAGTTCACCCAAGCTTGCTGAAATCATTACATGAATAACTCATGATGCTCCAAAAACAAGTTGATGACCAAAAGAGTGATGCTGAAGCACTCAAAGTCTACAATATTGATGCAGCAGTTAAGCACCAGGTGAAAGAGAGACTACCAGGAGAGGTTCGCAAGTATATTTGTGAGAACCTTCCTTCTACTGTGGAACACTACATCAGAGATAATCTTGCAGGGATTGTTTCCCAGATGTTTCAAACCCTTATGTAAGTGATCTCAAAGGTAAATTGTTGGAAGCAATTGTGAATGATCCTGATGAGAATGATCTACGCAAGGCACTAATTAATTCAATCAAAAGAGCTAAAAAGAAAGACGAAGCTTGTAAGAAGACGAAGGCTACCAAGCGTCGTCATGATGATTCATATCCAGATGATCAGCCACAACAAGGAAAAAGGAAGAAAGTATCCGGTTCCACCTCCAGACCTCCAACTAAAACCACAATTGTCAACGTTCCAGCTAATCCAAACCCTACACATTCAACCGAGGAAGCAGGTGTAGATATGCAATACATCCCACCACAAATCACCGAAAACATTGATGAACCACCTAAGGAAGCTCAATTATTTCCAGCTCCTGTATTTATTAATCCCGATGCACCTTCGTTTAATTGGTTTGATGACATGGTCGATGCTCACCTTGATGTCCCTGAAGTTGAAGAAATGACATAAGGATCGATTGTCAACTTCATTAAACAAATCAAAAAAAGTGATGCAAACACAAAAACTTCAGCTTTCTGACTTGGTTAAGATTCGTGCAGTAGGGTTCACAGAATTCAAAACATGCACCACAACTGAACTCGAGTTTGAATATAACGTTGATGAAGTTGCAAGAGCTCTATCGGAGAATATTACTTAGGCCATCATGGGACAGAATCTACCTCGGCATGGATCCTGATGACTTTAACTTTCAAGATTTCTCTCAACCATTACCTCTCATTGGTCCTCCTAGTGAACCAAAAATTCCTAAGAAATACTTCTTCAATAATGATCTCCAATATCTTATTCATGGGAACACAGATCCAAATCACCGTTATGCTACATCTTTCACCAAACTCAAAGCCGCTTCATATCCTCTCGAAGACCTTGAAGATCAAATGATAGGATTGTACTCCATGTCTATCAGCAAGTATAATGCTGAATCAGCTTTATGTACGCTCCACTGGCCAGAGATGTCCAAATGGTTCTATAAGTACAAGCTAACATTCCGATCTAAGCACAAAGTCTTCTCACAACAACGAATTCTTTCCATCACAAAAGTTCCAGTAACTGAGAAAAGATTCGGGTGTAATTTTCTTGACGAAATTGTGGTCCGTCTAATTGATTGATGCTAAACCGTCAACCAAAGTCAACCACGGATGTGGTAAACAGGGTCAAACTGCCTAGAGTCAATGCTCCGCGGAATATAGTGTTTCGCCGGGTCGTTATGTCCCGACGAGGTGTGAATGGCTATAAAACGGTTTCGTGATCGGGTGAATCTGGACGGAAAAGGGTTTGAGATTGATTTGAGCTAAGGAATCTACAATGAAATAGCTTAAACAAGCTATATGAATAAGACTGGAAGCTAAGAAAAACCAGAAACGTTTAAAACTTAAAAACGCGTACGTTACGTTTAAATAAAACGTAAACGTACAAAATTAAAAGTGAAAACGGAAATCTGAAAACACCCAGGGGGTGAAAATGACTTTTTTACAAACTAAAATACAAAAGAAAATTTATAGAAAAATAAAATAAATTTTAACACTAATTAATTATTTAATATTAATTAAAAACTATTTAATACTTATTATTAATATTTGAATAACCTAAATACAATATAATATTAATTAAACACTAAAAAGGTGAAAATAAAATCTCTAAAATTATAAAATAACTAAAAACTAATTTTAAAATAAAAAATAAGTATTTTTGTCTTTTTGTGCTTTTTCTATTAATTAATTACTAATTACCTAATTAAACTATTTTAAATTAAGAAAAATACTAAATGAACAGGAAAAATTCTAATAAAATTTCTAAAATTATTTTATAACATATAAAAGCTATAAAAAAAATATAAAAACTAGGTTTTACTTAATAAAAACTAATTATCCTATTTAAAACTTACTTATTAATTAATTATTAATAAAACTAAGATTAATTCTAATAAATAGTAAATGATAAAATAAAAAATCTGAGAAAATTACTATAAATACTTTAATATAAGAGATAATTAATAAAAATATAAAAATGACAAGTACTTAATAAAAATTTAAAAATGAAAATTAAAATTTAAATAAAATTAAATAGAAACTATCACTTAAAAATTACATTAACTTTTCTGGATTTTCTTTTTGGAAATTTGATTTATAACTAAAATCTAACAACTTTTGAAAAAACAAGATTTTTGGAAATAAAAAATAAGCAAAACACAAGCTTATTAATGAGACAATTGACTTTGGTCAACTGTCAAGGGAAATAAGCTAGAATGGCTTAAGTGGGACCCACAATGGGTAAATTCTAATCCAATAAGTTAAGGAAACATAAATAAGCTGGAAAAAGCATAAATTTACCACAAAATAAGCAATAAGCACAAAATAAGCACATTGAAACTTGAGTGAGGACTGAAAATGGGGACATATTTGTGAGGCCAATTCAGGTGGGGTCCACAGGTATCTAGGTCAAAACACTGGTCAACATAGGAAGCCCACCAGCGGGGGGGGGGGGGGGGGGTTGAAAGGTGCAAAGATTGGGGCATGGGACCCACTATGGAGGTCAGAAAACCACCACCAAGTGGTGGTGGTGGGTGCAGACCTGCTGATGCAGGGGCAAAGGTTGCCCTGCAGCTCACTTTGGAGGGCTGTGGGGCCCACCACAAAATTCACAAAAATGAGGTGAAGCAAGAAACTTAAAGATGGGCTGGTAGAGTATCAGTGGAAGCAAGTTTCACAGCCTAAGACCCCATACACAATTCTAATTAAATCATGCAATATTTGGAAAAACCTGAAACATGCACATTGACTTTTTGCTAAAAAACTACTTGTTTGACTTTTTTGAACTTTGATAGATCCTTATGAACTTGTTAAGTTATAGAAATCTATATTAAAGCTAACATAAGCTAAAACTATGATTTATAAGCTAAAAGGGGGGGGGGGGGGTTTGAGGTTACACAGCTCCAACAGTTAACTGTTGGAGCTTTTGGAGATGATTTTTGACTTTGGTTGTTAAAAACATGGATTTTAAGGTTTTCTAAACCTCACTACACCTAATGTAACTTGTCAAAGCTAAGAATAACAAACAAACCATAGAAATCAGTGGTCAAAACTATTTATCCAAACACCCCCTTATGAATATGAAATTGAGATTTAAAGGGAGAAACTTACAATTTGACCATGAATCTGAACTAGAACATACCCTAATGTCCCCCATGGGACTCTAAACCAGGACCAATCACCGTCATTGCCATAGCTTCTTTCCTTGAAACTTTCATTTTTCAATATTTTTCTTAATTTTTGCTATGTTACTGAGAATTGATTTGCAAGTGGTTTTTAGACTTTGGAAACTTAAAAAGAAAACTTATTAATGATAAAAGTGAGCTCAGAGACTTAACAAACAACAACTTAGAACAAACTTAGAAGCTGAAATGGAATTTTGAACTAAAATGATACACTAAGAATTTTGAAAAACAAAATGTGATTGCTGTCACAGAATTTGAGATTACAAAGTTATATATAACTGAGAAATACACTTATGGTTACAACTTATAACTAAAAAACATGTGAAAACTAAATTTGACAAGAAATTTTACATTAAAAGTTAAAACTAACTACCTACTACTACACTAACTGATTCTTTCTTCCTTTTTCTTGACTAATATAGACCAATGTGGGGCCCTCTGCAAAACCCACCAAAGTCCAAGGCTTTTGGAAGACTTTCTTGCACTTTTCCTTTTTGGCGGGAAATTTCTCATTTGACAGGTATATGTAACTTGGAGCAATTCTTGGGCAATAAATGGTCTTGGGGTTTAGTGGTAGGCAGGGGAACATGGTATGGGTAAGGGGTGAGTTGGAGGAGGAGGGTTGTGTGTTGAAGTGGGTTATCAGGTTTGAAGTGGCGGTGAAGGGGGAAGAGGTCAAAGTTTGACCGTTTGACTGGGAGGAGTAGTAATACGGGGTGAGGGTTTAATTTTATTAGGAAGTGGGCTTGGGGTGTATTTGGGCCAAGGGTTGTTTGTGGATCAGGCCAACAAAAAGGGGGGGTTAAGGGTTTGGTTTTTGGGTTTAAGTATTGGATAATAAAAACCAAGGGTCCGTTTGGTTATTAACACACAAGGACCAATATTGTAATTCCATCAAACTTCGAGGACTGAACCTGTAACTTTCCAAATTTTATCGTAAGGACTATTTATGCCGAATTTGAAAATTAGAAGTGCCAAAGTTACAATTTCCCAAAATTTTAAACCCCGAGGACCAATTTTGCAAATTTCTAAACTCCGGGGACTGATTACCACAAAAATTTTGAAGCACCAGTGAAAAATTTTTGAAATTTTTGAAATTTTGGCTAAAACGGGGGTATTATATAGTAAAATGTGATAAAATTCGCTAGAATAGCGAATACCCCCCACACTTAGCATGAATATTGTCCTCAATATTCAAAATCCCGGCTATTATGCCGAGATTTTGAACGTAAAAGGGCAACATTACAAGCTAAGCGTGGAAAACACCATTTTGTATTTGCACTTCATAAGTAACCATAGCATGGGGGACTCCCCCACACTTAGGGTGAAAACCCTATAAGCATGCTACTGTTTTTGTTTACCGAGTCGCTAGCTTGACTCGACCCCGAATTCATTTGTCCTTGGGGAAGCATGATGTGAAAGAAACAATCTCAATCGGACTTTCATTCAAGATGTTTGGACAAACATTTGAAGCACGTGAAAGTTCCACTCCGATGAGATATAATCCCGGCTCAAGATAATGATACATGAAAATGCCGGGGTCAAAGATAGTGTCTTCATTCCCGAAGGAGTGAAGAAGAGAAGAAGTCACCCTATAGGTGAAGAAAAGGAAGAAAATCATGATTTGATCTTCTTCCTCAAGAGGAGGCTCAATAGCCTGAGTTTGGATTTCAAAGGGTAAGCTCAAAAACATCCCGGGAGGGTGGGTGGGAATTTGCAAATCCTCAAGATTGAGTGCATCTCCCCCCGGGCTATCAAACTCTGGAGGAGTCATGATATGATGAGCGAGTTCACCGGAGAACTCCTCTTGAAGAGAATTATTCACAAGATGTGAATCTGTGAACTCATGTTCCATTGTGGACTCATCACAATCCTCGTCAAAGATTGGATTGTTAGAAATCATAGTGAATTCAGATTCGAATTCAAATAGAAGATTGGTGAGAGTCGTATCAAATGTTTCGGGAACAAAGTGAATATTATTCTTTGTTGGACTGTTGGGGTAAGAAGTGAGTGACGGATCATGATATAGGAGACTTTCAATTTCTCCTAGATCGGCTTGGAAATCGAGGAGACCATCATCACTTTCCAATGAAAGTGGATTGATGTGAGTAAGTTCATCGGTGAACTCCTCAAGAAGAGGATCAACATCAGAATGAGGCAGTGGTGCCTCAACATACTCGATGTCTCCATGAGATGTGCAATCATCATTAAAATATGAGAAAGTCTCAAAATGATCGTTTGAACACTCAAGAGGGGAAGGAATATCACACATATCATCCAAAGTTCCCTGTGACTCTCTCGGGATTGGGACAAGGATCTCAACACTAGACTTTATTAATTCGTCCGATTCCTTATTAGGAACAGTGTCAAGATGCTCATCCCCCATGTTTAGAGAGTGAGTGTGAACTTCGGGTGTGATAACAGACTGAGGGAGTGGAGACGAGCTAGCATTCATGGATTGTACGAGTTCCATTTGATCTTCTGCTAGTAATTTCTCCGTCTCATCATTTCCTCCTTGATTATCCATGGAAGGAATCACAACTGACGAATCTGATGAATCGTTTTGAATAATGACAATGTTATCTTCATCATCATCACTGTCATCATCGTCATCATAAAGAACAGCATAGCGAAGATTGGCACGTATTTTAGCCGCTCTTTGCTCAGCAAGTAATTCTTCCATGCTCTTTTCGTTTCTAGCTTCTCGTTCTTCAGCAAGTAATTCTGCCATTGATTTTTCACGAGAATCTTGAAACGATGTAGTAGCTAACCCCTCCTTAAATTTTTTAAATGCTTCAAGAACCTCATCACAAAGGTCTTGCGGGAATTGAGGAGTTGCTTGGGTAATTTGGTACTGTGGAGGTGGGTCTTGAAACGAATAGTCGAAATTGTTACAAGGAAATGGATTCCCTGTTTGACAATCAAAGCTAGTGTGTGGACCTCCACAATACTCACAACAGTAAAACTGATGTGGCTGTGAGTTGTATGTGCATGAGTCATAATTGTTATCAGGAAACTACTCATAGACAAGTGTGTCGCCTGATTGACAATCAGAACTGTAGTGTGGACCACCACAGTACTCACAACAGTAAAACTGTTGAGTCTGGCTTGGTGTATCTTGATACGAAGCATCATTGAAGTTTGGATAATATGATTCTTGCTCGTATGAATGTGTTGGGTAATTGGAAAAATTTTAAGAGTCGTTGAATGAGTTTTGATTAGGATCATAAGCAAATGAATTACTCGACCCACAAAACAAACAACTCCCGTTTTGGATATCATTACCACATTGTACACATGTACACCAACGACATGGCAAACCAAAAAGTGGCTCACCACAACCAACACAAAGAATAAAAGCCGGAGGTGGGACAAGTGGTGTGCTCTTAGAGATAGCAATTTCCACCACTTCCGTTATGGTCTCGGGTTTTGGTTCTTGATAAACGTGAAGATTGGGCAAGTCGTTCTTTTCAGTCACTGCCCTAAGCTCTGTACGTTTGCTTGATGACCTTATAACCTTATATCGTGAAAGATCAGGATTAATTCTTGAAGGTTTAGGAGCATTTGTGAGATTAGGTTCTTGGACAACCGTAGGTTGGACGTATTTAGAACTTTCATTGTCTGAGGAAAGTACCGGGTCCTTTGTCACCTTGGTTTCTCGTTCCATTTCCCTCACCGGAGAGGGAATAGGGATCGATAGTTCATCATGATCAACACGACATCTCGATATTTTTGACAAGGCCATAAGTTTTTCAATTTTACTCTCAAAGGCCCATTGTTCAAAGAAATCGTCATCGAGAGATGTCATTTAGAATTATACATGAGAAGGTATAAGAAGGTAGAATCAAACGGATAGAGGGTAGGAAAAATATTTTTGGGTTTTTATGAAAAGATATAAACAAGGATGGATAAATGTACAATGGAACGAATTCCAAGACCACTAATCAGAAAAACCGTTTAGAAAACGCACACAACCTCCCCGGCAGCGGCGCCAAAAATTAATTGATGCTAAACCGTCAACCAAAGTCAACCACGGATGTGGTCAACAGGGTCAAATTGCCTAGAGTCAATGCTCCGCGGAATATAGTGTTTCCCCGGGTCGTTATGTCCCGACGAGGTGTGAATGACTATAAAACGGTTTTGTGATCGGGTGAATCTGGACGGAAAAGGGTTTGAGATTGATTTGAGCTAAAGAATCTACAATGAAATAGCTTAAACAAGCTATATGAATAAGACTGGAAGCTAAGAAAAACCAGAAATGTTTAAAACTTAAAAACGCGTACGTTACGTTTAAATAAAACGTAAACGTACAAAATTAAAAGTGAAAACGGAAATCTGAAAACACCCAGGGGGTGAAAATGACTTTTTTACAAACTAAAAGACAAAAGAAAATTTATAGAAGAAGAAAATAAATTTTAACACTAATTAATTATTTAATATTAATTAAAAACTATTTAATACTTATTATTAATATTTAAATAACCTAAATACAATATAATATTAATTAAACACTAAAAAGGTGATAATAAAATCTCTAAAATTATAAAATAACTAAAAACTAATTTTAAAATTAAAAATAAGTATTTTTGTCTTTTTGTGCTTTTTCTATTAATTAATAACTAATTAATTACTAATTACCTAATTAAAATATTTTAAATTAAGAAAAATACTAAATGAACAGTAAAAATTCTAATAAAATTTTTAAAATTATTTTATAACATATAAAAGCTATAAAAAATATAAAAACTAGGTTTTACTTAATAAAAACTAATTATCCTATTTAAAACTTACTTATTAATTAATTATTAATAAAACTAAGATTAATTCTAATAAATACCAAATGATAAAATAAAAAATCTGAGAAAAATTACTATAAATACTTTAATATAAGAGATAATTAATAAAAATATAAAAATGACAAGTACTTAATAAAAATTTAAAAATGAAAATTAAAATTTAAATAAAATTAAATAGAAACTATCACTTAAAAATTACATTAACTTTTCTGGATTTTCTTTTTGGAAATTTGATTTATAACTAAAATATAACAACTTTTGTAAAAACACGATTTTTGGAAATAAAAAATAAGCAAAACACAAGCTTATTAATGAGACAGTTGACTTTGGTCAACTGTCAAGGGAAATAAGCTAGAATGGCTTAAGTGGGACCCACAATGGGTAAATTCTGATCCAATAAGTTAAGGAAACATAAATAAGCTGGAAAAAGCATAAATTTACCACAGAATAAGCAATAAGCACAAAATAAGCACATTGAAACTTGAGTGAGGACTGAAAATGGGGACATATTTGTGAGGCCAATTCAGGTGGGGTCCACAGGTATCTAGGTCAAAACACTGGTCAACATAGGAAGCCCACCAGCGGGGGGGGGGGGGGGGGGGGGTTGAAAGGTGCAAAGATTGGGGCATGGGACCCACTATGGAGGTCAGAAAACCACCACCAAGTGGTGGTGGTGGGTGCAGACCTGCTGATGCAGGGGCAAAGGTTGCCCTGCAGCTCACTTTGGAGGGCTGTGGGGCCCACCACAAAATTCACAAAAATGAGGTGAAGCAAGAAACTTAAAGATGGGCTGGTAGAGTATCAATGGAAGCAAGTTTCACAGCCTAAGACCCCATACACAATTCTAATTAAATCATGCAATATTTGTAAAAACCTGAAACATGCACATTGACTTTTTGCTAAAAAACTACTTGTTTGACTTTTTTGAACTTTGATAGATCCTTATGAACTTGTTAAGTTATAGAAATCTAAATTAAAGCTAACATAAGCTAAAACTATAATTTATAAGCTAAAAGGGGGGGGGGGGGTTTGAGGTTACACAGCTCCAACAGTTAACTGTTGGAGCTTTTGGAGATGATTTTTGACTTTGGTTGTTAAAAACTTGGATTTTAAGGTTTTTTAAACCTCACTACACCTAATGTAACTTGTCAAAGCTAAGAATAACAAACAAACCACAGAAATCAGTGGTCAAAACTTTTTATCCAAACACCCCCTTATGAATATGAAATTGAGATTTAAAGGGAGAAACTTACAATTTGACCATAAATCTGAACCAGAACATACCCTAATGTCCCCCATGGGACTCTAAACCAGGACCAATCACCATCATTGCCATAGCTTCTTTCCTTGAAACTTTGATTTTTCAATATTTTTCTTAATTTTTGCTATATTACTGAGAATTGATTTGCAAGTGGTTTTTAGACTTTGGAAACTTAAAAAGAAAACTTATTAATGATAAAAGTGAGCTCAGAGACTTAACAAACAACAACTTAGAACAAACTTAGAAGCTGAAATGGAATTTTGAACTAAAATGATACACTAAGAATTTTGAAAAACAAAATGTGATTGCTGTCACAGAATTTGAGATTACAAAGTTATATATAACTGAGAAATACACTTATGGTTACAACTTATAACTAAAAAACATGTGAAAACTAAATTCGGCAAGAAATTTTACATTAAAAGTTAAAACTAACTACCTACTACTACACTAACTGCTTCTCGCTTCCTTTTTCTTGACTAATATAGACCAATGTGGGGCCCTCTGCAAATCCCACCAAAGTCCAAGGCTTTTGGAAGACTTTCTTGCACTTTTCCTTTTTGGCGGGAAATTTCTCATTTGACAGGTATATGTAACTTGGAGCAATTCTTGGGCAATAAATGGTCTTGGGGTTTAGTGGTAGGCAGGGGAACATGGTATGGGTAAGGGGTGAGCTGGAGGAGGGGGTTGTGTGTTGAAGTGGGTTATCAGGTTTCAAGTGGTGGTGAAGGGGGAAGAGGTCAAAGTTTGACCGTTTGACTTGGAGGAGTAGTAATACGGGGTGAGGGTTTAATTTTGTTAGGAAGTGGGCTTGGGGTGTATTTGGACCAAGGGTTGTTTGTGGATCAGGCCAACAAAAAGGGGGGGGGGGGTTAAGGGTTTGGTTTTTGGGTTTAAGTATTGGATAATAAAAAACAAGGGTCCGTTTGGTTATTAACACACAAGGACCAATATTGTAATTCCATCAAACTTCAAGGACTGAACCTGTAACTTTCCAAATTTTATCGTAAGGACTATTTATGCCACATTTGAAAATTAGAAGTGCCAAAGTTACAATTTCCCAAAATTTTAAACCCCGAGGACCAACTTTGCAAATTTCCAAACTCCGGGGACCAAAAATGTAATTTCCACAAAACTTTCACCCAGGGACCCATTTTGATAACTTTTGATTTCCCAAGGTCCAAGAATGATTTTTCATTCAAAAATATCCCACCAGGGACTAAATCTGCCAAAATCTGAAACTTCAGGGGCTAAATTGTAAATTTCCAAAACTTTTCCAATTTTTCACCAAAAGACAAAATATGACAACTTTTGATTGTAAAAGGACCTTTGGTGATAATTTTCCATATTTTGAATATCTAGGGACTAGTTTTGTAATTTTATGAAAGTTGGGGGACTGAAACTGCCAATTTTGCAAACTTTGTGCGTTTTTCATTTGTTTTTACTCGTTTTGCATCTAAAACATATAAAACACAATTTTGAAATATTTTCAGTATTTTGATGCATTTCTGAGTGTTTTTGTATGTTTTGCAGTTCAGATTAGACCAAAAATGATGAGTGTTTGAGCACTCATCACTAATCGATGACAAGTTGTATAAATTCAGTGAAGCAAACTATCATCGGTTGAACCTCAATGACATAGAAGATATGTACTTACTTAAGGTTCAAGGCAAACTTCAGCATCTGCCCGGCAGCCTTCAATATGACATCATCAACTCTATTATGCTCTTCATGCGCCAAACCATCATCAAAGCAAGAGTAGAAGATGAACAATTAGGAGTCGAAAGCTATCAAACGTCACTCAACTTTACTGCTCCACAAAAACAAATTCCTGGCATCCCGTATTTAAGACCTTTAATCTTCAAATACAAACCTTTTGGAGTTGTTTACTCGTATAGGGATGGATACAGATTCATGAGATACGAAGAGGTTCACAAGTTCGGGATCAGACTCTCAAGTTTGTCAGAATTAAGCTGAATGAAAAGCTCAAGGAACATGACAGTGGGATTAACGTGGGATGGAAAAGTAGAGATGTGAGGGAAGCACTTAAGTTCATGGATAGGATTGATCAGAAATTAAAGTTTAGGGAGCACATACACAGATTGGAGAGCTTGATTGGAGAAAGGGCACCGATTCCGAATATTCTCACTTACCGCCGTCCGTATCTGATCATTTTGGTATAACATTATCAGTATTTCATCATAATTTTCTTCATCTATGACTTTGGTTTGTGCACATATAACAGTGTACAACCCGTGCTTGTAATGAAAGGACCCTGAGGTACGCTTCAGTGCCTCAATCCTAATATAAGGAGCGAAGGCTTCTTACTTTTAAGTATAATTAATCAAACATTTTATGATTTTCATAAATCTGCTCAAAAGACAATTATTTCACCTCAATGAGTATTCACTTGTTGAGGGGGTGCACTTGAAAACTCATCGTTTTTTGAAAAACAAAAGTTCTTGTTGATATCTCCCCATAAGACTCAAAAAGCATATTTTAATCAAAAGTTTAACAAAAACAACATTTCATATGCTATTTTTGAGAGGGCGAAAAGTGAAAGTGATTAAAATATGAAAGTTCAATGTTGCTTAAAGTCAAATCTCATGCGAGCTAGACTCAGGATTGACCCAAGAATTGACGAAACATAAATGTTAATAATCGAAAAGACATATCCTCGATGGGTAATAACATCAAGTTAGTTACTAGAGCTAGTTGTCACCTAAAAGCTGACAATGGAACTCTTTAACTAGCCACGTAAGCGTGTCTCAAAAAGGATTTGTCTTAGTAGAAATGTACCATTTCGAGAAACTTTCTATGGACTTGACCAGGCCGGGTAATAACTTCAAGCTAGTCTAACTAGTGATGTAAGCGTGTCTCGAATTGGTTTTGTTCACTGAAAGTGGATCAATTCAAAAAGTGCTTGCTCCTCCCGCATGTGCAAATTTATTATATACTTATGAGCACATGTGAAGGGTGAGCCCTTTAAAAGTAAACACAAAACTCTCAAAGTGTTAAACAAAATGTTTGATAATCACAAACACTTTGAGAGATTTTCAATCAAAGGTTTCATGGCAATTATAGGATAGTCATGGAGTTATAAGGTGACTAAGGTTAGGGAAAACCATCCTATGATCCGCCAGAGCCGGAGGGATCTACCCAAGGACATCTCCAATAGTTAGAATTAGAAGTCCTTAGTTATGATACGAAAAAAAAGGAGAAAAGAATGAAAGGGGTAAGAAGGAGTTGAAGAATTAAAAAGAAAAGTAAAGAAAAGGGTGACACGAAATAGCCCTCCATATGTTCAACCTTAGGGCAGACACCAGGTACAACTCGTATGCTACTGGTTATTGCAAAGGCAACACCGGTATTGAAGATAAAGACGTCATGGACCCAGTGACGCAATGCACTAATCCTTCTTAACCACTCAAGTTTTCTTAAAAGAGCTTGTTTCATTCTCACGGCAAACCGGTGTAATCTATCGACTTATCTCTCGCATAGGAAACCTAAGTGTGCACTTTTAGAGTCTAGAGCCATGAGATACATCAAAGATCTGTTAGTTACACTTAGTATTTCTACAACTGGTGTTCTACATCAATGGACACCAGTTGTAAATTATCGAGTCCTTCGCCGATCTTAGCAATCTGCCGCGAATGTTTATGAGAGAATTACAAATGTATTTCTCAATGATTGAACGGAAATTCCTACCAGGGTCAACATCAAATAGCCCTGACAGCAGGTCACTTCGGTAACCCTTCACGGGTTACGCTTAGTGTTCGTGGTAGTTCCATAAGCGGTCTATGGAAAACTAGAATGGGGGTTGAATAGTTTTACGTCTTTTTAATTTGTGATAAAAGATTGTTTGTGTGTTTTCTTAACTTTCAAAAATTTAGATTCGATATTATGTGATCTCAAGTCTTGCACAATATAAACAGCAATATATATATATATATATATATATATATATATATATATATATATATATATATATATATATATATATATATATATATATATATAAGTTCAAGACACATGTAAGATTGAAAGATTGAACCGCAAGACAAGAGATTTATAGTGGTTCGGCTACAAGGACACCTTCCTTGCCCTACTCCACTCCCGGAGCACCTAACTCGAGAGTTTTCTTCAAAATGTCAAAAAGTTCTCTTATGGCGGAGAAAACCTTACACACAAATTTACACACCACAACTTCGTTACAACTTGATCACACCTTACACAAAACTACTTCACACCTATCTATCTTCACACCTATCTTCTTCACAACTATCTACTTTCCAACTATCTTCTTAACAACTATCTACTTCACACAAATCTACTTCTCACCAATATTCTAAACAATCACTCTATCTACACACTAAGCTAATCTATCTTCTACCAAATATTCACAACAAATACCACAAAGAAATATGTGTAATGAAAGATGCTCAAACAACTTGGATGTGGAGGTCACAACAAGTTGTAATACTTCTTGTCTTGAAGGTTATAAGTATTATTCTCTTGCATTTGAGAGGTTGATGTTTGGATCACTTTAAAACAAAGATTTATGTATGTATGATCAAAGGATTTAAGGAATAGAAATGGAGATCTAGAACAGAAAGTTTAGGAGTGCAAAAGGTGAGAAAAATATGTGGAATGAACCAGTATTTATAAGGGAGCAAAATATTGTTCTGGAGCGTGGCCGGTCCCTTAATTGGGGGTCGGTCTCCTTGATGATTAAGGGGGCCGCCCCCTCCAGAACGTTTGAGTTGTTTGTCCTCTTGTGGGGAAGATTTTTCTGGATAAAATTTGCCATTTTTGGTTAAAATTTTGAAATCAAATATTTATAATGATTTAATCATATTCTTTTAATTCCAAAAATAATTTTGTAAAAGATATAAAATGTTTAAGACATTTTATAAAAGTTCTAGTGATTAGAAAAATTTCCTTTGATCATAGAATGCAATAAACACTTTGTTTATTCATACCTTAACGCTGCGTTTCTGAGTTTTATTTTTGAAAGAAGAGAAAAGAAGTGGAAAGAAATCAAAATAAATTCATGTTCCCGAGTTTTTTCAGGAGAGAAGAGAAAAGAGATGGAGAGGAAATTTGTTTAATTTTCTTTCCAAAATCTTCTTCCCAAAAGTGAGATGATTTGGAGAGAAAGTAAATAAGGAAACTTTTAATTAATACAAATGACTTAAATGCCCTAAATATGTAACATAATTTCATATATAACAAAGGGTATACTTGTAAAAGCAACAATTTTCTTCTTATTCTTCCTTTCTCTTCTTTTTAACTCGGGAACACGAATAAAAAACTAAATTTCATTTTTCTCCTCTTCTTTTCTGTCCATTTTTTTCACTTCTCTTATTTTCTTCTAACTCAAACCTCGGGAACAGAGTGTAAGTGATTTGGATGCAAAATGAAATATTTATCTCTAATACTTGTTTACGTCATAAGTTGTAGACTTAAAGAATTTACGTTTTGTGATTATCATAACATAGAAATGTCGATGGATGTTAACAATGTTTTTAGGTATTATTAATGTCAACAATCTCCCCCTTTTTGATGATTACAAAACTTAAACTCTTTAAGTCTAAAAATTAATTTTTAGACAAGTATTTAGAGTTATATTCACTTCTCCCCCTTTTTGTAAAATCTAAAAGGTTATGCCGATTTAGCTTCATGAAAGAAGTTAAATGGGTAGAAAGCTCCCCCTTGCTGTATGCTCCCCCTCATTTGAGAGCACCAAGGAAACGAGCTATGGAATTCTTGGCTACAAAAAATATGTGAGGAGAACAAGACATATATATGCAAAGCAACAATTATGCAAATAAAAATAGATTCATTCAAGCACATATGAGATGATCATAGAAATGATCATCATTACAACATTCAATATGCTTGAAGCATATTGATTACAATAAAACAAAAGAAACAACATAATCCTAAATTGCAGAAGAAAGCACTTGGACTTGCTTGCAACCCATGTTTGAGTGTTTTATTTGCTTGAGGGGAACATAAGAATAGAGCTTAGTTGTTTGATGGAGAGGGATATGGAGTGGGGTATGGAGCCGAAGAGGTGGATCTTACGATGTTGTATCATGTTAAGGGTGGTATTGGATGAGGACGAGTGAGAAGATATTCAATCCAAGAAATATCTTCACTCAAGTAGAGGATTTGTTTTTGAAGGAAGATACAACAAGGGCAAAAGTAAGTGTGGTTTGTAACTTGATCCAAGTTGAGAGAGTGAGGTAGGCAATTTGCATAGGGTGATGATGGAGGTTGCCCTTTGTTGCGTTATGCAAGATGTATAGCAAGGAGATCACTAAGATCATGGATTTGGTTTATTTCATCACGGAACTTTTGCTTTTTTGTGGTAATGTGGAGAGAATCATTTTGTTGATATGGATGAACTGGGTTTGTGTAGTTCGAATTGAAATTGTTGGAAGTGTAGTTTGATGGTTGATCAAACTTGTATGGATCATTATAAGTGGTTGGAGGTTTAGATGTGTAGTTTGGCTTGAAAGAAGATGTTTGGCCAATGTTGTATGGTTTGTAAAGAGGATAAAATGAATGTCCTTGTAGGTTTGGTGTAAAGTTTGGGAAGTAAGTAGTTGTAGGTGTTGAGTGATTTCCAACTTCATTGGTTATGATGGATTTGTTTCGAGAGGTCATGATGGGATGAATGGAGAGTTTTGAGGATTGGGAGTATTTATAGTGTAAGATTTGTGTGTTTATGAATGAATAAAGTTTGTTTGGGAGATTAGGACAAAATATGTTGGTGAAAATTGGGAAATGTTGGTTGAAATGGGCTAAAAAGCAGAAAAAATTTTGTAAACCCGACCATCAGATAGCCGGTCCCCTTAATTAGGGGGCGGTCCCCTTAATGATTAAAGGGGCCGCCTTACATATTTAAGGGGGCTGCCCATCTGGTGATTTCCAGATTGCCAGAATTGGGTTTTTGGCAGAAAATTTGCAGAAAGGTTGTGTTTTAGGGTTTGGATTCAAGCAAGTTGAACTCTTTGAGGCAATATAGCATCTAAAATAATCATAATGTAGCATGCATGCAAAAACATTTAAGTAAGAGAGTAAACAAGAAAGGAAAAAAAATAGAAGAGATAAGCAAAGGCAATGGCACTTAATCTTCCTAGAGCAACTATCTTAGATCAAAGGCAAAGGTAACTAGTGAGTGAAAAACTAATGATGGAACAAGATGACAACGTTGTTACTGATTTTGTCCTAGTATGTGCCTATATGCAACAAATGTGGAGTTGTGATTGTTTCGACTCCTAAATGCAAATAAGAAAAACTTCCTAAGAAACAATATGAAATCTCCTTGATTCGATTTTTGCTCGATTCATGAATGTCAATGTTATATATTAGATTATATATTTTGACGATTCATGTGAGATTTTATGCATGATTTAAGAGAAAGTTTTTAGCATTTGTCAACAATGCAAGGAAAACAGTTTTCATGTATTTCCTAGATGTGAGAGTATTTTTAAAGAGAATTTGATTGGGTTTTACAAGAATATATATGCAATAAACATGAGGTTTCCCAATATTTAATTTTGTGCGAAATAGATTCCTAGACTCAGATATGAATAGGTGGAAGAAAAATAAGTTTTATGCAAGTAATAAGTAGTGTAAATGCAATAAAATTAGTCAACTTGTTCCATCATTCCTAATCCTAAACGCAAGTGGTTGAATAATTCACGCTTAAGGGGTTTAGTGAATATATCCGCAATGTTATCTTCCGATGCAACCTTTTCTATAGATATGTTTCCTTTTTGTACATTATCCCTAAGGAAGTGGTGGCGTATTTCTATATGTTTAGTCCTAGAGTGTTGAACCGGATTTTAACTTAAAACTATCGCACCTTTGTTATCGTACATAATAGGAAAATTTTCTAACCTAATGCCATAGTCTATGAGAGCTTGTTTCATCCATAGTGCTTGTTGACATTCCTTTCCAGCGCTTACATATTCGGCTTCGGTGGTAGAAATAGTAGGAGCGGTTTGCTTCTTTGAGAGCCAAGATGTTAGCCAACATCCCATAAAAGTGCAAATACCACTAGTGCTCTTTCTATCTATGTAGTCTCCCGCATGATCCCAATCCACATAAACGATGGTTTCTATGCCGGATCCCTTAGGATACCATAATCCTAAGTGTATAGTGCCTTTAATGTATCGAAAGATACGCCTAACCGCTTCTAGGTGAGAGGTTTTGGGATCCTCTTGAAAACGGGCACAATGGCAGACACTAAACATGATATCGGGTCTACTTGCCATCAAGTATAGTAATTTAGCTATCATTCCTCTATACTTAGTGTTATCTACGGACTCGCCTTCATCATCCTTTGTCAGATTCACTTCCGTAGACATGGGAGTTTTCATGGGTTTTGAGTCTTCTAGGCCAAATTTCTTAAGCATTTCCTTAATGTACTTAGATTGGTTAAAGAATATTCCATCTTCTAATTGTTTTATTTGTAATCCTAGGAAGAAGTTTAGTTCACCCATCATACTCATCTCGAACTCATCGTGCATGATTTTGGCAAATTCATCACACATTTCTTGACAAGTCGATCCAAATATAATGTCGTCAACATATATTTGAACAATGATGAGATTTGGATCTTTTTTTTAGTGAAAAGAGTGTTATCTACCATTCCCATGGAATAATTATGTTTAATAAGGAAAGCTTTTAATCGATCATACCAAGCCTTAGGAGCTTCTTTGAGTCCATACAAAGCTTTCTTTAACTTATAAACATAATCAGGTTTTGTGAAGTCAATGAATCCTGGGGGTTGTGCCACATAAACCTCCTCATTGATAAAACCGTTGAGGAATGCACATTTCACGTCCATTTGGAATAACTTAAAGTCTAGGGCATAGGAAAGTAATATTCTAATAGATTCTAGTCTAGCTACGGGGGCATAAGTTTCGTCATAATCAATTCCTTCTTGTTGATTATAACCTTGGGCAACTAACCTAGCTTTATTTCTAGTTACTATTCAATTTTCATCTAACTTATTCCTATATACCCATTTAGTTCCTGTGATGGTCATATTCATTGGATTTGGGACTAATTCCCAAACATCAATTGCCTTAAATTGGTTTAATTCTTCTTGCATAGCTATAACCCAACTTTCATCTTTTAATTCTTCACTAATATTCTTAGGTTCTATTGCTGAGAGGAAATAAAAGAAGTTATTTTTATCTTGAACTTGTGACCTAAGGGTTCTTTGATTAAGATGTCCTATTATATTATCTAATGGTTGTGATCTAGATTCTTTAATATTTACAATTTCGTTATTTCCTAAGTTAATGTCTTCATTTTCAATTCCTATGGGTTTTGTTTTACTAACCTCAATAGCTTCATCTTCGACTAAGTCATCATCTTCTAAAGGTAATGTTTTTGGAGGTGGTGGTGATTCATCAAATGTTTCATTTAATGATTCTTCTACTTTCATAGTGTGTTTGTTAAGTATTATATATGCTTTACTATTTTGTGAGTACCCTAAGAATATTCCTTCATATGATTTTGGGTCAAACTTAGTATGGTAATCTTTAGTGTTTAATATGTAGCATTTGCTTCCAAATACCCTAAAGTAGCTTAAATCACGTTTTCTACCTCTTAGTAACTCATAAAGAGTTTTTCCTAAAATTCTCCTAATTGATACCCTATTAATAATATATGTTGATGTATCTACAGCGTGACACCAAAATTTTTGTGGGATGGATTATTATTTAACATTGTTCTACTCATTTCTTGTAGTGACCTATTTTTTCTTTCTACTACGCCATTTGATTGAGGAGTACGAGGAGCGGAGTAATTGTGAGTTATTACATTTAAATCACAATATTTTCCGAATTGTCCTTCGTTGTCAAATTCCCTACCATGGTCCGTCCTGATGGCTACTATTGTGAATCCTAATTTATTTTGAATCATTTTACTAAATATTTTGAATTTCTCAAAAGCCTGGGTTTTGTCACTTAAGAACCTAGTCCATATGTATCGTGAATAGTCGTCTACTATTACTAAGGTATACTTGTTTCCTCCATAGCTCCACACAGCGGATGGACCAAATAGATCCATATATAATAATTCTAGGCACCTAGTAGTGGATACTATATTCTTAGCTTAGTGACTAGCATGAACTTGTTTTCCAATTTTACATGCATTACAAAATACTTGTCATATCTTAGGTTAGGTAAGTTTCTAAATAGTTCTTTAGAGGCCAAAGATTGTATTTGTTGCATGTTTGCATGTCCTAATCTCCTATGTCACAAAGTGGAGTTTTCGTCTAGGGTTGTTAGGCATATCCTATCTTCCGGTTTGTTTCTTAGTTTCATAACATATATGCCTCCTTTCCTAATTCCTCTACCTATAATTTTTCCATTCTTAACTATTTCGCTATCCTCTTCGGTAAAGGTAACCCTACATTTATTATCGCATATTTGGCCGATACTAAGTAAGTTATATGTTAAATTATCTATATGCTCAACATTTTCAACAGTAAGTGAGTCCTGAGAAATCGTACCTTTGCTAATGATTTTTTCACGCAAGTCACTACCGAAAATAACGTTACCTCCATTGTATGCCTTATACGTAGAAAATAGCTTGCGATTCCCCGTCATGTGCCTCAAACATCCGCTATCCTTGATCCATTCGTCAGGCTCCAAGTCAATTCCTAAACATATTTTGTCGGTTGCTTTGGTCATAAAACATTTTTCGTCTCTTGGTTTTTCCACTTCTTCTTTGTCACTATCACTCCATGTTCCACTAACAAAGGCGCCATGATTTTCATAACTCGGCGGCTTTAGACATTCACCAATGAGATGATTTGGACTTCCACATCTAAAGCACTTTATTTTCCCGTAGTTATCACTTCTATTTCTTTGGAACGACTTTCTTTCGTCTCGTGGTAATCTAGTGAATCTTCCTCGTCTTTTAAAGAATTTCTTGAATTCTCTTACGGCCATTGCATATTCTTCGTGGACCTTCAAGTTGCCAATAAGTTCATCAAGTGATAACGTCATCAAATTCTTTAATTCTTCAATTGCCGTGACCTTAGCTCGCCATTTTGGATGCAATGCCCTAAGAAATTTCCTAACACAATTTTTACTAGAAAATGTCTCATCAAGTGCTTTTAAACTTGTGATAATGGTGTTAAATTTAGCAAAAGAATTATCAATTGATTCCTCTTCCGGAATCGTAAATTGCTCATATTGTTGTACAAGAAGATCCATTTTATTATCTTTGGCGGTTTTACACATAAAAATTCTTTAATATTCTTTACGCGGTAACGCATTATAAATTACCATTTTAGCTTCATTATTTTTAGCTAGTTTCTTTTTCAAATCATCATTTTGTTTTTCAAAAGGTACAATTTCATCCTTTTTAGTTTCCGGATTTTGTTGAGTGGGAGGAAAATCACCAAAGGTAATGACATGCCAAAGATCAAGATCCTTTGATTTCACATAAGTTTCGAATCTATTTTTCCAATATAAAAATCCATCACTTTCAAATAGTGGTGGTCTTTGCATAGATTGCCCTTCTAAATATTTTTCAGATTCCATAGATCGTTACAAGTTTTAAAATAGAATATATTTTAAAAATCTTGCTAGACGTGGCTCCTGATACCAATTGTGGAAAACTAGCAGGGGGGTTGAATAGTTTTACGTCTTTTTAATTTGTTAGAAAAGATTGTTTGTGTATTTTATTAACTTTCAAAAATTTAGATTCAATATTATGTGATCTCAAGTCTTGCACAATATAAACAACAATATATATATATGTATAATATAACAAGAACAATGTAAGTAAAGAAATAAATGAGAGATGGAAAGATCGAACCGCGAGACAAGTGATTTATAGTGGTTCGGCTACAAGGACACCATCCTTGCCCTACTCCACTCCCCGAGCACCTAACTCGAGAGCTTTCTTCATTATGTAAACAAGCTCCCTTATGACGGAGAAAACCTTACACACCAATTTACATACCACAACTTCGTCACAACTTGATCACACCTTATACACAACTACTTCACACCTATCTATCTTTACACCTATCTATCTACACACCTATCTTCTTCACAACTATCTACTTTCCAACTATATTCTTCACAACTATCTACTTCACACCAATCCACTTCACACCAATCTTCTAAACAATCACTCTATCTACACACTAAGCTAATCTATCTTCTACCAAATATTCACAACAAATACCACAAAGAAATATGTGTAATGAAAGATGCTCAAACAACTTGGATGTGGAGGTCACAACAAGTTGTAATACTTTTTGTCTTGAAGGTTAGAAGTATTCTTCTCTTGCACTTGAGAGGTTGATGTTTGGATCACTTTGAAACAAAGATTTATGTATGTATGATTAAAGGATTTATGGAATAGAAATGGAGATCTAGAACAGAATGTTTAGGAGTACAAAAGGTGAGAAAATATGTGGAATGAACCAGTATTTATAGGGGAGCAAAATACTGTTCTTGAGAGTGGCCGGTCCCTTAATTAGGGGCCGGTCCCCTTAATTAGGGGCCGGTACCCTTAATGATTAAGGGGGCCGCCCCCTCCAGAACGTTGGAGTTGTTTGTCCTCTTGTGGGGAAGGTTTTTCTGGATGAAATTTGCCATTTTTTGTTGGAAATTTGAAATCATATTTTTATAATGATTTAAACATATTCTTTTAATTCCAAAAATAATTTTTTAAAAGATATAAAATGTTTAAGACATTTTATAAAAGTTCTAGTGATTAGAAAAATTTCCTTTGATCATAGAATGCAATAAACACTTTTCGTGATTATCAAAACACAGAGATGTCGATGGATGTTAACAATATTTTTAGGTATTATTAATGTCAACACGGTCTACACTTGTGGAGTGATCCCCAGCGACTCACCTAGTCATTGAGCTACTTAGTAGGTCTCGTAAGCTCTTTCGGGAGTATCTGATATGGGAACGGCCTTGATAAGGATTAGAAGGAGTCTTCACAATATGCTGTTGACAATCTCTAATTCCTTATCTGTATGTACCGGTTTATCATTACTAACTGTTTACCTGTAGGTACATAATCACCTCCATGATGGTAGATTCTAGCATGCTCATGCATACATCTTGAAGCCAATGAAATCTCCCCCAAATATCAAAGCACCACAAAGTTCAAAGAAAGATTCTACGCCAAAAAGAAGAATCTACCAAGTATAAAGACCAAAGATCAAAGTGTATGGAAAGGAACTTCGTGCTTTTGAAAGTCAAAGTCCAAAGATGTACATGCTGGAATGGCGGACAACCACCACAGACACAGAAGTGACGAACGGCAGACAACTTCATAACATGATCACCATCACATCAACAAAGAACGAAGTACAAGGGCTTATTATGTAATATTGTCAAAGTTTGTAGAAGCCTTAGTCCTCACCTATAAATACTTATGTATCCCCTCATTTGAGGGTGTTGGTTCTCTTAATACTAAGTTCATTTCTTTTTCATATTAGAGTTCCTTCCACTCTCTCTCTCTACTTACCTTCTCTCTCTAAGATTTAGTGATTAGTTGTTTAGAAAACATGACATAACACTTAGCTTGGGTGAAGTCATATACTGCTAGTTTGAATGTTTTCAATGTAGGTAATGTTGCCGACAAGAATTTCTTGAGCAACCTTGTTGGTGTACTAATCTACTTGTTTTGATGTAATAACTATTAAGAAGACAATGTGCAGTTTTATGTGCAATGTGGATAGCTTACTAAGAAGACAATACACGCCTTAACCATGTAGACAACCTAATGGTCATCTTACCAAGCCGATTGCATTACCAATCTTATGGACTAATTGCCAAGTGAATATCATCTAGTCTTGCATCACCAACAACACATGTTTTTGGTTATGTGCAAATAAGGATTGCTAAAGGCCAACGTAAGTCGTCTTACCAATCTTGACTATTATGTTTGCTATTTGATTGCTTGCTATATGTTCATGTAACTACATGCTTAGAGATCACTTGCTTATATGGTTGATGATGTTTGTATGCAAATATTTGCTAGATGCTTTGTGTTTTTTAGACGCTTTGTCTAAATGCTTATCCTTCTTTGGATTCAAGCAAATTATTTGGAAAAACAATGGTCTTACCACAACCATTGTTTATGGAAAATTTGACGTCAATCAATCACTATAGACGATGCACACTTTCTTCACTCTTTGCTTGCTCCCTAGTTCTCGTCTATGACATTTCTTGAAACTTACTTGATTGACTTCTAGCTTCCTCGATGCAAATCTCATCCTTAAATCTCATTCTCTCTTTCTTCTGTTTCGACTCAAAATCCACTCTTTAATCAAGCATATCGAGTCCTTCATTGTTCTTATGTCTCGACTCCACTCATTACCAATTCCTTAGCCTACTCGTGCGTATTGAGTCATTTTCTTGTCTTAAAATTCGAAGCGTTATGTTTTATAACCATCTAAAACCAAAGACTTTTCATTAAGACCAAAACACCAAAAATCGTCCAAAGACCACAAGCTACTGACGACGGTCCCTTAGCTCTCAGCGGTCCCCTATCGATAAGGGATCGTCCATGAATTTTAGACTATGCTCCGTTTTTCTTTCTGCAGAACATCCAAACAATCCTTTAGTGTTGAAAGTGACGAAAAACTCAACCCAACACTCAAATCTTCACTAACCCATTATCAAATTAGTTCAAGGTTTTAAAAGTTAAGATCATCAACCACCTATACTCACAAATCACTCCATTGTAAGTCAATCTTCTCGATTTCATTTAATTAATCCGTAATTGAATTTCTAGGGTTTTTGTGAACTCAAAATTAAATTGGGGATTCTCATTACTTTGCAAAATCAACAACAATTGAAAGTTAACTTTAACAATATATCACCAACAACACTTAAATTAACAAGTCAATTGTTTTAATTTGTGTGTTTTTTAAAATGGGTAAAAAATGGGATTATCCCTAACTCAAATTTGTGGATGTTAAAATTGTTCAATCACGTAACAATGACGTAATTAGGCATGGTTAATATATGTCAAAAACGTTTTCATAACCATGCAACGAAATGAATCAGGAATTTCAAAACTAATGATACATGGAAATTGTTTAGAATAAGCACAATATTATTATCTAGTTAACCTCATATTAATTTTATACATAGGTACAATCATGCCTCACACATATGATATCGATCACATCTTAGCTCAATCTTTTATTCCCAAAATTTCTTCTGAATCTGACACACCACCTGAATTTATTCCATGTATCAAATCATTTGAGTTAGGTCATGTTCATGAAGGACGAATGGTTGATCCCTTGTATCCTTATAAGGAACGTATCGAAAGAGGTTTTCGTTTCATAGGGTTTGATTGTCTTCTAAATATTAATGAACCTATTTGTCCTCGCTTTATACTTGAATTTTATTCTAGTGTTAATATCAAAAGAGATCAAAATTACTTTATGCACCTTAAGTGTAAAATTGGTCACTACAATGTCCATGAATCTCTTAAATAATTTGCTCAAATTCTTGAAATTCCTAGTAATGGGCAATGTGCTTATTCGAAAGAGTTTGATCTCAACTCCCTCCTTGAAAATCGAGAAGATAAAGGTCCATACCGAACATATGTTTCTTCTTTAGCCAAAATTATTGAGTCAATATGTCAAACGCCTGACATTCTTCACCAAAATAAAATTCGTATTTCTGAACTTCTTCCTGGTCTTCAAGCTATGGTTGTCATTCTTTGTGACAACATTTTCAGTCTTGTCAAGGATCGTGAGTATGTACCAGCATGTTGTGCTTACACGCTGCATTGCATAATCAATAAACGACCTTACAACCTTGCTTATTTCTTCGCTAAGCGAATAATGCAACTCGAGGACACTAACAACAAGTTAATGCCCTATGGGATGCTCTTGACTCGTTCTTATAACTTCGTAATGCAAACATATCCACACCTCCAAAGCACACAATACCAACTCTTTCATCATGTTATTGATCCTATATCCAAGCCACACATTTCATCATTCCTTGAGTTTGAAAGGCTTCTGTGGAAAACTAGAAAGGGGGTTTGAATAGTTTTACGTCAATTTATATTTCAAAAACTTTCTTTTCAAAAACTTCGATTCTTATTTATGTGAAATTTAACACTTGCGCAATGTAAACAATTTAATCCAAGTAACTAAACAATTCTAATGTAAATATGAAAGTAATGAAAAGATAGAGATAGAAAGATCAAACCACAACACAAGGAATTATAGTGGTTCGGCTATGAAGCACCCCTTCGCCCTACTCCACTCCCCGAGTCACGTACTCGAGAGTTTTCTTCACTATGTCAACAAACTCCCTTGCCCTACTCCACTCCCCGAGTCACGTACTCGAGAGTTTTCTTCACTATGTCAACAAACTCCCTTACACAACTTTTGCTTACACTAAGCTAAATTTCGAGTTCTAATAGTAGCTAGAACCAATCTCACGACTTTTCATGAATTGGCACACCTTCTTCACAACTTGTACACACCACTACTACTTCATAACTTCACACTACTTCACTACTTCTTCTTCACACCACTACTTCTACTCTACTAGATTTACAAACCCACCTAGATCTACTTATTACAATCACTAGACAACTTTACAATTTATATATACAAACTACACAACTAATCTTCAATACTTCTTGGTTTGATATGAAAGGAGTATTCTTCTCTTGCACTTTGAATGATAAGAGAATGGATCACTTGAAAAAAAACTAATAAGTTTATGATCAAAGGTTTTAGGAAGGTGATTTTAGAGGATTTGGACATAAAGTTTTTGTGCAAAAGGTGAGGAAAAATTACAGATTTGAACCAGTATTTATGGACAAAAGTTTCTGACACAAGAGCGTGTGCGGCCCCCTTAATTCATGGCCAGCCCCCTTAAAATTAAAGGGGCCGCCCCTTATAATTAAGGGGGCCGCCCACCTGTAATGGCCAGAAGCTTTTGTCTTTTCTGGGGAAAGTTTATGTGGTGTAGATTTAACTGATTTTGGTTAAAAATTTAAATTCATATATTTATTATGAATTAAATATTTTCCTTTAATTACCAAAAGTGTTTTTCTAAGTATATAAAATGTTTATACCATTTTATATAATTTGTAATTAGTAAATAAACCTTCCTTTGATCATAAAATGTATTAGGCAATTGTTTATTCATTTTTCTTTAGTTACCAAAAGTGTTTTTCTAAATATATAAAATGTTTATACCATTTTATATAATTTGTAATTAGTAAATAAACCTTCCTTTGATCATAAAATGTATTAGGCAATTGTTTATTCATACCTTAAGTGATTTAGTTGGATGTAATGATATTTTGTCACTAAATATTTGTTTACGTAATGATTTTACGTTTTATAATTTTACATTTTGTGATCGTCAAAATATAGGGATATCGAGAAATATTAATAACGTTTTTACACATTATTTATATCAACATTCTCCCCCTTTTGATGATTACAAAATCTAAACTCATTAAATCAAAAATTATTATATATGCAAGTATTTAGTGAGTTTATATCACTTCTCCCCCTTTTTGTGAACATCAAAAAGGTTATCCCGAAGTCGTATGAGCTCCCCCTTGATGTGTACTCCTCCTCGTTTTAAGGTTATAAGAAAATCGATATATGGAATGCTTGCAAAAATATATAAGAGCATGAAAGGAACATTTCAACTTCATATTAAAAATTACAAGCAACATGCATCCAAGATGCATAAAAAAGATATTCAATAAACTAATGCCCTGTGGGCTTACAAGCATACAAAATAACTAGCAACCAAAACTCTAATAAAAATGTTTTTCCTAGAGCCTTCCATCAAAATGGTTGAAACATTTTGTTTTCCAAACACTAGACATGCTTAATTTGGGGGAAGCAATGTTGTAGGTGGAGATGATGGTGTTGATGAAGGTGTGTTTGATGTTGGTGGAGGTGGAGGTATAGTTGATGTTGGTGGTGGAGGTGTGGATGTTGTTGGTGGAGGTTGAGGAAACAAGCTTTCAATATATGAAAACATGTAGTGTATTTCATCTCTTAGGCCAAAGATGATGGTACGCTTATGATTGCAACAAAGGAAAGTATCACCATGAGCTTCAAGTAGGCTTCATGGGATGGGGTTGAAGTTTGGTGGGTTGAGTGGTGATGGTGAAAATTGTGCATCAAGAGGTGTGATGGGTGATAGTGAAAGAGTAATGTCTAAGGATGCATTTTCAATAGGTGGTGGTGGTGGTATTCTTGGTGGAGGTGATAAGTGATTGTTGATGTAGTCATTGATAGATGATGATGATGGTATGGAGGAGTTAGAGGTCCCATGAGTTGATGGTGTTTTGGATGGTGCATTTGGAGCACTAGGAGATGAACATTGAGGTGGTGGTGATGGAGTGGTATTGTCTTCATTAGTGAGATCAATAAAGAGTTGTTTTGGTGGTATGATAACAAGTTTTTGTTTCTTGGCTTTTTTGGAGGTGGTGGTTTTTGGTGATGACATGATGAATGGGTTGAGTTTAATAGGTGTGATGATGATGGAGTGTTCATGAAAGGTGTATGGGGTTTTATAGCATGAAAGCATGTTTAGAAATGGAATTAATTTGAAAATACATTTTTAGATTCCAAAATCAGTTTAGTTTTTAAGGGAAATGATAGCTGGGACTAGCAAAAGGAGTCATAGGGTGTAAAAGAAAACAGTGTAAAAACTGTTCCAGATGGCCGGTCCCCTTAATTAATGGTTGGCCCCCTTAAAATTAAAGGGGCCGCCCTTGATAATTAAGGGGGCCGCCCATCTGGTAATTTTCCAAGTGACCAAATTTCAAATTTTTTCTAAAAGTGGTTTATTTTTGTTTTGTGTTTGCAGCAAGCTCTATTGGAACAAGACATATTAGTTTTGGTCTATTAGAAAGGCAAGTAATTCATATATTAATCATGTAAACATATAATAGATATAAAAATACATGCATGCATATTAGTAGAACAACTAATAATAATAATAAGTCATTAGTTTTAAGGTACCAAAATCCATAGCAACACATGACTATTCCGAATACATATCGGAAATATAGCACATAAGTAATAATTATTCAACAAAATATACTAATAGTTCAACAAACATAGCTATCCAAAGCAAATAAAATGCTCCCCATTACTTCTTCTTCTTTCGGAACAATCCTCCAAGCGTCTTGGCAATAGACTTGAAGCCTCCTCGCATCTCCTCATGCATCCTTTGGTGTTGGTTGAGCAACTTGCTTTGTCGCTCAAATAGTACTTGGTTGGTTTGAGTGGATGGAGATGTTACTAGGTAATCAGTATAGTCTAGATCCTCCAAGTCGTCAACAAACGTATCGGGAGAGGGGGCACGATGAATGTATTCATCCTCTTCCTCATCCTCTTGACGAGATGATGAGCCATGGAAACTATGACGACGAGATTTACCTTTATCACTACGAGGTTTACGGGTTCATTTAAGAACGAGAGGATGCAAGGTCGGATAGATAGATTCATAGATACTACCATCAAGATCGGGATAGTGTTCGATGACATGTCGATAGAAACGAGTGAGGAACATTCCATATGGAAGATTGGCTTTATGTGACATTTCAAGATTTTCATGTCACTAATTTTAATATTTTATTATTTAACTATTTTTTTTTTATAATTAACTTCGTCGGAAGTTATCCGCGTACGTCATGATTCGTTCAATTTATTCAACCACTACTATACTATGTCTACTCTACACTTTTTATGCATTTTTGTTTCCTTACAATCCTATTTTAAAAGTCAATTTTCACTTTTTCCATTTAGACGTAAACCTTGCACCTTTTACGTTTTACGCAATTTAATACGTTTTATGGTTTTAACAACATGAACCAACCTTAGACTATGATAATTTTACATATGCTGTGCATTTTAACCTCTTTTCATGTTTACAAGTGAGTTTTATACTTGTCATTTCATTTTTATAGTTTACGTCACATTTATCAAAAACCGGTGTCACCAAACGCGTTTTCAACTAACGGTTTCAGTTTTAACGATGTTTAAACCCTTCGATGAACTCACCACTCATCTAAATTACTCAAATAAGTTATGATAATAAGTTTTAACATTTTTATATGTTTTACATTTTATACACTACCCAGTTTTACATTACGCGTCTTAAAAACTTTACGTTTGCAATTACCGGGATCAAACTACACTCCGTAGCTCAAAGTTTTATACAAAACTACACCATATACCCAAATTATCAATAATATCTTCAGGATTTACCACCCACGAGACACTTGTCTCATGGATGACAAACTAACACATGCTTATAACACATGTATTCCACTATGATGCATGTTACCACTAGCTAAAACACTTCACATAGTTTGTATCACCAAAGCTTGCCATTTTTTTTGCTCCCCTTCATACTCAACGAAATAAGACACCTCCAACACCATTCTATTTCAATTTTTATCAAATACATTGATCTTATATTGAAGGGGTTGTAATTCCTAGCTAGTTATTAGGTTTGTTTCTTCATAAACACCATCAAACATCATCATCATCAACATCAATTTTTCATGGGTTCAAGGGCTGAGTTCTTTAAAGATTTCAAGAATTTAAGAAGTGTTATTGCAAGGTTATTAAGGGTATAAAGAGTTGGGTAAAAGATTGGTAGAAAATGGTGCAAGGGTTATTGGTAAAATCATAGGTTTTGTGGTCCATTGTTCTTGATTTTCTTGTTCATCACTTTTGTAAGGAAACTCACCACTAACTTTTCATTTTATTTTTATTTTCACTTCTGTAAATTTATATATCTTTGATGTATTTGAACCTTATATAAATTATAATGCTTGTTTAGGCTTGGTACATAAGTTTAATCACTATAAAACCCTAAAGGACTAAACATGCAAACTGTGAATCTGATTCAGGGGTAAAAATGGAATAAACTGATTTAATCAGTAAACATTGGACCTAAACTAAAAATATGTAGTTGTAGCCCTATGTCTTTTGGTCATTTTGACGGGTATTTCATCGAATAACTCATTATGATGATTAAACTAGAAATATTTTCGTGAAACATGCCAGATTCTGAGTTACAGATTTAAATGGTAAAAATCTCAGTTATATGTTCATTTTCACTACTTGGCCCAGTTTTATGAAATGTAGGTAACATCTTAACTTAAACATGGCTGCAAACGGGGAATTAATTGGACTTGTAGTATTCTAGATATCGCATTTCTCGTGGGACTGTTGTGATATTGAAAACTTTTGGGCTGAATACTATGGGAAATGGATTATTTTTCTACTGTTAAGTAATTTTTGGTCTAGTGGGACCCCCAAAACTTGTTAGTATAGACAAATACCTTTCCGGGGATATAAGAAACTTAATTTTTCGACATACGGTTTAATATTAACAGATTTTCTAAGATGTACAAGTTATAAAATTTTTGATAGCCTTGACCTTAAAAGTATAAAAAAAAAGGATTTACAAACTCATGTACTTATATCCTTCAAACTTTATTATCAAACACTTGATATATTTAAAATCTTTATATATCTAGTGGGATTTAGAGACAAACATAAGAAAAATTTCTTTAAAACTTCATAAGATATAAAGTTCATACATATAAATAACTTTTAAAATACGGAACTAAAACTTGTGATATACTAGGGAATTTATGTACCAAGCGTAGATAAGATAATAATTTATATATAGTAAAGTTGCATCAATGTTTATTTTCAAAAACCTAAGACTAGCCTATATATGTTTAGGTTCTTCGTAGAGCTTCGCGGCTATCTTTCTTCGCTTGCTTGATTGTGATTATTCCTCTTTGTTCACGGTGAGTTCATAGCCTCGCCTTTACTCATTTAAATGTTTTATAAACCTCGCGAGGGGGATACATGCTAGTTTTACAAATTGAATACAAGTAGCTTTTGGTATGCTAAACCCGATTATATGATTTATGGACATCTGACAATGAGTATTCTTGCTTAAGTCCCCATCATGAACCGTTAATTTTGTGTGAACGCTAGTATTATAAATATGCATATTTGGCTTGACAAGCCTGTCCGGGTGAGTAGCGCTCATTTGAAATTTGTGGGTCAAACGGACATATAATATTGAGAATTTAGGGTAATTGGCAAGATTACCCTTGTGCGGGGCATCATTTAGACATAGTCAAGGTTCGGTTTCGTGAGCTCAATGCTGTAAATCTCTTTTTTTTCCCCGACATGTATTTGTTACATGTCAACTTAATTATGGGCGTATAACAACGTAGCCCATCATATTTTAAACTGAATTATCTTGTATTCAACTGATTACTTATTAAACTCTATGAATTCACTCAACCTTTGTGTTGACTTTTAGCATGTTTTATCTCAGGTCCGTAAGTGACTTTCGGCTTGGATGGGCGGCGCAAGAAATGGATATCTACATGATGGCTCATGTTTAAATAAAATTTTTCATTCGATAATGTTCTAAACTTTCAAAACTTATGTTCTTTTATCTATGTTAAAAACTTTTGGGACCTTGTTAACTCTGATAAATTATCGAATGTGAAGTTTTAAAAACAACTTTGTTTTAAAGTTGTTTACTATATTTGTACAATGTGACCAAATAGCACCCCATGTTGTTTTCCGCTGCATTCCAAAAATGGGGGTGTTACACTTTAAGAGTAGCTCTTGCATGTTCAATACGCTTGATGAAGAAATAAGCCAAATTGTAATGTTGTTCGGCAACAATACATTACAACATGTGAGCGAGGCTAGCCGGGAGACGGTCACGGTGGCCTCCGGTAGCAAACGCATTCTCACGAATGAGTTCTTCCCAACGCTTCGTGTCAGGGCTTAATTCTTTTAGTAGAATTTGGTTTTCAAAAATATCGACATTTTTGGACTTGATTTTTCGAGTGGTAGATTGACGAACTAACCCGAGCATTTGATGAATTTCTCTGGGAGAAGGAATTTCAGAGAAATAAGGACCAAAAGTTGGACAAAAACGTTGGAGAGATTCAAGATCCCATTCGTTTGTGAAAACGGATTGACCAGTGAAAGGAATTTGGAGGATTTGACCAAATTGTGCAAGAGTTAGAGTAATGAATTCATGTTGGATCATGAATGAGATGAAGATTGTAGGATCTACACTTGATAGATCTTGAGCCAATGGATCGTTAGTCTAGTAATGTAATCACTAGTAAAACTAAATAGACAATCTCTGTGAGCTTATATTTATTGCGGAATATAAATACAAACTGTATGCTAAACTCTTTGATCCTCTATGGATCGATATGATTCACTAACAATTGTTTTGAAAAAACACGTACGTAATACAATGACCTTAGGTTCCTTATATACTAGTGGAAACCCTAACCTTTCTTACAAGAAACGAATAACATTAAACTAATAAAAGATATTCTACATATCTTGTCTTAAAATAAACAAACTCTATCCACGGATTAACTATATCCGCAGGATGCTAATATCAGTAGGAACCAGTCTTCAGCAGAATCAACTAAATGTATCTGTAGGAACCTGTCTGTAGAATCCATCAGCAGTATCTAAATGTTGACTTCAATAATTCCTTACAATCCTTCCCTAATTTTAAAGTTGAGATGGTTAACTCCAAGATTCTTGATAGATCTTCAAAGGCAAGAAGAAGTGAATTGAGAATGAACTTCAGCAGCAAAAAATCTTTATCAGTAGAATCTCTATGATCAGCAACAACTTGAAAGACACCAATCTTTGCAGCAACAAATGACCAAATGTACATCAAAACATAAGTTTCATACTATTCTCATCACATCCAGGTGTGTTAACTCTTGTGAGAGGTGAATCATTGAAAATAATGGATTTGATGTCTGTTTACCAATAGCCATTACTACTGGAGTAGCCAAATGTTTCAGTTCACAAACTATGGTACACTGATGACCATATGATTTTTAGCAAATCATCAGCTATAAACGGATTTGAGATATCTTTACCTGTAGCCGTTTGCTCAAGACTAGTCAATGATTTGGTGAGAAAATCACCTTGGTCGATTAAATACCAAATATGGTTTTCCATTGCCTTTACCACAAGCCATACAGTTGTGGGCTAGCCAATTATTGGGAATCCATAAGGAAAAATCCATGGTCAATTGACAACCATCCAACTCTCAGCTGTTAAGGATGGGTGAGTTGAGTACCCAATAGTTTTTAGCAAACTATTACAACTACCAACAGATTTGACATGTCTTTACCAAAGCTGTACCCTTTGGACTAGCCAACTTTTTGATGGAACAGTCAACATCAGGTAAGTTGATAACCAGAGAAGGTGTGGAAATAACCAACATCAAATCCTGCAAAAAACATACACACTACTATACAAATCTGTTAGTTTTTTTTCTTTTTCTTTTTTTTTTTCTAATAAAATAGAAAAGAAAGAAATATACAACAAAATACCATACCAATACCCAATCATTGCAGATAAGTTTCAAGATGGACACCATGCTGAGATTTCAATTCCATTTTAACCAAGATACTTCTTCTGATAGCCCGAATCAATTGTTCAACAAGATGCATATCATTCCCAATCATATCCAGAGGAACAGTGAGTTTTACCTCCAGCATTTTTTTCATCATATCTATAGTGATTGGATATATCACATCTGCCCAACAATATAAGGTTTTGCCAGTGGTAGTGATGATCATATGAACATTAGGAATAGGAAAATATTTCCAAGTATCAACTACCCAATTTTTCTGACCTTTCCAAACATGAAATCCAGTGCCCTTATAAAGATGAGAATCACAGAGCACATGTAAGTCTCCCAGCAAAAACATACCAATCCCTTCATTTTGATGAGATTTATAGTAATCTACAACCCATCCATATAAGGAAAGAATGTCTTGTCTATCCACCATATGTAGAATTTCACTAAGAAAAGTAAAATGCTTGGTAGAACCATCTTGTCTGTTAAGCACATTGACTTGTCCTTGACCAGTTGGAGAGTCAATAAGTTCCCATTTAACCACTCTTTCCCAAACAACAGGATCTTCATCATTAGAATCAAACTCAATGAATGTACTATCCTTTGTTGATTTTCCTGGACCTTTAGAAGCCTTCCTCTTCTTAGCAAAAGTCTTCTTCCTAGTACCAGGGGTAGAAGGAGAAGAAGTATCAAGTGGAGGATCATCAGAAGTCTTTTCAGTAGGAACTGGGTCTGAAGCATCAGGGGAAACATGCTTTGGATCTTCAGTAGGAATAGGTTCAGTAGTAGGAACTTCAGTAGAAATAGACTCTCGAACTTTAGGAACACCTGATGAAGCATCAACAGTATCAGAAGTAGATCCACCAACATCTGTTGGGTCAGAAGGCTCTACAGCTGCATCAGCAGCAACATCAACAGATGGTGAAGTAACAGCATCAGTAGATTCATCAACTTGAGTTAACACTGAAGGAGAATGAATATGATCCTGAGCAGCAAATGAAAACTCAGTAGAATCTTTGGAAATATCAGCAGAAGCATCAAGCCTTATCCTCTTAGCAACAGAGACACCCATAAGTCTACCATGCTTCTCTAAAACATCTGGAACATTAAAACCTGATGAATGATGAATAGAAATGAGCTTATCATACTGTGTAGTTGACTGAGTGTCTAAAAAGCCCCAAACTTTCTTTTGAGTCCATCCTGATCCATACATGGCACACCCTTGGTTCTTGACAAAATTCCTCATATAATTTCGAATCTTTACTTTTGTCCAGGGTTTGTCTCTCAGCTCTTTAGCTTTTCTCTCTGCCTCAGCCTTCTTGTGTAGTTTAACAGTTTCAACCATCCTTTTAGAAAAATCAGTCTCATGATAATCAGCTCCAAGGACAGACTTTGCCAAATCAGGTTTAGCAGAGACTTGAGTAGCCAAATTGTCCCACTGCTCAGCAGATAAACTCTTAGCAATTTCATCTAACTCCTTTTGTCTTTCAGTAGGTAGAGTATGAGTAATTGGAGTACCCATTCTATCTAAATCAGCCTGTATCTTCCTAGCAAGTTCCTCAGATGCCTTCATATATAAATCCCTCTTAGTCTTTACAGCATCCTCTTTAGCTTCCCACTGTGCTGCAACTAGTTCACTTAGCTTCTCATTAGCTAGTTCCTGCTTAGATTTCAGTCTAGAAGGAATGCCTTGATCAACCATAACAGATTTTCCTTTGTCCTTCTGAGTTGATGCAGCTTCAGGAGGAACAAAATGCTGATCAGTAGAATCTATTACCTGAGAACCATTAGGACAACCAACATGTAAATCTGCTGATGCATCAGTAGGAATCACCTTTGGTATTGGATCAGCAGATGTTGCCTTGCTATATGATAACACATATTCCTTTCCAGCAACAAAGAAAGTATCTTCTGACTGAGAAGCATCAGCAGAAGTCTTTTCAGCAGGAACATCAGTCATAACAACATCAACAGAAGAGAGATCATCTGTTATTTTGGGAAGTTCTCCCAAATTCTTTCTCCTAACATAAATAACTTTCTGATCTTTTGGAGTAGATGTATTAGCAGAAGGAGCAGTTGGTTCAGGCCTAGAAACAGGAGCATCATGCAAATCACTCTCTTGAGTAGTGGTAGCAAGAAGATGAAGCCCTTCCAAGTCAAGTTTAGTAGACTCTGCAGTAACCTCTTCATCTGAATCAATCACAACACCTTTTCTTTTCCTTGTTTTGAGCTTATTCTCCAATTTCTTGACTCTTTCAACTAGAGTCACCACAGCTTTTCCAAGTGTCTACTTGGTGTGTTCAAGCTCCTTTTCTAAAGTATCCATCTTATACGCATACCTGTCTAATAAAAGAGACAAAGAAGTGAGAGTAACAGGACCTTCAGCTCCACCAACAGGGATATCTGTGGTATTAGAAGCATCATTAGTCCTAACAGGAGAGTTATACCAGTCTTCATCTATATCAACATTCTCCTCAAAAGTAGGGCTTAATGGACTTGGTGTGGGAAGTCTAGTTAGTTGTGGAGATTGTACAGGTTGGTCAAGGCCAAAATTCTCATTAACTACATGCTCAGTAGGAGCATCAGCAGTTGGTGAAGGTATAGGTAATGGAGGACTAGGTGTGGATGGCCTAGGAGATAGTGGTGGTGGTGGGGCATCAGCAGAAACTGATGCATTTGCATCAGGAGCAACTTCAGCCCTCTCAGGATAATCCACTGGTGCTTGAACATCAGCAGGATCCTGACCACCAGCAGCTGCATCAGCAACTACTCCATCAGCAGCATTGCAAGGAGGCAACATAGCAGGTAGTAAAGGCTTATGAGCTCCCCTATAGTTGGTTTTCATTGAAGCAAAAAGCTTACTAGATAAACCCTTAACAGGTAGATGGGTAGTATCGGTGGTCTGAATACCTAAAATTATTTGAAGAAACCTAGGATACATTATATATTTAAGTTTGGAATCCTTAACATTACAAAGCATTTCATCGAATATATACATAGAGAAATTAAAGGTTCTCCCCTGAGACAGGCACACAATGGCAAGAGCAATGTCTGTGGAAAATTGATCCCATCCTCCAGACTTAGAACTCATACACTGAAGCAGAGTGTGTGTCAAGAATCTCCATTTAGGGCAAAACATATTCTTGTACCAGACTTTCCCATCTCCATGATATCCAGCAGCCCTCAGACCTACAAGTATCTCTTCCTTAGCCAATTCGTGTTCCCCACCTTCATCATCCAATAGCAATTGAGTCCGAACCAATGACTCAGTGACAAAACATTCTTCCCCATCAACAGTAGCCACAATCTCTGTTGGTCCATCTACAACAGACCTTGTACGTACCGTTCTCCAAAATTGTGTGACCAATGATTCATGGATAACATCAGGATATCGGGTTAAGGCATAATGAATCTTGGATCTTTGGAGAAATTTCATCATCTCCACATAATGACCATCACCTTTTTCACGACCCAAGAAAGCTTGCTTGTTATGATCACATTTGAAGAGTAGTTCAGCCATAGATTTGAAAAGAGAGAGAGAGATAGGGTTTAGAGTGCTGAGAGAGGTTGAAATGGTTTTTGAAATTTTATAACAAGAGGGAATCAGTTATTTAGAAATAGGATTTGCACGTCTAGGTTAAATGGGGTAAGTTTCCAAATGTGGAGTGTAATTGGCAAGAATTGTGGAAACAATCTTTGACCAATAATTGACTATAATAAACCCCCAAGTAAACTGACCCATCCGTAGGAACCAAGTCAAGCAGCATGAACCAATCGGTCAATCCGCAGAATCCAATTAAATGTTGACTACGGTCAACCATTCCTTATATCAGCAACAACCAAACAGCAGGAACAGGTCAATAGTGGTAACCAAATTTCAGTGAAAATCTCTTTTAGTCAAACTTTCGCCCTTAATTATCTGTAAACCACCTCGCATTTATGGTAATAATTACACACGGTTTACTTGGCCTTATAAATATATGGTAAAAATCCCCAAATCTCACCACTCAATTTTTTTAGACCAAATCCCTAATTACATACCCACGAATCAAGTAATAACCATGTCATCCAATCCAAGCATAATCAACATCTCTTCCGACTCATCTGATTCTTCAGAATCACTAACATTCCCACCACCACTAAGATTGCCAACCCTCTCACGGGGTCTGACCAAAGAGCAGGCCAAGAAGAGACAACATGATGTTCCTCCTCCAAGTTCATCATCATCAGAGGATCTTCCACCTTATCCTTCTGATTTAGATGATTTTGATGCGGCTAGAGAGCGAGAGAGAAGATGGAATGCACTAGAGAGAGGTGAAGCATGTAACAATTCGCATTTTCAGGTTAACTTCTATTCCCGAAAATTTCACTATTCATTTTTACTATTCACTTTTTCCGAAATTTGATTTTTATTTCAGATTCTTGTATGATAAATCATTTCCATGGAAAAATAAAAGTTTGACACTCATCTGATCATTTTCGCGAAAGTTATTAAAGAACTACACGTTTTAGGGTAAAACGTCATTCAAAAATTCTACGCACAACGAAACTCGACCGCCTTAATTTTCCCCGTATCAGAAAAATGTTTGATACACTCATGATTTATTTGAGAATTAATCATGACTGAGAAAAATGTGGCCAAATAAACCTCGATCGTGAAAAACAGGAATTTTCATTTTTAAGCGCTTTTACTCAGCCTTAACCATAGCCTATACCTGCATCGCATTTCTAAAACAATTTGAGTTTTCACATTTTTGGAAAAAGTCAACATATTTTTCCCTCCTCCTTTGACCAAAAATCATTCCTTGATTTTATAAATCATTCCTTGATTTTTAGGCTTACGGTTTTATGTCTAAAAGACATTAAATACCAAACGACACTAGACTGAGCACAGTCTAGACATTATAAGTCTTTTTAAATCATTATTATCGTATTAGAAAAGTAACATTTTACTTTTCTCAATTTTACACAATATTCGTACGTTTTACGTATTACGCGTTTTAGACCCGTATTTCCAGTTTTAGCACCCCAATGAAACCTACAACTCATTTTATATTTTATTATGGAGTATTTTGACAAGTTTAGTCATTCTTCCAAGTTTCACATTTTTACGATACCCGGTTTTACGTATTATGGCTTAATCATTTACGGTTAGCAATTTACGGAACCAAAACTAGCTCCATAAGTAGGATAATATCACAAACCAACCAAGTCATCATCCTATCCCATTGCAAACCGCCATTAGGGGGGGATTCACCTTGTGTGGCTTGATCTTGACCCTTGATTCATTAGATGATTACATGTGTACAACTTAGGCTCCAAGTAAAACTTGGTTACCAAGTTTAGGAGATTTCCTAGTTGTTTCCTAGCACCTCCTCAAGCTCATATAAACCCCCCCCCCCTTCTTTCTTTGTACGCCACACAACACACACACAAACACCATCTCCTTAGCTAATGATTGAGCCTAAACCACCTAACTTATATTAACCAAGGAATGGTCAACAAAGTCAAATAGCCTAGATCAATGCTCCGCGGAAGTATAAGGTTTCCCCGGGTCGTTATGTCCCGACGAGGTGTGAATGGTTATAAAACGGTTCTGTGATCGGGTGAATTTGGACGGGAAAAAGGTTTGAGATTGATTGAACTATGGAATCTACAAGAGAATAGCTTAAATAAGCTATATAAACAAGATGGGAAAGTTTGAAAACCCAAAAACGTTTAAAACTTAAAACGTGTACGTTCACGTTTAAATAAAACGTAAACGTACGAAATAAAACGCGAGTTTTGGTAAAATAAAATACTTAGAAAAGTGAAAATCACATTTTGAAAATCCTAATAATAAAAGAAACTTTTTAGAAAATTAAAATTAATTTTTACACTATTTAATTAATTATTATTAATTAAATACTATTTGTTAATTACTTATTAATTATTTAAATTAACCTAAATTATAACTAATTATGAAATTACACTAAAAATATGAAAAATAAATTTGGAAAAATCTAAAATATTATAAAACTAATTTTCAAACTTAAAATATATTTTTCCTACTTTTTATATAATTACTATTAATTAAAAACTAATTTAAACTAATTAAAATTACACTAATTAATAGGAAAATGTAAAATAAGCTTGGAAAAATAAAATTAAAACTTAGAAAAGTCTAAAATAATATAAAACTAATTTTAAAACAGAAAATATATTTTTAACACTATTTAAATAATTACTATTAATTATTAACTAATTATTAATTAATAAAAACTAATATTAATTATTAAAAATACTAAATGAAAAGAGAAAAATATGAAAAATTTACAGAAATTATTTTACAACTAAAGGAACTTAGGAAAATTATAAAAACAGAAAGTGCTTAAGGAAAATAAGCACTTAAGCAATAAGCTTCTTAAATAGAAGCTATCACTTTAGGAAAATTTAGCTTTTTCTGGATTTTCTTTTACAAATATATATAAATACTTGAGAAATGAAACTTTAATGAAAGGGGCTTGGCTGGAATTCAAGAAATAAGCACTAAGATTGCTTATTAGCTCAACAGTTGACTTTGGTCAATTGTTGGAGCTTTAAGCTTAAAAATAAGCTTGGCAAGGGACCCACAGGCTAGAATAAGCTAATCCTAAGTTACAACAACAGGAAATGAATAATAGAAATGAATAAGCACTAGTTACAAGCTATGAAGAAGCAATAAGCAGTTGAGCTAAAACTGAATTCCAAACAGGCCAAATGGCCAAGTTTAGGCCAAAGTGGGGCCCACTAGGTGTATTGGGAGTCCAATGTAAGGTTGGAACCAGCAAGCTGAACTTACAAGCTTCTCAAAAAACTATAACACAAGCTCTGGGACCCACAGGGGAAGCTAGGGGAGGGCATGGAAATATGGTCCAAAAACTGAGAACTCAACATGAATCAGGGAAATGACCAAAATGAATGGGCATTGCAGCCCTAGCAATTGAGTAGCAAAATGGAAACTAAGCACTGAGATAAGGAGTTTGGTTGCTTGGCTTTCCAAAAAGCAAAGGAACACTCAGTGGGTTCCACAAATAAGCTCTACAGATACTTAGAAATATGGACAGATACAATACTCCCCTTTGGTTCAGGGGAGGATTCAGATAAACAGCTTAAAAGATGAGACAAATTAAGCACTTAGATTAAGCAAATTAAAATTAATAAAAATACACAGATGAAGATGAGCAACAAACCTCTAATAATCCAAAATCTCAAAGTCTATAACTTAAAATTGAGATCACAACAAAATCATCTATTTAATTGAAAAAACTGTAGCTATGAGATTTGACTTTTTGCTAAAACTTTGAACTTGACTATTTTCGACTTTTGATTGATCTAAATTAACTAAAAAGTGTTCACTAAGCTAAAATAAGGTCACAATAAGCTGAAACACTAACTTGTGCAAGGATGTGAAGGTTTGTGTGCTCAAAAATCCATACAGTGGACATATATGGAAAGCTTAAGCTGATTTCGACTATTTAGCAAAACAACCTTAGTGTTTCATGATTAAACTAACCTAAGTGCACCTAATTGAGACTATATGTGCCAAAAGCAACACCACAAGCAACCTGTGACAAGGCTAAATCAGCCAATCCAAACACTCCTTTAATAGATGACCAATATTGGTAGTGGCATGTACTTTTGAGCTAGAGCTTATAAAAGCTAATCCTAGACACTAAAACCATTATACCAAGCAGTACTAAACACAAAAAAGATACAAGTTACAATGCATAAACTAAAATAAAGGAAAATGCACAATACTAAAATATAGACTTACTTGAAGGACAAAATGAACCTGGAAATGGCTATGAGCTGATGAGATAAGCTCACCAAAGCTATGAGATAGCTTAATGAGCTTATCGAGAGGGAGTTTGAGCTTTTACAAGCTTATGTTTCCCCACTAATTTGTATTTCCTATTTATTTTTGATTTTTGGTAATTTTTTGTACTTATATTGAATTCTAATATACTAACTGATTTAAAATCTTTCAAAGCTTATAATTAAGCTTCTGTGAGCTTAATAACACCTAAACAACAGCTAACTTTAGTAATAAGGACACAATGATATTTCTTAATAAAAATGATTCATAAAACTGAAATTGCAATAACACTTGATTCTCAAACTTAACAACTAATTAAATTACATTACCAAGGTTTTATAAAACTGACTGAGAATAAAAATTACAACTTAATAGAAATTACAAATAAGGATGATTTAACTAAAACTACACTAATTTAGCTCTACACTAACTACTACTCTTTCTCTTCTTTTCTTTTTCTTTTTATAAGCCCTGGAGTCCACAAGTACTTTCCCACTTCACTCTTGACCGTAGGATGGCTTCTATTGATCTCAACCATTCAAAATGGTATTGGCGGGAAAAGTTACACATGGCAGTTGGTGGGGTTTGGTGTAGGTATTAAATGAGGGGAGGAGGGGGGGTTGAATGTAGGTGAGCATTTATGATAGTTGGTGAGGAGGGGGGAGACAAGGTTGCTTGGATTAGGGTGGTAATGGTGGTAGGAGCTGAGGTTAGGGATGAACAGTAGGTTGTTTGACCTGGTCAAAGACCAGGTTTATTAGTTAGGGAGTGGGCCGGGTTTGTAAGGTTTGGGCTTGGGTGTTGGTTACTGGATCTGGTTCATGGTTTATTTTGGGTTGGGTTTTGTTAATTAAGGGTGGTAAATAATAAAAGGGTTTAGGTTTAGGAATATATAACAAGGACCACTTTTGTAATTTTTATGAAAAGTGAGGGCTGAAATGGAACTTTCCCAAGGTAACCATAAGGACCTATTTTGAAAACATTTGAGAATTACAAGTTCAAAGATTTATATTTTCCAAAATTAAAATACCCGGGGACCAAAATTGCAAATTTCCAAACTCCGGGGACTAAACTTGTAATTTTCTCAAAATTTTCATCCAGGGATTAAAAGTGATTTTTGTGACTTCCCAAGGACCAAAATTGATTTTTCATTCAAAATTATCCCATCAGGGACCTTTTCTGCCAATATTTGAAACTCTAGGGACTGATTTTGTAAATTTCCAAAACTTTCCAATTTTTCACCAAAGGACTAAATATGACAACTTATGATTTCAAAATGACCTTTGGTGATGATTTTCTATATTTTGAACATCTAGGGACTAGTTTTGTAATTTTATGAAAGTTGAGGGACTGAAACTGCCAATTTTGCAAACTTTATACGTTTTTCATTTCTTTTTGCTCATTTTGAATCTAAAACATATAAAACACAATTTTGAAATATTTTCAGTATTTTGATGCATTACTGAGTGTTTTTGTATGTTTTGCAGTTCAGATTAGACCAAAAATGATGAGTGTTTGAGCACTCATCAGCTAATTCACTCCAAGTATTATCCAAGAGATCAAGAGCATAACAACACATAAACTCTAGTTTGGTTTTGATTCATCAAACTACTTCCAAACCTTATAAACTTTGGTGATTTCTCTTGAGTTTGAATCTACTCAAGTCACCTCAACTTTCATCATCTCTTTTTCAAGAATACAAAGTAGAAAGATTGCATGAAGTGAAGTAGGGTGAAGCTAAAGTCTATCAAAGTCCTTACCTTACATGTTAACTTCCTTTCTTAATTGAAAGCCAAAAGTTGTAAGCAAAACCCTAAAATAATTCTTGTTAAATATCATATTCATGTTATTTACATATCATTCATTCTATATTTTGTCTTGTGATCATGTCCATGATGTATAAAAATGAGTAAAACAAGTTATTGTAAATGATTGTTAAGTTAAGTTATTTAAATAAGTAAACTAGTGACTTTCTTGGTAAACTCTAATCAAAATGGTAAAATTATGATATTGGACCATTGCATATTGTACTAGAGGACTTAACAAGGAAACCATAGCAATTTGAACCACCTAAAACGAGTACACGAGTCAAAAGTTATGACCTTTTGAAGTTACCAAAATTTTGCGGGAAAACTGCTTAAATACTTTCTGTGACAGAACATAAAACACGCGAAAAGAGGCCCTTCTGGTCCGTTTCACGAAACAGTTAAAGCATAAAACTTGTCCGGAATCACGTTTTCTTCAAAAACACAGGAGCACGTCTCCAGAAAACCAATAACGAATGAGATTTTTTTCAGTTTCTTAACAGCTATTTTATATATATAAGTCACTATATAATTGTTATTGTTTAAAAAGAACAAGAGGTCTAATGACCTAGATTCAAGACTACAACCATGGCTAAAGCCAAGGTTGAGTCTCAAGACCATGGAACAATGACCAAAGGTCATGGCGAGGCCATGACTAAATGACCATATAAACTTACTTAGGCGAAAACATGAGTTAAAGAGTTAGCGATAACTTAAACATACAATTTGGATCTACTTCATCTAAAGAACCATGAGATCTTACAAGTAATTGTCATACAAGACTTAAGAAACTTATCCTAATAACAATTTTCATGTAAAATAAACTTTCCTAAGTTTATTCAAATATTGGACATGTAACTTTTCGGATCAAAACTTATATATATATATATATATATATATATATATATATATATATATATATATATATATATATATATATATATATATTATCAAATACTACAATAGTAGGGAGCCTCATGTGAGGAGTTCATTAAGTAAGCTGATACGTGGGAATCGCACCAGGCTTTACCTCTCGAGGGATTTCGAGAAGCTTACATTCCCCACCAGGCAGTGTACCTGATCGTTGTAGTATAGTATAGTGACAAGTACCGGGGGATTGATCGTTCAACTAGGAATAGTGTCGTTAGGATTGAAATTAATCTAACTAGGTCTAAAGGTGAAGGATGATTCTTTTTATGTTTTTATATTTTATAAAAAGCAAGTAAAAATCTCGGGTATTGGGAGAGTGGGCGGAATTAGTTGCTAATCAACTAACCCAAAAGCTACTAATTAATCTAATGTGCAAGAAAACTAAACTAAGGTTCTACAAGATAAGTGAAGCATGTCTACCTATGATATGTTACTCCTTGCTAGCTATCCAATTCTACCTATTGACTGTAAACCTTATTTTAATTGACGGGTGTATTCCTAATAACTCATGGAGTGGCATACATATCTCTCCAATTCTATGAGTTCTTATCTCCTCCTATGCCATGCCCAGCACAACCATAGGAATTGTAAACAGTGGCTCATGCGTTAAATACTACCTTAATAGCCTAGTATGCCTTGGCTACATGTTTCTTAGGATGTTCAAGCACATTACACGATGGAGATCTACCAGTTTTCTTAAGCCTAACATCGAATTCATTCAATCAAAACAAGAATTATAAACTAAACCAACTAGATCAATTGAAGTTGTCATGCCTTAATTGATGGAGATAGACACACACATCAACAAGCCCCTCATTGATGGAGATAGACACAACATCAACAAGAAATCAATGAGATCTAATTAATTATACACAAGTTTCACACAATCATAAGTAGACACAAGGTGAATTAGCAAAACATCATCAAAGAAGAGCAATCAACAATGATAATGGAAAACATAATTAAGATAGAATCAAAAAACCAATACATGATGTTTACAGAGTGATTGAAACCCTCTAAGTTGCTGGAAAAACACCTACCTAAACCCAGGAATCGACCTTAGGGTTTAGGGCTTACAAAAAGTGAAGTTATGATGTTATATTTATAGGCATGTTTTCTGTAGGCAAGGCTTGACGACGTCAGCTCATTTCTCTTGACTCCGTCAAAACCAGTTTTCACCAAATTGTAGATCTCTTCGTCCTCTTCGCGTGGGCTTTTGAATCACCTAAATCCGAGTTCGTATGCAAAAGTTATGACCAAAACAATATCAGCTACTCCGCGCGCAAGTTTTGACAAGTTAACACGTGACGGCCTTGGGTGACGCCTTCATGTTTGTTCTGGGCCGTCACCACTTTTACTCTTGACGCCATCATGAAAAACCTCTTGACGCCGTCAGGTACTTTTCCCAGCAAGGAAAATTAAGACTTTGCCGTTTTCTTTACTTTTATGCTCCAAAAACGTCCAAAATCCTTCCTTTTCCAGAATTCACTCCCAAAGTACCTAAAATCAACAAAGGAACGATTTAGGGCAATATTTGATCAAATAAATCCAATTCCGGGCTTAAATGACCCTCTAAAAGTGGTTCATTTTTCACCTCATCATATACCCTTACACTTGAGATTTGCTTGTCCTCAAGCAAATGCGCTTTTATTCTAGTCAAAATACAAGTTAGGGGTCATTTAACACTAATATAAAAGTAATTACAACAAATAATCGTTCCACTAAAGACCAAAGACAAGCACGGAGGTCATACACAAGCACCTCACAAATAGTGTTTAGATACTCACATCTCTCGGGTGTAATAAAGTATAAATTACAATATGGAAACGGAAGATATCTCTCACTACCTGTCATAGCAAAATAGATTACCATAGGCTTGGGAAAGGATCAAACCCCCACCACATGGCGTAAGCACCTAGGATAAACTATCAAATAGGTCTTTTAAAGGGTTGTAACGTTAGGTGTAGGGATATGAAATACACGGTTTTGTTGGATAAAGGAAGTTTTTACTGGTGGCGAGTTAACAATCTTGGTTAATTACATGTACAATATGGCGTTGCTAAGCTAAGACTAGACTCGACTTAAGCTAATAAATGAAAAATAACAAAATCATAAAATAAACATAGAATAAAAAGGGATGGTAGTCCGTATGTTTTTTCTCTTTTTTTTTCTATTTTTTTTTCTTGTTTTTTTTTTTTTTTTTTTTTTTTTTTTTTTTTTTTTGCATACACTCTTACCCTACCATCCAAAATAATACATCATAGGGAATGAACATTCCCCTTACACTTGAATTTTTACATACTTTACAATAAACTAATCTAATGACTCGAATTAAGAAAATCAAAACACTTTGAGCACTTTTAAGATTAACGTACATATGGGGGTAATAAATAATGTTCTTCCCCATTAATCCATAAAATAAGTACTTTACCCATGAGTCCCAATCGTCCCAAAACAATATGTACAAGGATATGACTCGACTTAGCAACCATGTAATCAATTAGATAGTTAACTTAGGGTTTAACAAATAACAATAATGCACTAAAAATGAGCGCATACACGGAAGGCTAAGGCGATTTGGGTGTACATTTAAGTGGGGTGTAACAAATTCTTCCTTTAAGTAAGATGCTTAAAGTTAGAAACGAAAAGATAGGCTCGGAGGGGTGTACTAGGGGTTTCGTGTACTAAATATGAGTACAACGCCAAGGGTGTGGGAAAAATTAGTTGACTTAAGTAGTCAAGCAATATGACTTAAATAGTCAAGAAATTATAATACGGGTTTAACACAAGGGTGATCCTAATGCTTCTTATCATGTACTAAATCCTACTACACGAATGTAGTCTCACTAGCGGTCTCGGGATGCATCACTAACGTAAGTTCTAGAATCTAAATGCTACCGGTACACTCATAAGCACTAATAGTAAATGCTTTTCCTATCAAATCTAAAGGCGAACCTCACATATTTGGGTGAAAATTTTTTCTGAATATACGGTTATGTGCTAGTCATACAATCTCCTATCCATGAGACGCTTGCTATAGCTAAAGTTTCACTCCTAAATGTTGTAAAAAATTTTAAATTTGGCGCTAAAATTGCACTAACAAGTATTTCCCATAGTTTTATTACACATTTACTATCAGACAAAGCAAACTCAAGCGAAAGTGTATTTGTAAGGTATCATCATTTTACCCTCCCCTTACACTTAAGATGAACATTGTCCCCAATGTTCAAGTAAAGAATGTAAAAGTGAAATAAGTAAAACGAATGAAATCAAATACTCCCCTGATTCGCTCGGTATGGATAATTAGGTGGCCAGGTTAGATTTTCCTCCAAGAAAATGAACAATCAAAGCTTCCCTTCCAGAATAATATTGTCATACATAACCTGTAAAACCTCATAAAACAGACAAAAACCCAAAGCATCAACCCGAACAAAGATAACTCACAACTACATGTAATTCCAGACTTACGAATAAAAGCAAAACAATTAAAGATATAATGCTTGTGGAATGAGTGTTTGCAGATTTCCTGGAGTTTATAAAACTAAAGAATCAACAAAAACTTTAAGGCTCCGGTATAAACAAAACTAGCAAAATTTCCAGAATTTTACACATGACGCCGTCAAGAGTAAACTCATGACGCCGTCAGAAGTGACCTGCAGAAATCTTTACGTTAAGTTTCCGGAAAATTGCTGAAAAAAACTTATGTCCTACTTCCTGGAAAATCCTGCAAAACATCATTATGACTCGATACAAGCATTTGACTCTAACAAGTACTAATACACATGTCCATTTATTATTGTTGTGGTTCATGCTCAATTTTGTTCGCATAAACAAATTTGGATCTCCCTTACACTTATCTTTTGCAAAATACCTTTATATGCAATTAAGACGAGGTTAAAAACAAAATAAAGCATTTTCACAATTTATTTTGAAACATGAGCCACAAGCAACAAAAATAAAACATGCATACGGAAACAAATAAAATCAAATAAACAAACAAACAAACAAATAAATAATTAAAGCTTGGGTTGCCGCCCAATAAGCGCTTGTTTTTGTTCGAGTCACGAGCCTGACTCTACCCTTATTTAACGGAAATAGGGGAGGTTTTCCCTACACTTAGGATTAAGTGCGGGTGGAAGTAGCGATACACACCCTTAGGGTGGAAATATGCCACGTGAGGTGAAGGGGGTGAGTGAATGGCTTCCTTCATCCTAAAACTACCCGGATAATATTGGTTGATGGGTGGGTCGGTTCCTCTTTTGTCTCCTAGATGTATATCTAAGGATGGAAAGGTGTGTAAAGATTGAGGTTCCGGTTCATCAACACTAGGAAATTCCCTAGAACTAGGAGTAAGGTTATCACTACAAGTATTCAAACCTATATCCTCTAATGGTGCCTGGTCCAAAGGTTCTACTTCTATTGGGGTTCCTATAGTCTCTTCTACTTCTTCCGGGTAAGTCACGGGCGTTGTGTATGCCTCAAATGATGATAGGACTTGTGGGGTACTTAGTGGGCTTGGGTTTTCTACTATCTCTTCCATCACATCATTTGTTTCCTCAAAGTCTGACGGATACAAACTCATCAATTCATTCAACTTATGGTTCACGGTATGGAAACTTTCCTCGAAATTCTTCCAAAGGGTCTCACTAAAAGGAATTGATCCTGATAATGATCGTCTAATTGAAATCACACATGCATAAAATTCATCAAACCCATCTAACTTTACCCCCAACTCCTCTTGGATGTCATAAAGATCACACAAAAAATCATTAGAATGATAGGAATCAAATCTATTAGTGAAATATAGTTGTTCCTTTATTGTAAGTGATCTAAATGGAATTTCATCTGCCATAGTGACAAGTGAAAATGGTTTTACAAACAACGGGCACAAAGAAAAAGATAGACTACAAGAAAGCTAAAAATAAAATAAAAATCTCACTAAAAAGGAACCTAATGAGTAGACCTAATCAAAATCAAATTCAACCTAAACAATAACTATTCCTCAGGTTGCGGCGCCAAAAACTTGATACGTGGGAATCGCACCAGGCTTTACCTCTCGAGGGATCTCGAGAAGCTTACAACCCCCACCAGGCAGTGTACCTGATCGTTGTAGTATAGTATAGTGACAAGTACCGGGGGATTGATCGTTCAGCTAGGAATAGTGTCGTTAGGATTGAAATTAATCTAACTAGGTCTAAAGGTGAAGGATGATTCTTTTTATGTTTTTATATTTTATGAAAAGCAAGTAAAAATCTCGTGTATTGGGAGAGTGGGCGGAATTAGTTGCTAATCAACTAACCCAAAAGCTACTAATTAAACTAATGTGCAAGAAAACTAAACTAAGGTTCTACAAGATAAGTGAAGCATGTCTACCTATGATATGTTACTCCTTGCTAGCTATCCAATTCTACCTATTGACTGTAAACCTTATTTTAATTGACGGGTGTATTCCTAATAACTCATGGATTGGCATACATATCTCTCCAATTCTATGAGCTCTTATCTCCTCCTATGCCATGCCCGACACAACCATAGGGATTGTAAACAGTGGCTCATGCGTTAAATACTACCTTAATAGCCTAGTATGCCTTGGCTACATGTTTCTTAAGACGTTCAAGCACATTACACGATGGACATCTGCCAGTTTTCTTAAGCCTAACATCGAATTCATTCTATCAAAACAAGAATCAATAGGAAACAAGAATTACAAACTAAACCAACAAGATCTATAGAAGTTGTCACGCCTTAATTGATGGAGATAGACACACACATCAACAAGCCCCTCATTGATGGAGATAGACACAACATCAACAAGAAATCAATGAGATCTAATTAATTATACACAAGTTTCACACAATCATAAGTAGACACAAGGTGAATTAGCAAAACATCATCAAAGAAGAGCAATCAACAGTGATAATGGAAAACATAATTAAGATAGAATCAACAAACCAATACATGATGTTTATGGAGTGATTGAAACCCTCTAAGTTGCTGGAAAAACACCTACCTAAACCCAGGAATCGACCTTAGGGTTTAGGGCTTACAAAAAGTGACGTTATGATGTTATATTTATAGGCATGTTTTCTGTCAGCAAGGCTTGACGACGTCAGCTCGTTTCTCTTGACCCCGTCAAGACCATATTTTCACCAAATTGTAGATCTCTTCGTCCTCTTCGCGTGGGCTTTTGAATCACCTAAATCCGAGTTCGTATGCAAAAGTTATGACCAAAACAATATCAGCTACTCCGCGCGCAAGTTTTGACAAGTTAACACGTGACGGCCTTGGGTGACGCCTTCATGTTTCTTCTGGGCCGTCACCACTTTTACTCTTGACGCCATCAGGTACTGTTCCCAGCAAGGAAAATTAAGACTTTGCCATTTTCTTCACTTTTATGCTCCAAAAACGTCCAAAATCCTTACTTTTCCAGAATTCACTCCCAAAGTACCTAAAATCACAAAAAGAACGATTTAGGGCAATATTTGATCAAATAAATTCAATTCCGGGCTTAAATGACCCCCTAAAAGTGGTTCATTTTTCGCCTCATCATAAGCCGTCGAGATGAGTTGTGGATTTACGAATTAAAGTGTCCTGGCTCCTCGAACGTTTACTACATGACTTCTGAATTATGTAGCCCGAACGGTAGTAAACGATATATAAACTATACATGTTTCATGAACCATTTCTTTTCAAAGACTTACACTACACTTTGTACCACATCATGGATTAAATGCAAGACATATATAGGCAATTCTTCGTTTTCTTAGACATTATTCCAAACCTAAGTTGCAACAATTATTCTAGGTTGCTCGTAAAAGTTCTCACGGCATATCCATCATTCTCATTATACATCATCCAACTCACGGTGAGTTCATAGCCCCACTTTCCATTACTTAATTGTTTTACAAACCCTTGGGGGGAATACATGCCATTTTAAACCGAACACAATGCTTTTCAATTGTATGCTTGCCTGATTGTTTTATTATCACTAAGTACTATCCTTGCTAAAACCAATATCCCTTATTATGAATCATTTAATCACTTGTAATAGTGAGCGCGAATATTGTGAATAGGCCTATTGGGATTGACGAATCCCATTTGTATTGACTAAGTTCAAACAAATGCACTAATATTTGAGATTTAGGTATGTTAGCAAAGTACCTACCGAGATAACTCCGCCGATTGATATTGGTACCCGTTAACGTTTTTGTGTCATAAGCTTAGTGTATAATACATTTTATGGGCGTATACTAACGTAGCGTACCTGTTTTGTTTTCCAACCATGAGTATGAGTCAAATTAACTCATACTACCAACATATTGTGTTCAACCATTAAACAAACTCTATGAATATCACTCAACCTTTGTGTTGACCTCTTAAGCATGTATTTCAGGTCCATGATGATCAAGGATGGCACGGAAGGGCACGGATATTCAAGAGGGCTATAAATTTTATTATCATTCAAAAACTCATTTAATGTAAATTGTAAACATGGAACCATCTGGGACCTCATTTTGTAATCTCTGATATTTATATAATTTGAATGATAAATCTTTTAAAATGACTCAATTAGAGTTCGTTTTCTATTATTGTGAATGTTGTGTCGTCGAGTAACACCCAGTTTGAATTCCGCTGTATCATTGAATTGGGGGTGTTACAGATTGGTACCAGAGCCATGGTTATAGAGAAACGGGTCTAATTGAGACCTAAACTATAACCACACGTACAAGCAAAAACATTTTATAGCCTTCCGCTCTCCGTGTCTTCCAGCCTCCAGACGATTATGGACTTATTAAGCATTTTATACTACCCAAACATGTTAGCATATGGATATATGTACCCTTAGCATAATTGAGCATTTCCCCGTAAGCATTTTATACTACATGAACATATTAGTATATTGATTTATACACACTTATCACATTTTGAGCACTTCCTATAAACATTGAATTGTTTTAACATAGTAATTCTTCTCATAGAAATCATGTGCGTACCCACTTCTCCCGATTATGTTCCCACTCTACCTAATAACTTCCAAGTCTTACCACCCTCACCTGAGTTCGGATTTGACTTCGTGAATGTCTTCGCTTCTGATGACGAAGAAGAACCTTTCAAAGATTCAACAGACGAAGAAGAGGAGGAACCAACGCCAACTAATTTTCTGTCGAATAATTAGAACAAAATTGGGTTGAGGCAGACTCCGAGGAGGATAATGAGTATAAATATGTACTAGCGCCATTACCACCACCACTATCACTTCCCTTTGATATCCCTACATGTGATGAATTGGTCACTCATTATGGATCGTATCACAACCACCATTGATCCAACAAGAAAGTCAGCATGGAAACTACAGCCTCTCAAACTTCATTGACTCGTACCTCTATGACACACTAAACCAAGAAGTTGTCGATCAATCAGAGCTGCTCGGACCTTCTAACCCGCAATAGACTAGTGCGATGATACTAGTTATCCTTTGTACTACTAAACTAAATAGACTCAGTTTGTAAACTTTGTAGAATCTATGTTATAGCTAGCAGTAGTTGTAAAACCTTGTAATTACTAAACTGAAAGTATCAGTTAGTAGATTTGGAAGAAACTTGTAATAAGTTTCAATCTTGTAATCAATCAACGTTTTATGAATAAAACTCTTGCTTTATGCTATCATGTGTTATGATTCAAATCTCCAACGTAATTATTCTATCATTTCCCATCAAAAATCATGCACTATGTTGTACTACGTGTATGTTATCCCTAGTAATGGGAGTTTTTATGACTTAAGAATATTTGTTTTTCAATAAACAACTCTTTGTGATAATTCTCATCTTTGTACTTTCTATCTCCAAACCAATTTGACTGATTAGTAGACTATTACCATTCTATAAGATTTACCCAGTTATCCTATAAACCATTCAACAAATTTTACTTCAAGCTATTTTGTTACCACTTTAGTGTTTCACATCATTTTACTCCAAGATATTCTACCACCATCTTAGAAAAATTACTTCGTTGATACCACCCTATAAATTGATATCATATCTTCTTTAACCAGCTTCATCTCAAACCACTAAAATTCATCAAACCAAAATGAAGGACACAAGCCTCGTTCGTCTTTTCACCATCATTATCTTCACAACCGTTGCAACCACAAGCTCATTAACAGATCTTGATGGACTTTTAAAGCTCAAATCATCCTTAGTTACACCACAAGCACCCTCATCAGCTTTACAAGATTGAATACCATCTAAAACTTTTAAGAAACAAAATACTACATGACTAAACCGAACATCACATTATCGGTCCTAAATTATACATAGCCTGATCACCTATGTCTAATTCAGGAAGGATCATGTTATGCTGGGAGTAGTCACCTGTATGTTTTCTTAGAAACAAACTTCTCACCTATAATCTTAAAACAAATTTCGTGTGAGTATAGGCAATTCATAAGTAACCACACCTCTTCATCAACACCACTCCAACATATAACACACATAGAACTTCGGGACGAAGTTCCCCGTAAGGGGTAGAGACTGTAACAATTCGCATTTTCAGGTTAACTTCTATTCCCGAAAATTTCACTATTCATTTTTACTATTCACTTTTTCTGAAATTTGATTTTTATTTCATATTCTCGTATGATAAATCATTTCCATGGCAAAATAAAAGTTTGACACTCATCAGATCATTTTCGCGATAGTTATTAAAGAACTACACGTTTTAGGGTAAAACATCATTCAAAAATTCTACGCACAACGAAACTCGATCGCGTTAATTTTCCCCGTATCAGAAAAATGTTTGATACACTCATGATTTATTTGAGAATTAATCATGACTGAGAAAAATGTGACCAAATAAACCTCGGCCGTGAAAAACAGGAATTTTCATTTTTAAGCGCTTTTACTCAGCCGTAACCTTAGCCTATACCTGCACCGCATTTCTAAGACAATTTGAGTTTTCACATTTTTGGAAAAAGTCAACATATTTTTCACTCCTCCTTTGACCAAAAATCATTCCTTGATTTTATAAATCATTCCTTGATTTTTAGGCTTACGGTTTTATGTCTAAAAGACATTAAATACCAACCGACACTAGACTGAGCCCAGTCTAGACATTATAAGTCTTTTTAAATCATTATTATCGTATTAGAAAAGTAACATTTTACTTTTCTCAATTTTACACAATATTCGTACGTTTTACGTATTACGCGTTTTAGACCCGTATTTCCAGTTTTAGCACCCCAATGAAACCTACCACTCATTTTATATTTTATTATGGAATATTTTGACAAGTTTAGTCATTCTTCCAAGTTTCATATTTTTACGATACCCGGTTTTACGTATTATGGCTTAATCATTTACGGTTAGCAATTTACGGAACCAAAACTAGCTCCATAAGTAGGATAATATCACAAACCAACAGAGTCATCATCCTATCCCATTGCAAACCGCCACTAGGGGGGGGGGATTCACCTTGTGTGGCTTGATCTTGACCCTTGATTCATTAGATGATTACATGTGTACAACTTAGGCTCCATGTAAAACTTGGTCACCAAGTTTAGGAGATTTCCTAGTTGTTTCCTAGCACCTCCTCAAGCTCATATAAAACCCCCTCCCCCTCCTTTCTTTGTATGCCACACAACACACACACAAACACCATCTCCTTAGCTAATTCACTCCAAGTATTATCCAAGAGATCAAGAGCATAACAACACATAAACTCTAGTTTGATTTTGATTCATCAAACTACTTCCAAACCCTAGAAACTTTGGTGATTTCTCTTGAGTTTGAATCTACTCAAGTCACCTCAACTTTCATCATCTCTCTTTCAATAATACAAGGGTAGAAAGATTGCATGAAGTGAAGTAGGGTGAAGCTAAAGTCTATCAAAGTCCTTACCTTACATGTTAACTTCCTTTCTTAATTGAAAGCCAAAAGTTGTAAGCAAAACCCTAACATAATTCTTGTTAAAAATCATATTCATGTTATTTACATATCATTCATGCTATATTTTGTCTTGTGATCATGTCCATGATGTATAAAAATGAGTAAAACAAGTTATTGTAAATGATTGTTAAGTTAAGTTATTTAAACAAGTAAACTAGTGACTTTCTTGGTAGAATCTGATCAAAATGGTAAAATTATGATATTGGACCATTACATATTGTAGTAGAGTACTTAACAAGGAAACCATAGCTATTTGAACCACCTAAAACGAGTACACTAGTCAAAAGTTATGACCATTTGAAGTTACCAAAACTTTGCGGCAAAACTGCCTAAATACTTTCTGTGACAAAACATAAAACACGCAAAAAGAGGCCCTTCTGGTCCGTTTCACGAAAAAGTTAAAACACAAAAGTTGTCCGGAATCACGTTTTCTTCAAAAACGTAGGTGCACGTCTCTAGAAAACCAATAACGAATGAGATTTTCTTCAGTTTCTTAACAGCTATTTTATATATATAAGTCACTATATAATTGTTATTGTTTAAAAAGACCAAGAGGTCTAATGACCTAGATTCAAGACCACAACCATGGCTAAAGCCAAGGTTGAGTCTCAAGACCATGGAACAATGACCAAAGGTCATGGCGAGGCCATGAGTAAATGACCATATAAACTTACTTAGGCGAAAACATGAGTTAAAGAGTTGGCGATAACTTAAACATACAATTTGGATCTACTTAATCTAAAGAACCATGAGATCTTACAAGTAATTGTCATACAAGACTTAAGAAACTTATCCTAATAACAATCTTCATGTAAAATAAACTTTCCTAAGTTTATTCAAATATTAGACATGTAACTTTTCGGATCAAAACTTATATATATATATGTATATGTATATATATATATATATATATATATATATATATATATATATATATATATATATATATATATATATATATATATGTTATTTATCAAATACTACAATAGTAGGGAGCCTCATGTGAGGAGTTCATTAAGTAAGCCGTCGAGATGAGTTGTGGATTTACAAATTAAAGTGTCCTGGCTCCTCGAACGTTTACTACATGACTTCTGAATTATGTTGGCCCGAACGGTAGTAAATGATATATAAACTATACATGTTTCATGAACCATTTCTTTTCAAAGACTTACACTACACTTTGTACCACATCATGGACTAAATGCAAGACATATATAGGCAATTCTTCGTTATTGTGTTCAACCATTAAACAAACTCTATGAATATCACTCAACCTTTGTGTTGATCTCTTAAGCATGTATTTCAGGTCCATGATGATCAAGGATGGCATGGAAGGGCACGGATATTCAAGAGGGCTATAAATTTATTATCATTCAAAAACTCATTTAATGTAAATTGTAAACATGGAACCATCTGGGACCTCATTTTGTAATCTCTGATATTTATATAATTTGAATGATAAATCTTTTAAAACGACTCAATTAGAGTTCGTTTTCTATTATTGTGACTGTTGTGCCGTCAAGTAACACCCAGTTTGAATTCCGCTGCATCATTGAATGGGGGTGTTACAAAGCAAATAGAGTCCCCAATCCTGTTGTGTCTCCCTTCATTTGCACTTCTTCTGATGAAGATTATGATGAGAATGATGCTCTATACAATCCTCCTTCAACACCTGAGAGGCCCCAATCCTCCCGTCCAAAGCGACCATCAAGACCAAGAAAGTCAAATCCACCATTGCCAAAGACAAGGGAAGTGGTGATTGGGTTGCCTTGTTCCCAACAGCATGAACTCTTCACCAACAACAAGGGCAAGGAGAAGATGGATGATGTGAAGGGCAAGGGCAACGGAAAAGTAGAATAGGAGGGTTAGGATAGATAGGCTAGTTTGCTTGAATGAAACTTTCAATCTTTCTTCTGTGTGTACTTTTGGATGATCATCAATAAAACTTGTTTCCTTTGTTTGAAATTACTTGATTGTTTTGCTTCTGATGAATTTACATTCTCCTGATGTAGATAAGCTAGCAGAAACTATCAGCAGGAACACACTTAAAATATCATTAATCATCAATCTTGTGTTATCAGCAGAAATTGGTCAAACCTTAGTAACCTTCATCCGTAGAATCCATTTATATGGAAAACATGCACAATTAGTAATTGCCACAGACTCAACTACCTCCCATTAAGTTACATTAACTCTCATTAATCCTCACTCAGGCCTATAAAGTTGTCTTCAAAGCACAAACAACCCAAAAATAAGTTACACACTAATACCAACACACCAAAGTCTTACCAAACACATCAGTCATGAAGTCAAACCCCAAAGTTATTGATATTTCCTCTGATTTTTCTGCTGATTCCACCTTTGATATTCCCCAAATATAAAGAGCATACTACTATCTTGGCGAGGGACCATCTGAGTTCTGTCCATCTCCTTCCTCATCAGAGGAACAGAGGAAGCTCCAACTACTCTTGCTGTTGTTGTCCCTGATTTTACTCCAGTCACAGCATTACTTACTAGTGACATGGGAAGGGTTTGTGTTGATATGAGGAAGATCTCAGTCCCTGAGGAGCCACAATCCTCTCAAAGGAACAAGGGTCCACTGAAGGTTGTCCTTGGACTTGCTGCTCCCAAGCTTTGGAACAAAGACATGCAATCCAGATGGGTCCACAACAAGATGTCTGACCCCAAGGACATGGGAAAAGGGAAGAGGAAGATGGAGTAGGAGTTTGGGCTGTTGAAGGTGGTAGTGTTGTGGTTTAGAAGGTTGCTGGTTGTTAGGTTGTGTCTTTTGTAATCTTGTAATGATGTTTGGTGGTTGTGATGACGTACTTCAGTATCAAATAATGAATGAACTTTTCATTTTTGTCTTTTACATCTTGTTCCACTGATATATGTTGTGTAGATCTTTGTTCATCAGTAGGACCATAACCTATAAACCAAACACTAACCAAGAACACAAGAGACAACTTATACATACTGGTTAGTAAGAAACCTGCAAAACAAAGTTAGTAAACATAATAATATACAAATTATACAAGATCAATTACAATACTTCCCAAAGGCATATGCCTCCCCTCAGGCTTATGCCTCCCCTCAAACATAGCATTCAAGGGTTAACCATCCCAATGTGGACAACTAAGTGATTAAACCCTTAATCCAACATTTGATTCTGAATCTAGAGTACCTGACCACAACAGTTAGCAGCAGCAACATATTTTGCTTTATTAGATGAGATGGCCACAATGGTTTGTTTTTTGGACTGCCAAGAAATGAGTATTCTACCAAGAAATTGACAACCTCCAGTTGTGGATTTCCTGTCCAAATTAGCTCCAGCATAGTCACTATCACTATATGCTTCCAGCACAAATGGTGAATCCTTTGGGTACCAAAGACCTAACTTGGGTTGGCCTTTGAGATACTTGAAAATCTTCTTCACAGCATTTAGGTGGGAAGTCAATGGAGTGACTTGTTGTCTTGAGCAAGCACTAATAGCAAAGGTGATGTTAGGTCTTGAAGCTGTGAGATACATGAGTGATCCAATCATGAATCTATAAAGATGTACATTGACAGCTTCATCTTGTTCATTTGGATTTTTTAGCTTGGGAGGTTCATAGGGAGTAGTTGCAGTCCTCAACAGTTCAAAGTCAAACTGTTTAAAGATATCTTTTACATATTTCTCCTGATGGATAAAGATCTCATCAGGTTGTTGTTTGACTTGTAGCCCCAAGAAAAATGTCAGTTCCCCCATTGCACTCATCTGGAATTTACCTTTCATCAATTTTCAAATTCCCTGCACCATTCTTCCTTTGTAGAGCCAAAAATGATATCATCCACATAAACTTGTACCAAAATGATATCCCTGGAGTTTTTCTTGATGAAGAGAGTCTTGTCAATTGCTTCTCTTCTATAGCCATGTTCCAAAAGGAATGTAGATAACCTAGCATACCAGGCTCTTGGTGCTTAATGAAGTCCATAGAGTTCCTTGACAACCTTGTACACCTTCTTAGGATTTTGTGGGTCTTCAAATCCTTGTGGTTGAGTGACATAGACTTCCTCTTCAATCTTGCCATAGAGGAAGGCACTTTTTACATCCATCTAATATACCACAAATCCCATGTAGGAGGCAAAGGCCAAAAATAACATAATTGCCTCAACCCTAGCAACAAGTGCAAAAACTTCAGTATAATCAATCCCTTCTTCTTGTCTGAAACCTTGAGCCACCAATCTTACTTTATTTCTGACTGCAATGCCTCTTGCATCCCTTTTGCATTTTAATATCCACTTGGTTCCAGTAGCAATTTTACCTGCAGGTAGATCAACAAGTACCCATGCATCTTGATTCTTGAATTGTTGCATCTCTTCCTGCATAGCTTGAACCCAACTAGGTTCAGCCAAAGCTTGTTTAATGCTAGTTGGTTCTACTTGTGATAAGAAGCAAGCAAACAGACAATGCTTTTGATCTGTGTGATTTTCTCTCTTCTGGTTAGACACATATGTGGAAAAAGGCACATTGCCCAAACTGTGTCTGCTTTATTACACTTTCTGGTTAGAACCATAGCATTTGGATCACCAAGTATGTTATCTTGAGGATGAATGGTGTTCATCCTCTTAGTGGGAACATTATTAACATTAACAGAGGTTTCAAGATTAGTTAGAGTTGGAGCAAAGTCTTCATCATAAGAAGCTGATTGAAAAATCCCAGCACTTTGTTCATGATTGCCAAGATCTGAGGGGGTGGTAAACCTGCCAAATGGTTCTTCTAAAATAGTGGAAGTAGAAGTGGAAACAGGGTTTTCAGAAGAAATGCCTTCAGGAGAATTGGCAGCAGCAGCATCAGCAGATTCATCAGCAGAAATAGATTTTCTACTGGCATCAATAGCAGATTGTCTCAAGATGTTGGGTTTTGACCAAGTGACACTGCTGCTATGTGATACTGTTGCTGAGTAATACTGCTGCTACAATGAAACTGCTGCTGGTATAATGACTCTGCTGCTGAAGACAATCTGCTGCTTGGTGAAACTACTGCTGAATGGATTAACATTGTATACGATAGGATAATTATGGAATAGATTTTGTGTATAGTATATCTATTTAGATTATTCTTATCTTGTAAAGAAAGGCATTGTAAACCTAATAGGACTCCTTGGTCTATAAAAGGAGGTTCCTAGGGTTAGTTTAGAGGATATATAGAATTACGTGTTATTATTCACTTCAAGGTTGTAAAACCCTAGCATTGTTGAGTGCTCGTATTAATAATATTGAAGTGTTGAAAGAGAATCATAAGTCTTCTTAAGTTAAGCTTTTATATTCCGCGTATTAGCTTAAGTATTCATTCAAGTTAACTTCTATATAAGATCGTTTAAGCTCAACTGGGATCAACAAGTGGTATCAGAGCTTGTGATCTAGAAGTTATAATCAAGAAGATTTTTGTTTCGTAAAAGTTTACTGTTCTAAGACTATTGCTAAAGATGGGTGATGAAACTCATATGGTGACTGCTTCACGGGTACCTATGCTCAATCCTTCTGAGTATGAGCTATGGAAGAGGAGGATCAGACAATACATTCGCATGATCGACTTCAACATGTGGAATGTGATTGTTAATGGTGATTCTGAACCAGAGAAGAGTGCTGATGGTAAGGAGATACCAATCAAGTCTGCTGAAGCTAATGCAACTAGGAAGCTGGAAATCAAGGCTCATAGTATTCTCTTAATGGGAATACCTAATGAATTTCAAATGGACTTTGATGATTGTGAAACAGGAAAAGCATTGATGGATGCTGTGGAATTCAGGTTTGGAGGGAATGATGCTACTAAGAAATCCAGGAAGAACATGTTGAAGCATCAGTTTGAAAACTTTACTTTTGAATCTGGAGAAAAGATAATTGGCACTTATAACAGGCTAAATCAACTAGTTACTCATCTAAAGCTTGTTGGTTATGTTGTTCCACAGGAAGATGTGAATCTCAAGTTTCTAAGAAGTCTTGCACCTGAAAGGAGTATGCATACAGTGGTGTGGAGGAATAAGCCTGACTTTGAAACAATGAAGTTGGAGAGCCTCTACAACAATTTAAGGGTGTATGAATCTGAATTGGCTACTTCTTCTACTTCATCTTCTAGTGCACAAAATCTTGCTTTTGTGTCTTCAAAATCCAAAGAGACTCAAGAATCTCACTCTACTGCTTATGGAGTCTCTACTGCTGATGGATCTGCTGCTGGTTCAAATGACAAGATTTCTACAAGTGATGTTGCTTTATGTGCATTCTTAGCTGAGCTTACTACTACTATAAGGTCACATGTCATAAATCAAGATATGGATCATATTGATCCAGATGATCTTGAAGAAATTGATCTCAAATGGCAAATGGCAATGCTGACTTTAAGAGCAAGAAAGTTCTGGAAAAAGACTGGAAGAGAAGTCAAATACAAGGCTAAGGAGAGCCCAGGGTTTGACAAGTCTAAAATTGAATGTTACAATTGCAACAGGAAGGGACATTTTGCTAGAGAGTGTAGATCTCCAAAGAAGAATGTTGATGTTCCAAAGAAGACTGAAGAATCAAAGTTTGCAATGGTAGCTTGTGATGGGCTGGGAGATTATGACTGGAGTGATATGGCAGAAGAAGAACCAAATTTCTCCTTGGTTGCTGCTGTTCAACCCAAAGTGCATAACTTTGCACTTATGGCATATGGTTCATCATCAGGATCTGACTCTGAGGTATCTAATGACTCTGAATCATCTGGTTGTTCTTTTAAATCTTGTTCTGACACTATTGAAGTACTTAAGGCTAGGAATGTGAGTTTAAATAGAGAAGTTGAACACCTAAAACTTGATAACTTAGGTTACAAAGTAGGTATTCAAAATGTTGAGAGGAGGTTAGAATATCTCAAAGAGTGTGAAAAAGAATATGTAGATCAACTTAATCTAAGAGATATAGAAATTTTTAAGAAAAACAGTGAAGTAGAGGTTCTTAAAAATAAGTTGGTAGAAGCAGAAAAAGAAAAAGAGGAAGCTCTTGCTGAAAAAGATAAACACGTAGTAAGAGTACAAAAACAACAATTTGCTTCTGATATGGTTCATAAATCTATTGAGAATAATTTGATGAGAAAAGGAAGTGAAATTGGATATAATGAAGTGGCTCCTCCAGCCAAAAGTGCTTTTGCTCCACCAGGAAAAGAACTATCCTTCATTAGTGAGCTAAATATTGAAAAACCTGTAGGTGAATGTAGTACAAGTAAAATTGAAACACCTAAGGTTGAGGATAGAAAATTTCCTGAAGCTCCAATTATTGAGGAATGGTATAGTGATAGTGATAGTGAAGAGGAACAGGTTAAACCAAAACAAAGTTTGAAAAAGGAAGAAATTCCTACTCAGGTTAAACCTAAGGTAGAACAGGTAAAGTTTGTTAAACCTGTGTTAGGAAATAACTTCTCTAGAAAACTGGTAGAGTACAATGAGGTACCTAGAGAACAGATGGAAAGGTTCAATAATAAGCCTAGGGGTAACCAAAGAAACTTCAATAACCTAGTTTCAAAAAGATTAGGTGATCAGTTTCAATTACAAAAGAAGGCTTGTTATAAGTGTGGTAGCTTTGACCACTTGATTGTTAGATGTCCTGAACACCAAAAGCCTGTTTGGAATCAATACACTAGGGTGAATCACAAATATGTAACTAAACAAACTCACCCACATCCTAATAGAAACATGGTTCCAAGAGCTGTGTTGTTGAGATCTGGTGCTACTAGATCTATTTATGCTGCTAAATCAAATGGTGTTTTCAAAACAACTAGTTCTTCTACTGGCTCTACTACTAGTAAGCATTCTGCTGCCAGTATGCACTCTGCTGCTAGCAAGCAACCTGCTGGTAGTACAAAACTTTCTACTTCTGAGCCAAAACATCTTCCAAATACAGTTGTTGGTAATCACTTTTATGCTGTTAAGGCCTCAGCTTGCTGGACTTGGAAACCAAAAACAAATGTTTCAAACTCTGTTTCCAAGAATAGTAGTGCATCAAGTGATTTGAAGAAATTTGATTATACTGATGCACATGGCAGATCCAAGTCAGTAATGGCTTGGGTCATCAAGAGAAACTGATTTCTCTATTTTTCATGTGCAGGTCAATCTACTGGATGAGCTTAAGGATATGGTTATTGTTGACAGTGGATGCTCTGGACACATGACAGGTGATGAGTCTCAACTTGAAGACTTTGAGGCTTTTGATGGTGGTTATGTTGCTTTTGGGAATGATCCAAAAGGTGGAAAGATTGTTGGAATAGGAACTCTTAAAACTGGAAATTTGGACTTTGAGAAGGTGTTCCTTGTGAAAGGACTTAGGTTTAACCTTTTTAGTGTCTCACAAATGTGTGACAAAAAGAATTTTGTTCTTTTTATAGACACTGAGTGTATGATTCTTTCTCCTGATTTTCAATTGCCAGATGACAAATCTGTGCTTCTGAAGGTCCCTAGAAAAGAAAATATATACAGTGACCATATTAAGAATATTATTCCTAAGAGGGCTTTAACTTGTCTAATTGCAAAGGCCACTGTTGATGAGTCCAAATTATGGCATAGAAGATTGGGACATCTAAACTACAAGACTATGAACAAATTGGTGAAAGGAAATCTTGTGAGAGGGATGCTTACAAAGACTTTTGAGAATTGTGAAACTTGTGTTGCATGTCAAAAGGGTAAACAACACAGAGTTTCTTTCAAGTCCAAGACTGTAAACACAAATACTGAGCCATTACACTTGCTACATATGGATTTATTTGGGCCTGTATTTGTAAAAAGTTTGAATAAGAAGTCATATTGTCTTGTTGTCACTAATGACTTTAGCAGGTTTACTTGGGTGTTCTTTCTAGCCACCAAAGATGAAACTCCAGAAATACTCAAGGCATTTATTACAAGAATTGAAAACCTGTACAATCACAAGGTGAAGATTATCAGATGTGACAATGGTACTGAGTTCAAGAATAGTGTGATGAATCAATTCTGTGTGGGGAAAGGAATTCTAAGACAGTACAGTGTAGCAAGAACTCCACAACAGAATGGTGTTGCAGAAAGAAGAAACAGGACACTTATTGAGGCTGCAAGAACAATGTTATCTGATTCAAAACTACCTATTCCTTTTTGGGCTGAAGCTGTGAACACTGCATGCTTTGTGCAAAACAGAAGTAAGGTGGTCAAGCCTCATAACAAGACACCATATGAATTATTTCATGGGAAGAAGCAACTGATTGACTTTCTCAAACCATTTGGATGTCCTGTTACAATTTTGAACACTAAGGATCAGCTAGGCAAATTTGATGAAAAAGCTGATGAAGGGAATTTGGTTGGTTATTCTGTGATTAGTAAAGCCTTCAGGGTATACAATAAGAGAACCAAACATGTAGAGGAGACTTTGCATATAAAGTTTTCTGAGAACACATCTAATTCTGCAGGGAAAGGACCAGAATGGTTATTTGATGTTGATATTCTTGCCAAAACAATGAATTATGTTCCTGTAATTGCCAGTGTTAATAAACCACAGGAAGAGTTTGTTGTGATTGAGAAATTGAAGATTGGTCCAACCTTTGTACCCTTTTAGAATGATCACAACCCTAAAGATGATGTTGTTTCTCATGATAAACCTAAGGAAACTGAAGAAGGTATTGAAATACCAATTGAAGCAGAACAAGATAGTAATGAGCCTCTCAAAGTAGTTGTTGATGTCTCTCCTACAAAGGCAGAAGACTCTGCTGCTGACTCAGAAGACTCTACTGCTAGGCCAAAAGTTACAACTACTGCTCCACCACATTCTGCTTCCAAGCCTACTAACTCTACTGTTACTTCAATGTTTCCTAATTTGGACTCTCAGGGCAGACCTATTGCTGAATCTATCTATCCTGATGATCCAAATATGCCTCCTCTTGAGAATATTTATTATGACACAGATGATGATGCACTTGATGGTCAGTTATTTGGAGCTGCTGCTGATTTTACTAATTTGGAACTCAATATTCCTGTTAGTCCTACAACTACCACAAGAGTACACAAGGATCATCCAAAAGATCAAATTCTAAGTGATCCACAATCATCTATTCAAACTAGGCAGATGACTAAAGCATTAAAAGATCTTCAACATCAAAGTTTCTTTGCCAGATCACTGCATCAAAGAAATAGTCATAAAGATCTTCAAAATTGCCTGTTTGCATGTTTTCTTTCTCAAGTTGAACCCAAAAACACTTACAAAGCCCTACAAGAAGCAAGTTGGGTGGAAGCAATGCAAGATGAGCTTCTACAATTTAAGCTGCAAGAAGTTTGGACTTTGGTTGAACTGCCAAATGGAAAAAGAGTGATTGGCACAAAATGGGTTTTCAGATGCAAAAGAGATGAGAGAGGAATTGTCATAAGGAATAAGGCAAGGTTAGTAGCACAGGGATACACACAACAAGAAGGCCTTGATTATGATGAAGTATTTGCACCAGTGGTAAGAATAGAGGCTATTAGAATATTCTTGGCTTATGCTTCATACAAAGACTTTGTAGTGTATCAAATGGATGTGAAAAGTGCTTTTCTGTATGGGACTATTACTGAGGAAGTTTATGTGTCTCAACCACCAGGCTTTGAAGACCCTGATCATCCTGACAAAGTTTACAAGGTTAATAGAGCAATGTATGGTCTACATCAAGCTCCTAGAGCTTGGTATGACACTTTGTCAACATACTTGCTAGACTCTGGGTTCAGCAGCGGCAAGATTGATAAAACTTTGTTTCTAAAAAGACAAAAGAATGATATTTTGCTGGTTCAAATCTATGTTGATGACATCATCTTTGGGTCTACTAACAAAGCTATGTGTGTTAGTTTTGAAAAGCTTATGAAGGACAAGTTTGCTATGAGTTCAATGGGAGAACTCACCTTCTTCTTAGGTCTGCAAGTTACACAGAAAGAAAATGGCATCTTTATCAGTCAGGATAAGTATGTCAATGACATTTTGAAGAAGTTTGGCTTTGAAGATGCTAAGCCTGCCAAGACTACCATGGAAAAAGATAAACCATTGCTGAAGGATGAACATGGAAAGGAAGTGGATATACACTTGTACAGGTCTATGATTGGATCATTGATGTATCTTACAGCATCAAGGCCTGATATCATGTTTGCAGTGTGTGCCTGTGCAAGATTTCAAGTATGTCCCAAGGAATCACATCTCAATGCAGTGAAAAGAATTTTTAGATATTTGAGGCATCAACCTAAATTGGGCCTTTGGTATCCTAAGGATTCACCATTTGATCTGGTATCCTACTCAGATAGTGATTATGCTGGAGCTTCTTTGGATAGAAAGTCTACAACAGGGGGTTGTCAGTTCCTTGGAAGCAGGTTGGTGTCATGGCAATGCAAGAAGCAAACAGTGGTGGCTAATTCTACAACAGAAGCTGAGTATGTGGCTGCTTCAAGTTGTTGTGGACAGGTTTTATGGATGCAGAATCAATTATTGGATTATGGGTACAATTTCATGAATACTAAAATCCATATTGATAACAACAGCACACTTTGCATAATTAAAAATCCTGTTTTTCATTCTAAAACAAAACATATTGAGATAAGACATCATTTTATCAGGGATTGCTATGAAAAGAAGTTGATTCAAATTGTTAAAATTCATACTGATAACAATGTTGCTGATCTTCTCACTAAACATTTTGATGTGGGGAGGTTTCAATTTTTAATTGCAAACATTGGTATGATCAATCTTTGAAAAACTTATCTCTTTGTTTTTGTTAAAGTTTGTACAATGCATGTGCTGCTTGTTATTCTGCTGCTTGTTAATAAGTATATATTTGAGAGAAAATGTACTATGCTGCTCTTTGAATTTTGGTCTAACTCTACTGCTAGTACATATGTTGGTTGTTTGCTTTGTGGTGTTTGGTCTAACATTTTGCAGGCATATGAATGGTGATTTGCAAGAAATTGAAACAAGAAAGTTCATCTCATTCATTCATTTAAAAAGTACAAAGATCCAACATCAAAAGACAAAATACAAAAGAAGACATCATAACCTAACACCTACATCTTCATCACTTCCTAGGACATGGAAGTCCAAGCACAACCTCTCTATCCTTTGGGAGAGGAGGGTTTTGTTTTGAAGGTCCAAGAGAGAGACCAGGTGATGGTTGTGGCCTTGCCCTTGAAGATTGTGGCCTTGGTCTTGAAGATTGTGGTCTCTCAGGAGTGGAAGGTGGATTGGTTGCTGGTTCTTCCTCATCTTCATCTGATGATGTGTAGATGAAGGGAGATTGATAATGATGCACTGGAGGAGGTGGTTGCACAGGAATCCAAGCTTGGTCTTCTGATGATTCTGATGATGCTGGAGCCTCAGGGGACATAGGTTGCTTATCTCTTGAGGTGCTTGGAGTTTGATTTAGGTTGAGAAGATCTTTAAACACAGGAAGATCATGCTTCCTCTTACGTGCTTTTTCTTTTGTTCTACAACCAAATCGTGGAGGACGAAAAGGTGGGACATAGGGTTCCATTGGGGATTCATCCTCTGATGATGAATCGGATGAGATATTGATAATTTCGGGTGTTGATTTCATTGTTTGGTGATTTGATTGTAAAGATGGATAGTATTGATTGTGAGTGTGGCGTTTTTGAAAGTGATTAGGGTTTGATTGCATAATTTGGGGAAAAGATCTCGCCGGTTTTATAGGGATTACGGAGTGATATGTGCATTAATTGTTATGTATCGTTGACCAAGGTCTATAGTCAACTCTGCTGCTGGCTCCAGTTCACTCTGCTGCTAGTTCTATCACTCTGCTGTTAGTTGTGAATGATACGGTTCTGCTGTTATGGTTGTAAGTAAGAGGGTGTTATGTGTAACTTTCATCCATCAGTTTAAAACCTAATTGATCTTCATAATTGGTTTTCATATGTTCTCAATTGAAGTTATCACAAACCCTTACACCTAATCATTCCAATAATCACAAATCCCCAATTTCTCTAAAACCTAATTTATGGAGCTTACACGTATCTGGGCTGAGCAACACAACAGTGTGGTCGTTTTAAATGAAGAGTTAGTTCCTGAAGGTTTCACAGACATGGTCAAGTTTTTGAATGCTACTTTTCTTAGGTATGCACTCACTGTGAATCCTACTATATTTGTTTCCTACATCAAACAGTTTTGGTTTACAGCTAAAATCAAAACTATGAATGGGGAAAAACATCTCAGTGCTTTTGTAGATGGGCAAAAGGTTCGTGTAACTGAATCATCTATAAGGGAATCTCTTCTCTTAGATGATGAGACAGAGACCACGTGTCTTGAAAATGATACTATTTTTGCTGGTTTAAAAGATTTGGGATATGAGGGGAAACATAACAATTTAAAATTTCAAAAAGCTCTCCTCTGTCCTCAATACAAGGTTTTGGTCCATCTATTCCTTCATTGTTTGAGTCCTAAAACATCTGGATGGCATGAGTTCAGTACTACCATTGCTTCTACAATGATATGTCTGTGCAAAGGTCAACCATTTAATTTTTCTAAAATGATATTGGCTGGGTTATTTAAAGGTGTTGAAGATGGTTCTTATTTGCTATATCCAAGATTTCTTCAGATCTTTATTGAAAAACAAATTTCTAAAACAAGAACCCATGTTGCTGAATATGATGCTCCAAAATTGGCTTCAAGAACTTTTACCTTTTTGATTAAGCATGGCAAAGGTTTTTCAGGTGCACATACAAATCTTACTTCTTTCATGGAACAAATTGTGCAAAACAACCAGGGTGAAGGATCAGGAAATCCCACTGATTCCCATCACACACCCAATGTTACTACATCTGTTACACAACCTACAAAACAATATACACGTAGGAAAACCAAAAAGAACACTAATCTACCTCAGGATAGTGTTAGTATGGCTGTACCAGATGAGGCTGTCCTAGGTAAAGGAGAGGACATGTTGGCAAGGGCTGTCACTACTGCTTCTAGCTTAGCAGCAGAGCAGGATAGTGATAACATCATTAAGACCCAAACCAAGGCAACATCTAGAGAAAAGGATTCTTATGAGTCTGATTCTCAGGATGGTAACCCTAGCCAAATGGAAAACATAGGGGGCTCAGATGATCAAACTAGGTTTGATACTGAGTTTTTGTCCCAAGATTCACCTCTCGAACCAGGTCACACAGGTCGAAGTGATGAGGACAGGCCAGTGACTCATGAATTGACGGTTCCACTTGTACATGATGACAATGTCAGTGATTCACCTCTCGGACCAGGTAATACAGGTCGAAGTGATGAGACTACAATGCAACTTATAAAAGAATTGACGGGTACTTGTACCTCTTTGGGGTTGAAATGTAAGTCTTTGGAAGAGAAGGTTCTTAATCTATCTGATGTTGTTGCTGGTCAAGACACGGTCATCATCAAAATGCGAAAACAGATTAAGAGCTTCCAGAAATCAAGATCTTCAATCTCCTTGAAAAGATTGAAGAAAGTAGGGACTCATCAAGTTGTAAGCTCTTCTGAACCATCTACTCATTTGGAAGAGGATGCTTCCAAACAGGGGAGGAATGAAACTATCATGGATTCAGGGGAGGTAAATTTTGAAAAAGTTGATGATGTTCAAGATATGGATGCTGTAATAGTTTCAGGGGAGGTTCCAGTGATTGAAGAAATGGATGTGGATAGTCCTCAGAATAATGAAGATTTTGTGGTTGCTGATAAGTCAGGGAATGAAGTTGTTATGGAAAAGGTAGTTGCTGCACAAGAAAAGGTGGTAGAAACTCTTAAAACTTTGGAGTCTGAGCAACTAGTGAAGGCAACAGGGTTGTTGGGTAATGTGTTAAAGACTTTGGAAGATTCAGTGGTAAAACATGTTGAAAATGCTGCTATTGCTGACTCTACTGCTGTTCATAATTCTGCTGCTAAGGATGTTTCTGGTTCTGCCGCTAGTGGAATAGTGAATACTGCTGAAGTACAAGACTCTGCTGCTAGGTCTATGGACAATGCTGCTGCAGAGGTAATGGTTTTGCTAAGTAAGAAGACTACTGCTGACTCCCATACATCACAATTACCAACTCAATCATTATCACAACCTATCACAACAACAAACACAACATCAGTCTCTAGAAAACCTGAAAAAGGGATTGTGATTAAAGAACCTATTGCTCAACAAAAGAAGACTGTTACTGCATCTTCTACTGATAAAGGAAAGGGCAAGCAAATTGCAACCCCAAGGATTATGTATAAAGGGATTGATTTTACTGATGTACCTTTTGATTCTTGGCCTAAGCCATTGCAAGTTGAACATGATGAAGCTGCTGCTATTAAAGCACAAGAGTTGTTTAATTTGGAAGATCAACAGCTGGCTGAAAAGGAGGCTGAAGGCTTAGGAAGGTATAATGAATGGGATGATGAAAAGATCAGAATTGCTGCTGATATTGAACTAAACAAGTTGATCAAGATTGAAGAAAATGAAGTTCCAAATTTTGATGTGCAATCTTGGTATAGTGACTTTGCTTCTAAGAAGAGAAAAGAGAATGCTGCTGCTAGAAGAAAGATTAAAATATTCAAAGGTCCAACAGTTAAACAGCAAAGGAAAGAATATGAAAGGTATCTAAAGAATATGGGTGGATGGACATTGGTGCAGTTGAAAGCTTATTCTGACAAAGAAGTTTTTGATTTGTATCAACAAACAAAGAAAAGAACAGATACTTTTTATCCTATGGGATGTGCTGAAGACTTGGAACAGATTGCTCAGATGAACAAGAAGTTGGTATCTGAAAAGGTAGCTGAAGCAGAGCATGTTCAAGAAGCTAATGTTGTTGAACAGATTGAGGGTGATGCAGCAAAGACTACTTCTTCTGTGCAGGGTGATAAAAGAAAAGGTGTTATTCATAAGTCAGTTGCAAAGAAGAAGAGAAAGATTAGAGAAGGAAGTAGTTCTATGCCTGAAGGAGATGAGTTTATACATGGTCTTGATCACATTCCTTCTGAGCATCAAAAAGAACAATTGAAGAGTTATACTGTGGTTGGCAAGATGGAAGATCCTGTAGTGGTTGATGCTAAACCATTAGGAGTCAAGTATCCTATTATCAAAGTAACTACAGGGTATGATACTAACATTGGAGCATTTCATGATGTCCAGAGATCTGATGGTAAGACTCACAGATTTCTTAGATTTCAACAGATGTTACACTACTTTGATAGAGAGGATGTTGAAGACTTGTGGAAGTTATACAAGGCAAAGTTTGGAGCTAAGAAATTTGATGGTAAAAAGTATGAGAGAGATCAAATTGATCATATCTTAACTTCTTCTGATAATGTTATGTGGAGAGCTCTTAAACTTATGTTTGAACCTTCAATGGATGATTCTGAATGGACAGAGATAGTAGAATACAAAGTAAGAAAATGGAGACTCTTTCAAGATTCTGGAGTTCATGTGCTAGAAATTGGACCTATTACTTTGTATATGCTAGCTGAAGTAGATTACCCAGTGGTAAGATACTGGAATATTGTCAATCAGATGGTTAATGGTGACAAAACACTTAAGCTGCAGAAAGATTATGATTCTGATGATCAAGCATTCAATTTGCTGTCAAAGTATAAGAAGATATTTGATCAACTGAATTTTCAAGAGTTGAAGTGTTTGGAAGCATCCTCCAAGTGATTAATTGAGCTTTGAAGAAACTTGAATATTTAGAAATAAATATTAAGTTTAGGGGAGGATTGTTGGGTTTTGACCAAGTGACACTGCTGCTATGTGATACTGCTGCTGAGTAATACTGCTGCTACAATGAAACTGCTGCTGGTATAATGACTCTGCTGCTGAAGACAATCTGCTGCTTGGTGAAACTACTGCTGAATGGATTAACATTGTATACGATAGGATAATTATGGAATAGATTTTGTGTATAGTATATCTATTTAGATTATTCTTATCTTGTAGAGAAAGGCATTGTAAACCTAATAGGACTCCTTGGTCTATAAAAGGAGGTTCCTAGGGTTAGTTTAGAGGATATATAGAATTACGTGTTATTATTCACTTCAAGGTTGTAAAACCCTAGCATTGTTGAGTGCTCGTATTAATAATATTGAAGTGTTGAAAGAGAATCATAAGTCTTCTTAAGTTAAGCTTTTATATTCCGCGTATTAGCTTAAGTATTCATTCAAGTTAACTTCTATATAAGATCGTTTAAGCTCAACTGGGATCAACACAAGAGTACCTCATTGTTTTGAGCAAATTCAAGACCAAGCCTTTTAGCTTCTTCAGCAGCTGCATGCTCTTGCTTTTTGAGTCTAGCAAGATCTTCTGCATAAGTTGAGTTTTCCACATCATCAGCAGTTTTGGCATCAGTGGCTTCTTTGTTAGTAGGACCTGCAACATGAATAGGGAGAGAAGAAACAACAATAGTGGGTTCATCACATTCTGAATCACTGTCTGAGTCATCTTCCAGGGTACCTGCAATGTTAGTAGATGACACTTGTGTACCTGAAGAGGGGTTAGTTTTAAATCTTGTGTACCCCAAGTGATTTGTCAAGTAGTCAAGGTCAAAATACCATTCATGACCTTTACCCTGAGTATTTTCATTGTCCTCTAAAAATCTCTGGTTAAGAGTCTCTTCAATCTTCTTTGCAGCCAAATTATATACTAAGTAGGCCTTGCTATGAGCTGAGTAACCAACAATGTACCCTTCAGCAGTTTTTCTTCAAATTTGCCTAAGTGATCACTTGTATTCAGAATAGTCACTTGACATCAAAAAGGTTTCAAGTATTCAATGGTAGGTTTCTTCCCAGTCAAAAGAAAATAAGATGTCTTATTATGTGGTTTAGTAATCAACACCCTATTAAGCACATAACAAGTAGTGCCAACTGCTTCAGTCCAAAACATAGTGGGAAGTTTAGAGTCAACAAGCATAGATCTTGCAGCCTCTATCAGGGTTCTATTCTTCCTCTCTGCAACTCCATTCTGTTGTGGAGTCCTAGGATTGCTATAGTCCCTTTTTATACCCTTTAACCCACAGGGTTCAATAAGATTGGCATTTTTGAACTCTGTCCCATTGTCACACGTTATGCCTTTGATCTTCTTGTTAAGTTGGTTTTCAATGAGGGCCATAAATTCTTTAAGTGTCTGAAAGGTTTGGTCTTTAGTCACCAAAAAGAATGTCCAACAAAACCTACAAAAAGCATCAGTGATCACCAAACAGAAGTACTTATGGTCAATACTCCTGATGGATGTTGGACCAAAAAGATCCATATGGAGCAGCTGCAGAGGTTCTGAGATTGTGCTCACAGCAGTAATACTTTTGTAAGAAGCTTTGTGTTGCTTTCCTTTGTTACATGCAACACAGTTGTGTTCATTAGTGAATATCTTGGAAGGAAGTCCATGAACAATTCCATCTTTAGCAAGCTTGTTGATTACTTTGAAGTTAACATGTGCCATCCTTCTGTGCCATCTTGTAGATTCATCCAAGGATGCTTTAGCCACCAAGCATGCTAGATCACCTTCTGGCTTGACATCATTCAAGTTTAATGTGTAAAGATTATGATTTCTTGGAACCCTTAGCAATACATGACTTTCATCAGGTATTTTGAAGTCAGATGAAAGAATGAGACAGTCCTCTTTAGTGAAAAGCACAGGAATTTTTTGTCACAGATTTGTGAAATTGAGAACAAATTGAAACCTTGTAGTTCCTTCCCATAATATACATTCTCAAAATCCACCTTTGGAGTTCTGATGGTTCCTTTACTAGTGATTCATCCATCTCGACTTCCAAATCCCACTATGCCTCCATTAAAAGGCACAAAATTATGTAGCTTCTCCTGATTCCCAGACATGCTTCTTGAACAACCACTATCAACAATACCTAAGTCTTTATTTAAAAGAGGATGTCCCTACAACAACAAAATATACAACAATATGAGTACCATAGATAGACTCAAGTCTTGAAAGACTTGAGCCTGCCTTGTGGATCATTATTATGAAGCCATGTAGATGAGTTAGATCCACCATTGTTCTTGGAACCCCTGTATACATATGGTCTATTAAATTTCCAAGAACAATCTGCTGAGGACTTTATAGCAGAATCCCAATTTGCCATTCCCAAAAACATTGGGTCATAACATCCAGGCCAATAAACATTTTGAAAATAAGTATGATTAAATCCAGAAAATGGTCTAGCAACATATCTATTCCTATCAGTAGGTACATATCTACTAGCAGAAACAGATCCACCAGCAGGAACAGAAGTTTCAGCAGAAACTGAGTTGGTTCTGCTACTGGTGTGAGGTGCCTGTGGAACACAAGAGGGTTTGGAATAAGCATTGGTCCACTTTGGTCTAGGTCTATTATGAACAGCAGAAACACCCATCCTCTTTTCATGAAAATTACAATCCTTAATCAAATGCAATTTACTACACAAAAAAACACTTCTTCTTTCTAGAAGATTTATAGAAACCAAAAGATGTCTTATTAAAAACAAAATTATTCAAACAACTACCAGAAATAGAATTGTTTTGTAATGACTGAAAGGAATTGTTTTCAAAAGAAGTAAATAACAAGTCTTCAGAAGAGGCTGTCTTTGAAATAATTTCATCAGCGGCAACTTCAGAGTCCACAGACTTGTAAGATGACTTGACAGATAGCTTTGTTGAGGACTTGGGTGAGTCTGACTTGGTCTTGGAATCACAGCTGGCATAACTAGAGGTCTCTGAGGTCTTGTGCCTGAAAGAACAAGAGACATATTGATTAGAATCATCACTAGAGATACTTTCAGAGTCAGGGGAGTCATTGATCCTAATGCCAGTTTGAATTTGTGATTTTGGTAAGTCCAAATTATGGGATGTGGGCTTAGGGGTTCCTATGGTAGTGGGAGAGTCAGAGTTGTTAGTTTCACAAGTAAGGTTTGGAAAATCATTACACTTTTTGCCATACAAATGGTGTGAACCATCAAAGTCAGAGGTTTTGGAGTTAGGCATGAATTCACCTCTTATTGGTCCTGGTACAGCATGCATCTCACCTTCTTTTAAGATTTTTACAGATTCAGGGGTATTCTTACTTTTCTTATCTAAATAATGGTGTGCATCTGCACCAACATATTTCTGAAAACCTAAACCTAACTCAGATGTTACAGACTGGCTACTATAGAGTAAACTAGCTAACTTATCACCTGAAATTAGCCATTCTTTTTGCCTAGTCACTTCCTTATCCAACTTATCTTGCAACACTTTTTTCTCAGATTCAATTTTAGCTTTTTCTTTTCCAGTAAACTTTAACTCATTGCTAGTCATCTCTAAGTCTCTTGTTAATACTCTTATCTTTTCCTCATAAGCTAATTGATTTTGTTGAAACAAAACTTTCTGTTTTTATAAAGTTTTAACAGCTTCTTTATAAGATTGAGCTTCAATAAATCTGGCATTATATTTTGGTTCCATATCATCATAAGCTTCTTTAAGAACATTATATTTAATATCACACACAAAAACACAATCAGATACCCGAGGAGATATTCCCATGAAGGCGAAGTCAGCATCACAACTAGCCACGCAAGAGATTTGTTGAGGAGAACTGCTTGAAGCATCTTCAGTTTCATTCTCATTCCAGTCAACGTAAGCATCTACAACAGTCACCAAAGCCTTTGATTCTCCAGCCTCCACCTCCTTCTTCTTGTAAGCTGAATATCTTGTACTATCTTCACCCTTCTTGGTCTTGCATTCTCTCGCAAAATGGCCAATCTCTCCACATGCATAACACTTCACTTTTCTTTTGTCAAAACGAGCTGCATCTCTTCCATTAACATTGAGCTTTCTTCCAGCCTTTTGCTCAAACCTTCTGACTATGAGAGACAGTATTGCCATTTGCCACTTTAAGTCCAACTCTTCCATTGCAAGTTCCTCAATCTGCTCAAAATCTTCATAAGTTAATTTTTGTTGTTGATCAACTTCAGCAACAAATGAATGAAGTACATCTTCCATCACATTACTAATCTTTGGATGACACTTTGGACTAGCATTTGTGAAAGACAGCATTGTAGTGGAAGGACTTGGACTAGGAGAATGTGGCATATAGTTTGAATTAGTGTTGATAAATGCAGAGTGTGAAGGAGATGCTGCATATGAGGAGTGTCCCTTGATGTCAAGTTCCAAGGCTCTGAGCTTGTTGTATAAGTCATCAAAAGAGAGATAATCCAAGCCTCCTTTGGTTTTCAAGGATATGCTGAACTGAGACCATGAGGGAGGTAAGGCTCTTAGAAACCTTGAATTCACCTCCTCTTTGTCAGGTCTGGCTAGAAGCTGATTCAAGTGACTTAGTATCTTCTGAAATCTATCATATTCTTTGTAGATGCCCTCCTCTTCAGTTATTCTGAATACCTGAAATTCTTGATTCAGCATAGACTTTCTCATCCTTTTAGATTCCTCATTGCCCTCGAATCTCGTTTTTATTGGCATCCAGATTTCTTTAGGATCAATCAGGTAATGAAAATCTCCCATGTGGTCATCAGGAATTTCTTGAAGCAAGATAGTTCTTGCTTTGTTCTCCCTTTGTACAACAATGATTTCTTCAGTAGATGATGGAGGAAAAGTGGTCATATTGCCCTTAGAATCTTTTCCTTGCTTTTTAGGAATGCATCTATTTACTACCACATTCCATAGGTTAAAGTCGACACTGGCAATCTAGTTCTACATCTTCATGGCCAAAATCTCATACTCATCCTTCCTGAGATAGGGAAACTTGGCGTTGCTGTTAGAGACAACAACCTGTTGAAGTTGTTGAGTGAGGGCATTGACGTTTGTGAGAGTGACATCAGAAGTATCTCCATCTACCATTCTTACTTAGTGAAAAGGTATTTGAGTGTAAGTTTGATTACAGAGATTATCTTGTGGCTCTGATACCACTTGTAGGATCTACATTTGATAGATCTTGAGCCAATTGATCGTTAGTCTACTAATGTAATCACAAGTAAAACTAAATAGACAATCTCTGTGAGCTTATATTTATTGCGGAATATAAATAAAAACTGTATGCTAAACTCTTTGATCCTCTATGGATCGATATGATTCACTAACAATTGTTTTGAAAAAACACGTACGTAATACAATGACCTTGGGTTCCTTATATACAAGTGGAAACCCTAACCTTTCTTACAAGAAACGAATAACATTAAACAAATAAAAGATATTCTACATATATTGTCCTAAAATAAACAAAAACTGTCCACGGATTAAATATATCCGCAGGATGCTAATATCAGTAGGAACCAGTCTTCAGCAGAATCAACTAAATGTATCCGCAGGAACCTGTCAGTAGAATCTATCAGCAGTATCTAAATGCTGACTTCAATAATTCCTTACAAAGATAGAGCCAAAATTATCGGTTTGGACCTTGACTTGGCAATAGAAGTCGAGAATAAAGCGAGGAATGATGGGTTCATTGATTTGATAAAGACATTTGAAGTGGATGTTTGTAAATAGACGTTCAATGAAATCGGATTGATAGTAAGCTTGATTTACAACACGACCTTCATGAATATTTCTATCTTCAATTTGACGATAGAAATAAGCAACGGAAGGAGAGGTGGTAGGTAGTCGAGAGACTTTGGGAATATAGTTTTTGGTAAGGGAGATGTCTTCGGTAATGACTTTGGGCATATTTACCTAAACATGATAACAATAAGATAAACTTAAAATAAATATAACGTAAAAAAAAATGGTGTAAATGTTTTTATGACATATGTGGAACGTAAACATACTTTGACTCTAAGACCTTAAACTTAAGAAGTAGTTTGCTATGTTCCTCACATTTATTTTTAACTCGTTCTAGATATATTTTACGATGTTCAGCAAGTTGTTATGGTATAATCCAAACGCCCCTTTAAACATCTTAATATATCATGAAATTTTGCTAGATGTACATTAGATTGTATAACTAGCTATTTCTAATGAGTTTCTTATGCAAGTGATTTGTTTCAAAAAATATGTTTTATATTTTGACTCAAAAATACCATTTTTCTAGTAAAACCAAACGCTTCCTTATCTAGAAAATTTACTACCAGTATATCTTGACAACTCTAAATTGCTAGTTTTATGCTTATATTCTTGATAATGTATTATAAAGGTTATATCGGATAATTTTCGACATTATTTGGACATGATCCAAACACCCTCTTATCAAACAACAATTGTTTTTACTTCATCAAAAAATTTGTTTTTGTGATTAATAAGTTATAAAAACATAATTTGATATGTTTTAACAAGTTTTTATAGCATTATTCAACAACGCATATAAAAAAAATTGAAAATCAATGTATGAAATTTTTCAAAAAATTTCGACAAGAGGGTTTGTGACTATTAGTTTCTAGTGTTAATTATACATTCTAATCCTAAGGGAAGCATTTAGTTATGGAAATCCTAGAGTCAATTCGAAAGAAAAAATGAAATTGAAGAAATTGAAATAAAATGCTTAATCTTGATTATGACCAAATTTGATGAAATTAGAAGAAATGTATTATGAAAAACTTACAATACTTGTTGCTAATCGTGTTATAAGTATTTGCCCCTTGCAAAACAAGATGAATTGGGTGATTTGGAAGTGGGATTTTTGATGTTTTTGGGTTTACAATTCGTGCACAGTAGGTAGAGAGGGAATGGAGAGTGAAATATGGAGTGTTTGGCAAGTGGAATAAGGAGGAAAACGGGGAGAGAGAATCAGATGGCCAGCCCCGTTAATTTCAAGGGTGTATAACCGTAGAGAGGGGGTGAATATGGTTTCTTTGGCTTTTTAGATGTTTAAAAACTTTAAGCCAAAGAGAACACCAAGTTGTTGTACAATAATCCAACAACCACTAACACAACCAAAGTATATAAAGCAAGTAAGAACACAACGATTTATACTGGTTCGGGATGGGGGGTTTATACCATCCGTACGTCCAGTTGCGAATCCGCGATTCCGATACTATTAACTAGTATAATCCTTTCGGTGGACTACAAACCGTTACAATTCACTCCACCGATATTCACCAATATCGATGCTCACAAAGAAGGAGTTACTCCCATGGTATTCCGCCCTCGGAAACCACCCTAAAGAATCTCGTGATTTGACTTACACTTGGTCACCTAGACTACAACCAAAACTTCCACCTGGAAGTATCAAACCCCAACTAGATCTCCAATGATCTAGGCTTGGTCACAAAGACAGAAGACTTCCCTTACAAAAAATAGAATGACTAAGAGATTGTTTGTTCAATCAAGCCCTAACCTAACCTAGTGACTCGATTCTAGTAGAAAGGGTATAGATAAGAAGACCCTCAACACAATCACAAGAGTGGATTAGGTTCTTGTGATTCTTCCCTTGCAAAGATGTGTTCCTTCAAAGAATGTTAGTGTGTTTAACTAAGAACACAAGAGAGATAGAGAGATTTGAGAGTGTTTAGACACAAAGAATGTAGAGAGAAAGAGTAATGGCAAGGGGTGAGGAATACAAGAGGAAAGGGAGGTATTTATAGGCCAAGACTCAAACTTGGGATTAATTTACCGAGGCCGGCGCGTCACCCACGCGTCGATGCGTGGGCAGCGCGCCAGGCGAATAATCCCAAGTGTTGGGTGTTGGATCTTATAAATACCTAACCTTGCTAAACCCCTAATTGTACTTCACACTAAACCTTAACATTAATAAATATAAGGTTTACCAACTCAAATAGCTAATTAGAAAATCATTTTGTGAAGTGTTTATTAGAAAACCAAATACCAAGGGTAGAAGAGTAGAAAGGGTAATTTGGTAGGGGTAGAAATGGTATTTTTCACATGGCATAATAGAGAAGAGAATATGCCATGGGATATTACTGCATAAGGAAGAGTGTGTGAGGTTGGGTTAGAAAGTAACCATGGTTAGGTTAGGGTAACCATGGCTGGGTTAGAGATAGAATATTCTAAAGGTATATTCCTTTGCTTGGGGGGAAAGAATGAGATGGAGGGTTGAGATGGTTTTATTCGAAATGGATGGTGGAGATCAACGGGAGCCACTTTTGAATTTCAAACTATTTGTCATGTGGGAAATATGGAGGGTTGAGATGTGTTTATTTGAAATGGATGGCTAGGATAAAAGAGAGCCTATGTTTGGATTCCAAATTTGTTCCCGTGTGATGAAATAGAGGGTTGAGGTGTGTTGTAAGGGAATGGATGGTTGAGATGTAAAGTGTGTATAGGAATATGTAAGAGTGTATGAGATTGTGTAAGAGAATATATGAGTTGAATATGGTAAGATATGGTGAGTTGGCTAGTGTGTGTAGAGAAGAGATGATTGTGAGAGTAGTGTGTGTATTTTGAAATCAAGTGTGTGTACAAAAGGTGTATAAGTGTGTGTATAAGGATTGTATGGGAAGTTGGTAGATTGGAATAATATTGTGTGGGAGTATGTGAATATTGTGTGTGAGTATGGGGAGACACAAGGTACACATTGTGTAAGAGAGTGTATGGGAATGTTGTAAGATAATGTTGTAGAGGGATATTTGGGAAGGATTGTGGGAGATTTGGTTTTGTTGTCTTTTGTGAAATGAGATTAAGAAGAAGATTAAGATATAATCTAATTGTCATTAAGAAGAAAATGTTTAGACAATTAGGATTATAAGTTGAGAAAGTCATAGGTTACTTATAAGTTCAAGTAACACAACGTCGAGAATCCATAGGTTCATATCTCGTGACTTTCCACGACTTGACTTTCTCAACTAATACCTTGTTTCAAACAAGTTAAGAGCTTTACCTTGATGTAAAGCATAACCTAAGTGGGAAAGGATGCGTTTACGCAAAGTAACCTTTGACTTAGTTTGACGAATAAGGGAGTGTACCGATTACGTAATTAGAGAAGATGTAAGCACAAGATATGAGCATATGGATGCTTTCACATGATGTTAAGTGAAGTATATAAGCTCCCTAAGTTTAGAAAAACCTTGGCTAGAGGCGATAGTTCGAAAACATGAGTTGGCGTTTTCCCGTAAATGGGTGCTTTAAAAGTTGGATCTCTGTAATCCCAAAACTCGTTTTGAGTGTTCTTAATTAAGCACATAGCATATTCATACCTGTATTGAACGATCCACATTTTTCGGGTAAGGGGAAAGCTGACTTTCAAATTTTGCACGAAGCCATACAGTAGCCTGGCGCGTCACCCGCGCGTTGACGCGTGGGCAGCGCACCAGGAGCCGATATGGGCTCCAGGGAATTTGGCTGCTGTTTGATATTTTATGTGTTTCAAATGTTTATTTGTCATCATTAAAACATTAGGAGATCTTGATAATATTTCCTCAACAATCTCCCCCTTTTTGATGATGACAAATAAAATCCGAAAGCAAATAAAATTACAAAACGTAGCGAAGACAAAGCGCGCCTTTGATGTAGCTTGCGTCTTGCGTCTTGACCTTGCCTTGTAATTTGGTGAAGCCTTTGTTTCTTTAGACTTGAATAGGTCTTCACTCCTGCTTTCTTTCGAATAGGTCTTCACTCTTGCTTTCTTTCTCCCTCTTTTGTCAAATCAAAAAGGTGGGAAAGTAGCTTGTTCCAATATCACCCGAACGTTCTCCCCCTTGAACATACCTCCCCCTAGATCGTTGCTCCCCCTTGTTTCAAGGCGGGGATCCATGGGTCAAGAGCCTCACCATTGCGGCGGCCTGGCTACATAAAAAGCACAACATGCAACAAAAAAGAAATCCTCACATGTGAAAGTTTTAAAATGGGTTAGATGACCATTTGGATACTTGCAACATGGGTTAGTCCTCGTAACAATACATTTATATATGTATACGTTTGTCCAATTTAATTAGATTTTATAAAGATTATCCCTTTATGACTTTTATAGACCGAATGATGAGCAAGAGCAATACTATATATGTATATATTTATATGAGCATTATTATAACATAACACAAGCATTTTATTTCAAATAAGAAACATGGGTCATACAACCAATTAAGCAAAAACACTTAAAAGATCCTAAAACTCCTAGGAACAACTAAAACATCTTATGAATAGATCTCAAAACTCAAGAGAGTCCATTGTGAAATATTCCTTCATTAATCATCAACTTCAATCATTCTAGATTGATCATTTGGGTACTTGCTCTTAGTGTGGTCAAAGATGTGTGACAAGAGTCTAGCATATGGAAGTGGCTCCTTATTGTAGTCCAAAGCTTCCATTCTTTTTGCTATAAAGTAAGCAAAGTTGAATGGAGCCTCGATCATAATACAATAGAGCATGTACCCAACAACGATGCGTAACTTCTCTTGAGGTTCCACCTACATAAACACATTCTTCAACAAGACCTCCGCCCAAGGCATCAATTTGAAGAGAAGTTGATATTTGTTCCATTGTTCGAATGGAGCCTTCTCACAATGGTAGTCGGGTTGTAGAATAGTATTTTGAATTATGACGGCATGAATTGGGGGCTCTAGAGCATAAGTGCTCGGATGATAGTGCCTTTTATTCATGAAGTCCTCCGTCTTGGTGGACCTTGTATAGAACAAGTTCCCTTTAGAACACACATTCAAAACCTTTCCCAACTTTCTTAAGCTCCATTCATACCCATGCCCATACATACGAAAATTGAAAGTAAGGGAAGGTTGATCTAGATAGAACCTAGCATAAAACTCTTGAAGATGCCTAGGATAAATTTCGATGGGTAGGTCACGAGCTAAGTAGAAGGCTTTAGCTTGCATGAATGGTTTTCTTATACCGGTGGCACACATGAAATTTTTGTCGCATTCATGACCTTCACAAAATTCACAGTACTCAAACGGTTCGTACACGTTAGTTTCGTTTGACTCGTCAACACGTTTCATGAAAAACTTAGTTGCCATTTTTGAAGAGAAGATAAGTGTATTTAAGGAAGATGAAGGTTATGATGAGGATATATGATACAAAATCACTCCTGTTATAGCCAATTAGTATGAATTAGGTATGGTTAAGGAAGATCTATAGTCCAAGGGATAATCATGCTTAGTACTAAGATTCCTAGTACAAGGTGAGTTGAAAGAAAGTGGTGTATGGGGAAGATAATTATTCTTGTATGACATGAGTGATTATGATTGAGTTAGTTATGAGTTTGGTTGGATTTGGATTAACAAGATGCTCATGTTAGATCCTATGGTAGTTGCATGCATTCTTTACAAAAGATATGCATGAATTTATCATAGTTGATGAGTGAAGATCAAATATCATCAAGTCCTTTGAATATGACTTAGTTGAGCGCAATTTTGAACCAACAATACTCAAAACATGAATCAAGTGCGAGTATTTGATGTACATCATTTTGAGAGCATGGTTGTTTTGTACAAAGATGACAATTGTATTATTACACAAGCCAGATCCTATAAACCATCACACATTGTATAGAGAGTCATTGTACAATGATAGATATCTCCGGTTTATAGTTTGATGTGTAGTATATCGACCTAAATAATCCTTATATGTTGTTTGCAACAACATTATAGGTTTCCAAGATCTTGAGTGAGATGCTTAGTTTATTTGGTCTATTAATTGGGTATTTTAGTTTGTTACACAATACCACACCGAATTCAAGTTTGGGAAATTCTCTTCAACTATGTTAATAATTTGTGTGGTTGCATAGTATCCTTCTTTCATTTCTATTTTACCCTAAACACATGGCATTTTACCCTAAACACATGGCATGCATGTTACACATAAATTTAGCAAGTAGATTAAGATATAAAATCTTCAACACAAGTGTGAGTTGTGATCCAATAATTTTATCTAATCTTGGTATTTTAACACAATAAACTCTCAATCTTATTACGATGTAACAAGACCTTTTGTGTCAAGTTTTCTTGCCCCATCACATAGTATAGACATGTAGAATCAAGGATATTATCAATCATTGTTTGAATAATGAATTGATACACATCTTTCCGCTTGAAGAAGATAAATTAGTGTTCCCTTCCATGCCTTCACATTAATCCAAAACATATAAGCACATAAGCTCTAAGAGCACCTAAAAGACATATAAGTGAATCCTAGACAACTTATATATATATATATATATATATATATATATATATATATATATATATATATATATATATATATATATATATATATATATATATATATATATATATATATACTAGACTTCTAAGCCCGCCCGATGGGCGGGCATGACTTGTAATTATAGTTTGGATGGTTTTAGTTAACGTACAATTATGTTTTAGGATGTTTAATTTATTTTATTTTTTAGGCTATTAGTTTATAACTGATAAATTTTGAGAGAAAGTTTAGTATTATTTTAGCTGGCGTCCTTTATTTTTTTAGACTATTGGTTTATTTGGTTATTGCAAATCAGTATCCATAAGCTCATAACGAAATAAACATCCTTGAAACTTATTCTATGAACATACACCATTACATCTTTCAACGCAATAAAATTTTCATGTTTAAGATGGCGTAAGAAGCTTAAGTTCATGTAAAGTTATAATGACATCAATACAATTATCAAAAGTACGTTGTTTTTTATTATTATTTAAAATGTAGTAATTTATGTTTAGTTGTATTTTTTTTTTGATGGTGTTAATTAGCGGTTTTTTTGTTTTTAAAAACACAGTTGTTTTGTCAAAGCCCGCCCGATGTATGATCCCGAGCATATAAGCCCGCCTCGGGAGGGCATGTCTTATAATTATCGTTGGCATATTTTATTATAGCGAAAGAAGGGTGGTAAAAAAAGTTTAAAAGTGTACATCTTCAAAGAAATGGTTGTACCCATATTGCTATCAAATTAATGAGACCATTAGAAGAAATGACAGGAATTTTTGCACTTAGATATCCCAAAGTACCTTTTTCAATTGCGTGAAGTAATGATACTTGCTTGTATTATCGTATACATTAATCTTAACTTCAGAATGACGGATGATGTTGCGATATATCACGCCCCACAATTTCAGGTCATTTTTCCAAACTTCGACATTCTACTATTCACAAATTACTATTCATCGATCACTATTCATCGTTTTACTATTCATCATTTTTGAGGTCAATTTGACATTCCGAGACACATTCAAAAATTTTACTATTCACTTGACACTATTCATTTCAGAGAGAAAACCACTATTCACGTGCATTACTCATGTCATCGTAAATTTAGTTTACGAGTATTCAAATTCGCGTAAGCGTATTGGTTCAGGAGCGAATTCATGCATTATTTATCAGGGACATTTCATACGGACTAGAAATAGTCTGCATATCATCATTAGGGCACTTGCATACTATTCCACTCGTAGGATAACTAAATTAATACTTTTGGTATAATTAACGATTTACGTATGTTTATTTTAAATAAACACTAATACGCGAACTATAAATGTGACTAACATGTCCGACACTCCCGACTATTATCCCAATATACTTTTATATTCATTTTAATAATATAAAAATTATAATATAAATTTACCCGGTATTTTGGTAATTTATTTATTTCGTATCGTACGTTTAATTTAATAACGACGATTTTCATAAAAATTAAACAATAATCACCCGAACTCTCCGTACTTGTACCCGACATATTTTTACAATTTTTACGACTTTATTATGTCCCGAATAACTTCAATAAAATTTATTTCTAACAAACCCGGTACCCGATAAAACCTAAAACTAACACTACATCATAATACCACTAACTTTTTAAATAAAACCCAAGACAACCCCCCCCCCCCCTTTCCCTCCTTTTTGCGCCGGCCAACCCCCCCCCCCCCCCCCCCCTTGGTCCTAATAAGCTAAAATCTCACCAACCAAATTTAATGCTAACCTAACATTTGTCTCTAAGTATATATTAAACCTTTTCATCCCATTTTTCACAAATAATTATACAAGTTCAAGTAAACTTTTTCTCTCATTTTCTCTCTTGTATAATCGGCCTAGGGTGATCCAAGAAGCAAGAACAACAATTTTTCCAAGATCTAGGTGTAAACTTGTTCACTTAGTCATCCTTGTTGGAGTTTTGAGATAGAAACTCAAGGATTAGTAGGTTTTTCATCATCTAAACTCCCTAAACCTTCAAGTAAGTTAACAAACTCATTTTTATAATTTTTACAAGTTATTACTATGGTTATATACTCTTCTTACAAGAACTCATGCATATAATGGTTTATACCACTCTATTTTGTACATATTTAACTTTGAGCCCTAGAAATGAACACATGAGAAACCCTTGTTAGACCTAGTGGATTGTTGATGTTTAAGGACCCATGACACCCTAAGAAGGTGTATGGTAGGATTAGACTAGCTTTGTGGTGATTGAAAGTGGTTTGATTGAAGATGGAACTAGATTAGAACCCTAGAAATGATTTTTGAAACAATAAAAATACCTACTGTCCCTATTTTTGATTCGTGGGAAAATCAGTAGATGGTGGTTAAATTTTGACCAAAGATTTAGAAAATACTTTCAAAAACGAAACTTTAGGCGAAAGAACGGATTAAAACGAGCTTATAACGAAGGAGATATGATTTTTGCAAATTTAACGACGAAAACTATTTTTATAAAAACTGCATGCTGTTTGGCAGTTTTCGACGGACAAAAAGAGGTGTTAAACGTAACCTAGAGGAGCCGAGTCATCCAAAATATATTAGTATATACAAAAACGAATCCGTGGATATAAAGAACAAGGAAAATGAGCTCAAAACGACCAAGTTATACCCGTATTGAAGTGAAGAACACCTGGTATTCTCAAACCTACACACACAAAAAGAAGATCAGTAAGTGAATTGAGGAGGAAAAAGGTTTCGTATGAATGATATTAGGGTTCGTCACTAATGAATGAATAAAATACCGTATATTTTTTGGGAGGCGTATATTAATAATATTGGATTAAGGTTGCTAAATATTTAGCAGTATATTTATTTTGTTTTCGGTTTGTGATCACAATCAATGGCTTGGCTCCATTGGTTGGGATGTTTGTATTGTAATCTAAACATGCAGGTTCGAATCTCACTATAGTCTTTTTTAAATCCGGATTTTATGACTATTAAAAACCATTGCCAAAATTAATTATAAAAATATGAAATTAATTATAAAAATTGCTTACATGGACAGATTGTGATGACATGGCTGATGACGTGGCAGAAAATGAATTACATGGCAATGACTGGGCAATGAGGTGGCAATACGCGTGTAACGCCTCCTGTTATATATATATATATATATATATATATATATATATATATATATATATATATATATATATATATATATATGTATGTGTATATGTATATATATATATATGTATGTATGTATATATATATATATATATATATATATATATATATATATATATATATATATATATATATATATATATTTAAAAAAATTGTTCTCCTACGATGCATGTCAACCACGATCATCATGACCTATCCCAAGACAATTTGAATAATTGGAAAATGTCATGCCAAGACTAAGACTAGTTAGTTTTGTGACCTAAGTATTCCTTTATACAAGTTACCAATGGCTTGTAGTAAAGGATGACCCCTTGCTACTCTCAATACCATAGGATTTCCTTTTGCCGAGACAATAACTTGTAATGACGGCGACCTTTCTTGATTTTGAACAATATGTTCATTGATCACATCAACCTCTACCAAAGGAGATGTATTAGGCTCGGGCATGCTCTCATGAAAGGTTACTTTGAGAGATTCTAAGAGCATATATTTGTACAACTTTGAGTCTAGTTTAGGTGAGACACTTGTTGGTGTTAAGTATAAGTGCTTAGTAACCAAGAACCCTAGAGTATTCTAAGAGATGTTTCTCATACTTAAATATTTCATATGGATTTTTATTTATTGTCTTTATTATGTGGACTCAATTAAAACTATACCGTGTGGTACCTAGGGCATGACACCAATATTTTTGTGAAAATGAATTGCTCGTATGGCACGATGTATTCTTCTTTAACTTACGATGTGTTCTTTCAACAATCTCAAGCAATTGAGAAGTTAACGGGCCCGATAAGTTATAAGACATTCCATGCTGTTCACAAATACTTTTAAATTGCATTTAATCAAATTCACTACCATGATTTGTTTTAATTTGAAACAATCGATCAATCAAGCAGGTTTACTAGACACATTATTAATTTGACAAATTTGCCTAAGACTTTGTCTTTTGTTTCTAGATATGATACCTAAGTATAATAATCATCATCAATCATCAATGTAGAGAAGTTTCCTTCGTAATTTTGGATTGAATATGCTTCATACAAATCTAAGTACAACAATTCTAAAATACAATTAGTGGACATTATACGCCTATCCTAAATGTTTGCATGACCTTGATTTCATAGATATGAACCACAATAATGTCCTTTTTGAATCATTTGTAAATTGCTTACTAGCTTGATGGCGAGACTTAATCTCTTATGCCAAAGTGTTGGGTTATTTACCATAATTCAAAGGACATATTGTTGTTAGACGTTATCACCGATTAACATGTGTACAAGTTGTTTTGCCTATTACCTTTAGCTAGTATGTTAACGTTCTTACTAATAGTGCAATCAACATTGGTGAACGTAATTCTAAAATCATCATTATTTAGATTACTTGTACTACAAAACTTAGAGTCTAGAATACTACAATGCTCATCATTGGTGAATTCTACAAAGTCATGAAGGGTATTGTTATGGGTGATTGCAAAAGATGTTTGAGGAAAGAATGGTTTAGCAAAAGCATTTAATGATGATCTATTTTTACTCAAACTTCTGGCGCGTTGACGTGTCAGCCAGCGCATCAGAGTCAGTAATTTTAGATTTATGACCTTCTTTTATGAACACAATGGATTTATCTTGTATTGTAAATGTATTTTTATCATTTTCAGAAAAACCAAGACCCCCTTTATCATGATAGGGTTTTTGTTCACTTAATATTTTGTTTAAATCAAAACCATTTTTCTTAAATTTAAGACATGTCATTTTATGTTCAAGTTCATTAATCTCTTTCTTGAGTTTATGTTTATCCATTGTATGTTTTTCAATACTTCTCAAGATATGTTCGTTAAGTTTAATTAATTCCTAATTTTCTTTTTGTAATTTATGAATATTATGATTTGGACGAGGAAGGATTAGATGATACCTCAAGAGCTTCAAGTGTAGTTAGGTAAATGGATCTCCATGTGAGTGATTCTCATCTTCACTATTGCTCCAAACCGCTCTGACGAATGCAATCTCTTGATCATTGCATCTTATTTGTTCATTGTGGTTATTAAGTTCCCTTGTTGTCACAATGACTTCATCATCTACTCCTTCGTCTTTATCAAGAGAAGCATCTTGATCACTAGTTTAGCTTGTAGTAACTTCATCTTCAAGATCTATTGAATCGACCTCTTCCTTGGTGATGACTCTAATATTATCTAAAAACACTTCATATGCATTAAGATCATCAATTATATTCTCTAAAGATAATTGTCTCAAACTTCTTGTTTCTTCAATCTTTGCTTCTTCAAGTTGCCAATTTTTGGAAAGAGCATGAACAAATTTTTCAATATGATTTTTGCTATAATAGCTTGGATTGTAGTGATAGCATTGAATCTCATCAAACCGCTGTCAATAGTTTCATCATTTGTGATAGAGAACTCTTTATATTGTTGAATGAGAGAGTCTATCTTTTTGACCTTGACTTGTTTAGTATCATGATGAACAAGAATGAGTAAGTCCCAAATCTCTTTTGCGGTCTTACACATGCACACCCTCTCAAGCTCCTTTCGAGGTAAGGCGTCATACATCATCATTTTGGCTTCATCATTCTTATTAGCCATCTTTCTTTCCTTATCATCCAAATCTGCATATGGTTTGTGCACCATTAACCTTGTTTTAGGGTCTTGAACCGTGAAAACAAAGTTACCATTTTGAAATATTTACCACAAATCATAATCCTTAGACTTAACATAAGTCTCAAATAGGATTTTCCAAAAACGGAATCCTTCGTATTCAAACAAAGTTGTTCTTTCCATAGAACGCCCCTTACGATAGTTCTCTTGAGCCATGGATCTATACTCTACTTTACCAAAAATCTTAGTTAGGATTTTAGATTTTGGGAAATAAGTTTTTGACTTAAAACGACTTCTCGGGAAGGCTTTAAAGCTCAAAAACTTGAGTATTCCGCTCTGATACAAATTGTAGAACCGTAGAGGGGGATGAATACGGTTTCTTCGGCTTTTTAGATGTTTAAAAACTTTAAGCCAAAGAGAACACCAAGTGGTTGTACAATAATCCAACAACCACTAACACAACCAAAGTATATAAAGCAAGTAAGAACACAACGATATATACTGGTTCGGGATGGGGGGTTTATACCATCCGTACGGCCAGTTGCGAATCCGCAACTCCGATATTATTCACTAGTATAACCATTCGGTGGACTACAAACCATTACAATTCACTCCATCGATATTCGCCAATATCGATGCTCACAAAGTAGGAGTTACTCCCACGATATTCCGCCCTCGGAAACCACCTTAAAGAATCTCGTGATTCGACTTACACTTGGTCACCTAGACCACAACCAAAACTTCCACCCGGAAGTATTAAACCCCAACTAGATCCCCAATGTTCTAGGCTTGGTCACAAAGACAAAACACTTCCCTTACAAACAATAGAATGAATAAGAGATTGTTTGTTCAATCAAGCCCTAACCTAACCTAGTGACTCAATTCTAGTAGAAAGGGTATAGATAAGAAGACCCTCGACACAATCACAAGAGTGGATTAGGTTCTTGTGATTCATCCCTTGCAAGGATGTATTCTTTCAAAGAATGTTAGTGTGTTTAACTAAGAACACAAAAGAGATAGAGAGATTTGAGAGTGTTAAGCGAGAAAGAATGTAGAGAGAAAGAGTAATGGCAAGGGGTGAGGAAGACAAGAGGCAAGGGAGGTATTTATAGGCCAAGACACAATCTTGGGATTAATTTACCGAGGCCGGCGCGTCACCCACGTGTCGACGCGTGGGCTGCGCGCCAGGCGTCTGTGAATAATCCCAAGTGTTGGGTGTTGGATCTTATAAATACCTAACCTTGCTAAACCCCCAATTGTACTTCACACTAAACCTTAACATTAATCAATCTAAGGTTTACCAACTCAAATAGCCAATTAGAAAATCATTTTGTGAAGTGTTTATTAGAAAACCAAATACCAAGGGTAGAAGAGTAGAAAGGGTAATTTGGTAGGGGTAGAAATGGTATTCCTCACATGGCATAATAGAGAAGTGAATATGCCATGGGATATACCTCCATAGGGAAGAGTGTGTGAGGTTGGATTAGAAAGTAACCATGGTTAGGTTAGGGTAACCATGGTTGGGTTAGAGATAGAATATTCCAAAGGTATATTCCTTTGCTTGGGGGGAAAGAATGAGATGGAGGGTTGAGATGGTTTTGTTTGAAATGGATGGTGGAGATCAAAGTGAGCCACTTTTGAATTTCAAACTATTTGGCATGTGGGAAATATGGAGGGTTGAGATGTGTTTATTTGAAATGGATGGCTAGGATAAAAGAGAGCCTATGTTTGGATTTCAAATTTATTCCCGTGTGATGAAATAGAGGGTTGAGATGTGTTGTAAGGGAATGGATGATTGAGATGTAAAGTGTTTATGGGAATATGTAAGAGTGTATGAGATTGTGTAAGAGAATATATGAGTTGAATATGGTAAGATATGTTATGTTGGCTAGTGTGTGTAGAGAAGAGATGATTGTGAGAGTAGTGTGTGTATTTTGAAATCAAGTGTGTATACAAAACGTGTATAAGTGTGTGTATAAGGATTGTATGGGAATTTGGTAGATTGGGAGAATATTGTGTGGGAGTATGTGAATATTGTGTGTGAGTTTGGGGAGACACAAGGTACACATTGTGTAAGAGAGTGTAAGGGAATGTTGTAAGAGAGTGTTGGAGAGGGATATTTGGGAAGGATTGTGGGAGATTTGTTTTTGTTGTCTTTTGTGAAATGATATTAAGAAGAAGAATAAGAAATAATCTAATTGTCATTAAGAAGAAAATGTTTAGACAATTAGGATTATAAATTGAGAAAATCATAGGTTACTTATAAGTTCAAGTAACACAACGTCGAGAATCCATAGGTTCATATCTCGTGACTTTCCACGACTCGACGTTCTCAACTAATACCTTGGTTCAAACAAGTTAAGAGCTTTGCCTTGATGTAAAGCATAACCCAAGTGGGAAAAGATGTATTTACGCAAAGTAACCTTTGACTTAGTTTGACCAATAAGGGAGTAAACCCCTTAAGTAACTAGAGCAGACGTAAGCACGGGATATGAGCATATGGATGCTTTCACATGATGTTACGTGAAGTTTATAAGCTCCCTAAGTTTAAAAAATCCTTGGCTAGAGGAGATAGTGAGAAAACATGAGTTGGCGTTTTCCCGTTAATGGGTGCTTTAAAAGTTGGATTTCTCTAATCCCAAAACTCGTTTCAAGTGTTCTTAATTAAGCACATAGCATATTCATACCTGTATTGAAAGATCCACATTTTTCGGGTAAGGGTAAAGCCGACTTTCAAATTTCGCCCGAAGCCATACAATGGCCTGGTGCATCACCCGCGCGTTGACACGCGGGCAGCGCGCCAAGAGCAGATATGGGCTCCGGGGAATTTGGCTACCATTTGATATTTTATGTGTTTCGTATGTTTATTTGTCATCATTAAAACATTAGGAGATCTTGATAATGTTGCCTCAACAAAGGGGGTCGACATTTATTTGGCTGCCGGCTCCTTTAAATTTAAGGAGGCCGCCCGGCCAAATTTGTGTTTTTCGTGGCATTGATACTGAAAATAAAGATAAGTATACTTATATATATATATATATATATATATATATATATATATATATATATATATATATATATATATATATATATTAGATTTATATTTAATCAAAAATACGTTGGAGAGAGTTCGCACGAAGAGAATTACTCGACATTTTTATTTGACATTTCGTCAACTAAAATTTCCTTGATAATTTTGGATAAAATTAATTAAGACGTCAAGTTATCGAGAGAGTTCTTTAAGGTATAAGAATTTATATGTATATGTATATATAAATAATATGGGCTTATAAGACGAGAATATGAGAAGGAGACGAGCGCAAGAGATGACGGGAGTTTGTTTCATCCATAGATTTTTCAACTCATATCTCTACATCAACATGAGTATCGTTTGAATGTAAGGGTTGAAGAAGGCCGAAGGGGAAAAGAAAAGTTCGTTAGACGAACAATTTCTTGTTCTAGAAAATCAACAAATGAGTTTTCTAGGTTATAAGTTCATATATATATATATATATATATATATATATATATATATATATATATATATACATATATATATAGACCAAGGATCAAATGAGAAGAAAACTTAAAATGAGAAGAATGAGAAATAATTATAACTACACATTTAAGTGCATCGACTTGAATTAGATGCATCCCTACTCTTTTAGATGCACAATATTATATTTTCTTGCAAAAAATTAGATGCATATGCATATATTAGATGCATTTCATCAAGTTAGACAAATCCTATACATTTTTCGTCCTCTGCGGGTCAAATTTATTTTTAGTACTACTTTGCATCGTTTTCACTTCAAAATCACTTTCAAAACTAATTGGGATGCATCTAAATAAATAGTGATGCATCTAAATCAAGTCGATGCATCTCAAATATATGGTTATAATTATTTCTTATTCTTCTCATTTTAAGTTTGCTTCTCACTGGATCCTTACTCTATATATATATATATATATATATATATATATATATATATATATATATATATATATATATATATATATATATATATATATATATATATATATATATATATATTGGTATATATATGTATAAGTATATGAATATGTAAAATAGCTATGAGATACTACAAAGTAAACCTTAACATATATAAACTAAATACTAAACTAAGCATGCAATCATGACAAGAAAATAAAAGGAAATGTGTACCTTTTGTCTTCAATAGGCATGAAATCAAAGTCTTCAAGAGATAGCATGATCATGTGGAAGCAAAAAGATAACCATGTTTACCAAGGTATGACGAATTCATCTTGTTGGTCCCCATTGTCTCATTTGACCAATGTTGTTTGGTCCAAATATGTTATGCATTTGACTTGGGTGTATATCTGGTGGAATCATTCCCCAAGGATTGAAGTTCCACATTTGATGATTGTTGTGAAAGTTTCATCTATTTTGGTTTACTCTATGTTGAGGAGTTTTAGACCTAGGATGAAGACTATTTGGTTTTCTAGGTGGCGGAGTTTTAGACCTTATTTTTCGTTTAAGGGGTTCGACTTCGGGTTTTAAAGATGATTTACGTAAGCTTTTAATTTCTTCATCACTTGCAATAGGTACTAATCTATCTTTCAAAAATATATACTTTGGTTTTGACTCTATAGGTTTTAGTTCACTAGTTTCACCTTCAAACTTTATATTTTTAGTTTTACTAGTTGATGCTTTGCTTGAGTTATATCCTAACCCGGTTTTATCTTTGGATATTCTTAGAGTGCTAATTATTTTTCTAAGTGATTGACTACTATTTTCAAATTTCTCAAACCTAGTAATTTCTTCCTTAAGTTGTTCATTCTCATTTTTAACAACTACACATTTTTTACATTCTATAAGACTTTCTTTTCCTTTTTATAGGTTGTGTAGTTTCATTTTTAATTTAATTTATTGTTGGTGTGTTTTCGTAGTTAATTTTTAGCTATGACTTTTTGTCCTAGTTTGCATAATCTACTATATTCGCTATCTAAATCTTTTTCATCTAACGATAAATTATCATCACTATAGTATTCGGTTTCGGAACGTACCTAATCGGAAGCCCTTGCCATGAGACACTTTTCTTCTTTTGTTGTGTCTTTTTCATCATTGTCACTATCACTCCATGCTCCTCCTACAAAGGCCTTGTGGTTTTGACTTCTTAACAATTTCGGACATTCTCCAATAAAATGATTTGGGTCTCCACACTTGAAGCACTTTCTTTCATTCTTTCTAATTTTGTCGTCTTTGTTTCTTTGGAATGTTTTTCTTTCATCAAATGGTTGTCTAACATATCTTCCTCGTCTTTTGAAGAATTTCTTGAAGTCTCTTACGGCCATGGCATACTCTTCATCGTCACTTTTGGAGGTTGAGCATTCTTCGTCACTAGAGTCCTTTTTTTTCAACGCAGTTGATTTGGTTTGCTCCCTTTTTCCTTTGACTATTTCGGAGTGTTTCTTTATTATCACTTCATACACTTTCAAGTTTCCAATTAACTCGTCAAGTTGTAGAGTTGATAGATTCTTTGATTCCTCAACAACCGTCACCTTACCACGCCACTTCGGATGGAAAGCCCTAAGAAATTTCCTTACCAAATTTTTGCTAGAGAAGTTCTCATCAAGTGCTTTTAAACTTGTGATGATTGTGTTAAATCTAGCAAAAGCGTTATCAATTGATTCCTCTTCTGGAATCATAAACTGTTAATATTGTTGTATAAGAAGATCTATTTTATTATCTTTGACCTGCCTATTACCTTGGTGAGTGATTAGTAAAGAGTTCCAAATATCTTTTGCGGTTTTACATATAAAAATTCTTTCATATTCTTTGTGTGGTAACGCATTATAAATTACCATTTTAGCTTCATTGTTTTTAGAAAGTTTCTTTTTTAAATGATCGTTTTGTTTTTCAAAAGGTACAATTTCATCCCTTTTGGTTTCAGGATTATTTTGTATAGGAGGAAAATCACCATTAGTAATAACATGCTAAAGATCTAGATCTTTTGATTTCACATAAGTTTCGAATCGATTTTCCAATACAGAAAATCATCACTTTCAAATAGTAGTGGTCTTTACATAGATTGACCTTTTAAATATTTTTCAGATTCCATAGATCGTTTCAAGTTTTAAAATACAGTTTATTTTAAAAATCTTGTTTAACGTAGCTCTGATGCCAATTGTGGAAAACTAGAAGGGGGGTTGAATAGTTTTACGTCAATTTATATTTCAAAAACTTTGTTTTCAAAAAATTCGATTCTTATTTATGTGAAATTCAACACTTGCACAATGTAAAAAATTTAATCTAACTAACTAAACAATTATAATGTAAATATGAAAGTAAAGAAAAGATAGAGATAGAAAGATCAAACCACAACACAAGGAATTATAGTGGTTCGGCTACGAAGCACCTCTTCGCCCTACTCCACCCCCTGAGTCACGTACTTGAGAGTTTTCTTCACTATATCAACAAACTCCCTTGTGGCGGAGAAACCTTACACGACTTTTGCTTACACCAATTTACGACACTAAGCTAAATGTCGAGTTCTAATAGTAGCTAGAACCAATCTCACGACTTGACACACCTTCTTCACAACTTGTACACACCACTACTACTTCACAACTTCACACTACTTCACTACTTCTTCTTCACGCCACTACTTCTACTCTACTAGATTTACAAACCTACCTAGATCTACTTATTACAATCACTACACAACTTTACAATTTATATATACAAACTACACAACTAATCTTCAATACTTCTTGGTTTGATATGAAAGGAGTATTCTTCTCTTGTACTTTGAATGATAAGAGAATCGATCACTTGAAACAAAAACTAATAAGTTTATGATCAAATGTTTTAGGAAGGTGATTTGAGAGGATTTGGACAGAAAGTTTTTGTGCAAAAGGTGAGGAAAAATTACAGATTTGAACCAGTATTTATAGACAAAAGTTTCTGACACAAGAGCGTGTGCCAGCCCCCTTAATTCATGGCCGACTCCCTTAAAATTAAGGGGGCCGCCTCTTATAATTAAGGGGGTCGCCCACCTGTAACGGCTAGAAGCTTTTGTCTTTTCTAGGGAAAGTTATTTGGTGTAGATTAACTGATTTTGGTTAAAAATTTGAATTCACATATTTATTATGAATTAAATATTTTCCTTTAATTACCAATAGTGTTTTTCTAAATATATAAAATGTTTAAACCATTTTATATAATTTGTAATTAGTAAATAAACCTTCCTTTGATCATAAAATGTATTAGGCAATTGATTATTCATACCTTAAGTGATTTAGTTGGATGTAATGATATTTTGTAACTAAATACTTGTTTACGTAATGATTTTACATTTTGTGATCGTCAAAACATAGGGATATCGAGAAATATTAATAATGTTTTTACGCATTATTTATATCAACAACTTTCGACTGATGATATTCTCGGTGAGGAGTTATCCATTTATCAAGAGAGATGCTTCGAAGAAGACTGAAGTCAACAATCATGTATTTTTGGTTGCTATGTTATAACTTTGAATGCTTCATAGTATTTCTATTTATTGCCACTCTTAGCATTGTTATATTTATCGCTTGTATAAACTAACCTTATCTCTATTAAACATGAATGTTTTTTGATGATGTTATTGGCTTATTTAGAGTTTGAATAACACCTTTCATGGTTAAATTCTTGTTTATGTTGTTCTGCAACAAATTGGATTTATTTGAATGTGCAGATTGCAGAAATGAGAAACTAGGCAAAATTTTGCGAACCCACTGCCGGCGGTCCCTTGTTGATCCGGTGGTCCTCAAGTGATAAGGGACCGTCTGAGGTTTAAAGGACCGTCCTTGTACGATCACGGATTTTTGCACTATTTTCTTCATTCCTTTAATCCTAAACCTATTGCATGATTATCACCACCTTACCATGTTTAGATAAACATTTCTAAGTGCTTAAAAACTTCTAATGCATGCTTTGCCCAAATCACTACCAAGCTTGATTATTTAAACCTTCCTCATCACCCTCAACCTCATCACAATCATCTTTCAAATCAACTTCATCACCTACAATGGCCTCATCTTCTACTTCCTTGCCAACAACAAACAAAGAACCCACAACACAACCATCAAACAAAAGGCCTAACCTCAAAATCATTCGACCTCAAACCAATTTCATTGACCTCACACTCTATGACACCACTTCATCTCCTATGTCACCACCATTATCACCACTCAAAACACCATCCACCAATGGAACATATCACTCTTCATCTAAGACATACTCTAGTTCAAAGACAACCACTTCACCTTTCTCATCATTTGTCAAAAACTTGTCACCCTTCCTCACCCAATCTAATTCGGGTGCTTACACTCCATTTGTGAGTAATCAACAATCATCTGCCACTCATTCCATCTCATCTGCAAGAAACCAACATTCTCCTCTAACAAACCCATCAACTCACACTGCCACATCACCAAATGGGCCATTGGAAAATACTTCTCAAACTCCACCATCTCCTCCAACGCTTGGTAATCATTTACCTTACTACTTTGTTAAAAACCACACTGTGGGGTGTGCTTGTTGTTACCACAATTTTCATATAATTTCTACTCTTCGAGATGAACTACACATCGTGTTTGGTCACATTAAGTATCTCATTGCTCAACAAAATGTGCAACCAACTCCCCTTGCGTCAATGCCACCATCGGCAACTCCTTCGGCTCCACTTTTATCCTCTCCATTATCCACTCCATCCTCCAACTAGATATTCTCAAAAATCTAGTCATAAATAATCAAGTGGAAATTGTGCTTTGAACCAAACATGCAATGGGAATGAACTAAAATTATCTACTTGTTGTCTTAGTTAATGATTAATGTTGTTATTACTATGATATGGTTGTCATGAAATTTCTTTATGGTAGTCATTGTATGCCTCCTTTGGATGAAATGAATGAATGATTATATTTTAGATATGATAATATGTTGTGATATTAGTCATTGTTAAACATGAAAATAGACTAATAATATCTAACCTCAAAAATGGGAAGTTACTTAAATCACAACATACCTGCCAACTTGGAAGCCTACTGCCGGCGGTCCTTTAAATGGACTGACGGTCCCCTAATTAATAAGGGACCGTCCCCCTATTTATGGGACCGTCCCCAGTAGTGCCCAGAATTAAAATTTCTATTATGTGTTCTTCTATCTGATTCCTGCACTACATAATTGATTTCACATTCATATCATCTTCTATATATGTATATGCATGCATGTGCTTTGCTCTAACTCTGTTTTGTAGCACATTACCATAGATCGATTCCCCGGTGCCCTCATTAAGGGGGAGCACTTAGCTAGGGGGAGCTTGTATTTCGTTGATCACTCCAATGATTTTCTTTCAATGGGGAGAAGTAACGGGAAACTCATTAAAAATTTATCAATGCATAATTTTACTTAAAATGAGTTTATATTTCGTAATCATCCAAAAGGGGGAGATTGTTAATAAAAATAATGTCAAAAACTTTATTCGCATTATTCGGTCTTCTCGTGTTTTGATATTCACAAAATATAAAGACATGTTACGTAAAGTTACGGTTTATAAGTTTTTAATCGAGGAAACTTGTTATTTCTACATAGTTGCTTCAACATCACATCAGGTATGAACAAACTTTATACCGTCATTAGTTAAGTGATTAAAGAATTTTATTTTCACCTAAATTTACATTTTTAAGTTTGACAAAACATTTTCACAAAAGTATTTTTGTGTTTTTAAAGAAATGTTTTATTAAGAAAATAAATTCAAATTCAAACTTTATAACAGCTAGTTCCCCCCCCCCCCCCCCCCCCCCGCAAAATTAGTTCAGCCTGAACCAGATAAGTTTTCACCACGTCAGGACAAAAAGGGAGCATTTTGTTGCGGCGGTCCCTTAGTGATATAGGACCATATGGCATTTACGGGACCGTCCCTCTCCCTCCTGTCGCCTATTAATACTGAACTGTTACACTTCACAAACAAGACTTTCACACACATAAAACTTTCTGGTCGTTGTTCCTTTTATTCTTTGATTACTATAACATGTCGGTATTTGTTTATAAGTGATTTCCTCTTCTGTCAAGTGCAAGAGAAGAACTCTCGACAACTATGAAGATTCGAGATGTTATAGGTGTCCACGCACAAACGTAACATGTGTTACGTGATAGGATTTATATCATGTCATTGTTTTCCGACAAGTGTGTGAGTCGAGGATGGGGATATTTGTATAAACTTGGATGGTGATGTAGTTCCATGTATTGTGTTTGTGTGAGCTTGGATCGGGGATTTGTTCTGAGGAGAGTGATGTCCTAAAGTGTAGGAGAGTGATGTCCTAAAGTGTATGTTTGGATTTGTTGAGTCATTATGTAAAGACTTGGATCGGGGATGATCAAGTGTGATAAGTGTGTAAAGACTTGATTCGGGGGAAGAATCAAGTGTTTCGTGTGTGTGAAGGCTTGGTTCGGGTGAAGAACCAAGTATGTCTAACAAGTGAAGACTTGGATCGGGTGAAGATTCAAGATGGACAAGAGTACTTGTTCGTGTGGCCACGTGGGCCTTGGAATAGATTGGTTCTAGCTATGATTAGAGCTCGACATTAGGCTTAGTGTCGTTAAGCCTTGTGTAAGCATGTGTACGGATTACTCCGCCAGAAGGAGTTTGTTGATATAGTGATTGATAACTCTCGAGTGTGGTACTCGGGGAGTGGAGTAGGACGAAGAGTGAGCTTCGTGCCGAACCACTATAAATCGCCGCGTCTCTTGGTTATGCTCTTTCTTTACTCTTTACTTTACTTGTTTATTTATGTTTGTTAGTAACTAAATTGATATCACATAACTAGTAGAATTCAACATGTTTGTAAATGAAAAATAACCTGGCATAAAACGGCAAAACGCTTTAGAAAATTAAAAAGAAGCGGTGAAACTATTCAACCCCCCCCCCCCTTTTCTAGTTTCTACATCCTATACTCTTACTCTTCCGTTTAATTCTATTCTTCCGTTTCCTCTCATTTTACCGTTTAGATCCCATTTAAGTCTCCTTCTCCCGCCTTTTTCTCACTCTTCCGTTTAAAATACCATTTCCCTGCTTTTTCCCGCTCTCCTAGTTAAATCCTACTCTCCCGCTTTCCTCACTCTACCATTTAATCCTATACTCCTATACCTTTCCCACTTCACCAATTTCTACCCTTCCATCCTTTCATTATCTCCCACTCCTTCATACCCTCCTATTTCATCCCTTTCCTTCTTTCTTCCTCTTCACTACTTCCTATAAAAATCCCTCTTTCTATTTCCTTCCATCATTTTACACTCTATTTTCTTCTCTCTATATTCTCTCCCTACCTCATCCTACAATGTTCTAAAAGTAGAACTTGTATTTCTCGTCATATCACAAGATTCTATTAGTTAGAACTTGTAAGAATATCTACATCGAACTTTAATCCTCATTACATTCGACTATGATATTAAATCTCGTTTTGCAAGAGTTGCAAAAATGAGATCTTCAACGCCCATCATTCTAGTCATGTTGGATCGATATACAATGACCAAAGTAAGTATGTAGCTTGTAATAGGTTTAACAATCTTGAACAAATCCAAAACTATCAATATTGTAACAATGATGTAACCTTGTTAAGTATGCGAAATCTACTAAAACAAAGCTAAGAAGAATAACCTTATATTAAACCAAACTTTGAACCTGCTTTACAACACAGATTCAATAACAAACTCTAATCGCTAAATAACTCTAATATCGTACGTATGCATATGTCTAATACCACCATAGGGATCCTTTTATAGGCATAAGGAAAACCCTAAGTCGGTTTACAATCCTTGTACGACAAGTAAACTAATACTAATCTAATTCTAGAATATTCTAATAACTTTGCATTACAATCCTTTCACGATATTTCTTAACAGTCCTTTAACTTAGAAGTACTTTGACTTTTCTTCATGCATGAGCAATACTTTGATCATGAGCAGTACTTTGACACAAGAGAAGTACTTTGATCTTCATATCCCAACAATCCTCCCCTAACTTGAATTATACTTGCTTGATTTCAAGTTCCTTTTGTTATCTTTAACTTCAACATCTTTTTCTTTAAGGAAAGACTGATTCTTTAACATCTTTCTGACTTGTGTATCATAGTACTATTTATCAGCAGCATATGATATCTTTACAGCAACAAATCTTTTCAACAACTCAGCAACATTTGGCAAATTGTACATCAAATCATAGAGTTTCATGCTATTCTCATCACTTCCATGTGTGTTAACTCCTGTGAGAGGTGAATCATTGAAAATTAATGGATTTAGATGTCTCTTTACCAAAGCCATTAACTCTGGAGTAGCCAATGTTTAGGTTTCATCATAAAAACCATGGTACATTGATAACCGTATGATTTTTAGCAAATCATCAACTATCAATGGATTTGTTTAGTCTTTACCAAGAGCCGTTTGCTTTTGGACTAGTTAGTTCTTTTAGTATAACCATGGTCAACTAATTCCCATATAAATGTGGGCTAGCCAACTCTTCACTATAACAGATATGGTGAGTTGAAAACCATACAATTTTTAGTAAATTGTCAACTAAAAACGGATTTGATTATCACATCAGAGCCGTACCCTCATGATGAGTCAAACTCTTTCTTGTCTATTAAACATGGTGAGTTGATTACCATTTGTTGTGTAGTATAAGTACTAACACCATGTGTTTCAAAACATTTTGTTGCTGTTATCTTATGCTTCAAAAGTTCTTTTTCTTTTTATTTTAATCAAAATACTTTTACTGGTTTTATGCAGCAAGCAGTACTTTGAGAAAGTACTGTTTGTCTAGCAGTACTTTGAGAAAAATACTTATTATTTAAAAATTTTATACGATAACAATCATACCAGTATTTATGCAATATCATCATCTGAAGTAGTCCACTTAATGAATAGTTCAATCACCATCAATGCTACTTCACTTACATCTTCAACCTCCATACCATGATCCAGCATTCTGATCATAATATCCCTTATCAGAGGGTATCTTCTTTCTGCAAGCATATGTACCATAATTCCATCTTCCAATTCAAGTGAATGTACCCCTGATGACTCAAAGAATCTCCATCTTGTTATATCGCAATTCTCTTTAACATTCCCCAAAGCATCAATACTTGTTTCACTTGTCTCCTAGATGGTCATTATATCTCCTAGCAAGATTAATCCCACTCCTGTTGGTTAAGTATTCTTAAAATAGGCTTGCACTTGTAAATACAAATGATAAAGATCTTCTATGTCTATCATGTGCATTATATCCCATAGCATGTTGAATACTCTGAAACTTTCATCTTTTCTATGAAAAATGAGATAATCTCCTTCAGATGATTCTACCACAGAAAATGTAGATATTTTGGACTTTTTCTCAGCATCTTCTGTTCTCTTTGGATTCTCAAAATCCACAACTTTAAGATAATTCCTCAGCTCATCAACAGTGTCTGATCTCAGCATCTTGAGCTTCTTTGATAACTTATCATCTTGAGTTGATCTCTGTCTCTTTAATTTTCTTTTCTCAGCTTGTACTTTCATTATTTCCTCCAGCTTCTTCTCTTTTTAAAAATCCATAGGCACAAAACTATCAAGCTCTCTTTTAATGGACTCTTGAACAGCATCATATAATTCTTTCACCTTTGGATATCTGAGTCTTTGTAAACCTTTATATCCTCTGCCCTTAAAAAAACTTCTCATAGAATTTCTTTCTTGAGCAATGGATAGTGGTCTTCCTGTTTGAACAACTAGCTTCCTTGATTCCTTTAAGAATTCAACATCCAAATCAGCTTGATACTTTCTAGCAGCTTCTTCATTCTTAGCTACCTCAAAGGCTCTTAATTGTGCTAGAGTGAACTTCTTCTTCTTCTTCTTCTTTGATTCTTGCACGATCCCTTTTCCTTTGTCTTTAGGATCTACCTCTTGAGTAGTTTGAGAAGAAGACTGTAAAGCTTGAGTTTTTTCAACCCCGTGAATACTAATACCCCTTGGCCTTGTGAGGCTTAGCATGATATCTACAATTGTCTCATCATCACTCGCAGTATGTTCTGTAGGCTCTTCTTGAATAGGATTTGAAGGACCAACTTCTTCTTCAAAATTCAAAGTCCTTGGTGTGATTAGAAATTGCCTATCAGTACTTTGAGAAGCAGTACCTTGAGCATCAACACCTTGAATACCACTACTTTGAGCACCAACATTTTGATCATCAACACTTTCAATATCTTTATCTTGAGCTTCAGTACCTTCCAAATCTCCACTCTTAACTTGATCAACAGCAATGTTCTCTTCTTCAACAACTTGCTCAACTTCATCAAGTTTTCTTTCAACAGTACTTTCAAATACTTGTGTATCATCAAAATTTAGCATCTGATCTTCTTCTTCATTAAGTTTAGCATCTTCATTCAGATTCTCAGTCAAATTCCTCCCCAATGTGAATGAAGATTGCTTCCTGAGTTTCTTCTTCTTTGACATAGATGCCTGCTTTGATTTTTGACCACTCCTTCTGTGTTGCTTCACCCACATCCTGTGATGTTTAACAAGTGGCCAAGCAAAATTCCTCAACTTCTTCAACTTAGACTTCAGCTTCAAAATTATATCAGCTTGAGTATTAACCACCTACTTCAATCTTCTGAATTCTCTAGTCAATGCATAAGTATCCATCACTCCCTCATCGCCTCCAGATGTTTGAGACCCATCTGTTGAAGTATAATCATTGGGAGATGGTGGTGGATTCACATCCTGCTATATATCAGTATAAGTAGAACCTTGCAAAGAAGCAGACCTTTCCTTAGAAACAACAGGTGGAGAAGTACTTTCTCTTGAAATAGATCTTTCCTTTGAAGCATGAACTGATATTGAAGTAGTTCTTTCACTTGAAGCAATTTTCTAAGGTGATGCAACAGGTGTTGGTGGAGTATGTGCTGACTCAGAATGCTTAGAATGTTCAGATTCACTAGCTGCATCAGCTGCATCTCTAACTGCCTGTGCTACTTCCAATATATGAGCTATCAAAGTTGTATTCTTCCCAGTAAACATAACACCCTTGTTAGACGTAAAAGTGAACACCTTGGAGGTAGTACAACAGTAGGTAAAAAATGTTGAGGTTTTGGGACATCCTCAAGCTGTTTATCTAAAAGCAACTGAATAAATCTAGGATACATCAAAAATGGTGAACCATGGTTGATGTGAGTAAGCGTACCATCAAGAATCATATATGAGAAATTGAATGGTTGATTGGTAGCTAATCCTACAAATGCAGAGGCTAAGGCATGACCAAATTCATCCCAAACAGTACTTTTGGGACTTAGGCAATGAAGTAAAACATGTATAAGGTACTTCCAATGAGGACTAAACAATGCCTTTTGAAAAGAAAGTTTATTAAGAGCACCTTCATAGCCTATCTCTCTGAGTGCATCCCAAAGTACTTGTTTGTCAAAGAGAACAGTACCTTCTTTATCATTAAACAATAATGCTTCCCTTATTATGGCCTCAGTGATACAAATTTGTCTCCCAGCCACTGTAGCTTGAATAAAAACCTTTTCTTCTTCCAATCCAGATGTAGCAGTATTCCAAAACTCTTGAATCCAGGGACCAATGATATCAGGATCGACCAAAAGAGCATAGTTGATTGATTACACAGTGAGAAAATCAATGATGGCATGAAAATCAACATTCAACTGTTTCTTTTCTAAATTGGCGATCATGTTGTGTTTGCTAACTGTTGGACGATTTGCCGTTGCTTGGTTATGAAAGAATATGATAACCAGTGATGGATTTGTTGAAGTTTGAAAGAATGAATGAACAGTAATAAGGGCGAGAGTAAATTGAAGTTGGAAGAGATAAGTGCATAAAGAGATAATATTCAAAAAAAATAACGGCATATTAAATGTTTGTACCATTATTCTTGGCATGTATCACCTCTGTATCTTGTGCAAATTAGTTACCCCGCCTTTTTGACTGTTGGAACAGTACCCTGAGACATTAGTACTTTCCATTAAACGGCAAGCGGTACTTTCAAGCTAATTTAAAGCAGTACTTTGCTCAAAAGTACTTTCCATCCTCTTTGCAGCAGAAAAAATAATCTTCAAAAATACAATTGTGTTGCCTCCCCTCAAACACAGAATAGGTACTAAAGCCTCCCCTCAAATGTAGCTTAATAATTAATCATCCCAATGCTTACCACCAAATAATTGAATCTAGAAACATCAAATCCCTTTGTGAGTAAGTCAGCTACATTATCATCTGTGTGAACTTTGACCACATTAATAAGTCTGTGCTCATAGCAATCTCTAATAAAATGGTGTCTTATTTGAATTTGCTTGTCTTGGAATGGTAAACAGGATTCTTCACAATACAAATGGTACTCTCATTGTCAATGTTGATAGGAGTATGCTTGAAATTGAATCCAAAATCTAAGAGTTGATTTTGCAACCAAAGTACTTCGCCACAACAACTTGCAGCTACAACATATTCTGCTTTAGTGGATGATGTTGCTGCAATTGTTTGCTTCTTACACTGCCATGAGACTAATCTTCTTCCACGATATTGGCATCCTCCAGTGGTTGATCTTCTGTCATAATTTTCTCCAGCATAATCACTATCTGAAAAAGCTTCCAAATGAAAAGGAGACTCCCTAGGATACCACAACCCTAGCTTAGGTTGATGTCTGATATACCTAAAAATTCTCTTGACTGCATTCTGATGAGAAACTTTGGGGTTGACATTATATCTTGCACATAAGCATATAAAAAAAGTAATGACAGGTCTAGATGCAGTTCAATACATTAGACAGCCAATCATGTATCTATACAGTTTAACATCCACATCTTCTCCATCTTCATCTTTTCCTAATGGTTTATTAGCATTAATGGGTGTGGAGGCAGGCTTGACAGTTGTGAAGTTAAACCTCTTAAGAATGTCAGTGACATACTTATCTTGACTTATGAAGATTACACTACTTGATTGTTTAACTTGAAGCCCCAAAAAGAAAGTCAATTCACCCATGGAACTCATTTGGAATTCATGTTGCATGAGCTGCTCAAACTCTTTCACCATGGACTGTTTTGTGGCTTCAAAAATAATTTCATCCACATACACTTGGACAAGCATAATATCCTTTTTGTCTCTTTTGATAAACAAAGTCTTATTAATGGCACCTCTCCTGTAACCATGTTGCAATAGAAAGGTGGAGAGTCTTTCATACCAAGCTCTAGGAGCTTGATGTAGACCATATAGAGCCTTAATAACCTTATAGACTTTGTTTGGATGTGAAGGATCTTCAAAACCAGGAGGTTGTTTAACATAGACTTCCTCTGTAATAGTGCCATATAGAAAAGCACTTTCGACATCCATTTGGTAGACAGGAAAGCCTATATATGATGCAAAAGCCAGAAACAACCTTATGGCTTCAATTCTTGCCACAGGAGCAAACACTTCATCATAGTACACTCCTTCTTCTTGTCTATATCCTTGTGCAACCAATCTTGCTTTGTTCTTGATGACATTCCCTCTTTCATCTCACTTAATTCTGAACACCTAATTTGTACCAATCAATCTCTTTCCATCAGGTAAATAACATAATACCCAAACATCTTGAAGATTTAATTGTAGAAGTTCTTCTTGCATGGCTTCAACCCAACTTTCTTTAGCTAATGCTTAAGATACTGTCTTAGGTTCCTCTTGAGACAGAAAGTAAGCAAATAGGCTCAATTGTTGATCCTTATGATTTACCCTATTTTGTTTATAGACAAAGCTAAGTAAAGCATTATGTTGCTAGAGTGATTCTAAACTTTTGTCCTTGTGATCACTCTTGAAGTGGAAGGTCTAATGATTTTGCTAGTAGGATGGTCTTTATGAATTCTTAATGTAGGAGTTGGTGGAACATCAAGATCATCCTCTAAATTTATGAGACCAGGATCTTCATTGGAATTTGAGAAAGTTCCTTCCTTTCGAAGCTCAACATCAATGTCTTCTAAATCAGGCATGTTTGGATCATCCAAATCATCAGTGTTGATCCAATTTGATGTTGGTAAGACATTGGAAGTACTTTCAACTGGTTCATCAATACTTTGATGAAAAGTACTGTCATAGTAATTTGAGACTTTGGCCTTCTTCTTTTCTGCCTCATAAGCTCTCCTTTGATCATCTTCATAGGTCTTAGCAATAGTTTCTTGTAAAAGAATCCTATTAAGTTCATCTTGAATAACTTGGTCTTCATCAGATACTGTGGATTTTGGTTCAACAGTACTTTGAGGTTCAACGGTACTTTTCTTCTGTACAATGGATTCTTCATCAAGAACATCATCAGATCTCATATTGACTCCATGAACAATGTACTGTATTTCTTCTTCATGATGGACAACTTGATTTTCTTCTCTAACAGGTACATAGTTCATAGAAGAAGCCAAAATATCATGATCAAACATCCAATCAGGACCTTTACCTTTTTGATTTTCTTGATCTTCAAGAAACTCAACATGAAGACATTCTGGAACCTTTTTGGTATTCCTGCTGTATACTCTGAATCCTTTACTATTGGTACAGTAACCCAATAAGTATCCTTCATCTGACTTGCCATCAAACTTTCCCAGAGTATCAACAGTATTTAGTATAGTTAGTGGACAGCCAAAAGGTTTCATAAACTTAATATTTGGTTTCTTTCCCATAAGCAACTCATAAGGTGTCTTCATCTGAGGTTTTGTCACTGATACTCTATTTAACACATAACAAGCAGCACTTACAGCTACAGCCCAAAATGGAACAGGTAATAAAGAATCTGCAAGCATTGTCCTTGCTGCTTCTATCAAAGTTCTATTCTTCCTTTCTACAACTCCATTCCACTGTGGAGTTCTAGCAATGCTGAACTCCCTCTTTATTCCTTTCTTGGCACAAAATTCATCCATAAGCTGATTCTTGAATTCAGTCCCATTATCACATCTAATAGATCTAACTTTGAGTGTCAACTGATTTTCAAGGGCTATTATAAGATCATGAATATCATCAAAGGTTTCATCTTTAAATCCCAAGAAAAAGACCCAACTAAATCTGCTACAATCATCTATTATAACCAAACAATACTTATTCTTGTTTAAACTTGAAACATAAAAAGGTCCAAACAGATCCATATGCAACAATTCCAAAGGCTCTCTAATAGTTCTTTCTTCAATCTTTTTGCATGAATCCTTGTGTTGTTTACCCTTCTTGCAAGCCAGACATGAGTGATCATTCTTGTATGTTTTTGAAGGTAAACCTCTAACTAAATTGCCTTTGACTAATTTGTTGATGTTCTTGAAATTTACATGCCCTAATCTTTTGTGCCATAGATTTTCATTGTTGCCCTTGCTACCAAACATGTTGCTCTTTCAGTAGGATTGATATTCTTCAAATCTAAGCTGTACACATCATTGGTTCTTGGTACTCTTAGCATTACCAAGTTTTCATCATCTAACTTAAAGTCAGGGGAGAGAATAAAACATTCTGTGTCAAGGAATAACACAAGGTATTTCTTATCACAGATCTGAGATACTGACAAAAGATTGAATTTAAGCTCCTTCACATATCTAACATTCTCAATATCAATGGATCCAGTCATGATGGTTCCTTTGCCAGTGATTCTCCCTCCATCAGGATCATTCCCAAATGCATCCCTTCCTCCAAAATAAGCCCTAAAATCTGACAAAAGCTCCTTGTATCCTATCATGCTTCTAGAGCAACCACTATCAATGATAATATGATCCTTAAGCTCCTCTTCTGGATTGCCCTGCATAAAGATGAAAAGGGTTAGTTTCTTTTAGGAACCCAAGCCATTACTAACTTGTGTTCCCCTTGTGGAGTGACATACTCAAATTCTTTGAGTATGTAGTCTCCACTGTTTTTGAAAGCACTATCAAGTATTATTGTTTTTTATTCCAAAACTTGTGTTGAATTCTCAACAACACTCCCTATTTCACCTTGATTTATTGAAAGTATTGTTTCTCCCTCAGCAGTACTTTCTTTCTTAACCTATTTAGTTTTAACAGTTGGTGGTGGGTTCTTTGATCTAGGTGCTCTTCATAAGGTGTAAGGCCTTCTAGATTTATAGGAATTGAATCTCCTTGATTGGGTGAATCCTTAACAATAATTTGAGAAGGTACTGGTGGTTTGGAAAAAGGTCTTCTCTAGTGAGGGTACTTATAGTCTTTTGAGAAGATACTATGGTTAACCCTATGTGAATGATTCCAAACTGGTTTATTCTCCCTTTGCTTATTATTTACAGATGTGGTCTTTGGGAATTTGCTTAAGTATTCTGAGTGATAATCACAGTTCTTAATCAAATGGTGAGGACTATAGCATACATAACATAACTTTTGACTCATATTCCCAAATCCTCTTCCAAAACGTTTTCTAAACTTAGCAGTATTTTGAAAATATTTTCTTGAAGGTACTGCTGATTGATCAACAGTACTTTGAGAAGTTTTTGGAAGTACTGCTTGTTTTGAAAATACTTTATCACTCCCTGAACCCTTGTTGTCATCCCTATGTTTCTCAACAGTTTCTCTTAAGGACTCAAAACTAGATTGACTTGAATTAGGTTGACCTTTAAGCTTCTTTATAAACTCCAAATTGTCTAGTGGTTAAAAACTACCTGTGGGTGGAGGAACTTCATTGTATCCCTTGTCTTTCTTAAATTAAGGAGGTATTTCCTCATCACTAGATGTGTTCTCTTCTAAGCTAATGAATTCTTCATCACTAGTTGAGGTCTCCTCTGAAAGAATTAGTTCCTTGTTCCTAGTTTGGATTTCTTACGAACTATTATCATGATAACTGATTGAGCCCGAACCACCTAACTTATATTAACCAAAGAATGGTCAACAAAGTCAAATAGCCTAGGTCAATGCTCCGGGTAATATAAGGTATCACCGGGTCGTTAAATCCCGTTGAGGTGTGAAATGTAACTTTAGCGTATTCGTGATCGGGTAATTATTCACAGGAAAAGGTTATGATCAGAATTATTTGGAATTTATTAACAAATATAGCTTAGGAAAGCTACGTGATTGATTACGGGAATTTAGATTACGAAGATTTGAGCTAAAAAACTAAAAACGTACGTTTTAATTAAAAAACGTATACAGACGCACAAAACAAAAAGTACAACTGAAGGACGGGAAGGGTTAAAAGTGTAAAATTGATATTTTTACAATCCTATTAATTAAAGAAAATTTTAAGAAAAATAAAAATTATTTTTACACTATTTAATTATTTATTATTAATTAATTACTAATTATCTATTTAATACTAATTAAACTAATTAGAATTATTAAAAATACTAAAAAGACTTAGAAAATTAAGAAAATTTTTATAAATCTAATTAACCATTACAGGAATCCTAAAAAATTATAAAAAGTTAATTTTATGTATTTTTAAACTAATTAGCTAATTATTAATCTAATTACTTATTAATTACTAATTAAACTAATTATATTATAAAAAATAGAAAATGAACAGTAGAAATTCTAGAAAAATTTATAAAAATGTTTTAACTAAAATAAAAGCTATAAAAATTATAAAAACTAGGTTATACTATATAAAATCTAATTATGCTATTTAATTGATTAATATTAATTAAAACTAAATTAAACTAAGATTAATTAGAAAAACCACTAAAAGACAAAATTAAAATCTGGAAAAATTTATAAAATTATTTTAACCTAAAATATAATTTCTAAAAATATAAAAGTTATATATTACTTAGAAATAAATTAAAAAGAAAAATAAATTGATAAATCCTATTAAATAGAAGCTATCACTATTTTTAAAGTTGGTTTTTTTGGATTTTTTCTTTTTCTAAACTAATAATAAACTAAAAAAAACTATTTTTAACAAAAACACTTTTGATTTAACCCAAACAATAAGCACTTGAAGTGCTTATTATACCCACAGTTGACTTTTGTTGACTGTGGAGTATTTTAAGCTCAAATGGGGGAATGTGGGGTCCACACTGATCAAGTTTGGTTTCTCTGAGTCTTAGGAACAAGAATAAGCAAATAACAACCAACAAATGAGGCCTGAATAAGCCAAAAAGCTTCAATAAGCACTTAGCTTATTTCCACTGATGCAGTTTAAGGGACAAGGTTAAGGGTCCAAATTAAGTGGGGTCCACTATCCTAGGGGTCAAACAAAAGGTTCACAATTACTCCCTGGTAGGAGGGGGGTTGAGGGGAACCAAACACAATGGATGAGGGTCACTAAGGAGCCCACAAACCACCACAAAAGGTGGTGGTGTGAGGGTGGTCAGCTGAGAGCAGGGCAAACCTTTGCCCTGCAGCCTACTTTGTGGCTTTGTGGGACCCAGTAAACAAAATCCTAAAAATTTGAGAAAATTTACAAAAATCAACAAAGTGGTGAATATTAAGCTTGCCAAATCTTAGACTCTAGAACCTTAAACCCAACAAGTTACAACCCATCAAAGATTGCTCAAAATCCACTGAGACAGATTTGACTTTACAAGATTTTGGTGTACTTTGACTTTGGTGAGTTTCTAACTTAATCCACTTACTAATTAAGATGTAATAAGGTGAAATGAGACTAAATTAAGTGGTATAAACAACTTATGTAACTACTGTGAGGATTTGAACTCCTCAATTCACCACAGTGAACTTAGAATTGAGACATAAGATTCATTTTGACTTTCTGCATTATTACCTACTAATTTTAACGTTTGGCTATGCTGCATTATCCTAAACTAACATGTTACAAACAAAGATAACACCCAATATGACCCTTAACTGCCTGAAATCTACTAAACCAAACACCCCTTTTTAAAACTGTTATGAATGATTTTCAAAGGAGTTGACAATTTTAAACCATGAAACTGATTCCAGGAGTTAAATTATGATAACTAAGAACTTATTTAATCATACAAACATCAATATCAACTACAAATCCCTAAGAACTATTAAAATACTACCTAGGCAGTTTAAATGAAGATATAAGAGCACAGAAGAGATTAGTGAACTAGCAAACCATTTCAAGCAACAAATTGACTAAGGTACATTAGCTAAGCATAAAAAACACAAAAACAAGCAAAGATAAGTTGTTGTACAGTGAATTTCAAATATGGAAAAATGGCTCACAATTTGCTCCAAGCATAAATCTGAGATACTAAGACCATTTCCAAACAACCTAATACTTCCCACAAAGTCCTATTACCACTGCCATCCAACATTTACAGTGCTCCTTGCATTGTTGATTTCCTTCTTTTGATTTTATTATTATTTTTGATGTTTTCTTAATTTATTTTTGATGAAACTGAGAATACAAAATAAAACTTTGAAATTTTGAAACAACTCTTATATTAACACTGAAAGAAGTACATTACAACTCAAGAGTTTGATAAAGGGTACAATGAAAGAAATACATTAAAAATAAAAATAAAACTTCGAACACTGCTTCACTCCTTCTCTTCCCTTTTTATGCTCCAAATTAGGGTTTGCTTTGGTTCTTGTCTTTTTCCCATCTTGATTTTCCACCATTGGATGAGATACAACAATCCCATCCGTTCAAATAGTTTTGGCGCCAATTTGATTTTGGCGTTTTTCTTGACTGATTGAAGCCAGGGAGGTGAGTTTGTTTGTTTGTGTTTGTTTGGTGTGCAAGGGGGGGATTGGAGTGTGCAGGTGGTGAATAGGCTAGGGGTGATTTTCCAAAATGAAATTTCCAAGGATTATTTTTGACAAAAATGAAACTTTAGGGACCAAATATGTAATTTCTTAAAAATTTCATTCCAAGGACCAAAGTTGACACTTGTGACTTTCTAGGGACCAAAAGTGATTTTTCTATCAAAAATATTCCATCAGGGACCTTTTCTGCCAAATACTGAAACTCTAGGGACCATTTATGTCAATTTTGGATTTTGAGGGGTAAAAGTGTAATTTTCTCAAATTTTTTCACCCAAGGACTTATTTTGATAATTTTTGACTTTTCTTTGCCTTGGGTTGACTTTTCTTTTATTTTAAACTTCCAGGGACTAGTTTTGCCAAATTTTGAAACTTGAGGGACTGAAACTGTAACACCCCCGAAATACCTGAATGGCAGCGGAATGGAATACCTGAGGGTGTAACGGATCATAGCACACAACCAGGATATATTGAACGACCTAAAGTGTCGTTTAGAAAATACATCGTTTGATTCATTCAAAATATTCAGAGTTATAAAGACATAGGTCCCAAAAGTTAGAAAAGGTTTACGGAAACAAGTTTAGTACAATCAAACGATAGTTCAAAGTGCATGAAACCCAAAAGTGACGCGTCAGCCTTGATACACAAAGTGACTCCATGCAATGCCATGAGAAATGCCTTAGTTACCTGAGAAATACATTGCGAAAAACGGTCAACATAAAGTTGGTGAATAATCATAGGTTTATAAATAAAATCTAGTGTACAAATGCCATAAGTAATGCCATGAAATAGGATGTCCGGAAAGTATATACATTGGCTCTTAAGCTCATGACCCCGAAGCTAGACGATACTTGGCCCCAATGAGTGTTTACCAGACACTCTAATAATAAAGACATGAAATGCATTCGTTCCATTTGGAGCAACCCAAACACGAATGGAGGCGTCACCCTCGATAGATCTATCCACTCACTCTCGCTTAGTACTAGAAATTAACGGTCCATGATAATAAAAGGGGACTTGTCAAGACGTGGTAAATAGGCAACTTAAGCAATGTATGAATTTTATACTTAGGCATGTACACAAAAATAAGTAATGCAATGTATTCTCCCCCGTGGGATTTGAAATCAAAATATAGAATTAAAACGGGGCTATGAAAACTCACCTCGAAGTAATGGTACAAAGATGGTGCAATGAGGTGAAAGTAGTCGGGACAATGAGGCGCGAGTACTAGCCGCAACCTAAATGAATAACCATGATCTAACTTAGATCAAGCCGTAATGAAATGAATGCACATGCACATGATACTCATACCACTCGTAATTTAGAAACACTAGTTATCGTCATAGAAAAATAGTTTCCATACTTAGGAAAATATATTCCATATATAGGAGTATATAACTTGTACGAAAAAGTTAACGTTATAATCCTTGTATCAAAACCTTGAAATACGTCGTTACGTCGTATAAGTATTCTCTCGGGTCATACGTATTCATTTGATAAGAAATCGTCCTTAGTAATGTTTTCTAGAAAATTTACCGTTTAGTACGTACGTTATTATTTTTATTTGTGACCAAAAAATATATATATATAGTTTGACGATGTTAGAATGGGTATAACTTTGTCGTTTCAAGCTCGTTTTCCTTGTTCTTTATGTCCACGGATTCGTCTTTGTGTATACTAGTATATTTTAGACAACTCGGCTCCTTAAAGTTATGTTTACTACTTCAAAATACCCGTCGTATTCTGCCAAACAGCAAGCAGTTTTCTGAAAAGTAGTTTTCGTCGTTAAGTTTGCAAAAATCATAACTCCTTCGTTATAAACTCGTTTTAATTGATTCTTTCGCCTAAAGTTTCGTTTTTGAATGTATTTTCTAAATCTTTGGTCAAAACTTGGTCATCATCTACTGATTTTCCCACGAAATTAAAATAGGGACAGTAGGTATTTCAAAAGTTTCAAAAACCATTTTCAAGTCTCTAAACTAGTTCCATCCTCCATCAATCCACTTTCAAACACCACAAAGCTAGTCTAAACCTACCATACACCTTCTTAGGGTGTCATGGGTCCTAAAATATCATCAAACCACTAGGTCTAACAAGAGTTTCATATGTTTCCATTTCTAGGGCTTGAAAGTTAATATATACAAAAATGAAGTGGTACAAGTTGATGCATGTGTAAGATCTTGTAAGAAAAATATATAGACATAATAATAACTTGTAAAAATCATAAAAATGAGTTTGTAAACTTACTTGATGGTTTAGAGAGTTTAGATGATAAAAAGCTTACTAATCCTTGAGTTTTTATTTCAAAACTCTAACAAGGATGATTATACTAACTAGTTTATGATATGATCTTGTAAAATTTTTCCTCCTTGCTCCTTGTTTATCCCAAATCGAACCAAGCTCAAAGAAAATGAAGAGAAAAGTTGCTAAGTGTAAGTAAAAAGTGATTTTGTGATGAAAGAGTAAAAAAAAAGTTTAATATATACTTGAGACAATTGTTAGGTGGACAATTAATAAGTTTGGTGAGGTTATTAAAGTTGGAAGACCTTTAGGGGGGGGGGGTTGGCCGGTTTTGGGGAGGGAAAAGGGGAAGATGTTGGGTAGTTAGTTAGTAAAAATTAGTGTTAGTAATAAAGTGTAGTTAGGTTAGGTTTAGGTTTAAGGTTTAATCGAGTACCGGGTTTGTTAGAAATAAATTTTGTTGAAGTTATTCGGGTCATAATAAAGTTATAAAAGTTGTAAAAATATGTCGGGTACAAGTACGGAGAGTTTGGGTGATTATCGTTTAATTTTGGTGAAAACCTGGCGTTATTAAGTTAAACGTACGATACGTAATAGTTAATTTCCAAAATACCGGGTAAATTAATATTATAGTTTTTATATTATAGAAATGAGTATAAAAAGGTATTAGGATCATAGTCGGGAGTGTCGGACATGTTAGACACTTATCGTTCGCGTATTAGTGTTTATTTGAAATAAACGTACGTAAATCGTTAATTATACCAAAAGTATAAATTTAGTTATCCTACGAGTGGAATAGCATGCAAGTGCCCTAATGATGATATGCAGACTATTTCTAGTCCGTATGAAGTGTCCCTGATAATAATGCATGAATTCGCTCCTGAACCAATACGGTTACGCGAATTTGAACACACGTAAACTAAATTTACGATGACATGAATAATGCACGTGAATAGTGGTTTCCTCTCGGAAATGAATAGTGTCAAGTGAATAGTAAATTTTCTGAATATGTCTCGGAATGTCAAATTGACCTCAAAAACGATGAATAGTAAAACGATGAATAGTGATCGATGAATAGTAACTTGTGAATAGTAAAATGTCGAAGTTTGGAAGAATGACCTGAAATTGTGGGTTGTGACAGTCGCCCATCCAAAAAGGAATTCAGTCCCTGAATTCAGTTAGTGTTGGTCTCGGTAATAGGCTCAGTGAAAAGTTGTGGATACTTGCGTCGCATTTGGTCTTCTCGTTCCCAAGTAAACTCGGGTCCTCTTCGAGAATTCCAGCGAACCTTCACGATCGGAATTCGACTTTGTTTCAACTGTTTGGTCTCGCGATCCATTATTTCAACGGGTTCTTCCACAAAATTAAGCTTGTCATCGAGTTGTATTTCTTCTAATGGTATAATGGCAGACTCATCCGAAAGACATTTCTTGAGGTTCGAAACATGAAACGTGTTATGTACGTTGCTAAGTTCTGACGGAAGTTCAAGTTTGTAAGCAACCGGACCAATCCTTTCCAGGATCTTGAATGGTCCAATGTACCTCGGGTTCAATTTCCCGCGTTTTCCAAATCGTATCACGCCTTTCCAAGGCGAGACTTTCAACATAACTTTGTCTCCGACCTGAAATTCCAATGGTTTGCGTCGAACATCTGCGTAGCTTTTCTGTCGACTTCTAGCAGTTTCGAGTCTCTCTCGAATTTGAATTATCTTTTCTGTCGTTTCTTGTACCATCTCCGGGCCAGTACATTGTACTTCACCGACTTCGGCCCAACAAACTGGAGATCGACACTTGCGACCATAAAGTGCCTCGAATGGTGCAACCTTAATGCTCGAATGGTAACTGTTGTTGTAAGAAAACTCGATTAACGGCAAATGGTTAGCCCAACCATTTCCAAAGTCAATCACACATGCTCTAAGCATGTCCTCAAGTGTTTGTATAGTTCTCTCACTCTGACCATCGGTCTGAGGATGGTAAGCAGTGCTCATGTCTAATTGAGATCCAAAAGAATCTTGTAATGACCGCCAAAAGTTTGAAGTAAAACGACTATCTCTGTCGGAAATGATGGAAACTGGTGCACCGTGTCTTGAGACTATTTCCTTGACATAAAGTCTAGCAAGTTGTTCCATTGAATAAGTATCTCTAATAGGTATGAAATGAGCTGATTTGGTAAGTCGATCAATGATTACCCAAATAGCATCGAAACCTCCTGACGTCTTTGGAAGTTTAGTGACAAAATCCATAGCAATACGTTCCCACTTCCATTGTGGAATTTCTGGTTGTTGAAGTAGTCCTGACGGTTTCTGGTGTTCGGCTATCACTTTAGCACAAGTAAGACATTTACTGACGTACGTAGAAATCTCTGCTTTCATGTTCGGCCACCAGTAAAGCTTTTTGAGATCCTGATACATCTTATCCGAACCTGGATGAATAGAGTACTTCGACTTGTGTGATTCATGCATAATCAATTCTCGCACTCCACCATAGAGTGGTATCCAACTTCGGTCCTTGAAGCATAACACTCCATCCAATCTCTTTACAAAGCCATTTTCGCTTTCTGTCATACCATAAAGTTTCTCATGTGGTCGATTTTCTTCTTTGAGAGCCTCAATCTGAGCTTCTAAGATCTTCGATGGTAATGGCGAAATGATAGTCATTCCCAATGACTTGACTCTCAAAGGTTTGAGTCGTTCTTTTCGGCTAAGTGCATCTGCTACAACATTCGCTTTCCCTGGGTGATATCGAATTTCACAATCGTAATCACTCAACAACTCTAGCCAACGACGTTGTCTCATATTAAGTTCCTTCTGATCGAGTATATGTTGTAAGCTCTTGTGGTCGGTAAAAATTACACACTTAGTACCATAAAGGTAGTGTCTCCAAATCTTGAGTGCAAAAACTACCGCACCCAATTCCAAGTCGTGAGTAGTGTAATTTTTCTCGTGTATCTTAAGCTGTCTAGATGCATAAGCTATCACCTTCTCGTTTTGCATTAGCACAGCTCCAAGTCCTTTATGCGAAGCATCGCAATATACCACAAAGTTCTCAATACCTTCCGGTAGTGACAAAATCGGTGCGCTACAAAGCTTTTGTTTCAATAATTGAAATGCGGACTCTTGTTTTTCTCCCCACTCGTACTTCTCATTCTTTTGTGTCAGCTTCGTCAACGACTTCGCTATCTTAGAAAACCCTTCAATAAACCTTCTGTAATATCCGGCAAGTCCTAGAAATTGACGAATTTCCGTAGGAGACTTGGGCGTAGCCCAATCCTTAACTGCCTCGATCTTTGCCGGGTCGACTTGTAAACCTTGGCTATCAATAACATGGCCAAGAAATTGAACTCTACGTATCCAAAAATCACACTTAGAAAATTTGGCATACAATTGCTCCTTCTTGAGTAGTTCCAGGATTGTTCTGAGGTGTTCTTCGTGATCTTCCTTACTCTTGGAATAAATCAAGATATCGTCAATGAATACGATCACGAACTTATCAAGATACGGTTTGCACACCCTATTCATGAGATCCATAAATACCGCAGGTGCGTTAGTTAATCCAAAAGGCATCACTTGGAATTCATAATGACCATAGCGTGTTCTAAACGCCGTCTTCGGGATATCCTCTTCCCGAACTTTAAGTTGATGGTAACCGGATCTTAAATCAATCTTGGAATAAAAACTAGAACCTTGTAACTGGTCGAACAAGTCGTCAATTCTTGGGAGTGGATAACGGTTCTTAACCGTTAACTTGTTCAGTTCACGATAGTCGATGCACATTCTGAAAGTTCCGTCTTTCTTCTTCACAAACAAAACCGGCGCTCCCCAAGGCGAGGAACTCGGTCTAATGAATCCTTTGTCCAAAAGTTCTTGCAGTTGATTCGACAATTCTTGCATTTCCGAAGGTGCAAGTCTATACGGTGCTCGTGCAATCGGTGCAGCTCCTGGCACTAATTCAATCTGAAACTCAACTTGTCGTGTAGGCGGAAGTCCTGGCAATTCTTCCGGAAAAACTTCCTGAAATTCCTTAACAATTGGCACATCTTCAAGTCGTTTCTCATCCGACTTCTTCTCCGTGATGTGAGCCAAGAATGCATAACAACCCTTCTTTATGTACTTCTCGGTTTTAATGCACGATATAATACTGAGTCTAGTTCCACTTCGCTCTCCGCGAACAACCAAAGTTTCACCGTTAAAAGGAAGGTGAACAACTTTCTCATCACAAATAATTCTCGCTCGATGCCGAGATAACCAATCCATACCGATCACAACGTCGAAACTTCCAAGTTCTACGGGCATAAGGTCTATATTGAATGGATGGTTTAGAAAATTTATGGTGCAACCACGAACAATGGTGTTGGTGTTAACTAAAGACCCATCGGCTAATTCGACGATATAAGAAATGTCTAATGGGGTCGGTTCTATGTTAAGCAAAGGTGCAAATGCAATAGAAACAAAACTTCTATCCGCTCCTGAATCAAATAAAATGGATGCATAACGATTATTAACGAGGAACGTACCCGCAACAACATTCGGATCTTCTTTGACATCGTCTCCTCCCATGACATAAGCTCTTCCTCGAGCCATTCCATTTTGATTTCCAGTTCCTTGATTCTTCTTCTTTGGGCACTCATTCTTAAAGTGTCCAAGTTCTCCACATCCAAAACACGTTACCGGTGGTTTCTGATTGTCACCCACGATTGGAAGTCTACAATCTTTGATGTGGTGACCAACCTTCTTGCAATTGCCACAAATATCTGGACAACGACCTGGGTTATGATGCTTCTGACACCTTTCGCACTTAGGTAGGTTACCAGTGTAACCTTTTCTGTCATTTGGTCCTGCAGCATAACCTTTGCTACTTCCTGTCTCTTAGGTGGCGGCTGAACAGCGTTTCCACCTTGGTTGTAATCAAACCTCCTCTTGTTGTTGTTGTTGTTATTGTTTGAATTGTTGTTCCGGTTATTGGGATAATTGCGGTTCCGATTGTTGTTATAGTTGTTGTTGTTCCGAGTGTTGGTGTAGTTGGTGTTGTTTGAACGGTTATTGCTGTTGACAGCAGCTTTCCCTTTGACCACTTGAACCATGAGTTTCTGAGTTATACGAATAGCTTCTTCCATTGATTGTGGATCAAAAGAAATCACATCTCCTCGAACACTTTCAGGCAATCCACCAACAAAGTTTTCCATCTTTTTCTCATCATCGGGAACCATAGTTGGACATAGTGCAGCCAACTCCTGAAATCTCCTGAAATAAGTCTCAATGTCATCACCCTTAGTCACAAGCTCATAAAATTCCGTTTCCATCTTTTGCACCTCGGTACGAGGGCAAAACTTCTTTGTCATTAGTTTCTTGAATTCCTCCCAAGTAAGCTTGTAAGCATTTTCCATACCAATCGGCTGAGCATACGAATTCCACCAAGACATAGCTTCATCAAGAAGCATACCTGTAGCAAACTTCACCTTGCTGACATCCGGGCATCCGCACATGAGAAATACGTTCTCAGTCTTTTCGAACCAGCGGATTAAAGCAACCGCTCCTTCAGTGCCCTTAAATTTGATAGGATCGCTAATCTTGAAATCTTTCCATGTACATTCCCTCTTATTAGTGGGTGGTTCAACCGTCCCTGTATTAGAAGCAGTCTCAGCAGCCCTTGCAGCAACCTCAGCTCTCTCAATCACTAGAGCTTCTGCAATACTATCCCTGACCAACTTGCGGATAGCGGCTTGAGTCATGGCGGGTGTTTCTGGTGCAGTCTTACTCTTCCTTGGTGCCATACTTCTGATAAATCACAATGGAAATAACCATGAGAAAAATCATAATAGAAATAGTCATCGTACCAAAGATATACACCCACAACACGTATATAAATATACCACCATAACCAAGTATAAATACAACCACGATATGTACGAGTACAACCACAATCTGTCTAGACCTCACCACGATAAGTGTATATATACAACCACAACAACCACGTCACGTATATATATAACCCCAACCTGTGTCGATACAACCACAACATGTATAAATGCGATAATAATAAAGAGCAACCACGAAACATCATAAATATAATCACAACACATGAATATAATACATGAAAATTTCGGTCGATGTAGGCCGATATAATATATAGCACAACATTTCCACATAGTAGAGTCGCACTTGATAATATTTGTTTGTACAACAACCAAAAGACTACAAGTTCTTGAACTATGTCCCACATCCCGGGACTAGGAAATAATACAAGCTAATATAATACCAGTCTACGTCTAGGCTCCTCTCGGTGCTCTAGATGGTCCAGGCTCTCCCCTCAAGCGACGAATCTCACGATCCATCATAACCACGATCTCCTCAAGATGCTCAAGTCGTAACTGAGAAGAAGCATCCCTACGCTCCAAAACAACTACCCTCTCTCGAAGCAATGTCAACTGGTCTACCTGCTCCCACTGGGTCTCCTGTGTCGCCTGAGCTCTATCTCGAATCTCAGGTAACTCATCCCTAAGTAGCTCAATCTCCTCCTGATGCCTCAACTGTCGTGCCTCGAGTCCATGGTAAGACACATCAATACCAACCCTGCCCTGAATCAAATCCTCAACCTGCTCCTCAACAATCTCAAGTCGAGGGGTGATAATCTCATCAACTCTATGCCCCAACCTGTCAACTTGCTCCTGCTGAGCATCAAACTGATCCTCTAGTGTAACGGCTGTAGGATCCCTAGCTGCAGCCGCTCTAGAACTCTCACCTATGTGGTACACGGGTGGTGGTGAAAAGTCATCAGTCTCGGTAATGGGTGAATCTGGAGTGGTAAGCCTTGCGCGCTTCCGAAGCGGCAAGAGTGAGGTAGGCATAGGGGTAGTAGTGGGTAAGGCTGGTGGTGGTGGTGTAGGCATAGTAGGACTAGGGAGACTCCTATAAGTACATGTAGCATAACGAACTCTCTTCCTAGGGCCCTGAACAGTCTTCTCCCTAGGAAACATAAGTCTCGGCTCTGAATGGATAGTAGTAGTAGGTGATGATGGTATGTCAGTAGGTATAGTAGGATGGACATGGGGAGTAGGAGCCGTCTCCTCCTCCTCGAAAGGCTCGGTGTCACCATCAGATGCCAAGAGTGGCAACTCAGGTGTAGGAGAAACAAGTGGTGAAACAGCAGTGGAGGACACAGAGCCCTCATCATCAGAATCGGATATAGTGTAAAGTACAACAGTGTCGGGATACGAAGACATGACTCTGTGATAATCAAGGTGAAATAAAATAAATAACTCGCATAATGGCATCACCAAAAATAAGTAAATATGCACTTATGATGAAATGATGATATGCTATGATAGTGTTGTTATAGTCTAGGGTCAATGATGCAACCTAGTTCGCTATAACCTTAGCTCTGGTACCAATCTGTAACACCCCCGAAATACCTGAATGGCAGCGGAATGGAATACCTGAGGGTGTAACGGATCATAGCACACAACCAGGATATATTGAACGACCTAAAGTGTCGTTTAGAAAATACATCGTTTGATTCATTCAAAATATTCAGAGTTATAAAGACATAGGTCCCAAAAGTTAGAAAAGGTTTATGGAAACAAGTTTAGTACAATCAAACGATAGTTCAAAGTGCATGAAACCCAAAAGTGACGCGTCAGCCTTGATACACAAAGTGACTCCATGCAATGCCATGAGAAATGCCTTAGTTACCTGAGAAATACATTGCGAAAAACGGTCAACATAAAGTTGGTGAATAATCATAGGTTTATAAATAAAATCTAGTGTACAAATGCCATAAGTAATGCCATGAAATAGGATGTCCGGAAAGTATATACATTGGCTCTTAAGCTCATGACCCCGAAGCTAGACGATACTTGGCCCCAATGAGTGTTTACCAGACACTCTAATAATAAAGACATGAAATGCATTCGTTCCATTTGGAGCAACCCAAACACGAATGGAGGCGTCACCCTCGATAGATCTATCCACTCACTCTCGCTTAGTACTAGAAATTAACGGTCCATGATAATAAAAGGGGACTTGTCAAGACGTGGTAAATAGGCAACTTAAGCAATGTATGAATTTTATACTTAGGCATGTACACAAAAATAAGTAATGCAATGTATTCTCCCCCGTGGGATTTGAAATCAAAATATAGAATTAAAACGGGGCTATGAAAACTCACCTCGAAGTAATGGTACAAAGATGGTGCAATGAGGTGAAAGTAGTCGGGACAATGAGGCGCGAGTACTAGCCGCAACCTAAATGAATAACCATGATCTAACTTAGATCAAGCCGTAATGAAATGAATGCACATGCACATGATACTCATACCACTCGTAATTTAGAAACACTAGTTATCGTCATAGAAAAATAGTTTCCATACTTAGGAAAATATATTCCATATATAGGAGTATATAACTTGTACGAAAAAGTTAACGTTATAATCCTTGTATCAAAACCTTGAAATACGTCGTTACGTCGTATAAGTATTCTCTCGGGTCATACGTATTCATTTGATAAGAAATCGTCCTTAGTAATGTTTTCTAGAAAATTTACCGTTTAGTACGTACGTTATTATTTTTATTTGTGACCAAAAAATATATATATATAGTTTGACGATGTTAGAATGGGTATAACTTTGTCGTTTCAAGCTCGTTTTCCTTGTTCTTTATGTCCACGGATTCGTCTTTGTGTATACTAGTATATTTTAGACAACTCGGCTCCTTAAAGTTATGTTTACTACTTCAAAATACCCGTCGTATTCTGCCAAACAGCAAGCAGTTTTCTGAAAAGTAGTTTTCGTCGTTAAGTTTGCAAAAATCATAACTCCTTCGTTATAAACTCGTTTTAATTGATTCTTTCGCCTAAAGTTTCGTTTTTGAATGTATTTTCTAAATCTTTGGTCAAAACTTGGTCATCATCTACTGATTTTCCCACGAAATTAAAATAGGGACAGTAGGTATTTCAAAAGTTTCAAAAACCATTTTCAAGTCTCTAAACTAGTTCCATCCTCCATCAATCCACTTTCAAACACCACAAAGCTAGTCTAAACCTACCATACACCTTCTTAGGGTGTCATGGGTCCTAAAATATCATCAAACCACTAGGTCTAACAAGAGTTTCATATGTTTCCATTTCTAGGGCTTGAAAGTTAATATATACAAAAATGAAGTGGTACAAGTTGATGCATGTGTAAGATCTTGTAAGAAAAATATATAGACATAATAATAACTTGTAAAAATCATAAAAATGAGTTTGTAAACTTACTTGATGGTTTAGAGAGTTTAGATGATAAAAAGCTTACTAATCCTTGAGTTTTTATTTCAAAACTCTAACAAGGATGATTATACTAACTAGTTTATGATATGATCTTGTAAAATTTTTCCTCCTTGCTCCTTGTTTATCCCAAATCGAACCAAGCTCAAAGAAAATGAAGAGAAAAGTTGCTAAGTGTAAGTAAAAAGTGATTTTGTGATGAAAGAGTAAAAAAAAAGTTTAATATATACTTGAGACAATTGTTAGGTGGACAATTAATAAGTTTGGTGAGGTTATTAAAGTTGGAAGACCTTTAGGGGGGGGGGGGGGGGGGTTGGCCGGTTTTGGGGAGGGAAAAGGGGAAGATGTTGGGTAGTTAGTTAGTAAAAATTAGTGTTAGTAATAAAGTGTAGTTAGGTTAGGTTTAGGTTTAAGGTTTAATCGAGTACCGGGTTTGTTAGAAATAAATTTTGTTGAAGTTATTCGGGTCATAATAAAGTTATAAAAGTTGTAAAAATATGTCGGGTACAAGTACGGAGAGTTTGGGTGATTATCGTTTAATTTTGGTGAAAACCTGGCGTTATTAAGTTAAACGTACGATACGTAATAGTTAATTTCCAAAATACCGGGTAAATTAATATTATAGTTTTTATATTATAGAAATGAGTATAAAAAGGTATTAGGATCATAGTCGGGAGTGTCGGACATGTTAGACACTTATCGTTCGCGTATTAGTGTTTATTTGAAATAAACGTACGTAAATCGTTAATTATATCAAAAGTATAAATTTAGTTATCCTACGAGTGGAATAGCATGCAAGTGCCCTAATGATGATATGCAGACTATTTCTAGTCCGTATGAAGTGTCCCTGATAATAATGCATGAATTCGCTCCTGAACCAATACGGTTACGCGAATTTGAACACACGTAAACTAAATTTACGATGACATGAATAATGCACGTGAATAGTGGTTTCCTCTCGGAAATGAATAGTGTCAAGTGAATAGTAAATTTTCTGAATATGTCTCGGAATGTCAAATTGACCTCAAAAACGATGAATAGTAAAACGATGAATAGTGATCGATGAATAGTAACTTGTGAATAGTAAAATGTCGAAGTTTGGAAGAATGACCTGAAATTGTGGGTTGTGACAGAAACTGCCAATTGTGCAAACTTTGTTCGTTTTTCATTTGCTTTTAAACATTTTGCATCTAAAACATATAAAACACACTTTTGGGATAAATTGTGTATTTTGATGCGTTTTTTGGTGTTTTTGGATGTTTTGGCAGTCCAGATACGGTAAAAATGATGAGTGTTTGAGCACTCATCAATCCCCCACACTAAGCTATTGCTAGTCCCTACCAATCTTTTGAGAAAAACTTGATGGATTTGAAACTCTTTACCAAAAGCCATCACTTCTGGAGTAGCCAGGTGTAAGAACTGTGGCACACCTGATAACCGTGTGATTTTGAGCAAACCACCAGCTGTCAACGGATTTGATTAGTCTTTACCAGGAGTCGTTTGCTCATGGACTAGCCAACTCTTGATGGAATAGTCAACATCTTGGTGAGCTGATTACCAATTATGGTTTTTCCACGGCCTTTACCACAAGCCATAATCTTGCGGGCTAGCCAACTCATTTGTTTTTGGGGAGTTGAGGAACCGTACAATTTTGGGCAAACTGCCAGCCGTAAACGGATTTGAGTTGTCTTTACCAAGAGCCGTTTGCTCCTGGACTAGCCAATCCCTTGTGTCGCTTAGACAAGGCAGACTGATTACCACAAAAATTTTGAAATAAAGTGAAAAATTTTTTGAAAAATTTGGGCCAAAATGGGGGTACTTGAAAGTATTTTGCAATAAAATTCGCTAGAATTCCCCCCCCCCCCCCCACACTTAGAAATGAATATTGTCCTCAATATTCACAGTCCCGGCTATTATGCCGAAACTATGAACGTAAAAAGATAATATTCAAAGCTAACTGTGGAATTTTTGTTTTGTATTTTTCACTTTATTTATCTGTACATACAATCACACACACATTTTTTTTTTTTTTTTTTTTAAACTTATATACATATATACATTTTTCAAATAGCGGGGGGTTGGCCATTCCCCCACACTAGGGTGGTAGAAAGTAGAAAGAAGTCAGAAATATGGGTGAAAACCCATATATGTTGCTAATTTTTGTTCACCGAGTCACTAGCTTGACTCGATCCCCGAATTCAATTGTCCTTGGGGAAAGTTTGGAGATCCGGGACAACCATGGGTGGTATGTCCTCTCCAAAGTAGTGCTTTAGACGATGTCCATTCACTTTGAAATTAGGTCCGTCATTTTGTGATAACTCGACGGTGCCATAAGGATAAACCTTAACGATAGTGAATGGACCAGTCCATCGGGTTTTGAGCTTTCCCGAGAAGATCTTGAGTCTAGAGTTGAAAAGAAGGACTCGATCACCAACGTTAAAAACGTGGTTTTTGATTTTTGAGTCATGGATCTTCTTTATCTTTTGTTTTTAGATCAAAGAGTTCTCGTAAGCTTGATCACGAAGTTCATTTAATTCATTGAGTTGAACTTTCCTATCATCACCCGCAGTTTTGAGGTCAAAATTTGCATGCTTGGGAGCCCAATAGGCTTTATGCTCAAGCTCGATCGGAAGATGGCACGCTTTCCCGTACACAAGTTTATAAGGCGTACACCCAATGGGTGTTTTTTACGCCGTACGGAAAGCCCAAAGTGCATCATCTAATTTATCCGACCAAGATGCACGATTTTCCCCAACGGTTCTTTCCAATATTCTCTTTATGCCTCGATTGGAAACTTCTACTTGTCCACTTGTTTGAGGGTGGTACGCAGTAGAAAGATGGTGAGTTACACCATACTTTTGCATGACTTTATCAAATTTGTCATTGCAAAAATGCGTACCACGATCACTAATTATAGCACGTGGAGTTCCAAATCGAGCAAAGAGAGCTTTCAAAAATTTCACAACTACTCGGGCATCATTTGTGGGTAAAGCTTTCGCTTCAACCCATTTTGACAAATAGTCAACTGCCACGAGTATGTATTTGTTTCCGCGAGAGGATGGAAATGGCCCCATAAAGTCGATGCCCCAGATATCAAAGATTTCACAAACTTGAATTGCATTCTGAGGCATTTCATTCTTTTGTGAAATATTCCCGTGACGTTGACAAGCGTCACAGGACTTGACCAAATCTTGGGCATCCTTGTAGATCGAGGGCCAATAAAAGCCGGAATCAAACACCTTTTTGGCGGTGTAGTTGGGATTATGGTGGCCCCCGGTGGGACCAGCATGGCAAGCCTTTAAAATTTCAGTGGCTTCCTGACCATACACACACCGCCGGATGACTTGATCCGCGCATATCTTGAACAAGTAGGGGTCGTCCCAAAAGTAATGTTTGACATCTTTGAAAATTTTGTTTTTTTGTTGGGACGACATCCCTTTCACAATGAAGTTACCCGCAAGATAGTTTTCAAAGTCGGAAAACCATGGGGTAATCGAGTCTCCCCGAAATGAAACCACATTGAGGGTTTCGAGAGGAAATGTTTCATTTATTTCCTTTTTCTCGAAAGCATTTTGGTGAGGGTTTTTAAGACGGGAGAGATGATCAGCAGCTAGGTTCTCAGCTCCTTTTTTATCACGAATGATGATATCAAATTCCTGAAGGAGGAGAACCCATCGGAGGAGTCTCGGCTTTGCATCTTGTTTTGCAAATAGATACTTCAAATCCGAATGATCCATATACACTATGCTTTTAGTCAGAATCAAGTATGGCCGGAATTTTTCAAAAGCATACACCACAGCTAATAATTCTTTTTCAGTGGTGGTGTCATGACTTTGAGCCTCGGTCATAGTCTTGCTGGCATAGTGTATAGGTTGAAAATGTTTTGTTTTGCGTTGCCCCAAGACTGCCCCTATAGCATAATCACTAGCATCACACATGAGCTCGAAGGGCAAGTCCCAATCTGGGGCAACAAGAATCGGTGCCTCGGTAAGCCTTTTCTTTAATGTTTCAAAGGCTTCGATGCACTCAGGGGAGAAGATAAAAGGAGCATCCTTCTCGAGGAGATGGGTCATAGGCCGGGCGATTTTAGAAAAATCTTGAATAAACCTACGGTAAAAACCGGCGTGACCCAAAAAGCTCCTAACACCTTTCACAGTCGTGGGATGAGGCAATTTTGCAATGACGTCCACTTTGGCACGGTCAACCTCAATCCCGTTTTCTGAAATTTTATGGCCGAGGACAATGCCCTCTTTGACCATAAAGTGACTCTTCTCCCAATTTAGACATAACTTTGTGTCTTCACAACGTTTTAGCATGCTGTCTAAATGGGAGAGACATGATTGGAACGAATCCCCAATGACCGAAAAATCGTCCATAAAGACCTCCATAGTTTTTCCGATCATGTCGGAAAAAATGGCCATCATACATCTTTGAAACGTGCCAGGAGCATTACATAAGCCAAATGGCATACGTTTATATGCGAAAGTTCCATAGGGGCACGTGAAAGTGGTCTTTTCTTGGTCTTGCGGGTCAATGGGAATCTGAAAGTAACCCGAGAAACCATCGAGGAAGCAATAGTACTCATTCCCCGCTAATCTCTCGAGCATCTGATCCATAAAGGGCAGAGGAAAATGATCCTTACGGGTGGCGTCATTCAATTTACGATAATCAATGCAGACGCGCCAACCCGTAACCAAACGAGTTGGAATTAACTCATTCTCCTCATTTGTGACAACAGTAATGCCACCCTTTTTTGGAACACAGTGAACTGGGCTGACCCAAGGACTGTCCGAGATAGGGTAAATCAATCCGGCATCAAGAAGTTTTAAAACCTCTTGTTTGATAACCTCGTGAATTTTTGGATTCACCCTTCTTTGATGTTGGACCGCAGGTTTGAAGTCATCCTCCATTAATATCTTGTGAGTACAAAACTCAGGGTCGATGCCCTTGATATCGGAGAGACGCCAAGCAATTGCTCGTTTATGAGATTTCAAAACCTGTATAAGAGCAGCCTTTTCTTCAACACTTAAATTTTTAGCAATTATGACGGGCAATTTATCATCACCCTCCAGAAATGCATACTCAAGGTGAGGCGGCAAGTCCTTAAGTTCAACCGCGGGAAAGTCATCAGTTTTCTCAACATTTTTGACTTCCTCCTTATGAAGTGTTTGTGGTAGAACAGGAAGATGAGAGGGATCTTCGTTTAACAATTTTTCAAGCAGGTGAATATCCCTCTCGAGGTCGATCTCTTGGTTATCAATTCCATCGGGAATCGAATCACTTTTGAGAAAGGGCTCAATTTCTTCTAAGAAGATGAAATCACTTCCCTCAAACGGAGTGAGGGAAGGAAAAAAATTGGCAACAATGGGGTGAGAAGATGGAGTGAGGTTTTCACTCGGAGAATCATCGACAAAACCTAGAACCTCTTGAGCGTACTCCTCAGACGCAACATCAATGACATCAATTCGGTTAACCGTTTCGGCGTCATAATTAGAGGAGTACCTCGAAGTTTGATCGAGGTTGAAGGTTACAGCTTCATTACCAACACGAAGAGTTATTTCCTCTTCGTGCACATCAATTAACGCACGACCCGTCCTTAAGAATCCTCTCCCAAGAATGAGAGGAACTCGTGGGTCAGCATCGAACTTAACAACAACGAAGTCATCGGGGAAATGGAACTTTCGTACTTTCACGAATACGTCTTCGGCAATGCCGAGAGGACGAGAGATTGAACGGTCGGCAAGCTCGAGAGTTATGCACGTAGGAGTAAGTTGAGGAAGAGAGAGTTTCTCCCACACTGAGTAAGGCATCAGGTTGATGCTAGCGCCAAGATCAGCTAAGGCGAAGCATTCAACCATCCCAGGGAAAACACATGGAATGAGAAATCTCCCAGGGTCTCCAAGCTTCTTAGGAAGCTTCTTTAAGATAACCGCAGAGCAGTTTTCGTTCAAAGGAGTCTTTGCCATTTCGTACAATTTTTCTTTGTTGCTTAACAAGTTCTTGATCATCGATGCGAATTTGGGCATCAGGATGATGGCATCCGCAAGGCTAACGTCAAAGTGCAAATCTTGAAAGATTTGATAAAACTTATCCATTTGGTGACTAGCCTTTTCGCGGAGCTTTTGCTCATTAAGTCGTGACGGGTATGGTAGCGAAGGTTTGGATTTAGGGTTCTCAATAGGAGTTGTTGATGGTTCAAATACAACTCCCCGTTTTGGTACAAGTCCAGATTTTGGTACAATTTCTGGAACAACCTGAGGGTGGACATGTGCGGTACTTCGTGGGCTAGGAGATTGCACCTTGTCCGTGGTTGCCTCAGGCTCAATTTCAACTTCCTCGGGATAAAGAGGAGGAGGAATAGGAGGAACTGACGGCTCTTCATAAGCTTTACCACTGCGTGTAGTAATAGCTTTGAGTTCACCCTTGAGGTTAACAACTGTATTAGCCGGGAGACCTCCTGATGTAGAGGGTGGAGTGAGATGATTCATAAGACTGGCAAGCATATTTTCAATCTTGCCTTGATTTTGATCAATTTTGTTGTTTGTTTGCATCAACTCACTCTTCAGCTCTTGACCCTGTTTGGCTATTGATGATTGGAAATCATTCTTCAAATTTGAGATTTGATTTTGCATTGCCCTCATTTTGGTCTCATTAACTTTGATGTAGTTATTGAGCTCGTTTGGGAGGGGATCTTGATAATTTGGAGCTGAATACCCTTGATTACCCCTTTGGGGTGGGTACTGATTGGCGGGGGCAGGATTTTGATTTTGCAAATTAGGCCCCCTTGGTGGATTAGGATTAAACCTATTTGGATTTTGAGGAAAACCGGGTGGTCCACCCTGATTGCTAGCACGGTAATTTGGTTCCACTTGAGGACGGTATTGGCTACCTCCTTGGTTGGAATTGCCGGCTATTGCATTTACTTCGAAGGGATTGCCTTCAGTGGCAGGGCAATTATAATATGAATGTGGACCACCACAAGTGACACAAACTTCTATCTTTTTGATTTCAGCTTGTGGGGAAGGAGAAGAATCTTTCTTGCCTTGGGCGAGAACCAATGCATGGACAGCTTCCGTGAGTTTGTCAAGTCTAGCATCGGTGCTAGACTGAGCCACAGGCGATGAGGAAGAAGGACCAACATCCCTTTGGAAAACAACCGATTTGCTTCGGGGAATGCGGACCTTAGATTTATTCTCAATAATCGCTAAAGCATCCTTTGTGGTGCGATTCAAGAAGTTACCTCCAGCGGAGGCATTTAGAGAGTCTTGATCGGATTGGCTTACACCATTGTAGAAAGTATCAAGTGTCATGAGATCGGAGAAACCGTGGTGAGGACATTTTCGGAGCAATTCCTTGTATCGATCCCATGCCTCACTAAAGGATTCATCGAAATTCTGAGTGAATTTCATGATCTCATTCTTGAGACTCGTGGTTTTGGAAGGGGGAAAGAATTCATTCATGAACTTTTTCACAAGATCTTCCCATGTCTCAATAGATCGTGGAGGTTGTTTTTCAAGCCAAATCTGGGCTTGTCCCTCCAGGGAGAATGGGAAGAGAAGAAGTTTGATTGCTTCACAGGGGACATCTTTGCATTTGATGGTGTATGTTATTTTATTGAACCATCGAATGTGATCTTGAGGATCGTCCCTCTCATAACCGTAGAATTGACGTGATGTGGCCAGGTTTATCAACCTTGTTTTAAGCTCAAAATTGTCGGCCATGATTGCCGGAACGACGATAGCATCTTCGTAACCCTCGACGGGTGCTTGGAGAAGCTCGTTCATAGTGGGTTCAGCTGCCATGATGACAGCTGGAGGTGGAACAGCTCGGATCTCAGATCCGACTGTTGGTGCAGAACGTCTACGAGGTCTTCGAGGTTTCCGAACCAGCTCACGTAATGGGCTAGTGGACCTTGAAGAACGAGTGCGCATGCACTAGGGATAAAAACTTTTTGGACAATATTTTTGTTATCGTCTCGTAATCCAGAATCGTTTCTCTTTAAGAATCACCTTAAAAGAAAACCGAATCAGAAAACGTTACGATATGGTTTTGTTGTTTTTTTTTTTACTTTTTTGGTGTTTTAACACTTTAGGAAAAGTGTCAATGACATTTTTATGTGTTTTGATTTTGAAAATATTCACAAGTGATGGTATTTGTACAATGAGTGAGGTGAGATAACACTAATCTCGAAAGACGCTACAGAAACGCGCACACCTCCCCGGCAGCGGCTCCATAAATTGATTGAGCCCGAACCACCTAACTTATATTAACCAAAGAATGGTCAACAAAGTCAAATAGCCTAGGTCAATGCTCCGGGTAATATAAGGTATCACCGGGTCGTTAAATCCCGTTGAGGTGTGAAATGTAACTTTAGTGTATTCGTGATCGGGTAATTATACACAGGAAAAGGTTATGATCAGAATTATTTGGAATTTATTAACAAATATAGATTAGGAAAGCTACGTGATTGATTACGGGAATTTAGATTACGAAGATTTGAGCTAAAAACTAAAAACGTACGTTTTAATTAAAAAACGTATACAGACGCACAAAACAAAAAGTACAACTGAAGGACGGGAAGGGTTAAAAGTGTAAAATTGATATTTTTACAATCCTATTAATTAAAGAAAATTTTAAGAAAAATAAAAATTATTTTTACACTATTTAATTATTTATTATTAATTAATTACTAATTATCTATTTAATACTAATTAAACTAATTAGAATTATTAAAAATACTAAAAAGACTTAGAAAATTAAGAAAAATTTTATAAATCTAATTAACCATTACAGGAATCCTAAAAAATTATAAAAAGTTAATTTTATGTATTTTTAAACTAATTAGCTAATTATTAATCTAATTACTTATTAATTACTAATTAAACTAATTATATTATAAAAAATAGAAAATGAACAGTAGAAATTCTAGAAAAATTTATAAAAATGTTTTAACTAAAATAAAAGCTATAAAAATTATAAAAACTAGGTTATACTATATAAAATCTAATTATGCTATTTAATTGATTAATATTAATTAAAACTAAATTAAACTAAGATTAATTAGAAAAACCACTAAAAGACAAAATTAAAATCTGGAAAAATTTATAAAATTATTTTAACCTAAAATATAATTTCTAAAAATATAAAAGTTATATATTACTTAGAAATAAATTAAAAAGAAAAATAAATTGATAAATCCTATTAAATAGAAGCTATCACTATTTTTAAAGTTGGTTTTTTTGGATTTTTTCTTTTTCTAAACTAATAATAAACTAAAAAAAACTATTTTTAACAAAAACACTTTTGATTTAACCCAAAGAATAAGCACTTGAAGTGCTTATTATACCCACAGTTGACTTTTGTTGACTGTGGAGTATTTTAAGCTCAAATGGGGGAATGTGGGGTCCACACTGATCAAGTTTGGTTTCTCTGAGTCTTAGGAACAAGAATAAGCAAATAACAACCAACAAATGAGGCCTGAATAAGCCAAAAAGCTTCAATAAGCACTTAGCTTATTTCCACTGATGCAGTTTAAGGGACAAGGTTAAGGGTCCAAATTAAGTGGGGTCCACTATCCTAGGGGTCAAACAAAAGGTTCACAATTACTCCCTGGTAGGAGGGGGGTTGAGGGGAACCAAACACAATGGATGAGGGTCACTAAGGAGCCCACAAACCACCACAAAAGGTGGTGGTGTGAGGGTGGTCTGCTGAGAGCAGGGCAAACCTTTGCCCTGCAGCCTAATTTGTGGCTTTGTGGGACCCAGTAAACAAAATCCTAAAAATTTGAGAAAATTCACAAAAATCAACAAAGTGGTGAATATTAAGCTTGCCAAATCTTAGACTCTAGAACCTTAAACCCAACAAGTTACAGCCCATCAAAGATTGCTCAAAATCCACTGAGACAGATTTGACTTTACAAGATTTTGGTGTACTTTGACTTTGGTGAGTTTCTAACTTAATCCACTTACTAATTAAGATGTAATAAGGTGAAATGAGACTAAATTAAGTGGTATAAACAACTTATGTAACTACTGTGAGGATTTGAACTCCTCAATTCACCACAGTGAACTTAGAATTGAGACATAAGATTCATTTTGACTTTCTGCATTATTACCTACTAATTTTAACGTTTGGCTATGCTGCATTATCCTAAACTAACATGTTACAAACAAAGATAACACCCAATATGACCCTTAACTGCCTGAAACCTACTAAACCAAACACCCCTTTTTAAAACTGTTATGAATGATTTTCAAAGGAGTTGACAATTTTAAACCATGAAACTGATTCCAGGAGTTAAATTATGATAACTAAGAACTTATTTAATCATAAAAACATCAATATCAACTACAAATCCCTAAGAACTATTAAAATACTACCTAGGCAGTTTAAATGAAGATATAAGAGCACAAAAGAGATTAGTGAACTAGCAAACCATTTCAAGCAACAAATTGACTAAGGTACATTAGCTAAGCATAAAAAACACAAAAACAAGAAAAGATAAGCTATTGTACAGTGAATTTCAAATATGGAAAAATGGCTCACAATTTGCTCCAAGCATAAATCTGAGATACTAAGATCATTTCCAAACAACCTAATACTTCCCACGAAGTCCTATTACCACTGCCATCCAACATTTACAGTGCTCCTTGCATTGTTGATTTCCTTCTTTTGATTTTATTATTATTTTTGATGTTTTCTTAATTTATTTTTTGATGAAACTGAGAATACAAAATAAAACTTTGAAATTTTGAAACAACTCTTATATTAACACTGAAAGAAGTACATTACAACTCAAGAGTTTGATAAAGGGTACAATGAAAGAAATACATTAAAAATAAAAATAAAACTTTGAACACTGCTTCACTCCTTCTCTTCCCTTTTTATGCTCCAAATTAGGGTTTGCTTTGGTTCTTGTCTTTTTCCCATCTTGATTTTCCACCATTGGATGAGATACAACAATCCCATCCGTTCAAATAGTTTTGGCGCCAATTTGATTTTGGCGTTTTTCTTGACTGATTGAAGCTAGGGAGGTGAGTTTGTTTGTTTGTGTTTGTTTGGTGTGCAAGGGGGGGATTGGAGTGTGTAGGTGGTGAATAGGCTAGGGGTGATGATGGGAGTTTGGTTGGAGTGTAGCAGGCGTGGGTGAGGTGGAGGGGATGGGTTTGACCAGGTCAGCGGGGTGGATTATTTAGAACGGTGGAAGGGTAGTGGTGGGCTAAAGTATGGGCCTGGGTAGAGTGTTATTGGATCAGACCATGGTGGGTTTGGTTTGTTTGTTTGTTTATTCATTTTGCAATATCACAAGGACTACTTCTGTAATTTCCAGAAAGTTAAGGGGGGGGGGGGGGGCTGTGGTATTTTTCCAAAGTGTTAACAAGCATAAAAATTACCAAGTCCCATATTCCCAAGGATAAATGATGTAATTTTCCAAAATGAAATTTCCAAGGATTATTTTTGACAAAAATGAAACTTTAGGGACCAAATATGTAATTTCTTAAAAATTTCATTCCAAGGACCAAAGTTGACACTTGTGACTTTCTAGGGACCAAAAGTGATTTTTCTATCAAAAATATTCCATCAGGGACCTTTTCTGCCAAATACTGAAACTCCAAGGACCATTTATGTCAATTTTGGATTTTGAGGGGTAAAAGTGTAATTTTCTCAAACTTTTTCACCCAAGGACTTATTTTGATAATTTTTGACTTTTCTTTGCCTTGGGTTGACTTTTCTTTTATTTTAAACTTCCAGGGACTAGTTTTGCCAAATTTTGAAACTTGAGGGACTGAAACTGCCAATTGTGCAAACTTTGTTCGTTTTTCATTTGTTTTTAAACATTTTGCATCTAAAACATATAAAACACACTTTTGGGATAAATTGTGTATTTTGATGCGTTTTTGGGTGTTTTTGGATGTTTTGGCAGTCCAGATACGGTAAAAATGATGAGTGTTTGAGCACTCATCAATCTAGGCCAGTTTTAATGTTTGTTGTTCTTTGTTTTTCAACAAACTAACATTTGACAGACCTGATTCTTTCCAACTAGCAATTTTTGCTAACAACTTATCTCTTTCTGTAGTGATCTTTTCTAGTTCAGAAACCTTACATCCTAACTTCCATTCTCTCAACTCTAATTGATAATCTTGTTGCTCGTATTTTTCTGCCCAAGCTACTTCATTATTTTCATGAGTGATTATCTTGGCTTCCACTAACTCTAAAGTTAATTGGTAACCGGCTATCTCAGATTTGGCCCTTCTATAATTATCTCTTTCAGTTTCATATTCTTTAAGAAACTTTTGATAAAAAGTACTACATTTAGGGCATACCTCAGAGATAGTAGATGAACTTGGTGAAGTAGCTACCATAGCAAGCTGAACAGGTTCTTCTTCACTTTCCATGCTCTAATCAAAGCTTCCTAGACCATCTCTTGATTCCAAAGCAGCATATCTTGGTTCCTCATCAAAAGTTGTGCTCCAATCAACCTCTTCCACTGAAACCATAGAGTAGGTTACTGGTTCATCATCAAATTCATTACTCCAGTCAACCTCTGATAGATTTTCTTGAGCCACAAAAGCTTGTGACTTTGGTTCAGCAATAGGAACTTCCTTTCTTTCAACCTTGGGTTTTTTAATCATTCTATTTGCCTGATATTTTGCAAACTTGCATTCCCTTGCAAAGTGACCAGTCTTTTGACAATTGAAGCCTTCAATCTTAGATCTATCAAATGCTATATCCTTCTTAGCTTTAAAATCAATACCTCTCCCTGTTTTGTTCATGAACTTCTTGATCCTTGCAGTGATCATGGCAACCTGCCATCTTATGTCAATTTATTCTAGAGTATCATCATCAATTTGCAAGACATCTTCTTGATATGTAACAGGTAGAGTGGCTTGTTGAGCAAAGAAAGAACATAGAACATCATCTTAGTTGGGGTTTTTTTTTTTATGGTGATGAAGTGGTAGTGACATAGTTGTGCAAGGGTGCTGTTTCTCTTCAACAGTACTTTGGACAGGGTAAGCAGTACTTTTAGTGGAAGTACTGCCTCTATTTTCAGAAGACACAAAAGCAATGTTATGAGAACTGGAACCTTTGTTACCCTTCATCTCATGCTCGTACACCTTTAAGTTGTTGGAGAGATCATCAAAGTCCATAGTATCCAAACCAGGTTGTCCTCTATGTTGGAATTATTATATCATGACCTTCATATAAATAAACCAAGTACATCAAAGTCATAACGGAAACAATTATAACAAGATCGAATAACATGTAATTAATTAATCAATAATTAAATAGTAAACATACCTTTGTGATTCTAGCCCGAAGAAGAATCAAGGCAATCTTCCGGAACCAAGAACCCTAATTAGGGTTTATAAGGATTATAAGAATTACCCCTTACCTTTTTGTAATTCAATCCAAGAATCAAACAATAGTGTGTTTGATTCACGTTCTTGTACACACGTACTAATTCAAGAAAAAGTATTTGCAAGTAATAAACACAAGACTTGTTTTAGATCATAAAATCGAAACCCTTAGGGTTTGGTTTTGATGAAATCGACCAAGGAAGAAAATAGAGAAGAAAACACCAAGATGTGTGTGTACAAGTTATCAGAAAAACATGCATCTTGGGTTTGCTTATATACTACACAAAACTTGGAGCTCAAGGCACATAAGGAGGTGGGAACCCCCTTAGGCCGATCGGATTTTGGATCCCCTAGGGGTTTCCGAATCCTTCCCTTGTTTCCATGTTTTGTCTAGTATTACTTTCCTAATCTTCGTTTAATATATAATTAGTCATTAATCATTTAATACTAATTATTATTATTTATTTTGTGTTTAATAATTAATTATAACATTTATAAATAATTATTACTTTTTCTCTTCATACGTATTGTGTGCAATCCCGTGATCTCGAGTTCGATCCTAACATACGACTACTAAAATAATGTCCATAATCTAACAGCTCCCACTTGGACATATTTTAATAGTGTAATCACATCGGTTAGCGTCTTGCAACACGCCGATGCCTCTAGTACGATCTCGAGTAAGGCTCCTGGAAAAACCTTTTAATGATTTCTCATTATTATTATCCTTTTGTTTCTAATACCATGTTAATAAGGATATGGATTAAAGTCATTCCTTAATTAACCATTCTGTTTCTCGTTGTTTGTGATTGATCAAGATTACCAAATCTTTTGAACATATTCAGGGGAGATATCGCACATGCATCTTACCAACCCTACGAGGGGCCCAGCAGTATTAAACTCCAAAAAATAAATTTGAAAGAACAAATTCTATCTTGACTACAAGCAAAACCCACAAACTTTGTAACACTTCCGAAAACAACCCTTATGACTACCAGTTACGTATAGCGTTAAGTTGTTCCACAAAAATGTACTACATTCATGACACTTATCTTGCATCTCAAGTCTGAGGATAACTTCTCATGATTTTCTTAATAACAAAATCCATAAAGTAACATCATGTAGTTGGGATAAGTCCTATATTCGGTATCATTGAATATCATCTGAAATGGCATGACTACGCATCAATATACATTAAGTATATTATACCAACCTTCAGATTTGTCTTGATTTAATAATATTCCCATATTATTAACTGACAACGGACAATTTAGAATAACCTTTATTCATGGATTTAAACATACAAATATAGGATACAATATAAATTAAACATACCATGTATTTAGATTTATAATAATTGTTTAACATCCCTTATCCAAATACTAAATAGATCAATGCATGAAAATCTTGTTAATGAATTATGTCTCAAGTAATGACATTCCTACTTGTTGACAAAACATAAATCATCCAACTTTGATCTATCGGAATTTTAAGAATACTTAATTCAAGAATTCAACTAGTGAAGTTCTTGTATGTGCATACTCAACTATTTTGATAATGCCAGATAATATTTCATAAAATGTGTGACATCCTTAACCACCAATTTATGATAATCAAACTTCCAAACATTTTAAAGTTTAAAGTATTCTTATTTTTTTAATGTATAATGCAACTATTCTTTTAGTAAGCATAACTAGTACATATAGTCAATGATGAAATCCTTACCATGACTAGTATTGAGTGTCATCTCAATTTCATTTAAGGGTGAGCAAACGGACCGGATGGACCGGACCGACCGACAAAACCGACCGGACCGGACCGGACCGACCACATTCGGTCCGGTCCTCGGTCTAGGCTTTTTGGCTAATTCGGTCCTTGGTCTGGTCGGTCCGGTCCGGTCCGGACCGACCAAAAAACCGAAAAAACGTGCCAAAATATGCCTAAATGGACTGGACCGACCGAAGACCGGACCGGACCGAACCGGACCGAGAACGGACCGACCACATTCGGTCCGGTCTCGGTCTATGGTTTTTCCGGTTCTCGGTCCTCGGTCCGGTCGGTCCGGTCCGGTTTTTGGACCATGCTCACCCTTAATTTCATTAGCATCATTGTATTCAACAACAATATCCTATTAAAACTTTCCGTAAACCATAATATCTATTATGTAATGTTTGATGCCCTTCAACCTTTCAAGTTTGTTGGCTATGACAATTTTCACAACAATTGAAAAATTGTTCATCTATAGAATTTGGAAGTTGTTCCAGATTTAGGATGTAATTCTATAATCAAACATATTCCTTTAAGAATATTACACAAGTTATCTAAAAACTTTTAATTAGATATTAATATTGCCAAATCATCTTGTAATCAAGCATGATACAACAAAACATGATGTTCATGAAAATCTTTGAGTCATACTTAGATTTTATTCATGTCATACATAACTATTTAGACTTTCTAAATAATATATCATGTTATATTAGATTCATTTACCGCACATGTTTCAACAATAAACATTCATTCCAAGGTTGTATGTCTTATTTCCTAAATCTTACAAGTAAAATTTCATTCCATTTTAAGACTTAACATTTACTTATATGGAATATTACTTTTCATATGTTCTACAACATATATGATTTAAGAAATTAAACTTAATACTCCCACTAGCTTTTAGGAATACTTAGAAATTATCTTATTTCAATTATAAATCAAAACATGAATTTAATAATTAACCATAAGAGTAATCTTCTAGATGCATGCATTTATCCATTCATGGAATATTGCACTTTGTACACTTCCAAAGATTTATTTGAATTCATAAACTCCCTTTGATTACTTATCATCCTCGCTCAAGTAATCTCTCAAGAAAGAGTTTTGATATTCTATTGTCAATTTCATAAATATGACAATCATAATCTTTATATATTTAATGTGTTTAGAAAAGAATATTCAATCACAGTTAATTGCTTAAGTGTGATTAATAATCTTGTCATAAGACATGCGTTAAATACGTGCACAATATTGTCCATATTATGATTTCTATACAAAGATTAAACCATAAGGGTTACCTAATCTTTGAAGAAACTCATCTTCATTTTCTAGTCTAACTATTAAGATAAACCAACTTTCTAAAATTGATAATCTTTATGGACATCATCTTAATCATTCATATCATGTATACTTTACCCAATTTCATATTTGGTAATATATCATAATGATCATCAGGTTTACAATAATCCTGTAAATCATAGCCCTCAACATATTAATCAAATATCTTAGATATATTACTATTCTATGAATGATAATTCCATCATCTTTAAATTTAACATTTAAATGTCAAACTTTATTATCATCTTGAGATTTAACATTCAAATGTCAAACTTCATCATGATATTTACTAGTGTATTTTAGAAGATTATGTATCTTGTAATTTTATCTTTTAAAGATCAACACTCCCACTTGTTTTTAGCAATTTAAAGACTATCTTTAAATACTTAGCAAATAAAGAAACAATACAATGTTCTCTTTTGGGATATTACAAATACTTATTGATAGTTCCTGACTTAACTTTGTTAATAACCTCTTCATAAGCAGTTAAACAAATTTAGAACATCAATATAAGACTTAATGTGATTCATCACATTCATCACATTCCATCATACGATAATGTCTTATTAATCTTCTATGTTGGAGTTTTATTAAATATGTCCAAGTCATACTCAACATTCTAACCTTGAAAACTTTTGGAAGAAAAGAAGTCATAGTTATCTTTTATCAAACAATTAACAAGAGTTTGATTTTCCTAACTGAACATACCATAAACATTTGGTATTTCATTAGTATCAATCTTGCAAGACAATCTAACAATATTTAAGATAACCATATTCGTTTTGACTTGTCTATTTACCAACTAATTCATTTTAATGGTATAATAATTTTCAAGCCTATTACATGCTTTATAACACAAGTACTTTTTACAAAGTTACTTCATGTCCATGTTTTTACAAGAAAAACATAAACTGTTATAATCCCACTATACGTTATAAGTCATTTAACAATTTAATAACTTCATGTATATGTCTTAATTAAAAGACACAACAAGATAACGTCTTACTTTATTATAAGTCTTGTAACAATTAAAAGAGTTTATGTTTATATCTTTACAATGAAATATAAACATGTTTAACTAAAGTAGTTATGAACACCATCTTTTGGTTTCAATAGTAATTTCAAGTTAATTTATTACTTCACAATAATGTAAATAACATTATTTCTTTATTTATTTATGTCATTCCAAGAACACATAAATATTCAGATTGAAGTAGCATTAGATTACTTAATTAATTTATGTCATTCCATAAATTCATAAATATATAAATTAAAGTATTCTTGATATCATATTGACACATGTTCTTATAGGTATCTAATTTAGAAACTGCAAATTCTCATAGTTCAATTACATCAGTTGATCTGCTAGTAATGAAAATATGAAATTCACCTTGTTGTTGCAATCTAGTTAAGCTCTCACATAACATAAATTGTAACACCAATTGTTTCTTGAATTAGCCTAGTATAATTCATATCAGAACATTATTATAACTTAGAAACTGCAAATTCTCATAGTTCAATTACATCAGTTGATCTGCTAGTAACGAAATATGAAATTCACCTTGTTGTTGCAATCTAGTTAAGCTCTCACATAACATAAATTGTAACACCAAGTGTTTCTTGAATTAATATTAGAACATTATTCTCTTACCTTGTAGTCAAGAGAATCCATTGAATCATATCTTTATGAGTTGTTTCTTGCACACAATAAAGATAACATTTCTCCCACTTGTGCATGGAACAACCTCATATAGTTGATAAACAACATGCCATGCATTTGTTTATGTGTTCAATATGATTGTGTCATAGATTTTAGCATAACAAGTATATGTAAAACAACAATGTCTAGTAAGGAAACGTACAAGACTATCCTTAAAAGTATGAGTGTCTACACTTGGAAAGTAATTATCTTTAGCTACCAAGATATCAAAGCTTGTAACTCCCACTGAATTAAAGATCATTACAATAATTCCTTATTCAGTGATAAGTACACAATACTCCCACTGAATTTGACAACATTGTAAATGTTTCCTATCCAATGAAAGCTAATAGTGTGCTTTTAACTTTCCTACACCTTTGAATGTCCATACGTAACAATTACTTATGTACTAAAAGTGTATTCTACTACGTAAATGATGGACTATCCACCAAATGCTATTAACTTGAAAATTGGGCATGCAATTTCTTCCTTAATAGGTCTACCATCCTACAATGTATGTAGCACCTTTAAAATAGTAAAAACAACTAGTTTGTCTTTAAACATTTTGCAGTAATTAGTCTAGCTTCTAATTATAATAACTCATAAAATGTCATACATAATTTTTTGTTCACCAAATATCATATTTGTTACTAAGAACTTGATCACCGAATGAGGATGATAAAATCCATATGAAAAATATTCGCAATTTTCTTAACTATTAAAAAATTTGCTATGAGTTATATTAGAATTTAGACATATCTAATATTCCTATTATCCTTTCTCATTCATGAAAAGGAATACGATTGTGTCTCACTCTTCCTTCATAGAAAGGAGACTTCTTTTGTCTTTTAAGTAAATATTTCTTAATCAAACATTTGTCTGAAAACATAACTAGATCAATTTACCAAAGCCCAAAATACGTTTACGGATTGAACGTTGCATTAATACATTAAAACGAGTTACAAAATTCAATTTCAGTATTTTCGATAATTAGATCTTTAAGAAAATAAAATACCCATTGGTAAATATTCATATAAACCATAGTATTTTCTTAAAGCTAGGATCCTAATTGACATAGTACCGTTACATCAGTTGATCTGCTAGTAATGATAGTATTCAACAAGGTAATTGTCGAACAATAATTGTCAATATCATATTGCAATTCCTAGATTTATGGGATTTACAATCACAAAACTTTTGTAATGTAAGCATGTTTGATCCCCATCTTAATGCCTTGAGTCCAAGATCTCACTTCCTACTCAATTTAAGTCGTCTAACTTAAAAACTGCAAACTCATAAATCCATCACATCAGTTGATCTGCTAGTAATGAACTTATGAAATTTACCTCTCCATTGCAATCTCGCCAAGTTCTCACATGACGTAAATTACAACTTCAAGTGTTCTTAATTAGATGGCATTCGACTTAATTTTATAAGGGTATAAATATTTTGATGTGATCAAAATAATGTATGAAGAAACATGCATACAACTTCATAACATTGGTTTTACAAAACATTTTTATTACCAATTAGCTAAGAGTAAAATAACAAAGTTTTGATTGAGGTATCGGGTTCACCAATTAAAGAATAACTATCAATTATCGTCCACTATATCGTACTTTTGCATAAGCCCGAAAGCTTAGTGTTTCGGATAATCATTGTGGAATTGTGGATTATTCACCCTTAAGATGATAATGTACATGTAATGGTTGTTCGGTAAGTCTAATTTACACACAAACGAGCGTTAAGACAGAATTTTGTCTCTCTAAGGCCACAATTTAATGCGTTGCCATCCTTATACCCATCTTATAGTGTGTAAACTTCGGTCGAGCCTATTTAACCATTACGTACAAAAACACCAATCAACCAATTCTTTGAAATTTTAAACTCTTAAAAACCAAAACAATTTCGCCATTATTTAGTACGTATTATTTTTCTATTCAAAAAATTACCCTTTTCGTTTATAAACATGTCTAACACAATTAATAAACAAAACAAGTAATATACAATAAAAAACTAAAACAACTAAATAACCAAATATACATAATCATAACAATTAAATATGTATAAAACATGTAGCCACATGCAAATCTTATTCAAAAGTCCTATTAATAACCAAATCTAGGTGTACAACGTATTAATTCAATTAGGGCTTTCTTTTTCTTGGAAAAAGAGCCACATACATTGATAAATCGATTGCGTAAGCCAAAATTAAATAAATACCACATAGCACATAATTGATTACTTAATATTGGAGTCTTCTCCAATTCGACATCTATTAAAATTTACATGTTTTAATATATATAACTTAACCTTTAATTCATATAAACAATTTAAATTATAACACAATAAAAATCCATGCAAATATGCACTTTTTCATGGATTTAGCTTAACAATTAACATATTGCACCAAGATCGTTTACTAAAACGCATAACAATTACATGACATCCTAGGGTTTCTAATCAAATTAAAAAATTAAAAACCATAAACCCTAAAAAAACCCTTAAGGTCATTCGACCAAAAAAAAATTTAGGGTTAGGGATCTAACAAATAAACCCTAAAAACATGCAACTAAACGAATCAAGATCCAATTTTTATGTGTTTCGATAATTAATTACACATTATAACGGCTCTAGATGCCACTGTTGGAATTATTATATCATGACATTCATATAAATAAACCAAGTACATCAAAGTGAGCATAGCGGAAGCAATTATAATAAGATCGAATAACATGTAATTAATTAATCAATAATTAAATAGTAAGCATACCTTTGTGATTCTAGCCCGAACAAGAATCAAAGAAATCTTCCGGAACCAAGAACCCTAATTAGGGTTTATAAAGATTATAAGAATTACCCCTTACCTTTTTGTAATTCAATCCAAGAATCAAACAATAGAGTGTTTGATTCACGTTCTTGTACACACATACTAATTCAAGAAAAAGTATTTGCAAGTAATAAATACAAGACTTGTTTTAGATCATAAAATCGAAACCCTTAGGGTTTGGTTTTGATGAAATCAACCAAGGAAGAAAAGAGAGAGGAAAACACCAAGATGTGTGTGTACAAGTTATCAGAAAAACATGCATCTTGGGTTTGCTTATATACTACACAAAACTTGGAGCTCAAGGCACATAAGGAGGTGGGAACCCCCTTAGGCCGATCGGATTTTGGATCCCCTAGGGGTTTCCGGATCCTTCTCTTGTTTCCATGTTTTGTCTAGTATTACTTTCCTAATCTTCGTTTAATATATAATTAGTCATTAATCATTTAATACTAATTATTATTATTTATTTTGTGTTTAATAATTAATTATAACATTTATAAATAATTATTACTTTTTCTCTTCATACGTATTGTGTGCAATCTCGTGATCTCGAGTTCGATCCTAACATACGACAATAAAATAATGTCCATAATCTAACACTCTAATCATAGTAGCAACCACATGCCATGTAGATGGCAAACTTCTTAATAACTTCAAGTTTGCATCTTCAGCATATGCCTCTGCTCCAAATAACTCTAGCATACTAAGTAGATTTTGATATCTTTCATATGCAGAGTCAAGGCCTTCTCTTTCACCAACAACGAATGTTTCAAACTGTTGCTTCAATAGGTTTCTATGCATCTTCTTGGAAGCATCATTACCTCCAAATCTTGTCTTCATAGCAGCCCATAGTTGTTTTGCATCCTTAGCATCATGAAACTTCAATAGGTGACCATCAGGAATAGCAGACTGCAGTATGTTGAGAGCCTTATCTTGATTTCTTTTTATAACTACTGGCAAGGTTGGCTTAGGTGGTGTAGGTTGTCCTTCAACTGATATAGGTTCTTCAATGACAACATTACCATTGACAATCACATCCTATAAAGCATGGTCTGTGATAGCAATGTACTGCCTCATCTTCATGCTCCATAGATCATAAACTCCCTTCTTTGCAATAGGAATTCTTATTGAGGTGATGGATGGAACTGGTTCAACTTCAATCGACATCTTTTTAGGGTTTGTTGTAAACTTGGTTTTAAGGGTTTCTTCTTAATCAGAGTTTCCACACAAGCTCTGATACCACTTGTTGGATCGATATACTCTGACCAAACTAACTATGTAGCTTGTAATAGGTTTAAAAGTCTTGAACAAATCCAAAACTATTAATATTGAAACAATGATGTAACCTTGTTAAGTATGTGGAATCTACTAAAACAAAGCTAAGAAGAATAACTTTATATTAAACCAAACTTTGAACCTACTTTACAACATAGATTCACTAACAAACTCTAATCGCTAAATAACTCTAATATCGTATGTATGCATATGTCTAATACGACCATAGGGATCTTTTTATAGGCATAAGGAAAACCCTAAGTCGGTTACAATCCTTGTACGACAAGTAAACTAATACTAATCTAATTCTAGAATATTCTAATAACTTTGCATTACAATCCTTTCACGATATTGCATAACAGTCCTTTATCTTAGAAGTACTTTGACTTTTCTTCATGCACGATCAGTACTTTGATCATGAGCAGTACTTTGACACAAGCAGTACTTTGAACTTCATAAGTACTTTGATCTTCATATCCCAACAAGTCATAACATGGAAAGTTACCATGTGGAAAGTTAAGTATGGTAAATTCTCTTCGTTTTTCTCCGATACTACTTAAGGATGATTTATAATGACTATCCTATTGAAATGAACAAGGACGCTCCTACATTTTAATGGGAAAGTTATAAATCAAATGGATTATGAATTTATAAGCTCTTGTTTACAAATATTGGGACGCCTTTATTTGTAAGTAATGAGCTATAAATGAATAAGCTAAAGTATCTGGAAATTGTGCAAGCATTTCCTACTCCTTGTGCAAACCTCCCCTTCTTTTCGCACCATTCTTCTTTGGTATCAGAAATTCTTCCCTATAACTCTCTTCTTCCTCTTATCTTTCTCGACTTATTCTTTACCCTACTCTTATGATCATCTAAATCTTGGGACGAGATTTCTTCTAAGGGGGTAAGACTGTAACAACCCACAAAAATTTTATCACTATCATTCCCATTATAATACCTATAGTAGGTATTTCACAAGTAAATTTTTGCTTTTTATGTGCATTCATTACATGCATAACTCTCTAGACCTGCTCACGTACCAACACAAGCCAAATAACTCAATACTCACATCCTATAAACCCCTGGTATGTCAACCATAAGATTACAATTACACCATAAAAAGTAATCTGTAACACCCCAACCCGTCAAGGGTAAAGATATCACAATAAATAGTGTCCAACAAAGCAAAACACAAGCTAAATACTTTAACAATACAATGAGTACAAGGGTTACAAATGAATTCCAAAATAAGGAAAATACAATAATAAAACAAAGTCCATTATTTAAAGGAACTCTAAGGTTGGTCCACACTCTCTCATCCCCAAAGTTAAACCCCGCATCCTAGCTTAAGTACCTGCCGCATGGAAAAGAAAACGCGGCTGAGCATAAAAAGCTCAGTGAACAGATATCAACAAAATAACAACCGATAAAATAGAGTTAGGAAATAATCAAAGGGATATGAAGATAGGATTACATGTGGTATCCAAGAGGGTAATCAAAAGATGACATGGTTAAGTGTAAAGTATAGTGTATGTAAGTTTTTAGTATTTTACCCAAGGCCAATCAATACAATACATTACAATAGTAGCCCAATATGGAGTGATCAACTCCCAATATGTGAGGGGTTGCAATGCATACATACCAGTCACCAATACAACATGCAGCAATGTAGACAATGTAGTAGCTCCAATAATCAATCAATCAATACAATACAAATCTAGGATGCATCCATACGCCCCCGTTAATCAAAGCAGTAGTCAATAGTAGATCGGGAACGGCGTAGTACATCTCTCCAACTACGCTAGAGTACATAAAATTGGTGCATCAATGCTATGGTTGTGGGTACTCCACAACAAGTGATACCCCAGGTAAATACTGAAGGGTCAAGTGGTCAAGGTTCAATATCAATGGTTCAATATCAAAGTTTAGTCTCAAAATTTTATTGTCAAGGTTCAATATCAAGGTTTATTATCAAAGGTCCAATATCCAAAGGTTTAAATATCCATAGGTCATTATCAATAGATCATAGGTCAATATCAAGAGGTAGGTCAAAGGACCAATATCAATGGGTCAATCAAAGTTCAATATCAAGGTGCAATAATATAAGGAGAGAGAGAAAATCATGAGAGAGAAATAAAGTTGTACTCTTGCTGAGAGAGTACGGAATATTTGTACCTTAGTCCAAATGCAAAAGCAAGGTCACAAATCAAAGAGAGAATGGGTCACTCCCGCTTCACCGAACCTAGAAGAGAATGGATACGAATCAAGACGAGACCGAATTACTCAAGTTACCTCTTTTAGTTATCTTTCCATTTATAGAAACTTTCCATATTTAGTAACTTTTCCGTATTAGCAACTTTTATAGATTAGGGTCACAAATGGCAATTATAATAGTTTAGGGTTTAAACATGTCAATTTAGTAAGGTTTAGGGTCTAAATATAAATTATCAAAATTAAATATTAAGAATGTCAAATATAATTATTTTAAAGTTTATACTATAATTTTATATTAAGACGATAATGTTAGACCCGTCATTAATAATCATATTAACGTATTATTGACGTTAAATTAGACCGCGACGACCCAAACTATTCACCCACGACACAATTTAACCCGACACATACTTTACTACTACGTACACACACATGCATAAAAAAAAACTCACCCTTGTTACAAACCATGCACGACATACACCTATACTTACTCAATTCTTGTTAACATATACATGCCATGTGACTAATTCAATGTTCACTTCACTTTTTTTTTTTTTTTTTTTTTTAATAAGAAAACATATGCATGCCTCCTTCAATATGCACGTGCAACAGATTGTTTGCAAAGTTGAGCATTGATAAACAATGCTTACAAATCTCATGTACATATACACGACCCATCACCCACAACACACATTTTTAAATATTTCATAAGCCACATGTATGCAAAAACCCTTTTTATTTCGAATTTAACACACAAGCATGCACCTATATGTTCAATGAGCCCAACAGAGTACATAACTTCACATGCAACACACCCTTATTATCACATGAACGAAGACACAAGCCCCACGTTAATTCTTTAAGTTTTAATTCAGGTCTTTACCAAGCGAAATAATGAAAACCCAAAGCGTTTCAGTTTTAATTAAGGTCTTTACCCAGTTTAGGTCGAGCCAAAAACACCCAAGATCGAGACACACCCACGCAAGTTTCATAGCCGATTACATATGGTTGTGGTTTCGATATTTTATGTGACGTTTTATGATTTTGTGTGAGGTCAAATTCAATCAGAAATCGCGCAACATAAGCCGAAAAAGAAAGCCGACCCACGGCTGGAAAAGTAAACATTAAACGAGGAATTGAACGAGGTAGAAAGTATTACCTTTGCAGCGTATAACAAGAACAAAGACCCGAGATTGATTATTAGCCGTTTATACCACCACACCGAACACCCAAAACTACTCCTCGACAGAAATATATAAACCCACGTACAACTCCTTTATCGAACAGCAATCCCACCACAATGACTCAAGTTAAAGAAGCATGCACATACGAGCCTCCTTTGCTTTGTTTTGATTCGAGCAGGAAGTGAAAAAATATGGGGCCGCCGGTATGTGTTTTAACTGGAGATTTGATAAGATATATATATATATATATATATATATATGGAGAAATAAGGGGAAGGGTTTCTGGCCGTGTATATGGGGTCAAATGGGATGGTCAAAGGAAAGTCTTAATTTGTTTTAATTACCATGATATCCTGCCTTATTTGGAGTAAAGTTGTGTACAACTTGTAAATACTTTGGTCCCTTTTATGACTTGTAAACGTGTGATTTCTCATGCTAGGAACAAATATTGCGTCAAATTTTAATCATACTTAGCTTAGAGATCATATACTTGTAACTTTCAATTTATAAGGTTCCATAACTTGGGTTATAATTATTATTCATAATTCAAAATTTTTTTTTATTGAAAGGTATTCTGGGTATTTTACATATTCAAAATTTCTATGTTTTACAACTATTCCCCCCTCAAAAAGAATCTTCATCCGCGAAAATGAAAGAAGCAATAAAGCAGCGAAACAAAACGAACGCCTACCAGACTACAAAGGAAAAATGGGGGTAGCTGGTTCGCATAGATTCCTCGGTCTCCCAGGTCACCTAACGTTGTGGATGGTTCTTCCAAGAAACTCTATCAAAATGAATACTTTATTTCTCATGATTCTCTCCTGTCTATCAAGAATGGCTTCCATTTATTTTATTATTATTTTTTTTTGGAAGTGACATATCTGGTTGAATCTGATCACAAGGGTATGACACCTATGTAGAGGATGATAATTGTATCTTCTTGAAAGCTCATATGGGATACGAACAAAATTTCAATCGAATTAACTGTATCAAACAGTAGAGATCTCTACAAGAGCTTGAGATTGCTGACAGATGTATCGAGGTCAGCAGAATGCAAAATCAAGAGTTCAAATTTATCCAATTATTTAACGACGAATGCCGAATCAACGCGTTGGTAGAATGAACCTAAAGTCTCACAAGTCGCAGAAAATCCAACGGAGACCAAATTCTAAACTTCTTAGATACTCCCCAAGATATCCTATAACCACAATAAGTGCACGTTATATGATGTGAGTATTATCACGTTGGCCAGGCGTCATAATACTAGCATCATATAAATATGCTCTCATGATGGTCATACTTTATCACGAGTCGTAAACAACCAAGTCAATCTTAGTTCACCCTTTACTTCTATCACCCAAGAGGTTAACTAAAATCAAGCGTCATAACCAGGAGGAACGTTCAATGACAAAGCAATGGAAGTCTCAATGAATGACTAAAGGAAAACAAACTATTCGCAAGAGTAACAGAAATCTAATCATATCAGCAAGTAAGGTACGTCGTCTCCAAAAGCATCAATTTTCCCAAAATTTCCAAAACAAGACCATTATGAACATACGCAGAATGAACACGAAACAGAGATGATATTGGAGAACCTAAATCATCCAAGGATCACATTAGCAGATAACAAAACTCAAGAATTTAATGAAAGTGAGCATTAGTCAACATTAACTTCATCAACTTATCTAAACAACAAAAAGGGTTTGTTCTAAAAACCATACATTCAAAACATCAAATCTCTTCAAGTCCAAGTAATCTGTCTTCTTTTGCCTATCAATCTGGGAGTGAAACAAAACTGTGAACTTGAGTTATGATTCATCAAGCCTTCTGCAGTTCTTCTTGAAATGCGATGGAGTAATGTGAATTCTTGACACGATCTTTAATTCCTTCATCATCCAGTCTGCTTCCGCTCTTAATTCATCTTAGTACAACCAAGATGAATTGGGAAGTGAGACTGCATGTCTTCATCAGCTCCAGGTTTGCTACTTTGACTAGCTCTTGTTCCCTGCATCGCCAACACTTCTGCCTTGTAAGGAGTGTCTTCACTCTTCATGGTAGCCACTGTTGTTGTCAATTCCAGGTCAGGCAGTGAAGTTAATCTTGTCATACGTTTCTAGTTGACACAAATTGGTAAGCATCTTCCAAGATTCTTCTGTAAGATTCAAAAGACTAGCTTTTCAAATTTATTGTCGGTCTTGATCACTTGGTGATAGTTTCAGATCTTGCGGAATTTAAAGGGATGTTCTAATCTAAGGACACTGTTGCTCCAGCAAATATCATCTCCCAAAATGCACAAATGATCGCCAAATTTCTAACAAGGTATAAAATAGTTTCCATGTTCCTTCTCGTCTTCGAATGTACTATTACCTCATACAATGACTATTTGTCCAAGTACTCACGAGAAAACGTTATTCATCAGATTCACAAAATGGTCAGAGCTTTAGCTAATACTATTAGCGTCACTAACCGTTATAGTAGTCGTCACAAATACGGAAAGCGATTTTAAAAAAAATGACCTCAACTCATAACTCCCTTTCAGAACATACCACAAGGTCATACTATACAATTCTTCCAATTATTCATGAAAACATAATCTCATCATGTACACAGAATTAGTTGACATGATAGCCAATACAATTGGAATGGCTAACTTATTATTACGAATACAAATACGGCCTCAAAAATCATCTTAAGGGTCTTCCCGTTTACCCCACATCATCTCTCCTCTTCTTCACCAATAAAACTGATATACTTCACGGGCTTACTCTCGGTTAGTAACTCATTTCTTAGAAGTTCTTTTATTTGTTTCTTCAATCTTTCAATGAAGACTTCGGAAACGGATTTTCAAATGTAGGTCAAGATCATATCAAAGGTAAACGGAATTGTATAACAATTACATTTGCCAAACCAAACGGATAAATCACGAATTAGGATCAAGTGCAAGGTTTGTCAAAAGTCTTTAGGCACATAAGTTAACCATTCAAGGAGGTTGGGATTTTGTTCAGCTTCTTAGCCCAAATGTGCCTCATATCGAATACGAACATTGTATTATTTTCAAAGTGATGTGCGTGGAATACTAGTTGCCAACATCGTCAATGGAATCAAATAGAAAGATGAGAATTATCTGAAAGTAACGGAGTCTATCAAGTCAATCAATTTAGGCGCAAAAACATCGTACCAATACTTCCAAAATCATCAAGATCCCCAATAACAATTAACTAATGAACACAAATAGGATTGCCATACCAAAAACTCACAGAGGAGAAATTAATTCAAAATTTCAATATCATCAGAGTAGCTTGAAAACGGAAATGGAATTCGAAGTCTAATACAGGCTAAACAGGAGAGTAAAAGAAACTAGTTCATGATTTCAAATTCCCTTCATTCAACTTGGATTATAACGGCTGGTCGCCGTAGACTCTAGATCGAAATCGACATCATTCTCTTCTTTCTCTTCCTCTCATTCACTAATCCAGCTATTCCTGTTATTCTCATGATGCGGCAAAAGGCGGCTAGCAAAACCACTTTTACGATCTCTCTCTTCTTCTTCCACCGACTCATGGCACTTTCCGTAATACTTGGTGCCAATACCTTTGTTATCATTTGTTTTAGTTTCATACATCTCTTTCTCCTTGTCATCCACCTTCTGGCAGCCCGTAGCATCAACAGTAGTTCCCTTACTCCTTCTTACGTACTGGATCTGTCTTGAAGTACCCTTAATGGCATGAGTCACCATTTTCTTCGGGTTTTCGTCAGGTGGACCAAGCGACGAGATTTAACCATCTGAACGGTTATCAAATGGTCAGAATAAGGAAGTCGAGGACAAACACGAAAGGGAAAAGTATGTCGAAGAAAGCCTAATACTACCCAATCCTCACAGGTTTAAACTTAAGTTCGCACAGGGAAAAAAATCCTAAATCAAATTTTCAAGGTGTTCAACAAAGTTCCTAAAGTGGAAAACTAATGGTCCAAAACTCACAGGTCAAGGTTTATGTATTATAAGTCGTCAGCCTGTTCTCTGATACCATAAATTGTAACACCCTAACCCGTCAAGGGTAAAGATATCACAATAAATAATGTCCAACAGAGCAAAACACGAGGTAAATACTTTAACAATACAATGAGTACAAGGGTTACAAATGAATTCCAAAATAAGGAAAATACAATAATAAAACAAAGTCCATTATTTAAAGGAACTCTAAGGTTGGTCCACACTCACTCATCCCCAAAGTTAAACCCCGCATCCTAGCTTAAGTACCTGCCGCATGGAAAAGAAAACGCGGCTGAGCATAAAAAGCTTAGTGAACAGATATCAACAAAATAACAACCGATACAATAGAGTTACAAAATAATCAAAGGGATATGAAGATAGGATTACATGTGGTATCCAAGAGGGTAATCAAAAGATGACATGGTTAAGTGTAAAGTATAGTGTATGTAAGTTTTTAGTATTTTACCCAAGGCCAATCAATAGAATACAATACAATACTAGCCCAATATGGAGTGATCAACTCCCAATATGTGAGGGGTTGCAATGCACACATACCAGTCACCAATACAATATGTAGCAGTGTAGACAATGTAGTAGCTCCAATAATCAATCAATCAATACAATACAAATCTAGGATGCATCCATATGCTCCCATAGGCCAATAACAATCACAATCAAAGCAGTAGTCAATAGTAGATCGGGGACGGCGTAGTACATCTCTCCAACTACGCTAGAGTACATAAAATTGGTGCATCAATGCTATGGTTGTGGCTACTCCACAACAAGTAATACCCCGAGTACATACTGAAGGGTCAAGTGGTCAAGGTTCAATATCAATGGTTCAATATCAAAGTTTAGTCTCAAAAGTTTATTGTCAAGGTTCAATATCAAGGTTTATTATCAAAGGTCCAATATCCAAAGGTTTAAATACCCATAGGTCATTATCAATAGATCATATGTCAATATCAAGAGGTAGGTCAAAGGAACAATATCAATGGGTCAATCAAAGTTCAATATCAAGGTGCAATAATATAAGGAGAGAGAGAAAGTCATGAGAAATAAATAAAGTTGTACTCTTGCTGAGAGAGTACAGAATATCTGTACCTGAGTCCAAATGCAAAAGCAAGGTCACAAATCAAAGAGAGAATGGGTCACTCCCGCTTCACCAAACCTAGAAGAGAATGGATACGAATCAAAACGAGTCCGAATTACTCAAGTTACCTCTTTTAGTTATCTTTCCATTTTTAGAAACTTTCCATATTTAGTAACTTTTCCGTATTAGCAACTTTTATAGATTAGGGTCACAAATGGCAATTATAATACTTTAGGGTTTAAACATGTCAATTTTGTAAGGTTTAGAGTCAAAATATAAATTATCAAAATTAAATATTAAGAATGTCAAATATAATTATTTTAAAGTTTATACTATAATTTTATATTAAGACGATAATTTTAGACCCGTCATTAATAATCATATTAACGTATTATTGACGTTAAATTAGACCGCGACGACCCAAACTAATCACCCACGACACAATTTAACCCGACACATACTTTACCACTACGTACACACACATGCATAAAAAAAAACACACCCTTGTTACAAACCATGCACGACATACACCTATACTTACTCAATTCTTGTTAACATATACATGCCATGTGACTAATTCAATGTTCACTTCACTTTTTTTTTTTTTTTAAATAAGAAAACATATGCATGCCTCCTTCAATATGCACGTGCAACGGATTGTTTGCAAATTTGAGCATTGATAAACAATACTTACAAATCTCATGTACATATACACGACCCATCACCCACAACACACATTTTTAAATAGTTCATAAGCCACATGTATGCAAAAACCCTTTTTATTTTGAATTAAACACACAAGCATGCACCTATATGTTCAATGAGCCCAACAGAGTACATAACCTCACATGCAACACACCCTTATTATCACATGAACGAAGACACAAGCCCCACGTTAATTCTTTAAGTTTTAATTCAGGTCTTTACCAAGCAAAATAATTGTCACACCCCCAAAATACCTGAATGGCAGCGAAATGGAATACATGGGGGTGACTGTCATAGCACCACAGTTACAGTTACATTGAACGACCTAAAGTGTCGTTTGGGAAAATACATCGTTTGATCATTAAAACATTCAGAGTTTACAAAACATAGGTCCCAAAAATGTGTTGCAAGTTTAAGAAAAACAAGTTCAATCCAGATCAAACGTTTCATAAGTGCAGGAAATATATATATATATATATATATATATATATATATATATGAGACGCGTCGACTCCGTGACTGCATGAAGGTCCAAATGCATGCAAGCAGGAGCTACCTTAATAACCTAAAAATACATTGTTAAAACGTCAACACGAATGTTGGTGAATTCCATAGGTTTGTAAGTTAAATCGTATGTACATTGGCCACAAGTATAAAGTAAACCGACAAAATGTCAAAAGTAATACATTGGCTCTTAAGCTCATGACCCCGAAGCTAGACGTTACTTGGCCCCAAATGAGTGTTTACCAGACACTCTAAATATATTATACATGAAATGCATTCGTACCCGTTGGAGCAACACAAACACGAATGGAGGAGTCACCCTCAATAGATCTATTCACTCACTCTCGCTTGTAGATTAATTAACGGTCCATGATAATAAAGGGGACTTGTCATGACGTGGTAATAAGGCAACTTAAGCAATGTAAGGAATTTAATACTTTGGCATGTACAAAAAAAATAAGTAATGCAATGTATTCTCCCCCGTGGGATTTGAAATCAAATGTGTAATTGAAAACGGGGCTATGAAAACTTACCTGAAGTGATAGTACAATGTGATGAAATAATCGAGACAACAAGGCGCGAACACTAGCCGCAACCTAATATGAGTAATAACGATCTACTTTAGATCATGCCGTGATGAAATGAATGTACATGCACATGATACCTATACCACTCGTAACTTGAAAATACTAGTTATTGTCAAAGTAAAGTATTTTCCATCCTTAGGAAAAATAAGTCCAACTAGACTTATAGAAACTTGTCGTAATATATCGTATATAAAATGTTAGTGTTATATTCCTCGTTTTGAAAACCTTAAAATAACGTCTAGTAGTAGCATAAATAAACCTCGAGTCGTACTTACTTCGTTAGTTAAGAATAAAATTCTTGAATAAGAAATCTAGAAAATATAGCATTTAGTACGTAGTTATATTATTTCTAGTCGTGACTACTTATATATATAGTTTTGACGATTTTAAAACGTGTATAACTTGGTCGTTTTAAGTTCATTTTCCTCGTTCTTTGTAACACCTAAAATCTGAAAGCAAGTGAAATGACCAAAATGCCCCTACATGTTTAAAAATTTATTAAAAGCTTATTAAAGTACCAAATAAATCCTAAACTCCTAACAATGCATAAGTTATGATACCAAATATTTTTAACAATTTCATTTAACATTTATACAAGTGGAAAATTACCAAAATACCCCTTATAGGGCCGAATGAAATAAAATGAATTTTAAAGAGATTTAAAATGATTTAAACTTGGTAAATAAGGAAGATAATCACCAAGAATATTTTGTTAGCCTATAATCACGAAATTCTGGTCTCCCCCCCCCCCCCCCCTCATCACACGGCCTCCCATTTTAAAAAGTCAAACCATACCTTTTCTCCACAAACCCTAATTGCCGATCCAAAATAAACACACAAAAGAATTCTCCTAAGCCTCCATTCGACCACCCCATAATTCCTAAGCATTTTTCTGTGATCAAACAACATCCAAAGAGTCCTAGAAAAATACCCTTTTGAATTGTTGAAGCTTGGTTCGATCATGGCACATTTTTCCTTTTGTCGAGCACTATAAACAAGGTAAATTCGTTATGATTCATACGACCTCTTATAAATTCATTTTCTATTTTTCCTGAGTTCCTTACATCATATATGATATTCGAAAAATGATTACAAGGTTTTTTGGTCGCGTTTGTTCTCGTGGGAATTTTTGGTGTCGTATTATCCAATTCAAGAGGTGTAATTCGTCCAGCCCATTCTATTTGTTCCAGATCTGGTCTGGTATTTTTGTCACGTCTCTTACATCATATAAGTCTCAAATAAAATGTTCTAATCGATCCATGCATGCTCTATAACGTTTTGGTGAATTAAACCCTAAAAACGCAACAAAACTCTATATCATTGTATATGAATTTTCTTGATATGAATGATAATTTTTATGAACTTCATATATTAATTATGATCTCGTAAAAATATGGGTTTGAATTATAGAAGCTTAAATCTCGTGTTGTGATTTATTTTATAAATCGGCTAATTAAGAAAACAATGAAGAAAATAAAAGAAACCCTAAATCGAATTAGGGTTAGGGTTTTTGTGTTTGGATCTGGTAATTAATGCATAATAATGATTGAGTAATGATTTTATAATGATGGCATGATGATTTTATGAAATTAGGGTTTGGTTTTGGTAACTTTAAAATAAATCCGATTGGAAAATAAAGTACAAGGGTGTGTTTTGCCAACTTTGAAACATCTGGGATATTTTTGTAAGATCATATATATCAGTAGGAATATGGGAAAAATATAACTTGAGGGTTCTAAGTGTAAATATTACAAGAAGTGAGTTAATTGTATTTAATTGGTGCGATTTGTAATTAATTAAGGTAGAGGGACTAAAAGTGTAATTTCTGGAAACTTGGGACTGATTTGAGTAATAAAATATATTCAGGGGGTTTTGTGCTAATTTGGTAATTTAATGGCTTAATATGTAATTATTGATAATTAAAAGTTGAAATTGTAAGTTAAAGGGTTAAATATGTAACTTTGATAACTTGAAGGACTTAAAGTGTAAATTATGAATATTTGAGGATTCATTCGAATAACTTAATAAAATAAGTACTCATTATGTAAAATGGATAAGTTAAGGGTTTAATGTGTAACTTTGAATACTAAAAGGGTTAAAGTGTAATTTTGGGAAGTAAAGGGTATAAAATGTAAAGTTGTGAAACCCTAAGGACTAAATGGGTAAAGGTGCTAAAAGATATTTTATTTCCATTAATAATGATTCAACTTACTAAATATGGAAACTTTCTAAAAGTGGAAACTTACTATTTATGGAAACCTGCTAAAAATGGAAAGTTACTTAAAATGGAAAGTTACTAAAAATGGAAAGATATACATTTAAAGAATGAATTATGATTCCCCCTCTTCTCCTCTAGGTGTGAAGAAGGAGTGATCTTGAGCCCTTTCCCTTCTGTGTTTGTTCTATTTGTGCTTTGCAATAAGGTACGGATACTCTGCCTTTTCAGTTAAGGCTCCTATATTCTTCTTATGACTTTGAGCTACGATTCAGTTAAGATTCCCCAAGCCATTGCTATGCTCCCTTCTGTTGTGAACTTCCTCTGATTCCTGTTAAGCTTTGATATGTTAGCTTCTGATTTGATTTCATTGCTATGACTTCTGACCTTTGTATACCCGATATCTCTGGTTCATCTTTTATGATAATTTGATATGAAAACCTTTTGAAAATATAACTTGATGTCATGGAAGGAAACCGTTTTGAAATAACACTCTATGATTTGGATACGAAACCATTTTAAAATGAAGGATTAATTGGCTTTTATGAAGAATGTTTAAAAAGGGAGATCTTTGAGATGAAATGAGCAAATGACTATTAAGGTTTTTAAATCTGTTTTATCTTAACCCTTTTCACATTTTATGAACTTATGAAACTTAATAATGAACCTTTTGTAATGAACCTTGGATATTCTGAACCATTGATATGACTTCTGATATTATGACTTTGAGATGGCCTTGAGACATGACTTTGAGATGCACCTTTGCTATATGACCTTTTGTATGACTTTGAGACCTGACTCTTAGTTTGATACCCGAGCCATTTATGTTTCTTCTACCTATGGAGGTACCATAGGCATGTCTGTGATGCACCACTGGCATGACTCATGCGTGGGTGAGTGATTTCTCACGTCGTCCCTTTTATGATTATCTGCCGGCTATGACTTTGAGTATATGACTTTGAGATTGACTTTGAGTAAGGGGCGTATGGATTGCAATCCTAGACATGTATGCTTAGTGGATTTAACTATGACTTTGAGTTGACTTTGAGGTGATTGGTACTGTGTGCTATACATGCCCTTCACAACCCCTGGGAGCTGATCACTCCACCCCTGTTGATACATGAGGACACCCCTCATATTATCTGGTTGCCTGAGAGGTATCCCCTCTGATTGTGTGATTATGACTTTGAGATTATGATGTTGAGATATGACTTTGAGTTTTGGGCTCGTGGTGGATGACTATCCTTTTCTTTTCTTTTCTATTACTCTCTTTTATCTATTTCTTATTCTATTTCCCCAATGCACTATATTTCAGTTCTGTTTCATTATCATTGCTTTGTATATGTATCTGTTCACTGGGCTTTTTAAGCTCAGCCGCATTTCCTTTTCCTGCGGCAGATTTTAGTAGGAAGCTGGGTTATGGGAAGAGAGTGTGACTGGACTTAGAAGACTATGCTTTGATAGTTACGCTGGACTAGAGATGATTAGAAGAAGTTTCACCTCATTAGACTTAGTATTTATTTTTGTAACCTTGTAGCATCAGATTTTCCATTTGTAAACCCTGAATTTCTTTTGTATGTATGAATCATATGCTTGTGTTTGTTTTGATATGTCACTGTAATGTAATACTTCTACCCTTATCGGGTTGGGGTGTTACATTCTTTATATCCACGGATTCGTCTTAGTATGTATTAATATATTTTTGATAGCTCGGCTCCTCTAGGTTATGTCTAACGCCTCTATTTGTTCATTGAAAATCGTCCAACAGCATATAATTTTCAGAAAAAAAGTTTTCGTCAATAAACTTGCAAAAATCATAACTCTTTCGTTATAAGCTCGTTTTAATCCGTTCTTTCGCCCACGGCTTCGTTTTTAAAAGTATTTTCTAAATGTTTGGTCAAAAATTTCCCATCACCTATTGAATTTCCCACGTTTTAAAAATATGGACAGTAGGTATATGTATTGTTTCAAAAACCATTTCTAGGGTTCCAATCTAGTTCCAACTTCAACCAAATTACTTCCAATCACCACAAAACTAGTCTAATCCTACCATACACCTTCTCAGGGTGTCTTGGGTTCCTAAACATCGTAAATCAAGTGGATCTAACAAGGATCTAACTATAATCTATTTCTAGGGCTCAAAAGTTAGATATGTATAAAATGAAGTGTTATAACTAACATATGCATGTAGATCTTGTATATATATATATATATCATATGAACATTATAAGAACTTGGTAAAATTATAAAAATAAGTTTCATACACTTACTTGAAAGATTTTAGAGTTTTGGAGATGAAAACCTAATTAACCTAAAGGTTTTTATTTCAAAACCTTAAAATAGGTAACTAATGAAACTTGAAAAATACTAGATCTTGAAATTTTTATGGTTTCTTCTTGGTCTTGTGTTCTTGGCCGATCCAAAGGAAGAAAGAAAATGGAATAAAATTTTCTAGTTGTTTTTGATGAAATGAGATGAAAATGTATAGTTATATGTTATATATATTTTAGTTTAGACAACATTATGACAAGTATTTATGAGTTGGTAGAAATTTCAATCTTGTAAGATGATTGGTAAGGGGGGGGGGGGGGGGGGGCGGCAAGATGGGGTAGGAAGAAAATGATGAGATTTTATGTATTATTGTGTAAGTTAATTAGATATTTTGGTTTTAGAGGATACCGGGTACCGAGTTAACTAGAAATAAAGTTTAACGGAGTTAACCGGGACATAATAAAGTCATAAAAATTGTAAAAATATGTTGGGTATAAATATTGAGTGTTTAGATAATTATTATTTAATTTCTACGAAAACCGTCGTAATTTTAGTAAACTTACGATAATAATTAAATAAATTTCCAAAACACCGGGTGAATTAATATTATAATTTTTATATTATTAAAATGAATATAAAAATATATTGGGATCATAGTCGGGAGTGTCGGACGTGTTAGTCACATTATTCATCGCATGTTAACGTTTATTTAGAAATAAATATACGTAAAAGTCAATTATACCAAAAGTACTAATTTAAATATCCTACGAGTGGAATAATATGCAAATGCTATTGTAATGATATGTAAGCCATTTCTAGACCGTATGAAGTGTCCCTACTGATGATTTCTCGAATTCGCAGCTTAACCTGACAGGTTACGCGAATTTAATAACCCGTAAACTAAATTTACGATGAAATGAATAAAGTACATGAATAGTGGTTTTTCTTCGTAAATGAATAGTGTCATGTGAATAGTAAATTTTCTGAACGCTTCTCAAAATCTCAAACTGACACCAAAAATGATGAATAGCAAAATGATGAATAGTGATCGTTGAATAGTAACTGATGAATAGTAACTTTTCGAGATGTATAATGAAATTTCGACATCTGAACAAGGACCTGAAATTACGAGTTATGACAGTCTTCCCCTCTAAAAGGAACTTTGTCCCGAAGTTTAGTTTTGGTTGGTCTCTGAAGTATATTCGGTAAAAAGACGGGGATACTTGAGTTGCATTTGGTCTTCCCGTTCCTAAGTAAATTCGGGACCTCTTCGAGAATTCTAGCGAACTTTCACGATAGAAATTCGACTTTGCTTCAACCGTTCGACCTCACGGTCCATGATTTCTACTGGTTCTCCTACCAGGTTTAGGTTCGTCATTGGGTTGGACTCCTTCCAATTGGAATTATGAGTCACTAATCTGAAAGTCATTTTTCGGGATTTGAAATTGTGAAACATGTTTATGTAATCCTGCTACTTTCCAACAAGGCTCAAGTCTGAGGGTTACTAGCCTACTTTGTCTGAAATATTAATGGTCCAGTGTACATCAAATTTAACTTCCCGGATTTTTCTGAATGGTATCATACCTTTCCTGGACAGAACTTCTATCGTGACCCTACCACCAACTTGAAATTCTAAGGGTTTACAACTTATCGACTTGTAACTGATTCTTGGTTTGTAGGAAGTTCCTAGTTATTTCGTGAGTGCTTACAAAAATAGTGAGTTTGGCTTTTTCCGCGTTCGGTCCGTCAATAGATGATCAGTGCTTCTTGAGGTTTACAATGTAATATGAGTAATATATGTTGTTGAATGATTGAGGCAAAAGCAGTCAACTTAAATCAACCACGGATGTGGTCAATGTAGTCAAACTCCTTAGAATCAATCTCCGCGGAAATATAGGGTTTCCCCGGGTCGTTATGTCCCGACGAGGTGTGGATGGTATTCAAAACGGGTTTGTGATCGGGTGAATTTGGACAGGAAGGGGTTGTGAATGATTACACTAAGATATGAGGAATGAAAATAACTTAGAAACACTATATAAACAATTACTGATGATCAGATTTACTAAAAACTTTAGCTAAACCTAAAAACGTGTACGTTTGATTTAAAGTTACGTTAGCGTACAAAATAAAACGCGAGTTTTATAGAAATAAAATACCTACGAATATGAAAATTACATTTTTACAATACTAATGATAAAAGAAAATTTTTAGAAAAAGAAAAATAATTTTTACCCTATTTAATTAATTACTATTAATGAATTACTAATTAATAACTACTTAATAATATTTAAAATACACTAATTATGAATTTAAGCTAGAAAAATGAAATTTTAATTCTAAAAATTCTTAAATAATATAAAAGTAATTTTAAAACTAAAATTATATTTTTCCTACTTTTTCTCTATTTATTATTAATTATAAACTAATTATTAATTAATTAAAACTAAACTAAATTAAGAAAAATAGAAACTGAACAGTGAAAATTATGAAAAATTTCCTAAAATTATTTTATAACATATAAAAGCTAGGAAAAACATAAAAAGTAGCTGGTGCTTAATAAAAACTATTTATGCTATTTAATTATCTAATATTAATTATTATTAAACTAATATTAATTATAATAAATACTAAATGAAAAGAGAAAAATCTGAAAAAATTTCTAAAAATACTTTAATATACTAGGAATTTAAGAACAATATAAAAACATATAAGTACTTAACAAAAATTTAAAAAGAAAAATTAAAAAGCTAAATTATATTAAATAGAAGCTATCACTAGAAATTAAATTTGGTTTTTCTTGATTTTTCTTTTACAAATCTATTAACCTACTGAAAGTGAACAACTTTTGTGAAAGAACTTTTCCTAGAACTCAAAAATAAGCAAGATGCATAACAAAAAGCTCAACAGTTGTTAAGTACTTATATGTTTTTGAGACTTGAAGTGGATTTTTAGCTTGGATAAGCTTACAATAAGCTCACAAGCTGGAACCAAAGGGCAAAATAAGCTTAAACAAGAAAGGGGAACTAAGAAAAAATAGAATCAACAAGAAAAACTTATTGAAAGAGCTTACAAATCCAAATAAGCAAATCCTACACCCCTTAGACCAAGCAGGCCTGCAGGTCACTTGGGAGGCAATTTGAGCTTATCTAATATGCTCATAGTGCAAAATAAGCTACTGAACCAGTAAGCTAGCTATTTGGGCTTCCCATAGGACCAAAGAACACCCAGTGGGGCCCACTAATGAGACCTGTGGGACCCATGGAATTTAGGTTGATGAGACAGATAAGCTGTGGTGCAGGGCAGTAAGAAGCTTAGCAAATAAGCTGAAATAAGCTCATGAATTTTAAAGCAACAACAGTAATAGCAACTAATAACAACAATAACAACAATAACAACAAGAAGGATCAAGGAAGAACACAAATCAAACAAACACAGTATCCAATGAGTCACAACAGCATGCAGGCTCAGATGGACCAAAAGAAGGCATCAAAAAGCAGTCTCAATAAGCACTAACCTAAAATATTAAGGGGGCAAAAGTGAGATTACATGTCTGAGAACCTAAAAACCTAAAAATCCCTATCACAAAGTGGTCAATTGAACTCTAATTAGGCCCAAGTTCAGCATGCATTGGGACAGCATCATGCAGAATGAACAGTACACATTTACTATCTAAATTGCAATTTGCTTTGACCAATGTGAATTTAAACAGATTAATTCTCATCCTAGGTGTATATTGAACATGATGGATCATTAAATTCACAAACACAATCAAGAAATCAAACAGTTGCTCACAATTTCTAAGTCAGTTTCAAAGAAATAAAGAGAACAATGAGATTATTAGTCACTTTGACTTTTCATGAAATAAACTACCAACTTAAGAGTTGAATAACCTATTCTAACCTAAGGTGGACTGAGCATGCAGAGAACAAGAGAAAATGACAACAAAATTACTCAGAACTAAGATAAGCCAAACATCCCTATATCTACCATATTATACTATCATTTGAGAAACTAAGCTACAATAACCTTCAAATCCATTCAACTTCAGTCACATAACATGAAATAGGATCAAGGAAACTCTAACATTCCACATTAACACTTAATGATCTAAAGTTCATGAATCAAAGAAAGGAAGCAGTGCATACACAGTTTCATCAAACAAGCATCAAAAGTCTAAACCACCAACTATCTACAAAGCCAAAACTAAAAGCTAATTCCATATTATTCACTGTTAAAGATCAAACAAAAGAAGTTGGGGGCTGCTGATGTAGCAGGGTCCAAATGGGTGAGAATGGGCAAAAACTAGCTTAACTTATGGACTCATAAGTTACAAAACCTGAAGGACATGCTACTAATTGCTTGTATACAGGAATTAAATTCTAAAACATCCTAAAACTACCTAAAATTACTAATGAAAAGGTGTGTTTGGGCTGCAAGCTGTTGAAACAGTTGGTTCAAAGAGGGCTGAAATTGAGTTTTTTTACTGACAATCCACTACCACTAGATATAAACTAACTATAATGAGCTATATAGAACCTATTTCAAGGAAAAACAACTACTAAAATACCTAGATTTGAAGAATGCAAAAGTAAGCAGATGCAGTGGGTTTAAGTGGGTAAAAATGGGTTCAAAATGGTTGCAACTAGTGTGCAAAGCATATGGATAATACAGACCAACATGAATATTGAAAGAAGCTAACCAATAACTGATATAAGCTGAAACAAATAATAATAAGCAGTATACTTAAGCAGTTTTAAAAGAAGCAGACACATAAACTACTAAATAAGCTGAAACAAAAATTGATGGAAGTAATTTCAAAAACTTGAAGTTTTTTATTAACTGGAAATTGAACATTACAATACAAGATTTGACAAACTAAAATAAACTAAAACACATTTAACCTAATTTACACTAAAATTACCTACTGCCAAACTTTGGCTACAAAAGTTCTATTTATACTAAAATTAACTAAGGTTTCTTCTCTTTCTTCCCCATGTTGTGCTTCTTTCCCCTTCTTTGTGGACCATTGGATGGTTTAAATTAATCTCAGCCATCCACTTCCTTTTTGGCGGGAAAGGGGTATTAGCAGTTTGGCTTATAGTACTTGGCAGGGGGCATGTTTTGGTTTTTAGTGGTGGAAAGGTAGTAGAGGGTGGCTGGTGTTGAGTGTGGCAGGATTAAGGTGATGATGGTGTTTGGAGTAGGGTTGCAGGCTAGGGTTCACGGGGTGAGAGGGAAAGGGAGATGGGGGTTGACCATATTTGACCTGGGGGAATATATTAAACGGTTTGTTTTATTATTTTGTGGTGGAATTGGCTTTTGAGGATGTTGGGCCAAGGAAGTTTGTGTGGTGGGCTAGGGCTATTGGGTGGATTGGATTGGTGTTTGGTTTGGGGATTGGGTATTTAGTCGGAGTAGTAATATTAAGGGTGTCCGTTTGGTGTGTAACTTTGTTAAGCCCAAGGACGAATTTTGCAATTTATCCAAAACTTAAGGACTGAAATGGCAATCTTTCAAAATGTAACATAAGGACCAAACTTGCCATTTGTGAATAGTACATGGGAAATATTTGATAAGTTCTAATTTTTAAATTCCCGAGGACTAGTTTTGCCATTTTTGAAAGTACAGGGACCAAACGTGTAATTTTCTCAAACTTTTCACCCAAGGACTTGGTTTGATAATTTTTGAATTCCAAAGGACTTGGGTTGACTTTTCTTTCATTTTAAACTTTCAGGGACTAGTTTTGTAAATTTTTGAAACTTGAGGGACTGAAACTGCCAATTATGCAAACTTTGTTCGTTTTTCATTTGTTTTTAAACATTTTGCATCTAAAACATATAAAACACAATCCTGGGATATTTTCACTATTTTGATGCATTATTGGGTGTTTTTGGATGTTTTAGCAGTTCATATAAGACAAAAATGATGACTATTTACACACTCATCACTGAACTCTGTCAGAACCCAAATTTTATGTGTCAGCTGGTCGATTCTAAAATGAATATTAAATGGTCCAATATACTAGAGGTTCAATCTCTCGTGTTACCGAATTCGTATCATGCCTCTCCAAGGCAAAGCTTTCAACTTAGTTCGTTCTCCCACTTGAATCTAGATGGTTTGTTGTTCAGGGATACCCAATATGCATGATGTGCATCATGCACCAACCCTACTTCTACCAGTTTCTCGTTGCTTGTAGCTGGTTCTTGACTTGTGAAATTTCCTTTGTTGTTCCACAGTTTAGTTCTAGATCAGTGAATTTAACTTTCCAATTTCGGTCTATAAATGGGTAATTGGTACTTCGACCATAAAGTGCCTCAAATAGTGTAGTCTCTACGCTCGTGCGATAACTATCGTTGCAAACGAATCTGATTTATGATAAATGGTTAGTCCAACCATTTATAGAGTCAATCGCTCACTCTCTGAGCATATCATTCCTATGTTTGAATTGTCCTCTCGATCTGACCATTGGTCTGATGATGATAGGCGGTGTTTACATCTAAATGGGGTTCCGAAGGAAATCTTAAAATGATTGCTAGAAGTCTGAGGTGATTCGATCACCTTTATCAGGAATAACTGAAACGGTTATAATGAATCTGGTGGCTAATTCTACAATGTTATACTTTTCGAAAAGGGCGTTATACGGAGAAGGTAGAATGAGGATAACAGTTTTTGATTCCTTGTGTTTTGGTCTAATGGATGCTACGACATGTGTCTTTCTTTGCCCATTGTGCTTGGTCCCCATTGCTGACATTTGTAATCGATCTCATATTCCAATATTCCTTATTGTCAAATCTCAAAGCCCTAAATGCATAAGCGAGGTAGTATGGTGATTTGTCTTCAAAATTTATCTCACGATTTTGAGTTTTTGGTCGAAATCTTTTTCTGAATAAACGAATTTAGAAAATGGAACAAATGGTCTACTAAATAATATCTTTCTTGATGATTCAAAAATCAATAGTTATGACATGTGACGCGGTTTTCAAACATGTTGTGAGTAGGACTGTTTACCAAAGTTTGATGTTTAAATATTTCTCATTGTACAATGGTTCTGCTAAATATTGGCTAAAAAGGATCGTATTTGTTCAAAATAGGCAATTCAAAATTATTTTCTACGAGATATGGGATTTGTATAAATACAATTTTGAAATCAACTTCATTTAAAAGTAAAAATACTAACAAGGATAAAATAGTAGGATAGGAAATGTTCGCATAAATGCATAGATGTCTAACATTCGGTTCTTGATATTGGAAGATGCCTATTGGGGATTATCTGGCAAAACTACAAGCCTAGGTATTCAACCAACTTAAGTCCTGAAATGGTTTATCATTGAAATTGTCATCCCGTTGGCAAAATGGAAGTGTCAATTGATACTATGTCGATGAATGTCTATTTCATTTCCACATGAAGCTGAGGAGATATGCTTGGGCCTGATGCCTCTCTTGATGTATAGGTGAGGTTACCTAGAATCTCTATAGTGTTGCTTAGCGCACCTTCATAGTGTGTTCGATCCTGCAACTCAATCTAGCTAGTACTTTTGAATGATAGAGCTGGACAACTAGGTCGGAGATGGTGGTTCAGATGGTCTCGTGGTATCTTAGAATTGTTGTTGAGTTATAAATTGTCTTACGGTATACTCCTAGTCTAGGTTAGTAGTTATGTAATCCTTTCATTGTTTTTCTTGTATCGAGGAATCCTCCTAGTGATTGATATGGGAAGTCTCTCCTAGGGAAATCAATGGATAAATCCAACTTAATGGCCGAGTAAGTGACAGGTAGGCTAAGTATCCAGGGAGGGTTTGTCAAAAAGAGATGTTTATGAAAAAGCTTATTTGTTTACAACGCTTTGGAATGAAGATTGTTATTAGCAATCCCTAAAAAAAAGTAATTTTTTTTTCTTCATAGCATAATCCTTCCTAAATTATACATAGGTGATCAGGCTATGTATAATTGAGGACTAATGATGCAATGCTTGAGTTAGCCAGAATAGCATTATTTTTCTCAAAAGTTTTAGATGGTGTTCGACGTTTTGTTTTGAAAAATGGTATTCTAGTCATTTCCTTTCAAGTAACATGAAAATTGTTTCACGTAATAATAGTAAATACTTGGTGCAAAATCGGAAAAATCAATTTATAGGGTGGTAATAAAATAGTTTCTTTTAATAGTTCCGTAAAACAATTTCCCCGTATGGTAGTAAAATAGCTTGAAGTAAAATTCGTTGAATGGTTTATTGGATACATGGTTGAATCTTATGGTATGGTAATAATCTACTAATCCACTTATTTAAAGAATGTAAGCATCTTAGTTCATAACAGGGCAGTGGTTTATGATTATGAAGTGGTCGAGAATATGATAGTGATATTGAGAGCGTGAAGGATGAACGTGTCGTTAAGGCATCTACAGTGAATTGAAAAGGATAGTCTATGTATGAAAGGATATAGGGCAGAAATTTGGTGCCAATGATTTGAAGTATTCGAGAATTTATACTAGGTAAAATTTTCAGGTTCAAATGTGTAATCCCTCTAGGCATGACTAAAATGTATAAAGAATGGAAATTGTTGTACGGGTGATCTGAGTCAAGTAGATACCACATCGAATGATGTTTTGATTTTCCATGAATGCAAGCTAAATGTCTTATGGTCAGGTGGAACTTCTCGATATCCTATCATGAAAATGAGGTCTTGTCCCAATGTGACTAAGCTATATCGGTCTCCGAAAAGAATATAAATTTTGTTGAGTAATTGTACCTTGATCTTTTAATCCAACGAACATATACTAGCGTGAGGGTCTTATAATATGGAATGAGCGAAAAAGGTCGTAATTTGAAGTATTGGTGTTAAGACATGGTGTATCAATATTGGCAATCTCTGGTAGAGGGGTTTCTTTCGCATCTAAGGTCAAGTAGCATGTAGGTATAGTGGTTGCTTTCGAGATTCGTTCATGAGTTATGCATGTTCCTTCTTGGAGATATGGTTTCTAAAATTAAAAACATTTATTTGAGTGAAACATTGTGAAATTTGGTCATAAATGTATCTTGGAGTGACTTTATTTGAAGTTTGTAATGAATATAGTTATGAAAAAGATGTGACTACAAAATATTTTGTATTTTGATAAAAACGATATCTTATATATATATATATATATATATATATATATATGTCTTTGGAAAAAGGGAGTTCAAGAAGTTTGTTGCTTAAACAAAAATGAGTTTTAAATCCAACCATTGAAAATCAATAATTTGTCGTACTTCGTAAGGTTTGCAAGAAATCTTTTTGTTTGTGCAAAAATTTAATTTGACTTTGACTTACTTGAATTGTTATTATCTCCGAAACACGAAAACTAGGGCAGTCACTCTTATCTTGGTCAACATGACCATTTAATCGTAAAGATATCTTCGTCTTTATTTATCCTATTGTCTTACTTGCATCCTCCCAAAGTTGTAATTACATGTCAAATCTACTAATATGACCACCTTGGTCGGTAGAGTGTTGCTAGAGTGACTAATGATGCAATCATCGACTTAGAATGTGGTGTAATCAAACTTGATAATGAAGGGAGAGTTGTGATGAGTTCCATTATGATGGTATAATACCGTTCAAAGCATCTTGTTGGTTTATTGTGTTATGGAGGTATGAGTCAATCATATCTAAGATAATATAGAGTCCTTGTGATAGATGCCACCCTTTGGCGATTTGTTGCAATTCTTATTGTGTTTGTGAGGCTTGTGGTATTATTCAGAGTGTATCGTCCAAACACTCGTGGGTAATCTCAAGTAATTAGAGATCATCGTCTAACGATGAAGAGTAGTAGGCTGTCAAGCAGTAGAGGCTCTCAAATTCTCACCAACCTCAAACCTATAAGGTGGTGAAACGTATGGTAGATGGTAATGGTATGTCAAATAGTGGTTGCTTCTTAAGTGGCCTGTCATATATGGGTGTAGGGTCTCTGAGATGTGATGGTGTTGGTGGTGCTTTAGATGATGAGAACAAAGTTACTGACGATGAGATCCTAGTGGTGAGTTAGGAGATGATGGTGATAATATTGAATGGAATAGTACCCTCTTTCGCACTATCCCGCGACATCTGAGAGGTAAAACTGAAGTACGCACTATGGGACGACCAATAGTGTAATAAGTAGCTGATGGTGGTGGTAGTACCTGAGTAGTAAGCGCCCTACCAGTGAAGGAAAGAAAACATATTATCTTCCTTGCGATAAGCATCCTAATAGGTCCATTAAAATTAAGTCTGAATACTCTACCAAACGGCATTTTATGTATGGGCTGGATGTTAGGAAAACCTTGTTCCTATAACAATTCAATGGTGCTAATGGCGGCGTAAGTATAACTGGTAGTACAATGGTAGTGGATGATGACAAGGCATCTTCAATGTCGGAATCCGACGAAAGGATAACAGGGTGGGTATCTGAAGACATGTCACTTGTGAACCAGGTCAACATAATCATATATATATATATATATATATATATATATATATATATATATATATATATATATATATATATATATATATATATATATATATATATATATATATATATATATATATATATGAGACGCGTCGACTCCGCGACTCCATGAAGGTCCAAATGCATGCAAGCAGGAGCTACCTTAATAACCTGAAAATACATTGCTAAAACGTCAACACGAATGTTGGTGAATTCCATAGGTTTGTAAGTTAAATCATATGTACATTGGCCACAAGTATAAAGTAAACCGACAAAATGTCAAAAGTAATACATTGGCTCTTAAGCTCATGACCCCGAAGCTAGACGTTACTTGGCCCCAAATGAGTGTTTACCAGACACTCTAAATATATTAGACATGAAATGCATTCGTACCCGTTGGAGCAACCTAAACACGAATGGAGGAGTCACCCTCAATAGATCTATTCACTCACTATCGCTTGTAGATTAATTAACGGTCCATGATAATAAAGGGGACTTGTCATGACGTGGTAATAAGGCAACTTAAGCAATGTAAGGAATTTAATACTTTGACATGTACAAAAAAATTAGTAATGCAATGTATTCTCCCCCGTGGGATTTGAAATCAAATATGTAATTGAAAATGGGGCTATGAAAACTCACCTGAAGTGATAGTACAATGTGATGAAATAATCGGGAGAACAAGGCGCGAACACTAGCCGCAACCTAATATGAGTAATAACGATCTACTTTAGATCATGCCGTGATGAAATGAATGTACATGCACATGATACCTATACCACTCGTGACTTGAAAATACCAGTTATTGTCAAAGTAATGTATTTTCCATACTTAGGAAAAACAAGTCCAACTAGACTTATAGAAACTTTTCGTAATATATCGTATATAAAATGTTAGTGTTATATCCCTCGTTTTGAAAACCTTAAAATAACGTCTAGTAGTCGCATAAATAAACCTCGGGTCGTACGTACTTCGTTATTTAAGAATAAAAATCTTGAATAAGAAATCTAGAAAATATAGCATTTAGTACGTTGTTATATTATTTCTAGTAGTGACTAATTATATATATAGTTTTGACGATTTTAAAACGTGTATAACTTGGTCGTTTTAAGTTCATTTTCCTCGTTCTTTATATCCACGGATTCGTCTTAGTATGTATTAATATATTTTCGATAGCTCGGCTCTTCTAGGTTACGTCTAACGCCTCTATTTGTCTGTTGAAAATCGTCCAACAGCATGTAATTTTCAGAAAAATAGTTTTCGTCAATAAACTTGCAAAAATCATAACTCTTTCGTTATAAGCTCGTCTTAATCCGTTCTTTCGCCCACGGCTTCGTTTTTGAAATTATTTTCTAAATCTTTGGTCAAAAATTTCCCATCACATACTGAGTTTCCCACGTTTTAAAAATATGGACAGTAGGTATATGTATTGTTTCAAAAACCATTTCTAGGGTTCCAATCTAGTTCCAACTTCAACCAAATTACTTCCAATCACCACAAAACTAGTCTAATCCTACCATACACCTTCTCAGGGTGTCATGGGTTCCTAAACATCATAAATCAAGTGGATCTAACAAGGATCTAACTATAATATATTTCTAGGGCTCAAAAGTTACATATGTATAAAATGGAGTGGTATAACTAACATATGCATGTAGATCTTGTATATATATCACTAGCTTCATAACCCGCCCGATGGGCGGGTTCGCTTCATAATAATATAGATAATATTAAGAGGAAGAAAATAAACATGATAAGCGCAAAACATAATAAAAACATATAAATTTTTTATATAATATGTAATATATAATTGATTGTGTTACTTTATATAATATATAAAGATTAAAATTATATACTTAAAAATTTAAAATGATATAATTGAAACTGAATAGTTACTGCATTAAAAGATTTTTAAAAGTACAGGATTACAAAATTAAAAGTAATGAAATACAAAATAAGAACTGGAATACAAAATAACAATTTCTTAGAAGCTAAAAGTCTTTGAACTTGAAAATTTTTACGGTTCAAAAGCCAAGTGTGCTTCTTTGTAATGAAGCCATCAAAATCATGAAACTTTTCATCATCATCAGTTTGAAGTTTAAAAAAAAAAACAATTTTGATAGAAGAACAACAAATAAATATTAAATTACTTATAACATATTATTCCAATCCGTAAAAAGAGAAATATTAGTGCCTATAATTTTGAGAAAAGTGATAACATTGTTTAACAAATACCATAAAAAGAGAAACAGCATCAACATTGTTTAACAAATAACCTTAGATAAACAAATAAGATAAAAAGTGATAACATTGTTTAACAAATACCATCTCCATGGCTTTTACAAAAATAACAATTCTTTCATGAAGGATAAATACATGTAATCCTTCATTAATTATTAAAACAAACAACCTTGTTTATTGCAAATACTAATTGAAAACATAAAGCAGACAAAAGATAAACCATGGAGTGTGGAATGAGACTTAATCCTCAGGTTCAATCTTGACTTGAACCAGCTCTTGATTGTATTTGCCTGCTTCATCCTCGGATTCACTGTGAATATCATCAAGATCAACAACCACACGTCTTTTTTTGTCTGCACTACCTGATGAATCCAAATCAGGTGACTCCAAATCAACTACACGGCTCTTCTTTGAACCAGAACCTGATGAAGTAGCAGGTGTGTTGAACTCCTGAGTTGGAACATAATAAACAAAGATGTATACTCAATTGTAAACTGGGATAAAAATGTATAATGGTTCAAATAAATTAAAATGATATATATAAAAGATTACCTCATCAGGCACATCTTCCGTGATTTCTTCTTCAAAAAAGTCTTTTTTAAAATGGTTGATGAACTCATCATTTTCTGAAAAAGCATCACAACGGTAAGTGTGATTGTTGTAGTTGACGTTGTACTCAGAAAAGTATATCTTAAATAGACATTTTTTTCCAACTAATGCATCCAACTCCTGTGGCCAGTACTCATCAGGGTCCATTCCGTGTTGTTCCATCAATGCCCACGCAGTATGGCCTGAAATCTTGCAAAAGTTGTTGTTAAAGAACACCACCGGCGCAGAGTCGGTCTTATCAATTAGCCTTACAATCACCTTAAACCTATATTCAGAGTGTATGAAATATAAGATATAGTTTGTAAATTACACAAATGAGTTAACCTTAAGATCAATGAATGATATAAATTTTTGGAAAATAAATACTTTATGATTGTTACCTGGATGCAACTTGCACATTGCCATGATCCTCACAAACAAATGCAGGCTTTTTATTCCTTCCCTCAACAATGTCAACCCTTTTGTTACACTGTTTACATGCTGTATAAGCCCAGCCATGCTCCCTATGGAGTCTATGAATTGTTGCGTACACTATACAGTGAGAATCCTACATTTTAAAAATAATAACGCGTTTAAAATAATATCGCAATAAACGATAATTATCGTTATCATGCTTTATGGGATTTATGGTAACAAACTTACCGGATCACAATCACGAATGCCACCTATCATCTTTTTCACACTGCCGTGAAAAAACTCAGCAACAGTCACCAACTTCTGTTCGGGTGCGAAAAGTTCAATCTTAACCTGGTTCGCATCATAGCCATCACGCTGTTGAACCCTAAAAGACAAAATAAAAATAAGAAATATATAAGTGATGTCACTAAAAATGTTAATTTATCAAGAAGTGTAATATTGAACAATACAATCAAATCACATAGAAACCTTGTTCTGAATTCCACAATTTCAGGTATGTCCTGGTTTATATATATCTTTGTGCCAAACAGGGCATTGTGGACGGCGGCATCCCCTAAAAAGGTATATTGAACAATATAAAATAACATATAGCAAGTAAATAATTGATGCTTAATAAATCAAAAAATTATTAATAATATGAAAACATTTCAATTACCATCCCAATACTTGACCTTCCCAAGCTGAAGTATAACAACACAATGTCCAATTGAATCTCGCTTGCTTGCATACTGATCCCACATGGTCACCCATGCATCCCAGAAAGTAAGGTTCAACGGTTCACCCCTGTACAATGAAATAGATCACATATTAATGAAATTGAGTTTATAAACATCACATGGTTAAAATGTATAAATAAATAATTAGTCTAAAAATACTCACTCAGCGTTCTCAACAACGATTGTACGACATATTTTTTTGCCTGCAGCGGACATGACAGGAACAATGTCCCCGATACCGATCACCGAACCAATTACATCTGTTCAATTTATTATGTTTGTACTATATAAGTTACATGATTAATAGTCTAATAATATAGATATTAAATAATTATTAAAGTACATACCAACGGCATCATTATCATAATATTGGTGATTTACCGGATCGTGCAAATGGTTGAATGGTTCAAAAATGAACCCATGAGTGTTGTTGTCAAAAGGTTCCACTCGAGTGACAATGGTATTCTTATAGAAACTAATTTTATACCTATGAGGCAACAATGGTAGTTTGCCTCCATTCTCAGCTATTCCAAAATTGGAAATGATGTAGCACTTCCCTTCCTCAAATAGAGGTTCGAAGCGGAACATAAATTCTTTTTTGATGTACACCTGTATCCTTGAATTCTGCAAAACAATACATTTTATAAAGTAAACATAAGGAAACAAAATAGGAAACAAAGTAATATATTGTAGCTTAAATATCATTTGGGTAAATGATAGGTGCTATATAATGGTGAATTTATGCAATTGAATGATGGATATATTGTCAAATGCTCTGTTCTTGATGGAACAGAGATTACTTTTGTCAGATACATAAGCTACTATTGGCCGTTAGAAGAGAAAGCTTATTGTCTAATTTTAAATGTATAGTGCAGTATATTTTTACTAATAAGGTACCAAAAAAATATATTTTAAAGATCAAAGTCGATTTCATTATTTATCTAAAAAATATACATGATTTGTATGATTACGGAATATGTAAGATATCATACCTGGGCATCTTGCAAGACAAGATCCAGGCTGTATGGATCATGAGCAGCATTCAACCTATGCGAATGAAATACAGATATGCACCTAGCTTGAACAGATATGTCATCCAACATAGGATCCACATCTTTGATAAGGGTGATCTTTTTATCCTTGCCATTTCCTGATATACAATAAATAAATACCATAAATTAACATGTTTTATGAATAACAAAATAAAGTTCATGTATGAAGAGAACTTCAAAAAATCAATATAATTGCAATAATTTCTAAATAAATATAAAACATTGTTATTAATTTGACTGACAAACCTCCTGATCCACCAGAACATCCAGCACCCTTTGAACCTCCAAATCCTCCATAACCTCGAGTACCTCCAAAACCTCCATTCTTTTTGAAACTGCTACCTAGACCAGTTGGTGACTTTTGGTAGCCCATGTTACCATTTCTTTTGCCTGAAAACTTATTAAACATGATGCAATTGATTTTCAAAGTTAGTATTGATTATGTGGTATAAGGATAATGACTGGGTAGACTGATTAGGCGAGTTATTTATACTCTGAAGGTAGGGTTTTGAAATGCCAAAATCACTATGATTTCGGGGTAATATTGATTTTTGAAAATCATTCGTGATTTTGTTGATACGATTTTCAAAACAAACAACAATCATAGTGATTTACGGGACATTTATGGGATGTTTTCAAAATTTTGTTGAAAGTTATGGAATGTGCATTTCAGTTTCAACTAATCCCGGTGTCAAAGTGAGAGAATCACGGGGTTAGCGTTATTGATTAAAATCAAATACCTTCCAAATTATAATGAAAATAATTTGTGATGAATTTGTTAATAACTTAAAATAAAACTTTGCAAAATAAAAAATGTAATGAAAGTTATTGAAAAAAAAAAAATCTATAAAATTGTTCATATGATTTACCCTAACCTGAGAGTGAAGAGTGGATGAAATGAATTTGGTTTTTGTTTTTTTGATTATATCCGTATTCTAGTTTTATGTTTTTGTTATGGAAAGTGGATGAATTGATAGGATGTTAATATTGTTTTGTAGAGTTTAAACCAAAAGAGCAAGTTGCTCCGTTGGTTGGGCGCAAGTGGAATTACTCAACATGCTCGGGTTCGAATCCAACTTGTGACACATTTTTTTGGTATAAATACGAAATGTAGCTGCCACGTGGAGCTGCCAAGTAGGACAAAAGGTGATGACTGGGCATATGACTCATATTATCCAGTCAGCATGTTGTTGGGTACAACTTGTACAGCATCATGTGCAAGTCGAAACTTGTCTCATATATATGTAAAGATATGAACATTATAAAAAATTGGTAAAATTATAAAAATAAGTTTCATACACTTACTTGAAAGATTTGAGAGTTTTGGAGATGAAAACATAATTAACCTAAAGGTTTTTATTTCAAAACCTTAAAATAGGTAACTAATGAAACTTGAAAAATACTAGATCTTGAAATTTTTATGGTTTCTTCTTGGTCTTGTGTTCTTGGCCGATCCAAAGGAAGAGAGAAAAGGGAATAAAAGTTTGTAGTTGTTTTTGATGAAATGAGATGAAAATGTATAGTTATATGTTATATATATTTTAGTTTAGACAACATTATGACAAGTATTTATGAGTTGGTAGAAATTTCAATCTTGTAAGATGATTGGTAAGGGGGGGGGGGGGGGGGGGGGGCAAGATGGGGTAGGAAGAAAAAGATGAGGTTTTATGTATTATTGTGTAAGTTAAGTTAGATATTTTGTTTTTAGAGGATACCGGGTACCGAGTTAACTAGAAATAAATTTTAACGGAGTTAACCGGGACATAATAAAGTCGTAAAAATTGTAAAAATATGTTGGGTATAAATATTGCGTGTTTAGATAATTATTATTTAATTTCTACGAAAACCGTCGTAATTTTAGTAAACTTACGATAATAATTAAATAAATTTCCAAAACACCGGGTGAATTAATATTATAATTTTTATATTATTAAAATGAATATAAAAATATATTGGGATCATAGTCGGGAGTGTCGGACGTGTTAGTCACATTATTGATCGCGTGTTAACGTTTATTTAGAAATAAATATACGTAAAAGTCAATTATACCAAAAGTACTAATTTAAATATCCTACGAGTGGAATAGTATGCAAATGCTATTGTAATGATATGTAAGCCATTTCTAGACCGTATGAAGTGTCCCTACTGATGATTTCTCGAATTCGCAGCTTAACCTGACCGGTTACGTGAATTTAATTACCCGTAAACTAAATTTACGATAAAATGAATAAAGTACATGAATAGTGGTTTCTCTTCAGAAATGAATAGTGTCATGCGAATAGTAAATTTTCTGAACGCTTCTCGGAATCTCAAACTGAGACAAAAAATGATGAATAGTAAATGATGAATAGTGATCAGTGAATAGTAACTGATGAATAGTAACTTTTCGAGATGAATAATGAAATTTCAACATCTGAACAAGGACCTGAAATTATGAGTTGTGATAGTAATGAAAACCCAAAGCGTTTCAGTCTCTTTTATTAGTCGATTACCAAATACGTGTTAACCCAGTTTAGGTCTAGCCACAAACACCCAAGGTCAAGACACACCCACGCAAGTTTCATAGCCGATTACATATGGTTGTGGTTTCAATATTTTATGTGACGTTTTATGATTTTGTGTGAGGTCAAATTCGATCAGAAATCGCGCAACATAATTCGAAAAAGAAAGCCTACCCACGGCTGGAAACGAAAACATTAAACGAGGAATTGAACGAGGTAGAAAGTATTACCTTTGCAGCGTATAACAAGAACAAAGACACGAGGTTGATTATTAGCCGTTTATACCACCACACCGAACACCCAAAACTACTCCTCGACAGAAGTATATAAACCCACGTACAACTCCTTTATCGAACAGCAATCCCACCACAATGACTCACGTTAAAGAAGCATGCACACACGAGCCTCTTTTGCTTTGTTTTGATTCGAACAGGAAGTGAAAAAATATGGGGCCGCCGGTATGTGTTTTAACTGGAGATTTGATAAAATATATATATATATATATATATATATATATATATATATATATATATATATATATATATATATATATATATATATATATATATATATATATATATATATATGGAGGGATAAGGGGAAGGGTTTCTGGCCGTGTATATGGGGTCAAATGGGAGGGTCAAAGGAAAGTTTTAATTTGTTTTAATTACCATGATACCCTGTCTTATTTGGAGTAAAGTTGTGTACAACTTGTAAATACTTTGGTCCCTTTTATGACTTGTAAACGTGTGACTTCTCATTCTAGGAACAAATATTGCATCAAATTTTAATCATACTTAGCTTAGAGATCATATACTTGTAACTTTCAATTTATAAGGTTCCATAACTTAGGTTATAATTATTATTCATAATTCAAAAGTTTTTTGATTGAAAGGTATTCTGGGTATTGTACATGTTCAAAATTTCCGTGTTTTACATAATCTACCAATCTAACACACTAAACATATCACAAAAACCTAATAAACCCTAATTAGGTCTATGTGCTTACTAAACCCTATATGCTTAACTAAACTAGTTCGAAAGTGTCCAAGGCTTAAGTATGGGTTACCTTAGGAACATTAGGATACCTTAGGCACTAGTATAACCCCTTAGAGCTTATGTACAAGTCCCTTAAGCACAAAACCATACCTAGGTCATAACTTCCTAGAATTAGGTCTAAACTATCCCAAAACTTCACTATAAGTCACAACCACTTAGTATAAGCTTCTTAAGACATAGGATTAGTTATTAGGCACTCATAGGACCTTAACCTAGGAACTAAACCCTAGGATGACCCTAATCTCTCACTAAGTACAATTAGGTCATTTAGGTCCCGAAACTAGGTCAAACCTTCCCAAATCCTTCCCATAAGCTATCATCACTTAGTATAAGCGCCTCAGGACTTAAGATTAGTCACTAAACACTCTTAGGAACCTAACCTAGGCACTAAACCTTAGGTAAAACCCTAAACTCTTAGTAAGTAAAACCAGGTCTAAACATAACCTAAACATAAGCAACTCAAACACCTCAACCTAGCACCTCTCCCTAACTAAGCTAGCACCCTAGCACCTTATAAGCACCCACAAAAGTAGGTGCATCACCTACTTGTCACCACCTTTCTCCCTTGGCTTCTCACCACCACAACCGGCCTACTAGCGCCCCCTACCTACACCATAGCTCCTCCTCGACACCACCTAGACCTGCCACACCATCCTATAGCCTTGCTTACTCAACCCCCCTTCCTCGACACCTATACACTTGTTTTCACCCTTACCACCTCTACGCACCCTATAAATACCCCCTCCTCCCTCCATTCTTCTTCACACCATTTCTTCCCTTTACCTCACATTATTTCAGTAGTATTGAGTCCCTAGGAGTCCTTGAAGTCGAGTAATGAAGCCTTGGTTGTGTCGAGTTGTGGTTTTGGCCGAGAGAAACCCTAAAACCCTCGTTACCCTTCCCACGACCTAGGTAAGCCTTAAATTCGAATCAATTATCTTTAGAATAGACCTAGGACTCTTAGAACATGCCGTAGAACACTTAACTAAGCCTTGATCACTAGAACTAGCTCGTTTTCTTTTTAAAACCCTAAATAGAGTCGAATTACCTTTATCATGCTATAAGCCCTTTTCATAAGCTATAATCTGATTTAGGTAATGTGGAAAACTAGAAGGGGGGGGGGGGGGTTGAATAGTTTTACGTCCGTTTTAAAAAGTTTGTAACAACAAGTTTGTTTTAAAAGCTTCGATTCTAGTTTATGTGATTTCAATACTTGCACTATATCAACAATTATATAATTACTATCTAACTAGGCTAATATTGTATAAATAAATACGGAAGTAATGAAAAGAGTTGGAAAGATCAAACCACAACGCAAGGATTTATAGTGGTTCGGCTACAAGGTCACCTTCCTTGTCCCTACTCCACTCCCCGAGTCACCTACTCGAGATTTTTGTTCACTATGTCAACAAACTCCCTTGTGGCGGAGAAACCTTACACAACTATCGCTTAGACCGCCTTAACGACACAAAGCTAGATGTCGGGTTATAATCCTAGCTAGAACCAATCTCACGACTTCTTCACAACTTCTACACTACTTATACACACCACACCTTCTTCACAACTTCACACTACTTCACTACTACACAACTTCTTCTCCATACACAACTTCTACTTCTCCTAAACTACTTATTACAAGCACAACACAACTTCACAAATAATATACACAATATACACAACTACTCTACAATACTTCTTGAACTTAGTTGTAGAAGGAGTATTCTTCTTTTGCACTTTGGATGAGGATGGATGAGAAGGGATTGAATCACTTGAAACAAGGATTAGTAATCTAATGATCAAAGGGTTTTGGAAGATGTTTAGAGAGTTTTAGATCTGAAATTTTCATACAAAAGGTGGGGAAAATACCAGATTTAAGGTGGTATTTATAGGAGAAAATTCTGACAGATTCTGACACACGAGCCTGGCCGGTCCCCTTAATTCATGGCCGGTCCCCTTAATTTTAAGGGGAACGCCCCTTATAATTAAGGGGCCGCCCAGCTGTAACGGCCAGAAAATCTGTCATTTAGTGGGAAAAGTTTATTTGGTGAATAACTAACTGATTTTGGTTAAAAATTTGAATTCATATATTTAGTATGATTAAAACATTTTTCTTTATTACCAAAAGTGTTTTTCAAGAATATATAATATGTTTATATAATTAAATAAACTTTGTAATAATTAATTAAATACCCCTTTGATCATGAGATGTATTAAGCACTTGTTTATTCATACCTTAGTGATTAAGTTGGATATAATGATATAAACTAGCTTAATACTTGTTTACGTAGTAATCTTACGTTTGATGATTTTACATTTTGTGATCATCAAAACATAGAGATATCGAAAAATAGAAATAACGTTTTTATGCATTATTTATGTCAACAATCTCCCCCATTTTGATGATTACAAAATCTAAACTCATTAAGCGAAAATTAGTATATATACAAGTATTATTGTGAGTTTATATCAATTCTCCCCCTTTTTGTTAGCATCAAAAAGGTTATCCCGATTTAATTGTAGCTCCCCCTTGATGTATACTCCCCCTCGTTTTGAGGTCATAAAGGAATCGAGATATGGAATTCTTGCAAAAACATATTTAGTGGACAAGCAACATATATATATATATATATATATATATATATATATATATATATATATATATATATATATATATATATATATATATATATATATATATATATATATATATATCATGCAAGAATAGAAACTAAACATAACCATAATCATTGATAGAATTAAAAGGTTACAACAAGCATTACATCAACAAACTAAATGATTAAACAAGTAGTGCAAATAATAAAAGCCTTGAAGGCTTACAATCATAACTAAAATAAACCAAAGCTCTAACATGAAGGTCCTCTCTAGAGCTTGCCATCCAAAATGGTTTAAGATAAATTTATTTGCAAAATACCAAGCATGTTTAATTGGGTGGAATTGATGGTGAACATGGAGATGGTGATGGTGGAGGAGTGTTTGTTGATGGTGATGGAGGAGATGTGTTTGTTGTTGATGGTGGTGGAGTTGTAGTAGTGGTGGTTGGTAGTTGATGCAACAAGTTTTCAATGTGTGGAAACATGTAAAGTATCTCATCTCTTAGTCCGAACATAATTGTTCAGTTGTGGATGCAACAAAGGCAAGTGTCAGAGCTTCAAGTAAGCTCCATGGGACGGGGTTATAGGTTGGTGGATTGATAGGGGATGATGAAAAGTGTGCATCAAGAGGTGTTAATGGTGATAATGAGAGGGTTATGTCAAAAGTTGTGTTTTCAATGGTAGGTTGTGGTGGTGGAGCTCTTGGTGGAGGAGACAAGTGGGTGTTTATGTAGTCATTTATGGATGAAGTGGATGGTATGGAAGATGTTAGGTCACCATTTTATAACATAACCACTAAGATTTCTAGAGAGAGAAAGTAAGTAGAGAGAGAGAGTGGAAGGAACACTTAATATGAAAATAAGAGACTAATGATATTACTAGGTGAACCAACAACCTCAAATGAGGTGTTACAAGACTATTTATAGGTAAGGATAAGGGCATCTCCATACTATGCTAATATTACAAGCTTAGCCCTTATACTTTTTCCAAACCTATAAACTTAACATAAAACTTTATAAAACATATAAAATTACTAACGTATTAACTAAATAATGCAACCTATAACAAAACTCAATGACCGACACTTGAAATAATAAAGTCTATTCCCAACAATCTCCCCCTAAGTGTTGGTCATTAAAGGTTGCTCGACGTCATCATCTTCTATACTTTGACTTTGTAGTTGACGTCCACAAAAATAGTTAGCAAAATCTTTCATCGTTCTTTGTACTTCGTTCTTTGTTGATGTGATGGTGATCACGTTATGAAGTTGTCTGCCGATCGTCACTTCTGTGTCTGTGGTGGTTGTCCGCCATTTCAACATGCTCATACATCTTAGGACTTATACGTTTGAAAGCACGAAGTTCCTTTGCATACACTTTGATCTTTAGTCTTTATACTTTGTAGATTCTTCTTTTTGGCGTAGAATCTTTCTTTGAACTTTGTGGTGCTAAGATCTTTGGGGGAGTTTTCATTTGCTTCAAGATGTATGTATGAGCATGCTGGAATCTACCACCATGGAGGTGATGTACCTGCAGATAAACAGTTAGCAATAATCAACCGGTATTTACGGATAAGGAATTAGAGCTCGCCAACAGCATATTGTGAAGACTCATTCTAATCCTTATCCAGGCCGTTCCCATATCAGATACTCCCGAAGGAGCTTACGAGACCTACTAAGTAGCTCAATGACTGGGTGAGTCGCTGGGGATCACTCCACGACTGTAGACCGCTAAAGAACCACCGCGAACACTAAGCGTAACCCTTGTGGGGTTACCGAAGTGACCTACTGTCAGGGCTGTTTGATGTTGACCCTGGCAGGAATTTCCTTTCAATCATTGTGAAATACATTTGTAATTCTGTAACACCCCCAATTTTAAAACATGCAGCGGAAATTTAAATTGGGTGTTACTTCATGGCTCAACAGTTTAATAACAGAAAACGATCATTATTTTAGCCGTTTTAAAAGATTTATCATTCCAACTTTATAAATATCAGAGTTTACAAAATGAGGTCCCAGTAGTTTCAAAGTTTGTTAAATATGTTTTCGAATGATAGTAAAATTTACAGCCTTCGAAAGTATCTGTGCTCCTCCGTGCCATCCTTGCTCATTATGGACCTGAGATAAACACGTGCTAAAAGCGTCAACACAACGGTTGGTGAGTTCATAAAGTTTGTAAGTAAAATAGTTGATTTCTAAAATCAAAAGAATTTGTGAGTCCATAGTAGTTATAAATAAACAGTTGACTATCCAAAATCAAAGTGTGAGTAAATCCATGTTGTTTATAGTTTAAACAGTTAATTAGCAAAATCAAGTGTGTATAATTCCTTAAGTTTACAATTGAAACAGTTGATTTGCGAAATCAAAGAATGAGTACATCCATAGGATTCATAATTTAAATGGTTGATTTTCAAAAGTAAAGAGTGAGTGAATCCATAGAGTTGGCATAAAGTCAGTTGATTTTCCAATAATTCCAAGTTTAGGTAGTAATGGTAATAGATACCATTATTAATAAAATAAGTTGTGGGTTACGTTGTTATACACCCACAGTTGGTTTGGTTGCCCTACCAGGTCAACACAAAGTAGTTATGGTTTACCAAGTAGTGATTTTCTGCTATATAATGAAAACAAGTTCGAAGTCTGATAAACAGTGGGCTATGTTGTTATACGCCCATAAATTTAGTAGTTGCAGTACTGTATCATGACTACAGTACTGCCTTATTGCTCTAAGTCTCATGAACGCAACCCTTAACATGTGTGACATCAGAAATGATGTAAGTAATAGTGCCCTCGAGTAGGAGTTTGCCAACATCCTATTGTTCTTCAAATACAGTGCATTTGGCTACCTATCCAGCTAGCACAAATGGGGCATCAACTGCCAATAGATCTATTCACTATATTCGCGTTCACTCGCAAGTGACTAAGGTTCATGATATGAGGGACTTTCAGAGGCAAAAGTGTGTCTTAGGCAATAATAATCAAGATAGCATACAGTTGAAAATCACTTGTAATCATGTTTATAACAGGTATCTCTCCATGAGATATAAAATGTGTAAAAGTGGATTCATAAGTTCATAATAATTCGCAAAAGTTTATAGAGCCTTTGTGAGTAAAAGCGAGTATTGTGTTTCAATAACAAGTATAGTGGTTTATCAACTCAGTATAATGTATAAAGTAAGCTAGTAAAATTTATATGTAATAGAAGCATGTATTTCCCCCGAAAGTGATTCAAAATAGGTTAAAGAGTTGGGACTATGGAACTCACAGTAATATGTAAATATTTAACGAGTACTTGTAAAAGTATAAAACATGTAGTTGAGCATGTATCTCCCCCAAAACATTTATAAAACAATTATAAAAAAAAGTAAGAGAGGGGCTATGACTCACCTTGGTGGAATGGAAGACAAAGAATAAGTAATATCAACGCAGAATGGGAATGGCTCCAATAGACAACCTGATTAATATGGAAGCCTGGGATAAGTTCGACCTATCGAGAATAGTGATTTGAAACAATGTCGGATGACATAATGATTCTTGTGGCAGAGGTGACTTGCGTGGCAAAACACTTAAGGTTCAACAACAAAGTTATATATTATATAACTTGTCTGTTATGTATTACTTATAGCCTTCGTATAGGTTATTCGTTTGCTTATTCGTTAACGATATATATATATATATATATATATATATATATATATATATATATATATATATATATATATATATATATATATATATATATATATATATATATATATATTGTCTCAACCCGCTATTTCATTTCTAAACTCGAATTTAAATTCTTGACTTTTAATTTGAAACATTTTACGTGAGCCCTTTTACTTGAATCGACGCGAATTTCTAACTAAATTTTAAGTACTCTAGGACTTAGACTATTTTAGTCCACAACGCTCCGGTACCTTGCTCCTTCCCCAATTCATAATTTTATACTATAAAACAAATTTCTATTCTTTAAATACTTACGGTTTTTAAATTCAACATAACGTTAATTTTAATTCAAGAATGTAACACTCGACATACCCGACTTTCTCAACAATTATTTTTAGGGTATTTTTATACTTCCAAAATTATTACAAAAAGTCCCAAGAATATTTTCCGACGTCCAAGTTAAATTCTTTATATCTTGCGTTTAATTACGTATAACTTTCGTTAACTACCAAACTAATACCCAATACATATTTTTACTACCCAATACATTCAATATATATATTTTATACTAATAACAACTATTTTCTTCCAAATTTAGTCCTATGGCTGCCCCCCTCTATATTGTATAAAAAAAAATACATTACAAAAATATACAAAATCTCAACATTATAAACACATGTGAGACATGTAATTAATTTTGAGCAACTCATTGCCCCCTTTCCCTAAAATTCGGCCAAGATCCAAGGATCTTGTCCTTGGATATTTTTGACCATTTTGACTCATTGGTTATATATATACATGAACCTAGCTACTCATTTTTTTGTTGTTACAAAGAAAACATAATCACCTCCCATTTATACACACCATTCGATCCACCTAAGGAGCAAGGAAGAAAAGGAAGCTTGTTGGTTACTTACAAGGGTATTTAGGGTAGTTTAACAAGGGTTTATACTAATCTTGGGGGTTACACAAGTGTTGTTACAAATCTCATCTCATATATTACTTTGTAAGTCTCATACTACTAATACTTCATGAGTTCATGATTTTTTTTTATGCTTGATAAGTGTGTATACTTAGTTATCACTTGGTATATGTTGAAACATCTTACATCCACTTTGATCTCTTGCCAAAAAAAAAATATATATATATTTTGTACAAGTTTTGATCACAAGAAAAGTTGTTAATAAAAATCTTTACAAGTAAAATAATAAAAACTTTTTATGTATGTTAGTAGATATATTGTTTTATCTACTTGGATGATCTTGTACATGGATCTTGAATATTGTTAAGTTATGTTTAGATCACCATATACTAGTTGAGAAGTTGATGGATGGACTAGGACTAGATTTGGAGTTGTTGTTAAGTGGTGATAATAAATAAAACACTAGGAAATATAGTTTGACATTATTTATATTGGATCTGTCCTATTCGACCCTTCACAGAAAAATGGGTACCTCGGTGGCCACTTTAGGCTAGAAATATAGAAAATAGACTTAATAACGAAAACATAGCCGCTTGAACGAGTTAAAACGGACTTATAACGAAAAAGATATGCTATTTCCAAGATTGACGACGAAAACTATATTTTCTGAAAAATGGTTTCTGTCCCGATTTTTGAGCTAGGAAAACTGAGGTTAAATGACATTTAGGCTAGCCGAGACCTTGAAAAACCTAAAGTATACTTGAATACCTTCGCGGGAATATATAGAACTTGAAAAACGGAGTTACGACGCAAAAGTTATGGCCTAGGAAAGTTGGACGAAACTAAATATATATTTGACAGTTTTTATTTATTATTGAAAGCTGATGGAAATGTTTAACATAAATTTTGGACACTTTAAGGTGCATTTTGGCTAAAATAACGTGAATAAAAATGGTAGAACATTACGTATACTTATTAGGTACGTTGGAGATTTTCAAAATATATATTTACAAGACGACTAATATTTGGTCGTGAGATTTACAAGTTACGTTTTCTAAAATGGTGGATGCCTTAAATACGAGATTACTTTGATTTCCTACATTTTTGCCGATAAAATTTTCAACAACATGTACAAGTGATAATGTAGTATATGACTTGCATGCTTGACCTTGTTTTCGAACCTAAGACATATGCATTAATTAGGTCGCGACTAGTGATTGTTGGATCTATTCTTCCGTTTTCATTACTCTATTTGGATTGCTATTGTTAAGGTGAGTTCATAACCCCTCCTTTTACTTGTTTTACAACTCTTTTGGGGAAGATACATGCTCATTACTATTTAAATTCAATGCTTGTTTTACTTGAACGCGATTCACTTTCTCAAACATTACTGGATGGTTGAAATACTTGATTGATTTCTTGAATACCTTATGAATTTCTTATTCCATCCTTGATTACTTTCTTATGGATACAAGTTCTTGCTTTTGCGGACATAAATACAAAGCTGTTACTTTGCCTGAGTTACCTATTACTGCCACTGAAGTCCCCTTTATCATGAACCGTTAATTACATGCGTGTGAGCGCGAATGCTGTGGATAGATCTATTTGGGTTGACACCCCGTCCGAGTTGGTCGCGCCAACCTGTCAAACGGACGCATATCATTCGGATTACTTCCGAGTGTCTGGCAAACACTTACTTGGGGCATTTTATGCTTGATTGCATACGATTACGTCGAGCTTCGGGGTCATGAGCTTTAGGCACTGTATACCTTATTTTTGGCTGTGACATTGTATTTGTTATATTGTCTTGCCTTCCGCAAAATACTTGTTTACCAAAAATGCTCGTTTACTGGAAATACTTGTTTACGGAAAATACTTGTTTACTAAAATCTATGAACTCACCAGCTTTATGCTGACGTTTTAGCATGTATTTTCAGGTTCTTAAGGCGTTATCTTACCTTTGGAGGCTTATTGCAAGGCATGGCATGGTCATAGAAGACTCTGATAACTAATTGGGACCGTTTTAACTAAATTATGGGACTATTTCCACTCTTCTTTTATAATATGTAAAATAAATGCTTTTGATAACAACTTTCATTCTAAATAAATGAAATGAAACCATTCTTTGTACCTTATGTTATGATACCAATTGAGTTGCACCCCAGTGACATGTAAGCTTCCGCTGGACCCGATTTCGGGGGTGTTACAGATTGGTATCAGAGCCTCGGTTATAGAGAATTGGGTATTTCCAAAACCCAGACTATAACTACCTTTACAAAAATTTAACCCTATGACCGCTACATGCCTGCCTGCCAAGCCACTGCCTTACTTGATATTTTACTTAATGATCTACGTGACGTAACTATGTGTTATACCTTGCTACTTGATAACTTATACTTTACATGATTTACGCTATTCACTATAAGTATTTTCTATACACTTATACATACATACCGTACCTGTCACACCGTTACGCCTTTTCCCCTACGTAATCTTACCATTTGACTTCAAGTTGGGACACTCATTTTGGTCTTTCAAAACAACTTTTAAAAGCTAGAGACATATTACTAGCGTAACTGAACTAACACACACACTCGTACTTTTGAAGGTCCTCTAAACCTTCCGACATATCATAATTAATACAAATAGTCTCTAAAAATTTTAAAAATCATATGTGACATCGTTTTATGTGACATTAAAACTCATTACCTTACTAGCCGTTTCTGAAGACTAGTTTCAACACTCGTCCTATGCTTTTGTAACACTATACTTTTGGAACACCTACTTTCGGGACACGACTTTATAACACCTCACTCTTCCTCACTTCTTGTGGTTTTGAAGAATCACGTCACCAGGAATGTAACGACGGAAATCGACAGAAATGTTTACCCCTACTTAATGTATTTTTCGATTCCGAGGACAAGTTGGAAAACTTGTCGGCCACCCTCCCAACACCCATATCACTGACCTACTTACTAATGCCCGACAATGAGATGGAGCCATTCATGAGACCTCTCGAAAGATGAATAGGAGAGCCACTAATAATCTTACTCCTCCCACCCGACTAGAGTTTATCACCAGAAAATCCATTCACCACTCTACCCTATTACCGGTGACACGCATGGTGCCTCGTAAGGAACATCACGCACCAGTAGAAACTGCTTGACGACCAACCAATGGTCTCGTTAGACCAGAATAAAGCCTGAGAGGTTGAGTACGAATATTCTGTCCTTCTCAATCAACATTCGCTATACTTATTGATTATCACATTTGTTGTTGTTCTCATTCATAATCAATCAACATCCTTGATACTTATTTGACTTTGCATTTATTGACTCATTCTCGTTCGTAACACTTATTGTCTTTCCCATTTATTACTGTCTTCATCCTTACTCAATCAATATTCGACTTTTCATTTGCTGTTTGCTCTCATTCGTGACATTTATTGTCTAACCGGTTATTTGTTGTTCACATTCAATCTTAATCAAAATTCGTAATACTAATTAACTTCTCGCTGATTACTTGTTCATAGTTATGACATTTATTGTCTTTCTCATTTATTGTTCGCTCTCAATTACCTTCAATCAACATTCGAAAAATTTAATGTCTCTTGTATTTATTGTTGTTCTTACTTAGCATTCGATTTGCGTAATGCTTTTCTCATTTATTGCTTGTCCTCATTTATTCTCATATGGGATGCTTATTGTCGGTCTCATTTCTTGATTGTCCTCATTTGACACTCTGTCTTTCAGTATTTACCCCTCTTGATTATTATTTGAACACTTTGGTTCTCTCGGTTAATTTATTATTGTGTTGATATTCTCTATCCATCCTCTTTGCTATCGTAATGATTTATGATTCCTTTATTTGCGTTTAATTGCATCATTATTGGTCTTTCTTTTACCCATCATTTCGTTTGTTTCTTTGTTCATCCTGATTTCAAACATACCTTTTAAGCATTCTTTGTTCTTAACATCTAAACCTATTTACTATTGTTATGATTTATTGACTCTTTCGTTTGCATAAATCAATCGCGTTTTCCTTCTCCATTCGTACATCTAATCTCCTTTCAATCATTCTTTGTTTTGACATCTAATTCTATTTGCTATTGTTGTGATTCATTAATTCTTTTTCGTTAATCGATAACAGTTTGCTTCTTTATTCATACGGATATTTAATCTTTCTTTCAAGCATTATTGGCTCATACTAGTACGAATGTTCTTTCAATTGTTGATCTTTTCGTTTGCAACCTTTCATTTTGACATTCTCTGTTCTTAAAACATGGTACTTGACATGATTCCCTTTTTATTCTTATGATTCATTAGTTCTTTCATGTGTATTGTAATGTACTTCTCACTCCTTCATTAGCATTGACATCTACTTCTTTTGGCTATTAGTACGCTTCCATGGTCATTTCATCGTTAGAACCCGTCAGGGTTTGGAACAACGCTCCAAGTCAACAGGCTGCACATGATCGACATAAGAAGCTATACGATGTGCGACGCAAACCTTTAGAATTTCAAGATTGGCGACCAAGTTATGTTGAAAGTCTCGCCTTGGAAAGACGTGATATGGTTCGAAAAATACAGGAAGTTAAAGACGAGATACGTTGGTCCATTTAAGATATTGGCTAGAGTCAGCCCTGTAGCATACGGACTAGAGCTTCCACCAGAACTCAGTAGTGAATACAATACATTCCATGTTTCCAATTCATATCTTTTCAGTAGTGAATGCTTGAATCGCTCATCATGCCGCTGGACACAACTCAACCTGATAACCAACTCATATCTTTTCAGAACCATGGACCGGGATGTCCAGTAGTTAAGACATAGTCGAATTCCTATCGTCAAGGTTCGCTGGAATTTTCAACGAGGTTCCGAATTCACTTGGGAGCGAGAAGACCGGATTCGTCAGAAGTACCCCCATCTCTTCGCTAATACCACTTCAACGACCAACGCTGATTGAATCTCGCGGACGAGATTCCCTTTTAGGGGGGTAGAATGTCACAACCCGCTATTTCCCAGGTCAATACTAATTTCTAAACTCGAATTTAAATTCTTGACTTTTAATTTGAAACATTTTACGTGAGCCCTTTTACTTGAATCGACGCGAATTTCTAACTAAATTCTAAGTACTCTAGGACTTAGACTATTTTAGTCCACAACGCTCCGGTACCTTGCTCCTTCCCCAATTCATAATTTTATACTATAAAACAAATTTCTATTCTTTAAATACTTACGGTTTTTAAATTCAACATAACGTTAATTTTAATTCAAGAATGTAACACTCGACATACCCGACTTTCTCAACAATTATTTTTAGGGTATTTTTATACTTCCAAAATTATTACAAAAAGTCCCAAGAATATTTTCCGACGTCCAAGTTAAATTCTTTATATCTTACGTTTAATTACGTATAACTTTCGTTAACTACCAAACTAATACCCAATACATATTTTTACTACCCAATACATTCAATATATATATTTTATACTAATAACAACTATTTTCTTCCAAATTTAGTCCTATGGCTGCCCCCCTCTATATTGTATAAAAAAAAAATACATTACAAAAATATACAAAATCTCAACATTATAAACACATGTGAGACATGTAATTAATTTTGAGCAACTCATTGCCCCCTTTCCCTAAAATTCGGCCAAGATCCAAGGATCTTGTCCTTGGATATTTTTGACCATTTTGACTCATTGGTTATATATATACATGAACCTAGCTACTCATTTTTTTGTTGTTACAAAGAAAACATAATCACCTCCCATTTATACACACCATTCGATCCACCTAAGGAGCAAGGAAGAAAAGGAAGCTTGTTGGTTACTTACAAGGGTATTTAGGGTAGTTTAACAAGGGTTTATACTAATCTTGGGGGTTACACAAGTGTTGTTACAAATCTCATCTCATATATTACTTTGTAAGTCTCATACTACTAATACTTCATGAGTTCATGATTTTTTTTTATGCTTGATAAGTGTGTATACTTAGTTATCACTTGGTATATGTTGAAACATCTTACATCCACTTTGATCTCTTGCCAAAAAAAAAAATATATATATATTTTGTACAAGTTTTGATCACAAGAAAAGTTGTTAATAAAAATCTTTACAAGTAAAATAATAAAAACTTTTTATGTATGTTAGTAGATATATTGTTTTATCTACTTGGATGATCTTGTACATGGATCTTGAATATTGTTAAGTTATGTTTAGATCACCATATACTAGTTGAGAAGTTGATGGATGGACTAGGACTAGATTTGGAGTTGTTGTTAAGTGGTGATAATAAATAAAACACTAGGAAATATAGTTTGACATTATTTATATTGGATCTGTCCTATTCGACCCTTCACAGAAAAATGGGTACCTCGGTGGCCACTTTAGGCTAGAAATATAGAAAATAGACTTAATAACGAAAACATAGCCGCTTGAACGAGTTAAAACGGACTTATAACGAAAAAGATATGCTATTTCCAAGATTGACGACGAAAACTATATTTTCTGAAAAATGGTTTCTGTCCCGATTTTTGAGCTAGGAAAAATGAGGTTAAATGACATTTAGGCTAGCCGAGACCTTGAAAAACCTAAAGTATACTTGAATACCTTCGCGGGAATATATAGAACTTGAAAAACGGAGTTACGACGCAAAAGTTATGGCCTAGGAAAGTTGGACGAAACTAAATATATATTTGACAGTTTTTATTTATTATTGAAAGCTGATGGAAATGTTTAACATAAATTTTGGACACTTTAAGGTGCATTTTGGCTAAAATAACGTGAATAAAAATGGTAGAACATTACGTATACTTATTAGGTACGTTGGAGATTTTCAAAATATATATTTACAAGACGACTAATATTTGGTCGTGAGATTTACAAGTTACGTTTTCTAAAATGGTGGATGCCTTAAATACGAGATTACTTTGATTTCCTACATTTTTGCCGATAAAATTTTCAACAACATGTACAAGTGATAATGTAGTATATGACTTGCATGCTTGACCTTGTTTTCGAACCTAAGACATATGCATTAATTAGGTCGCGACTAGTGATTGTTGGATCTATTCTTCCGTTTTCATTACTCTATTTGGATTGCTATTGTTAAGGTGAGTTCATAACCCCTCCTTTTACTTGTTTTACAACTCTTTTGGGGAAGATACATGCTCATTACTATTTAAATTCAATGCTTGTTTTACTTGAACGCGATTCACTTTCTCAAACATTACTGGATGGTTGAAATACTTGATTGATTTCTTGAATACCTTATGAATTTCTTATTCCATCCTTGATTACTTTCTTATGGATACAAGTTCTTGCTTTTGCGGACATAAATACAAAGCTGTTACTTTGCCTGAGTTACCTATTACTGCCACTGAAGTCCCCTTTATCATGAACCGTTAATTACATGCGTGTGAGCGCGAATGCTGTGGATAGATCTATTTGGGTTGACACCCCGTCCGAGTTGGTCGCGCCAACCTGTCAAACGGACGCATATCATTCGGATTACTTCCGAGTGTCTGGCAAACACTTACTTGGGGCATTTTATGCTTGATTGCATACGATTACGTCGAGCTTCGGGGTCATGAGCTTTAGGCACTGTATACCTTATTTTTGGCTGTGACATTGTATTTGTTATATTGTCTTGCCTTCCGCAAAATACTTGTTTACCAAAAATGCTCGTTTACTGGAAATACTTGTTTACGGAAAATACTTGTTTACTAAAATCTATGAACTCACCAGCTTTATGCTGACGTTTTAGCATGTATTTTCAGGTTCTTAAGGCGTTATCTTACCTTTGGAGGCTTATTGCAAGGCATGGCATGGTCATAGAAGACTCTGATAACTAATTGGGACCGTTTTAACTAAATTATGGGACTATTTCCACTCTTCTTTTATAATATGTAAAATAAATGCTTTTGATAACAACTTTCATTCTAAATAAATGAAATGAAACCATTCTTTGTACCTTATGTTATGATACCAATTGAGTTGCACCCCAGTGACATGTAAGCTTCCGCTGGACCCGATTTCGGGGGTGTTACATATATATATATATATATATATATATATATATATATATATATATATATATATATATATATATATATATATATATATATATATATCTATTTCATGTATACAAGTTGTAGGACCTTAGATATATCAACTTTAATAACAATATAGCATGTAAATGAAGTAAAGATTGTGACTTGGTAATATATGTGTGGCGTTAAGATGTATAAAAGAGAATAAGAGATGAAGAGAACTTATATTAAAAACACACACAATACACACACAAGCACACACCTCAAATGAGCTTTGAGGTATTTATATAGTTAGATACAAGAGATGCCTTAAAAGGCTTTCCATGGGCTTTGGGCTTGGACTTGGATTACATGTTTAATAAAAAGGCTTAGATAAACTAACACATAACATATTAGCTTACCAAGTCCAAAGCCCAACTAACTTAAACTATTACATACGACACAACATTCTAATAATGAGAATGACCATCACTTTCTAATATAATTTAAATGCTAACAATCTCCCCCTAAGGGGTGGTCATTCGAATGATGCTCCACGTGATTAGGTCTTCCGTGTTCTTTGTCTTGAACTTTGTGTGTCGTTGTAGAATAGTCATTAGTCTTTGTTCCTTCATGTTTTGTGATCTTTGATGATTGACTTTTCATCATTCTTTGTTCTTTTGTGATGTGGAGCAATCTGCCATTCGTCACTTCTGCGTCTGTGGTGGTTGTTCGCCATTCCAACATGCTCATACATCTTTGGACTTTGATATTCATATGCACGTAGTTCCCTTTCTTTTACTTTGATCTTTAGTCTTTATACTTTGTAGATTCTTCTTTTTGGCATAGAATCTTTCTTTGAACTTTGTGTTGTATAGATCTTTGAGGGAGCTAACTTTAACTTCTAGATGTATGTATGAGCATGCGGAATCTGTCGCCATGGAGGTGATATGTAGCTGCAGGTAAACAGTTAGCAATAAAACAACCGGTACTTACAGATAAGAAGTAGAAATCGTCAACAGCATAGTGTGAAGACTCCTTCTAACCCTTACCAAGGCCGTTCCCATGTCAGATACTCCCGAGGGAGCTTACAAGACCTACTAAGTAGCTCAATGACTGGGCGAGTCACTGGGGATCACTCCACGACTATAGACCGTTTGAAACCACCGCGAACACTAAGCGTAATCCATAAAGAATTACCGAAGTGACCTGCTGTCAGGGCTGCTTGATGTTGGCCCTGGCAGGAGTTTCCATTCAATCATTGAGAAATACTTGTGTGAATTCTCTTATAAATGTTCTGGCAGATTGCTAAGATCTGCGTAGGACTCTAAAGTTTACATCTGGCGTCCTTAATGATGAACAACCAGTGTAGAAATATCATGTGTTCCTATGAGATCTTTTGATGAATCTCGGGGCTCTAGACTCGATAAGTGTACATTTGGTTTCCTATGCGGAGATTAGGGAGAGGTCTCCTGTTTCAATATCAACCATCTCTAAGAGATAGGTCGATAGATTACACCGGTTCCCCGTGAGAATGAAACAAGCTCTTTTAAGAGAACTTGAGTGGTTAAGAAGGTTTAGTGCAGTGCGTCACTGGGTCCATGACGTCTTTGTCTTCAATACCGGTGTCACCATAGTAACAACCAGTAGCATACGAATTGTACCCGGTGTCTGCCCTAAGGTTGAACGTATGGAGGGCTATTTCTTTTCACCCTTTTTCATAACTTTTCTTTTTAATTCTTCAACCCCTTCTTTCTCCTTTCTCATTTTCTCCTTTTTTCAATCATACCTAAGGACTTCTAATTCTAATCTATTGGAATTGTCCTTGGGTAGATCCCTCCGGCTCTGGCGGATCATAGGACGGTTTTTCCTAACCTTAGTCACCTTATAACTCCATGACTATCCTATCATTGCCATGAAACCATTTATGAAAAATCTCTCAAAGTGTTTATGATAATGAAACACTTTGTTGTTACCACTTTGAGAGTTTTGCAACTTTTGAAGGACTCCCCCTTCACATGTGCTCATGAATATTTAAGAAATTTGCACATGCGAGAGGAGTTTGGACTTTTGAATTGATCCACTTTCAGCGAACATGACCGATTCGAGACACGCTTACATCACTAGTTAGACTAGCTTGAAATTATTACCCGTCCTGGTCAAGTCCAAAGAAATTCTCTCGATATGGTACATTCTACTCAGACAAGTCCTATTCGAGACACGCTTACATCACTAGTTCGACTAGCTTGAAATTATTACCCGTCCAGGACAAGTCTTTTTGAATACTGACATTTTAAGCTTCGTCAATTCATTGGTACTTACTGAGTCGAGCTCTTTTGAGATTCAATCACAAACTTTAAACATCTTTGATCACATTTTAATCATGTCTTCTCCCCCTCAAAAATAGCATAGCGTGATATTTTTGATATCAACTGATTAAGAAAAAGCTTTTTGGAGAGAAAGACAGATTCTTCATGAATTTGGAACATTTTTCTTTTTGTACTCCCCCTTAATGATAGCATATTTAAAATTAATTAAGGGTTTTGAGGGAGTTATCTTGAGCACTCATTTGAAAGATTTTGAGAAATCTTTTGAACAATCTTGAAAAAGTGCTCAAGAATTGTATTTTGAAAAAATGAGTTTATGTTTGAAATCTTTTTCGTTTGTTTATACTCGAACTTTTGAAAATGATTTCATCTTTGATCGTACGAGTCCTTGATTTGAAAATAATCAGAAGTCATCATTTTAGTCCGGGTTTCGTACTGAGGTATACGAAAGCCATTGTGAAGAAGATTTTGAGAAACGACATATTTTAGAAAAACATTTAAAGAACTCCCGCTCAAGCATCTGTGCATATTTGTATCATTGTTGAATGACATTTCTAGAAATGTACAGAATATTGATTTATACGAGAGACATGTCGTGAGAAGAATATTTTTGTATTTTTTGATTTTATAATGTTTTTGTATTTTTTGAAATTTTATATTTTTGTATTTTGCTTTTGTTGGTTTTTCAAATTTTGTATTTTATTTTTCAAAAATATTTACAGCGAAGCGATTTTGAAAACATTTTTCAAGAAGATTCGAGAAGACGTACTAGCTCCTCAGGAGTTAGGCTTCGCATGCCAATTCGTTGAACTAAATAGTCAAACCGTTCTTTTAGAAGGGCTTTAGTAAATAGATCGACGAGTTGATAATCAGTCTTAACGAAAAATAATTCAACAGTACCCTCTTCCACGTGTTCTTTGATGAAATGGTAGCGGACTTTGATATGCTTCGTCTTAGACTGATGTACGGGATTGCACGAGATGGCTATGGCACTTTTTGAGTCACAATACATAGGTATTCTGTCAAAAGTAAAGCCATAATCTGTGAGCTGTGTCCGCATCCAAAGAACTTGGGCACAACACGCAGATAAAGACACATACTCGGCTTCGGCGGTTGATAGCGCAGTACAATCCTATTTTTTTTGACGACCAGCTTACTAGCTTTTCACCCAAAAATTGTGCTCCACCTGATGTACTCTTTGTTGTAACTTGATCTCCTGCATGGTCGGCATCTGAAAAGGCTGTTAGATTAAACCCCGAATCCTTCGGATACCAAAGTCCCATGTTAATGGTGCTTGGTAGGTACCGAAAGATCCGTTTAACCTCTTTGAGGTGAAGTTCGGTAGGCTTTGCCTGAAACCGTGCTAACAAACAAACAAGAAATTGAATATCAGGTCGGCTAGCAGTTAGGTACATGAGAGAACCAATCATGCTCCGATATTTCTTCGGATCGGTAGGTTTCCCAAATAAATTAGCACCTATTTTTGGTGAAGTGACCATTGGTGTACCAACAGAATCATAATTTTCCATTCCATGTTTTTTCAAAATCTCTATTGTATATTTAGCTTGATTGATAAAAATACCACGAGGGGATTGATGGATTTGTAAACCAAGAAAGAATTTTAGTTCCCCCATCATGGACATTTCAAATTTGCTTTTCATGAGATTTTCAAAATGTTTTGAATGGTTAGGATTGGTTGATCCAAAAATTATGTCATCCACGTAAATTTGAACGATCAAAATGTCATATTTGAATTTTTTGATAAACAAGGTGTCATCAACCGTTCCTTTTGTGAAATTGTTTTTAAGCAAGAAAGATGATAGTTTGTCATACCACGCTCTTGGAGCTTGTTTTAGACCATAAATTGCTTTCTTAAGCTTGTAGACGTAGTCTGGATGATCTTTGTCGATGAATCCCTCTGGCTGACTCACATACACTTCTTCTTTCAGAGTTCCATTCAAGAAAGTTGTCTTAATGTCCATCTGATAGACAGTGATGTTTTTGTGAGAGGCATAGGCTAAGAAAATCCGGACTGCTTCAAGTCTAGCTACAGGCGCGAATGATTCCTCGAAATCTATCCCTTCTTCTTGTGGATAACCTTTAGCCACGAGACGAGCTTTGTTACGAATTACAGTCATTTCCTCATCCAGTTTGTTCTTCCACAACCACTTGAGATCAAGAACACGTATATCAAGTGGTCGTTCAACAAGTTCCCAATTGTCATGTAAATCGTATTGAAGAATTTCATCCTGCATCGCTTCTATCCAAGGGTATTCTGCCATTGCTTCCCGAATGTTCTTTGGTTCTTTGAGGCTGATTGAGCAAATATAAATGCACAATTCGAGATCAGTGGCAAGTTGTCTCCTTGTCTGAACTGGCTTTGAAGGTTCACCAATAACATGTTCTATTGGATGGTCTTTTGTCCATTGAAACGTAGAAGGGTACCTTGGGTTGAACGAATGTGTGTTAGATGGTTCTTTTAACCTTGAAGAAAATTCAGCAGAGTCTGTTGCAAACGGGTTTTCAAATACTTCTTCTTCTTCTTCTAACGTAACATCATTTGAATTATTTGTTGGTTCTTCTTGAAAATTTGTGTTTTGGTTTTGCTCATCAACTCTTGGTAGAACAGTTTCAAGTACTCGAGTTGCTTGAGTAGATGTAGATGATGTTGATGTAGTTGGTGCTTCAGCTTCGATTGTTGTAGATGCTTCTTGTGGTTGTGGTGGTGGTTGATGGTTGTGAGCGGGTGCAGCGGAATGTTGTTGAGATGCATTTGTCGAAGTTCCACCATAGTATTCATCAAACATTAACTCGAAGAAAGTTTCCAGTTCTTGTTCTGAAGGTTTGTCCGTGTTTGTTCACTGAGCTCCTTGAGGCACGAGTCCTGAACTGATGTGTCCAGAAGTCTGCTGGTTTGGTGCGGGTCCTAATCTGTTTTGATTAGAAGCCATTGGATTAAGCGCGGGTTCTAGAGCGAGTCTCTCAGAAGCCATTTGTGAAATCTCGTCAAACTTCACATTCATCGCCTCCATTATCTTTTTCGTTCTTCTATTATACACCCTGAATGCCCTCGAGTTTTCCGAATATCCAATGAAGATTCCAATATCACCCTTAGCTTTTAACTTTCCTAGATCTTCTCTATCATTCGTCGGATAGCACAAAGCGCCAAATACGTGAAAGTAAGAGATGTCAGGTTTACGATTGTTCACTAGCTCATACAGGGTTTTATTGAATCTTGGATGTACTAGGGATCGGTTTTGAGTAAAACAAGTAGTGGCTACAGCATCAGCCCGTAAGAATAGTGGTGCACTAGAAAAAATCAGCATCGTGCGAGCAGCTTCCACAAGAGTTCGGTTTCTTCTTTCAACTACCCCATTCTGCTGTGGAGTTCTAATAAATGATGTTTGGTGTGTGATTCCAACATCTTCAAGGTAAGTTCTTAACTCCTGGTTTGTAAATTCTGTGCCATTGTCTGTTCTTATAATCCTTACTGGAGCATGAAGTAGAACTTGAATACGCTTCAGAAAGGTGATGATGATGCCTGGTGCTTCGTCTTTTGATCTCAAAAACTTTACCCAAGTATATCGTGAATAATCATCAACAATAACAAGAATATACTTCTTCCCATTAATGCTTTCAACTCTCATTGGGCCACATAAGTCCATGTGCAACATATGTAACCTTGCTTCCGAACTAGGTACGGTTTTGGGTTTATATGATGCTCTTTTACTTTTTCTTTGTTCGCATGATGGACAAAGGTGTTCCTTGGTGTATTTGAACTTAGGAAGTCCGGTGACGATGTCGTCTTTGGCTAACTTGTTGATCGTGTCGAAATTGAGATGGGATAATCTTCTATGCCACAGCCAGAACTTAGTTTCGGTTGCCCTTGTCATAAGACAAATTGGTGATGTAGAAGTCATTTGGTTGATGTCGATAGCATACAAGTTTGTACCACGATTACCAGTTAAGAGATCATCACCAACCAAATTTCTAATAAAAACCGTGTTTCTCCTGAATGCAACTTCTAAATCTACATCACAGAACTGCCCAACTGAAAACAAGTTGTGTCCCAACCCTTCGACGTAGTAAACTCGAGTGATTAAAAAATTCTCAAACCGAAGATCTCCATAACCCTGAATAGCTGCTACATGATCATTTCCAAATCGTACAGTTCCCATGAATTTCCAGATGAAATTGATCAACAGCTTTAAATTCCCGGTCATGTGCTTGGAGCAACCCGAGTCGACGATCCAAAGACATATTTCGATAACCTGCTAAGAACAGAAGAGTTTGTATTTGGAAACCGTTTTGAATTTGGTTCCATTTGGTTAGGGGTAAAATCTGAATCACATTCATAGAAGGTATCTACTTGTCCATTTTGAACAACTTTCAATTTGCCATCCTGAAGAATGAATTCTCTACCCGTAGGTTTCCACATACAAAACTTAAGGTAGTTCCTAGGCATTCGACTGCTAGTGGTAGACCTAAAGCGTGCAACTAATCTTTCTATAGATCTAGATCTGGCACTTGTTTCCTTTGGAACATACTTCTGTTTAGGTGTAACATTCACATTCTTAGAAACACATTCATCATGAACATCATTAATTAAACATTTCTTGCATATTAAACAAACAGAGTCACTACATGCATTAGAACCAGTACTTTCGACATTACATTCAGATGAATCATGTTTCTTATTACAAAGCGATAAATTCATAGGGTGTTCTTCTACTTCTTCAACTTTGTTCTTGCTACTACTCGTAGAGGTAGACGAGACTCTATTGTTCCGTGTATTGCTCCTAGGCTTTATGTCACACCCCCAAAATCGGGTCTGGCGGAAGCATACATGCAGCTGGGGTGTAACTCAATTGATATCACGACACAAGTACAAAAATGGTTTTCACTTCAATTATATAGAATAAAATAGTTAAGTCATAAATGTTGAATTTACATTTTAAAAGTAGTGCGGAAGTAGGCCCTTAAAAATGGTTTAAAACGGTCCTCATATAAATAATCAGAGTCTTCTATGACCATGCCATACCCTGCCAAAACCTCCAGTAGCGTGCCATAAGTTAAGACCTGAAAATACATGCTAAAGTGTCAACACGAGGTTGGTGAGTTCATAGAGTTGTTTAACAATATTACGTTTGACATCACAGCCAAGTGGGGAATACCACAATACGTTTGACATCACAGCCAAGTGGGGAATACCACAATATTACGTTTGACATCACAGCCAAGTGGGGAATACCACAGTATTACAATGGACATATAAGAACAATTGGGGACTATGAGGTCATATAAACAAGGATAATCAATCCCATGAAATACAGGAAATCAAACATACAAATGAATGCAGGTGATTAAATATACCAAAGAAATACCGGTAGTCAAGCATATCAATGAAGTGCAGGTGATCAAATATATATTTAGATAAAGCTGGGAATATTTGAGAAATCAACCAGGTAAAACAAGTAATGCGTTTTAAGTAAAACGAGCATGTATTCTCCCCCAAAGAGTTTACCAAAACAATTGAAAAAGTAGGGGCTATGACTCACCTGGAGCGATAGCTACGACGACAAAAGTGGATACACTGAAAGGAGGCACGATCTCTAACCGCAACCTAATATGAGTAATAACGATCTACCTTAGATCATGAAGTGATGAAATGAATGCACGTGCACATGATGCCTATACCACTCGTAACTTGGAAATACTAATTATTGTCATAGTAAAATAGTTTCCATACTTAGGAAAAATAAGTCCCATTGGAGTTATAAAAACTTGTCGTAATATATCGTATAACAATGTTAGCGTTCCATTCCTCGTATCGAAAATCTTAAAATAACGTCGTTAAGTCGTATGAATATTCCTTGGGTCATACGTATTTCGTTTGTTAAGAATATAGTCCTTAGTAACATTTCTAGAAAATATACCATTTAGTATGTAAGTTATTATTTTTATTTGTGACCAAATATATATATATATATATATATATATATATATATATATATATATATATATAGTTTTGACGATATTAAAACGTGTATAACTTGGTCGTTTTAAGCTCATTTTACTCGTTCTTTATATCCACGGAATCGTGGGACAACACACTAATATGTTTTTGACAATTTAGGACGGCTAGATCAAGTTTTATACTCAAATTTGCCCGTGAGTACTGTTCATCAGCAAGCATTTCCGGAAAATATAGTTTTCGTCGTTAAACTCGTTTTTAGCGTATCTCCTTCGTTATTAACTCGTTTTAATCCGTTCTTTCGCCCACGGCTTCGTTTTTGAAAGTATTATCTAAAAATATTATCAAAAGTTACTGTGTAAATTCGGAGTTTTCTGGGTGAACCAAAATAGGACAGCATGTATTTTTACTTGTTCAAAAACCATTTTCAAGGTTTCAATCTAGTTTCTACTTCAACCAAACCACTTTCAATCACCACAAAACTAGTCTAATACTACCATACACCTTCTTAGGGTGTCATGGGTTCCTAAACATCATAAACCAAGTAGATCTAACAAGGATCTAACCATAAACACTTTCTAGGTTTCAAAAGTTAAGAGTTTGTAAAATAAAGTGGTATAAGTCAATATATGCATGAGTTCTTGTAAGAAAATATATATAAACATAGTAATAACTTGTAAAAATTATGAAATGAGTTTTGTTAACTTACTTGGAAGATTAATGAAGTTTGGATGGTGAAAGCCTAATAATCCTTGAGTTTTTATTGCAAAACTCAAACAAGGATAACTATGTGATCTAAATTATATCTTGATCTTTGAAAAAAAATTGTTGTTCTTGCTTCCTCTTGTTGTTTTGCCGAGACCCAAAAAGGAGAGAACAAGGAAGAAAGTTTCTAGTTGTTATTTGGGAAATGAGGTGAAAAATGGATATGCATAGTTATATGTATTATTGATCTAGTAGGCAAGATCCACAAATCAAGGAAAGTAACAAGGGGGGGGGGGGGGGGGGCGGCAATTTATGAGAAAAGAAAGAAAAACAAGATGGAATGTGTAAGAAAGTGGGTGATTGTTAGTATTATTGTGTATATATTATTAGTTTTAGGTAATACCGGGTACCGAGTTAACTAAAAATCGATTTTTAATGGAGTTAACCGTGACATAATAAAGTCATAAAAATTGTAAAATAATATTCCTGATGAGAATCCGAAGTTAAAATAATGATCGGGTTGAAATATCGCATACCGACGGAGTTATAGGCTTCGACCGGAAAACGTAGCAATTGATTGGAAAACACCGGGTAAATTGATATTATAATTTTTATACTATAAAAATGAATATAAAAATATATTGGGATCATAGTCGGGAGTGTCGGACGTGTTAGTCTCGTTTATAGTTCGCGTATTAGCGTTTATCTAAAATAAACATACGTAAATCGTTACTTATACCAAAAGTATTAATTTAATTATCCTACGAGTGGAATAGTATACAAGTGCCATATGATGATACGTAGATTATTTCTAGTCTGTATGAGATGTCCCAAATGATAATGCATGAATTCGCTCCTGAACCAATACGGTTACGCGAATTTGAATACTCGTAAACTAAATTTACGATGAGATGAGTAATGCACGTGAATAGTGGTTTTCTCTCGGAAATGAATAGTGTCAAGTGAACAGTAAAATTTCTGAATGTTTCTCGAAATGTCAAATTGACCTCAAAAATGATGAATAGTGATCGATGAATAGTAAATGGTGAATAGTAACTTGTGAATAGTAAATTGTCGAGAGTTGAAAAATGACCGGAAATTACGAGTTGTGACAGTCTTCCCTTCTAACAGGAACTTCGTCCCGAAGTTCAGTTTTGGTTGGTCTCTGAAGTATATTGGTGAAAAGATAATAATAATTAAGAATTCCAGCGAACTTCCACGATAGGAATTCGACTCCGCTTCAACTGTTCGACCTAACAGTCCATGATTTCTATTGGTTCTCTTACCAAGTTTACGTTTGTCTTTGAGTTGGATTCCTTTCCAAATGGGACCATAGGTGACTAATCTGAAAGTCATTTCCTGAGATTTGAATAGGTGAAACATAGTTGTGTAATCCGATTGTTCTCTAACAGGGCTCAAGTCTGACGGCCACTAGGCCTACTCTGTCTGAAATATTACGTGGTCCAGTGTATATCAGGTTTAACTTTCCAGATTTTTCCGAATAATATCATGCCTTTCCTAGGCAGAACTTTCAACATGATCTGGCTACCAATTTGAAGTTTTAATGGTTTACAACTTATAGAATTTGTAATTGATTCTTGACTTGTAGGAAATTTCTGGTTATTTCATGAATGCCTACTAGACTAGTGAGTTAGGATTTTCAAATTTCGATTCGTCAATGGATAGGGGCACTTCGACCATAGAGTGCTTCAAATGGTGTAGTCTCTAAGCTCGTGTGATAACTATGGTTGCAACTGAATTTGGTTTATGGTAAATGGTTAATCCAACCATTTCTAGTTTCAATCACACCCGATTTGGGTATATCTCCCTAGGTTTGAATCAATCTCAAATTCTGACCATTGGTCTACAGATGATAGTTGGTGTAGTTCCAAAGGAAACATAATGTAATCGCTAGGAGTTTGAGGTGAATTAAATTCCTCTATTAGGAGTAATTGAGATGGGTATCATGAATCTTGTTTTGAAAGGCTTACAAGGTTAGGTCCGTCAAGGGTGTTGTTGAAAATAATATATTAGGATAAGGTTGTGATTCCTCCGCAGGAATGTCATGAATTAGGGTCTCTCTCCACCTACGGTGCTTAGTCTCCATTACTAAGATTTTCCTCAAGTTATATATCATCAAATCACAAACTCCTAAAGATATGAGTGAGGTAATATAGTGATTGATTTTCAAAGCTTGTTTTGAAATTGTGTGTTTTGTTCAAAAACCTTTCCTGACTAAATAAATTTACAACTTTAAGCAAACAGCTTTTTAAGTAACATTTTTCTTGATGTTTCAGAATTTAATAGTTATGCAAGATAGAACTATTTTCAACATAAGATATATAATATGATTTACCAAAAATCGATGTTTAAAATTTCTTAGTATCTAGTAGTTTTGTAAAAGATTAACCAAAAGAAATTTGCTTGTCAAAATAAGTGCCTTAGAAAAGTATTTCTTATAAGATATATGTTTTGCATAACTATAGTTTGGAGAAAAATCCATTTAAAAGTGAAAATATTAAGAGGATAAAATAGTCAGGTATGTATGTCTGCACAAAGGCATAGGTGTCTAACACGTTCGAATAAATTCTATTGGTGAGGACATGTTCAATTTATAGTCTCGGTTAAAAGGTTGGATTTATCTCTTTGGCGTTGCTTAGTGAGCACTCGTATCGAAACTAATCCTTATAATTTAGTTAAGCCAATACTTTCCAGATGATGGAATTTTTGGTGATTAGGCCAATGATAGTGGTTCGAATAGTTTTGTGATATCTTGGTATTTCTGTTGAGTTTTGAATGGTCTTACTGTACCGAGGGATCCTCCTCATAGAAGGTATGGAAAGTCTTTCCTAGGGAGGTCATTGATAATATCCACTTATCAATATAGGGAGTAGTGACATAGGACTCTATAAGGTGTCACCTAATTCCTATATATATATGGGGGTGGAAAAGGAAATGATAGTGATGGTGAGAAGGGAAAAGACTGTGACAACTGCAAACAAATGAGATTGTCATAAAGGAAAGTACTGTGATGTAAGTGTATTGTGCATAAATATGAAAGTTCATGAAATAAAATGACTAGCTGACAAGCTTCCAATTGGTGGTTCACGAAGTGATGAAAAGTAGGAATGTTATGACAACGAGAGTATACACACACGTAAATGAAGCATTTGGAAAATGAGTTGAGAATTTATTCCGGACAAAATTTTATTATAACCATTCTTAGTGTTGCAAAATTCATTTCTGAGTCAGACATAGGTGGTCAGCCTATCTCTCACTATCCCGGGTTGAATATAGATGACCAGTCTATATCCCACCGAGGTTCCATGAATTTTGAAATACTCAGCTCAGTTATACTAAGACTATGTCCTTCACAAATACCAAGGCGTTCAGAAAGACAAAAGCAAGTGACCAAACTCGAGGTCGAATGCTGAAACTATGCATGAAAAACATAATGCGGTGACATATACGATACGTGAACATGCTCATATGAAAGACAATTATAGTAATCAACTAGAATAAGTGAATATAATATACCAGATAATGAGACGCAAATCTCATCACCTAAGTCAGCAACAAACCACAAGTGAGGCATCATCTTGGCAGGCAGGCACGTGACGGTCATAGGGTTAAGTTTTTCGTAAAAGTAGCTATAGTCTAGGTTTTAAAAACACTTAGTTCGCTATAGCCAAAGCTCTGATGCCAATCTGTCACACCCCCAAAATCGGGTCCGGCGGAAGCATACATGCAGCTGGGGTGTAACTCAATTGATATCACGACACAAGTACAAAAATGGTTTTCACTTCAATTATATAGAATAAAATCGTTAAGTCATAAATGTTGAATTTACATTTTAAAAGTAGTGCGGAAGTAGGCCCTTAAAAATGGTTTAAAACGGTCCCCATATAAATAATCAGAGTCTTCTATGACCATGCCATGCCCTGCCAAAACCTCCAGTAGCGTGCCATAAGTTAAGACCTGAAAATACATGCTAAAGTGTCAACACGAGGTTGGTGAGTTCATAGAGTTGTTTAACAAATAAAGCCTATAGAGAAAAGATCGCCCAGCAAAGGCATCGTAAATCCACTCAGTTGCAAGTCCCGCCATAAGAGACTTGTAACCTATGTGTTTACAACCCACTGCCAAATGTATTAAAGTCTACGTGAACAAAAGTAATACTGATATCCAAATTCCCAGATAAATATAGCAAAACGGCTATATAAATAATTCAGTCAATGAGGCCATATGATAAATCAGTCAAGCGGGAAAACCCGTATTAAGGTTGATGCAAAGGCATCTTAATTCAGTCAAGTAAGGAAACAGCAATATTACGTTTGACATCACAGCCAAGTGGGGAATACCACAATACGTTTGACATCACAGCCAAGTGGGGAATACCACAATATTACAATGGACATATAGGTCAATCAAGTAGGGAAAAAGCAATACTACGTTTGACATCACAGCCAAGTGGGGAATACCACAATATTACGTTTGACATCACAGCCAAGTGGGGAATACCACAATACGTTTGACATCACAGCCAAGTGGGGAATACCACAATATTACGTTTGACATCACAGCCAAGTGGGGAATACCACAGTATTACAATGGACATATAAGAACAATTGGGGACTATGAGGTCATATAAACAAGGATAATCAATCCCATGAAATACAGGAAATCAAACATACAAATGAATGCAGGTGATTAAATATACCAAAGAAATACCGGTAGTCAAGCATATCAATGAAGTGCAGGTGATCAAATATATATTTAGATAAAGCTGGGAATATTTGAGAAATCAACCAGGTAAAACAAGTAATGCGTTTTAAGTAAAACGAGCATGTATTCTCCCCCAAAGAGTTTACCAAAACAATTGAAAAAGTAGGGGCTATGACTCACCTGGAGCGATAGCTACGACGACAAAAGTGGATACACTGAAAGGAGGCACGATCTCTAACCGCAACCTAATATGAGTAATAACGATCTACCTTAGATCATGAAGTGATGAAATGAATGCACGTGCACATGATGCCTATACCACTCGTAACTTGGAAATACTAATTATTGTCATAGTAAAATAGTTTCCATACTTAGGAAAAATAAGTCCCATTGGAGTTATAAAAACTTGTCGTAATATATCGTATAACAATGTTAGCGTTACATTCCTCGTATCGAAAATCTTAAAATAACGTCGTTAAGTCGTATGAATATTCCTTGGGTCATACGTATTTCGTTTGTTAAGAATATAGTCCTTAGTAACATTTCTAGAAAATATACCATTTAGTATGTAAGTTATTATTTTTATTTGTGACCAAATATATATATATATATATATATATATATATATATAGTTTTGACGATATTAAAACGTGTATAACTTGGTCGTTTTAAGCTCATTTTACTCGTTCTTTATATCCACGGAATCGTGGGACAACACACTAATATGTTTTTGACAATTTAGGACGGCTAGATCAAGTTTTATACTCAAATTTGCCCGTGAGTACTGTTCATCAGCAAGCATTTCCGGAAAATATAGTTTTCGTCGTTAAACTCGTTTTTAGCGTATCTCCTTCGTTATTAACTCGTTTTAATCCGTTCTTTCGCCCACGGCTTCGTTTTTGAAAGTATTATCTAAAAATATTATCAAAAGTTACTGTGTAAATTCGGAGTTTTCTGGGTGAACCAAAATAGGACAGCATGTATTTTTACTTGTTCAAAAACCATTTTCAAGGTTTCAATCTAGTTTCTACTTCAACCAAACCACTTTCAATCACCACAAAACTAGTCTAATCCTACCATACACCTTCTTAGGGTGTCATGGGTTCCTAAACATCATAAACCAAGTAGATCTAACAAGGATCTAACCATAAACACTTTCTAGGTTTCAAAAGTTAAGAGTTTGTAAAATAAAGTGGTATAAGTCAATATATGCATGAGTTCTTGTAAGAAAATATATATAAACATAGTAATAACTTGTAAAAATTATGAAATGAGTTTTGTTAACTTACTTGGAAGATTAATGAAGTTTGGATGGTGAAAGCCTAATAATCCTTGAGTTTTTATTGCAAAACTCAAACAAGGATAACTATGTGATCTAAATTATATCTTGATCTTTGAAAAAAAATTGTTGTTCTTGCTTCCTCTTGTTGTTTTGCCGAGACCCAAAAAGGAGAGAACAAGGAAGAAAGTTTCTAGTTGTTATTTGGGAAATGAGGTGAAAAATGGATATGCATAGTTATATGTATTATTGATCTAGTAGGCAAGATCCACAAATCAAGGAAAGTAACAAGGGGGGGGGGGGGGGGGGGCGGCAATTTATGAGAAAAGAAAGAAAAACAAGATGGAATGTGTAAGAAAGTGGGTGATTGTTAGTATTATTGTGTATATATTATTAGTTTTAGGTAATACCGGGTACCGAGTTAACTAAAAATCGATTTTTAATGGAGTTAACCGTGACATAATAAAGTCATAAAAATTGTAAAATAATATTCCTGATGAGAATCCGAAGTTAAAATAATGATCGGGTTGAAATATCGCAAACCGACGGAGTTATAGGCTTTGACCGGAAAACGTAGCAATTGATTGGAAAACACCGGGTAAATTGATATTATAATTTTTATATTATAAAAATGAATATAAAAATATATTGGGATCATAGTCGGGAGTGTCGGACGTGTTAGTCTCGTTTATAGTTCGCGTATTAGCGTTTATCTAAAATAAACATACGTAAATCGTTACTTATACCAAAAGTATTAATTTAATTATCCTACGAGTGGAATAGTATACAAGTGCCATATGATGATACGTAGATTATTTCTAGTCTGTATGAGATGTCTCAAATGATAATGCATGAATTCGCTCCTGAACCAATACGGTTACGCGAATTTGAATACTCGTAAACTAAATTTACGATGAGATGAGTAATGCACGTGAATAGTGGTTTTCTCTCGGAAATGAATAGTGTCAAGTGAACAGTAAAATTTCTGAATGTTTCTCGAAATGTCAAATTGACCTAAAAAATGATGAATAGTGATCGATGAATAGTAAATGGTGAATAGTAACTTGTGAATAGTAAATTGTCGAGAGTTGAAAAATGACCGGAAATTACGAGTTGTGACACTTTAGTTTGCTGCTCCTAGAGGTGCTTTCTAATCCTGTAGAAGGTAAGGCACACACATTAGGATTTATATTGTTGTCCTTTTTAGCATCCCTAGATTCTTTAGAATTAGCCTTTATGCACTTGTCATTTGTCTTAGATGTTGAGGCAGACGCACTAGTGGGACTAATCCTAAAAAGGTCAGGTGCTATCACTTTTGGTGTTTCGACAACCGCTTTTCCTTTATCAACAATCTTAACATTTTCACTTTTCTTAGGCAAGGGTGTTGGAGTTGTTGGGAATTCTGTGAAGTAAGAATTCTGCTGCTGTTTATGCTGATGATTCCTGCTGAAGAGTTGGTTTCTTCTGAAGCAGTATATCTGCTGAAGACTAGTTTCAGCATTATTAGTTTCTGCGGATATAGAATTTCCGTATTTTATGTAATGTAGTTTGGATATGCATGAGTTTATTTAGGTAGTGATAATGCATATCTTTTAGAAGTTTTAGAATACACGTTTCTTGAGAAACGGTTTAGGGTTCCTTGAGTATAAAAGGAACACACGGTTTATGTATTGAACAACTTTTAGTGAATACTCTTATTATAATTAAAAAGATCCATAGAGGATCAAGAGTTCTTAGTATCAAGCTTGTGTTTTGTTTCCGCTTTATAAATACAAGTTGCAGAGATTGTCTATTAGTGTGTTATTGATTACAGTGACATTACTAACGATTCTAGAGTGCTCAAGAAGATCTATCAAGGTCTAATAGCTTAACAAGTGGTATCAGAGCCTCGACAGAGTCTCTGCCATACTAAGAAACACAAATCTTACACCTTTACAATCCAAACAAATCACCAAACATGCCTGGATCGGATGATGATGTTGATACAACCCAGAACATTAACACCACTTCTCTTCAACAACTCATCCTCTCCAACAGTAATGCTAAGTTTCCATACTTGAAGAATGCAGAAGATTATCATCTGTGGTCCATGAAGATGCAGAATTGGATCACAAACATTGATTGGAATCTGTGGGAGGTTGTTAAGAAAGGGAATAGTTTGAAGAAGCATGTTACAGATGTTGATGGAGTTGTTACTATTGTAGGAACCAAAACTGCTGAAGAGATTCTGGCTGTGCAGAGGGAAAGTAAAGTCAGAACAATTTTGTTCCAAGCTATACCAGATGACCACATGGGTGACTTCCATTTTATGGAGGATGCCAAGGACATTTGGATGGCTATAAAAGCAAGATTTGGTGGGAATGAGGAATCAAGAAGGTTGCAGAAGTCTATGCTGAAGCAGAAATTCCAAGAATTTTAGATATCAGAAGAAGAGGGAATTCATAAGGGTTATGACAGGTTTCATCGAATTTTAAGTCAACTTAATCATTTGAAGGCTAGACCCGACAATGAAGACTGCAATGCTAAATTTTTGAGATCTCTGCCACCATCTTGGTTACAAGTTTGTATTGCTCTCAAGACCAAAGGTGGGTTGGACATGATGTCTTTTGATGACCTCTACAATAGGCTTAAATCACTTGAGCCTGATGTTAGAAGTCCAATTCGTCCATCCACTCATTCTGCATTTGTTGGTGCCTCTACTAAACCTGTGCATCAAGCCTCAAGTTCATATTCATCAGGAGCATCTTCTCAAACTCATAATCAATCTGCTCCTAAATCAAAATCAAGTAGTGTTTTGGAGGATCTTATTCATTCATTTGTGGCTGAATATGAACCTCAGCAGTTTATTGCATATGAGGATTTTGAACAAGTAGATCCATTGGAAATGGAGGAGATGCACTTGAAGTGGGAGCTTGCAATGATCTCAATGAACATTAAGAGGTTTGAAGCCAAGTCTGGAAGAAAGTTTGGTTTTAATGGAAGATCAGTAGCAAGGTTTGATAGAAGGAAGGTTAAATGTTACACTTGTGGTCAAGTGAGACATTTTTCAAGAGAATGCAAGGACAGAAAGGCTGGAGATGAAGTTAGATATAACTCTTATCCAGTGGAAGCAGGGAATAACAAGACTGTACCTTCAAAGGCTATGGTGACTCTGGATCACCAAATTGATTGGGCTGACCATGAACCTGCTGGAGAGGAAGCTTCTACTTCTTCACAAGTGAATCTGCTGGCATTCACACCTTCAGAAGACAAGAAGGAGCAAGTCTCCTTGATGGGAATCTCTCAGGTAACCAACTGTGTGTTTGGATGTAGTGTAAGATACAATGAGCTTAAACAAGAATTTGATGAATTGAAACCAAAATACAATGAGTGTTATGTTGAAGTAGAGTCTTATAAAATGGCTTTAAAAACATTAGAGAAACAAAAAGTCTGGTTTCAAAAGAATCAAGTTAAATATGATGAAAAAATAAGAGTTCTAGAAAGTGATTTAGAGGTTGCTAAGATAGACTTAAAACGTACTGAAAAAGAGAAGTCTGATCTAGAAAAGGAAAAACTAGAGATTCAAGCTAAATTAGATAAAGAGATAGCTGGTCGTATGAAATGGCAGGAAGGGGCATCTAATTTAAGTAAATTAATTGATGGTTGCCAATCTGTTAGGTCTAGAAAGGCATTAGGATATGAGAAATATATAGACCCTGAAGAGCTAACATATCCTGATATGTCTAGTGTTTTTTACCCTGAACCACCCTTAGCTTATCAAACACCTGTTAAATATGTTAAGGAAGGGGGAATGAATGATGTACCTGGACCTATAAGAGGGGAACACATGCCTATAGACTTGTCCAAACCTGTTGACTTTGATGGATCACATCATTTATATGGCAAAAAGTCAACTGACTTGCAAGACCCTATTGTGAAATCTAATGACTTTGCCTCTTGTTGTAACAGTGACAAGTCTTCTGATGAAGGGTCTACTTCATTTGCTAGCTGTGATTCAAGTGAGAAGTCGGACCTGCCCAAGACCATGCCCAAGACTATTCCCAAGACCATTCCAAATACATCACCCAAGACTCCCCACAAGCCTTCTAGAGTTGCTGCTGATAACAAGACAGTTTCTACTGAAGACTTGTTTTTAAATTCTTTGCATAATAATACTTTTGGCTTTGTTAAAAACAATTCTGTTTGTCATGGTGATTTGAATACTTTTTCATGTTATGGAAATTCTTTTGGTTTGAATAAATCTTCTAAAAGAAAGAAGTGTTTTGTGTGTGGAAGTAAATATCACTTGATTAAGGATTGTACATATCATGAGCAAAGAATGGGTGCATGTGTTAGTCAAAGAAAATCTAGGCAAATGTGGAAGAATGTTAGTGAAATACCCTCTTTTGTTCCACATCAGCAGAAACCTAATTCTGCTGAATCTCATTCTTCATGGAGAAGAACCAGTACTAGACCATATGTTTGACCCACTAGTTCTTTCTTTTATAATGGTTATTGGCCTAATTACTTTGACTCAGTGCATTATGGTGGTGGGTATGGGAATACTGCTGTGAAGCCCTCAGCAGGTTGTTCTTGGACAAAGAAGGGACCAACTATGCAATACAGGCCCAAGAACAATGGTGGATCTAAAACATCTGCATGGCCTGTTACTAATGATCCACAAGGCATGCTCAAGTCAGCAATGACTTGAGTCTCCAATGTGTACTAATATTGTATATTTTGTTGTTGTTGTAGGAACATCCTTTGAAAAGTACTGAAGTTGGTATTGTGGATAGTGGTTGCTCTAGAAGTATGTCAGGGAATACGGATAAGATGCATGACTTTGAGCCCATAGAAGGAGGAGGCACTGTAACATTTGGTGGTGGAGATGGCAAAATTACAAGAAAAGGAACAATTAAGACACCCTTGTTAGACTTTGAAAATGTGTATTATGTAAAGGAACTGGAGCATTCTAATCTTATCTCTGTATCACAAATTTGTGACACTAAGAATAAGGTTTTCTTCTCTGAAGATGAGTGTCTTGTACTGTCCAAGGATTTCAAACTCCCAGAAGACACAACTGTATTGCTGAGAGTTCCTAGAACCTACAACTTATACACATTTAATCTGAATGATGTAAAGCCAGAAGAAGATCTAACATGTTTGGTAGCCAAAGCTTCCCTGGATGAATCTAATAAATGGCATAGAAGAATGGCACATGTGAATTACAAGACCATCAACAAGTTATCCAAACTTGGTCTTATTAAGGGCCTTCCTTCTAAAATATTCACCAATGAACAAAATTGTATTGCTTGCAACAAGGGAAAGCAACACAGAGCCTCTTACAAAGCAGTCAAAGCTATGAGCACCATTTTAGAACCTCTTCAGTTGCTACAAATGGATCTTTTTGGTCCAACTCCCATTAGAAGTATTGATCACAAGTACTTCTGCCTGGTTATCACAGATGATTATAGCAGGTTTTGATGGGTATTCTTTCTTAAAACTAAAGATGAAACTACTCCAATTCTGAAAGACTTCATTATCTTAGTTGAGAACCAGCTGAATAAAAAGGTTAAAGGAATTAGGTGTGACAATGGTACAGAATTCAAAAATGTTGTATTCATAGAATTCTGTAAGTCTAAAGGGATTCAAAGGGACTATAGTACTCCAAGAACTCCACAACAAAATGGGGTTGCTGAAAGGAAAAATAGAACCCTCATTGAGGCAGCAAGATCAATGCTTGCAGACTCCAAACTACCCACAATGTTTTGGACTGAAGCAGTAAGTACTGCTTGTCATGTCTTGAACAGGGTATCCATCACTAGACTTCATGTCAAGACACCTTATGAACTTCTCACTGGGAAAGTTCCACACATACATTACCTTAAGCCTTTTGGATGCAAGGTGACTATTTTGAATACTACTGATATACTGGGTAAGTTTGATGGGAAAGCTGATGAGGGATATATAGTCGGTTATTCAGCTCATAGCAAGGCCTATAGGGTTTATAATCTGAATGCTAAACGGATTGAAGAGACCCTTAATCTGAGATTTCATGAAGATCAGCCTAATATTCAGGGACAAGGCCATTCTTGGTATTTTGACCTAGACTATTTGACTGATTATTTGGGTTATACTAGGCATGCTTCTAATCCTGATGCAGGTTCCAAAGATTCAAGTTCTAACCCTGCAGGTTCCATGGATGATGACTCAGAATGTGAGTCTGAGCCAGAAGAGAATACCATTGTTGTACCATATTTTCCACCTAACCATTTTGTAGGTAATCACTCTGCTGCTAAACAAGATGATGAGTCACATTATGCAGAAGATCTTGCAAGATTGCAGAAGCAGGAACATGCTGCTACTAAGGAAGCTCAGAAACTGAATGACAAGGTTACACAAGAGACTGGAGCTATCCTACATCAGTCAGCACAAGCAGTTAGTGGAAACAAGGATACTGCTGAAGGCACACCTATTCCCACTGATAAGCTCACAGATGCTGATTCTGCTGATGCTCACTCTCCCATCTCTACTGAAGTCTCTGCAGATTTAGATAAGCCCTTTACCAGATTTCCAAGTCCTTCTGAGCTTGGGAATTATCAACCAAAGCCTGGCTTGTTCCACTCAGCTTCTTATGATACTGAGTTTGAGCCTACAGTCAACAACCTTGATGCCACAATTGATGTTCCACCTACAGCTACAAAAAGGATTCACAATGCTCATCCCCTATCAAAGATTATTGGTGATCCTAAAGACCCTGTTAGAACTAGAAGCACTGTCAAGAATACAAAATATGGAGAAGTTGTTTTCATCTCTTATGTCTACAATCAAAAGAGGAACAATCACACAGACTTCAAACATTGTTTGTTTGTTTGCATGCTTTCTTTCTCAGATTGAACCAACTAGTGTTCCTCAAGCACTGGCTAATTCAAGTTGGCTTGAGGCAATGCAAGAGGAGATGCTGCAATTTAAGAATCAGCAGGTTTGGATTTTAGTTCCTCTTCCTGATGGTAAATATGCCATTGGGACAAAATGGATTCTGAAGAATAAAAGAGATGCACGGGGTATTGTGGTGAAGAACAAAGCAAGACTAGTGGCTCAAGGCTTTAGACAAGAGGAAGGCATTGACTATGATGAGGTCTTTGCACCAGTGGCCAGAGTTGAAGCTATACGGATATTTTTGGCCTATGCCTCTTACATGGGATTTATGGTTTATCAGATGGATGTTAAAGGTGCTTTCTTGTATGGTGAGATTGAAGAGGAGGTGTATGTGACTCAACCCAAAGGATTTGAAGACCCTGATCATCCTGAGTATGTGTACAAGGTTGTTAAAGCTCTCTATGGACTTCATCAAGCTCCACGAGCTTGGTATGCTAGACTTTCCACTTTTCTGCTGAAGAATGGTTACAAAAGAGGTGCCATTGACAAGACTCTATTCCTCAAGAAATATTCAAGGGATATTATTCTTGTGCAAGTATATGTGGATGATATTATCTTTGGTTCTACCGAAGAGGCATGGTGTAGAGAGTTTGAAGATCTCATGAAGGGTGAATTTCAGATGAGTGCCATTGGAGAACTCACTTTCTTTTTGGGTTTACAAGTTCAGCAGAAACCTGATGGTATTTTCATACATCAGGAGAAATATGTAAAAGATATGTTGTCCAAGTTTGCTATGGAAAATGTCAAGACTGCCACTACTCCATATGAGGCTCCCAAACCAAAGAACAATCTTACTCCTGATCTTCCTGTGAATGTTCATTTATACAGGTCTATGATTGGTTCTTTGATGTACTTGACTGCCGCAAGACCTGATATTACATTTGCTGTGAGTGCATGTTCAAGACACCAAGTCACTCCACTTACTTCTCATATGAATGCTGTCAAGAAGATTTTTAAGTATCTTAAAGGCCAACCAAACTTAGGTCTTTGGTATCCCAAAGAGTCTCCATTTCAGCTAGTAGCTTATAGTGACAGTGACTATGCTGGTGCCAATTTGGATAGAAGATCCACAACTGGAGGTTGCCAATTTCTTGGAAAAAGACTGATTTCTTGGCAATGCAAGAAACAGACCATAGTTGCTACCTCTACTACTGAAGCAGAGTATGTTGCTGCTGCCAATTATTGTGGACGGGTTCTATGGATTCAGAATCAATTACTGGATTATGGGTATAACTTCATGAATACTACCATTTTCATTGACAATCAAAGTACCATTTGTATTGTTAAAAATCCAGTTTTTCATAATAGAACCAAACATATTGAAATCCGACATCACTTTATAAGGGATGCTTATGAGAAACATTTGGTTAAAGTGGTCAAAATTCACACAGATGAAAATGTGGCAGATTTGTTAACCAAGGCATTTGATGGACCAAGGTTTCAATATTTGGTGGTCCATATTGGAATGCTAAACCCTTAACTGCAAAGTTTAAGGGGAGGCATAAGCCTCAGGGGAGGCATATGCCTCAGGGGAGGATGATGACTGTAAACTTTGTATAATTTGTATAAGATGTATAATTTCTGAGTTTTTAACACTAACCCTCTAACAGTTGTGCAAGTTGTTTTGGTGTATTTGCTTGTTTGATGTTTATTTTACAGATGTTCTGAGAATTAAAGTCCCATGATAAATGTCACCAAGAGCAAAAGTCAAAGGAATGTGGTCAATATGCTGAACATGGTTTCTACTGATTAATTGAAACATGCTGAAGGTCTTACACAATGGATAAATTCAAATAAGATCTTTTCATTCATTCAAAGAAACAAGTGACAACTTACATTCAATGTTACAATTGAGATACAATGATCATTCCTAAACAATTGGCTAATTCAGTACTACTAGCTTCTATCAATTATTACAAAATACTTGAGCCTATGACAAGTACAATGATGAAGCTGAAGATGAAAATGTAAGAAGAAGAGAAGGAAGACTGGGAAGATGATCATGAATTAAAGTCAAGAGAATACTCAAGAACTTTGTTCCATGGTTACATTCCTCAATCATCTACTTCAGCTTCTCCTTTCCCTTACGTATGATCTCAGTCTGCTTGCTCTGTCCAATATGTTCTTGATGTGGAAGACCAGGTCCTGGAGCAGGAAGATCCAACACCAAATTTTGTGATGTTGGAAGAGATGGATCCCTCTTACTTGATCTTGGTTGGGATCTCTCTGGTGTGGAAGGAGGAAGAAAGGTTGGATCTTCATTTTCTTCCTCTGAAGAGTCTTCATCAGAGGTATAGATGAAAGGAGAGACAAGCTCTCTCTCAGCAGGAACGGATACATTGCTTGGTTCACCCTTCCTATGAGCATTCCAGTGTCTTTCTTGTGCATCCCATCGGTTCTCCAATGCTCTTTCATATTCAGAACCAACAAGCCCCCATGGATATGGTGGTATATCTTCTTCTGATGATGGAGAAGAGGAATTTAGATCTGAGTTTTCTGGGTGTGAAGACATAATTTGGATGGAGAATTGGGGTTAATAAAAATTAGGGTTTGAAAGATGATTTGGGGTAAATTGATGAAGAGATGTGTTATCTGGGGTGATTAAATAAGCCAATTTTAGGAGTTACGATAATTAATGCGAGTTGGGTGGCACAATAAAACCAAGATATTGACCGAAGATATTTTTACCTTTGGTTGATTCTGCTGATGGTTGACTATGCTTCAGCAGATTTGACTTTCATTTCTGCTGAAGGGTAAATTTTCAAATTGGAAGTTTTTGTCAGACTTGGTCAATAAGTTGTTCCGATAATTTTTTACCACGATTGGGGAACCTCCAAATTTAACCCACTTTGCATATCTTTTCGAATTAAAATTATTCGCTTATCACTCCAAATAAACCCATTATTCTCTGGAGTAATTAATAACCATCTCACACAAGTTCATTCAAATGGATCAACTTGAATTGAAGGGTGACCATAATAAGTATGCTATTCTGAAAACAGCACCGAGACATGAAGAATTCGACTTGATGGTGGAGTTTCTACAAAGGTCGAAGATTAATTATGCTTTGACGTATTGTCCCAATTTGGTGTATGAATCTTTAGTGAAGCAATTTTGGGCATCTGCTACTAAGAGATCTGCTACAGAGATTGTAGCTGAAATAGAAGGTGTAGAATATGTGGTGACAGAAGGGTTGATAAGGACAAAGCTTCAGTTGGATAATGAAAATGGTGTGTATCATTCCAACACTGCAGAGATTCTTGCTGGGCTGAGAGAAGCTGGATATCAATGTACTGATACATCCAAGTGGCACAAGAATCAATTTTGTCCTAAGTGGAGGTATTTGGTGCATCTGCTGCTTCAATGTATGAGCAACAAGTGTGGTGGATGGAACCAGTTCTCTCTATAATTGGGTTGTGGTATTGTTTGTCTTTCTAAGGGTGAAACTTATAATTTTTCTAAGTTTATTTTTGATAATATGCTAGAAAATATAGATAAGCAACAACATAAGTTTTTAATGTACCCTAGATTCTTACAAATAATTTTAGACATAACCACTGAAGATAGAACCCATATACCCATTAAAAGTCTAGGTTCTAAGTTGTTTGCCTCAATGAAAACTAATTATACTAGGGAACATCATCCTATGTTGGAAGCCATGTTGCCACAAGGCAATGCCAATGTAATTGAGGGTGATGATGCTGGTAATGTGCCTGCTCCTAATGCTGCTGATGATGGTAATCCATCATCTTCTGGTGTTGCTGCTGATGGTAATCCTTCAGTGGTAATGGAAGAAGTGCCAGCTACAACTGCTGAACCAGTACCTGATTCTACTGACTTACCTTCACCTACCACTGTACATATGTCACCTAGTCCTACTATGTCACCAGCTCAGGATGCTCCAGCTGAGCAAACTCATGAGTTTGAAGATAACTTGCAGACTCTTGAACCTGAGAGTACTAGACTACCTTCACCCAGTCCTTTGGGAGAGCAAATTAATGTAGGTTCTCCTAATATTGTACATGAGTCTGTTTCTCCTGCTGGGTTCAATGAAGCTCCATTTACCACTGCGCAATCTGCTGGTAGAGCAGAGGACCCTATTACTCTCACATTTGTATATGATTCCCTTAGCAGGTACATGAAAATGACTGAAGATCTCCAGAAAGAACTTGCTAAGACCAAGACTACTCTTGGTAATGAAATTCAAAGTTTGAAAAGCAAGGTTCAAGATTTGGAGGCACAGCTAAGTCAGCAGAAGCAAAGTAAAGATGGATTGGATTCTACTGAAGTAGCAAAGGAGACAAATTTGGATTCTCTTGAGATTCTAGCTGAAGTGGCTAGACAGTCTCATGCTGCTCCTCCTACAGTTGCTAAAGTACCTCAATCTAAACCAAAGATACTAGTTCAAAGAAGAAGTACAAGACAGTATTTGGCAAGGAAAGCTGCTGAAGCTTCAAAAGTGACTGGTGGTGATAATGATGTGCTGATGACTAAAGTTGTGGATATACTTCAGGAGAAGCAATCATTAAGTAGGGTTGCTGCTGATCAATCTGCTGATAGAGGAAATACATCAGGAGAAACATACTTTGTAGCAGGGAAAGAATATTTGAATTCCCCTGTTCATCATTCATTAGAGAATCAACAAGTTGCTACTGATAGAGAGGTTCAAGAATTACATGATGAACCTATGGCAGATGTGAATGTTGCTCTTGATGATCTTGTTGAAGGAACAGATGATGATTTGGATGAGCTTGTTACAGCTGAAGAAAGAGCTGGACAAGAAGAACTACTCCAAGATTGGGAAAATTATTAGAAGAATACTGATATGACTGAGGAACAGCAAGAAAAGTTTGATGCTACATATGAGTCAGTCAATCAAAGATATGTTTCTACTTTGCCTATTGCCAGACAAAGAGAATTGGATGCAGCTGTTCAAGAATTTGATGAGTCAGATTGGCAGCAGATTGGACAACAAATGCTTAATAATCCTAATGTAGCTGCAGAAATTATTGGTAAAAAGGTAGAGAAACAAGACTGGCCTTCTGAAATTGTGAAATTGATGAAGTTGAGAAAGAAGGTAGCAGATGAGTTGAAAGCTAAAGCTAAAAGAGAGAAACCTATGACTCAAGCACAACAGAAGGATTATATGAGAAATTATGTAAAGAATCAAAGCAGCTCATTGTTTAACAGTGCTTGGTCTAAGCAAAAGGTGTGGGGACTTCCATTTGAAAAACTGGTTGAGATTTATAATAGAATCAAGGCTAGGAATGATAAAGATGGAATGGGTGCTTCCAAGAATATTCCTCTCCTTAATGTTGATGCTGATGCTGCTGAGAAAGTATCTTTATCTGATATTCCTGCTGATGTATCACATGTTGCTGCTTCATCTTTTGTTGATAAAGGTAAAGCAAAAGTGATGACCTCAGCTCCTCCAACTAGAAAGAGAACTAGGAGACAAGTGGAGAAGGAAAGATTAGGTGAAGAGGCTGCTAGAAAGTTGGCTGAGGAACAAGAAGCTGAACAAAAAGCTGAGCTTGCAAGATTTCATGATCTGAAAACAAGAGAAGTTGAAATTCAAGCTGCTAGAAATAAACAGATAAGGAAGGCTATGGATGAACAATATGCCTTTGCTGCACTTGAATCTTCTCAAGATTCTACTGATGAACAATTGGATAATCCATCAGTGGAAACTGATGCTGCAGAAGGTGATTCTGCTAAAGTAGCAATTCATGATGCTATTTATGTTCCTGGAAGAAGAGGCAAGAGAATGGCTAAAGTCAGAACTTCACATTCCAAACAAAGTTTAATCAATGTGAATGATTCTGATGCTTCATTTATAAGAGAAGGATCCTCTGATGATTGGCCTGAAGGTACTAGAAATGTTTTGGTTAACTGGGAGTTAAGTAAAAATGGCCAGATTAATACCATTTACAGATTGGATAAAACTTTCATATCCTTTACATTTCTTCAACAGATTATACATCTTGTAGATCATCAGGATTTGGTCACTCTATATGAGTTGGTTATTAAGTATTATGCAACTCATACTCCTGAAGGGTCTGGATTGTATTTGTTGGGTGATCTTCAAGTGTTGTTTGATTCTTCTACTCCTAATGATGCAAGCTATGATATATGGAAGAACAATCAGAGATGGAAAGTTCAGAGTTGGAAGTTCTATCCTATGCCCTATGTTCATGTTCTTAAAACTACAACTGGTTTAAGGCTTCTCATGGATCTTACCAAAAGATATCCTCTGAAAGTATCTTTGATGGAGAAGATGCTGCAACATAAGCTGGAGATTCCTCCTAATCCAGTTGGGAATACAAGATTGTTTGCTGAATCTTTGGTCAAGGTTTTCAAATAAAGGGTTAAGACTTCCAGAGCTGAATCTGAGTAGGGATATTATGTTGTAATATTTGTTTTATTTAGTATTAAAAAAAAAAAAAAAAAAAAAAAAAAAAAAAAAAAAAAAAAAAAAAAACCTAACATATTGTTGTATAGTTTGTGTGCAGGTTTGGTTATCAACTTACCTGATGTTGACTATTCCATCATAAAGTTGGCTAGTCCAAAGGGTACAGCTTTGGTAAAGACACATCAAATCTGTTGATAGCTGTAATGGTTTGCTCAAAATCATAGGGTTTTTCAACTCACCCATGCTTTGTTGCTGAGTAGTTGAAATGGTTGTCAATTTACCATGGATTTTTCCTTTATGGATTCCAAATAATTGGCTAGCCCACATGTATATGGCTTGTGGTAAAGGTAGTGGAAAAACATATTTGGTAATCAGTTAACCAAGATGATTTTCATCAAAATAATTGGCTAGTCCTGAGCAAACGGCTACAGGTAAAGACATCTCAAATCCGTTTATAGCTGATGATTTGCTAAAAATCATGTTGTTATCAGTGTACCTTAGAACACTTGGCTACTCCAGTAGTGATGGCTATTGGTAAAGAGACATCAAATCCATTATTTTCAATGATTCACCTCTCACAGGAGTTAACACACCTGGAAGTGATGAGAATAGTATGAAACTAATTTGTTTTGATGTACATTTAGTCATTTGTTGCTGCAAAGAATGGAGCTTTTCAAGTATATGCTGATAGTAGAGATTATGCTGAAGATAATTCTTTGCTGGTGCTATCTTATCACAATTCTCATGGTATGTTATTTTAAAGATCTATCAAGAATCTTGAACTTAACCAGGTCAAATTCAATATTAGGGGAGGATTGTTGGGAATTCTGTGAAGTAAGAATTCTGCTGCTGTTTGTGCTGATGATTCCTGCTGAAGAGTTGGTTTCTGCTGAAGCAGTATATCTGCTGAAGACTAGTTTCAGCATTATTAGTTTCTGTGGATATAGAATTTCCGTATTTTATGTAATGTAGTTTGGATATGCATGAGTTTATTTAGGAAGTGATAATGCATATCTTTTAGAAGTTTTAGAATATACGTTTCTTGAGAAACGGTTTACGGTTCCTTGAGTATAAAAGGAACACACGGTTTATGTATTGAACAACTTTTAGTGAATACTCTTATTATAATTAAAAAGATCCATAGAGGATCAAGAGTTCTTAGTATCAAGCTTGTGTTTTGTTTCCGTTTTATAAATACAAGTTGCAGAGATTGTCTATTAGTGTGTTACTGATTACAGTGACATTACTAACGATTCTAGAGTGCTCAAGAAGATCTATCAAGGTCTAATAGCTCAACAGGAGTGACTGGTTTTGTCAAATCCTTTTTCTCATCGACTTTTGGAGCAAATCGTGAAATTGACATTTTTGGTTTTTGAACCGTGTTTGAAACATTTGGTTTCTCCGAAGTCAATGGTTTTGCTCTTTCATGTTCTTTAAGTCACGCTCATACGACAATTTGTCATACTTGGATTCTTCCTTTTTTCGATCAAGTTGTTTAAAATATGACACATTTTCTTTTTCAAGCTTTATAAGAGCATTTTCATATTTTGAAACAATTGCGGAGGTCTCAGCTCTTAGTCTTTCATCATCTTGAATAGAATATGTTTGTAAAATGATGGACATAATGTCAGTGGTCATAACAGCTTCGAAGAGAGAATCATTTAGGTTTTCCAAAACATTCATGTTTTCACGAGTATCATTAGCTTCGTTTACCAGGGATTTGTGGTCCTTGACAAAGTCGGCCGTTTCTTTTAAGAAAGCTTGTTCAAAATAGATTACCCTCGCACTGATGTTATTCAGTGGGATAGTAATTTCATTTTCAAAACCTTTTTTCTGCTCAATATGAAAACTGGAATGCCAGTTGTTAATATTGATTGTAGTTTTAGAAGCAACAATATTTTGAAGTTCTTGAATTCTCTTTTTAACGTCATCCAGAATGTCTCTAGCCTCACTTGTGTTAAAAGTGTTGTTAGAAGACATTTGTTCTATTTTTGAAAGAGATTTGGAAGCAATTACTTTCTTAGAAAACATGTTTGAAAATGGTGGTTTTATGGAAAACACAGATGGTTCTTTTTGTGGAACAAAAGTAATTCCCGAAAGTTTGTTCAATTTGTTGTAATCAATGGGTTTCAAATCCTTTTGTTTCATTTTATTTATGCTCTCTTCGACATGTTCTATCGTTAGCACAGAATCCCGAACGACGGGAGGATCATGTTTGGTGTAAATCACATTACCATTATACAAAACATTCTGTTCTTGCTGAGCTTTCTTGAGATTACAAGGGGTGTTGTTACCAAGAGCCATTTTATGTTTCGTATGGTAAATCAGATTAGTTTGATTTGAAATCATTTTCATTGTTTGACTTGACTGACCCGACTTAACCACTAATTCTTCTAGATGTGCAATCATGTATGCTGACTCTACGATTTCGGCTAAAAGTTTATCTTCTTTCTTTGCAAATTCCTTTTTCAACTCGTCCCTTTCTTTTTCAAGATTGGTATAAGCTGATTTTTGTTTAGAAAGTTGGTTTTGCAAATCAGAAATTTCAGCGTTTAAGGATTTTATCTTTTTGAAAGAATTAACATCAAGTGTATCAAACTTGAGTTGCAATTGTTTTTCCCTTGAAACGGAATTTTGATAACCAGTTTCTAATTCGGACAATCTTTTATTATGAAATTCAAAAGCTTTAACGTTTTCTTTGTAACTCTCAAGCTCAGCGGCAATTTAACATTCGCGCCCTTAACATCGCGATTAACCTTTTTCACATTCTCAATTTCAATACGACAATTATTCAATAATGATTCAAATAAAGCACGTGTTTCCTCATCATTCTCAGCATGCTGTGAAACGAAGCCTCCGTTATGATTCACATCTGGAGTTGCTGAAGGAGTATTGCTACTACTTGGCGTGTCTAGGTCTGTATCATAAGTGGGTGCTAGCTTCTTAGAATGTTGTTCCTCATGAGGAGACATATCAAATATATCATTATTGTGACATGTGTTGAAGTTTGATACCTCAGATGGTGCATTGGTGTTATAAACAGGAAGTGTGTCAGAATCCATGTTATACTTAGCTTCCTGAAGATTCGCCATAAATATGCAGTTCGCATCGATATCCTCTCTATCTTCCATGTCATCCATAAGAGCCATAAAATCATTCTCCTCTGCGTTCAACTGAAACCCTGCCTGAACCTTTTGTGACAACATCACTGCTTTCTGCAAGTACTCTAGATCTTTTTTGTTCGGCTTAGTAGGACAGTTCCTTGCTATATGACCTATACCCTGACAATTGAAACACTTTATCGGATTACCCTGATTCACATTTCCCAAATTCCCAACTACTGGAGCTGTAACATTTCTATTCTGATTACCCATTGCCTGATTACCAACATTCTGACCCCTCTGATTTCCAACAAACTGACCCAACTGATTCCCTGCATACTGATTCCCTGCATTCAGCATATGCTGATTCCCCATGTTAATTCCAGTAGCATATCCTTGCTGATTCCCATAAACTCCAACCATTTGGCCTGCGTTGCCCATATTGAAACTCGGGTGAGCAATCTGCTTGTTGCGAGTGTTCGATGAAATCCTTTGGTTGTTGTTTGTTGGTGTAGAATAATGTCCTTGGATTGCCTTTGACAGAAAAGCAAACGCTTAGGTCAATGATGCAGTAGCTTCTTCATTTTCAGTGAATTCTGGTTCTTGGAATTGTTGGTATTGCTGTTGTAGAATAACATGTTGTTGTTGTTGTGGGTAGAACTGTTGTTGGTAGACCGGTGTTGGTTGTTGAATGTATGATGGTTGCATGTAGTTGTGAGTGGAAGATGATGATGGTTTTGTGTGTTCACTGGTAGCGGTGTTGGTTTAGTAGCAATTAATGCAAGAGGATCATGATTCTTTGCAATCTTTCTTTCCCTACTTCATTAGCCTCAGCTTGGTTTTGCTTCAAAAAGTCATAGAGTTGATCATAATTCACCTTATGTAAATCCTTTGTTTGATTGACAATTGTAACATAACGACCCCATTCTTCTGGAAGGTTATTGATGAATTTGATGTTTGTTGCAATTGTTCGAGGTGTCAACTTGTTTCTGATTAACTCATTCATCAACGTGCAAAACCCTGTGTAGTAGGTTTCAATCTGTTCACCTTTAGTGGATGTGAAATTCTCCCATTCAGTAAGAAGTTTGTTCTCAACGTCTTGTTGTCCAATTTCTGTTCCATGACATATCCTTCTAACACGTTCCCACATAGCATAAGCAGTTTCACAACTGTCGACCGCAGCAAAGATCTCCCATGGTAATCCAAGTTGGATTAAATGCTTTGCCATATCATCTGCGGCGATCTGCTTCTTGTCTTGCTCTGTGTAATCTGCTTCTGTTTGTTCACGCACGAATGGTTGAGTAGGAGGTGTTGTATTTGGATTTCCTTCAATTTGAAATTGTCTTGGCATAAATGGACCTTTTTGCACGCATTTGTCTTAGATGTGGAGGCATATGCATTAGTGGGACTAATCCTAAAAAGGCCAGGTGCTATCACTTTTGGTGTTTCGACAACCGCTTTTCCTTTATCAACAATCTTTACATTTTCACTTTTCTTTGGCAAGGGTGTTGGAGTGACTGGTTTTGTCAAATCCTTTTTCTCATCGAATTTTGGAGCAAACCGTGAAATTGACATTTTTGGTTTTTGAACCGTGTTCGAAACTTTGGGTTTCTTCGAGGTCAATGGTTTTGCAAACTTGGTTTCCTCACCCTTTCCTTTTTGACTTTCAAGATGAGCCCTCAAAAGATCATTTTGCTCTTTCATGTTCTTTAAGTCACGCTCATTCGACAATTTGTCATACTTGCATTCTTCCTTTTTTCGATCAAGTTGTTTAAAATATGACACATTTTCTTTTTCAAGCTTTATAAGAGCATTTTCATATTTTGAAACAATTGCGGAGGTCTCAGCTCTTAGTCGTTCATCGTCTTAAATAGAATATGTTTGTAAAATGATGGACATAATGTCAGTGGTCATAACAGCTTCGAAGAGAGAATCATTTAGGTTTTCCAAAACATTCATGTTTTCACGAGTATCATTAGCTTCGTTTACCAGGGATTTGTGGTCCTTGACAAAGTCGGCCATTTCTTTTAAGAAAGCTTGTTCAAAATGGATTACCCTCGCACTGATGTTATTCAGTGGGATAGTAATTTCATTTTCAAAAACTTTTTTTTGCTCAATATGAAAACTGGAATGCCAGTTGTTAATATTGATTGTAGTTTTAGAAGCAACAATATTTTGAAGTTCTTGAATTCTCTTTTTAACGTCATCAAGAATGTTTCTAGCCTCACTTGTATTAAAAGTGTTGTTAGAAGACATTTGTTCTATTTTTGAAAGAGATTTGGAAATAACTTTCTTTTTAGACAAGAATTTCGCAAATGGTCGTTTTATGGAAAACGCAGATGGTTCTGTGTCACAACTCACCATTTCACGTCATTTACCATTTCAGGTCATTTTCCCAAACTTCGACTTTTTACTATTCATAAATCACTATTCATCAAAACACTATTCATCGTTTTACTATTCATCGTTTTCGAGGTCAGTTTGATGTTCTGAGAAACTTTTTGGAAAATTACTATTCACCGAACACTATTCATTTCCGGAAAAGTTTTCACCATTCGCTTGCATTAATCATTTCATCGTAAATTTAGTTTACGGGTATTCAAATTCGCGTAACCGGATTGGTTTAGGTGCGAATTCATTTCATTAGTGTTGAGTACACTGCATACGGACTGGGGATAGTCTGCATATCATCATAACAGCATTTTCATGTTATACCACTCTCAGGATTTTCAAATTTCTATATTCAGTACATTTAACGTTTTTACGTATACGTAATTATAATAAACATTAATCACCCGATCACTCAGTAAATGTACCCAACATATTTTTAATATGTTTTTAACATTTTTATAACTAATTTCATCCCGGTATACTTCGTGAATATTTATTTCTAATAAAACCGATACCCGATCGTAACTAAAAACGCTAACTAGTGCAAATTCTTTCAAGGTTTCCTAATTAAATCCCAAGTACCCTAACCCCCCCCTCCTACCCTTTGAAAACCAGCCCAAGACCACCCCTTTAACCCCTAGCATTAACTCCTAATTATTTAACTAATAAACCTATTATTACATACTTTACCAAATTTCTAAAAATCATAATACATACTTTTCTAGCTAAGATCAAACTTGCTCATCTCTTCCACTCCATCTTGAAACCCACGACCCAAATCACTCTCATTGATCAAGTGATCATTTTTCATGAAGTAAAATACAAAAGTTGTTCATTTTACAAGTCTAATCAAGAATCAAGCAACAAAAACACAAGAACATCAAGCATAATCATCTCATTTGGTCAAGTAAGTTTTCATCTTTATTTTTTCATGAATCATCCTATTTTTACATGTATTACATAAGAATCATGATAAAAACCATGTATAAGTAGCTATACTACACTTTATTTTGGCTAAAAAGTAACATACAAACCCTAACTTTCTTGTTATGAATCCCCTAGCTCTAATAACTTGGTTAGGAGTCCATGGCACCCTAAGAAGGTGTATGGTAAGATTAGATTAGTCATGTGGTGATTACAAGAGGATTGGTGATGGTAGAAATTGGTTTTTAACCTTGGAAACTTGATTTGGAACTCATTTTAGACATGCTGTCCCATTTTGTAAAAATCTGGAAAATCAGTAAACACCAAGGAAACTTTGGCAAAATTTTTAGAAAATACTTTCAAAAACGAATCCGTAGGCGAAAGAACGGATTAAAAAGAGTCTATAACGAAGGAGTTATGATTTTTGCAAGATTGTTGACGAAAAGTATTTTCTGGAAAAATAGTTGCTGTTGGACATTTTTCGTCGGTCAAAAAGAGGCTTTAGACGTAACCCGGAGGAGCCGAGCTTTCCAAAATATATTACTACATACTAAGACGTAACCGTGGACATAAAGAACAAGTAAAACGGACAAGTAACGATAAAGATATACTCGTTTGAATATCGGCTAAAACCTTTTATATTTGACAGCTTTTAATATAATTTGGCGCAAAAACTACGAAGTACATTTTCAAGCTAGAAGTAATATCAAGTACCGAGCTTTATAACTAACGTTGTATTAGTTATTATGAGTATGTTTTCATCATTTCAAGGATTACAACCCGAGTATTTCAACGCTAACAAGGAAACTTACGTTATATATATATAAGTATATATATTATAACTAGCCATTTATATTTTCTAATAGCAATATTTTCCAAATTCTTGGATTATATATTTTTGACAATACAAGTGCTTTTCCAAAGAGTAGAGTGGTATAGAAACATGAGCATGGACATTCATAAACATCATTTGGTGATCTTAACGAGATCATGCATCATTCATTATAGGTTGCGGCAGTTAACCGATCATTATTGTTCACTTCATTTCATTTCAAGTACCATCAGTTGAGGTGAGTTTTCATAGCCCCGTTTTTCAATTACTTATTTGATTTCAAATCCCACGGGGGAGAATACATTGCATCAATTACTTTCGTACATGCCCAAGTATTACAAATTCCTTACATTGCTTAAGTTGCCTTACTACCACGACACGACAAGTCCCCTTTATTTCACGGACCGTTAATTTCAAGTACTAAGCGAGAGTGAGTGGATAGATCTATCGAGGGTGACGCCTCCATTCGCGTTGGGTTGCTCCAACGGGACGAATGCATTTCATGTCTTATCAAGTGAGTGTCTGGTAAACACTCTGTTGGGGCATTACAAAGTCTAGCTTCGGGGCCATGAGCTTAAGAGACAATGTAGCATTTTTGACATTTATGTCGGTTTACTTTATACTTGTGGCTTATGTACATACGATTTAACTTACAAACCTATGATTATTCACCAACATTCGTGTTGACCGTTTTCGCAATGTATTTTCAGGTAACTAAGGCATTATCATATTACATGCATGGAGTCACATTAGGGTGTGCCAGGGATGACGCACTACATTTTGGATTTTTCATGCACATGTGTAAACTATCGTTTGACATTTCCTGAACTTGTATTCTGTAAACCTTTCATGACTTTTGGGACCTATGTAATATATTCTGAATGCTTTTAAATAAATCAAACGATATGTATTTTCCAAACGACACTTTAGGTCGTTCAATATTTCCTTCTTATGGTGCTATGACAGTTACACCCTCAGGCATTCCATTCCGCTGCAAGTCAGGTAAATTGGGGGTGTGACATTCTGTTTGTGGAACAAAAGTAATTCCCGAAAGTTTGTTCAATTTGTTGTAATCAATGGGTTTCAAATCCTTTTGTTTCATTTTATTTATGCTCTCTTCGACATGATCTATCGTTAGCACAGAATCCCAAACGACGGGAGGATCATGTTTGGTGTAAATCACATTACCATTATACAAAACATTCTGTTCATGCTGAGCTTTCTTGAGGTTACAAGAAGTTTTGTTTCCAAGAGCCATTTTATGTTTCGTATGGTAAATCGGATTAGTTTGATTTCAAATCATTTTCATTGTTTGGCTTGACTGACCCGACTTAACCACTAATTCTTCTAGATGTGCAATCATGTGTTCTGACTCTACGATTTCGGCCAAAAGTTTGTCTTCTTTCTTTGAAAATTCCTTTTTCAACTCGTCCCTTTCTTTTTCAAGATTGGTATAAGCTGATTTTTGTTTAGAAAGTTGGTTTTGCAAATCAGAAATTTCCGCGTTTAAGGATTTTATCTTTTGGAAAGAATTAACATCAAGTGTATCAAACTTGAGTTGCAATTGTTTTTCCATTGAAACGGAATTTTGATAACCAGTTTCTAATTCAGACAATCTTTTGTTATGAAATTCAAAAGCTTTAACGTTTTCCTTGTAACTCTCAAGCTCAATGGTCAATTTTACATTCGCGGCCTTAACATCGCGATTGACCTTTTGCACATTCTCAATTTCAATACGACAATTATTCAATAGTGATTCAAATAAAGCACGTGTTTCGTCATCATTCTCAGCATGCTGTGAAACGAAGCCTCTATTATGATTAACATCTGGAGTTGCTGAAGGAGTATTGCTACTACTTGGCGTGTCCAGGTATGTATCATAAGTGGGTGCTAGCTTCTCAGTATGTTGTTCCTCATGGGAAGACATATCAAATATATCATTATTGTGACATGTGTTGAAGTTTGATACCTCAGATGGTGCATTGGTGTCATAAACAGGAAGTGTGTCAGAATCCGTGTCATACTTAGCTTCCTGAAGATTCGCCATAAATATGCAGTTCGCATCGATATCCTCTCTATCTTCCATGTCATCCATAAGAGCCATAAAATCATTCTCCTCTGTGTTCAACTGAAACCCTGCCTGAACCTTTTGTGCCAACATCACTGCTTTCTGCAAGTACTCTAGATCTTTCTTGTTCGGCTTTGTAGGACAGTTCCTTGCCAAATGACCTACACCCTGACAGTTGAAACACTTTACCGGATTGCCCTGATTCACATTTCCCAAATTCCCAACTACTGGAGCTGCAACATCTCTATTCTGATTACCCATTGCCTGATTACCAACATTCTGACCCCTCTGATTTCCAACAAACTGACCCAACTGATTCCCTACATTCTGACCATACTGATTCCCTGCATACTGACCTGCATTCTGCGTATTATGATTGCCCGTATTAAATCCAGTAGCATATCCTTGCTGATTCCCATAAACTCCAACCATTTGGCCTCCATTACCCATATTGAAACTCGGCTGAGCAATCTGCTTGTTGCGAGTGTTCGATGAAATCCTTTGGTTGTTGTTAGTTGGTGTAGAATAGCGTCCTTGGAATGCCTTTGACCGAAAAGCAAGCTCTTGGGTTAATGCTGCAGAAGCTTCATCATTTTCAGTGAATTATGTGTCTTCGAATTGTGGGTATTGCTGTTGTGGAACAACATGTTGTTGTTGCTGTGGGTAGAACTGTCGTTGGTAGACCGGTGTTGGTTGTTGAATGTATGATGGTTGCATGTAGTTGTGAGTGGAAGATGATGATGGTTGTTGTGTGTTCACTGGTAGCGGTGTTGGTGTAGTAGCAATTAATGCAAGAGGATCATGATTCTTTGCCAATCTTTCTTTCCTTACTTCATTAGCCTCAGCTTGGTTTTGCTTCAAAAAGTCATAGAGTTGATCATAATTCACCTTATGTAAATCCTTTGTTTGATTGACAATTGTAACATAACGACCCCATTCTTCTGGAAGGTTATTGATGAATTTGATGTTTGTTGCAATTGTTCGAGGTGTCAACTTGTTTCTAATTAACTCATTCATCAAAGTGCAAAACCTTGTGTAGTAAGATTCAATCTGTTCACCTTTAGTGGATGTAAAGTTCTCCCATTCAGTAAGAAGTTTGTTCTCAACATCTTGTTGTCCAATCTCTGTTCCATGACATATCCTTCTAACACGTTCCCACATAGCATAAGCAGTTTCACAGCTGTCGACCACAGCAAAGATCTCCCGTGGTAATCCAAGTTGGATTAAATGCATTGCCATATCATCAGCGGTGATCTGCTTCTTGTCTTCCTCTGTGTAATTTGCTTCTGTTTGTTCACGCACGAATGGTTGAGTAGGAGGTGTTGTATTTGGATTACCTTTAATTTCAACTTGTCTTGGCTTGAATGGACCATTTGTAATGGAGTTGATCATTAATTTACCATCAGGCTTTGTTTTGATGTAACGAAGCATGCGGCTTGTCCATGGGAGATATCCACCTTTTTCAAGCATTGGAGGTCGGTTTTCCGCACCGGCTGCATGAATATCTTGCTGAGTAGCCATTGATGAAGTGTAGATTGATAAAGTTGATACTTGGATCGTTTCAACGAAATAGGAGTTGTGATTAGTGTAAGTTGATGCAAGTTTGGATGGTGAAAATTTTGATCTGAAACCTTAAAACCTCAATAACTTTCGTTCGGAGTGGATTTGGGCCTCGAAGCTTGGTTTAGATTATTCAACGTGTCCTTCTTCTCGGTCTCACGGTCGTTTTGACAGCTGATTCGTCAAAAACAGAGTTACGGTTCAAAAGTTATGGCCGTTTGAAGTTTGGTTGTCAAAAGTCAAAAACTTACGCGTAAACCTTAACTTATGCGTAAACAGTGAATAATCTTACGCGTAAGATGATATGCGTAACCGTTAAGTTATGCGTAAGATCTAAGGTTATGCGTAAACAATATGTTTATGCGTAGACTTTGATTTTACACGTAAACTTAGAGTTTATGCGTAAGAATGTTACGCGTAAGGTTTTTTTCAACCAAATTGATCTCTCAAACTTGTCCAAGCTTGAAAGATATCCCGTGTCGAAGTATTCAACAAACTTATCCAAGTCAGGGAAGTACTGAGTAGTCTCTGATCGTTGAAGAAAACTTATGCCAAGGATCTTATGCGTAGAAAAACTTATGGGTAGAATATTTCCCGTAGAACTTCTGCGTAGGAACTTTTGCGTAGAACTTCTGCGTAGAAACTTAAGCGTAGGATCTTCACTTATGCGTAGGAAATCAGACTTAGGCATAGGAACAGGTTTTTCTACTTAAACTTAAGCGTAGGAAGCTGTTTTACGCGTAGAAAGAAGGTTTATTGCCAAAACTTACGCTTAAGATGTCCCAAACAGCTAAAAATCCGATTTTTTCAACCAAAAACACTTTTTCCACTTGTTTCTTTTGATCAAATCTTACCCAAAACACTTAGAATCACTAAAACTTCAATAAAAACAACAACTTTAACACTAACACACGTAAAAATCAAAACTTTTTGACGAAAAAGTACACAAAATGAATGAAAAGTGTAACTTTTTAACAAAAAACTTGATAAAAACACTCCTAAATCATTGTGAGGCGATTGATACCACTTGTTGGACCTTAGATATATCAACTTTAATAACAATATAGCATGTAAATGAAGTAAAGATGGTGACTTGGTAATATATGTGTGGCGTAAGATGTATAAAAGAGAATAAGAGATGAAGAGAACTTATATTAAAAACACACACAATACATACACAAGCACACACCTCAAATGAGCTTTGAGGTGTTTATATAGTTAGATACAAGAGATGCCTTAAAAGGCTTTCCATGGGCTTTGGGCTTGGACTTGGATTACATGTCTAATAAAAAGGCTTAGATAAACTAACACATAACATATTAGCTAACCAAGTCCAAAGCCCAACTAACTTAAACTATTACACACGACACAACATTCTAATAATGAGAATGACCATCACTTTCTAATATAATTTAAATGCTAACACAAGTTTTATAAAGTAACCCGAGCCGCTTAAAGTGTTAAAATATATTCCCAAAATATTATATGTTTATTATGGTTAAATAATATATTAGGACAAATATATTATTTATAGTTTATGCCTATGTGGTCACCAAATAAAATAAGTCTTAAATATATTTATTTAGACGAACGGTGGTAAAATAGCGTAAGTTTATTAGCTTACCAAAAGTTTTAGGATGAAGAATGTTCAAGTGTTCAACCTTGAGGGGTTGAAAATGTAACAATTTATATAAGTTATACAACTTATAAAAGTTTTTAAGAAAAGTGGCAATTTACTCGAATTAGAGGGGCTGAAACTGTTAAAAGCAAAGGTTGCAAAAATAACAAAAATTTGACAAAGTGCCACTGCCAAGGATCGAACAAATGACCGCTCGTTTAACAGTCATCGACCCAACCATCAGACCAGCCCAACTTGTTGTGTTATATCTTCCAATAGTTTGATTAAGTAGTAATTTAGTTTTGTGATATATCTAGTTATATACCTTCACAGTTTCAATCGTGCATGGCTATTTGTGTTTTCAAAACTAGTTTTGCCATAACTTTTAAATGAGTTTACCCGTAAGCTCTTAGTTATTGCAAGGAGGTCGAAGGAAACACAAAGTTAGTCTCGACTTGCTTACGTCCCGCGACCCGATTCCAACGAACTCAAAATTAAGTTGTTGCTTATGTTTTCTTCTTCTACAAAACTTGACTTGGTATATCATCTATATATGTCAACGTGAACGAGTATCAAACTTATATTCTTAAGTCGATTCGATATGGAATTAAAACTTAGTTTATTTGTGATTTTCCTGTACGTTTCATGTTTCTAATCTTAATACTACGCAAGCTTAGCCACACAAGACATGAGAATAACACAAGAATGGTTAACGAGATTAAATGTCGAAACAAACAAAATAGTATAAACGAGTGTGAATGTAATGAAGTAGGTTCGAATACTTACTACACCAACATATGTGGGGAGTTCTATACGATATGGGCTGGTAATGGGAACACGGTTGATGCGACTTGATTCATGACCCACCAAAGACTCGAGACCAAGTATTTGCTATTCTGGGCCACGACTAGACTCCAAGATTTCTGTTAGCCTAGCCCTCCTCTTTCACAGTAGGTTCAAAGCCAAAAAGAATTGTTGCATTTGTGTTTGTGAATGGCAGAAAACAAGGAAAGAAAGTAGTTTGCATGTATGTGTATTTGTACGTATGAATGAGAAGTTAGGACCTCTTATAAGCTAGATTTTTGTACACAAGTTGTAGCATTCATTATTGTGACATGATTGATTTGTAGGGTTGCTTGGAGGAGGAAAGTCAAGAGGTGAAGTGTGTAATTAATACTTGTAAGAATTCACATGGTTGTGGTCCTTCTTGTTTAGTCGACATAAGGAAAAAAAAAGAACAAAACAATATCAAGAGTCTGTTTTGTTTTATTTTTGATTTGTGATAGCATATGATAGATATGCATGGGTAATAATACAATAGAGAATGAGCACATGTTTGAAACATGTAGTCAATCTTAGTTGGTGAATTTGTCAACAGGAATTTAGGAGGACAAAAGAAAGGAAAAGTTGTGATGTGAACCTTCAATAGTTTGACCGATCAAAATAATGTTGGTGTACTTTTTGACATGATGATTTTTTTTTACTGGGTTTGTTCTAATCAACAAAAGAAAGAAAAAGAAAAATATTGAATCATGGTTATAGTGAAAGAGGGTGTAAGAAGAGCACATGGCCTTTGTTTATTTTCCTCCTATTACTATTTGATTCAAAAGAAGGAGACAAGCAAATAGGACTTAATTTATTATCAGAAAACCCTACTTTGGCGATTTTTTTCTCCCCCTAATTTTCCTAATCGTTTTTTCTCTAATCTACCTATTCTCTTGATTCTTTGTTTCTATCTGATTTGGTCATGATTTAACATCCTTTGTTATTTGTTTCCTGATTGGATTTGATCATTGAGTCATAAGTTTTTGTGGATTTTAGATAATCGGTTTTTAGGGTTTGAAGAAATCGTTTTTTCCAGCCGACGATCTTAGGGATTTGTGATCGCATCTTTATATCTTTGATCCTAAGTCGGTTTATACACATATAATCTTCATTATATCTATTGTTTTATCATCAGGTTGATTATTATGGATCTTGGTTAGTGTTTTGGCGATTTTATCAAAACCCTAAGCGATTAGGGTTTATATTTTTTCCTTGATTACATGCGTGTTGTCTGATCTGGATATAGTGGTCGTGGGTTTTTTGGGAGATGATTAATAAGGGTTTCTTAAATTCTAAAGCTGCTGATGCTTCCAAGCTTAAAGGTAATTTTAACGTGGATGTTGAGGGGTTGGCAGCTCATATGAAACGGTTTAAGGGTAATGATGAGGGTACTTCTGATGGGAGTCCAATACGTAATGTTGTTAGGGCTTCGGATTCTCAGAATTCTGGTGCTAATGTGGTGGATGAGGGTAATGGTTTGGATAGGAATGCTGATGCTACTAGGTACTCTACACTTGGTACGATTACTAGTCATCAGCCTACTAATCAAGTGGAGCCGATTCTACTTGGTAATGATGCTAATCCTAACATTGGTAAAGAGGGTTACGTGGGTATTTCTGGTGTAGATAATGTTAAGGTTGTTTCAGATGAGGTGGAGCAGCTTCATGTTAAACAATTGCTATCTAATGTGCATAATAATTTTGATGAAGCCATGAATATAATTCAACGTGACATTGTTGCTAATAAGGCTCCCTCTTCTGATTTGCACAATTCGAGTGGTATAGGGCAACATTCTAATTCGGAAGGTAATGATGTTAATGCAACTACTAGTGCTACTGGAGTGAAGTCGGTTTCTTACGCGGGTGCTACTTCTAATGAAGCTCAGAAACATGTGTCTAATTTTCGGAGTTTGGAGTGTAGCAAGAAGAAGGATGATGTTGACCTTTCAGTTCCAATGAAAGTAGTGGAAGAGGTAAACATGAGGTTTGAGAATACTCTCTACGGTTACTTCCTTGGCCAACGCCTTGCTTTTCCTGTTGTTGATTACTATGTCCGCAATGCTTGGGCTAAGTTTGGTGTGCAAAAGGTAATAATGAATGCTAAGGGGTTCTTCTTCTTTAAATTCAACTCGAAGAAAGGTGTTGATGATGTGCTTGAAAACGGTCCTTGGTTGATCAGAAATGTTCCTATTATTCCTAAACCATGGACTTTGAATACAAACCTACTTAAAGAGGATTTGACTAACATCCCGGTGTGGGTTAAATTCCATGATGTTCCCCTTGCTATGTTTTCTGATGATGGCCTCAGTCTCCTTGCCACACTGATTGGCACGCCCAAAAGGTTAGATGCTTTTACAAGCCAAATGTGCAAAGAATCGTGGGGTCGTAGTAGTTTTGCTAGATGCATGATAGAAGTAAAGTCGGATGAGGTGCTTCGGGACAGCCTCACTGTTGAGATACCATTACTTGATGGTTCGGGTTCGACTATTGAGAAGATACGGGTTGAATACGAATGGAAACCACCTCGTTGTGACAACTGTAAGATCTTTGGTCATACGCTGGTTGATTGTCTTAAAGTTGTTGCACCTCCAGTTCAGCCTACTAAACCTGTTAATGATGGTTTCATGACTGTCAATAATAAAAAGAAGGGTAAGCAAGGTGGTTTTACTACTCAGGGTAAAGGAGGGTTTCATAAACCTGTTGTGGGTAAACAGTTTCAGTATCAACCCAAAAAGATTCCTCCTAAACTTAAGAAGGTGGATGACAATAAGAAGAAGGCCTCTGATGTACCAAGCGTGAGTGGAACGAAGATTTCTACATCTAATCAGTTTGCTGCTCTTAATATGGATGATACGGATGCTTTTGGTATCCCGTCTAATGTAAACAACATGGATGTAGATGCTGGTCTTACAAGGGAAGTTACTGCGGATGAGTCTACAAAGACAAGTAATACAATGGAAGGTAATGTGGAAGAGTATGCTGGCCTTACAAGGGAAGGTACTTCGGATGGTTCTACCCCTATAGTTGAGAAAATAAGTAAGCTTGAAAAACTAATTATTGATGGGAAAGCTACTCTTATGGATGATGAAGGTCATCCTATTCCGTCTACCTCTGTCACTAAGAGGGCTAACCCATTCTCAGAAGTAGGTGAGGTTATTATTTCTGATAGTGATGAAGATGAGGTTCTTAACACGTTCGACGAATCAGCAAATCTCTTTGGTGGTGGTCATGAGCGTGAAGATGAGTATGACTATGATGATTATTCGAAGCAAATTTATGATCTTCCTGGGGAATTGGATGCTCTTAATGCCATTTATGGTTTTAATCTCCAAGGTCGTAGGAAGTAGTTTATCTTTTGTCAGACTCACTACTATCATGTGATTAATGGTTTGTTTTCTCGTTTTGAAAATAGGAAGTATCTTGTTATGTAAGCTTTTCGCCTATGTAACGGGCTGAGTTATGGGATTCACCCATTACCATTGTACTTAAACGCTTTTTGGAGTAATATATTTACCGGGTCGTTGACCTTTTACCCAAATAGGACATAATTTGTTTGTGAGTGTCACGTGGTTTTGATTTGTCTTAAATGTATGTCGACTAAAGTGAGAAAAGAAGGAAAAAGTAGAGCACTGATTCATCTTTTGCAAATATATAGTTCAACATGTGAGTTGTTTTGTGAAATGTGAATGAAGAAAATGGTTACATGGTCCCTATACATCAAATAGTAAAAAAAATAAATAATGAGGAACTTTGACCATTGAAGTTACAATTCATTTATCTCATTACATGGTAAGAGGGTGACATAAAGAATGTGCGAACGCGTTACGACGTTTAGATTAATATAGTTGAACAAAAGCAACAATTTAACCCGTAAAAATGGTTAATTGAATCGTGACGTTAGATTACTCTCGTTGATCATTTAAAATTTAGCCCGTAATTGACGGGATATTACAGTACCTACCCGTTAAACTAAACCCTGTCCCGGGATTCTAATCTAAGGTAGTTGTTATCAATAAATTTTTAATAGCGAGAGTTTTGAACGAGAATTCCACGAATGTAGAGAAAATCATTTTACTTTAGCTTTTGTAAAGAAAAACTTGTTAAGCAAAGTTTTAAGTGACAACACGTTATTGGTCCCGTGTTAGTTGTTTCCCGAGTAATAAAGCAAAGAGTACATTTTTTTTAAACGTGAACAGTAATTGTGAACAGTACCTCCAACGGCTATATCTCCTTTCTCATTACCCCCTTTTTATTCCTCATTTCACCATACAAAATTTAACTTTTCAACTATATTTCATTATTTCTCTCCTCAATTCCTTTGAGATTCCGCACATTGTCACCATGGTTGCGATAATGTACGTGGTTGTTGCTACTATTTACGTGGCATTCATTCCAAATGAGGATCGTACATTATTGGTCGGGATTTTGGTGTTTCTTGTGCCCCTCGTGATCTTAGCGGTTGTCATTGATAAGTTTTGGAAGTGATGGATAGTGTAGAAGTGTTGTAATAACTTCGTTGTTTTTTCATGTAATCCTTAATGTATGAGTAATAAAGTTTGTTTCGTTTTATGAAATCTTGCCTTATGTTAATTATATGTTCGTATTTATCGTCCAAATATTCAAAAATAGATATGGGAAGTCAATATGTCATATGATGGGGTGTGTAATAGTTTAGAATCATTTGGTTTCTCGGGGTTGATAGCAGTTGCTGGGGATGAATGAGAACAGAAAAGTTGATTTGTTCTGATTATAGCTGAGTACAGAAAGGATTCAATCAACATGAATTAAGACCAAATAACTAGATGGAAGTTTGTTTGAGTTTGCTGAAGTTGTTTGGAGTTCGAATGGAACAAAGTATTTAGGCGAAATACCATTTTTGGCCTAGTTGAAGCAATTGGAGAACATGACAGTTGAGCTAAGTTTTGTCGATAACTTGGCCATCAAATGATCGGGTAAATGAAAAAAAGACTTGTCACATATGATTTATAGGTGTGTGCTAAATCAAGACGTGTAAAAATATTGATAGGTTGTTAAGAAAATAACACGGAGAGCGATCCAAAGTAAGTGAGCACTAGTCGGTTAAATCTTAGGCAATAAAACTTAAGTCTTGGGCTTTGAATAGTGTCGGGCTTAATTTGTGGTCAAAGGCCCAAAGTTAAAAGGATGGGTTTGGTTTGGAGAGTATGAAATGTTTAATGCACGTTCCATGACATATACTGTTATGAGATAGTTTTTGAGACCATCGAAATCTCGTATAACGCCTAAGTGTTTTGAGGGATTGTTAGGAAGTTCTCAATCTCTTAGAGATTGAAGAGTCAAAACGCACGAGCGGTGTTATTCATATGTGGTGTGTTGAAATTTTTTTAAGCCATGGTGTTGCGTGTTTAATGCGATTTGTTTCTTGCAACTAGAAATGTGAAGGCCAAAGTGGGATTTTACCAATTATTCCAAAACTAGTAGTTAGTTTTAATAGACATGATTTTTTATTTTTTTTATTTTTTTTGAAAATTTTACCGTTTGAATACAAACGGTCATGTCTACCAAAATAAAATAAAGGAAGAATATTTTCAAAACCTTATAAATACAACTGGCATGCTTGGGTTATCCACACACACACACACAAAACAAACCAATGGCTTGTAGACTTCCACATACCCCTGAACAATTTCAATTGTTTGTCAAGGCAGAAGCTGAGAATAGTGATGTGGATCGCCAAAATGCTATTGTGGAGGCCATCAAGAAATTCGAGATCGCAAAACAACTGAAACGAGAACTTAGAGAACGCTACGTAAGATGCACAGACATATCAGAGGATAGAAAACAGGTGATTGACAAATTCTTGCATGATGAGTATCGTAAGGACGCTGCTGTTATTGAATCATTGTGGGCTTGTGTCGGTCAGATCCAGGCCCAAATCTCCAATAAAATTCGTTGGAGTTTTGAAGAAAATTTTGAAGCTGTTAGGGTTGAACAACAACAACAACAACACCCACAACAACCACAACAACAAAATCCACCACCACCACAACAACCTCAACATGGTGCATCAAGTTCATCCGCACCAAGAGTTGTTGAGCAACAACAACAGTTGCCTCATCTGGATCACTTCCAGCCAAGCTTTGAGGAAAATGTGGCTGTTGATGATGGTGATTGGACTTCTGACATGGAGCGGGAGCTGAGCAAGTTGGAAGCTCAGTGGGAAGAAGAGAAGTTGGCGAGTTTTGATCCTTATGATGATGGTTATGACTCCAACAACTCTCAGACTTGGGATCACCCAGACTCCCTTTGAAATCAAGGTTTATGTTTGCTAGGTGTTTTAATTGGGTACCGTTTGTGATGTTCAAGTATGTTTTAAATAATAAGGTGTTTGAATGTTTAAATAAAATCCTTTTTGAGCACAATTTGGATGATAATTTATTTATTCTGTCGTGTTTAGATATTTCTCTTGAATTTAAAATTACAAAAATCTGTGCGGGTAACCTACCCGTTAAACAAGGAGTTTTGTTGATACAGATTTTTACAAAGAGAATTTTGGATAAGGATGTAGAGAAAATTGCCTGATTATCAGCTTTTGGGAATGATGAAAGTCATTTTGTATTTGTGTGTTGAGTAGCGAACGTATGTGGGTAGAATAGTAGTCTACAGCTACCGCCTTACATATCCCACTTTTTCCTCTTCACTACTCATATTTCTCTCACCCAAGGAATTTAAAATGTCATACACCTATACTGTCCTCATAATTTTGTATGTGGTTGCAGACATCTTCTTGGCTTACATTCCAAAAGAAGACTTGGAGTCTTTGGATTGGATTATAGCACTTCTCATGCTAATCGTGGTTTTAGCCGTTAGCATGGACGAAATATGGGGGTAAGAGATAGTGTTATAATAGCGGTGTTGTTTTGAATTCGTAAATTAGCACCATGCATTAATGTCTAGAGTGTTAATCACTCGTGCATTTTGTCGTGTAGGATATTCGAGGTGTTACACCTAGTTGTGGTTCTCGCTCTCGTAGGAGTAGTGGTGTTTTTCATCAGTTTGATTGATCAACCAATTGGTGATGTTATGCTTTACTTAGCGATATTTGTAACGTTAGCATTACCAATGCTAATCATATCATTGTGTATAAATATTTGGGGTTTCTACTGAAATTAAAAAAAAAATAGGTTTTAGTGGTTCTCGATTTCATATGCATGTTATTTCAGATATAAATAAACCTATTCATCTATATTTCGTTATTTACATAGAGAGGCGTCCCAAACCATGTAACTAAGGAAATGTAAATGTTACGGTTTGGTGATTTACAACTTCTTGATTTGAATAAAAAGGCGTCCCAATCTATTCAAATAAAGACATTGTAAGCCATCTTAAGATTCTGATTTAACACTCATACTAATCGACAAAGTAATTCATGTGCGCATTTTCCGGGAATATGAAAGAGTTTGTCATATGTATTTATGATGATGTGAGTAAGATAATTAGGGATGATTGATACAGTACTCAAGATAGTGGATGAGTATATATGTCAATATACTAGAGTGTTGGTGTACATAACCTATCTAGTAGTCACATAATCATATGGCAGATGGAAGGCACGAAGAGAGAAAGGCTATAAAATGTTTTGTTTGTAAAAGTAGTTATAGCTCGGATCTAATTTAGACCCGTTTCACTATAACCAAAGCTCTGATACCAATCTGTAACACCCCCAATTTTAAAACATGCAGCGGAATTTAGATTGGGTGTTACTTCATGGCTCAACAGTTTAATAACAGAAAACGATCATTATTTTAGTCGTTTTAAAAGATTTATCATTAGAACTTTATAAATATCAGATTTTACAAAATGAGGTCCTAGTGGTTTCAAAGTTTGTTAAATATGTTTTCGAATGATAGTAAAATTTATAGCCTTCGTAAGTATCTGTGCTCCTCCGTGCCATCCTTGCTCATTATGGACCTGAGATAAACACATGCTAAAAGCGTCAACACAAAGGTTGGTGAGTTCATAGAGTTTGTAAGTAAAATAGTTGATTTCAAAAATCAAAAGAATTTGTGAGTCCATGGTAGTTATAAATAAACAGTTGATTATCCAAAATCAAAGTGTGAGTAAATCCATGTTGTTTATAGTTTAAACAGTTAATTAGCAAAATCAAGTGTGTATAATTCCTTAAGTTTACTGTTGAAACAGTTGATTTGCGAAATCAAAGAATGAGTACATCCATAGGATTCATAATTTAAATGGTTGATTTTCAAAAGTAAAGAGTGAGTGAATCCATAGAGTTGGCATAAAGTCAGTTGATTTTCCAATAATTCCAAGTTTAGGTAGTAATGGTAATAGATACCATTATTAATAAAATAAGTTGTGGGTTATGTTGTTATACACCCACAGTTGGTTTGGTTGCCCTACCAGGTCAACACAAAGTACTTATGGTTTACCAAGTAGTGATTTTCTGCTATATAATGAAAAAAAGTTCGAACTTTGATAAACAATGGGCTACGTTGTTATACGCCCATAAATTTAGTAGTTGCAGTACTGTATCATGACTACAATACTGCCTTATTGCTCTAAGTCTCACGAACGCAACCCTTAACATGTGTGACACATCAGAAATGATGTAAGTAATAGTGCCCTCGAGTAGGAGTTTGCCAACATCCTATTGTTCTTCAAATACAGTGCATTTGGCTACCTATCCGGCTAGCACAAATGGGGCGTCAACTGCCAATAGATCTATTCACTATATTCGCGTTCACTCGCAAGTGACTAAGGTTCATGATATGAGGGACTTTCAGAGGCAAAAGTGTATCTTAGGCAATAATAATCAAGATAGCATACAGTTGAAAATCACTTGTAATCATGTTTATAACAGGTATCTCTCCATGAGATATAAAATGAGTATAAGTGGATTCATAAGTTCATAATAATTCGTAAAAGTTTATAGAGCCTTTGTGAGTAAAAGCGAGTATTGTGTTTCAATAACAAGTATAGTGGTTTATCAACTCAGTATAATGTATAAAGTAAGCTAGTAAAATTTATATGTAATAGAAGCATGTATTTCCCCCGAAAGTGATTCAAAATAGGTAAAAGAGTTGGGACTATGGAACTCACAGTAATATGTAAATATTTAACGAGTCTTGTAAAAGTATAAAACATGTAGTTGAGCAGGTATCTCCCCCAAAACATTTATAAAACAATTATAAAAAAAAAGTAAGAGAGGGGCTATGACTCACCTTGGTGGAATGGAAGACAAAGAATAAGTAATATCAACGCAGAATGGGAATGGCTCCAATAGACAACCTGATTAATATGGAAGCCAGGGATAAGTTCGACTTATCGAGAATAGTGATTTGAAACAATGTTGGATGACATAATGATTCTTGTGGCAGAGGTGACTTGCGTGGCAAAACGCTTAAGGTTCAACAACAAAGTTATATACTATATAACTTGTCTGTTATGTATTACTTATTGCCTTCGTATAGGTTATTCGTTTGCTTATTCGTTAACGATATATATATATATATATATATATATATATATATATATATATATATATATATATATATATATATATATATATATATATATATTTCATGTATACAAGTTTTATAAAGTAACCCGAGCCGTTTAAAGTGTTAAAATATATTCCCAAAATATTATATGTTTATTGTGGTTAAATAATATATTAGGACAAATACATTATTTATAGTTTATGCCTATGTGCTCACCAAATAAAATAAATCTTAAATATATTTATTTAGACGAACGGTGGTAAAATAGCATAAGTTTATTAGCTTACCAAAAGTTTTAGGATGAAGAATGTTCAAGTGTTCAACCTTGAGGGGTTGAAAATGTAACAATTTATATAAGTTATACAACTTATAAAAGTTTTTAAGAAAAGTGGCAATTTACTCGAATTAGAGGGGCTGAAACTCTTAAAAGCAAAGGTTGCAAAAATAACAAAAATTTGACAAAGTGCCACTGCTAAGGATCGAACTAATGACCGCTCGTTTAACAGTCATCGACCCAACCATCAGACCAGCCCAACTTGTTGTGTTATATCTTCCAATAGTTTGATTACGTAGGAATTTAGTTTTGTGATATATCTAGTTATATACCTTCACAGTTTCAATCGTGCATGGCTGCTTGTGTTTTCAAAACTGGTTTTGCCATCTCTTTTAAATGAGTTTACCCATAAGCTCTTAGTTATTGCAAGGAGGTCGAAGGAAACACAAAGTTAGTCTCGACTTGCTTACGTCCCGCGACCCGATTCCAACGAACTCAAAATTAAGTTGTTGCTTATGTTTTCTTCTTCTACAAAACTTGACTTGGTATATCATCTATATATGTCAACATGAACGAGTATGAAACTTATATTCTTAAGTCGATTGGATATGGAATTAAAACTTAGTTTATTTGTAAGTTTCCTGTACGTTTCATGTTTCTAATCTTAATACTACGCAAGCTTAGCCACACAAGACATGAGAATACCACAAGAATGGTTAACGAGATTAAATGTCGAAACGAACAAAATAGTATAAACGAGTGTGAATGTAACGAAGTAGGTTCGAATACTTACTACACCAACATATGTGGGGAGTTCTATACGATATGGGCTGGTAATGGGAACACGGTTGATGCGACTTGATTCACGACCCACCAAAGACTCGAGACCAAGTATTTGCTATTCTGGGCCACGACTAGACTCCAAGATTTCTGTTAGCCTAGCCCTCCTCTTTCACAGTAGGTTCAAATCCAAAAAGAATGGTTGCGTTTGTGTTTGTGAATGGCAGAAAACAAGGAAAGAAAGTAGTTTGCATGTATGTGTATTTGTACGTATGAATGAGAAGTTAGGACCTCTTATAAGCTAGATTTTTGTACACAAGTTGTAGCATTCATTATTGTGACATGATTGATTTGTAGGGTTGCTTGGAGGAGGAAAGTCAAGAGGTGAAGTGTGTAGTTAATACTTGTAAGAATTCACATGGTTGTGGTCCTTCTTGTTTAGTCGACATCAGGAAAAAAAACAAAACAATATCAAGAGTCGGTTTTGTTTTATTTTTGATTTGTGATAGCATATGATAGATATGCATGGGTAATAATACAATAGAGAATGAGCACATGTTTGAAATATGTAGTCAATCTTAGTTCGTGAATTTGTCAGCAGAAATTTAGGAGGACAAAAGAAACGAAAAGTTGTAATGTGAACCTTCAATAGTTTGACCGATTAAAATAATGTTGGTGTACTGTTTGACATGATGATTTCCTTTTTTTTTTTTTTTTTTTTTGGTTGACTGGGTTTGTTTTAATCGACAAAAGAAAGAAAAAGAAAAATATTGAATCATGGTTATAGTGAAAGAGGGTGTAAGAAGAGCACTTGGCCTTTGTTTATCTTCCTCATATTACTATTTGATTCAAAAGAAGGAGACAAGTAAATAGGACTTAATTTGCTTGTGAGTGTCACATGGTTTTGTTTTGTCTTAAATGTATGTCGACTAAAGTGAGAAAAGAAGGAAAAAGTAGAGCAATAATTCATCTTTTGCAAATATATAGTTCAACATGTGAGTTGTTTTGTGAAATGTGAATGAAGAAAGTGGTTACATGGTCCCTGTACATCGAATAGTAAAAAAAATAAATAATGAGGAACTTTGACCGTTGAAGTTACAATTCATTTATCTCATTACATGGTAAGAGGGTGACATAAAGAATGTGCGAACGCGTTACGACGTTTAGATTAATATAGTTGAACAAAAGCAACAATTTAACCCGTAAAAATGGTTAATTGAATCGTGACGTTAGATTACTCTCGTTGATCATTTAAAATTTAGCCCGTAATTGACGGGATATTACAAATTCTCTCATAAACGTTCTCGGCAGATTGCTAAGATCTGCGAAGGACTCGATAATTTACAACCGGTGTCCATTGATGTAGAACACCATTTGGAGAAATACTAAGTGTTCCTAAGAGATCTTTGATGTATCTCATGGCTCTAGACTCAATAAGTGCTCACTTAGGTTTTCCATATGGAGACTAGGGAGGGGTCTCCTGCTTCAATATCAACTATCTCTAAGAGATAAGTCGATAGATTACATTGGTTCCCATGAGAATGAAACAAGCTCTTTTAAGAGAACTTGAGTGGTTAAGAAGGTTTAGTGCATTGCATCACTAGGTCCATGACGACTTTATCTTCAATATCGGTGTTGCCTTAGCAACAACCAGTAGCATACGAATTGAACCCGGTGTCTGCCCTAAGATTGAACATATGGAGGGCTATTTCTTTTCACCCTTTTCTTTACTTTTCTTTTTAATTCTTCAACTCCTTCTTTCCCCTTTCATTCTTTTCTCCCTTTTTTTTCGTATCATACCTAAGGACTTCTAAATCTAACTATTGGAGATGTCCTTGGGTAGATCCCTACGGCTCTGGCGGATCATAGGACGGTTTTTCCTATCTTAATCACCTTATAACTCCATGATTATCCGACAATAGCCAAGAAACCTTTGAAAAATCTCTCAAAGTGTTTGTGATTATCAAACATTTGGTTTAACACTTTGAGAGTTTTGTGTTAACTTTTGAAGGGCTCCCCCTTCACATGTGCTCATAAGTATTAAATAAATTTGCACATGCGGGAGGAGCAAGCACTTTTAGAATTGATCCACTTTCAGTGAACAAGACCGATTCGAGACACGCTTACATCACTAGTTAGACTAGCTTCAAATTATTACCCGGCCTGATCAAGTCCATAGAAAGTTTCCCGAAACCGTACATTTCTACTAAGACAAATCCTTTTTGAGACACGCTTACGTGGCTAGTTAAAGAGTTCCATTGTCAGCTTTTAGGTGACAACTAGCTCTAGTAACTAACTTGATGTTATTACCCGTCGAGGATAAGTCTTTTCGAGATTACTAACTTTTATGTTTCGTCAATTCCTGGGTCAATTCTGAGTCTAGCTCACATAAGATATTTGACTTTAAGCAACATTTAACTTTCATATTTTAATCACATTCACTTTCTCCCCCTCAAAAATAGCATATGAGATGTTGTTTTTGATAAACTTTTGATTAAAATATGCTTTTTGAGTCTTATAGGGAGATTTCAACAAGAACTTTTGTATTGCAAAACGATGAGTTTTCAAGTGCTCCCCCTCAACAAGTGAATACTCATTGAGGTGAAATACTTGTCTTTTGAGCAGAATTATGAAAATCAGAAAATGTTTGATTAATTCTACTCAAAAGTAAGAAGCCTTCGCTCCTTATATAAGGATTGAGGCACTGATGCGTACCTCAGGGTCCTTTCCTTACAAGTGCGGGTTATACACTGTTATGTGTGGACAAACCAATGTTTTCATACAAAATTAGTTTTCTTTAAACAAAATACTCCCCCTCAAATAATGAATGTTATTCGAGAGATAGTCTTCTTGAGCAGAATTTTGAATCGTATTTAAGAAAATACTTTTTGAAAAATTCGAGAGATGATTCTGCTCAAGGTTTTAGAAAACACAATCAAGTATCATAACAAAAATAATGCTTGAAATTTAATACTCTTTTACTGTTGAAAGTTGTTTGAGATCCGGAGTCTCTCTTTTGAGTTTTAAAATCTGAAAAAGATTTCCATCTAAAGTTGAACCTCATGGGTTCTTTTTGAAGATTTGTTTTTGTGATGAATGGAAAACATCTGGTATTTCGGATGTTCAGATCAGAGACATTCTTTTATTGAAGCCAAAGCATTCCAAATTTTTAAAATTTGAAAGGTTTTGAATGACTTTGCTTTGCTCTCCACACTTGCTTTACCGGTGTAAAACGAGAGTGTAGAGTTTGGAAAAATTTGTTTCTCACCATTTTAAATCCTTTTACCAGTTTAGCCTTTAAACACATTTTTCCCTTTATCCTCAAAAATATGTTTCATAAGAAACATTTTGTCGAATGTTGAAATTTTGACTTTCAATGGGATGACATGTACTTTAACACAGAGAAAATGCATCAGGCACAAACAAGTATACAGATGAATCAAAAATCTCATTCTAAATCTTCCTCAGTGCTCAGAATTCTCTAATTAACACACACGATCACAGATTAATTCATTCTTTCACTCGAAATTTTCCAATTATTGTCATGGTTTAGAGTTATGAATTGAGACTTTGCACGCATATTAGCATCATAATGCAATAATATTAAACAAAAAACGTCCTAGTAATAGCAGCAAAGACATCGACATCTTTAAACCCTAAATCACATGATTATAAACCTATGTTGCACCTAATCGAGCAAAGACACCAATCGAGCATTCTTTAGTGTTCTCTAAAGTTATATGAAATAATTAAATAGGCTAAACACATAAAAAAGAAATGCCCCGATCGATAATTACATAAACCCAAGTTTCTAATTATGCCTTTTTGACCGTTGAAAACATTTGAAACATTTAGGGAGTGATTATATAACAACAATGAAGAAATTTGAAACTCACAATCAAAAATAAATCGAGGATAAAAAATCGTTAGTCTGATTCGTTGAGGTTTTTAATTATGTGCGAAACTTTTGAGAACATTTGTTGAAAAATTTATTAGAGCCCATTTTATTTTCCATGCAAGATCCTTTTACCTAAGTTTAAGACATCTGTGAATCTTTACTCATTAAAGGTTAATTATTTTTTCCATTTGAAGTCCAAACTAGATTAATTTGGAATCATTGCAGAAAAATTTCTTTTCTCCCCCTCGAATTAGCATATATTTTGTAAAACCTTTTTGTACATTTTAATTCGAGAGATCATAGAAGTTTTTGAAAATGAGATTTTAATCCAAATGATGAAGAAACATTTTATCCATGAAGAATTATGATGAGGTGTGCAAACTTCATGATTTTGTGAAAAATTTACTCCCCCTCAAAACATGTTCCATTTTGACAATGTGAAGCAAAATTTGTTTTAATGGAGGAACATAGTTTTGAAGATTAGAAGTTTGTACAAGAGAAAGAAGATTCTTTTTGTAGTTTTTGATTTTTTTTTTTTTTTAATTTATTTATAAAACATTTATAACAAGAGTTTGATGTTTGACTCTCTTAGGTTTTAAGAAAATTTTGCAAGTCATCTGGAGTCAAACACCACATACCAATACGGTGAACTAAATCAACAAACCTTGATGGAGATAATGCCTTTGTAAACAAGTCCGCCAACTGGTATTAGTACCCACAAACTCTAATTCTTTTGTACCCTTCTCGACATGCTCTTAGATGAAATGGTAGCGGAGAGCAATTTGTTGGGCTTTGGAATGATGAATGGTGTTGCATGAGATTGCAAAAGCACACTTTGAGTCGCAGTACATTGAGATCTAGTCAAATACATAGCCGTAGTCCGTGAGCTAAGCTCTCATCCAAATGAAGTGAGCACAGAAAGCAGACATGGCTACATACTAAGCTTTAGTTGATGACAGTGATGTACAATCCTTCTTCATTGATTGTATCCCTTTGTAACTAAACAAGATTTGTAGCGAATCACTGTGCCTTCTGCGTCCAGCTTGTTTTTCTAACTCCATTTAATTCCAATGTTGTGTCGAAGGGTGATGTTGGTAATTATCTCGCATGTGAGCAGGATCCAAACTGCGTGTAGACGACTCAGGAAAGTCAGGAATGAGTTGAGCCGGTGCAAACGGGTTAAAGACCGCTTAAAGAATGCCTCTAGGTCATGCTCTGCGGTTTGTGGAACTGATTTAGGTATAGAGTCTTCAGTTGATTGTCGTGAGTTGGACACAGTTTGTTCTGCTGTTGTTGGAGATGCAATTGGAGGGCCGTCACTCCCAATAGTTGTTGTTGTTTGTTGAGGTGAATCAGGTACTTGATTGTGATAAAGATGTGCACCAGAAATTGGTGAGACCTCAGAGGGACGTTTGACAATCGTATCATCAAACAATGGAGCAAAAAATGTTTCCACTTCTTGACGGGAGAGTGACAAAGGTTCAGCCGAAGATTCCGGAAAGTTGAGACAGTTGAATGCGGGTCCTAAGCTGTTGTGCTCAGAATCCATTGCTGAAGTGCTTTTAAACGGTTGGTTGCGGGTCCTAAGCTGTTGTGCTCAGAAACCATAACATTAAGCTCGGGTCCAAAACTGAGTTGTTCCGAAGCCATTCCTGTTTAATCTGTAGAGAAAGAAAGAAGAGACAAAACATAGAACATGGAGCCCCAAGTGTAACTGGGATCTAGGTGTTAGAAGCATAAGATGTAGTGTCAACTAACTTCTTGACACTCGAACACACAATTCCAATGGTTTTCATTCTTGTCTCAGAGGTAGATGTAGTGGGGATCACATTAGTTTTGGTGCAAATGTCTAAAATCTTTCCTGTAGGAATCCACCTAAGACCAATTGATTTGAAAATTCTACCCGTAGGTACCCACCTAATGTTAGATCTTGGAGATGTTTTCCTTTTTGGTGCAGTGGAATGAAATGTGGTATCATCACTTTGTTGAGAAAACCTACATCCTATATTGATCCACTTCTTAGGTTTCTGACTTATGACTTTTGGTTCAACGGGTTTGTTTATCTTAGTCGATTGAGCCTTTTCAAGTGAATTTCCTTTTTGAAGATATTTTAAAGCACAAACAACCTGATTATTTACGCAACTACTCTTAGAAGCTAGCCAATTCCTATTAGTTTGTTAAGTACTCTTAGGTTTTGGTGTGCTACTACAAGCAGTGTTTTGTACTACAGTGGAAGGCATCACATGAGGTTTTGAACCTAGAATTCCATCCTTTTGAAGTAGCGCCTTTTTCCTAGCCTTTTCTAGATCATAGTTCTTGTACATGTCATATTTGCCATAAAATTCTTTACTTAATGCTCGTTTTAGACACTGTTTTCGAACTAATCCTAGATGAACCAGGTATAATCACGTGTTGAGATTTAGCAGACACAGATGCATTTTCCTTAGGCCAAGAATGTGGAGTGACAGGATTTGTCAAATTGTTTTTCTTAACAACTTGGGAGGCAAACTGAGGTTTTGAAAATTTAGGTCGTTCAGATTTAAATGCAGTTGGTTGTCTAACCACTGATTGTTTTCTGTTTCTTTGAGAAGTCGATTTCCCCAAGATTGATGGTTTTGCAAACTTAGAATCCACACTCTGGCCAGTCAGTCTTCTTAATTTGTTTTGCAATGCAGCATGTGCAAACACCTTTGCTTGAATTTGACCTTTTAAAAGCTCATTTTCCTTAACTAATGTATCCACATGTTTACTTTTTTCATTCAAAAATTGACCATTGTTGCCCGAGGTTAGAGATTCGTTTTGCAATTTAAGTTCAAGTGAGATGCAATGTGCCTCCAGTTTTGATAAATCTTTATGAAACTGGGCAATGGTCTTTTTGAGAAGAATGTTTTCAGACTCAAGAGTTTGGTTTGATGTTTTAGTTATAAGATTATCAGGTAAGGACTCAGACTCAGAATATTTGTCAAGACATTGAACAACATTCTGGTCAACCTCTCCTTCATTACTGAAGTTAGGTTGCTCAGATTGTTGTTTCTCATTTGCAAGCATAATATGATCAACAGTAGATTGTACCTCAACCATTTGCTCTTTGTCTAAGTTAGTTTCTATGTCATAGATGGGTATGACCTCTTCCTCATCCATATGTTCTTTGTCAAAGTTGGGCTCTGAGTCATAGGAGGATCTGATCTCTGCACAGTCTGCATCTGTATCATTCCCAAATCTGCTGTTGTCATTTTGTTTATCCAATACTTTAACCTTGTTGCATGCATTACCGACATCTGCAATATTCCCAACAGTCCTTTCAGCATTCCTTCCTTGTCTATCAACTCTTTCACCTTGCACAATAGCTTGATTCCTTGTGTTAGAAGAAGAACGAAGACGGTTGTTTATCTTGTTGGAGAATTTGCTGAATGCACGAGCAATAAGTGCGCGTCCTTGATTCAGAATATTGACCTCATCATCGTCATCTTCATTGACATTTAAATAGTACATTGTGTCACTGCTTTCATGTGGGCCTGTATTATTCATGTGAGATTCCTTCATGTCTGCCATTAACATCACATCTGCTGTATCGGCTTCCACATCTGATGTATTGGATTCCAAATCTGCATATTCATCATCAGATGGAATATCTCCCATGAAACTTTGCAAAACAGCATTGATATTACCCCCCCTTCAACTTCCATTTGACTAAGTGTGGCATTGTATTCAACATTAGCGTCAAAGAGTGGAGTTGAGTCATAATCTTGAGCTTCCACATCTGCAACATTTTCCGTATATGTCATAAATGTCGTGCTTGGTTCGATAAGATCTTCTTCATCATCAGTATCTTCCATTGTGTTAAAGTATTCATAAGTTGAAGTCATTGCGCCTTTGCCTTTCTCAGTAGATACTTGTCCAAGCTTCACTAGATTTTGCAGAAGAGATTGCATATGAGCATATAGTGTTGCAGGATGGTATTGTGGAATGAAGATCGGCTCAGGTGCATTTGGAGGATTGAAGAAGAGACCATTTGGAGTGTAGATTAAGGATCCATGATCAACAGCCGGAGATGGTGGAGCAGGGAGAATGGTCTTCAGTGGATTCATGCTTAAATAAGATTCAAGAATTTGCTTCATTCTGATGTGATGAAGTTCTTCTGTACAATGCATAGCTTCAAGATATTTCCACATTTCATAAGCACTGGCTTGAAAGTCCATATTCATGTAAATTGAGTTGGGAAGTGCCAATGTTATGAACCATACAGCCTGTTGGTCAGCATCGTATTGAGCAAGTTCAGGAGCATTCAAATCTTCATCAGTTTGTAGTCTGATAATCCCTGTGGAGTCAGCAAGAAATATCATTTTGTATGGACCATCTTGAATGGATCAAAGCATGAGATCTGTAGCAAGACGATCTGTGAGCCATTGTAGAAATCTCCATTTCCAATCAGTATAAGTTCCTGGTAACAACATTGGAGGCCTTGATTCATTGCCAAAGAGCAGAACATGACAAATGAGGGAGCTGTGACTTTGTTGTTGATGATACTGTTGTTAATGAGAATATTGGTAAGGAAGGTAGTTGGAAGAAGGTACCGTTGCTAATGACTGTTGCTGATGAGAATATTGGAGAGGAAGGTAGTTGGAAGAAGGTGATTGAGACATTGTAGATGACATTCCTCTCCCCCTTGATTGTTACGACATAATCGAAATAATCAAACAAAATGTCACACACAAGGTCGAAATAGTGATCTCAAATTTTCCCTACAAAAAATAATTTGAAAAATTTTCACTCCCAAAATTTGAAAATCACTCTGAAATGCAATTTTAAGGTTGCATGAATAATTTGAGTTTCAAAAATTTTGCCGCCAAATTTCACCGAAAAAATTTGAATTTTGGCCTAAAATTTTGAATTTTGGGCCAAAACTTTCAACGTTATACCAAAATTTGAATCTCGCGTAAAAATTGAACGTTTAGTCTCTTGTAAAAAATAAATTTTACTCAAATTTTCCCGTAATTTTTTTTTTTTTTTTTTTTTTGAAATGAAAAGAGAAAGACAAGAAGGGTAAACTTTAAGATTAGATGATTAGTGATTATGTAAAACTTGGATCTTATAGGATAAAGAAAGGTTTTAGATTTAGGTTAATCTGACTTCAAACTCGGTTAGACTTCAAACTTGATAAAGCTGACTCCAAACTCGGTAATCTTAGATAAGTGCTAACTCGGTATGGCTTTGGACTTCCAACTCGGTAGCAATTTGTAACTCGGTATGGTAATTTGAATATCTAACTCGGTATGTTTTGATACTTGTCTAACTCGGTAAAGATCTAGCTCCCAACTTAACTCGGTAAATAGAGTCAACTTGGGCAGAGTTTCCCCTAGGTATGAGCCACAAAGAACCTTACTCGATATACGATAAGGTAAGGCTAACTCGCCAAATTTTTCCTAACTCGATAAGAAACAGAATGTCTAACTCGACAGAAAAAATCCTAACTCGCTACTCCAAAAATTTTTGCCAATCCTAACTCGATAAAATTGAAGTACTAACTCGCTAAAAAAAATCTAACTCGCAAGACAGAAAAATCTTAACTCGATAAAATTAAACCCAAACTCGGTAAAACCAAAATCCTAACTCGACAAAAAACGATGAACAGTAACCGATTATTAAGAATTTCACTTAAAACATAGTTTTTCTACCAAATCAAACCTAAATCAACCTATATTATCCCTAGGTGAATGATACCACTTGTTAGGTCACCATTTTATAACATAACCACTAAGATTTCTAGAGAGAGAAAGTAAGTAGAGAGAGAGAGAGTGGAAGGAACACTTAATATGAAAATAAGAGACTGATGATATTACTAGGTGAACCAACAACCTCAAATGAGGTGTTACAAGACTATTTATAGGTAAGGATTAGGGCATCTCCATACTATGCTAATATTACAAGCTTAGCCCTTAGACTTTTTCCAAACCTATAAACTTAACATAAAACTTTATAAAACATATAAAATTACTAACGTATTAACTAAATAATGCAACCTATAACAAAACTCAATGACCGACACTTGAAATAATAAAGTCTATTCCCAACAGAAGAAGTGGTGGTTCCATTTGTTGATGGTGTTTTGGAAGGTGCATTTGGTGCACTAGGAGATGAGCATTGAGGTGGTGGTGATGGAGTGGTGTTGTCTTCATTGGTGAGATCAATGAAGAGTTGTTTTGGTGGAATAATGACAAGTTTTTGTTTCTTGGCATTGTTTGAGTAGGTGGTTCTTGGTGATGACATGATGAAAGGATGAGGTTTGATGAAGGTTGAGGATGATGGAATGTGAATTAAACATGCATGGGGATTATATAGTATGAAAACATGTTTAGAAATGGAATTAATTTGAAAATAGATGGTTAGATACCAAAAGCAGTTTAGATTTAAAGGGAAATGGTAGATGAGACTAGCAAAAGAAGTCACAAGATGCAAAAGAAAACAGTAAAAATTACTGTATGGGTGGCCGGCCCCCTTAAATACAGGTCGGTCCCCTTAAATTTAAGGGGGCCGCCCATCTGACGACCCAGAAATCAAAATTTTTCAAAATTTTTTTTTGGAAAAACGTTATATTTTGTTTTGTTTTTGCAGCAAGCTATGTTTGGACCTTTCACTTTTTTTTGGTCTATTAGAAAGCATACATGTTATATATATATATATATATATATATATATATATATATATATATATATATATATATATATATATTCATAAGCTAAGCATGCAAGCATATATATAGATTAAGTGATAAAACATGCAATCATAAGCATATATTAAACATAATTAGGCAAGTTATCATCCTAAACAAATATCCAAACAATTATCTAAGAGAATAACAAGTACTTCCGAATATAAGTCGGACAAGTAGCACATAAAAATCCATGATCAAAAGTCATAAAAATAAATATTGTTCAACAATCATAAGCTAATCTCCATCATCTCCTTTTCTTCCCGAAGATACCCTTCAACGTCTTTCCGATGGAATTGAAGCCACCTCGAACTTCTTCATGCAAATTCTTTTGTCGTTTAAGCACTTCGGTTGTTCGTTCATGAAGTACTTCGTCAGTTTGGTCGCTAGGAGATGGGGTTATATACTCGGGAGAGTCTAGATCCTCTAGATTATCAACAAACTCGGAGAATGAAGGGGTACTAGCACCATGGGTGTTTTCCTCCTCATCGTCATCGTCTTGTCAAGAAGATGAACCGTGAAAGCTATGACGACGAGATTTTCCCTTGTCACTTCGAGTTCGTCGAGTTTGTTTTAGAGCGAGAGGACGTAAGATGGGATAGATGGACTCGTAGATGCTATTGTCAAGATCGGGGTAGAACTCGATAACATGACGATAGAGATGAGTTAGAAACATTCCATATGGAAGATTGGCTTTGGGAGTTTTTCTAGCACACTCAATCCGTTTGATAAAGAAGTAGGCCAAATTGTATGCCTTTTCAACAGTGATACAATACAACATGTGAGCAAGGCACGCCGGGAGATGGTCCCGGTGACCACCGGTACCGAACGCATTCTCACGAATGAGTTCTTCCCAACGCTTCATGTGGGGGCCTAATTCCTTGAGGAGAATTTGGTATGAAGAGATTTGGACATTTTTTGATTTTATTTTTCGGGTTGTAGTGGCACGCTCTACACCAAGGACTTGACGAATTTTGTCGGGATGAGGGATGTTGGAGAGATATGGACCAAAGGTTGGTCGACAACGATGTAGTGATTCGAGGTCCCACTTGTTTGTGAAAACGGCTTGACCTCTAAAAGGAATTTGGAGGATTTGACCGAATTGGTCGAGAGTTAAGGTGATAAATTCATTTTGGATCATGAAGGAGATAGTGATGGCACCAAGATCATTGGTTTGAACCGCGACTTGGCTATAGAAATCAACTATGAAACGAGGAACGATTGGTTCATTGATTTCAAAGAGGCAATTGAATTTGATGCTTGTAAACAAGCGATCAATGTAGTCGGATTGAGCATAAGCTAGATCTACTACACGTCCCTTATGAACGTTTCTATCTTCAATTTTACGATATATACGTCCAATGGAAGGAGATGTAGTAGGGATTTTAGAAACTTTAGGAATGTAGTTTTTAGTGAGGGAAAGATCTTCGGTAGTCGCTTTTGGCATTTTCACCTAAACACAACAACAATACAAAAGACCAAAATAAATATAAAGAAGAATAAAAATGTATATATTGTTAAGACTTATGTTGGAACGTAAACATACTTCGACTCTAAGACGATAATCCTAAGAAGTAGTTTACCATGTTCCTTATTTTTATTTTTAACTCATTCTAGATATATTTTACGATGTTTAGCAAGTAGTTATGGAAAAATCCAAACGCCCTTTTTAACATCTTAATATATCATGAAATATACTAGATTTACTTGAGGTTGTAAAACTAGCCATTTCTTACGAGTTTCTTATGCATGTGATTTGTTTTCAAAAAGGATGGTTTATGTTTTGACTCAAAAATGCCATTTTTCGTACTAAACCAAACGCTTCCTTAACTAGACACTTATACTACTAGTATGTCAATATATATATGAATTATATATCTTGACAAGTCCGAATTACTAGTTTTAGGTTTATAATCTTGACAACGATTTATAAAAATTACACTGACTTAATTTCGACATTATTTGGACATAATCCAAACACCGTCTTATCGTTTACACAAATATTTTTATTTAGTCGAAAAATATAGTTTCATGTTTTACAAGTTATAAAAACATAATATGATTGGTTTTAACAAGTTTTTATAGCATTATTCAACAATGTGTTTACCAAAAGTTTTGAAAAGGAGTGTATGAAATTTTACAAAAATTTTCGACAAGAGGGTTTGTAATTATTAGTTTCTAGTGTTAATTAAGCATCCTAATCCTAAGGGAAGCATTTAGTTATGGAAATTTTAGACCCAATTCGAAAGAAATTATGAATTTGAAAAAATTATAAAAACATGCATAATCTTGAGTTTGACCAAATTAGATGGAATTAGATGAAATGTGTTATGAAAAACTTACAATATGTAATGCTGATCGTGTTAGATGAATTTGCCCTTTGCGAATTAACCATAATTAAGTGAATTAGAGGTTGGATATTGAGTTTTTGGGGTTTAAAATTCGTCACAGCAGTAGCAAATGGAAGGAGTGTTGGAAAAGTGGAGTGTTTGGCAAAAGAAACAAGAGGAAAAACGATTTGGGACTATCAGATGGCCTGCCCCCTTAAACATTAAGGGGGCTGCCCTTTATTTGGCTGCCGGTCCCCTTAAACATTAAGGGGGCCACCCTCCAAAACTTGATATTTCGTGGTTTTGGTTTCTAGAAAGAACAAGAAAATATATATATATATATATATATATATATATATATATATATATATATATATATATATATATATATATATATATATATATATATATATATATATATATATTAGATTTATATTTAATCAAAAATACGTTGGAGAGTGTTCGCACGGAAGGAATTACTTGACACTTTTACTTGACATTTCGTATAAATAGATGAGTATATATATATAGATTTAATATAAATAGATGAGTATATATATGTATAAATATAAAATCTAGAGGAAACTATAAGCCAAACAAAATCACATAAATACTAGAGACTAAACTAAGCATGCATTTCTTGACAAGGAAATAAAAGGAAATGTGTACCTTTCGTCTTCAATGCGTTTTTCTTCAAAGTCTTCAAGAAATAGTACGAACTAGAGGTGACAACTAAAATTTCCAAGTATGAATGGCGAATTTTCTACGTTGGTCCCCATTGTCTCATTTGACCAAAGTTATTTGATCCGAACATGTTTAACATTTGGATAGGATGCATGAAGGGTGGTAGTATTCCCCAGGGATTGTATCTTTGTTGATAATTCCACATTTGATTACTAGTGTTATTTTAGTTTTGCCTATTTTGGTTTCTTCTTGGTTGAGGTGTTTTAGACCTAGGATGAAAGTTATTTGGTTTTCTAGGTGGTGGAGTTTTAGATCTTGTCTTAGGTTTAGAGGATCCTACTTCGGTTTTTAAAGACGGTTTATAAAAATCTTTTACTTCTTCATTGTTTGCAAGAGGTATTTTTCTATCATTAATAAGTATATACTTAGGATTAGATTTTAGAGGTTTTAGTTCTTTAAGTTCATTTTCAAATTTGACATTTTTTATTTCGCTTGTCGAAGCTTCGGTTGAGTTAAATCCTAAACCGGTTTTATCTCCAGATACTCTTTGAATACTTATTATTTTACTAAGTGATTGACTACTATTTTCAAATTTATCAAGTTTGCGAATTTCTTCCCTGAGTATTTTCTTTTCACCTTTAAGCTCTTGACATGATTTACATTCTTCAAAAATCTCCTTACCTTTTTCAAGTTGATGTATTTTAATTTTTAGTTCTAGTACTTCATTTTCCAATTGGTTGTTTATGTATTTTAGTGATTTGTTTTTAGCCATTACTTGTTGTCCTAGTTTGCATAATCTATTATATTCACTATCTAAATCTTTTTCATCTAATGATAAATTTTCATCACTAAAGTATTCGGTTTCGGAATGTACCTCACTTGATGTCTTAGCCATGAGACACTTTTCTTCCATTGTCGTTTCTTTCTTATCTTCATCGCTATCACTCCAAGCTCCTCCAACAAATGCTATTTGATTTTGATCTCTTGTCATCATTGGACATTTTTCAATGAAATGATTTGGATCACCACACTTGAAACATTTCCTTTCATTCTTCTTATTCTTGTCATCCTTACTCTTTTGAAATGATTTCCTTTCATCATGTGGTTGCCTTACGAATCTTCCTCGCTTTTTAAAGAATTTCTTGAAATCTCTTACGGCCATGGCATATTCTTCGTCATCACTTTCGGAGGATGAGCTATCTTCGTTGTTGGATTCCTTTCTAGCTTTCAAGGCGATTGACTTGCTTTGCTCTCGTTTTCCTTTGACCATTTCGGAGTCCTTCTTTATATTAACTTCGTGGACTTTCAAGTTTCCAATTAATTCATCAAGTTGTAACGTTGATAGGTTCTTTGATTCTTCAATAGCCGTCACTTTAGCTCGCCATTTCAGGTGAAGAGCCCTAAGAAACTTCCTAACAAAATTCTTACTAGAAAAATTCTCATCAAGTGCTTTTAAACTTGTGATGATAGTGTTAAATCTAGCAAAAGCATTATCAATTGATTCCTCTTCCGGAATCGTGAATTGCTCATATTGTTGAACAAGTAGATCTATCCTATTATCTTTGACTTGACTATTACCTTGGTGAGTTATTAGTAAAAAGTTCCAAATTTCTTTTGCGGTTTCACACATAAAGATCCTTTCGTACTCTTTACGTGGTAGCGCATTATAAATAACCATTTTTGCTTCATTATTTTTAGCAAGTTTTCTTTTTAAATCATCATTTTGTTTTTCAAAAGGTACGATTTCATCTTTCTTTGTTTCGGGATTATTTTGAATAGGTAAGAAATCACCATTAGTAATAACATGCCAAAGATCTAGATCTTTTGATTTCACATAAGTTTCGAATCGATTTTTCCAATATAAAAATCCATCACTTTCAAATAGTGGTGGTCTTTGCATAGATTGCCCTTCTAAATATTTTTCAGATTCCATAGATCGTTACAAGTTTTAAAATACAATATATTTTAAAGATCTTTCAAGACCTGGCTCTTGATACCAATTGTGGAAAACTAGAAGGGGGGTTAAATAGTTTTACGTCCGTTTTAAAAAGTTTGTAAAAACAAGTTTGTTTTAAAAGCTTCGATTCTAGTTTATGTGATTTCAATACTTGCACTATATGAACAATTATATAATTACTATCTAACTAAGCTAATATTGTATAAATAAATACGTAAGTAATGAAAAGAGTTGGAAAGATCAAACCACAACGCAAGGATTTATAGTGGTTCGGCTACAAGGTCACCTTCCTTGTCCCTACTCCACTCCCCGAGTCACCTACTCGAGAGTTTTCTTCACTATGTCAACAAACTCCCTTGTGGCGAAGAAACCTTACACAACTATCGCTTAGACCGGCTTAACGACACAAACCTAGATGTCGGGTTCTAATCCTAGCTAGAACAAATCTCACGACTTCTTCACAACTTCTACACTACTTATACACACCACACCTTCTTCACAACTTCACACTACTTCACTACTACACAACTTCTTCTCCCTACACAACTTCTACTTCTCCTAAACTACTTATTACAAGCACAACACAACTTCACAAATAATATACACAATATACACAACTACTCTACAATACTTCTTGAACTTAGTTGTAGAAGGAGTATTCTTCTTTTGCACTTTGGATGAGGATGGATGAGAAGGGATTGAATCACTTGAAACAAGGATTAGTAATCTAATGATCAAAGGGTTTTGGAAGATGTTTAGAGAGTTTTAGATCTGAAATTTTCGTACAAAAGGTGGGGAAAATACTAGATTTAAGGTGGTATTTATAGGAGAAAATTCTGACAGATTCTGACACACGACCTGCCCGGTCCCCTTAATTCATGGTCGGTCCCCTTAATTTTAAGGGGACTGCCCCTTATAATTAAGGGGGCCGCCCAGCTGTAATGGCCAGAAAATCTGTCATTTAGTGGGGAAAGTTTATTTGGTGAAAAACTAACTGATTTTGGTTAAAAATTTGAATTCATATATTTAGTATGATTAAAACATTTTCTTTTATTACCAAAAGTGTTTTTCAAAAATATATAATATGTTTATATAATTAAATAAACTTTGTAATTATTAATTAAATACCCCTTTGATCATGAGATGTATTAAGCACTTGTTTATTCATACCTTAGTGATTAAGTTGGATATAATGATATAAACTAGCTTAATACTTGTTTACGTAGTAATCTTACGTTTGATGATTTTACATTTTGTGATCGTCAAAACATAGAGATATCAAAAAATATAAATAATGTTTTTATGCATTATTTATGTCAACAGGTAACTTAGATAAGCTAATATTAGTTAAACATAAGCTAGGAAACTTAGTTGTTACTAAAAATATAGTTTACTTGAATTTAGGACTAGTTTTGCAAAACTTTACATGCATAAGGGTATATATCATAAATTACTGAAACTATAAAGTCTAGGGATTGTTTTTAACATTTCCTAGAAGTTATTAGTGCAAGGACTTATTTTTGCAAAGTTTTGAAACCTTAGGATAGAAATTAAAATAAATTATAAACTAAAAATGACTAGTTATGCAAATATTATAAAGTTAAGGGTAAAAAGGGTAAATAATGAAAGTTAGTATAGTTTAAAGGTTATTTCTGTCATTTTCTCAGAATATAAAAGTTTAGGGACTAATTGTGTCAAGTGTAGATAGTTATAAGTATAAGTAATATAAGTATAATAAAGTATAGGGTAGAAAGTGTAAATATATAAACTATACGGGTACAAAGTAAAAATATTATATAAATATAAAACTTAATTAAAGTTATAAGCATAAAACAATACTAGGGAGCTTCATGTGAGGAGTACCATGTGGATATTTTGTTTTGACGAGTTTGCTGGGTTTAAGAATTAAAGTGCCCTGGCTCCTCAAACGATTATTGCATGTACTTCTGAATTATAATGGCCCGAACGGTATTATGTTATAACTAAACTTAATAACAATATAGCTCAATAGTAGTGAGCTTCACGTAAGGAGTATTAACTTCTAAATTATGATGGCCCGAACGGTATTATGGTGATAACATAATACAATAGTAAGGAGCTTCATGTGAGGAGTCATATACTTCTGGATTGTGATGGCCCGAACGGTGTTATGTTATATCTGAAACATTAATGAACCTAAGAATGATTACTTAAGAAACTTAAACAAGATAACTAAAGCTTGACATACATCCAAACCTACAACACACTAGGATACGTGAGTAAGGCAGTCTAGTTCCCGAGTCACTTTTTGCATCAATTTGATTTCCCTAAGCCCAGGTGAGTTCATAGCCTCATACGCTTTTTAAAATTTCACTCTAAATGCTTTACAAACCCTGTGAGGGGATACATGCTACTTGCTTTACTTTATATCGAATACAAGTCTTTTTCTTTGGTTGTTGCACGAGTAAACTAACAACCACCACTACATAACTAAAATGCATGAATCTAATCGTTTGGGATATTTTACCCACGCGAACGTGAATACAGTTGATAGATCTTTTGGAGTTTGACAACTCCCGTTGGTATTAAAATCTCTTTAGATGGTACGAATAAGTACTATATTTGAACCCACTGAAGGATTAACTTTGGCTAGTTATCCTTCCCATCCCCTCATGGTCGGGTCTGCAGCCCCCATGACCCGGATTGTTAATGTGGGTTCATGAGCTTAGTGCAACATACTCCACTCTTGATAATTGTGCATGCATCACAATTATCACACACACACACACACACACACACACACACAACATTTTCCCAGATGGGTGTAACAACGGAACTCATGGAACTTGTATTCACTAACACTTACACCTATGACTCTCACTCAACACCTAGTGTTGACTTTTAAGCATATGTATTCTTGGTATATCACATCAACGGAGATATGGCAGAAGGAGGCACTGAACTCGGAGGACTTTCAAACCAGTTATCATTCAAACATAACTTAACACCTAGACTTTGGGACCTCATCAAAAGTAAAAGTGTAGCTTTTACTAATAAACTCTGATAATTTAATGAATGATAACTAAATTTCTAAAAACGTCTATTTTCGAGTCGTTTTCTATTAGTGTAACTGTGATTCTATGAAGTAATACCCCAAACACTTAATCCGCTGCGATCAGTGAAAAATGGGGGTGTTACATTGATACCAATTGTAAGTAATCAAATCACATAACACACTCAAAGATTAGATGTTTGGCCGAAAATCTATTAAGAGAAAGGGAGAGAAGTGGGAGTTTTATAAAGAGTGAAATAAATGTATTAGATTATGCAAATGAAAAGCTCCACCCTTTCCCATGGGTGGGAAAGGGTTTATATAGTGGCTTACAAAATCCCCTTAAACGGGCTATGGAGCGGGCTTACAGTGGGTATAGACCTGACCAGACTCCATGGATAATACGAAAACTAAACATAAACATTTAAGTCTACGAGCTAACTTATGCTAGTTATTACTCGGGGTGACCAAGTCTTTTATATGGATTTTTGTAATCCTAACAGTGTAGGCCGATGATATTATCATCCACTATGATGGCGAATGATAAGGGTTAAGAACAAAGGAAATGAGGAAAAGATAGTGTTTGTGAAACTCTCAAGTGAGATACTCGAGGAGTGGAGTAGGGCGTAGAGTGTGCTTCGTAGCCTAACCATTATAAATCTCCGTGTCCCGCTTTGATTGTTTCTTTCCTTTACCTTTACTTACTTTAATTGTTGTGTTCATATATTGTTGTATTGATATCACATAAACTTCGAATCTAAAAGATTTTCAAAACAAACTTGAAAAAGATTTTTGAAAACGTAATTAAAACGGTGAAACTATTGAACCCCCTCTTCTAGTTTGGTAACCAAAAGGGTAAGAAAAGTAGAAGATTGGTATGAATAATAATCCAAATATATAAAATGACCGTTATGCCCTTTTGCTAAAAAAAACAAAAAAAAAAAAAAAAAAAAAAAAAAAGACAACAAAAAACGGTGTTGAACAATGGTAAACGGATCAAATGACGCAATTGGCCCAACAAACCCAAGGTTTAGACTCACGGCGACAATTTTCTCAACTTTCGGGCCTTGGCGATGAATTTTGGCAAGTTTAGGGACCAACGGTGTATTTTTGTCTTAATTTTATAGACATAAAATTATAGTTAATTTAATAAAGAGTTCATTACTAAATGGTCCCTATGATTTGTTGGATTTTACAAATTTAGTCCTTAAACTTTTTATTGGCAAATACTTTCCTTATGGTTTTGACCCGTTACGGGTTTGGTTCCTAAACCACTTTTTAAAAGGCTGAAATGACATAAATACCTCATATCGTATGGTCCATGTGGTTTGTGGGGTAATCCAAATTTAGTCTCAATTTTTTTTTTTAAGTTTATTTAACTATGATTTCATTTTTTTAATTCAAACATATTCGAAAATTATTATTATTATTATTATTATTATTATTATTATTATTATTATTATTATTATTATTATTATTATTACTACTACTACTACTACTACTACTACTATTACTATTACTATTACTATTAATTTGAATATTTTTTGATAATATTTTGAATACGTTCTAATACATTTTCGTCCGTTTTTATACGTTTTCTTCATCATTTTTATACGTTTTTATCCGTTTTATATGTTTTCATACGTATTTTATTTATTTTCATCCGTTTTATACATTTTCATCCATTTTTATATATTTTTCGCCCTTCTTTCTTACGTTTTCGTCGGCTTTTAAACGTTTCATTCGTTTTTATATGTTTTTCTTACGTTTTCTTCCGTTTTATACGTTTCTATACGTTTTTATCCGTTTTCATCAAATTTTATACGCTTTCGTACGCATAAAAACGTAAGAAAACATATAAAACGATAAAAACGTAAGAACAATGTATAAAAATGGACGAAAGCGTATAGAAACGGATGATACGGACAAAAGCGTAAAAAATACGGATGAAAACGTATAAAAATGAATGAAAATGTATTAAAATTAACGAAAAACATATGAAAACGTATAAAAACGGAAAAAATGTAAGAAAAACAGACAAAACGAACGAAAACGTAAGAAAAACAGACGAAAACGTAAAAAAATGGATGAAAACTTATAAAAAGAGACAGAAACGTATCAAAACGTAAAAAAAACGGTCGAAAACGTATAAAACCGGATATAATGTATGAAAACGTACCCAACGGATAAAAACGTTTGAAAAGGTAAGTAAAACGTATAAAGACAGACGAAAACATATGAAAGCGGACAAAAACGTATGAAAACATATTCAAAAGTCTATCAAAAAGTATTCAAATAAAAAAATTAAAATACAAAACAAAACAAAAAAAGTTTCGTAAGAAAATTAAAATTTTAAATACTTTTTGATTTTTTTTAATTATAAAAATGAATACTTATATAAATAGTTAAATAAAAAAAATGAAAAAACAAATAAATTTGGGGACTAAATCCGTATACCTCACAAACCCAGGGACCATACTATTAAGCATAGGTGGGTATTTATGTCATTTCAGCCATTTAAGCAAATAATTAATTGTCAAACTCACATAAAATGTGATTAAGGGAGCAAATCCGTAATGAGTCAAAACTATAAGGAGAGGATCCGCAAAAAAAGTATAAAGACTCAATTTGTAAAACCTAATAACCATAGGGACCATTTATGTAATTAACTCTTTTATAAATGTAATCTTTATATTTTCAAAAACTAGTTTAGGGTACATTAAAACTTTTTTTCCGGTCTACAAAATACAAAATTATAAAGGGTTTAAAGAAAATTTCTTTACCTATTTAAATATTTTCATATGAATTTTTTAGTTACTATTCATACACTAAATTGTCATGTATATACGTATATAATTATAATATACAAATAAACATCATGACAACGCAAACAAAATAACCTCCGGTGTTTCCATGTACGCACTAAGTTCTTCATAGTTCATACTAAAATGTTAGCTTTGAATATATATTAATCATTTGTACCTACAACATAAAATGGTAATTTGCACAAAAAGACATAAGATGTCAGCCCTGTTCATATATAAGACTAGTTAGCACTTTGGAATTTTTTTTTGGTAAAAGATTGTTAAACCTAATAAATTAGTACTCTAAAAAAATAGTTAAGTATATAAGATGTGAGTTCTCACATATCAGCTCAGTTCATAGGTCAAATACAAACACATCATTTGTACGTCAAACCAAACCATTTATAAGAAAGACAGACTAATCTTACGAAAAACTACTAAATAAACTACTTACGTCTAGTATGACTATGAACCTTAATATCATAAGCGAGCACTTTGGAATTTTGATTCAGACAAGAATCAATCATCATCGCCAATCACATTTTAGATACAAGTAGAATCAAGGTAAGATGGAACAAAAACACTCCAATTAAAATCAACACATTTGCTTGGAGAATGATAATCAATAGTCTTCCAACTCGTCACAATTTGGATATACGCAGAATTGACCTTGATTCCATTTTCTGTCCAGTTTACAATGAAGCTGTAGAGACTGGCCACCATCTTTTTCTCGACCGGGAGATCGCACAACACCTTTGGAAGCTGATCATAAAGTGGTGGGGGTTAAACGACTACCTTAAAGACATCTTACGAACCGTCACATGGGCTGATTTGCTATCACTTCAAACCAAGATAACACCTATCTTTGATGCGGTGGTTCTTATCACCAATTAATTGGACTATCTTTGCTGCGGTGGTTCTTCTCACCAATTAATTGTACTATTTGGCGCTTCAGGAATAGACGCAGTTTTTACTTGAAACCTTCAAGGAAAGACACCCTTGTAGTAGAAACCCTTTCTTTCTCGTGGAATACGTGTAGAAACGAGAAATTTAACTTAGATTGGAATGTATGAATTCTATGATCCTATCTTGCCATATAACAACATCTTCTTCTTCTTATTATTATTATTATTATTATTATTATTATTTGAACATTGTTATTTAGTACGCATTTTAAAACTCTATTGATTTAATAATATTATTTTCGGACGACTTTTATGGGCTAGCCGAACTGGTGGTGACTCCGGTTCCTGGTTAAACCCGTTGCTTCGATCCTTTTTTAAAAACCATACGTACCATCAACTTATTTACATATAAATTGTATAAAGCTATGTGTGGTTTATTAGTTTGTACAATATGTATAATAACACGTATTTTTCATATAATGGGTGTTTTAGAAATAACATTTATTATTATTATTATTATTATTATTATTATTATTATTATTATTATTATTTGACATAACAATTAGAGCATTAGGTACTATGACTCAAGCCAAAGTGTCACATTACTGCCACCCCCGGCTTCTCTCTTTTAACACTTTCTATCACTTACACATCAAATTATCTTCTCACTCATCACTCAAGACAAACACCTCTTTTGAAACCCACCAATCTACCTCAAGCCATTTGTTGATTTGGCACAAGGGTGGCGTTACGATACCTATCACTTTAAATTTGTAGTTTTTCGGAGCAATAAACAATTCACTTCAAATAACATATTTCGTGAAATTACCAAATCATGATCCATGACCAGATTCAAAGAAATAATCAATATATATATATATATATATATATATATATATATATATATATATATATATATATATATATATATATATATATATATATATATACATATATATATACATACACACACACATATATATATATATATATATATATATATATATATATATATATATATATATATATATATATATAGAGTAGAAACACGATAAATTAATACTTGATTATTTAATAAACTCTCGAAGATAATATTTTTTGCCGGTCCTGACTCTGGGATAGGGTGCTAAATTAATAATTCGCTAAAATTATAAGATAATACATTTTTGATAATTTCTTTAGACCCCATATAAAATATAAATTAATAATTCCTTATATATCTCATATTACATGAATGATTTATAAATGTTTCTTGAAAAATGACTCAACTGCCTTTTGTTTTTTTGTTGAAATCAATTTCCCCTTGAATCTCGTCTCTAATTTTCCTTAGCATGGTAAGAACTTCTGGTGTTGTTTTTTCACACCTTTAAGATGGGAAGCCATGTTGTGTGTATGATTTGTTTGTGTTAACCTATTTTGATCTTGTATTTATATAGAAAATAATTTTAATGTCCATGAAGTGATACATTGAACACAAGAAACATAATAAGGTGGGAGATTGAAGGTTTCTTTCAAATTGGGTCGTTCATTTGATATACATGCATTGTATACAATAATTAAGTGGAAGCTTGAAAGGTGTTTGTAAACTAAGTATTCTACTATAAATTAATAAAATATTAATTAATATATAAATTAATAATTATTAATTTATCTATTAATTAATAACTCTTTTAATTAATAAATTTTGGTGATCCATGTGTATTATATTATAGAGTTTCTACTATATATATATATATATATATATATATATATATATATATATATAAACATCCGATTGTAAACTGAACCTTTTAATAGAAACGATAGAATATTAAACTCGAAAAATATAGGATTAAATTAGTCAAATATGATATATCATGTTTACCAATCACATATAAGTTAAATGCATAAAACTTTTTCTTTTAATAAAAATCAAATGTCCACTTGTTTATTTCCACTCACAACAAACTCAACATAATCCATCACGTAAGACAATAACTTGAGATGATCTTAATCCTAAAATGTAACGGACTAACGGCGGGTATGATAGTTATTACGGCGTAAGATCTTGTAGAAGCAAATTGATAGATATTACGGCGTATAATCTTGAAGGGGCGAGGGCAATTGTGTAAACTTGTTATGCTTTTCAGGTTTAGTTTTCCTTTCTTCCCGAATGAAGAACACCAAAACAATATCATGTTTCTTTCTCATACTCCCTCTTTCTCTTCTTTACTCCTTTTTTTATTTTCTTTTTCTTTTTTAAAAAACTTGAGAACATAGGCACGTTTAAATATATGTATGAAAGGGTTGAATGCCTTTATTAAAGTATTCATGCTTAAACTTCTCTAGCATTTTACTAGAATTGGACAGGGAAGAAAACTAGTGAGATAAAAATTTGAAATGGGAATGAGAAGAAGTTTTAATCACGTATTTTAATTAAAGGTGAGAAATTTGAGAAAAGATGCATCTGAAAGATGCGGTTGTGGTTTTTTCTCGCCCTTCTCATTTTAATTTTATTTTTCATTTGATCCGAACTCGAACTAGACATGCATAAAAGAGTGTCCACATTAATCATAATCCCCTCTAAATGCTTCATGACAATGAGTGATGCTCAAATAAGAGATAAAAGTAAAATGAGAATAATAAGAAATAATCACAGCCGCACATTTCAGATACATTTAAAGAAAATGCGTTTTCATGAATTTCTCCCTTTTCATTTGAAATGTATGACTATAAATATTTTTCAATATTCTTATTTTATTTTTCTTTCTCACTAAATCCTTTCCCCAATGATAACAACTTAATTAGAAGTAGAAAAGGTATTTCTCATTAGTTTTATTTTATTTTCTTTAAGCTTATCAAATTCAACAATACGACAGTATGTCACTATGTAGTGTTACAAAATAATAACGTATTCTATTGTGGAAAGAAAAGGGTGTGATTTATAACATATATCGTTTGCAGCACGTACAAATTATACTCCCTTCGTCTCGAAATTATTGCTTACATTTTTATTTTGGATTATATCTCAAAATAATTGTTCACTTTTTAATTTAAATAAAAAAAAATAAGAATTTAGTGGGAGAATATTTTATTTGAATGGTTGAGATTTATAATTGGCCAACTTTAGTTAAACTTTGTGATTCTTGTCTAATGACAATAATTTTAAGACGAAAAGACCATGTGTTTTCACACATATTGCCACGAGTGATATTCTTTTTGCACAAATCAAATGTGTTTTCACACCATACAGTTGACTAGAGATGAACCGTCCACGGTCAAAAGATGTAGTAATTAAGTATTGAATAAAATAAAATAAAACAAGTGCATCATTACGTAGAAATTCCCGCACTAAGAGTCATTTGTATTTATCCTTATTTTAAATGAAAACGAGTGACCCAACTTATAAGTAAAAGACTTTGAGTATATAGTATACATATAAGTTATTATTGGTCAAAGAACAGGGATGGAGCCAGTAGGGTGCCCGCGGGTGCACGTGCACCCTATGGATTTTTTCTATATAGTGTTAAGTTTTAAAAAAATTATCGATTTTTCCTAAATGTATCTTAAATGCACCCGATGCGTTAAAATGTGTCTCTAGTATTATTTAGTTTGTATACTTACAAATAAAAAAATTTGTAAAATCCCAAAGATGAAACAAGTTTAGTAAATTAAAGCACAAAAGCCCAAAGATGAAATAGGTTTCTTAATAGAACAAGTTTATTCATCATCCTAACAATTTACAAAATCCAAAATTGAACCAACACCACAAAGATGAAATAGGTTCGCAAGTCGTAACATATATCTTTCATTTGTTTATTATGTCTTTTAAAGTTTTCATGTTTTGATTAGTTGTATGAAATCTTGACTAATTTGTTGGTTCCGTATAGTCTATCATCATCAATAAGGGTTTAGGGCAATAAGAATAGGTGAATAACTATGCAATTTCCATTAAGACAAATAGAGATAATAAGTTTAAGTGATAGTCAACAATATATTAGAATATGAATAGTACCCCAATTATGTTGTCATGGGGTATTTTTGTTGTTGTCGTAATTATAATATATATGAAAAGTAGTGATTCATTGAAGTTGGCTTTAGTCTTGCCTGTTGCTACCGCTACGGTTGAAAGATGTTTTTTTTTTTAAATGAAGCTCATTAAAACTGATTTGCGTAATCGGATGGGTGATGATTATTTTAACGGCGCTTTAACTTGTACTATAGATAAAGAATAACTTATTAATGTTAAAAATGAGGGTGCACGTAAGTGTGTTTTTGCTATACGAGATCGTAGAATCACTAATTAGAAGGTAATATGTTCATTTATTTATCGTTTTAATGAAATCTTCGTTTTAATCCACTTTTTAACTCTATTATATTACCGTTCAAAAAAATTTGTGCACCCGGTCATATTTCTTTCTGGCTCCATCCCTGTCTAAGAACCTTCTACAAATATATATTCGTTGAATTTAATACCAAAAAATTATATATGCAGAGTTTTAGCTGGTTACTCGTAGAAAAGTCGACTGGTGATTGTATTCCATTCAAATGTATCACCTTTAATCTTCATGAAAAAAAAAATAAAAAAAAAAATAAATAAATAAATAAATAAATAAAATAAATAATAATAATAATAATAATAATAATAATAATAATAATAATAATAATAATAATTTTAATAAGATTGGTTTCGCTATTGCTAGAGGTGTGGGGGCTCAGTTGGTTTCTCGGCTCCCCACCAATTTCTTGTAAAATCTTATTTATTGTTAATAAAAGTGATGGTTTATAATAATAATAATAATAATAATAATAATAATAATAAATTCTATCAATCATCATTTATTTTTCCCAACCAAAGGATCATTAGTCTAGTGGTAAGGCTCATTGCTTGTAAACGAGAAGGCCCAGGTTCGAATCCTACACCTGTCATTTTACCTTTCAAAAAAAAAAAAATCATTTATTTTTCCAACTAATCTGTAGCTCCAGGATGTACGAATACATAAGTCAATACTATGAGTCCAAAAGTTGAAAATAACGGAACTATATTACTCGTATTATTTACATGTAAAGATGCTTGAAAAAGATAAGCAAGTGCCACATAAAGATGAGAAATTTAGAAAACCAGGTTATTTAAAAAAGTATTACGTTAATTCGAGTTTTCTATATGAACTTCAATTGTAATTTATACCGGGATTAAGAAAGGAGGAAATTAAAGGTAATGACAGAAGCATAGAGAGCACGAAGGAGTGAAATGCAATATTCATGAGGCAATTCATTCTTCTCTGTGCTCTCTATCTTCTGTCAACATCCGTCATTGTCTTCTTCTCTTAATCAATGACATAGGAACGATGGCAAAAGCATATCCGATGTGTATTAATTTGACAGATCTAGATCAATTAGATTTAACTGCCTAATGATAAATATACAATTTACGTATGTTCCTCATGATGTGCTTAATGTGACGAAACTCGAAAGCTATAGATTGTTTAAATTTGAAAGTTTAAAATATCACAAACCCGTTGATGTGTGTTTAATTATTCTGCTTGAAGGATTTAATTTGAACAATTCTGAGTGGTAATACCTTGGATACGCTTCCTAATCATATCGTACAATCAAACATGTAAATATATACGCTTTAAGCGTACACATGTATGAGAGACGTAGAGGGTCTAACATATTTACAAAATAGCAAAAAATATGGAAGATATGGCAATATAACACAAACAAGTGAGATGCATATTACCCTTTCTGTTCTGCCACAGCCATCACAGTCCTTGCCTCTCTCCCGCCCACAACTAGCTAAAGAGAGAGAGCTGACTAGGAAGGAAATAACAGGTGAATTCTCCTTATAATGAATAGGAAGATCATATGTTTCCTCTATTTATAGAGAAAACATCCCTCTTTGTATGTAGGACAAGATATTTTTAGCTCTAATGTGAGCTAGCTATGGATAGTGGTTAGGGAATGTTTTTCCTCAAAGTTACACTTTTTGTGACGCAATAATATCATGTACGTGTCGATCTCACATTTGATAGATATTGCCAATATCCTTAAGAATAGTGTTCGGTAAGAAGAAAATGCAGAATCACAGCAATATTAAGATCTGTTTGGACCTATATCCACTAACTCAGGGAATATGATCATCGATTATACATATTCGTTTAGACAGCTGTGGCATTATATCTATAGTTTCTTCTAATGAATATACTTCTTGTTTTTTATCCAGTTCCAGTTCGTTCGTTCATTTTCATAACATAAAATGACAAGTAAGAACGGTGTCTTATATATTTCTGTTAGCAAATGTATTCTCTTTTATAGCATTTTTTGTAAGTGTTCAATTGTTACTTAGAAAAAGTATAAATGTGTGAAAGTATCTACACAAAATGGAAATTTAAAGGTACTTGCAGGTGCTATTGCTACTTTGTTGCAATCTAAATGGACACAAACGAGATTATATGAGACATTGCCCTATATAGAGCCATTAATTATGGAATATAAAGTTAGTCTCTTTTATGATTTAAATTGTTTCATGATAAAAGGTCATTCTAGATAAGCCTCTATGACCATCATTGTCGATACAAGAACCAATTGACACAACACAAGTGGGTAAAGAAGTATTTTGCAAAAGGAAAAAACCCTAATCACATAAACCTTATCATCGTGTTGATAATATTCCAATCTCATCTATGTTCCACTCGGCAATACCCCATCTCTTCACTCTCTTAATATCATTTGTCTTTCAAGACAATTATTCAAGGAATATGGCCCCAGAAAAGACTGCAAAGTGTTTTTGAAAAACGGAAAGTAGATGATTAGATTCCTTTTGAAGTCTAAAGTTAATCTTGGCATGCAATATACAGGGATAATTTTAAAATATTGTGAACTTAATTTCATACATGATATAAATTCAAGAATTTTGTGTTATTGTAGAAGCTAAATGTACAAATATTACTTTCTGTGATTATTACAATTTTGGGCATGCATAGTAGCTATGCGAAGAGGGAATATTAAAAGTCATGGCCTTAAACATACAAGGATCTAATAACGGTCAATAGCGGGATAACGGACATATATGGAATTGTTTGCTCCTCTCATTGGAGCCTTAGTGGTAGAATATGGAACTTTCCCTTCTTGGACGTGTAGAATCCATTCCCTACTTACAAAAGTGGACTAGTCCTTTCATATCTTTACACCTTTAGATTTATTCATCACATTATTTTATTTAATGTTTATAACGAATATATTTTGTCCTGTATTGCGGCGGGGTAAAATCCTTCATTCTTTGAATGGCCAAAAGTGAGTTTTTTTTATTACTCCCTTCCTCTCAAAATTATTATCCCCTTTAAATTTAGAAGAAATAATTTGGGACGGAGAGAGTATATAAGAGATACATGCATCTCCGGCCCCGTTGTTATAGTTGTCGATATCACTTCATGTCTAATTTTGTTGAACTGAGCTATATATAATCTGAACTAATTGAGACCAGAAAATAATATCAAACATAAGACATGAAAGTAGAGGTGTAACTGAGTCAACATGACTCTCCAGTTACTAGAGATTGACTTCTATTTGACTCTAATTAAGTTAGAGCTTCAACTAATTGAGGAGACTTTCAAGTTGAGCTTGGGTACTGGACATTATAGAATCGAGTAAACTTTAGATTCGACCGGGTCTGAAAGATTCATCTTGGAGTCATGTTATAGAATCGATAAAATCTTTAGTATTTCGTCAGTGATCTTACACCGCCGTAAGGGAAAAAAAAAAAAAAAAAAAAAAAAAATTTGACTATATTCTTACATTTATCTACTGAGTGAGGAGTTATTAATCCCACCTAGAATGTTCGATTAGGTTTAGTAGCCCGAGTTTAAGCTTGAATATATAATTTTGACTATATTCTTACTTTTATCTAGGGGTGGAAACGAGCCGAGCCGAGCCCGAGCCCGCCAGAGCTCGAGCTCGGCTCGTTTATGTTTTAGAAAGCTCGAGCTCGAGCTCGGCTCGGTTCGAGCCTTAAAATTTGAGCTCGAGCTCGGCTCGTGGTGTGATAATAAGGCTCGAGCTCGGCTCGGGCTCGGCTCGTTTGTCATTGCCTGTTTGGCTCATTTGAGCTCGTTTATATAGAGCTCGTTAATGAGCTCGTTTATATAGAGCTCGTTAATGGCTATTTTTTTTGGAGATTACGAAGAGATCTAATGAAATGTAATGAAATAATCGAATAATCATTAAAATTACAATGAAGATGCGCTATGCATAATATATAATGTTCTTCATTTTTAACTGTTAATTACATACAACATAAAATATATTGAATCATAAACATAACCCAAATCAAACTACACCAAATCCATAACTATCCTAATCCCATCTCCAAACAACAACCACAAATAAACTCAAGACACAAACAAGCCACGAACCAAACAGAAACGACTTAAAAGGATCTCAGCTTGTTCTACATATTTACAGATCTTTATAGATCTTGAATGTTAGAACTAAACCCATCATCGATCTATGAAGAGCATAGCTCCTTCCTTTGTTATTCAAAAATATTAAACAAACAAAAACAAGGCTGTTAAATTCATTCTTTATTTCGTTCAAAGAAACAAGAAAACAAAAACATGCAATACCCTACCTTAGATCTATAGAAGATCTTGTAGCCAAACTGACGCATAAACGGGTTGTGGTTTGTTTGATTGTGTTCGGATTGTATAAGAAGGAGGCAAAGGTTTTGTTTATGTTTAGATCGTTTGGTGAAATGAGATGAGAAGTATGGTTGTGGGTTTGTGTGATTCGAGTATGTTTAAGAGTTGTGGATCCTGTTTGTCAAATGAAGAAAGAAAGAACTATTTTTTGTGAGTGTGTGACTGCAAAGAAGTGATATGGGGCGTGAGTTTAGATGGAGTAATGGTAGGGTATGTTGTTGTTAATGTTCCTTTTATAATCCCTAATTTATTGTACTAAAGCTCGTTTAGGCTCGCGAGCCTGAACGAGCTTTATATTTAAAGCTCGGGCTCGGGCTCGTTTATTAAATGAGCTTTAATTTAGGCTCGAGCTCGGGCTCGAGCTCGTTTAGGCTCGGCTCGTTCGAGCTTTTTACCGATCCGATCTCGATCTTTTCACGAGCGGCTCGGCTCGTTTCCACCCCTACTTTTATCTATTGAGTGAGGAGTTATTAATCCCAGCTAGAAAGTTCGATTAGGTTTAGTAGCCCGGGTTTAAGCTTGAATATATAGGTTTCACTACAAAAAATAGTGCTACTCTTCACACTTATTTTGCCACGATATTACAAATCTTTTAAAAAATACTCCACATATATAAGTGTGGACAATAACAACAACGTTACATTTATAATTGAAGTAAATTAAATTCGTAAAAGGCCACACTTATAAATGTAAGAAAACACTTAAAAAATGCTACATTTATAAATGTAAAAATAACTACATAAAAAAACCACATTTATAATTGTGGAAACAAAAGCTACAAAAATGAAAAGAAAAAAAAAAAAGTGAAGTAACACCATTATATACTGAGTATACTTTTTTGACTATAGAATTACTTTCAAAACTTTTTACACAGTAATAGTATTATATATACTTTTTATACTATTAATTTAATTGCGCTCTTATACAAAGTGTGGTATCCAATGTTCAGTAGTGGTAAAGAAGAGCTCATCTTGTTAATCGTTAACACTCATTAACACAGATGCATCATCAGGTCAGTACTCAAAATAAATCCGTTCAGTACTCAAAATAAATCCGTTAACACTCATTAACACAAATGCATCATTCACAGTTCAATTAGGCTCTATCCGTTCAGTACTCAAAATAAATCCGTTCACTGTTAATTGCCGTGGTTTCGTCGCCGTAATCGTTCACTGTTCCGATCATCATCATCAGGTCAATGTTAGTTAATCGTTTATTAATGTGTTTCGTGTTGTACAATATGATAACGATTATTATTATGTGTTTTGTGATGGTTAAGTAGTTTAGAGATATAACGATTTGGTCCGGATTGCGTGGTAGAGTTTGCGTTGAACTGAAGTTGTTAGTTTCTGTTGAGTAGTTACTTATACTTTTTGAACTGAATGTGTTCGATGAAATGCCTCTTAAAGAACTGAATGTGTTATTTTGTGATGGTTAAGTAGTTTAGAGATACCAAAAGCCTTGCTTCGTATCTGTTAGGGAAATGGACTATACACCTTAGATAATCGCACTTTTTAGCTTTGTTAAAGGCGTATTGTTATGTGTTTGATGAAATAAATTGAGCTCCTAGTTTGAAGCCCTTAGACCTATTTTTTGATTATTATGTGTTTGACGATGCTACAATAGGAATAATTAGGCGCTATGATCAATAATTAGACACATTACCCATGCATATGTGATTAATTTGAAACTTTGGACTGTAATTGTGGATTAGAGTTGAATGACCGAATATATTGATTTAGTGTTTTGGTTGTATAAAGTATTTGCAGAGTTTTGTTTTTTGATCTCATTACTTGTGTTTTAGGCCTGAATTTAAGCTATTTCAGTTTGCTTATGCTCATTAGTAGTAATTTAAGCTATTTCTGTTTATTTGATAGTCTAGATAGTCTTAGCACTGTTTTCAAAGTTTAGTCTAGGTAAATTCTGTTTTAAGCTAGTTAGGTTGATTTTGTCACTTCAAATTAGCTCCAAATAGGATAGTGCAACATCTCAAAACCTGGTAGTTAACTTTCTTTAGTCAAATTCTCCCTTTGACCCATTTCTAAAATCTGATTCAGCTGCAAAAATGTACAAACAGGCTTTTGTTTTTGATTGTTAAAACCTTCATACCAAGCTTTTAGGAACTGAAATTTGGCATGAAAGGCAATTTTTATAAAAGGCAATTTGATCACCTTTAAAGTAAAATTGTCAAAACCTTTCATTATAGGAGGCACATTGTCTGCAATTTCCATTTAGGTCATTTGTTTTGTACTTGTGTTGTTGTAAACCTAAAAACATATAAGATAACTAACAGTCACCACAAATTGAACTTTGATATATGGTTACTTCATCCTTCATTGCATTTAGACCATAATGTTTATGTTAGCACGTGATAAATTATTATCTTTATAGAAAAATCACATACAGTAACAAACTGGAAATGCAGGTTTAGAATAAATTGCCGACCTGTGAGTGTTACGAGAAGTTTCTTATCGCAAATTGATCATCTAAGAAATGTCGACTCAAGAGAATGCGAAGCATATTGAGGATTGCTCTGTTGCCAAGTAAGTATTTTTAATCTCTTACTCAGGTAGATGAAAGAAAATGTAATATACTACGCATGTATTTCCTGAAGACAGCTTAGATTTTGCTCAACTATGAGGCATGTGTTGAATGTGTATGTCTATTGGGTGCATTGATTTCGACTTGTTAAAAAAATACTACAATTTGGGTGTGGTAGCCATAAAACTTTAAACATCTATAAGCATGTCTGACAAACCCGAAAAAATAAACATCAAAAAATATTTTTACATAAAATAGTGTGGAAAACTAGAAGGGGGGTTGAATAGTCTTACGTCTTTTTCGTTTTATTTGTTTTGTAAAAGTTAGCTTCTAAAGATTAGACGAAAATTTCAAAACTCTTTAATGCAAAAATTATAGATACTAGTTTATTTACGATTTTGTATAAACACTACTTATATATAATGTACAATTTCAAAACTTTTAATGTGAAAGTGTAGATACTAGTTTATTTACGATTTTGTATAGACACTACTTATGTATAATGTTGGGAAAGAAATTATAATTTCATATATCATATATATATATATATATATATATATATATATATATATATATATATATATATATATATATATAAGTGTTTTAATATAAGTTTATGTACTTGGTTTGTTTTTGTAAGATTAATGTTATGAATGAATTTTAGTTTGATCTTTATGTGAAATCAATATATGCACAACACAAGCAATTATAATTATGTATGAAATGCTAATAAGTAAGTAATCAAAAAGTGAGAGATGGAAAGATCAAACCGAGAGACAAAGGATTTATAGTGGTTCAGCTACAAGGACACCTTCCTTGCCCTACTCCACTCCCCGAGTCACTTACTCGAGAGTTTTCTTCACAAGATCAAAAACCTCCCTTATGGCGGAGAAAACCTAACACACCAAATAACACACCACAACTTTGTCACAACACAATCACAACTTCTTCACACCAATCAACGTCACACCAATTCTTCCTCACACCTTTCTACTTCACTCCTAGCTTCTTCACAACTTTCTACTTTGATCCTAGTTTCTTCACAACTAACTACTTCCTAACTCTTTTTCTTCACGCCACTTGTTTCTTCACACCTTCACTACTAAGTCCTAACCACTACTCCAAGATATAAAAACTACTTCACAACTTCTAGGCTTCAAGGTCTTCTCAACTTCAACGCTTCAACTTCTTTGTCTTCACAACTATCTCCACTTCAATATACTACCACTACTTATTTCTTCTATCACTAATCCTATTCACCTCTACTTCTTCACTTCTAGTACTACTTCACACCTTCAATAAATTTAGATCCTATATCTAAATCTAACTAACCAATGTATACTCTATATTCACCAAAGAATGAATGATATACAAGATGAAATGATCAAACAACTTAGATAGCAAGATGATACTAAGTTGTAATACTCCTAGTCTTGATAAATAGAAGTATTCTTCTCTTTGCACTTGAATGAATGAGGCTTCAGATCACTTGGAAACAAAGGCTTATTGTTGATCCCAGTTGAGCTTAAACGATCTTATATAGAAGTTAACTTGAATGAATACTTAAGCTAATACGCGGAATATAAAAGCTTAACTTAAGAAGACTTATGATTCTCTTTCAACACTTCAATATTACTAATACGAGCACTCAACAATGCTAGGGTTTTACAACCTTGAAGTGAATAATAACACGTACATAAACTAACCCTAGGATCCTCCTTTTATAGACTAAGGAGTCCTACTAGGTTTACAATACCTTTCTCTACAAGATAAGTATATTCTAGATAAATATAATATTTACACAATCTATTCTATATTTATCTAAACCGTATACATCCTTATCATATTAGCAGCAGATTCTGTCAGCAGTATTTATCCTCAGCAGCACTTTGACCTTAGCAGCAGAATCATTACCACTAGCAGCAGTTTCACTCAGCAGCAGTTCTACTCAGCAGCAGTTTCAGACCCAACAATCCTCCCCTAAACTTATTATTTATTTCTAAATAAGTAAGTTTCTTCTAAGCTCAATTAATCACTTGGAGGATGCTTCCAAACACTTCAACTCTTGAAAATTCAGTTGATCAAATATCTTCTTATACTTTGACAGCAAATTGAATGCTTGATCATCAGAATCATAATCTTTCTGCAGCTTAAGTGTTTTGTCACCATTAACCATCTGATTAACAATATTCCAGTATCTTACCACTGGGTAATCTACTTCAGCTAGCATATACAAAGTAATAGGTCCTATTTCTAGCACATGAACTTCAGAATCTTGAAAGAGTCTCCATTTTCTTACTTTGTATTCTACTATCTCTGTCCATTCAGAATCATCCATTGAAGGTTCAAACATAAGTTTAAGAGCTCTCCACAAAACATTATCAGAAGAAGTTAAGATATGATCAATTTGATCTCTCTCATACTTTTTACCATCAAATTTCTTAGCTCCAAACTTTGCCTTGTATAACTTCCACAAGTCTTCAACATCCTCTCTATCAAAGTAGTGTAACATCTGTTGAAATCTAAGAAACCTGTGAGTCTTACCATCAGATCTCTGGACATCATGAAATGCTCCAATATTAGTATCATACCCTGTAGTTACTTTGAGAATAGGATATTTAATTCTTAATGGTTTAGCATCAACTACTTCAGGATCTTCCATCTTGCCAACCACAGTATAACCCTTCAATTGTTCTTTTTGATGCTCAGAAAGAATGTGATCAAGACCATATTTAAACTCATCTCCTTCAGGCATAGAACTGCTTCCTTCTCCAATCTTTCTCTTCTTCTTTGCAACTGACTTATGAATAACACCTTTTCTTTTATCACCCTGCACAGAAGAAGTAGTCTTTGCTGCATCACCCTCAATCTGTTTAACAACATTAGCTTCTTGAACATGCTCTGCTTCAGCTACCTTTTCAGGTACCAACTTCTTGTTCATCTGAGCAATCTGTTCCAAGTCTTCAGCACATCCCATAGGATAGAAAGTATCTGTTCTTCTCTTAGCTTGTTGATACAAGTCAAACACCTCTTTATCAGAATAAGGTTTCAACTCTATCAATTTCCATCCAGCCATATTCTTTAGATATCTTTCATATTCTTTTCTTTGTTGTTTAACAGTTGGACCTTTAAGTATCTTTATCTTCTTTCTAGCAGCATCATTTTGCTTTCTCTTCTTGATAATGAACTCCTTGTACCAGGATTGTACATCAAAAGTTGAAGTTTCATTACCTTCCTCTTTGATCAACTTTTGAAATTCAATATCAGCATCAATTCTGATCTTCTCATTGACCCATTCATCATACTTCCTTAACTCTTCAGCCTGTCATTTCTCTTCTTCCAAAAGTAACTGTTGATCATCATCATGTAATTTAAGTGCAACAGCAGAATCATGTTCACTTAGAAGTTCCTTAGGCCAAGAATCAAAAGGTATATCTGTGAAATCAATGCCTTTATACATCCACCTCTGAATATCAACTTGCTTGCCTTTACCCTTATCTGTAGAAGATGATATGATTGTCTTCCTTTGAGTAGCAGCAGGTTCTCTTATTGTTATTCCTTTTTGAGGTTTTCTTGTTGCTGATGTTGTGTTTGTTGTTGTAATAGGTTGTGGTAATGATTGAGTTGGTAATTGTGGTGTATGGGAGTCAGCAGTAGTCTTCTTACTTAGCAAAACCATTGCCTCTGCAGCAGCATTGTCCATAGATCCAACAGCAGAGTCTTGTACTTCAGCAATATTCACTATTCCACTAGCAGCAGAACCAGAAAAATTCTTAGCAGCAGAATTATGAACAGCAGTAGGGTCAGCAATAGCAGCATTTTCAACATGTTTTACCACTGAATCTTCCAAAGTCTTTAACACATTACCCATCAACCCTGTTGCCTTCACTAGTTGCTCAGACTCCAAAGTTTTAAGAGTTTCTACCACCTTGTCTTGTGCAGCAACCACCTTTTCCATAACAACTTCATTCCCTGACTTATCAGCAACTACAAAGTCTTCATTATTCTGAGGACTATCCACATCCATTTCTTCAATCACTGGAACCTTCCCTGAAACTATTCCAGCATCCATATCTTGAACATTATCAACTTTTTCAAAATTTACCTCCCCTGAATCCACGATAGTTTCATTCCTCCCCTGTTTGGAAGCAGCCTCTTCCAAATGAGTAGATGGTGCAGAAGAACTTACAACTTGATTAGTCCCCACGTTCTTCAATCGTTTCAAGGAAGTTGAAGATCTTGATTTCTTAAAGCTCTTAATCTGTTTTCGCATTTTTATGATGACCTTGTCTTGACCAGCAACAACATCAGATAGATTAAGAACCTTCTCTTCCAAAGACTTACATTTCAACCCCAAAGTGGTACAAGTAGCCGTCAATTCTTTTATAAGTTGCATTGTAGTCTCATCACTTCGACCTGTATTACCTGGTCCGAGAGGTGAATCACTGACATTGTCATCATGTACAAGTGGATCCGTCAATTCATGAGTCACTGGCCTGTCCTCATCACTTCGACCTGTGTGACCTGGTCCGAGAGGTGAATCTTGGGACAAAAACTCAGTATCAAACCTAGTTTGATCATCTGAGCCCCCTATGTTTTCCATTTGGCTAGGGTTACCATCCTGAGAATCAGACTCATAAGAATCCTTTTCTCTAGATGTTGCCTTGGTTTGGGTCTTAATGATGTTATCACTATCCTGCTCTGCTGCTGAGCTAGAAGCAGTAGTGACAGCCTTTGCCAACATGTCCTCTCCATCACCTAGGACAGCCTCATCTGGTACAGCCATACTAACACTATCCTGAGGTAGATTAGTGTTCTTTTTGGTTTTCCTACATGTATATTGTTTTGTAGGTTGTGTAACAGATGTAGTAACATTGGGTGTGTGATGGGAATCAGTGGGATTTCCTGATCCTTCACCCTGTGTCACAACCCGCTATTTCCCAGGTCAATACTAATTTCTAAACTCGAATTTAAATTCTTGACTTTTAATTTGAAACATTTTACGTGAGCCCTTTTACTTGAATCGACGCGAATTTCTAACTAAATTCTAAGTACTCTATGACTTAGACTATTTTAGTCCACAACGCTCCGGTACCTTGCTCCTTCCCCAATTCATAATTTTATACTATAAAACAAATTTCTATTCTTTAAATACTTACGGTTTTTAAATTCAACATAACGTTAATTTTAATTCAAGAATGTAACACTCGACATACCCGACTTTCTCAACAATTATTTTTAGGGTATTTTTATACTTCCAAAATTATTACAAAAAGTCCCAAGAATATTTTCCGACGTCCAAGTTAAATTCTTTATATCTTACGTTTAATTACGTATAACTTTCGTTAACTACCAAACTAATACCCAATACATATTTTTACTACCCAATACATTCAATATATATATTTTATACTAATAACAACTATTTTCTTCCAAATTTAGTCCTATGGCTGCCCCCCTCTATATTGTATAAAAAAAAAATACATTACAAAAATATACAAAATCTCAACATTATAAACACATGTGAGACATGTAATTAATTTTGAGCAACTCATTGCCCCCTTTCCCTAAAATTCGGCCAAGATCCAAGGATCTTGTCCTTGGATATTTTTGACCATTTTGACTCATTGGTTATATATATACATGAACCTAGCTACTCATTTTTTTGTTGTTACAAAGAAAACATAATCACCTCCCATTTATACACACCATTCGATCCACCTAAGGAGCAAGGAAGAAAAGGAAGCTTGTTGGTTACTTACAAGGGTATTTAGGGTAGTTTAACAAGGGTTTATACTAATCTTGGGGGTTACACAAGTGTTGTTACAAATCTCATCTCATATATTACTTTGTAAGTCTCATACTACTAATACTTCATGAGTTCATGATTTTTTTTTATGCTTGATAAGTGTGTATACTTAGTTATCACTTGGTATATGTTGAAACATCTTACATCCACTTTGATCTCTTGCCAAAAAAAAAAAATATATATATATTTTGTACAAGTTTTGATCACAAGAAAAGTTGTTAATAAAAATCTTTACAAGTAAAATAATAAAAACTTTTTATGTATGTTAGTAGATATATTGTTTTATCTACTTGGATGATCTTGTACATGGATCTTGAATATTGTTAAGTTATGTTTAGATCACCATATACTAGTTGAGAAGTTGATGGATGGACTAGGACTAGATTTGGAGTTGTTGTTAAGTGGTGATAATAAATAAAACACTAGGAAATATAGTTTGACATTATTTATATTGGATCTGTCCTATTCGACCCTTCACAGAAAAATCGGTACCTCGGTGGCCACTTTAGGCTAGAAATATAGAAAATAGACTTAATAACGAAAACATAGCCGCTTGAACGAGTTAAAACGGACTTATAACGAAAAAGATATGCTATTTCCAAGATTGACGACGAAAACTATATTTTCTGAAAAATGGTTTCTGTCCCGATTTTTGAGCTAGGAAAACTGAGGTTAAATGACATTTAGGCTAGCCGAGACCTTGAAAAACCTAAAGTATACTTGAATACCTTCGCGGGAATATATAGAACTTGAAAAACGGAGTTACGACGCAAAAGTTATGGCCTAGGAAAGTTGGACGAAACTAAATATATATTTGACAGTTTTTATTTATTATTGAAAGCTGATGGAAATGTTTAACATAAATTTTGGACACTTTAAGGTGCATTTTGGCTAAAATAACGTGAATAAAAATGGTAGAACATTACGTATACTTATTAGGTACGTTGGAGATTTTCAAAATATATATTTACAAGACGACTAATATTTGGTCGTGAGATTTACAAGTTACGTTTTCTAAAATGGTGGATGCCTTAAATACGAGATTACTTTGATTTCCTACATTTTTGCCGATAAAATTTTCAACAACATGTACAAGTGATAATGTAGTATATGACTTGCATGCTTGACCTTGTTTTCAAACCTAAGACATATGCATTAATTAGGTCGCGACTAGTGATTGTTGGATCTATTCTTCCGTTTTCATTACTCTATTTGGATTGCTATTGTTAAGGTGAGTTCATAACCCCTCCTTTTACTTGTTTTACAACTCTTTTGGGGAAGATACATGCTCATTACTATTTAAATTCAATGCTTGTTTTACTTGAACGCGATTCACTTTCTCAAACATTACTGGATGGTTGAAATACTTGATTGATTTCTTGAATACCTTATGAATTTCTTATTCCATCCTTGATTACTTTCTTATGGATACAAGTTCTTGCTTTTGCGGACATAAATACAAAGCTGTTACTTTGCCTGAGTTACCTATTACTGCCACTGAAGTCCCCTTTATCATGAACCGTTAATTACATGCGTGTGAGCGCGAATGCTGTGGATAGATCTATTTGGGTTGACACCCCGTCCGAGTTGGTCGCGCCAACCTGTCAAACGGACGCATATCATTCGGATTACTTCCGAGTGTCTGGCAAACACTTACTTGGGGCATTTTATGCTTGATTGCATACGATTACGTCGAGCTTCGGGGTCATGAGCTTTAGGCACTGTATACCTTATTTTTGGCTGTGACATTGTATTTGTTATATTGTCTTGCCTTCCGCAAAATACTTGTTTACCAAAAATGCTCGTTTACTGGAAATACTTGTTTACGGAAAATACTTGTTTACTAAAATCTATGAACTCACCAGCTTTATGCTGACGTTTTAGCATGTATTTTCAGGTTCTTAAGGCGTTATCTTACCTTTGGAGGCTTATTGCAAGGCATGGCATGGTCATAGAAGACTCTGATAACTAATTGGGACCGTTTTAACTAAATTATGGGACTATTTCCACTCTTCTTTTATAATATGTAAAATAAATGCTTTTGATAACAACTTTCATTCTAAATAAATGAAATGAAACCATTCTTTGTACCTTATGTTATGATACCAATTGAGTTGCACCCCAGTGACATGTAAGCTTCCGCTGGACCCGATTTCGGGGGTGTGACAGATTGGTATCAGAGCCTCGGTTATAGAGAATTGGGTATTTCCAAAACCCAGACTATAACTACCTTTACAAAAACTTAACCCTATGACCGCCACATGCCTGCCTGCCAAGCCACTGCCTTACTTGATATTTTACTTAATGATCTACGTGATGTAACTATGTGTTATACCTTGTTACTTAATAACTTATACTTTACATGATTTACGCTATTCACTCTAAGTATTTTCTATACACTTATACATACATACCGTACCTATCACACCGTTACGCCTTTTCCCCTACGTAATCTTACCATTTGACTTCAAGTTGGGACACTCCTTTTGGTCTTTCAAAACAACTTTTAAAAGCTAGAGACATATTACTAGCGTAACTGAACTAACACACACACTCGTACTTTTGAAGGTCCTCTAAACCTTCCAACATATCATGATTAATACAAATAGTCTCTAAAAATTTTAAAATCATATGTGACATCGTTTTATGTGACATTAAAACCCATTGTAGTCTGCCAATTTCCCTGACTACCTTACTAGCCGTTTCTGAAGACTAGTTTGAACACTCGTCCCATGCTTTTGTAACACTATACCTTTGGAACACCTACTTTCGGGACACGACTTTATAACACCTCGTTCTTCCTCACTTCTTGCGGATTTGAAGAATCACGTCACCAGGAATGTAACGACGGAGCTCGACAGCAATGTTTACCCTACTTAATGTATTTTTCGATTCCGGGGACAAGTTGGAAAATTTGTCGGCCACCCTCCCAACACCCTTATCACTGACCTACTTACTAATGCCCGACAATGAGACGGAGCCATTCGAAGTCAATAATGAGACCTCTCGAAAGACGAATAGGAGAGCCACTAATAATCTTACTCCTCCCACCCGACTAGAGTTTATCACCAGAAAATCCATTCACCACTCTACCCTATTACCGGTGACACGCATGGCGCCTCGCAAGGACCTTCACGCACCAGTAGAAACTGCTTGACGACCAACCTACAGTCTCGTTAGACCAGAATAAAGCCTGAGAGGTTGAGTACGAATACTCTGTCCTTCTCAATCAACATTCGCCATACTCATTGATTATCACATTTATTGTTGTTCTCATTCATAATCAATCAACATCCTTGATACTTATTTGACTTTGCATTTATTGACTCATTCTCGTTTGTGACACTTATTGTCTTTCCCATTTATTACTGTCTTCATCCTTACTCAATCAATATTCGACTTTTCATTTACTGTTTGCTCTCATTCGTGACATTTATTGTCTAACCGGTTATTTGTTGTTCACATTCAATCTTAATCAAAATTCGTAATACAAATTGACTTCTCGCTGATTACTTGTTCATAGTTATGACATTTATTGTCTTTCTCATTTATTGTTCGCTCCCAATTACCTTCAATCAACATTCGAAAAATTTATTGTCTTTTGTATTTATTGTTGTTCTTACTTAGCATTTGATTTGCGTAATGCTTTTCTCATTTATTGCTTGTCCTCATTTATTCTCATATGGGATGCTTATTGTCGGTCTCATTTCTTGATTGTCCTCAATTGACACTCTATCTTTCAGTATTTACCCCTCTTGATTATTATTTGAACACTTTGGTTCTCTCGGTTAATTTATTATTGTGTTGATATTCTCTATCCATCCTCTTTGCTATCGTAATGACTTATGATTCCTCTATTTGCGTTTATTTGCATCATTATTGGTCTTTCTTTTACCCATCATTTCGTTTGTTTCTTTGTTCATTCTGATTTCAAACATGCCTTTTAAGCATTCTTTGTTCTTGACATCTAAACCTATTTACTATTGTTATGATTTATTGACTCTTTCGTTTGCATAAATCAATCGCGTTTTCCTTCTCCATTCGTACATCTAATCTCCTTTCAATCATTCTTTGTTTTGACATCTAATTCTATTTGTTATTGTTGTGATTCATTAATTCTTTTTCGTTAATCGATAACAGTTTGCTTCTTTATTCGTACGGATATTTAATCTTTCTTTCAAGCATTATTGGCTCATACTAGTACGAATGTTCTTTCAATTGTTGATCTTTTCGTTTGCAACCTTTCATTTTGACATTCTCTGTTCTTAAAACATGGTACTTGACATGATTCCCTTTTTATTCTTATGATTCATTAGTTCTTTCATGTGTATTGTAATGTACTTCTCACTCCTTCATTAGCATTGACATCAACTTCTTTTGGCTATTAGTACGCTTCCTTGGTCATTTCATCGTTAGAACCCATCAGGGCTTGGAACAACGCTCCAAGTCAACAGGCTGCACATGATCGACATAAGAAGCTATACGATGTGCGACGCAAACCTTTAGAATATCAAGATTGGCGACCAAGTTATGTTGAAAGTCTCGCCTTGGAAAGACGTGATATGGTTCGAAAAATGCAGGAAGTTAAAGTCGAGATACGTTGGTCCATTTAAGATATTGACTAGAGTCAGCCCTGTAGCATACGGACTAGAGCTTCCACCAGAACTCAGTAGTGAATGCTTGAATCGCTCATCATGCCGCTGGACACAACTCAACCTGATAACCAACTCATATCTTTTCAGAACCATGGACCGGGATGTCCAGTAGTTAAGACATAGTCGAATTCCTATCGTCAAGGTTCGCTGGAATTTTCAACGAGGTTCCGAATTCACTTGGGAGCGAGAAGACCGGATTCGTCAGAAGTACCCCCATCTCTTCGCTAATACCACTTCAACGACCAACGCTGATTGAATCTCGCGGACGAGATTCCCTTTTAGGGGGGTAGAATGTCACAACCCGCTATTTCCCAGGTCAATACTAATTTCTAAACTCGAATTTAAATTCTTGACTTTTAATTTGAAACATTTTACGTGAGCCCTTTTACTTGAATCGACGCGAATTTCTAACTAAATTCTAAGTACTCTAGGACTTAGACTATTTTAGTCCACAACGCTCCGGTACCTTGCTCCTTCCCCAATTCATAATTTTATACTATAAAACAAATTTCTATTCTTTAAATACTTACGGTTTTTAAATTCAACATAACGTTAATTTTAATTCAAGAATGTAACACTCGACATACCCGACTTTCTCAACAATTATTTTTAGGGTATTTTTATACTTCCAAAATTATTACAAAAAGTCCCAAGAATATTTTCCGACGTCCAAGTTAAATTCTTTATATCTTACGTTTAATTACGTATAACTTTCGTTAACTACCAAACTAATACCCAATACATATTTTTACTACCCAATACATTCAATATATATATTTTATACTAATAACAACTATTTTCTTCCAAATTTAGTCCTATGGCTGCCCCCCTCTATATTGTATAAAAAAAAAAATACATTACAAAAATATACAAAATCTCAACATTATAAACACATGTGAGACATGTAATTAATTTTGAGCAACTCATTGCCCCCTTTCCCTAAAATTCGGCCAAGATCCAAGGATCTTGTCCTTGGATATTTTTGACCATTTTGACTCATTGGTTATATATATACATGAACCTAGCTACTCATTTTTTTGTTGTTACAAAGAAAACATAATCACCTCCCATTTATACACACCATTCGATCCACCTAAGGAGCAAGGAAGAAAAGGAAGCTTGTTGGTTACTTACAAGGGTATTTAGGGTAGTTTAACAAGGGTTTATACTAATCTTGGGGGTTACACAAGTGTTGTTACAAATCTCATCTCATATATTACTTTGTAAGTCTCATACTACTAATACTTCATGAGTTCATGATTTTTTTTTATGCTTGATAAGTGTGTATACTTAGTTATCACTTGGTATATGTTGAAACATCTTACATCCACTTTGATCTCTTGCCAAAAAAAAATATATATATATATTTTGTACAAGTTTTGATCACAAGAAAAGTTGTTAATAAAAATCTTTACAAGTAAAATAATAAAAACTTTTTATGTATGTTAGTAGATATATTGTTTTATCTACTTGGATGATCTTGTACATGGATCTTGAATATTGTTAAGTTATGTTTAGATCACCATATACTAGTTGAGAAGTTGATGGATGGACTAGGACTAGATTTGGAGTTGTTGTTAAGTGGTGATAATAAATAAAACACTAGGAAATATAGTTTGACATTATTTATATTGGATCTGTCCTATTCGACCCTTCACAGAAAAATCGGTACCTCGGTGGCCACTTTAGGCTAGAAATATAGAAAATAGACTTAATAACGAAAACATAGCCGCTTGAACGAGTTAAAACGGACTTATAACGAAAAAGATATGCTATTTCCAAGATTGACGACGAAAACTATATTTTCTGAAAAATGGTTTCTGTCCCGATTTTTGAGCTAGGAAAACTGAGGTTAAATGACATTTAGGCTAGCCGAGACCTTGAAAAACCTAAAGTATACTTGAATACCTTCGCGGGAATATATAGAACTTGAAAAACGGAGTTACGACGCAAAAGTTATGGCCTAGGAAAGTTGGACGAAACTAAATATATATTTGACAGTTTTTATTTATTATTGAAAGCTGATGGAAATGTTTAACATAAATTTTGGACACTTTAAGGTGCATTTTGGCTAAAATAACGTGAATAAAAATGGTAGAACATTACGTATACTTATTAGGTACGTTGGAGATTTTCAAAATATATATTTACAAGACGACTAATATTTGGTCGTGAGATTTACAAGTTACGTTTTCTAAAATGGTGGATGCCTTAAATACGAGATTACTTTGATTTCCTACATTTTTGCCGATAAAATTTTCAACAACATGTACAAGTGATAATGTAGTATATGACTTGCATGCTTGACCTTGTTTTCGAACCTAAGACATATGCATTAATTAGGTCGCGACTAGTGATTGTTGGATCTATTCTTCCGTTTTCATTACTCTATTTGGATTGCTATTGTTAAGGTGAGTTCATAACCCCTCCTTTTACTTGTTTTACAACTCTTTTGGGGAAGATACATGCTCATTACTATTTAAATTCAATGCTTGTTTTACTTGAACGCGATTCACTTTCTCAAACATTACTGGATGGTTGAAATACTTGATTGATTTCTTGAATACCTTATGAATTTCTTATTCCATCCTTGATTACTTTCTTATGGATACAAGTTCTTGCTTTTGCGGACATAAATACAAAGCTGTTACTTTGCCTGAGTTACCTATTACTGCCACTGAAGTCCCCTTTATCATGAACCGTTAATTACATGCGTGTGAGCGCGAATGCTGTGGATAGATCTATTTGGGTTGACACCCCGTCCGAGTTGGTCGCGCCAACCTGTCAAACGGATGCATATCATTCGGATTACTTCCGAGTGTCTGGCAAACACTTACTTGGGGCATTTTATGCTTGATTGCATACGATTACGTCGAGCTTCGGGGTCATGAGCTTTAGGCACTGTATACCTTATTTTTGGCTGTGACATTGTATTTGTTATATTGTCTTGCCTTCCGCAAAATACTTGTTTACCAAAAATGCTCGTTTACTGGAAATACTTGTTTACGGAAAATACTTGTTTACTAAAATCTATGAACTCACCAGCTTTATGCTGACGTTTTAGCATGTATTTTCAGGTTCTTAAGGCGTTATCTTACCTTTGGAGGCTTATTGCAAGGCATGGCATGGTCATAGAAGACTCTGATAACTAATTGGGACCGTTTTAACTAAATTATGGGACTATTTCCACTCTTCTTTTATAATATGTAAAATAAATGCTTTTGATAACAACTTTCATTCTAAATAAATGAAATGAAACCATTCTTTGTACCTTATGTTATGATACCAATTGAGTTGCACCCCAGTGACATGTAAGCTTCCGCTGGACCCGATTTCGGGGGTGTGACACCCTGGTTGTTTTGCACAATTTGTTCCATGAAAGAAGTAAGATTTGTATGTGCACCTGAAAAACCTTTGCCATGCTTAATCAAAAAGGTAAAAGTTCGTGAAGCCAATTTTGGAGCATCATATTCAGCAACATGGGTTCTTGTTTTAGAAATTTGTTTTTCAATAAGGATCTGAAGAAATCTTGGATATAGAAAATAAGAACCATCTTCAACACCTTTAAATAACCCCGCCAATATCATTTTAGAAAAATTAAATGGTTGACCTTTGCACAGACATATCATTGCAGAAGCAATGGTAGTACTGAACTCATGCCACCCAGATGTTTTAGGGCTCAAACAATGAAGGAATAGATGTACCAAAAACTTGTATTGAGGACAGAGGAGAGCTTTTTGAAATTTTAAATTTTTATGTTTCCCCTCATACCCCAAATCTTTTAAACCAGCAAAAATAGCAGAGTTTTCAAGACAAGTGGTCTCTGTCTCATCATCTAAGAGAAGAGATTCCCTTATAGATGATTAAGTTACACGAACCTTTTGCCCATCTATAAAAGCACTGACATGTTTTTCCCCATTCATAGTTTTGATTTTAGCTGTAAACCAAAACTGTTTGATGTAGGAAACAAATATAGTAGGGTTCACAGTGAGTGCATACCTAAGAGAAGTAGCATTCAAAAACTTGACCATGTCTGTGAAACCTTCAGGAACTAACTCTTCATTCAAAACGACCACACTATTGTGTTGCTCAGCCCAGATACGTGAAAGCTCCATAAATTAGGTTTTAGAGAATTTGGGGATTTGTGATTATTGGAATGATTAGGTGTAAGGGTGTGTGATAACTTCAATTGAGAATATATGAAAACCAATTATGAAGATCAATTAGGTTTTAAACTGATGGATGAAAGTTACACATAACACCCTCTTACTTACAACCATAACAGCAGAACCGTGTCATTCTCAACTAACAGCAGAGTGATAGAACTAGCAGCAGAGTGAACTGGAGCCAGCAGCAGAGTTGACGATAGACCTTGGTCAACGATACATAACAATTAATGCACATATCACTCCGTAATCCCTATAAAACCGGCGAGATCTTTTCCCCAAATTATGCAATCAAACCCTAATCTCTTTCAAAAACGCCATACTCACAATCAATACTATCCATCTTTACAATCAAATCACCAAACAATGAAATCAACAACCGAAATTATCAATATCTCATCCGATTCATCATCAGAGGATGAATCCCCAATGGAACCCTATGTCCCACCTTTTCGTCCACCACGGTTTGGTTGTAGAAGAAAGGAACAAGCACGTAAGAGGAAACATGATCTTCCTGTGTTTAAAGATCTTCTTAACCTAAATCAAACTCCAAGCACCTCAAGAGGTAAGCAACCTATGTCCCCTGAGGCTCCAGCATCATCAGAATCATCAGAAGACCAAGCTTGGATTCCTGTGCAACCACCTCCTCCAGTGCATCATTATCAATCTCCCTTCATCTACACATCATCAGATGAAGATGAGGAAGAACCAGCAACCAATCCACCTGCCACTCCTGAGAGGCCACAATCTTCAAGGCCAAGGCCACAATCTTCAAGGTCAAGGCCACAACCATCACCTGGTCTTTCTCTTGGACCATCAAAACAAAACCCTCCTCTCCCAAAGGATAGAGAGGTTGTGCTTGGTCTTCCATGCCCTAGGAAGTGATGGAGATCTAGGTGTTAGGTTATGATGTCTGCTTTTGTATTTTGACTTTTGATGTTTGATCTTTGTACTTTGTGAATGAATGAATGATATGAACTTGCTTGTTTCAATTTCTTGTAAATCATCATTCGTATGCCTGCAAAATGTTAGACCAAACACCACAAAGCAAACAACCAACATTTGTACTAGCAGTAGAGTTAGAAATTCAAAGAGCAGCATAGTACATTTTATCTCAAACATATACTCATAAACAAGCAGCAGAATAACAAGCAGCACATACATTGTACAAACTTTAACAAAAACAAAGAGATAAGTTTTACAAAGATTGATCATACCAATGTTTGCAATTAAAAATTGAAACCTCCCCACATCAAAATGTTTAGTGAGAAGATCAGCAACATTGTTATCAGTATGAATTTTAACAATTTGAATCAACTTCTTTTCATAGCAATCCCTTATAAAGTGATGTCTTATCTCAATATGTTTTGTTTTAGAATGAAACACAGGATTTTTAATTATGCAAAGTGTGCTGTTGTTATCAATATGGATTTTAGTATTCATGAAATTGTACCCATAATCCAATAATTGATTCTGCATCCATAAAACCTGTCCACAGCAACTTGAAGCAGCCACATACTCAGCTTCTGTTGTAGAATTAGCCACCACTGTTTGCTTCTTGCATTGCCAGGACACCAACCTGCTTCCAAGGAACTGACAACCCCCTGTTGTAGACTTTCTATCCAAAGAAGCTCCAGCATAATCACTATCTGAGTAGGATACCAGATCAAATGGTGAATCTTTAGGATACCAAAGGCCCAATTTAGGTTGATGCCTCAAATATCTAAAAATTCTTTTCACTGCATTGAGATGTGATTCCTTGGGACACACTTGAAATCTTGCACAGGCACATACTGCAAACATGATATCAGGCCTTGATGCTGTAAGATACATCAATGATCCAATCATAGACCTGTACAAGTGTATATCCACTTCCTTTCCATATTCATCCTTCAGCAATGGTTTATCTTTGTCCATGGTAGTCTTGGCAGGCTTAGCATCTACAAAGCCAAACTTCTTCAAAATATCATTGACATACTTATCCTGACTGATAAAGATGCCATTTTCTTTCTGTGTAACTTGCAGACCTAAGAAGAAGGTGAGTTCTCCCATTGAACTCATAGCAAACTTATCCTTCATAAGCTTCTCAAAACTAACACACATAGCTTTGTTTGTAGACCCAAAGATGATGTCATCAACATAGATTTGAACCAGCAAAATATCATCCTTTTGTCTTTTGAGAAACAAAGTTTTATCAATTTTGCCCCTGCTAAACCCAGAATCTAGCAAGTAGGTTGACAAGGTGTCATACCAAGCTCTAGGAGCTTGATGTAGACCATACATTGCTCTATTAACCTTGTAAACTTTGCCAGGATGATCAGGGTCTTCAAAGCCTGGTGGTTGAGACACATAAACTTCCTCAGTAATAGTCCCATACAGAAAAGCACTTTTCACATCCATTTGATACACTACAAAGTCTTTGTATGAAGCATAAGCCAAGAATATTCTAATTGCTTCTATTCTTGCCACTGGAGCAAATACCTCATCATAATCAAGACCTTCTTGTTGTGTGTATCCCTGTGCAACTAACCTTGCCTTATTCCTTATGACAATTCCTCTCTCATCTCTTTTACATCTGAAAACCCATTTTGTGCCAATCACTCTTTTACCATTTGGCAGTTCAACCAAAGTCCAAACTTCTTGCAGCTTAAATTGTAGAAGCTCATCTTGCATTGCTTCCACCCAACTTGCTTCTTGTAGGGCTTTGTAAGTGTTTTTGGGTTCAATTTGAGAAAGAAAACATGCAAACAGGCAATTTTGAAGATCTTTATGACTATTTCTTTGATGTAGAGATCTGGCAAAGAAACTTTGATGTTGAAGATCTTTCAGTGCTTTAGTCATCTGCCTAGTTTGAATAGATGATTGTGGATCACTTAGGATTTGATCTTTTGGATGATCCTTGTGTACTCTTGTGGTAGTTGTAGGACTAACAGGAATATTGAGTTCCAAATTAGTAAAATCAGCAGCAGCTCCAAATAACTGACCATCAAGTGCATCATCATCTGTGTCATAATAAATATTCTCAAGAGGAGGCATATTTGGATCATCAGGATAGATAGATTCAGCAATAGGTCTGCCCTGAGAGTCCAAATTAGGAAACATTGAAGTAGTAGTAGAGTTAGTAGGCTTGGAAGCAGAATGTGGTGGAGCAGTAGTTGTAACTTTTGGCCTAGCAGTAGAGTCTTCTGAGTCAGCAGCAGAGTCTTCTGGCTTTGTAGAAGAGACATCAACAACTACTTTGAGAGGCTCATTACAATCTTTTTCTGCTTCAATTTGTATTTCAATACCTTCTTCAGTTTCCTTAGGTTTATCATGAGAAACAACATCATCTTTAGAGCTTTGTTCCTTCTGAAAGGGTACAAAGGTTGGACCAATCTTTAATTTCTCAATCACAACAAACTCTTCCTGTGGTTTATCAACACTGGCAATTACAGGAACATAGTTCATTGTTTTGGCAAGAATATCAACATCAAATAACCATTCTGGTCCTTTCCCTGCAGAATTAGATGTGTTCTCAGAAAACTTTATATGCAAAGTCTCCTCTACATGTTTGGTTCTCTTATTGTATACCCTGAAGGCTTTACTAATCACAGAATAACCAACCAAATGCCCTTCATCAGCTTTTTCATCAAATTTGCCTAGCTGATCCTTAGTGTTCAAAATTGTAACAGGACATCCAAATGGTTTGAGAAAGTCAATCAGTGGCTTCTTCCAATGAAATAATTCATATGGTGTCTTGTTATGAGGCTTGACCACCTTACTTCTGTTTTGCACAAAGCATGCAGTGTTCACAGCTTCAGCCCAAAAAGGATGTAACACCCCCAAAATCATCACGTCAGCGGAAGACTTAAGATGTCAGCGGAAGACTTAAAATGTCAGCGGAAGACTTTTTGGGTGTTACTTCAAGGATCTTTGTCACAATCATAGAAAACGACACAAAAGTGACGCTTTAAAGTTTAATTCATTCAAAATACCAAATATTCGAGACATCAAGATGTTTCATAATTTAAACAACAAGTTTATTTGAAATATGTCAAAATGTTTATTTAAGCCCATGCCGTGTTACAAACCCACTCCGTGCCTTCAAGTTCCTTCTTGTTTAGTTACCTGAGATAAACACATGCTAAAAGTGTCAACACAAAGGTTGGTGAGTTCATAGAGTTTATAGTTTAAATCGTTAATTAGAAAATGAGTGATTTCTTTATCAATTCAACACAAAATAATCCGTTGGTTTGCCCTTCACCGGGCCAACACTAAAATAGTAGTTGGTTTATAAATCCATTTAACACGAGATTCGATATTTGGGCCACGTTATTTCATCCATAACATAAACAGTTTACGGGGAACCGTATTTAAACAGTTGAAACTGTATCCGAACAGTTTGTAGAGAACCGTATTTAAACAGTTGAAACTGTATCCAAACAGTTTGCGGGGAACCGTATTCAAACAGTTGAAACTGTATCCAAACAGTGTGTGGAGAACCGTATTTAAACAGTTGAAACCGTATTTAAACAGTTTGTTCCATAATTCCAAATATCGATAGTAAAATCGTTAGAAAAGTTGTTACACATGCATCTCTTCCAAAGAGTTTATAAACAGTTAAATGATAGAAAGTGTAGCTATGAACTTATAGTAATATGTAAATAGTTAACTAGTACTTGTAAAAGTATAAAGCAATAGTTAAGCATGTATCTCCCCCAAAAACGTTTATAAATCATTGTAAAACAAGTAAGAGTAGGGGCTATGACTCACCTTAGTAGTACGGTAGACAGAGTATAAGTAATGTCAGAAGTGAAGATGGAATTGACTTCAAGAGATAACCTGAATGATATGGAAGTCCGAGATAAGTTCGACTTATCGAGAATTGTGATTTGACATGACGATGGATGACGTAGTGATTTATGTTCAAAAGGTCAATGTTTGTATCGTTGCTACTTGTGTGGCAAATGCTCAAAGTTATATACTATATAACTTGTCTTTATGTATATGTCTCGTTTATTTTTATATTTCTCGTCACGAATTTATGATATGTATCGAAAGTTGGTGAATGATAAATTATAGTAAATGTCAATTTAATTAAATGAATGGATGAGTTCTAAGAATTAATCATTACCTGATGTGTATTCAAGTTAACCGATAATAACGTCAAGTTATATAATTTACGTTATATATTCAGAAATATATAGTTATTCGTAATTATTGTCTAAAAATGTAGGTCTCGTTATATGTTACTATGATATAGTCATATAAGGTTAACTTGTCAAGCATACTTAAGTTTCTATGTAAACCCTTAAGTTATACTAAGGTGACTTTTTTAATGCCAAAATGCTTCTCGTACTTAGTCCAAACTTAAATATGTTTACATACTTATAAAAGTCTTTAAGAAAATGATATATATTTCTAAATTTAAGGGTTGAGAGCGTAAAATATTTATAATAGTTTTTAAACTTATAAAAGTCTTTTAGGAAAATGGTAAGGGTGCAAAGTAGAGGGTCTGAAGCTGTCAATATATAAAAGTTTTGCAAACTAGCAAAAATGGCAAAATTGCCATAGCCCAGTCTCGAACTCGAGACCCCTAACTCATAAGCCAGTGAAATAACCAACTGAGCTGAATGACTCTTTTTACACTTTGTAAGTTAATTGTTTCTTTAAAGCTTTCATTACAATTTTATACTTGTTTTATATATTTCATTGTTTCAGTATATACGAATGGTGTTTGTATTCATGTGCATCTTGCTTCATTTTCTTTAACCAAAACTGAGTTCACCATACGTTAATCATTTAAGCTCAGTTTATTTGTGAGTTTCCTTTTATATGATTTTTAATCTTTTAACACCACACAAGCTTAGCCACACAAAACCACCTTTGGTACAAAATGGTAAATCGAGAGTGTATATGCATGCATGGTGCTTATATATCTTGTGCTTTCTTCTTCCTGAGTCCCATCAACAGACAAGTTGTTCAGGTAATTCACCAATACGTGTTTGATTTACTTGTTAATGACTATTTGTTGTATTGCCACACAAGAGCCAATGACACATGTTTTAAAGCTTCTAACATGGGTTTCAACTTGTAAGGTGAACGAGGAGTCACATATGAAAACTCAGTTCATAAAGGACCAAATAACGTGACTATAAGAATTATACGTATGAAATTGAGCTTGGGAAACTTACTACAACAAAAGTGATGGTGAGAGTGTAAAGGAAACGGAGTGAACGAGAACCAGGCCAAAACATCACCAACGTCTTCAAGTCTTTTAACCCGTCTAGTAGTAACCGAATGGCTTTAAACTTGTTTAGATGATAACCCTAAACCCTCTGGTTCTTCCTTCTTTCTTTCCTATGCTCGACAACAACAAAAATGGTCTGCTTCTTTTATTTATTTTCGATGGGCAGTAGCAAAGAGAATGGGTTGTTTGTATGTGAGTAAACTGCCAAAGCATGGTTTGCTTCTCTTTCTTCTTACGACAGAAGCAACAAAGGTAATATTTTATGTTTAAGTTTGGTTGAGGGATGTAGGAGAGTGATGATGTATAGCTTGGTTAAGGCTTAGCCATGAACCATGATCAGTTACTAGTTTCCAACACTTTGCTTTCACTTGCACTTGGCTCGACAGAAAAATTATAAGTATGCATGATTGTGAGTTGTGGTGAGGTTGTCGAACACCATGTAACCTTTATATATTAGACTGGAATGTGATAAGTGATAGAGTGTTTGCATGTTTCTGGATTGGAGAGGCTTTGAGGTGGGAGGATGAGGGTGTGAGTGAGCTGTCGAGTTACATGCCACCTCCCTCTATAACCAATCGAGATCAAACAGCAAACATGAGTTAAGGAATGTGTATGGATTGTGTCTAGATATTCCTGACGACTGACACAATGCTTTGTGATGATTGGGGATCAAGGGTGGCTGGTGTAAGCGTTACATATGGGTTCTATTAGGTTGTATTCGAGGCAGTAGCAAGTGAGGAAGGTGGAGGTGTGAACAACGAGCTGTTATCTCATATGTTGGTGGTTCACTTGATCTAGCCTAGTCGACCAAGAGAAGGGAACAAGAAAGAAAAGTGGTTTAGTTTTTCAGGTAGCAATGTACACGAGATTGAGAGACAAATGTCATTCTTGAGTCCTTGAGGTAAAGTTAATCCAGAAGGTGTAATAATATGGTTATGTTGTTAGCCGAAAATGTGAGGAGAACAGGCAAAGTAAACTGTACTAGCGATTGAGATTTAGAAAAGATAATACAAATGAACAAGGGTCCTTGAGATGTGGCCTGGTGGGCTTCGTGGTAAATGGCAGATCAGGATTAAACGAAAAAGAGATAAAAGGATTAAGAAGTCCGTTTGGTTTGGCAAAGGAATAGCTCTCATGTGTTTATTTGTTTGGTTATACGAATGGATTTTTAAGTAACACACAAATTTGTATCAAGTTAAAAGAAAAATGGATTAATCGAGCTGAGCTTTGGTGATATTTAAAGTAGCAAACGTATGTTAAAATGGGAAATAATTATCATTCGTGATTCCTTGTCGTGAGGATAATTGAGTCGTGAAATAATATAAATATGTTGTTAAGAGACTTCGTCAAAGATTTGGCCAAAGTAAACAAGCATAAGCCAGTTATATTTAAATAAAATTTACAAAGTTGGGCTTGAATTAGTTCATGATTTGGAATAACGGGTACGCATGCAAGGGTGATTTAAAGGATGTGAATTTATGTTACAATACCCGTTTCGTAACATAGTTGAATAAAAGCAAAAAAAAATTTAGCCCGTAAAATGGATAGTTGAATGGTGACGATAGATTACTCGTGTTACTCGTTTAAAATTAAGAGGGGAAATTTACGGGATGTTATATTACCTACCCGTTAAACGGAATCCCGTCCCGGGATTCTAAGATAAGGTAGCTGTAAAGGTGAGTGGGAAGGGTGAACAAATAGTCATTCCTAACGATCTAATCCCTGAGCGGTTTTAAATTTTCCTTTCGAGCCTAACGTATCTACTACTACATTAGCTTCTTCTTTTTAATTTTTCTTTCTAGCTTAACGTATCTACTACTACATTAGCTTTTTCTTTGATGATAGCTGTTCTCATAGTCATAATTGTTGAGTAGTTCTAACTACTTACGTTGTCTTATGTTCAATTCCTTTTGATTAACTTGACTTAAGAAACAATTTCATTTTGAATGAAGATTTTTATTTTAACATGTTTTGAAGATAACATGGTTCACAATATCTTGTTTCGTGAAAGTTAAAATCTGTAGGGTAACCTACCCGTTAAACTAGTTGCTTGTTAACAGATTTTTAATAATAATAAGATTTTTCAAGTGAAAACTTGTTGAATGAAGAGAAAGTTGTTGAACTTCAGCTTTAGTATAGTTTTAAGTGATAACACGGTATTTGGTTTCAAGCTTTTGTAGATGATGAATCTGTTGTTTCTTAGCAATTCCATATCTTGTATTTCTATTAGAGGAATTTATAGATTTTTGATGGATTTTAAGTAAAGTTGTGAAAGGTTCGGGGATTACTATATCACTCATAGTGCCAGAGAAGTAAGAAAGACCATTGTAATCACATACAATGTCGTGAAAAGGTTTCATAACTCGCCAGAATGTAAAATTAAGGACATGATTGAAGAGATGTGGTTGTGCCGTAATGCCTTACGCAGAAGAAAATTGTGAATCTTTGGCTGAAGTTTTAGTGTTTTTATGAACTTTTAGTGATCCTTGATTTCATATGCATGCCATTTCAGATATTATTAAGCCCACTTATTTATAATTCGTTATTTACATAGAGAAGCGTCCCAAACGATGTAAATAACGAAGTATAAACTTATGGTTCGGCGGTTTACAATTTCTTTATTTCAATAAAAAGGCGTCCCAATCCATTCAAATAAAGACATTGTAAATCATCCTACTTAAGAATTTCTGACTCAACACCCATACTGATTGACAAGGTAATGCGCAAGTTTTTCCGAGAGTATGAAAAGAGTATGACATACGCATCTATAGAGATGAGAGCGAGGTAATTAAGGAGGATTGGTATAGTACTCAAAATAGTTGGGGGAGCATATATATATATATATAAATATATTAATATACTAGAGTGTAGTTGTAGCATAAACTATTTAAAAGTCACATAATAGTCTGGTGGACAGAAATATGAAGACACGGTATTTGTAATAATCCCGACTAGTAAGTATAAGTTATTAGCATAATCATAATATGTTAACATATATAAGAAAATCATGTAAAAGTAATGTCTCTACCAGATGTTGGAAACGCGTAGGCACGGAGGGCATAAGGTGGTATTTTGTAAAAGTGGTCCGCTTTAAACGTGTAGTTATAGTCCAATGTTCAAAACACTTGGTTCTCTATAACTGTAGCTCTGATACCAATCTGTAACACCCCCAAAATCATCACGTCAGCGGAAGACTTAAGATGTCAGCGGAAGACTTAAAATGTCAGCGGAAGACTTTTTGGGTGTTACTTCGAGGATCTTTGTCACAATCATAGAAAACGACACAAAAGTGACGCTTTAAAGTTTAATTCATTCAAAATACCAAATATTCGAGACATCAAGATGTTTCATAATTTAAACAACAAGTTTATTTGAAATATGTCAAAATGTTTATTTAAGCCCATGCCGTGTTACAAACCCACTCCGTGCCTTCAAGTTCCTTCTTGTTTAGTTACCTGAGATAAACACATGCTAAAAGTGTCAACACAAAGGTTGGTGAGTTCATAGAGTTTATAGTTTAAATCGTTAATTAGAAAATGAGTGATTTCTTTATCAATTTAACACAAAATAATCCGTTGGTTTGCCCTTCACCGGGCCAACACTAAAATAGTAGTTGGTTTATAAATCCATTTAACACGAGATTCGATATTTGGGCCACGTTATTTCATCCATAACATAAACAGTTTACGGGGAACCGTATTTAAACAGTTGAAACTGTATCCGAACAGTTTGTAGAGAACCGTATTTAAACAGTTGAAACTGTATCCAAACAGTTTGCGGGGAACCGTATTCAAACAGTTGAAACTGTATCCAAACAGTGTGTGGAGAACCGTATTTAAACAGTTTGTTCCATAATTCCAAATATCGATAGTAAAATCGTTAGAAAAGTTGTTACACATGCATCTCTTCCAAAGAGTTTATAAACAGTTAAATGATAGAAAGTGTAGCTATGAACTTATAGTAATATGTAAATAGTTAACGAGTACTTGTAAAAGTATAAAGCAATAGTTAAGCATGTATCTCCCCCAAAAACGTTTATAAATCATTGTAAAACAAGTAAGAGTAGGGGCTATGACTCACCTTAGTAGTACGGTAGACAGAGTATAAGTAATGTCAGAAGTGAAGATGGAATTGACTTCAAGAGATAACCTGAATGATATGGAAGTCCGAGATAAGTTCGACTTATCGAGAATTGTGATTTGACATGACGATGGATGACGTAGTGATTTATGTTCAAAAGGTCAATGTTTGTATCGTTGCTACTTGTGTGGCAAATGCTCAAAGTTATATACTATATAACTTGTCTTTATGTATATGTCTCGTTTATTTTTATATTTCTCGTCACGAATTTATGATATGTATCGAAAGTTGGTGAATGATAAATTATAGTAAATGTCAATTTAATTAAATGAATGGATGAGTTCTAAGAATTAATCATTACCTGATGTGTATTCAAGTTAACCGATAATAACGTCAAGTTATATAATTTACGTTATATATTCAGAAATATATAGTTATTCGTAATTATTGTCTAAAAATGTAGGTCTCGTTATATGTTACTATGATATAGTCATATAAGGTTAACTTGTCAAGCATACTTAAGTTTCTATGTAAACCCTTAAGTTATACTAAGGTGACTCTTTTAATGCCAAAATGCTTCTCGTACTTAGTCCAAACTTAAATATGTTTACATACTTATAAAAGTCTTTAAGAAAATGATATATATTTCTAAATTTAAGGGTTGAGAGCGTAAAATATTTATAATAGTTTTTAAACTTATAAAAGTCTTTTAGGAAAATGGTAAGGGTGCAAAGTAGAGGGTCTGAAGCTGTCAATATATAAAAGTTTTGCAAACTAGCAAAAATGGCAAAATTGCCATAGCCCAGTCTCGAACTCGAGACCCCTAACTCATAAGCCAGTGAAATAACCAACTGAGCTGAATGACTCTTTTTACACTTTGTAAGTTAATTGTTTCTTTAAAGCTTTCATTACAATTTTATACTTGTTTTATATATTTCATTGTTTCAGTATATACGAATGGTGTTTGTATTCATGTGCATCTTGCTTCATTTTCTTTAACCAAAACTGAGTTCACCATACGTTAATCATTTAAGCTCAGTTTATTTGTGAGTTTCCTTTTATATGATTTTTAATCTTTTAACACCACACAAGCTTAGCCACACAAAACCACCTTTGGTACAAAATGGTAAATCGAGAGTGTATATGCATGCATGGTGCTTATATATCTTGTGCTTTCTTCTTCCTGAGTCCCATCAACAGACAAGTTGTTCAGGTAATTCACCAATACGTGTTTGATTTACTTGTTAATGACTATTTGTTGTATTGCCACACAAGAGCCAATGACACATGTTTTAAAGCTTCTAACATGGGTTTCAACTTGTAAGGTGAACGAGGAGTCACGTATGAAAACTCAGTTCATAAAGGACCAAATAACGTGACTATAAGAATTATACGTATGAAATTGAGCTTGGGAAACTTACTACAACAAAAGTGGTGGTGAGGGTGTAAAGGAAACGGAGTGAACGAGAACCAGGCCAAAACATCACCAACGTCTTCAAGTCTTTTAACCCGTCTAGTAGTAACCGAATGGCTTTAAACTTGTTTAGATGATAACCCTAAACCCTCTGGTTCTTCCTTCTTTCTTTCCTATGCTCGACAACAACAAAAATGGTCTGCTTCTTTTATTTATTTTCGATGGGCAGTAGCAAAGAGAATGGGTTGTTTGTATGCGAGTAAACTGCCAAAGCATGGTTTGCTTCTCTTTCTTCTTACGACAGAAGCAACAAAGGTAATATTTTATGTTTAAGTTTGGTTGAGGGATGTAGGAGAGTGATGATGTATAGCTTGGTTAAGGCTTAGCCATGAACCATGATCAGTTACTAGTTTCCAACACTTTGCTTTCACTTGCACTTGGCTCGACAGAAAAATTATAAGTATGCATGATTGTGAGTTGTGGTGAGGTTGTCGAACACCATGTAACCTTTATATATTAGACTGGAATGTGATAAGTGATAGAGTGTTTGCATGTTTCTGGATTGGAGAGGCTTTGAGGTGGGAGGATGAGGGTGTGAGTGAGCTGTCGAGTTACATGCCACCTCCCTCTATAACCAATCGAGATCAAACAGCAAACATGAGTTAAGGAATGTGTATGGATGGTGTCTAGATATTCCTGACGACTGACACAATGCTTTGTGATGACTGGGGATCAAGGGTGGCTGGTGTAAGAGTTACATATGGGTTCTATTAGGTTATATTCGAGGCAGTAGCAAGTGAGGAAGGTGGAGGTGTGAACAACGAGCTGTTATCTCATATGTTGGTGGTTCACTTGATCTAGCCTAGTCGACCAAGAGAAGGGAACAAGAAAGAAAAGTGGTTTAGTTTTTCAGGTAGCAATGTACACGAGATTGAGAGACAAATGTCATTCTTGAGTCCTTGAGGTAAAGTTAATCCAGAAGGTGTAATAATATGGTTATGTTGTTAGCCGAAAATGTGAGGAGAACAGGCAAAGTAAACTGTACTAGCGATTGAGATTTAGAAAAGATAATACAAATGAACAAGGGTCCTTGAGATGTGGCCTGGTGGGCTTCGTGGTAAATGGCAGATCAGGATTAAACGAAAAAGAGATAAAAGGATTAAGAAGTCCGTTTGGTTTGGCAAAGGAATAGCTCTCATGTGTTTATTTGTTTGGTTATACGAATGGATTTTTAAGTAACACACAAATTTGTATCAAGTTAAAAGAAAAATGGATTAATCGAGCTGAGCTTTGGTGATATTTAAAGTAGCAAACGTATGTTAAAATGGGAAATAATTATCATTCATGATTCCTTGTCGTGAGGATAATTGAGTCGTGAAATAATATAAATATGTTGTTAAGAGACTTCGTCAAAGATTTGGCCAAAGTAAACAAGCATAAGCCAGTTATATTTAAATAAAATTTACAAAGTTGGGCTTGAATTAGTTCATGATTTGGAATAACGGGTACGCATGCAAGGGTGATTTAAAGGATGTGAATTTATGTTACAATACCCGTTTCGTAACATAGTTGAATAAAAGCAAAAAAAAAATTAGCCCGTAAAATGGATAGTTGAATGGTGACGATAGATTACTCGTGTTACTCGTTTAAAATTAAGAGGGGAAATTTACAGGATGTTATAAAGGAATAGGTAGTTTTGAATCAGATAACATTGTTCTTGCAGCCTCAATAAGTGTCCTGTTTCTTCTTTCTGCAACACCATTCTGTTGTGGAGTTCTTGCTACACTGTACTATCTTAGAATTCCTTTCCCCACACAGAATTGATTCATCACACTATTCTTGAACTCAGTACCATTGTCACATCTGATAATCTTCACCTTGTGATTGTACAGGTTTTCAACTCTTGTAATAAATGCCTTGAGTATTTCTGGAGTTTCATCTTTGGTGGCTAGAAAGAACACCCAAGTAAACCTGCTAAAGTCATCAGTGACAACAAGACAATATGACTTTTTATTCAAACTTTTTACAAATACAGGCCCAAATAAATCCATATGTAGCAAGTGTAATGGCTCAGTATTTGTGTTAACAGTCTTGGACTTGAAAGAAACTCTGTGTTGTTTACCCTTTTGACATGCAGCACAAGTTTCACAATTCTCAAAAGTCTTTGTAGGCATCCCTCTCACAAGATTTCCTTTCACCAATTTGTTCATAGTCTTGTAGTTTAGATGTCCCAATCTTCTATGCCATAATTTGGACTCATCAATAGTGGCCTTTGCAATTAGACAAGTTAAAGCCCTCTTAGGAATAATGTTCTTAATATGGTCACTGTATATATTTTCCTTTCTAGGGACCTTCAGAAGCACAGATTTGTCATCTGGCAATTGAAAATCAGGAGAAAGAATCATACACTCAGTGTCTGTAAAAAGAACAAAATTCTTTTTGTCACACATTTGTGAGACACTAAAAAGGTTAAACTTAAGTCCTTTCACAAGAAACACCTTTTCAAAGTCCAAATTTCCAGTTCTTAGAGTTCCAATACCAACAATCTTTCCACCTTTTGGATCATTCCCAAAAGCTACATAACCACCATCAAAAGCCTCAAAGTCTTCAAGTTGAGACTCATCACCTGTCATGTGTCCAGAGCATCCACTGTCAACAATAACCATATCTTTAAGCTCATCCAGTAGATTGTCCTGCACATGAAAAATAGAGAAATCAGTTTCTCTTGATGACCCAAGCCATTACTGACTTGGATCTGCCCTGTGCATCAGTATAATCAAATTTCTTCAAATCACTTGATGCACTACTATTCTTGGAAACAGAGTTTGAAACATTTGTTTTTGGTTTCCAAGTCCAGCAAGCTGAGGCCTTAACAGCATAAAAGTGATTACCAACAACTGTATTTGGAAGATGTTTTGGCTCAGAAGTAGAAAGTTTTGTACTAGCAGCAGGTTGCTTGCTAGCAGCAGAGTGCATACTGGCAGCAGAATGCTTGCTAGTAGTAGAGCCAGTAGAAGAACTAGTTGTTGATTTGAAAACACCATTTGATTTAGCAGCATAAATAGATCTAGTAGCACCAGATCTCAACAAAACAGCTCTTGGAACCATGTTTTTATTAGGATGTGGGTGAGTTTGTTTAGTTACATATTTGTGATTCACCCTAGTGTATTGATTCCAAACAGGCTTTTGGTGTTCGGGACATCTAACAATCAAGTGGTCAAAGCTACCACACTTATAACAAGCCTTCTTTTGTAATTGAAACTGATCACCTAATCTTTTTGAAACTAGGTTATTAAAGTTTCTTTGGTTACCCCTAGGCTTATTATTGAACCTTTCCATCTGTTCTCTAGGTACCTCATTGTACTCTACCAGTTTTCTAGAGAAGTTATTTCCTAACACAGGTTTAACAAACTTTACCTGTTCTACCTTAGGCTTAACCTGAGTAGGAATTTCTTCCTTTTTAAAACTTTGTTTTGGTTTAACCTGTTCCTCTTCACTATCACTATCACTATCACTATACCATTCCTCAATAATTGGAGCTTCAGGAAATTTTCTATCCTCAACCTTAGGTGTTTCAATTTTACTTGTGCTACATTCACCTACAGGTTTTTCAATATTTAGCTCACTAATGAAGGATAGTTCTTTTCCTGGTGGAGCAAAAGCACTTTTGGCTGGAGGAGCCACTTCATTATATCCAATTCCACTGCCTTTTCTCATCAAATTATTCTCAATAGATTTATGAACCATATCAGAAGCAAATTGTTGTTTTTGTACTCTTACTACATGTTTATCTTTTTCAGCAAGAGCTTCCTCTTTTTCCTTTTCTGCTTCTACCAACTTATTTTTAAGAACTTCTACTTCACTGTTTTTCTTAAAAATTTCTATATCTCTTAGATTAAGTTGATCTACATATTCTTTTTCACACTCTTTGAGATATTCTAACCTCCTCTCAACATTTTGAATACCTACTTTGTAACCTAAGTTATCAAGTTTTAGGTGTTCAACTTCTCTATTTAAACTCTCATTCCTAGCCTTAAGTACTTCAATAGTGTCAGAACAAGATTTAAAAGAACAACCAGATGATTCAGAGTCATTAGATACCTCAGAGTCAGATCCTGATGATGAACCATATGCCATAAGTGCAAAGTTATGCACTTTGGGTTGAACAGCAGCAACCAAAGAGAAATTTGGTTCTACTTCTGCCATATCACTCCAGTCATAATCTCCCAGCCCATCACAAGCTACCATTGCAGCCTTTGATTCTTCAGTCTTCTTTGGAACATCAGCATTCTTCTTTGGAGATCTACACTCTCTAGCAAAATGTCCCTTCCTGTTGCAATTGTAACATTCAATTTTAGACTTGTCAAACCCTGGGCTCTCCTTAGCCTTGTATTTGACTTCTCTTCCAGTCTTTTTCCAGAACTTTCTTGCTCTTAAAGTCAGCATTGCCATTTGCCATTTGAGATCAATTTCTTCAAGATCATCGGGATCAATATGATCCATATCTTGATTTATGACATGTGACTAGGGCTGAGCATCGGGCGAAAACCGGACCGGACCGACCAAGACCGGACCGGACCGAGGACCGAGAACCGGAAAAACCATAGACCGAGACCGGACCGAATGTGGTCGGTCCGGTCTCGGTCTGGTCCGGTCCGGTCGGTCTTCGGTCGGTCCGGTCCAATTAGGCAAGTTTTTTCGGGTTTTTGGTCGGTCCGGACCGGACCGGACCGGACCGACCGGACCGAGGACCGAATTTTCCAAAAAGCTTAGACCAAGGACCGGACCGAATGTGGTCGGTCCGGTCCGGTCGGTTTCGGTCCGGTCGGTTTTGTCGGTCGGTCCGGTCCATCCGGTCCGTTTGCTCAGCCCTACATGTGACCTTATAGTAGTAGTAAGCTCAGCTAAGAATGCACATAAAGCAACATCACTTGTAGAAATCTTGTCGTTTGAACCAGCAGCAGATCCATCAGCAGTAGAGACTCCATAAGCAGTAGAGTGAGATTCTTGAGTCTCTTTGGATTTTGAAGTCACAAAAGCAAGATTTTGTGTACTAGAAGATGAAGTAGAAGAAGTAGCCAATTCAGATTCATACACCCTTAAATTGTTGTAGAGGCTTTCCAACTTCATTGTTTCAAAGTCAGGCTTATTCCTCCACACCACTGTATGCATACTCCATTCAGGTGCAAGACTTCTTAGAAACTTGAGATTCACATCTTCCTGTGGAACAACATAACCAACAAGCTTTAGATGACTAACTAGTTGATTTAGCCTGTTATATGTGCCAATTATCTTTTCTCCAGATTCAAAAGTAAAGTTTTCAAACTGATGCTTCAACATGTTCTTCCTGGATTTCTTAGTAGCATCATTCCCTCCAAACCTGAATTCCACAGCATCCATCAATGCTTTTCCTGTTTCACAATCATCAAAGTCCATTTGAAATTCATTAGGTATTCCCATTAAGAGAATACTATGAGCCTTGATTTCCAGCTTCCTAGTTGCATTAGCTTCAGCAGACTTGATTGGTATCTCCTTACCATCAGCACTCTTCTCTGGTTCAGAATCACCATTAACAATCACATTCCACATGTTGAAGTCGATCATGCGAATGTATTGTCTGATCCTTCTCTTCCATAGCTCATACTCAGAAGGATTGAGCATAGGTACCCTTGAAGCAGTCACCATATTAGTTTCATCACCCATCTTAAGCAAACAATTTGGAACAGCAAACTTTAAAGAAACAAAATCGTCTTGATTATAACTTCTAGATCACAAGCTCTGATACCACTTGTTGATCCCAGTTGAGCTTAAACGATCTTATATAGAAGTTAACTTGAATGAATACTTAAGCTAATACGCGGAATATAAAAGCTTAACTTAAGAAGACTTATGATTCTCTTTCAACACTTCAATATTATTAATACGAGCACTCAACAATGCTAGGGTTTTACAACCTTGAAGTGAATAATAACACGTACATAAACTAACCCTAGGATCCTCCTTTTATAGACTAAGGAGTCCTACTAGGTTTACAATACCTTTCTCTACAAGATAAGTATATTCTAGATAAATATAATATTTACACAATCTATTCTATATTTATCTAAACCGTATACATCCTTATCATATTAGCAGCAGATTCTGTCAGCAGTATTTATCCTCAGCAGCACTTTGACCTTAGCAGCAGAATCATTACCACTAGCAGCAGTTTCACTCAGCAGCAGTTCTACTCAGCAGCAGTTTCAGACCCAACACTTATGAATTATATGATCAAAGGTTTTTTAAGATTGAAATGGAGGTTTGAATCAGAAAGTTTTTAGTGCAAAAAGGTGAGAAAAATTCCAGATTTGAGGTGGTATTTATAGGCAACAAAATCTGACAGAGGAGCGTGGTCGGTCCCCTTAAATCAAGGCCGGCCCCCTTAAAATTAAGGAGACCGCCCTTTATAATTAAGGGGGCCGCCCAGCTGTAACGGCCAGATTTTTTGTTTTTTAGTGGGGAAAGTTTATTTGGTGAAAAACTAACTGATTTTGGATAAAAATTTGAATTCATATATTTAGTATGAATAAAACATTTTTCTTTATTACCAAAATTGTTTTTCAAAAATATATAATATGTTTATATAATTAAATAAACTTTGTAATACTTAATTAAGTTTTCTTTTGATCATAAATTGCACTAAACACTTTGTTTATTGATACCTTAAGTGATTAGATGGTGAAAGTGATTATTTACTACTAAATACTTGTTTACGTCATGATCTTTGGTTTGATGTGTTTTCGTTTTGTGATTATCAAAACATAGAGATATCGAAAGATATGAATAACGTTTTTGGTCATTTATTTATATCAACAAATAGGAAGTTCTTGACTCGCTTTTCGACTCGACTCGTGAGAGGCATGATATAAATGAAGACATTAATAAGTAGGAACACATCTCAGAAATCCTATTTCTTAAAACTAAATGGTTAAAGTTTAGAATTTAGAAGTCCTAAGTATATGAAGATTAAGTTGAAATATGGGATTAGGCGTGGGTAAGTGGGTGACTTGCATTATTTATGATAGTGTAGGAACTGAGTTATGAAATAGGGTTACTTGCTTATTTATGAAATAAGATTAATCATGAAATAGGGTTACTTGCTTATTTATGATAGTGTAGGAACTGAGTTACAGGTACAATCTTTATGAAAGGCTCATTTGAGTACTAATACTCAGAAATCTAATATATTATGTCGTGATTTTGAAACAGCTAAATGGAAGATGTTTAGGTCTAAAGCAACAATGGAACAGCATGCAAAAAGGCATACACAGAACCAGAGTAATTCCACACTCATGGAATCGCATATGCAAACTATCGATGACTCACATCGCCCATCATCTTTTACTCACAAACTTTTCCACTCACCTTTTTGTTCTACTATCCAACAAAACCCTTTTTCATTGTCATCTTCTGCTGATTTTCAATCCGTACGATCCAATCCAACCACTTATAATCCAAATTTGTATGATTCTATGATGCACCATTCTACATCGTCATCATATTCTAAACCACCAGCATCCGAGCCTATGCTGCACCAGTCATATCCTAAACCACCAGCATCCGAGCCTATGCTACACCAGTCATATCTAACCACCAGCATCCGAGCCTATGCTACACCAGTCATATCCTAAACCACCAGCATCCAATCCAATGCTTCACCAATTTGTGAGTATTCTGATAACATTCTCGTTTAAATTGTTCTTTTAGTTATGACTATATGAATTCTTTCTGCTTGTTATGACTTCTGTGTGCTTTTTTCATGTAGATAGATTCTTAGTTCATACTCATTAGTTGGCATTTTAAGTTTGAATTAGTTCCATTTATGTTTTTAAATGTCCTAGATAGTTGGTATGATGCTTTCTTAAGTCAAAAATCCACTTTTTGACCATTTTGAACAACCTGTGCAGCCAAAAGAAATGCCCCATTAGCCCCTCGTGTTGCATTTTTAGTTTTCTTATTATTAGGTCTTAAGATCTAAAAATTGATATACTGCTTATTTGTCAGCTTATTTACATGCCTCTATTTTTATTTTATTTTTAGGAATTTTTTCTACCTGCTTTTTATGCCCCCAAAGTGACCCCTCTAGGCCTGCAATAGTCCTGCTCATCCTTTGACTATATGATTTAGTATTACTGATAGTTCTTGTTTTGCTTATTTAAGTTGTTCATTTAGGTTAGTTTGAATCCTTAGGGTAGTCTATTGTAGTTAGAAGCCTTGTAGACTTCTGCACAAGTTTTTTAGAAGCTTGTGCCTTAGCTTTCCACTAGCTTAAAATAGGATGGTTGGACTGTTTGGCTTGCATCATTTGGCTCCCCTGTTTCTTGATTACATTATTTGGCTCCCCTGTTTCTTCACTTTTTGATTACATTTAAAGTTGTTTCCCAATGATTTCATGCCTGTTTAAAGCTTTTATGATTGCCAATTAGTATTATTGCTTCTTGTGTCGGGCTAATAAAGTCTTTGACCATATTATGATATGTTTGTTGTCTTCCGGCATCTATTATACTCTTCCATCATTCCAGATTCATTAGTGTATTTGACTTTTGAGGTTCAACGTTGTTGAGTTATAAATTTACAATTGGTTTGACTTTTATACACATTTAACGTCATGGGTATCATTTGAATTTATTGAAAGATGAAAATTTTGATAAAAATTATGGGTTCGAAGATTGCAATGTTTGACTTTTAGATGTCATTTTCCAGGAATATCAAAATCTTGTTTTTCGAAGAAAGCCAAGTAATAGAGAAAGATGGGGAGTGGTTACATGAGCTTGCTATGAACAATACGGTACTTGAAACATTGAACTTTTACATGACAGATCTTTCACAAGTTAGCTTTAAAGATCTTGAGCTAATAGCCAAAAGATGCAAGTCTTTAGTATCGGTAAAGATAGGCGATTGTGAAATCTTGGATCTTGTTGGTTTCTTCAAATCTGCTGTCGCATTTGAAGAATTCAAGAATTCAGTGGTGGTTGCTTTAATCATCAAGTCGAGCAGTATGCTTCTGTGGTGTATCCCCCTAGATTGTGCCGTTAAGGTCTGAATTACATGAGTACAAATGAAATGCCCTTTGTGTTCCCCTTTGCTTCCCGCCTGAAAAAACTGGATCTCCTATATGCCCTTCTTGACACTGATGACCATTGTCTCTTGCTCCAACGATGTCCCAACTTGGAAGTACTCGAGGTACATTCTCATCTATTCTATATTGACTCTTTAGGGTGCTTGGATTATGTTTTAACTGGGGTTAGCTAGTTGCAATAATCACTTTTTGACTTCTGAATGAGCAGATTATGCATCATTCTGTGGTCAAATTACCGTTTATAGCTCCTGTTTCAAAGAATCTCCTTATTAGTATTTCCATTTGTTACTTTCTTGGATAACTAAAACGAAACAGCAAAAAAATACATCCAAACACTATCTCATACAGATGATTATTTGAATTTAATTATTCAAAATCACATAATTACTCTCAAAAGGCTCATTCATACACCCCCTAAACTTATTGAACTTTTTTTTGGGTAAAAGGTCAACGACCCGGTAAATATATTACTCCAAAAAACATTTAAGTACAATGGATATGAGTGAATCCCATATCTCAGCCCGTTACATAGGCGAAAAGCTTACATAACAAGATACTTCCTATTTTCTAGACAAGAAAACAAAACCATTTAAAGACTCGGACAAAAATATAAATTACTTCCTACGACCTTGGAGATTAAAGCCATAAATGGCATTAAAAGCATCCAATTCCCCTGGAAGATCATAAATTTGCTTCGAGTAATCATCATAGTCATCAAATTCATCTTCACGCTCATGACCTCCACCAAAAAGATTTGCTGATTCGTCGAACGTGTTAAGAACCTCATCCTCATCACTATCAGAAACCATAACATCACCCACCTTGGAAAATGGGTTAGCCCTCTTAGTGACAGAGGCAGACGGAATAGGATGACCTTCATCATCCACAAGAGTAGCTTTACCATCGATAAGTAGCTTTTCAAGCTTACTAATTTTCTCAACTATAGGAGTAGAACCAACTTCCTTAGTTCCCATTGAATCACTTGCAAGCAGTTCTTGTGATGTAGTACCAGTCTTAACCGACTCATCCTCATTAACTTCCACTGTACGGCCAGCATCCACATCCATGTTGGTGTCATAAGTAGGAATACCAAACGCATCCGTATCATCCATATTAAGAGCATCAAATTGGTTAGATGTAGATATCGTTGTTCCACTAGAACTAGCCACATCAGAAGTCTTCTTCTTAGTGCCACCAACATTCTTAGGTTCAGGAGGAGTCTTTTTGGGTTGATACTAAAACTGCTTACCCACAACAGGTTTAGTAAACCCTCCTTTACCCGGAATTGTAGGACCACCTTGTTTTCCTTTCTTCCTGTTATTGACAGTCTTGAAACTATCATTAACAGGCTGAGTAGGCTGAACAGGAGGTATAACAACTTTAGGACAGTCAGTCAGAGTATGACCAAATATCTTACACTTGTCACAACGAGGTGGTTGCCACTCGTATTCAACCCGTACCTTCTCAACAGTCGAACCCGAACCATCAAGTAACGGTATCTCAACAGTGAGGCTGTCCCGAAGCACCTTATCCGACTTCACTTCTATCATGCATCTAGCAAAAATACTACGGCCCCACGATTCCTTGCACATTTGGCTTGTAAAAGCATCCAATCTTTTGGGCGTACCAATCAGTGTGGCAAGAAGACTGAGGCCATCATCAGAAAACATTGCAAGGGGGACATCATGGAATTTAACCCACACAGGGATGTTAGTCAGATCCTCTTTAAGTAGATTAGTGTTCAAAGTCCATGGTTTAAGAATAATAGGAACATTTCTGATCAACCAAGGACCGTTTTCAAGCACATCATCAACACCTTTCTTCGAATTGAACTTAAAGAAGAAGAACCCCTATGCATTCATCATTACCTTTTGCACACCAAACTTAGCCCATGCATTGCGGACATAGTAATCAACAACAGGAAAAGCAAGGCGTTGGCCAAGGAAATAACCATAGAGAGTATTCTCAAACCTCGTGTTTACCTCTTCCACTACTTTCAATGGAACTGAAAGGTCAACATCATCCTTCTTTTTGCTACATTCCAACCTCTGAAAATTAGACACGTGTTTCTGAGGTTCATTAGAAGTAGCACCTGCGTAAGAAACCGACTTCACACCAGTACCACTAGTAGTATCATCCTTAGAAGCATCAGGACCAGAAGCTGTCGAATTAGAATTTTACCCAATACCACTCGAATTGTGCAAATCAGAAGAGGAAGCCTTATTGGCAACAATCTCACGTTGAATATTATTCATGGCTTCATCAAAATTATTATGCGCATTAGATAACAAGTGCTTCACAGTTTCAACACTTGTAACCGGCTCCAAGTCGTCACCATGTGATGTATCTTTCGTAAGTGGAATCGGCTCCACTTTCTGAATACCATTCATAGAACAATCAGGTGAAGCATCCACATTCAAACTCTCTTGACTAGGCTTCTCTTGACTAGGACACCTCGCGTTATGATACAAATCAGAACCAAGAGCAGCGTAAGTAATCCCCATCCCATTCACATCATCCACCACGGTTCCGTCATGATCAATACCCGATTTAGGTTCAATAGAAACCCTAACATCCTTACGTATAGGGATTCGAGGTGAAGAACCCTCATCAATACCTTTCAATCTCTTCGTACGATCAGCCAAACCCTGAACATCAACGTTAACATTCTTAGAATTCAAAAAACCCTTATTCATCTCTCACAACCACTAACATAATAATCAAACACTAATAATAGCCAATTACTACCAGCAAGCATGCAATACAAAAATAAAAAGATAAAACCCTAATCGCAAAGATTAGGGTTTATAGCAAATAACACCGGAAAACTAACCTCCCACCATATTATTGTCGATCAATACAGGATACCAATCTTAGGAACCCCTACGATCTAACAATAACTAACCAAAAGAAAATAATGTAGTACCCCACGATCTAAACCAAAAGTGAGTAGACAATTAAAGAATCCACCGACCCACTATAGAGAATGAATAAAGAACAATTTAGTGTAGGGTCGATGTGTCACAACTCGTAATTTCCGATCATTTTCCAAACCTCGACAATTTACTATTCACAAGTTACTATTCATCATTTACTATTCATCGATCACTATTCATCGTTTTTGAGGTCAATTTGACATTCCGAGACATATTCAGAAATTTTACTATTCACTTGACACTATTCATTTCCGAGAGAAAACCACTATTCACGTGCATTATTCATGTCATCGTAAATTTTGTTTACGAGTGTTCAAATTCGCGTAACCGTATTGGTTCAGGAGCGAATTCATGCATTATTGTCAGGGACATTTCATACGGACTAGAAATAGTCGACATATCATTATTACGGCACTTGCATACTATTCCACTCGTAGGATAATTAAATTTATACTTTTGGTACGATTAACGATTTACGTACGTTTATTTTAAATAAACGCTAATACGCGAACTATAAATGTGTCTAACATGTCCGACACTCCCGACTATGATCCCGATACATTTTTATACTCATTTCTATAATATAAAAACTATAATATTAATTTACCCGGTATTTTGGGAATTTAACTAATACGTATCGTACGTTTAACTTAATAACGACGGTTTTCACCAAAATTGAACGACAATCACCCTAAATCTCCGTACTTGTACCCGACTTATTTTTACAACTTTTATAACTTTATTACGTCCCGAATAACTTCAACAAAACTTATTTTTAACAAACCCGGTACCCGATTAAACTTTAAACCTAAACCTAAACTAACTACACTTAACTACTAACACTAATATTTACTAATTAATCACCCAACATCCTTCCCCTTTTCCCTCACCAAAACCGGCCAAGCCCCCCCCCCCCCCCCCCCCATGGTCTTCACACTTTTATTACCTCACCAAACCTATTAATTGTCCACCAAACTTTTGTCCAAGTATATATTAAACTTTCTTAACCCATTTTCACATAAAAATCACTTTTCTTGCAAACTAGCTAAGTTTTTCTCTCTTTTCTTTGGAGTTTGGTTCGAATTGGGGTAGACAAGGAGCAAGGAAGAAAAATTTTACAAGATCATTTCATAAACTAGTTAGTATAATCATCCTTGTTAGAGTTTTGAAATAAAAACTCAAGGATTAGTAAGCTTTTTATCATCTAAACTCTCTAAACCACCAAGTAAGTATACAAACTCATTTTTATGATTTTTACAAGTTATTATTATGTTCATATAATTTTCTTATAAGATCTTACACATGTATCAACTTGTACCACTTCATTTTGTATATTTTAACTTTGAAGCCCTAAAAATGGAAACATATGAAACTCTTGTTAGACCTAGTGGTTTGATGATATTTTAGGACCCATGACACCCTAAGAAGGTGTATGGTAGGATTAGATTAGCCTTGTGGTGTTTGAAAGTGGTTTGATGGAGGATGGAACTAGTTTAGAGACTTGAAAATGGTTTTTGAAACTTTTGATATACCTACTGTCCCTATTTTAATTTCGTGGGAAAATCAGTATATGGTGGCCAAGTTTTGACCAAAGATTTAGAAAATACATTCAAAAACGAAACTTTAGGCGAAAGAATGGACTAAAACAAGCTTATAACGAAGGAGATATGATTTTTGCAAATTTAACGACGAAAACTACTTTTCACAAAAACTGCTTGCTGTTTGGCAGATTTCAATGGGTAAAAAGAGGCATTAATCGTAACCTAAAGAAGCCGAGTTGTCAAAAATATACTAGTATATACAAAGACGAATCCGTGGACATAAAGAACAAGGAAAACGAGCTTAAAACGACCGAGTTATACCCATTTTAACATCGTCAAAACTATATATATATATAGCCACAAATAAAAATAATAACGTACGTACTAAGTGATATATTTTCTAGAAACGTTACTAAGGACTATTTTCTTATCAAATGAATACGTACGACCCGAAGAGAATATTTATACGACTTAAACGACGTTATCTTAAGGTTTTCGATACAAGGAATTTAACGCTAACATTTTCATACGAGATAATACGACAAGTTATATACTTCTATATACGGACTATTTTCCTAAGTATGGAAACTATTTTACTATGATGATAACTAGTATTTCCAAATTACGAGTGGTATGGGTATCATGTGCATGTGCATTCATTTCATTACGGCTTGATCTAAATTAGATCGCGATTATTCATTTAGGTTGCGGCTAGTGTTCGCGCCTCATTGTCCCGACTACTTTTACATCATTGTACCATCGTTGTACCATCCTTTCGAGGTGAGTTCTCATAGCCCCGTTTTTAGTACTTATTTGATTTAAATCCCACGGGGGAGAATACATTGCACAATTATTTTTGTACATGCCCAAGTATTAAATTTCATACATTGCTTAAGTTGGTAGTACTATCACTTCAAGTCCCCTTTATTATCATGGACCGTTAATTATATTGCCAAGCGAGAGTGAGTGGATAGATCTATCGAGGGTGACTCCTCCATTCGTGTTTGGGTTGCTCCATAAGGAAAACGAATGCATTTCATGTCTGATTATAGTACGAGTGCCTGATAAACACTCCTTTGGGGCCAATTTTAGTACGTCGAGCTTCGGTGCCATGAGCTTAAGAGACAATGTAACTTTTGACATTTTAGTACTTTACTTTATACTTGTGGCTTATTGTACATACGATTTAACTTATAAACCTATGATTATTCACCAACTTTATGTTGACCGTTTTCGCAATGTATTTCTCAGGTTATTAAGGTAGCTCATGTTGCATACATTTGGACCTTCATGGAGTCGCGGAGTCGACGCGTCTCACTATATTTTCTACACTTATGAAACGTTTGATCTTGTTGAACTTATTTTAACTATTTTGGCAAACTCTTTTGGGACCTAAGCTTTGTAAACTTTGAATGATTTGATGATCAAACGCTGTATTTTCTAAACGACACTTTAGGTCGTTCAATATAACGGTAAACTATGGTGCTATGACAGTCACTCCCAGGTATTCCATTCCGCTGCCATTCAGGTATTTTGGGGGTGTGACAGATTGGTATCAGAGCTAAGGTTATAGCGAACTAGGATGTATCTTGGACCCTAGACTATAACCACATCATCATAGCATCTCATCTTTTCATCATAGGTGCATATTCATTATACATGTTGTTTTACGCACACACTGTGCAAGTTATTCATACCCATACTCATATATATATATGATTATATTGACCTGGTTCACAAGTGACATGTCTTCAGATACCCACGCCGTTATCCTTTCGTCGGATTCCGACATTGAAGATGCCTTGTCATCTTCCACTACCATTATACCACCAGTTACACGTACACCACCATTAGCACTATTGAATTGTCATATGAGCGAGGTTCTCATTCAGCCTATACATAGAATGCCGTTTGGTAGAGTATTCAGACTTAATCTTAATGGACTTATTAGGATGCTTATTACAAGGGAGATAGCATGTTTTCTTTCCTTCACTAGTAGGACGCTTACTACTTAGGTACTACCACCACCGTTGGTTACTTATTACACTATTGGTCGTCCCATAGTGCGTACTTCAGCTTTACCTCTTAGATGTCGCGAGAGAGCGCGAAAGAGGGTAGGATCCCATTCACTATTATCACCATTATCTCCTAACTCATCACTAGGATCTCATTGTCATCAATGTTATCCTCATCCTTTGGAATACCACCATTGTCAGTTTCCTTTCCCATTTTCACTTGCCACGAATTAGATAACATCTTGTGGATAATACCAAGATTACGAACTCAACAGGAACATCCGCAGGTTCCTCAAGAATGGTTTAGAACCTACGCTATCTAGGACTTGATCGATGCACAACTACAGACACTACTTCAGGACTATCTCGACCTTATGATGCCATAAACCTGATTTCACCTAGAAGGACTACAGGAAGTCTTTAGACTAGACTGATATCTTTACTAGCTTTTACTATTACCCTAGCCACGAGAGGTGTGGCATAGTTCGAAGAAACTTGTAGTATTTTGATTTATGTACAAACGGAATCACCAAGTATTGACTCTACTATAGGGGAATGGTTGTGCCATCTATGATATTGGCCCATATTGACCAAAACCTTCATGTATTATATTCATGTGTTATGAATATGATGATTGTTATTACCGATAAATTCTCATGGACTCTCATGATTTGATGGAAATAGATTTAAGCAAACCACTCCAAGCATGACGCAAGCCGCTGTTGGACAATTCATTGCCAGGAACGCAACTACCGCCCTCACCAAGGAACTTACTCACGTGGAATTTATGGGTTGTAATCCCCCCTTCTTTAGCGGAAGTGTAGACACAAAAGAATTTCTCAAATGGTTCGAAGAATTAGAAACAATCTTTCAAAGTGGTGACTGTCGTAAGGAAGACAAGGTTAAGTTCGCCACTTGCACTTTTCAGAAGCATGCCCAGAAATGGTGGACTAGGTATGTCCAGGTAGTAGGAGTTGATGCTGCTTACTCACACTCTTGGGAGAAACTAAAAAGGATGATGAGTTTGAAGTTCTGTGTGAAAAGCGAATTACAAGCAATTGAACAAGAAACACTAAACCTTACCATGGAAGGAGATGATGTTGTCAAGTATACTGCTTATTTTTATGATTTTGCTCGACTAGGCTCTGCAATGGATGAACCGGAAAGCAAGAGACTTGAAAGGTACGTAGGAGGACTTTCTCCTGAGATTCGTAGGATGGTCATCGCATGTGAACCCAATACCATGTCTGAAGCTATCCAGATGGCAATCGAAACAAAGGAACTCATAGTTCGTGACAAGACATCGGGAGACAATAATAACAACAAGAGAAAATGGGTCGGTAATCAGGATGCCAATGCTACTCAACGACCATTTAAGATAAAACAAGTGGTGGAGACCTTTACTGCTGGGTCAAGCCAAAGGAAAGGATATGTAGGTAAATTACCCGAGTGCAACAGGTGTCAGTTTCATCACAAAGGACGTTGCCCGGAACCATGTGGCAACTGTAAGAAGATCGGACACAAAGCCAAGGATTGCAAGACTCCCACCCTCACAAAGCATCAGGAACTCACGGTAATCTGCCGTGAATGTGGAGTAGTGGGACACTTCAAGAGTGAATGCCCGGTATTGAGAGACCGGAACTGGAGGAGGCAGTTCATGTTTTAAAACCATAGTTCGAGCCCTCTAGGGTTGTACTTTCTTTTGGTACTTTCCATAAGTACGTTGATGTAACCTAGTTGTATTAAGTACTTTCCTATCCAATGTAATGACTATCTTTTGTTACCTCTATGATAACCATAACTTTCGTTTACTCCGCTTTCTATCCCAATCGTTCAATTTTCAATCGTTTCGTAACATTATGTCATTGCCTTATTAGAGATTAGGCCGATTTAGTATTTGACGGACTAGTAGATTATTACCATTCCGTAGTATTTACCCATGTATCCAATAAACCATTCCACGAGTTTTATTTCAAACTATTTTACTACCTTATGGAGAAATTGTTTTTATCAAATTCTAAAATAAGTCGTTTTGTTACCGTACTATAAACTGATTTTTCCGATATTACGCCAAATATTTACTATTATTACGCGAAACAATTTTTATATTACTTTGAAAGGAAATGACTAGAATACCATTCTTCGAAACAAAACGTTGAACACCCTCTAAAGCTTTTGAGAAAAATAATATTATTTTGATTAAATCAAGCATCGCATCATTAGTCCTCAACTATACATAGCCTGATCACCTATGTATACTTCAGGAAAGATTATGCCATGAAGGAAATAGTTACTTTATAAAGTATTGTTAATAACAATCTTCATCCAAAAGCGTTTTAAACAAATAAACTCTTTTATGAATATTTCTTTCTGACAAATTTTCTCTGGATACTTACCCCACCTGTCACACACTTAGTCATTAAGTTAGACTTTCCATTGACTTCTTTGGGAGAGACTTCCCATATTAAGTACTAGGAGGATTCTTCGATACAAGAAAAACAATAAAAGGGTTACGAAAACTACTAACCTAGAATAGAAGTATACACCAAGGCAATTTATAACTCAACAACAACCTTAAGATACCAAGCGAACATCCGACTCACCATCTCTGACCTAGTTGTCCGATTTTATTATTCAAAGGTACTAGCTAGACTGAGCTACGGGATCAAACACATTGTGAAGGTACGCTAAGCAACACCATGGGAATAAACTAAGCCTCCTAACCGATACTGTAAAGTGTTTTGAGTTAACATGGTCTCATCCATACGCAAACTTCCCTGCAGTGAATTTACGACAAGAATGATTGATTCGAATTATGGATATCGATATAGATTCCCCTAAAGCATTATGTTCTTTAAAACTTCTGGATAACCTCACCTATACATCGAGAAAGGCATCAGACTCAAGAATATCTCCCCAGCTACATGTGAAGACAATACGGAAATTCATCGACATGGTATCAATTGAAACCCTCATATTGCCAACATGATAACAATTTCAACGATAAACCACCTCAGGACTTAAGTTGGTTGGATACCTAGACTTGTAGTTTTGTCGAATAATCGCCAATAGGCATTTTCTAATGTCAGGAACCGAATGTTAGACACCTATGCATTTATGCGAATATTTCCGATCCTACTATTTTATCCTTGTTAGTATTGTTACTTTTAAATGAAGTGGATTTCAAAATTTTGTCCATACAAATCACATATCTCGTGGAAAATAATTTTGAATTGCCTATTTTGAATAAATACGACCCTTTTTAGCCAGTATTTACTTGAACCATTATACAATGAGAAATGTTTAAACATCAAACTTTGGTAAATAGTTCTATTCACAACATGTTTGAAAACCGCGTCACATTTCATAACTATTAAATTTTGAATCATCAATAAAGCTAATATTGAGTATACCATTTGTTCCATTTTCTAAAATTGTTTATTCAGAAAAAGATTTCGACCAAAAACTCGAAAATCGCGAGATAAATTTGGAAACAAATCACCATACTATATCGCTTATGCATTTAGGGCTTTGTGACCTGACAATAAGGAATATTGGAATAGGTGATGAAGGAAATTAGGAGGAACATCATAGAACGATTACAAACGTCAGTAATGGAGACCAAGCACAGTAGGCAAAGAATGACACATGTCTTAGCAACCCATTAGACCAAAACCCAAAGAATCAAATATTGTTAGCCGTATTTTATCTTCTTCGTATAACGCCGTGTTCGAGAGACGCAACGTTGTGGAATTAGTCACAAGAGTTATTGTATCGTTTCAATTATTCCTGATAAAGGTGATTGAATCACCTTGGACTTCTAGCAATCATTTTAAGATTTCCTTCGGAACCTCATAAAGATGTGAACACCGCCTATCATCCTCAGATCGATGGTCATAACGGGAGAACGATTCAAACATAGGAAAGCTATGCTCAGAGTATGAGTGATTGACTCTAGAAATGGTTGGACTAATCATTTACCATAAATCGGATTCTTTTACAACCATAGTTATCGCGCGAGCATAGAGACTACACCATTTGAGGCACTTTATGGTCGAAGTACCGATTACCCGTTTATCAACCGAAATCGGAAAGTTAAATTCACTGGTCTAGAACTAAACCATGGAACAACAAAGGAAATTTCACAAGTCAAGAACCAGTTACAAACAACGAGAAACTGGTAGAAGTTAGGTTGGTACATGACGCACATCATACGGGTTGGGTATCCTTGAACAAGCAAATTTACTAGATTCACGTGGAAGAACGAACTAAATTGAAAGCTTTGTCTTGGAGAGGCATGATACGATTTTGGTAACACGAGAGATTGAACTTTTAAGTATATTGGACCATTTCAGATTCATGTTAGAATTGACCAGCTGAAATATAAGATTTGAGTTCTGACAGAGTTCAGCAACATATATTACCCATATTACATTATAAACCTGAAGAAGCACTGATCATCTATTGACGAACCGAACTCGGAAAAAGCCAAACTCACTATTCCAGTAAGCATTCATGAAATAACCGGAATTTTCCTACAAGTCGAGAATCAATTACAAATTCTATAAAATTGTAAGCCATTAAAACCTCAAGTTGGTAGCCAGTTTACGTTGAAAGTTCTGCCTAGGAAAGGCATGATATTATTCGGAAAGATTTGGAAAGTTAAAACCGATATACACTGGGCCATGTATTAATTCAGACAGAGTAGGCCTAGTAGCCTTCAGACTTGAGCCTTGTTAAAGAATAGCCGGATTACACAACTATGTTTCACCTATTTGAATCCAGGAAATGACTTTCAGATTAGTCACTTATAATCCCATTTGGAAAGAATTCCAACCCAAAGACAAACGTAAACCTGGTAAGAGGAACAATAGAAATCATGGACTGTTAGAATCGAACGATTGAAGCAAAGTCGAATTCCTATCGTGAAAGTTCGCTGGAATTCTTGAAAAGGACCCGAATTTACTTGGGAACGAGAGGACCGAATGCAACTCAAGTATCCATGTCTTTTGACCAAATATACTTCAGAAACCAACCAAAACTGAACTTCGGGACGAAGTCCCTGTTAGTGGGGAAGACTGTCACAACTCGTAATTTCTGATCATTTTCCAAACCTCGACAATTTACTATTCACAAGTTACTATTCATCATTTACTATTCATCGATCACTATTCATCGTTTTTGAGGTCAATTTGACATTCCGAGACATATTCAGAAATTTTACTATTCACTTGACACTATTCATTTCCGAGAGAAAACCACTATTCACGTGCATTATTCATGTCATCGTAAATTTTGTTTACGAGTGTTCAAATTCGCGTAACCGTATTGGTTCAGGAGCGAATTCATGCATTATTGTCAGGGACATTTCATACGGACTAGAAATAGTCGACATATCATTATTACGGCACTTTCATACTATTCCACTCGTAGGATAATTAAATTTATACTTTTGGTACGATTAACGATTTACGTACGTTTATTTTAAATAAACGCTAATACGCGAACTATAAATGTGTCTAACATGTCCGACACTCCCGACTATGATCCCGATACATTTTTATACTCATTTCTATAATATAAAAACTATAATATTAATTTACCCGGTATTTTGGGAATTTAACTAATACGTATCGTACGTTTAACTTAATAACGACGGTTTTCACCAAAATTGAACGACAATCACCCTAAATCTCCGTACTTGTACCCGACTTATTTTTACAACTTTTATAACTTTATTACGTCCCGAATAACTTCAACAAAACTTATTTTTAACAAACCCGGTACCCGATTAAACTTTAAACCTAAACCTAAACTAACTACACTTAACTACTAACACTAATATTTACTAATTAATCACCCAACATCCTTCCCCTTTTCCCTCACCAAAACCGGCCAAGCCCCCCCCCCCCCCCCCCCCATGGTCTTCACACTTTTATTACCTCACCAAACCTATTAATTGTCCACCAAACTTTTGTCCAAGTATATATTAAACTTTCTTAACCCATTTTCACATAAAAATCACTTTTCTTGCAAACTAGCTAAGTTTTTCTCTCTTTTCTTTGGAGTTTGGTTCGAATTGGGGTAGACAAGGAGCAAGGAAGAAAAATTTTACAAGATCATTTCATAAACTAGTTAGTATAATCATCCTTGTTAGAGTTTTGAAATAAAAACTCAAGGATTAGTAAGCTTTTTATCATCTAAACTCTCTAAACCACCAAGTAAGTATACAAACTCATTTTTATGATTTTTACAAGTTATTATTATGTTCATATAATTTTCTTATAAGATCTTACACATGTATCAACTTGTACCACTTCATTTTGTATATTTTAACTTTGAAGCCCTAAAAATGGAAACATATGAAACTCTTGTTAGACCTAGTGGTTTGATGATATTTTAGGACCCATGACACCCTAAGAAGGTGTATGGTAGGATTAGATTAGCCTTGTGGTGTTTGAAAGTGGTTTGATGGAGGATGGAACTAGTTTAGAGACTTGAAAATGGTTTTTGAAACTTTTGATATACCTACTGTCCCTATTTTAATTTCGTGGGAAAATCAGTATATGGTGGCCAAGTTTTGACCAAAGATTTAGAAAATACATTCAAAAACGAAACTTTAGGCGAAAGAATGGACTAAAACAAGCTTATAACGAAGGAGATATGATTTTTGCAAATTTAACGACGAAAACTACTTTTCACAAAAACTGCTTGCTGTTTGGCAGATTTCAATGGGTAAAAAGAGGCATTAATCGTAACCTAAAGAAGCCGAGTTGTCAAAAATATACTAGTATATACAAAGACGAATCCGTGGACATAAAGAACAAGGAAAACGAGCTTAAAACGACCGAGTTATACCCATTTTAACATCGTCAAAACTATATATATATATAGCCACAAATAAAAATAATAACGTACGTACTAAGTGATATATTTTCTAGAAACGTTACTAAGGACTATTTTCTTATCAAATGAATACGTACGACCCGAAGAGAATATTTATACGACTTAAACGACGTTATCTTAAGGTTTTCGATACAAGGAATTTAACGCTAACATTTTCATACGAGATAATACGACAAGTTATATACTTCTATATACGGACTATTTTCCTAAGTATGGAAACTATTTTACTATGATGATAACTAGTATTTCCAAATTACGAGTGGTATGGGTATCATGTGCATGTGCATTCATTTCATTACGGCTTGATCTAAATTAGATCGCGATTATTCATTTAGGTTGCGGCTAGTGTTCGCGCCTCATTGTCCCGACTACTTTTACATCATTGTACCATCGTTGTACCATCCTTTCGAGGTGAGTTCTCATAGCCCCGTTTTTAGTACTTATTTGATTTAAATCCCACGGGGGAGAATACATTGCATAATTATTTTTGTACATGCCCAAGTATTAAATTTCATACATTGCTTAAGTTGGTAGTACTATCACTTCAAGTCCCCTTTATTATCATGGACCGTTAATTATATTGCCAAGCGAGAGTGAGTGGATAGATCTATCGAGGGTGACTCCTCCATTCGTGTTTGGGTTGCTCCATAAGGAAAACGAATGCATTTCATGTCTGATTATAGTACGAGTGCCTGATAAACACTCCTTTGGGGCCAATTTTAGTACGTCGAGCTTCGGTGCCATGAGCTTAAGAGACAATGTAACTTTTGACATTTTAGTACTTTACTTTATACTTGTGGCTTATTGTACATACGATTTAACTTATAAACCTATGATTATTCACCAACTTTATGTTGACCGTTTTCGCAATGTATTTCTCAGGTTATTAAGGTAGCTCATGTTGCATACATTTGGACCTTCATGGAGTCGCGGAGTCGACGCGTCTCACTATATTTTCTACACTTATGAAACGTTTGATCTTGTTGAACTTATTTTAACTATTTTGGCAAACTCTTTTGGGACCTAAGCTTTGTAAACTTTGAATGATTTGATGATCAAACGCTGTATTTTCTAAACGACACTTTAGGTCGTTCAATATAACGGTAAACTATGGTGCTATGACAGTCACTCCCAGGTATTCCATTCCGCTGCCATTCAGGTATTTTGGGGGTGTGACACGATGTAGGTTTCTTAGATCGAAAAGTAAGGGAATCGGTTTCTCCTTTTTCGCCAGAGAGAATAAGGGTTTCGAAAAGTAAGAGTCACCTTAACTTATTGAACTTCAAATGAACTAATCTAGAAATTCAAAATTGATGAAAAACAGACAAGAAATGTGATTGGTGACCGGGGAATGGAAGTTCTGGGGAGTTGCTGTAGAAAAATAGAGTGGCTTAGGATTGAGAGAGGAGCCGATGAACAAGAAATGGAAGATGAAGAAGGTGTTGTTTCTCAAAGGGGGTTGACCGCCATAGCACAAGGCTGTACAGTCGTCGTCTCAAGGGTAGAAAGCGCGAAGATTGTTGAGGTCAAAGGGTAGAAAAAGTGTAGAAAACCAAAAATGTGTCTGTAGACATGCTAAATGATTGATGTTAATTGGTTTTTACTTGTACAATACTGGAAAACATGCTAAATGTGTATGTAGCATTTGACTAATGAATGGAAATCAGGAAAATATATCATTCGTATGTAATTTCTATATTGCATCAGGTTTTCTAATATACATATTTGTATGTAATTTCTTTTTATTTTTTTCTTCTTCCAGAAAATATATCCACACTTTTAGGTGTGAATATTTAACAATGTTACTACACTTTTAATTGTAAGCATCTTTTTGCAAATTTGCCACACTTTAAGTGTGTCATTTACACTCTGTTCTCGAGTATAAAACGGAGAGAAGAGAAATGAAGAGATGAAAAAAGAGATAAAAGAAGAGGAGTGGAGATTTTTTTTATTTTTAATCTTGTGTTCCCGAGTTGAAAAGAAAAGAAAAGAGATGTTAGCAAAAAAAGGCTTCAAAATCACCTTCTCTCCAAATCATCCCAATTTGGGAAGAAGATTAGGAGAGAAGTTTTGGCATAATTTTCTCCTCTCTTCCCTTCTCTTCTTTCCAGAAAAAACTCGGGAATGCAATATTTTTGAATTTCCTCTCCACTTCTCTTCTTTTCTCTCCAAATAAAAACTCGGGAACAAAGTGTTAAAGAGTGTTTGCCACACTTTTAAGTGTGGACATTCAAAGAATATCTTCACACTTATATGTGTAGCAAAATTTGTCACACCCATTATTGCTACACATTTGCAAGTGTGGAAATTATAATTTGATTCATTTTTAACCATGGCAAATTGGCTTTTAAATGTGGAAAATTTAACAAGTGTTTTGTAGTGTTTGATTGAACTCGAGTTTTGTAGTCCAGTTGGCCTCAAGCTTGCCATTAAATTGAGTCGACTGATCAGCTAGTTTACACCCATACTTGAAAGATATAAATTAAGTTGATATAATAATCTGAAGTAAGAACATCCTTAAGATCACACATAAAGATAATAGAAAGGAAAAAATATATATATCACTCATAGTAAATTTTGTTGTTTTACACGCTTGCCAATTCACGGGAAGCGAACAAGTTCTTCGAGATCTCATACATCAATCTGTTGTGAAATTCTTCAGTCGAATAACTGTGAAGTGCCTTTGGACCATTCTTTGATCCGAAAAAATAATCACTTCCAGCTAATCTAAGCATCATCTTAACATAAACATTCTTTAGATTTATCAAGAGCTTAAAGGGTGAAAGTGTCTTCAATCGTAACCGTGGGATGGCTTTAATCCTCCAAAACCGACGACTTCTCCCTCCTAACATAACCGTCGTAGCACCTTTTTTGTGACTGTTGCTGAACCGCCTGTACCTCCTCCGCCTCCATGTTCTCTTCAAGCTACCATCAAAAGCGCTAGTAACTATTTCCATTTATTATATAAAGATTTCCCGGTGATTTTTTAGAGTGTGTGATTGCATTTTGATGCTTTGACTATATATAGCCATAGAAGAATTACTAGTATAATGCATGTGTTTAGCTTAATTTAATGTCATTATTTGAATTGACACTTGTTAAATTTTCCACATTTAAAAGCCAATTTGCCATGGTTAAAAATGAATTCAAATACTTGTTAAATTTTATTTGCCATGGTTAAAAATTTTCCACAAAACAATTTTATTTGTATATCGTCCTTATTCATATTGTTTTGTCTTATGAATATATCGTCTTTATTGACCAAATTTACTCTTACGTCAACAAATGAATTCAAATAAATGCAAGGCGAATGTTGATGAAATGCATTTCCAGTGAAACATTATGATTAATGATGGTTAACTGTCTTGATAGATGTTTTACTCTGTAAGATCGACTTAATATAATACCATGTTATACGTGGTTTGAGTCTCTAAGTATGCCCAAGGCAAAAAAAGATTGTCTAGAGGTGGTGTTTTTTGCATTATGGTGGCATGTTTGGAACTTCCGAAATGCTAGGTTGTTCGCCAAGAAAAGACCAACGAAAAGTTTATGCATGGATAACATTGTCACTTATGCTTTTCTTTGGATTAGTGGTAGATGCAAAAAGATGAACTTAAATTGGGTTGCTTGGTTGCAAGACCCTTCTTTAGCTATTTCTTGCAAGTAAATGTATTTTCTTGTCTAGCTTCTTGCTAATTTTATTTTTAATAATATTGATGCCGTTCTTAAAATAAATAAAAAATAAAATAAATAAATAAATACCATGTTATAAAAGTTGAATTAAAGGTATGCAACACCCGGCCTTTACTAGATCATCTATTTTGTTAAAATCATAAAATCCGGGCATTTTGCAGTGTGTTCAAATTAATGCTTATTTCAAGGTACCCAATCTTCTCAATATATAGTCGCCGTGAGGAAAATTCAAATGCATACTCTTATTTTGGTATATACCATTGGACTAATCCTCACCATCCATCTAGTTTGATCTAATGGTGGGATTAACCCAAGATTAAATAGGAAAACATAAGTCCATGTTTTTTCCTCCTTTTTCTGTCTTTTTATTTTTTTTTATTATTCATTTTTTTTCTTTATTTTTTTCCTTTGTTTTTCTTTCTTTTTTTTTTCTTTGTGTTTTTTTTCACGCTTCATTATTATTATTATTATTATTATTATTTTGTTTCTTCTTCTTTTTTTTTTTTTTTTTTTTTCCTTTTTGTTGTTTTTTTCCACGTTTATTTTTTTCTTTTTTCTTTCATCCTTTCTCTTTTTTCTTTTTTTCTTTTTTTCTTCTAATTCACGTTTTTTTCCTAATAAACATTTTTTTTCGCTTTCATTCATTTTCGTCTGTTTTTATACGTTTTTGTTCGTTTTTGTTTGTTTTCGTAGGTTTTCGTCCGTTTTCATACATTTTCGCCCGTTTTCTTACGTTTCGTCCGTTTTCATACGTTTTGTGCGTTTTCAAACGTTTTCGTCCGCTTTCTTACGTTTTCGCCCGTTAACGTCTGTTTTGATACGTTTTCATATGTTTTCTTACATTTTCGTTCGTTTTCGTCGGTTTTCATGCATTTTCGTTCGTTTTAATACGTTTTCATCCGTTTTCTTTCATTTTCGTCCGTTTTTCATATGTCTTCGTCCGTTTTCAGACGTGTTTTTACAATTTCATACGTTTTCGTCCGTTTTCATACATATTTGTCCATTTTCTTATATTTTCGTTCGTTTTCATACGTTTCCGTCTATTTTTCAAATGTTTTTGTCCTTTTCATACATGTTTTGATATTTTCATACGTTTTCTTCCGTTTTCATAAATTTTCATTCGTTTTCATAAGTTTTTGTTCATTTTTTATTCGTTTTCGTTCGTTTTTAAATGTTTTTGGCAATTTTCAGACGTTTTCATATATTTCTAAATATCACAAGTGATATTCTGAATATCACAAATTATATTCTGAATATCACAAGTGATATTCTGAATATCACAAGTGATATTCTATAATATTCAGAATATCACAAGTGATATTCTGAATATCATAAGTGATTTTCGATGATATGCAGAATATCACAAGTGATACTATGAGTACCACAAATGATATTCTTGATATTATAAGTAATATTCTGTGATATTCAAAGTATCACAAGTGATATTCTGAATATCACAAATTATATTCTGAATATCACAAGTGATATTCTGTGATATTATAAATATCACAAGCTATATTCTGAATATCACAAGTGATATTCTTAATATCACAAGTGATTTTCTATGATATGCATAATATCACAAGTGATACTATGAATACCACAAATGATATTCTGGATAATATAAGTAATATTATGTGATATTCAAAGTATCACAAGTGATATTCTGAATATCATAAGTGATTTTTTGAATTTGACAAATGGATAAATATTACTTATGATATCCAGAATATCATTTGTAGTACTCATAGTATCACTTGTGATATTCTACATATCACAGAAAATCACTTGTGATATTCAGAATATCACTCGTGATATTCTGAATATAATTTGTGATGTTTAGAATAACACAGAATATCACTTGTGATATTCTGAATATCACTTGCGATATTTAGAAACATATGAAAACGTCTGGAAATGGCAGAAAATAATTAAAAATGAATGAAAACGTATGAAATTATAAAAACATATATGAAAAGGACAAAAACGTTTGAAAACTGGACGAAAACAAAAGAAAACGGATGAAAACGTACGAAAACGTAAGAAAATGAATGAAAACGTAAGAAAACGAATGAATATGTATGAAAATGGATGAAAACTTTTGAAAGCGTAAAAACACGTCTGAAAACAGATGAAGACGTATGAAAAATGGACGAAAACAAAAGAAAATGGACGAAACGTATTAAAAAGAGCGAAAACGTTTGAATGCGGACGAAAATGTATGAAAACGAACAAAAATGTAAGAAAACAGATGAAAACGTATGAAAACAGACGTGAACGGGCGAAAACGTAAGAAAGCGGACGAGAAACGTATGAAAACGGACGAAAATATATGAAAACGGGCGAAAACGTACGAAAACAGACAAAAACGTATGAAAGCGAAAAAAACGTGTATTACGGAAAAAAAACATTTATTAGAAAAAAAGACAAAAAAAAAGGGGAACAAGTGATTTAGGGGGAAAAAAAGTAGCGTGAAAAAAGTATGACAAAAAAATAATAAAGAAAAAAAACGAAAAAGAAACAAAAAAAACAAAAAAAAAAAGAAGAAAAAAAAAGTGCGTGACAAAAAGAAACCCAAAAAGAAAGAAAGAAAAAAAATAAAAAATAAAATAAAATAAAAAAAACAAAGGAAAAGGGAAAAAAAAACATGGACTTAGGTTTACATATTTAATCTTAGGTTTATCCCAACCATTAGATCAAACTAAATGGATGGTGGTGATTTATCCATTGGTATGCACCAAAATAAGGGTATCCAAAATAAAGTGCCTCTAGTGGCCGTATACTTAAACTTGTATAATATTACTCAGAGTCAAATGAACTTTTGTTTGCTGGAAGGTAAAGTTTAGGACACTAATTACCTATCATATGTACATGTTCAATTGAGACTTGAACGCAACAATTATTTGGTTGATGGTCAATTCATATACTGATAGGCCAAAAATTCTCTAGTTTAACAAAAAGGTGGTTTTCATAATAAGAAACAGAAATTAATTAATGACTGTAGTCATACTAGCAGTACGTGAGATATTACATAATAAAAGTTATCAGCAGCCCCATAATACGTCATATAATTAAGTTACGGAGTATTAACTTAATTATTCAGTATTAGTTGGAGTTGTCAAATTTGACTTAATAACAAAGCAAAAAGAATGGTTGTTAGTTAATATATGTGCATGGAAATGAAATGAGGGATTTGTCAATTAACCACTGAGAGTGGGAATGAATACAAGGATTATGCGACAAGAACAACATACCAACCATCCTATTTTAATCAAAAGGTTGCATCACATGTAAAGGACAATAACTACAGTATATAAGTTAGCATGTAAAATGACTCGACATTATATTATATATGCATGGTACTTATCTATTATGCTGTTGCAATATGCGATTTGGAAGACAGCTGAATTATATGTTTCTGTCTTGTTGTAAATATTATTCTCCTCTGTAGTTAAACTAATGATTTCTTCTCTAAACCTCTATATAAAAAATCTTCTGCTAAGAGATAAAACAAGAGCAACAGAGAATATAAACAGAGCAAAGGCTACTTCCAGGAAGTTGTACACATTCATATATACACGTTGAACACATTCATATATACACGTTGAACGTAGGAACATAGTTTAATTATATGTGTTGAGAAGCCACCATGAATCATGTGGGAGTAGGAAACACGAGTGCCTCGGTGAGGAAATTATTGGCTCACCGGTGTATATGGAATTTTAGGCCAACTTGTTTCTAATACATATTTTCATTTGCGACGTTATTCGAGATACCAAGACTAACTTGCTATTGCGGTAAAAAAAAGTATGTGGATCAATTCAGCCAATTAGAATTAAATAGCTGAATCACGTAAATCATGTATTCACAACTTTCTTTTGTTGATCTTAAATTCATATAATCCATGGTCATTTATATCAATAAACCAGAAACAAATCTTTGATACAGATCCAAATCAAAGGTTTTATCAAATGAAAAAAATAAAAATGCACGCTGCAACATACTGATTATCCCTCAATAATCAACACACCTAAACCACTAGCAAACATACAGAAGAAGGCCAAGATGGTCCTTCACAATAACTTTACAACTCAAACAATAAATTCGGATCAAAAACAAAAGAAAACACATATTTGTGGCAAAATCACTTCTATGTTTCCTGCTACTTGACACTATTACGACATTAAGTAGATAACTAGGTTAGTGGATCACACCTAATTGTGGGCTTGAGAACATTAGGTTTAGGGTTGTAGTTACTTATCCAATAAGCTGCATGTTTATTACAAATACACATGTAATCTTTTTATTTAATCACGCAGAACACAATCAATATTATATATATATATATATATATATATATATATATATATATATATATATATATATATATATATATATATATATATATATATATATATATATATATATATTCTTTTTTTTTTACAAAATCAATCCATAAACTTTATTTGAGTACATATATTACTTTAATCTCTTCAACTTTACATTCTAGCCTGGCACTTAACACGAACAAATTTTTGGCAAATCTTTTTGTTTTTGTTTTACGGCAAATGGCAATGATATAATATATTAAGGCACTAGCCATTAAAGGGAACTCCGATTGTTAAAGATAGAAGCACCTCAAACATGCATACACATAAGAATGGAGAAATATCCTTGTACCCATGTTATATATGTTCGATTTCATTCACTATAATTTATCTAACCAAAAGCCAGAGGTTGTGTTTATGTAGAAGATCAATTACTGACTTTAGAGAGTTGAAAGAGATCTTCTTGTTTTGTAATTTCCACGAAAACCATGTGATGATTCTGAATAAAGCATTGAAGTTGCGCTCTGAATTTCGTAACAACCTCTATTTTTGCAGTTTATGCATTTAGCGCTCGAAAGTTTTCGGCTGCAGTGTTCTTTGTTTTTTCAGAGCTTTTACCTCTTCACTTGCAAACCATGTCTGCAGAAAAAGAGGTACACATAGACTATTTTTGGCAAAAGTAGCTGTGAACAATAGCTGTTGTGAGCAGTAGCTGTGAGTAGTAGCCACAGCTCACTGCTCACCGCTCACAGCTCACCGCTCACAGCCTCTTAAAGAAGCATTGGAAAAATGAGCAATCCTAAAAAATAGGAAGCTCACCACTCTTATGCCAAACGAGTACTAAAAATCAAAAAGCTCATTTCTCACTGCTTATTGCCCAAAAAGCTCTGCGCCAAATATTGCCGTAAGCTCTTCATCTACAAGAAGAAGACCGTTTATTTTTTGTGCTATTGAAGTACTTCTTTCTTTGTTTCTTTTCTTTTTCTTTTTCACTAGTTTTATTTATTTATTTATTTATTTTTATTTTTTTACATTTGGTCCGTTTTTTACGTTTTTGTATGTTTTTTTAAATATTCGTCTGTTTTTTACATTTTCGTCGATTTTAATATGTTTTCATCTTTTTTTTACGTTTTCGTCCATTTTTTTACGTTTTCGTCCGATTTCTTACATTTTCGACTATTTTTTACGTTTTGGTACGTTTTTTAACGTTTTTGACTTTTTTTATGATTTTATCTTTTTTACGTTTTTCCCTATTTTTTTTATATTTTCGTCAGTTTTTTACATTTTCGACCGTTCTTTTTACGTATTCGACCGCTTTTTTATGTTTTGGACCTTTATTTACGTTTATGTCTGTTTTTTAGTTCTTCATCCTTTTTTTTACGTTTTCGTCTTTTCTTTACGTTTATAGACAAAAACATAAGAAAAAGAAAAAAATTGCCAAAAACGTAAAAAAAAAAAGGAAAAATTTAGATGAAAACGTAAAATAACGGATAAAAATGTAAAAAAAACAAATGAAAACGTAAAAAAAATGGACGAAAACGTAAAAAAAATGGGTGAAAACGTAAAAAAAACATACGAAAACGTAAAAAAACATAAAAAAACGGTCGAATACGTAAAAAACAGATGAAAGCGTAATGAAATGGTTGAAAACATAAAAAACGGACGAAAACGTAAAAAAATGGATGAAAGTGTAAAATAACGGACGGAAATGTAGAAAATGACGAAACCGTAAAAAAAAGACGAAACGTAAAAAAAAACCGAAACATAAAAATCAGGCGAAAACGTGTAAAAAGGGCGAAAAAAAAACAGACGAAAACGGAAAAATACGGTCAAAAACGTACAATAACATAGAAAAAGAAAAAAATAGTCGAAAACGTAAAAAAATGACGAAACATAAAAAAAGAAGAAAACGTAAAAAAAAGAGAAAAAAACAGACAAAAACGTATGGATATTGAGAAAGAGATGTTGGGTTTCTGAAAAAAGAGGCAAGAAGTAAACGAAGAGGTAAGAAGTGAAAGATAATATCTGAAATTTAGAAGAGGAAAGAAGCACTTATGTCTGCAAAAAAACAAACAGAAGCATCTGCCCTCCTGCAGACCAAAGAAGTGAAAAGAAAGAAAAAGTGCTTATTGTGAAAAAACAAACGACACCTCATTGTCCAAGTCATGTATTTGGTGGCTTCTTCTAGAAGAAAGAAAATATATCCATATATATTATATCCAATTATCATCCATGGTGAAGGTGTGCAAATGGAAATCGCATATATTAGTTCCTGCATAAACGTGTGGCCGATGGCTAGAGAATAATCATGTTGACACTCTAGAAGAAATGATGTTATACTATGGTAAGTAATTTTTAGTAGGTTAACTTGTACGTAGACTATGATTTAAAATTATTTGCATACCAAACTTTATTAATACACCAAGGGACTAATTCTCACTGTTAATCTCCATTTGATGTAATCGATAAGATTAATCCCACCATTTTAACAAAAGCCATTTTCATAATTTGTTTTCAAGTATATTGTTGAGCAAAAAAGATATACAATCACGACGAGAATTTAATTAACTTTCTATAGATATTCACTTTGATATACTTTCGAAAACTTCTTTTTTTTCAATTTTTTCCACCTTTTTTACGTTTTTTTCTTCATCTTTTTACGTTCTTTCGTCTTTGTTTTTCTTTTGTCCTCGTTGTTAAAACTTGTATGAAAAATCACATGTGATTAAACACTAATTTGAATACTCCTAATAAAATCACATGTGATTTTTCAAACACGTAATCTCAATCATATGTGATTTTTCCCATGCGTGATCTCAATCACATATGATCTTCATAAATGAACTACTATAATCTATAAATCAATTATGATTTTATTGAATATTCAAATTAGGATTTAATCCCATAAGATTTCTCATGCAATTTTTCAACATCAAAGAAAAAAATTAAAAGACGAAAGAACATAAAAAAAAGTGAAAAAAACGAAGAAACAAAATTTTTTCTGAAAGTATATCAAAGTCCCCGTCTATAGAAAGATAATTAAATGATGGTCGTGCCGGTATAATTCGTTTTGTCTAACGGTTAATTGTTAATGAGATATTTAAATTATAAAAAATAAATAAAATATTAAATATTTTTAATTTCAGCTATTGATTTCTTATTAAATGGATAGTGGGGATGAATCCCTCTATAGGCAAAGAAAGTTTGTTATTTATTTATTTATTTATAAATATTGAAAGAAAGTTTTGTATCCAAAATAATTCTCCTCTTAGACTATTTATAAGGATTCGATTGTACTTAATTAAATAGAGCTAGGATATTACCTAAACTTACCGCAAGGCAACCAAATATCTTAGGGAATTCGAATTTCATAGATGTTGTATCCCGACTACTATAAAATAGGGGGTTGTGGATGGTAGGCCTCTCAAGGATCGTTACCTAAAGTTGCATGTTTACTATTGTGAATAATCAGGATTGTGTTATTAGTAACCGTTGCGACATGGTTAATGAGACGTGGTGTGGGTTATGTTCCTGGCGTACCCATCCTTGCTGTCTTGCTCTAATGACCATGCCTCTCTTGTCTCTCTAATAGGCAATATGGTTCTTTTTTGTGATAATGTTGATAAATTGGTTTTAGACAGAGATGTTTCTTTTGTTTTCCAGGTGAAGGTTCTTTTGGATAATCTTTAAGAGATTCTCCTTTCAAATCATAGTCTTGGGTCTCATCATGTTGGAATTCTTGGATTCCATGCAAAATCATCATTTTTGTTTAGCTTGCATCAATTGACAGACTTCCTACCGGGTATAATCTTGTCTCGAAGGGGATAAACATTGAATTCAGTCGTTGCCTTTTTGGCGAGATTGCAACTGAAACTGCTTATCCTAGTCTCATAGAATGTTCTATGGTTATCCCTTTCTGGAGGAAAGTGTGGAGTCGGTACCAGCTTACGTCTCCTCGTTCCGGTCATTTTCCGTCAAGGATATTAGTATGGGATCTTTAGTAAAACATGGAAGCCCCAACCTCAACAAGATTCTTCATGCTGTTTTTCAATGTTGTTTTATGGTTGGTTTGGAAATGGAAAAATAAGGTGGTTCACGCGACTCTAGAATCCTGCGCAACATCTCATAATGATGATATCTTCCTGTCTATTTAAAGGTTCACGAAGTTGTGGCTTTCTTCTCGTTGCAAGTCAATTCAATGTAATGGGCCTGCTAGATTTCAAGCTCGTGATCTTTGCTTAATGATGTATAATATGTCCTTTGTCATGGTTTTTGGTTCTCGAATGTTCTGTTGTATATAGCTCTAGTTTTTTGCTTGTTTTTGCCCTTTAATTTCTTTCCCTTATGTATTGTTGTCTTGGCTCCTCCTTGAAGCCCTAAATTGTGCACACAATAAGTATAGTAGTTAGTAATTACTTAATTTCCAGACAAATTATGTTGTGTTAATTTTTTTTATAGGGGCGAGAAATTTATAATTAAAATATTACTGCCATGTATAGTATATATATATATATATATATATATATATATATATATATATATATATATATATATATATATTATGCATGAATTATTTTCGACAAAATTAGGCACACATCCTAGAGATGTGTAAAAGTAAAATTATATTAGTACAAAATATTAGATTGTATTTAACAAATCATTATTTAATTAACCTGCTTATTAGTAAAAGAAAATAAGAAAATAAAACCACGTTTAAGAAAATTAACTATAAAAGCATACTCAAAGGGAAACTTAAACCCTTTTAAAACTCTACTGATAAGCTGAGAAATCATGCCATGCAAAACATTTTAAATGTCGATTGAGCACGTAATAAGTTATATACATTTTAAGGGCAATACAAGATTCATAAACATCTAAACGTTTTTTCTTGAGTTGTAATGTAATAATAACCATTGTTCTACACAAAATAATAATAATAATAATAATAATAATAATATTGTACAAAGATGTTGACTTAAAAGCTATCTTTCTTTTATAGAACAATATGTGTGGGTATATGAATATAATTTATTGAGTATTATTATTCACTCGATTATTACTTGTTCTATTCTTTATCAACTATTAAATAGATTTGATTGTTTAACGAACACTCTTCGTTGATAACCTGGAATATGATGGTGAAAATCGACTTTGTTGACTTTAAAATTTGGTCAGCAAATTCTGGTCAAATATTTAATTCACACATGGCTAATTGGTCACGAAGTTTCCTTTCAGTGAGTCGTCGCCTTATGTCAACTTATTATCACTTATGTATAAATAATCATCAAAAACCATCTCTCCCACCAAAACAATCATAACTCATAAAAGGCACACTCAAGCTAGTTCAAATTAAGACACCTAAGAAATGGAATATTTTACAAGAAGCTTTTCAAGAAGTCTTTCCAGAGGCCTTTCAAGAAGTGTTTCGACATCTGTAGATGCAAACAGAGTGTGGAGGAGAACGACATACGGAGCGTTTAATGGTGGGAGGAGCATAAAGACTGTCCGTTTAGGTGAGGATAATCATGGCAAACTTTGGAGGATCAAAAAAATGTTTAACTTTATTAACTCCAAAAAACACACGAATGACGACACTTCAAAGGCTCGTCGATCATCGAAGATTGCAAGCTCTGAAGATGAATTTCAAAACAGATTAATTTTTGAAATTTACAAGAACATGTCATCTAATCGTGAATTAAGTTCAGCCTAGAAGTTATAGTCCAAACACTTGGAAATTTTCCAGTTTGATTTAAAGTTCTGTAGTTAGAGGAAAATTCTTCATTTCTTCGTATATATTCATTTGATTCTTTGGTTGATCAGTTTCCCATCTAGTGCGATATGATGTAATAAAAAAATATATTAATAGAAGTTAAACCTTAATAGCAATAGATATGGCATGATCATTGATCGTTAGCACAACTAGTATTGATATATGATGTTTCAGTATCATTGAAATATTCTAGTTTTAGGTAAGATTGTAAGAAGAACCCAAAACTCACCTTGGTATACAAATGCAAATGCATTTCTAAGAGTAGTAAAGCAAGAAAGAGGAAACCGATGCTAAAATTTGAGAGCTCGGTCCAATTTGTCCATACTTTGGGGTTCAGTTTCAAGTTCTTTGTCAGAATCTTCCTTCATTGAAACAGGTTTCATAAAACTCATTTTGATTTGCAAAACGTAATAACTAGCTAGCCCCGATCGAAAAGTTTATACAACATTAGCATTTTAGAGATCGTTTCCTAATTCTTAGTTCTACGATATAAAAAATATGATGAATATACATTACCTTTTTTACAAGAGAGGAATGCACGAACATGGAATCATAATCTTGGTTCAAAAGTGTACTTGTCATCTATCCACATAATGTACAACTGCATCCACCCGCTTCTACTTCATGATCCCTCCGCCCTTTTTCGTTTGCACTTCAATTTAATTTGCACCTAGATGTACATCATACGGAAATATTAGCATCCCAAATGATACATGCATGCATGACGAGTAAGAAGACAAATTCTTCATGCAAGATCAACTTTGCAAATATATCTCACGTTTAATGTTTGAAAAATGATTTGTATGCCTAAAACAAGAACCTAAATTTAGACCTAATTTTATCGGAGCATTTAAAAAAATGGTTGGTGTAAAAGTATGAGAGAGAAAAAATGTATTACATGTTAATTTATGAACATAAATTAATAGTCGTGTGTTAGGATCGAACTCAAGATCACGGGATGACACACTTTACGTATGAAGAGTAAATGTATAATAATTATTTATAAATGTTAAGAATAATTAGCAATAAACAAAACACGTAACGACAGTTAGTATTTAACGGAAAGTGACTAACGACCGTTAGATGAAAATAAGGAAAGCTTATTGTGTGAATTATTGGAATATCAAGAAGGTTCCGGAATACCTTTAGGAATACCAAACCAATCGGCCACACAAAGAAGGGCACCTCCTTTGTGCCTTGGGCTCCAAGTAATCTCATACTATATATATATACAAACCCAAGGTTTTTGGTTTTTCATAACTTATACACATAACCTAAAAGTGATCTCTCCTTCTTTTCTCTTGCAAAACAAATCGATCCACCCTAAACCTTTAGGGAATCGATTTTTTTTAAGCTAAAAAGTGTTTTGTGTTTATTACTTGCATAATATTTTACTTGAATTAGTATGTGTGTACAATAACGTGATATAACCACACTATTTGTTATATCTTGGATTGAATAACAAAAAGGTAATGGGTTATTCATGTAATCCACATAAACTCTAATTAGGGTTCATAAGTTGAAGATTAGCTTTATTGATTCTTGTTCGGGCTACAATTATAACTGTACGTTTACTATTTATTATTGATTAATTAATTACATGTTATATGATCTTATTATAACGCTTCCGCTTGTGTTTACTTGATCTCTATTGTTTATGTTTATGATATGTCATGCTATATAATTCCAACATTGGCATCACGAGCTATTATAATGTGTAATTAATTCACTGAACGCATACAAATTGAATCTTGATTTGTTTTTTTTACATGATTAGTCGATTTAGCGTTTAGAAAATCCAAACCCTAATTTTTTTCTTTTGGGTCAATTTACCTAAAATTTATTTTAGGGTTTTGGTTTTGATTGTAAACGATCTTGGTGCAATATGTTAATTATTAAGTGTAATCCATGAAACGTGCATGTTTGCATGGATTTTATTATGATTGTAATTTAAATTGCTTAAATTGGTTATATGAATTAAATTGTTAAGTTATATCTTAAACATGTAAATTTATTAATAGATGTCGAATTGGGGAAGACTCCAATATTAAGTAATCAATTATGTGCTATGTAGTGTTTATTTAATTTTGGCTTACGTAATCGATTCATCGATGTATGTGGCTCTACTTCCTTTGAAGAGAAAGCCTTAATTGAATAAATACGTTATACACCTAGAATTGATTGTTAATAGGATTATTGAATTAAATTTGCATGTAGCTACATGTTTTATTATACATATTAATGGTTATGTTATGTATGTTTTCTTTAGTTGTGTTATTTTTTATTTCTATTACTCGTTTTTTGTTTATTTTGTAAGACATGTTTATAAACGAAAAAGGGTAATTTTTGAATAAAAAAATAATATGGACTAAATAAATGGTGAAATTTGTTTTTATTTTAAGAGTCAAAAGTTCAAGGTTTTATTGAATGATGTTTTTGTACGTAATGGTTAGCTAGGCGGACCGAAGTTTGCACACTATAAGATGGGTATAAGGTTTGTTTCGCATTAAATTGTGACATCAAAGAGACAACATTCTGTCTTTTCGCTCGTTTGTGTGTCAAATTAGACTTACCAAATAACCATTACATGTACTTTATCATCTTAAGGGTGAATTGACCACAATTCCATAATGATTATCCGAAACACTAAGCTTTAGGGCTTATGCAAAAGTACGATATAGTGGAAGATAATTGTTGGTAATTCTTTAATTGGTGAACCCAATACCTCAATCAAAACTTTGTTATTTTGCTCTTAGTAAATTGGTAAATAAAATTGTTTTGTAAAAATCAATGTTATGAAGTTGTATGCATACTTCTTCATACATTATTTTGATTACACGTCAAAATTAATACCCTAATAAAATTAAGTCAAATGCCATCTAATAAATTGAAGTTATAATTTACGTCATGTGAGAGCTTGGATAGATTGCAATGGAGAGGTAAATTTTATAATTTCATTGCTAGCAGATCAACTGATGTAATGGAATTATGGGTTTGCAGTTTTTAAGTTAGACGACTTAAATTGAGTAGGAAGTGGAGCCTGGATTCAAGGCATTGGATGGGGATAAAACATTCTTACATTGCAAAAGGTTTTGTGAATATAAATCCCATAATGATCTAGGAATTGCAATATGATATTGGAAATTATTGTTCGACAATTACCTTGTTGAATACTATCATTACTAGCAGATCACTTGATGTAATGGTAGTATGTCAATTAGGATCCTAGCTTTAAGAAAATACTATGGTTTATATGAATATTTACCAATTGGTATTTTATTTTCTTAAAGATCTAATCATCGAAAATACTAAAATTGAATTTTGTAATTCATTTTAATGTATTAATGCAACGTTCAAACCGTAAACGCACTTTGGGCTTTGGTAAATTGATCTCGTTCTATTTTCAAACAAATGTTTGATTAAGAATAATTTTCTTAAAAGACAAGAAGTCTCCTTTTATGAAAGAAGAATGAGACACAATCCTATTTCTTTCCATGAATGAAAAGGAATAATAGGAATATTAGATATGTCTAATTTCTAATATAACTCATAGAATTTTTTAATAATTACGATAATTACATTTTTTCCATAGGGATTTCATCACCCTCAGTCGGTGATTAAAATATTAGTAACAAATATGATATTTGGTTAACAGAAAATTATGTATGAAATTTTATAAGTTATTAAAATTAGAAGCTAGACAAATTACCGCAAAATGGTAAAAGACAAACTAGTTTATTCATCTAGTTTTTTTGGCTATTTAAAAGGTGCTACATACATTGTAGGATGGTAGACCTATTAAGGAATAAATTGCATGCCCAATTTTTCAAGTTAATCGCATTTAATGGATAGTCCATCGTTTACATAGTAGGATACACTCTTTAGTGTATAAGTAATTATTAAGTATGGACATTCAAAGGTGTAGGATAGTTAAAAGCACAATATTTGTTTTCACTGGTTAATGAAACATTTAAAATGTTGTCAAATTCAGTGGGAGCATTGTGATCTTATTACTGAGTAAAAAATTATTGTAAGGATCTTTAATTTAGTGGGAGTTATAAGTTTTGACATCTTGGTAGCTAAAGATATTTAATTTTGGCTTACGTAATCGATTCATCGATGTATGTGGCTCTACTTCTTTTGAAGAGAAAGCCTTAATTGAATAAATTCGTTATACACCTAGAATTGATTGTTAATAGGATTATTGAATTAAATTTGCATGTAGCTACATGTTTTATTATACATATTAATGGTTATGTTATGTATGTTTTATTTAGTTGTGTTATTTTTTATTTCTATTACTCGTTTTTTGTTCATTTTGTAAGACATGTTTATAAACGAAAAAGGGTAATTTTTGAATAAAAATAATAATATGGACTAAATAAATGGTGAAATTTGTTTTGATTTTAAGAGTCAAAATTTCAAGGTTTTATTGAATGATGTTTTTGTACGTAATGGTTAGCTAGGCGGACCGAAGTTTGCACACTATAAGATGGGTATAAGGTTGGTTTCACATTAAATTGTGACCTCAAAGAGACAACATTCTGTCTTTTCGCTCGTTTGTGTGTCAAATTAGACTTACCAAATAACCATTACATGTACTTTATCATCTTAAGGGTGAATTGACCACAATTCCATAATGATTATACGAAACACTAAGCTTTAGGGCTTATGCAAAAGTACGATATGGTGGACGATAATTGTTGGTAATTCTTTAATTGGTGAACCCAATATCTCAATCAAAACTTTGTTATTTTGTTCTTAGTAAATTGGTAAATAAAATTGTTTTGTAAAAATCAATGTTATGAAGTTGTATGCATACTTCTTCATATATTATTTTGATTACACGTCAAAATTAATACCCTAATAAAATTAAGTCAAATGCCATCTAATAAATTGAAGTTATAGTTTACGTCATGTGAGAGCTTGGCAAGACTGCAATGGAGAGGTAAATTTCATAATTTCATTGCTAACAGATCAACTGATGTAATGGAATTATGGGTTTGCAGTTTTTAAGTTAGACGACTTAAATTGAGTTGGAAGTGAGAGTCTGGACTCAAGGCATTAGATGGGGATAAAACATGCTCACATTGCAAAAGGTTTTGAGAATGTAAATCCCATAATGATCTAGGAATTGCAATACGATATTGGAAATTATTGTTCGATAATTACCTTGTTGAATACTATCGTTACTAGCAGATCACTTGATGTAATGGTACTATGTCAATTAGGATCCTAGCTTTAAGAAAATACTATGGTTTATATGAATATTTACCAATGGGTATTTTATTTTCTTAAAGATCTAATCATCGAAAATACTAAAATTGAATTTTATAATTCATTTTAATGTATTAATGCAACGTTCAAACCGTAAACGCACTTTGGCTTTGGTAAATTGATCTCGTTCTATTTTCAAACAAATGTTTGATTAAGAATATTTTTCTTAAAAGACAAGAAGTCTCCTTTTATGAAAGAAGAATGAGACACAATCCTATTTCTTTCCATGAATGAAAAGGAATAATAGGAATATTAGATATGTAATTTCTAATATAACTCATAGAAATTTTTTAATAATTACGATAATTGCATTTTTTCCATAGGGATTTCATCACCCTCATTCGGTGATTAAAATATTAGTAACAAATATGATATTTGGTTAACAGAAAATTATATATGACATTTTATGAGTTATTAAAATTAGAAGCTAGACTAATTACCGCAAAATGGTAAAAGACAAACTAGTTTATTCATCTAGTTTTTTTTGGCTATTTAAAAGGTGCTACATACATTGTAGGATGGTAGACCTATTAAGGAAGAAATTGCATACCCAACTTTTCAAGTTAATCGCATTTGATGGATAGTCCATCGTTTACATAGTAGGATACACTCTTTAGTGTATAAATAATTATTACGTATGGACATTCAAAGGTGTAGGATAGTTAAAAGCACAATATTTGTTTTAACTGGTTAATGAAACATTTAAAATGTTGTCAAATTCAGTGGGAGCATTGTGATCTTATTACTGAGTAAAAAATTATTGTAAGGATCTTTAATTTAGTGGGAGTTATAAGTTTTGACATCTTGGTAGCTAAAGATATTTAATTTTGGCTTACGTAATCGATTCATCGATGTATGTGGCTCTACTTCTTTTGAAGAGAAAGCCTTAATTGAATAAATTCGTTATACACCTATAATTGATTGTTAATAGGATTATTGAATTAAATTTGCATGTAGCTACATGTTTTATTATACATATTAATGGTTATGTTATGTATGTTTTATTTAGTTGTGTTATTTTTTATTTCTATTACTCGTTTCTTGTTCATTTTGTAAGACATGTTTATAAACGAAAAAGGGTAATTTTTGAATAAAAATAATAATATGGACTAAATAAATGGTGAAATTTGTTTTGATTTTAAGAGTCAAAATTTCAAGGTTTTATTGAATGATGTTTTTGTACGTAATGGTTAGCTAGGCGGACCGAAGTTTGCACACTATAAGATGGGTATAAGGTTGGTTTCACATTAAATTGTGACCTCAAAGAGACAACATTCTGTCTTTTCGCTCGTTTGTGTGTCAAATTAGACTTACCAAATAACCATTACATGTACTTTATCATCTTAAGGGTGAATTGACCACAATTCCATAATGATTATACGAAACACTAAGCTTTAGGGCTTATGCAAAAGTACGATATGGTGGACGATAATTGTTGGTAATTCTTTAATTGGTGAACCCAATATCTCAATCAAAACTTTGTTATTTTGTTCTTAGTAAATTGGTAAATAAAATTGTTTTGTAAAAATCAATGTTATGAAGTTGTATGCATACTTCTTCATATATTATTTTGATTACACGTCAAAATTAATACCCTAATAAAATTAAGTCAAATGCCATCTAATAAATTGAAGTTATAGTTTACGTCATGTGAGAGCTTGGCAAGACTGCAATGGAGAGGTAAATTTCATAATTTCATTGCTAACAGATCAACTGATGTAATGGAATTATGGGTTTGCAGTTTTTAAGTTAGACGACTTAAATTGAGTTGGAAGTGAGAGTCTGGACTCAAGGCATTAGATGGGGATAAAACATGCTCACATTGCAAAAGGTTTTGAGAATGTAAATCCCATAATGATCTAGGAATTGCAATACGATATTGGAAATTATTGTTCGATAATTACCTTATTGAATACTATCGTTACTAGCAGATCACTTGATGTAATGGTACTATGTCAATTAGGATCCTAGCTTTAAGAAAATACTATGGTTTATATGAATATTTACCAATGGGTATTTTATTTTCTTAAAGATCTAATCATCGAAAATACTAAAATTGAATTTTATAATTCATTTTAATGTATTAATGCAACGTTCAAACCGTAAACGCACTTTGGCTTTGGTAAATTGATCTCGTTCTATTTTCAAACAAATGTTTGATTAAGAATATTTTTCTTAAAAGACAAGAAGTCTCCTTTTATGAAAGAAGAATGAGACACAATCCTATTTCTTTCCATGAATGAAAAGGAATAATAGGAATATTAGATATGTAATTTCTAATATAACTCATAGAAATTTTTTAATAATTACGATAATTGCATTTTTTCCATAGGGATTTCATCACCCTCATTCGGTGATTAAAATATTAGTAACAAATATGATATTTGGTTAACAGAAAATTATATATGACATTTTATGAGTTATTAAAATTAGAAGCTAGACTAATTACCGCAAAATGGTAAAAGACAAACTAGTTTATTCATCTAGTTTTTTTTGGCTATTTAAAAGGTGCTACATACATTGTAGGATGGTTGACCTATTAAGGAAGAAATTGCATACCCAACTTTTCAAGTTAATCGCATTTGATGGATAGTCCATCGTTTACATAGTAGGATACACTCTTTAGTGTATAAATAATTATTACGTATGGACATTCAAAGGTGTAGGATAGTTAAAAGCACAATATTTGTTTTAACTGGTTAATGAAACATTTAAAATGTTGTCAAATTCAGTGGGAGCATTGTGATCTTATTACTGAGTAAAGAATTATTGTAAGGATCTTTAATTTAGTGGGAGTTATAAGTTTTGACATCTTGGTAACTAAAGATATTTAATTTTGGCTTACGTAATCGATTCATCGATGTATGTGGCTCTACTTCCTTTGAAGAGAAAGCCTTAATTGAATAAATACGTTATACACCTAGAATTGATTGTTAATAGGATTATTGAATTAAATTTGCATGTAGCTACATGTTTTATTATACATATTAACGGTTATGTTATGTATGTTTTATTTAGTTGTGTTATTTTTTATTTCTACTACTCGTTTTTTGTTTATTTTGTAAGACATATTTATAAACGAAAAGGGTAATTTTTGAATAAAAAAATAATATGGACTAAATAAATGGTTAAATTTGTTTTGATTTTAAGAGTCAAAATTTCAAGGTTTTATTGAATGATGTTTTTGTACGTAATGGTTAGCTAGGCGGACCGAAGTTTGCACACTATAAGATGGGTATAAGGTTGGTTTCGCATTAAATTGTGACCTCAAAGAGACAACATTATGTCTTTTCGCTCGTTTGTGTGTCAAATTAGACTTACCAAATAACCATTACATGTACTTTATCATCTTAAGGGTGAATTGACCATAATTCCATAATGATTATCCGAAACACTAAGCTTTAGGGCTTATGCAAAAGTACGATATAGTGGACGATAGTTGTTGGTAATTTTTTAATTGGTGAACCCAATACCTCAATCAAAACTTTGTTATTTTGCTCTTAGTAAATTGGTAAATAAAATTGTTTTGTAAAAATCAATGTTATGAAGTTGTATGCATACTTCTTCATACATTATTTTGATTACACGTCAAAATTAATACCCTAATAAAATTAAGTCAAATGCCATCTAATAAGAACAATTGAAGTTGTAGTTTAGGTCATGTGAGAGCTTGGCTAGATTGCAATGGAGAGGTAAATTTCATAATTTCATTGCTAGCAGATCAACTGATGTAATGGAATTCTGGGTTTGCAGTTTTTAAGTTAGACGACTTAAATTGAGTAGGAAGTGAGAGCCTGGACTCAAGGCATTAGATGGGGATAAAACATGCTTACATTGCAAAAGGTTTTGTGAATGTAAATCCCATAATGATCTAGTAATTGCAATACGATATTGGAAATTATTGTTCGACAATTACCTTGTTGAATACTATCATTACTAGCAGATCACTTGATGTAATGGTACTATGTCAATTAGGATCCTAGCTTTAATAAAATACTATGGTTTATATGAATATTTAGCAATGGGTATTTTATTTTCTTAAAGATCTAATCATCGAAAATACTAAAATTGAATTTTGTAATTCATTTTAATGTATTAATGCAACGTTCAAACCGTAAACGCACTTTGGCTTAGGTAAATTGATCTCGTTATATTTTCAAACAAATGTTTGATTAAGAATATTTTTCTTAAAAGAAAAGAAGTCTCCTTTTATGAAAGAGGAACGAGACACAATCCTATTTCTTTCCATGAATGAAAAGGAATAATAGGAATATTAGATATGTCTAATTTCTAATATAACTTATAGAAATTTTTTAATAATTACGATAATTACATTTTTTCCATAGGGATTTCATCACCCTCATTCGGTGATTAAAATATTAGTAACAAATATGATATTTGGTTAACAGAAAATTATGTATGACATTTTATGAGTTATTAAAATTAGAAGCTAGACTAATTACCGCAAAATGGTAAAAGACAAACTAGTTTATTCATCTAGTTTTTTTGGCTATTTAAAAGGTGCTACATACATTGTAGGATGGTAGACCTATTAAGGAAGAAATTGCATGCCCAATTTTTCAAGTTAATCGCATTTGATGGATAGTCCATCGTTTACATAGTAGGATACACTCTTTAGTATATAAGTAATTATTACGTATGGACATTCAAAGGTGTAGGATAGTTAAAAGCACAATATTTGTTTTCACTGGTTAATGAAACATTTAAAATGTTGTCAAATTCAGTGGGAGCATTGTGATCTTATTACTGAGTAAAGAATTATTGTAAGGATCTTTAATTTAGTGGGAGTTATAAGTTTTGACATCTTGGTAGCTAAAGATATTTAATTTTGGCTTACGTAATCGATTCATCGATGTATGTGGCTCTACTTCCTTTGAAGAGAAAGCCTTAATTGAATAAATACGTTATACACCTAGAATTGATTGTTAATAGGATTATTGAATTAAATTTGCATGTAGCTACATGTTTTATTATACATATTAATGGTTATGTTATGTATGTTTTATTTAGTTGTGTTATTTTTTATTTCTATTACTCGTTTTTTGTCTATTTTGTAAGACATATTTATAAACGAAAAATGGTAATTTTTGAATAAAAAAAATAATATGGACTAAAGAAATGGTTAAATTTGTTTTGATTTTAAGAGTCAAAATTTCAAGGTTTTATTGAATGATGTTTTTGTACGTAATGGTTAGCTAGGCGGACCGAAGTTTGCACACTATAAGATGGGTATAAGGTTGGTTTCACATTAAATTGTGACCTCAAAGAGACAACATTCTGTCTTTTCGCTCGTTTGTGTGTCAAATTAGACTTACCAAATAACCATTACATATACTTTATCATCTTAAGGGTGAATTGACCACAATTCCATAATGATTATCCGAAACACTAAGCTTTAGGGCTTATGCAAAAGTACGATATAGTGGATGATAATTGTTGGTAATTCTTTAATTGGTGAACCCAATACCTCAATCAAAAGTTTGTTATTTTGCTCTTAGTAAATTAGTAAATAAAATTGTTTTGTAAAAATCAATGTTATGAAGTTGTATGCATACTTCTTCATACATTATTTTGATTACACGTCAAAATTAATACCCTAATAAAATTAAGTCAAATGCCATCTAATAAGAACAATTGAAGTTGTAGTTTACGTCATGTGAGAGCTTGGCTAGATTGCAATGGAGAGGTAAATTTCATAATTTCATTGCTAGCAGATCAACTGATGTAATGGAATTATGGGTTTGCAGTTTTTAAGTTAGATGACTTAAATTGAGTAGGAAGTGAGAGCCTGGACTCAAGGCATTATCTGGGGATAAAACATGCTTACATTGCAAAAGGTTTTGTGAATGTAAATCCCATAATGATCTATGAATTGCAATATGATATTGGAAATTATTGTTCAACAATTACCTTGTTAAATACTATCATTACTAGCAGATCAATTGATGTAATGGTACTATGTCAATTAGGATCTAATCATCGAAAATACTAAAATTGAATTTTGTAATTCATTTTAATTTATTAATGCAACGTTCAAACCGTAAACGCACTTTGGGCTTTGGTAAATTGATCTCGTTCTATTTTCAAACAAATGTTTGATTAAGAATAATTTTCTTAAAAGACAAGAAGTCTCCTTTTATGAAAGAAGAATGAGACACAATCCTATTTCTTTCCATGAATGAAAAAGAATAATAGGAATATTAGATATGTCTAATTTCTAATATAACTCATAGAAATTTTTTAATAATTACGATAATTGAATTTTTTCCATAGGGATTTCATCACCCTCATTCGGTGATTAAAATATTAGTAACAAATATAATATTTGGTTAACAGAAAATTATGTATGACATTTTATGAGTTATTAAAATTAGAAGCTAGACTAATTACCGCAAAATGGTAAAAGACAAACTAGTTTATTCATCTAGTTTTTTTGGCTATTTAAAAGGTGCTACATACATTGTAGGATGGTAGACCTATTAAGGAAGAAATTGCATGCCCAATTTTTCAAGTTAATCGCATTTGATGGATAGTCCATCGTTTACATAGTAGGATACACTCTTTAGTATACAAGTAATTATTACGTATGGACATTGATTGTCGCTAAACCACATAACTTATATTGACCAAGGAATGGTCAACAAAGTCAAATAGCCTAGAACAATGCTCCGCGGAATATAGTGGTTTCCCCAGGTCGTTATGTCCCGACGAGGTGTGAATGGTTAACAAACGGGTTTGTGATCGGGTGAAATTGGACAGGAATGGGTATAAGAGATTTGTGGTGATTACACTACTGGAATATAAAAGAAAATAGCTTAAAGACACTATATTAACAAGACTGGAAAGTCAGAAAAACAAGAAACGTTTAAAACTTAAAACGCGTACGTGTACGTTTAAATAAAACGTAAACGTACGAAATAAAAAGTAAAAACTGAAATCTGAAAACACCCAGGGGGTGAAAATGACTTTTTTACAAACCTAAGGGTAAAAGAAAATTTTTATAAAATTAAAATAAAATTTTACACTATTTAATTATTTAATATTACTTAATTACTAATTAATACTTATTATTAATATTTAAAATACTTAAATACAATATAAAATTATTTAAACAATAAAAAAATGAAAATAAAATTTCTAAAATTATAAAATAACTAAAAATAAGTTTTAAAAATAAAAATAAGTATTTTTGTCTTTTTGTGCTTTTTCTACTAATTAATTACTAATTATATAATTAAACTATTTTAAATTAAGAAAAATACTAAATTAACAGTAAAAATTACAAGAAAATTTCTAAAATTATTTTATAACATATAAAAGCTATAAAAAATATAAAAACTTGGTTTTGATTAATAAAAACTAATTATGCTATTTTAAATTAATTATAAATAAAACTAAGATTAAATCTAATAAATACTAAAAGATACAATAAAAATCTGAGAAAATTACTATAAATACTTTAATATAATAGGTAATTAATAAAAATATAAAAATGACAAGTACTTAATAAAAATTTAAAAATGAAAATTAAAATTAAATTACATTAAATAGAAACTATCACTTATAATTAAATTAACTTTTTTTGGATTTTTTCTTTTGGAAACTTATTACACTACTGAAAATAACAAACTTTTACAAAAACAATTTTCTTGGAGCTTAAAAATAAGCAAAGCAAGTGCTTATTTGGTTGACAGTTGACTTTGGTCAACTGTGGGGGCAAATGAACCTCTGTGGGGTCCACAGGGGTGGAAAAGGGTAAAAATAAGTTACTTGGACAAGATTAAGCCAGAACCTACCAAATAAGCCCACAGAATAAGCCACTAAGCCACAATAAGCACATTGAAATTTGGTTTGAAACTGAAAATGGGGACAGATTTAGGGCCTGATTCAGGTGGGGTCCAGGGAGATTGAGGTCAACCCAATGGTCAATAGATGATCCCTACTAGGAGGGGGGTTGAAAGGTGCAAGGTGGATGAGCTGGGGCCCACTGGGTTGGTCAGAAAACCACCACAAAGTGGTGGTGGTGGTGATGTGTCTGCTGAGACAGGGCAGAGGTCAGCCCTGCAGGTCACTTTGTGGCTTTGTGGGGCCCACAAGAAAAATTTTAAAAATATAACAAGGATGGAAACTCAAAGTTGAGCTGGTAGATTACATTTAGGAACAAATTTCAGCCCTTGAAAGCAATTACAAAAATCAAAACAATTGGTTGAACTTTTGTGAAAATCTGAAAATGGTGAACTTTGACTTTTGTAAAAAACTTGTTATTTTGACTTTACCCAATTTTGGATGATCAAATCTGAATATATATATACTATATTATGATATAATAAGTTGATTTAAAGCTAAACTAACAATCAAAGAGTTGATATGGTGTGTTGTGAGTCCCACAGTCCAAACAGTTGGACAGTTATGGGGAAACTTTGGTCATTTTGACTATTGATCAAATGGAACCTGACTTTTAGGATTACAATGACTTAATATGACTTTTAGGATTACAATGACTTAGTATGACCAAAAGCAATAGAACAGATACCATCTAAAATCTATTTGTGAGCTTGAATGAGCCTATGTAGCAGTAATAGGAGCTCAAAACAAAGTCTTTTTGCACAATACTTAATATGACATTAAAGCAGAAAATTGATGATAACTTTGAAGTGAAACTGGAACATGTATTAACTTTTAAATCAGATTACATAAGTAAAGTTAAAATATTAAAGCATAAAGAAAAGCATTACATTCCTTTCTACTAAATTCGACAAGAGAATTATATTTAAAACTACCTATTAACTACTAAAAACTGCTACCCCCACCTCTGCTTCTTTCTTTAACTCTTATAGCTCCCAGGGAGTATCATCTCTCTTTCCCACACTGAATTAGAGCCGTTGGATTACCACCAATCAATTTTGACCATTTGAACAATTTGGCGCCTTTTTCTCTTTTGTCAGGTTGAGGGTAGCTTGGAGTATTTTGTGGACATTAAATGGTTCTTGGGGTTTAGTGGAGACTAGGGGGACAAGGAATGGAGAAGGTGAGCTGGAGGTATGGCAGAGTAGGGGGGAAAGTGTGGAGTTGGTGTTTGCAGTCCAAGTGGGGGTGAAGGTGGAGGGTCAAACGGTTGGGTTGACCGGGGTGGAAATAAAACGGTTTGTGTTTTTATTATTTGTGTGGAGTGGGCTGTGAGGGTGTTTGTGGAGTGGGCTTGGATGTTGGGTTATTTGTTGGATTGGGTAGGAATAAGGGTGGGGTGTGTTGGATTAGTTTTGGGTTTAATGATAATAATAAGTAAGGTCCGTTTGGTTTATTTGTTAATCACAAGGACCTATTTTGAAATTCCACAAAACACAAGGATTGAAATTGTAATTCCCCACAAGTATCACCAAGGATCAAAATTGACAACTTTAATAACCCAAAGACCCAAAATGTATTTTTTGTATTTTTAAAACACCGGGGACCAAATATGTCAATTTGCAAAGTTTAGGGGTCATTTTTGCCAAACTGTGAAAAACTTTTATCCAAGGACCAATATTGAATATTTTTGAATTTCCAAGGACTAAAAATGATTTTTTATCCAAAAATATCCCATCAGGGACCAAAACTGCCAATGTTTGAAACTTCAGGGACCAAAACTGTAAATTCTCAAAACTTTTCAGATTTTTCACCAAAGGACAAAATATGACAACTTATGATTGTAAAAGGACCTTTGGTGATAATTTCCATATTTTGAATGACTAGGGACTAATTTTGTAATTTTATGAAAGTTGAGGGACTGAAACTGCAAATTTTGCAAACTTTATACGTTTTTCATTTGTTTTTACTCGTTTTGCATCTAAAACATATAAAACACAATTTTGAAATATTTTCAGTATTTTGATGCATTACTGAGTGTTTTTGTATGTTTTGCAGTTCAGATTTGACCAAAAATGATGAGTGTTTGAGCACTCATCAATCCCCCACACTAAACTATTGCTAGTCCCTAGCAATACTGTTTTGAAAACTTGATGGATTTGAAAAACTCTTTACCAAAAGCCATCACTTCTGGAGTAGCCAGGTGTAAGAACTGTGGCACACCTGATAACCGTGTGATTTTGAGCAAACCACCAGCTGTCAACGGATTTGTTTAGTCTTTACCAAAAGTCGTTTGCTTCTGGACTAGCCAGCTCTTGATGGAATAGTCAACATCTTGGTGAGCTGATTACCAATTATGGATTTTCCACGGCCTTTACCACAAGCCATAATCTTGCGGGCTAGCCAACTCATTTGTTTTCGGGGAGTTGATGAACCATACAATTTTGGGCAAATTGCAAGCCGTTAACGGATTTGATATGTCTTTACCAAGAGCCGTTTGCTCCTGGACTAGCCAATCCCTTTTGTCGGTTAGACAAGGCGGACTGATTACCACAAAAATTTTGAAGCACCAGTGAAAAATTTTTAAAATTTTTGAAATTTTGGCTAAAACGGGGGTATTATATAGTAAAATGTGATAAAATTCGCGAGAATAGCGAATACCCCCCACACTAATCATGAATATTGTCCTCAATATTCAAAATCCCGGCTATTATGCCGACATTTTGAACGTAAAAGGGCAACATTACAAGCGAAGCGTGGAAAACACCATTTTGTATTTTCACTCATTTGTAACCATAGCATGGGGGACTCCCCCACACTTAGGTTGAAAACCCTATAAGCATGCTACTGTTTTTGTTTACCGAGTCGCTAGCTTGACTCGACCCCGAATTCATTTATCCTTGGGGAATGTGGAAGAAGTGATCTCCATCGGACTTTCATTCAAAATGTTTGGACAAACAATTGAAGCACGTGAAAGTTCCACTCCGATGAGATAAGTATCCGGCTCAAGATAATGATACATGAAAATGCCGGGATCAAAGATAGTGTCCTCACTCCCGAAGGAGTGAAGAAGAGAAGAAGTCACCGTATAGGTGAAGAAAAGGAAGAAAATCATGATAAAAAGCATGATTTGATCTTCTTCCTCGAGAGCAGGCTCCATAGCCTGAGTTTGGATTTCAAAGGGTAAGCTCGTAAATATCCCGGGAGGGTGGGTGGGAATTTGCAAATTCTCATAATTGAGAGCATCTCCCCCCGGGCAATCAAACTGATGAGCGAGTTCACCGGAGAACTCCTCATGAAGAGAATTATTCACTAGATGTGAATCTGTGGACTCATGTTCCATTGTGGACTCATCACAATCCTCGTCAAAGATTGGATTATTAGAAATCATAGTGAATTCATAATCGAATTCAAATAGAGGATTGGTGAGAGTCGTATTAAATGTTTCGGGAACAAAGAGGTTATCATTCTCTATTGGATTGTCGGGATAAGAAGTGAGTGACGGATCATAAGGTAGGAGACTTTCAATTTCTCCCAGATCGGCTTGGAAGTCAAGGAGACCATCATCACTTTCCAATGAAAGTGGATCGATGTGAGCAAGTTCATCAGCGAACTCCTCAAGAAGAGGATCAACATCAGAATGAGGCAGTGGTGCCTCGATATACTTAATGTCTCCATCAGATGTACAATCATCATTAAAATATGAGAAAGTCTCAAAATGATCGTTAGAACACTCAAGAAGTGAAGGAATATCACATACATGATCCAAAGTTCCCTGTGACTCTCCTGGGATTGGGACAAGGATCTCAACACTAGACTTTATTAATTCGTCCGATTCCTTATCAGGAACAATGCTAAGATGCTCATCCCCCATGACCGGAGGGTGAGTGTGAACCTCGGGTGTGATAACAACAGACTGAGGGAGATGAGAGGAGCTAACATTCATGGAATTTTCAAGTTCCATTTGTTCAACGGCTAGTAATTTCTCCGTCTCATTATTTTCTCCCTGATTCTCAATGGGAAGAATCACAAGTGATGAATCTGACGAAACCTTATAAAACTGAAGGATATCAAGGGTATCTTCAATATCACTATCATCATCACAGTCTAGAAGAGCAGCTTGACGAAATTTGGCACGTGTTATAGCTGCTTGTTCTAAGACAAGTAATTCTTCCATGGTCAATTCGTTTTTAGCCTTTCGTTCCTCAGCAAGTAATTCTGCCATAGATTTCTCACGAGAGTCTCGAAACGGTGTAGTGACCAACTCCTCCTTAAGTTCTTTTAAAATATCAAGAGCCTTTAATAAAAGGTCTTGTTCGGTTTCTTGAGGAGTTGTGTGAATCATATCGTACTGTGGAGGTGGGTCTGAAAACGAATAGTCGTAATTGTTACAAAGAAATGGATTCCTTGTTTGACAATCCGAGCTAGAGTGTGGACCTCCACAGTAATCACAACAGTAAAACTGATGTGGTTGTGGGTGATAAGTGCTAGAGTTATAATTGTTACCAGGAAACTGCTCATAGACAAGCGTGTTTCCCGATTGACAATCAGAACTGTAGTGTGAACCACCACAGTACTCACAACAGTAAAACTGCTGAGACTAATGGTGTGGCAGCTGATGGAATAAATCAGTCGTGTCATGGTAAGAATAAGGATCTTGGTTATAGACAGACCCGTTTCCTGACTCTACCATGCCACAACCGGGGCAATTACCACCATTATGAGAACTACCACACCACTGGCAAACCAGAAAGTGTGGATGAGACATAGAAAGAATCAAATGGTTTGGGAGGGGTAGGGATGAAGAATCAAAGGTGCGAGAGGGTAAAGGTGAATATTTTTGGGTTTTTGGAAATACATTTTGTACAAATAAGAAGGAAAATCTTTTTGTGTTTTTGGTTTTATGAAAATATGAACAAGGATGGATAAATGTACAATAGAACGAATTCCAAAGACACTAATCAGAAAAACCGTTTAGATAAACGCGCACAACCTCCCCGGCAGCGGCGCCAAAAGTTGATTGAGCCTAAACCACCTAACTTATATTGACCAAGGAATGGTCAACAAAGTCAAATAGCCTAGAACAATGCTCCACGGAATATAGTGGTTTCCCCGGGTCGTTATGTCCTGACAAGGTGTGAATGGTTAACAAACGGGTTTGTGATCGGGTGAAATTGGACAGGAATGGGTATAAGAGATTTGTGATGATTACACTACTGGAATATAAAAGAAAATAGCTTAAAGACACTATATTAACAAGACTGGAAAGTCAGAAAAACCAGAAACGTTTAAAACTTAAAACGCGTACGTGTACGTTTAAATAAAACGTAAACGTACGAAATAAAAAGTAAAAACTGAAATCTGAAAACACCCAGGGGGTGAAAATGACTTTTTTACAAACCTAAGGGTAAAAGAAAATTTTTAGAAAATTAAAATAAAATTTTACACTATTTAATTATTTAATATTACTTAATTACTAATTAATACTTATTATTAATATTTAAAATACTTAAATACAATATAATATTATTTAAGCACTAGAAAAATGAAAATAAAATTTCTAAAATTATACTCCCTCCGTCCGATAAAAACTGTGCAGTTTGACTTTTCAGAGTCAAACTGGTTTAACTTTGACCTTAAATATTTATTATGTGTTGTATAATACTTGATGAAAAATTATACCAATAAAAAACACACTTAAAACTCAATTCATTCATATATTTTTCATCAAGTATTATATAATACCCACAAAAATAAATAAGGTCAAAGTTGAACCAGTTTGACTTTGAAAAGTCAATCTGGATAGTTTTTATGGGACGGAGGTAGTAAAATAACTAAAAATAAGTTTTAAAAATAAAAATAAGTATTTTTGTCTTTTTGTGCTTTTTCTACTAATTAATTACTAATTAATTACTAATTATATAATTAAACTATTTTAAATCAAGAAAAATACTAAATGAACAGTAAAAATTACAAGAAAATCTCTAAAATTATTTTATAACATATAAAAGCTATAAAAAATATAAAAACTTGGTTTTGATTAATAAAAACTAATTATGCTATTTTAAACTAATTATTAATTAATTATAAATAAAACTAAGATTAAATCTAATAAATACTAAAAGATAAAATAAAAATCTGTGAAAATTACTATAAATACTTTAATATAATAGGTAATTAATAAAAATATAAAAATGACAAGTACTTAATAAAAATTTAAAAATGAAAATTAAAATTAAATTACATTAAATAGAAACTATCACTTATAATTAAATTAACTTTTTTTGGATTTTTTCTTTTGGAAACTTATTACACTACTGAAAATAACAAACTTTTACAAAAACAATTTTTTTGGAGCTTAAAAATAAGCAAAGCAAGTGCTTATTTGGTTGACAGTTGACCTTGGTCAACTATGGGGGCAAATGAACCTCTGTGGGGTCCACAGGGGTGGAAAAGGGTAAAAATAAGTTACTTGGACAAGATTAAGCCAGAACCTACCAAATAAGCCCACAGAATAAGCCACTAAGCCACAATAAGCACATTGAAATTTGGTTTGAAACTGAAAATGGGGACAGATTTAGGGCCTGATTCAGGTGGGGTCCAAGGAGATTGAGGTCAACCCAATGGTCAATAGATGATCCCTACTAGGAGGGGGGTTGAAAGGTTCAAGGTGGATGAGCTGGGGCCCACTGGGTTGGTCAGAAAACCACCACAAAGTGGTGGTGGTGGTGGTGTGTCTGCTGAGACAGAGCAGAGGTCAGCCCTGCAGGTCACTTTGTGGCTTTGTGGGGCCCACAAGAAAAATTTTAAAAATATAACAAGGATGGAAACTCAAAGTTGAGCTGGTAGATTACATTTAGGAACAAATTTCAGCCCTTGAAAGCAATTACAAAAATCAAAACAATTGGTTGAACTTTTGTGAAAATCTGAAAATGGTGAACTTTGACTTTTGTAAAAAACTTGTTATTTTGACTTTGCCCAATTTTGGATGATCAAATCTGATTATATATACTATATTATGATATAATAAGTTGATTTAAAGCTAAACTAACAATCAAAGAGTTGATATGGTGTGTTGTGAGTCCCACAGTCCAAACAGTTGGACAGTTATGGGGAAACTTTGGTCATTTTGACTATTGATCAAATGGAACCTGACTTTTAGGATTACAATGACTTAATATGACCTAAAGTAGTTTGAATAAACTATCCTAGGCCACTAACACTACCAGATATACTCAGTGCAAAGCTGAGCCAAACACCCCCTTAAATACAATCTGATGAGATTTCAAGAGACCCAAACAAAATTCTAAACTAACCATAAGATAGACAGTATATCATACTACTAAATTAAAATCTCTCAGCCCTAAGTCTACCACTAAATAGCAAGAAATGAACATAAATAAACACCAAACAATCTTATCAGCTAACATTGGATTAAAACTTGTAAAGGTGAACTAACCTCCAAACAGTGATGTAAGGCTCATTTGATCTTTACTGTGACCATTTCAGCCTAATACTACCCATGCAACCATGATTGAATCAGCATCTTACCCATTTGAGCCAGTTTGACTTCCAATTTGACTTTTATGATTATTGCTCCAAACAAAAGCAATAGAACAGATACCATCTAAAATCTATTTGTGAGCTTCAATGAGCCTATGTAGCAGTAATAGGAGCTCAAAACAAAGTCTTTTTGCACAATACTTAATATGACATTAAAGCAGAAAATTGATGATAACTTTGAAGTGAAACTGGAACATGTATTAACTTTTAAATCAGATTACATAAGTAAAGTTAAAATATTAAAGCATAAAGAAAAGCATTACATTCCTTTCTACTAAATTCGACAAGAGAATTATATTTAAAACTACCTATTAACTACTAAAAACTGCTACCCCCACTTCTGCTTCTTTCTTTAACTCTTATAGCTCCCAGGGAGTATCATCTCTCTTTCCCACACTGAATTAGAGCCGTTGGATTACCACCAATCAATTTTGACCATTTGAACAATTTGGCGCCTTTTTCTCTTTTGTCAGGTTGAGGGTAGCTTGGAGTATTTTGTGGACATTAAATGGTTCTTGGGGTTTAGTGGAGACTAGGGGGACAAGGAATGGAGAAGGTGAGCTGGAGGTATAGCAGAGGAGGGGGGGGGGAAAGTGTGGAGTTGGTGTTTGCAGTCCAAGTGGGGGTGAAGGTGGAGGGTCAAACGGTTGGGTTGACCGGGGTGGAAATAAAACGGTTTGTGTTTTTATTATTTGTGTGGAGTGGGCTGTGAGGGTGTTTGTGGAGTAGGCTTGGATGTTGGGTTATTTGTTGGATTGGGTAGGAATAAGGGTGGGGTGTGTTGGATTAGTTTTGGGTTTAATGATAATAATAAGTAAGGTCCGTTTGGTTTATTTGTTAATCACAAGGACCTATTTTGAAATTCCACAAAACACAAGGACTGAAATTGTAATTCCCCACAAGTATCACCAAGGATCAAAATTGACAACTTTAATAACCCAAAGACCCAAAATGTATTTTTTTTATTTTTAAAACACCGGGGACCAAATATGTCAATTTGCAAAGTTTAGGGGTCATTTTTGCCAAACTGTGAAAAACTTTTATCCAAAGACCAATATTGAATATTTTTGAATTTCCAAGGACTAAAAATGATTTTTCATCCAAAAATATCCCATCAGGGACCAAAACTGCCAATGTTTGAAACTTCAGGGACCAAAACTGTAAATTCTCAAAACTTTTCAGATTTTTCACCAAAGGACAAAATATGACAACTTATGATTGTAAAAGGACCTTTGGTGATAATTTCCATATTTTGAATGACTAGGGACTAATTTTGTAATTTTATGAAAGTTGAGGGACTGAAACTGCCAATTTTGCAAACTTTATACGTTTTTCATTTGTTTTTACTCGTTTTGCATCTAAAACATATAAAACACAATTTTGAAATATTTTCAGTATTTTGATGCATTACTGAGTGTTTTTGTATGTTTTGCAGTTCAGATTTGACAAAAAATGATGAGTGTTTGAGCACTCATCAGACATTCAAAGGTGTAGGATAGTTAAAAGCATAATATTTGTTTTCACTGGTTAATGAAACATTTAAAATGTTGTCAAATTCAGTGGGAGCATTGTGATCTTATTACTGTGTAAAGAATTATTGTAAGGATCTTTAATTTAGTGGGAGTTATAAGTTTTGATATCTTGGTAGCTAAAGATATTTTTTTCCAAGTGTAGACACTCATACTTTGAAATACTTTTAAGGATAGTCTTGTACGTTTCCTTACTAGACATTGTTGTTCTACATCTACTTGTTATGCAAAGATCTATGACACAATCATATTGATCACATAAAAAAATGCATTGCATGTTTCTTTTATCAACTATATGGGGTTGTTACATGCACAAGTAGGAGAAATCTTTAATGTGTGCAAGAAACAACTCATAAAGATATGATTTAATGGATTATCTTGACTGCATGGTAAGAGAATAACGTTCTAATATGGATTATACTGATCTAATTCAAGAAACACTTGGTGTTGCAATTTATGTTATGTGAGAGCTTGGCTAGATTGCAATAACAAGATAAATTTCATATTTTCATTACTAGCAGATCAACTGATGTAATTAAACTATGATAATTTGTAGTTTCTAAATTAGACACCTATTAGAACATGTGTCAATATGATATCAAGAATACTTTAATTGTATATTTATGAATTCTTGGAATGACATAAATTAATTAAGTAATCTAATGCTACTTCAATTTGAATATTTATGTGTTCTTAGAATGATATAAATAAATGAAGAAATAATGTTATTTATATTATTGTTAAATAATAAATTAACTTGAAATTACTATTGAAACCAAGATATAGTGTTCATAATTACTTTAGTTAAAAATGTTTATGTTTCATTGTCAAGATATAAACATTAAGTCTTTTAATTGTTAAAAGACTTATAATAAAGTAAGACGATATCTTATAGTGTTTTTTAATTAGGACATATACATGAAGTCATTAAATTGTTAAATGACTTATAACGTATAGTGGAATTATAACAGTTTATGTTTTCTCGTAGATACATGGACATGAAGTGACTTTTTCAAAAGTACTTGTGTTATAAAGTATATAATTGGCTTGAAAATATTATTGTACCATTAAAATGACTTGGTTGATAAATAGACAAGCCAAAAGGAATATGATTATCTTAAATATTATTAGACTGTCTTACAATATTAATTCTAATGAAATACCAAATGTTTATGGTATGTTTAGTTAGGAAAATCAAACTCTTGTTATATTGTTTGATTAAATATAACTATAACTTCTTTTCTTCCAAAAGTTATCAAGGTTAAAAAATTGAGTATGGATTGAATATACTCAATTAGACTCGAATCTAGAAGATTAATAAGACACCATCATATGATAGAATGTGTTGAATGTCATGAATCACATTAAGTTTTATAACAAGGTTATGAATTTGTTAAACTACTTATGAGTAGGTTATTAACAAATAATAGTCATGAACTGTCATTGTGTTTTATAATGTCTGAAAAGGGAACATTGTATTGTTGCTCTATTTGCTAAAGTATTTAAAGATAGTCTTTAAATTACTAAAAGCAAGTGGGAGTTTTGATTTTTAAAAGATAAAATTACAAGATACATAATCTTCTAAAATACACTAGTAAATATCATAATGAGGCTTGACATTAAAATGTTAAATCCCAAGATGATGGACATCTCATTCATAAAATAGCAAAATATCTCAGATATTTGATTAATATGCTGAGGGCTATGAATTACAGGATTATTGTAAACCTGATAATCATTATGAAACATTACCATATATGAAATTGGGTAAAGTACACATGCTATGAATGATTAAGATGTTGTCCATAAAGGTAATCAATTTTAGAAACTTGGTTTATCTTAATAGTCAGACTAGAAAATGAAGATGAGTTTCTTCAAAGATAAGGTAACCTTTGTGGTTTTAATATTTGTATAGAAATCATATGGACAATATTGTGCACATATTTAATGCATGTTTTATGACAAAATTATTAATCACACTTAAGCAATTAACTATGATTGAATATTCTATTCTAAACACATTAAATATATAAAGATTATGAATGTCACATTTATTTTCATTAATATGAAATTGACAATGGAATATCAAAACTCTTTCTTCAGTGATTACTTGAGCGAGGACGGTAAGTAATTAAAAGGAGTTTATGAATTCAAATAAATCTTTGGAAGTGTACAGATTGCAATAATCCATGGATGGATAAATGCATGCATCTAAGAGATTACTCTTATGTTTAATTATTAAATCCATGTTTTGATTTATAATTGACATAAGATAATTTCTCAGTATTCCTGAAAGCTAGTGGGAGTATTATGTTTAATTTCCTAAATCATATATGTTGTAGAACATATAAAAGGTAACATTCCATATAAGTAAAATGTTAACTCTTAGATTGGAATGAAACTTTACATGAAAGATTTAGAAATAAGACATACAACCTTGAAATGAATGTTTATTGTTGAAACATGTAGGGTAAATGAATCTAATATAACAAGATATATCATTTAGAAAGTCAAAATAGATACGTATAACATGAATAAAATCTAAGTATGACTCAATGATTTTTCATGAACATCATGTTTTGTTGTATCATGCTTGATTAAAAGATGATTTGGCAATATTAATATCTAATTAAAAGTTATTAGATAACTTGTGTAATATTCTAAAAGAATATGTTTGATTATACATCCTAAGCCTGGAACAGCTTCCAAATTCTATAGATAAACAATATGTCAATTGTTGTGCAAATTGTCATAGCTAACAAACTTAAATGTTTGGAAGGCATCAAACATTACAAAATAGATATTAAAATTTACGAAAGTTTTAAGAGCATATTGTTGTTTGCATACAATGATGCTAATGAAATTGAGATGACACTCAATACTAGTTATGGTAAGGATTTTATCCTTGGTCATGTGAACTCGTTATGCTTTCTAAGAGTATAGTTGCATTATACATTAAAGAATAAGAATACTTTAAACTTTAAAATGTTTGAAAGTTTGATTATCATAAATTGGTGGTTAAGGATGTCACACATTTTATGAAATACTATATGGCATTATCTATACTACTTATACAGCATATAAGATCCTGACTCCTATTTAATTTTTAAGATTTTCTTATATAGATTTTAAGTAAATACTAGTCATAAAACACAAAGCACAAGTATGTAAAGCACAATCCAAACTAAAAAACACTATATCTTATATACAATTAATACACAATTTAAAACACCCCATCACCAATATGTACAACTATATAAGCATAATGTACAAAACAATTAATTGTTTCATTGTGTTAAACATCTCATCTTTATATATTTTTTTTCTAGAACCATTTATTTGTCATTCATTCGAAAACTCTTTTCAGCTTCCAAGCGATGCGCATCAGCTTCCCCGAGGCTGTTTCGAGTGGCCCAGATTAGCGAGTAAGATTTACAATAAAAAAACCCAAAACATGAGAAAAAGAAGAATAATAAGCACACAAAAACGATTGCAAATATTAAGCTCAAATTAGCACACAAGATCTAGAATAAATATTAATTGAGAAAACCTTAAGTAAACTAAGATAACCCAAAACATACCTATGACTTATATAAAAACCAAAACAAAAAGTAATGGGTGTTTTGAGTTTCGGTTACCACCAAAGGAGACAAGCAAAAGGGCTGTTTCGATTTGTGTTTTTATGAGAGTTTGTTATTAAGAAACAAAGAGGGTTTTGTGGACTGTCTTTTGTGTAAGTGATAAAAGAAATAATGGTTTTTTATTTGTGGTTTTGATTCGGATTTAGCAGATATGAAAGGTGTGTGGATAGTGTTTGAGGTTGTGTGAAATGAAAGTGGTGGCAGGGAAAGTGAATAATTTAGGTTTAGGGTTAGATTTAATAAGGGTAGAACAAGTGGGTCGGTTATTACTTACTTGAGTGGGCTGAATTTTGTATATGATTTAGATAAAGAGTGTGTTATTTTGAGGTGTTTATCAGTTCGGTTATCGGGTTTTTGATTTATTTGATTCGGTTAGTTTGATTAATTTTTTTCTTTTGTAAAATCAAAAACCGAATTTAAATTATATTGAACCGAATTGAAAACCAAATTTAAATTACAAAGGTGAAGAGATACTAAGGAGTGTGAAGAATAAGTTATACATATAAATATACAGGCTTGTGATATGCACAAATTGCTAAAGTAATAAGTAAAAATATACAATATAAAACTAAAAACACATAAAAACACATAGATAGTAATGTGCAGTGTTATGGGCTTGAGCCCGAATGGGTGCGAGGTCAAACGGGCTCGAGCCCGAACTGGCACGGGCTAAACGAAATTCTTGATATCCGTAAATTTATTCTTAAAAAGAACATAATAAACTAAAATACATGATTCATCTTAAAATTTTATTTTAGTGTACCCGCCGCCGTAATGCGCGGGTACCCTGCTAGTCAAAATAGTTGAGTATGCACATACAAGAACTTCACTAGTTGAAATTCTTGAAATAAGTATTCTTAAAATTCCGATAGATCAAAGTTGGATGATTTATGCCTTGTCAACAAGTATGAATGTCATTACTTGAGACATAACTCATCAACAAGAGTTATCATGCATTGATCTATTTAGTATTTGGATAAGGGATGTTAAACAATTATTATAAAAAATTTAAATACATGGTACGTTTAATTTATAATATATTGTATCCTATATTTTTATGTTTAATCCATGAATAAATGTTATTCTAAATTGTCTATTGTCAGTTAATAATATGAGAATACTATTAAATTAAGACAAATGTGAGTTTTGGTATAATATACTAAGAGTATGTTAATGCATACCAATTTCACATGATATTCAATGATATCGAATATAGGACTTATCCCAACTATATGATGTTACTTATGGATCTTGTTATTAAGTAAATCATAAAAAGTTATCCTTAGACTTGAGATGCAAGATAAGAGTCATGAATGTAGTACATTTTTGTGGAACAATTTAATGCTATACGTAACTGGTAGTCATAAAGGTTGTTTTCAGAAGTGTTACAAAGTTTGTGGGTTTTTCTTGTAATCAAGATAGAATTTGTTCCTTCAAATTTATTTTTAGAGTTTAATACTGCTGGACCCCTCGTAGGGTTGTCAAGATGTTTGCACGGCTGTGCCCAAGATCTCCTATGAATATGTTTAGAAGATTTGGTAATCTTGATCAATCACAAACAACGAGAAACAGAATGGTTAATTAAGGAATGACTTTGATCCATATCCTTATTAATCTGGTATTAGTAACAAAAGGATAATAATAATGAGAAATCATTAAAAGGTTTTTCCAGGATCCTTACTCGAGATCGTACTAGAAGCATCGGCGTGTTGCAAGACGCTAACCGATGTGATCACACTATTAAGATATGTCCAATTGGGAGCTGTTAGTTTATGAACATAAATTAATAGATGTGTGTTAGGATCGAACTCGAGATCACGGGATTGCAAACTTTACGTATGAAGAGTAAATGTATAATAATTATTTATAAATGTTAAGAATAATTATTAATAAACAAAACATGTAATGACCGTTAGTATTTAACGGAAAGTGACTAACGATCGTATGACGAAAATAAGGAAAGTTTATTGTGTGAATTATTGGAATGTCAAGAAGGTTCCGGAATCCCTTTAGGGATACCAAACCAATCGGCCACACAAAGGAGGGAACCTCCTTTGTGCCTTGAGCTGCAAGTAATCTCACACTATATATATATATACAAACCCAAGGTTATTTGTTTTTCTTAACTTGTACACATAACCAAAAAGTTTTCTCTCCTTCTTTTCTCTTGCAAAACAAATAGATCCACCCTAAACCTTTAGAGAATCGAATTTTTTTTAAGCTAAAAAGTGTTTTGTATTTATTACTTGTATAATCTTTTACTTGAATTAGTACATGTGTATAAGAACATGATATAACCACACTATTGGTTATATTTTGGATTGAATAACAAAAAGGTAAGGGGTTATTCGTATAATCAACATAAACCGTAATTAAGGTTCATAAGTTGAAGATTAGCTTTATTGATTCTTGTTCGGGCTAGAATCACAACGGTACGTTTACTATTTATTATTGATTAATTAATTATATGCTATATGATCTTTTTATAAGGCTTCCGCTTGTGTTTACTTGATTTTTATTGTTTATATTTATGATATGTCATGTTATATAATTCCAACATTACACTTGTCATTAAAAGAATGGATTAGGTCTAACTTTAAGTCTACTTGTTAGGCTTATATATCAACTTTTAATGTTTTCACAATTGTAGTTCCCACGTCTATTTCCATTCATGTGTCCTATTTAGTAGGGTAGTGGTGAAAGTTGTTAATTACTAGTATTTGTCATTTTCATTATAAACTGTATTTGATGCATATTTAGTAAGGATGTGGAAAAGAATATTGTTAAAAGGTCTTCTTAATTTCTCTTCAGTTTTATTGTAGTCTTATCCGCTCAAACGACCTTATCAAATTACTCTCTTATCTAGTTTCTTGGGAGATTGATCATCGCCTCATCAGTCTCTTAACACCTAACTACTTGTCTTCCACAATGATGTATTCAAACGATTACAAGGAGTTACAGTAATGGATTCTTGATGATCGATGTTTATACTTTCCAAGAATTTAAGGTAGTATGATATCCATTTAAATTTTATCTTCTTAATGTAAAAGTGTCTACACACCATGTTCATGTTCTCATTCTGCATGATACGAATGGAAGCAATAACAACTAGATGTTCATGCTCTAAATAGTTATGAGCATATGAGTATATTGTTAGCAATACAAACCAACAACTAGGCATTTGCCCTAACCAAAGTCGGCCTTGTTAAATATATCATCCTTCTCTTGGTTCTGGATCCAAGCTACACCCCTTTAAACAAGGTGTCTCTATCAAATATCAAGAAGTGATTAGCAGTTGATGTGTTAATCTACAATTACTACACATGCATTGTCTAGCATCAAACAATGACCAATCAACGATAAAATAAAATAATTATAATCTCTTCATTCAAAACAACATTTGACTTCTACTCCTTGTTCTTTTTATACTCCCCTTGAATTCAATTAGTTTACTAACACATTAGCTTTTAACCCCGTATATTAACCCTGTGAATATACGAGGTTGTTAAAAAAAGTGAATAAAATTATGTCAAATGTTTATACATAGATAGTTACAATTCTCATGCACGTGCGAGTTTTTACATAAAATTTTTAATATGTATTAATATCGATAAATATTTTGTATATAATTTTGTTACTACAAGTATTTGACTAGTGTTGAGTTTGATGTTATTTAAATATAAACTATTGTAAAATATATATTTTTTTTTCTTCTTTCGTTCAATATTTACATGAATTTCTTATTAACATGACATAATGGTTCAAATAGATTTTGGTGTGAATTGGTAAATGTGGATGAAATCCTGCCTCTCGTTGCCAGGATTTACGTTCTTATGAATGACACTCCATCTAGTGCTTTCAAAATGGGGAGATTTCTCCATCAAAGAGATCCCCTCTCCCATTTTCTCTTCTTATTGGTTACCGAGGCCCTCCAAACTGCTATTGTTGAATCGTGAAAAAAATGCATATATAAAGGTATTTCTCCTACATATGGTAGAGACAACCTTTCTCTTCTTTAGTGTGTGGACGACACATTGTTTTTCGATCAATGGTCAAGGTCAAATGCCAACACCGTTAGTCATATCCTCAAATGCTTCGAGTAGGCCTCAGGCCTTAAATTGAATATCGCTAAAAGTATACTTATCGGAGTTGTATTTGATATCGAGGAAGTTGAAATGGTTGCTTCATCCCTCGGAAACAGTCATGATTCATTTACTTTTCTTTATCTTCGCCTCCCGGTCGGTAAGAAAATGCATTTTTGCATAGGGTTGGGATGTTGTTATTAATTGGATTAGGGACCGGTTGTCTACCTGGAAGGCTAAATCCCTATCTATTGGATGGTAGCTCAGGCGTATTAAATCAACTCTTGGAACCATCCCTCATTATTAGACTAATGCTAGTGTTGACCACTTTCTCAGCCAAGTAACCCCGCAACGTCAGTGCCACCTCAACTTTCTCTCTCCACAACTCCACCCCAACCACAATTAGCTAGTGGTGACCATAAAAGCAACCCATAACTTTTTTTTTGGACCATTTGTAGCAAAAATATTTCAAACATGGGCCGAAACCTTTATTTTGGTAAATCATTTGGCACTTATTTTGACTTGTATAAATACTGAAGTTAGTAAAAAAATGTAATTACTATCAAATTTGAGGGTGCAAAATGAAAATGGCCCAAAAGCATCTTCTTCCTCCTCATTATATGTAGGATATTCATAAACATAAACACGTAGGGTTTTGTGTAGAATGGATCGAATAGATGAAGAAATCTAGAGAGAAGATAGAGAGAGAGAGTAAGAGTGTTGGGAGACTTTGAGAGAAATATGAAAGTGTATTAGCTTCAAGTGAAAGGTCCAACCCTCTCCCTTGGGTGGGAGAGGTTATATATACTACAACTACTTGGTGCTCCATGAAACGAGCTGTAGAGTGAGCTGACAGAGGGTAAAGACCCAATTCTACGAATACTATTTACATATTTAACTACTAATAAACTACGTACTAACTATAATAAGGATAATTCTACGAGCTACGTAACGCTTAGCAATACTTGGGGTGACCGAGTCTTTAACTGAATAATCGTATTCCTAACAATCTCCCCTAAGGGAGGTCACCCCAGAAGATAAGTACTGAATTCTTGCATCCTTGAAATCTTGTAGCTCGTAGACTTTGATTCTTCAAAGTTGTCTTTGTACATTCAGCAGCAGACTCTAGATGACTTGTTCAATGAGTTGGATGATCTTTGGCATTACTTCGAGTTCATCATCCAAATGAGTATCTGCAAGTCATCTTTGAGTAGTAATGTCTCCATGTGATTTGAACATCTTAGAGTCGACATGCTCACACTTTTCTGGATCATGATCTTCTGCATCAGAGTTGTGGAAGCATAGATGTGGCCCAATCAATGATCATGATATCTTAGATTATAATGTTGAAGTGTGAGCATGTGGTGATGGATCATCATCTTTTCAGCAATCAACTGCAACCGTCCGAAATTCCTGCAAGCAAACAGTTAGCAACAAATCATCTGGTACTTATAGGTTTGGAATTAGAGATCGTCAACAGCATAGTGTGATGACTCCTTCTAATCCTTACCAAGACCGTTCCCAATCGGCAAACCCCCGTGAGGATTTACACGATCTACCTAAGTAAATCAACGACTGGGTGAGTCGCTGGAGTACTCTCCACGACTGTAGACCATTGGTAACCGCCGTGACCACTAAGCGTAATCCACAAGGAATTACCTAAGTGACCTGCTTTCAGGGCTGCTTGATGTTGACCCTGGCAGGAATTTCCATTCAATCACTGGGAGATACTAAAGCAACATCCCTCATAAATGTTCTGGCAGATTGCTAAGGTCTGCGTAGGACTCATAGTTTTACCACTGATGTCCTTAATGTTAAACAACCAGGGTAGAGGTAACACGTGTTCCTATGAGATCTTTTTATGCATCTCGAGGTTCTAGACTCAATAAGTGCATTTGGTTTTCCTATGCGGAGATTAGGGAGAGGTCTCCTGCTTCAATATCAACCATCTCTAAGAGATAAGTTGATAGATTACACCGGTTCCCCGTGAGAATGAAACAAGTTCTTTTAAGAGAACTTGAGTGGCTAGAAGGTTTAGTGCATTGCGTCACTAGGTCCATGACGTCTTGTCTTCAATACCGAAGTTGCCTTAGCAACCATCAGTAGATTATGAATTGAACCCGGTTTCTGCCCTAAGGTTGAATAATTGGAGGGCTATTTCTTTTCACCCTTTCTCATTTCATTTCTTTTTAATTCTTCAACCCCTTCTTTCTCCATTCTCACATTTCTCCTTTTTCATAATCATACCTACGGACTTTCTAATACTATCTATTTGGTATTGTCCATGGGTAGATCCCTCCGGCTCTGGCGGATCATAGGACGGTTTTCCTAACCTTAGCCACCTTATAACTTCATGACTATCCTATGTTGCCATACACCAAATCATTGAAAATTCTCTCAACGTGTTTATGATTGAGAAACACATTTTGTTAACACATTGAGAGTTTTGTCATTTTCAAATGCTCCCCCTTAACATGTGCTCATAAGTTTTGATTTGAAAATTTACACATGTTGGGAAGAGTTGCACTTTTTGAATTGATCCACCTTAAGTGAATATGAGCGGGCATTCGAGACACGCTTACATCACTAGTTAGACTAGCTTGAAGTTATTACTCGGCCCGATCAGATTCACCAAAGGTTTCTCGAAACGGTACATTCTACACAGACAAGCCCTTTTCGAGACACGCTTACATCACTGGTTAGACCAGCTTGAAGTTATTACCCGTCCAGGACTAGTCCTTTCGATTCATGACAATTATTGTTTCGTCAATTCATTGGTGAAGTCTGAGTCTTGCTCACATGAGATGCTAAAGATCCTTTTTCACACACCATTTGCTCCCCCTCAATATGTGCATCGATATACACAAGAGTTTAACACATATAGGGGAGCGTTTGTTTAAGTCCAAAACAATCACATTTTATATCAGATTTCATACTTAAATCACATTTTCTCCCCCGATCAAAAATTTCAAACCATTTGAGATTTGTGATCCCAAGTGATTTAAAGAAGTTAGAAAACTTTTGGAAGAAAGATGTGTCAGATTTAAGAATAACTGATTTTGAGACGATACATTTGCTCCCCCTCAATATGTGCATTGATATACAAAGAGTTTAACACATATGGGAGAGCTTACATTTAAGTCTAGAACATCACATTTTAATCAGATTTCATTTTTAAATCACATTTTCTTCCCTGATCAAAAATTTCAAACCATTTGAGATTTATGATCCCAAGTGATTTAAATAAGTTCAAAGATTTTGGGAGAAAAATGTGGTCAGATTTAAGAATAACTGATTATGAGACGATACATTACTCCCCCTCAATCCTTGAGGGAGCATGTTATATGTCAGAAATGATGAGTTTATAAATGATTTAGAGTTTAACGAGAAACTCATGAAGAATTCATATACTGACACAGAACAATCACATTTCATTCATTGCTTTATCTGTACAAAGATCTTGTTTTGATAATATAGAAATTTGAAATCACTCTCCCCCTCAATTGATGACCCGTTCTTAATTTAAAATTTTAGCGAAAAATTTAAACTTGTTTGTCATCAATTGAGTGGCAAATTTAATGAAAAATTTCAAGTCTGATTGAATTTCAAAAATCATGGTACCACCAAGTTTAGTACAAATACTCCCCAGAAGAATCATAGACGGGAAAGTATTTGCGATGTAAAGAAGACTTCTCTTCTTATACAAGAAATGATGCACTGAAACGTACATCATATCGGAAAGGCACGAATATAAAGTAATTCATGCCTTTGTTAGGAACAGTCGTCTTTTTGGCGACGAACTTTCCCCAATACAAAGACCGGGTTGCTATCTAAAGTAATAGCAAACCATATTTTTTGAAGTCCGGGTTACAGTCTGAAGTAACTGTAAGCCATAAGTTTAAGCACGGGTTACAGCCTGAAATGACTGCAAGCCATTTTTTTTGAAGAATATTTTGAGAAACGACATGTTTTAGAAAAAAACTTTATTAGAAACCGAAAAACTCTTGCTCAAGCATATGTATGTTTCCGTGTCATTATTGAATGACATTTCTAGAAATGTACATAATATTGATTACACAATAGACATGTCGTGAGAAGAATATTTTTGGATTTTTAAGATTTTTCTAATTTTTATGGGTTTTATAGGTTTTATATTTTTCTATTTTCTTTATGGTATAAGATATATACAAGGATATGTGAAGCAAAGCCATTTCTCCTCATTTTCTTCCTGAAGACATTTGAGAGATACTGGCGAAGGACTCTTAATTCCAAAGCGCTGGAGAATAAATTGAAATCGTTCTCTTGAGAGAGCCTTAGTGAAGAAATCTGCCAGCCGAAATTCTGTCCTCACGAAGTAAAGTTCCACTACCCCGTTCTCATCTTATTTTACCACACCTTAGGAGAATCCGTTTCCCAGGAGAAACTTTGACAGTATATCAAACCATGCCCTAGGCGTCTGTTTTAGGCTAAAGAGAGCCCCTTTCAGACGATAGACATGGTTAGGACGATCAAAATATACAAATCTTTCCGGTTGACTGAAATAAAGAACTTTATTCAGCTCGCCATTTAGAAATGCAATTTTCATATCCATTTGATAGACCGTCATGTTCTGACTTGCAGCATTGGCGAGAAACATTCTGATAGCTTCAAAACGACCAACCAGAGCGAAATATTCCTCTAAATTAATGACTTCCTGTAGACGATATCCCTTAGCAGCAAGCCTTGCCTTGTTTTCAGAATGACATAATGCTCATCAAGTTTCACTTTGAAGATCCACTTAGAGCTATAATCATTGCACAGTCTGGAGGTAGTACCAATTCCTATACTTCAAGTCGATCGAAAGTGTGAGCTTCATCTTGCATCGCATTAACCCAACAGTCTTTAGAGATAGCAGTCTTGGTATCTTTGGGTTCAAATTTTGATAGTATGGAATTATAACAACACCACAAGGCATGGGTGGTAAGTTTCCTTCATGTGAACACCGGTAGAGAAGGATATCCAATAATGTTGTCAATCGGATGATCCTATATTCGTTTTCTGAGATGTTCATGTGGATGTAGGTAGGAACATGAAGAAGCCGTGTATGTATTCCTTGAAGAGGATGTCTCAGAAGAAGATTCATGAGCAAATAGGTTTTAGTACGGAGCATCTTCAAGAGGAGCAAATGAATTCACTTCAAAAGAATTGTCGACTGCAGTGCCTTGATGTACTGAGGGAGATTGAAGGTTTGACGATGATGGTGAGTAACTTGCAGATTGAGCATCTTGATCAATTAAAGTAGACACTGATGGACCATTTGAGTTGTACAAAACTGGAGCAGCGGCATCTGGTGGTGTCAGTGTATCATCAGTAGGTGTCTCAAAGTATTCATCAATCATTTGGTCAAACTAGATCTTCAAATGCTCATTTGTAGGTGGTACATAAGGTACATGCAGGAGTGGGATTCTGTACAAGACCTGAACTGAATGATTCAGGAGACAAAAGTTTAGACGCGGGTCCTGCACTGAAGTGTACAGGAGCCGTTTGCTCAGTCAGCTCAAAGAATGTGACGTGAATGGTAAACAAGATTTTTTTTGGGTTTGATTGTTGTAGATTCAGTATCCTTAACTATCTGGAGCATAATCAACGAAGAATCCAAAATCAGCTTTAGCTTTTAACATTCCCAAATCTTGACTATCATTTTGTAGGGTAGCATAAAGCACCAAACACAAATAGAGAGGAGAGATCCGGTTTCTTGCCATATATCAGCTCATATGGAGTTTTGTTGTGAAGAGTATGTATCAAGTATCGGTTTTCGGTGTAACAAGCTGTAGCAATTGCTTCCGCCCATAGGATCATCGGTGCCTTGGAGAAGTAGAATGAGTTGTTTGTTGATAACCTCCGTTCCATTGTTTGTCCGAATGATTCTGACGGTTATGTGAGTCTTACTAGCAGTTGTTTGATGAGTTTTATGATAACTTCTGGAGTTACGTCCTTGGTTCTCAAAAACTTTACCCATGTAAACCGAGAGTATTTGTCGACAACAACGAGTACACATTACTTCCCATTTATACTCTTCACACTTATTGGTCTGCCTGGGTCCATGTGAAGGGTGTAAAGAACATCCATGTTGGTGTTGACAATTTTAGGTTTGTGAGTATGCTTCTTTCGTTTACCCAGTTAACAAGCCGAATGAAGTTCTTTTTTTGAACTTTAATCTGGGTAGACCTCATACAAGATGGTACCAAAGTTCAAGTGATTAAAACTTTGTTGCCATAGCCACGATTTGTTCTTTGAGGTCTTTGAGAGAAGGCAAATAGGAGAGGACCGCATCACGTCTTTGATAGAGATGGTGTATAAATTGGCGCCATGAAAACCTTTAAGAAGATTAGCACCATCCAATTCTCTGATGACGCATGTGTAATTTCTGAAGGCAATCTTCAAGATCGGAATAAAGATATTGACCAACAGAGAACAAATTATACTCAAGTCCTTCCATGTAGTATACCCAAGAAATTAGCTGTCACCAGAAACATAATCTTCATAACACATAATTACCCCAAAATGGTAGTTCCCGAATCTAACTGTCCCGATAAACTTATTCACGAAATTCTCGAGACCCAAGCGATCTCCAATCATATGTTTAGAGTAGCCTGAGTCCAAATATCAAAGGACAAAAAGTACGACCTGCATTTGGAAACAGACGAGAGCAGAAAATTTGGAGTGTCGGATCCCCAATTTGAGTTGGGTTCCAATTGGTTAGTGCAAACAAGTTCTGGAGCTACTAAGACCTTAGGTGCATTTGTTTCAATGGTGGAAATTTCACTAGTAGATGCAATGGGCCTAGTTAAAGGACAATGGGTCTCCAAAGGGAAGGTTCTACCAGTTGGCTTCTATTCCTTAATAGGCACTACTTTAGAATTAGTTATCCTAGTTAAAGGGCACTGTTCTCCTAAAGTGAATTTCCTTCCAGTGGGCTTCCATTGATAACCAACATTGGCAAACAGTTTACCTGTTGCTTTCCAAATTTGCTTACTTTGTTTAGCTCTCCAAACTTTCTTAACTGGGGTTTTGTTAAACGACTTCAGAAATTTCTCAACACATTTATCATGATTACTCGAAATTATGCATTCATTACATGTTTTGCAACGTAAATTAGGTTTTGAATTATGACTCATTTTGCTCAAGTTGGACTTAATGTTCCTCATGTGGTCGTCTACTTTCTTTTTAGGAACACTTTTAGCAGGTGAAGTCCTATAATTCCTTCTATTTCTCTTTGGTTTAGACTCTCTAGCTTTAGTGTTACTATTTACTCCTGTAGACGGACTAATGGGAATTTTGGTCTTTTTCACTTCCGGTTGCTGAACATGTTTTGATGTGTTGGGATCTGAAGTTTCTAAGGGTACCTCAAAGGTAACATGCTTGTTCTTAGTCATAGATGATGATGCAGTAGACCTATCTCGCTTGGTATCAATTTTAGGACATGTACCAATAGCATATTCTAAGAGTTCCTGAGATCTATTAGTGAGAAAGCAGGCACCTACAATAGCATCATCAAGTGGTTTTGCTATCCTATCCTCTTCAATGGTTTCACGAAGCAAATCAAGGCACTCCTTAAGATGTTTAAGATAGTCACTATGAACCAACTTATTATTCCTAAGGGGAAGAGGAATATACACAGCATCACAAGCATACTTCTACAAGCAGAAACCTTTTGAACAATATTATCACAATTGATGATTGGCATTTTCCCTTTTGCTAGAGTCTTTAGATTCTCAATCTCTTTAAGCAAAGAAGTTATCTTTTCATTGTTTATATCACGTGTGATCTTAATTGAATCGTATAACTCTTTGTAATGTTGTTTGACTTTTGAATTTTCAGCACGAAACCAATCATTTTCATGTTGCAATTTATTGATGGTATCTTGAAATTGAAAATTCTGAGAATCTATAGACTGTGGTTTTTGGGTGCCAATCACATCACACTTGTTTGACTTCAATTGGGCAATTTGGACCCTCAGGTTCCGAATCGTGTTAGTGTGAGCTTGAATCTTTTCATCACGTTTGGCTAATTCAAAATATGCATCAAATTCAGGAGCATCCGAAGATGTCTTGGCATTTGAGATTTTAGTACTTTCTTCTAAATGTTGATACTTTAATTGCAAATTAAGATTATCAACCTCTAGTTTTGACAAATGTCTGACCATGTTATCATGGTCATCGTTTTGAATTTTCTCACGTAATTTTAAATTCTCCCCCTCAAGCTCAACAACACGATTCTGGAGAGCGGTCAATGCAATAGACATCTCATGAAATTGACAGGTAGATAACGTAGAATCAGTAGCAGTATGAAATACGTCCTGAGCAACACATTTAGTAATCAAATTCTCATTCATGATGAGAATATTTTTCCTCGCAACTTCACTGCATTTAAGATCAATTGCCAATTGTTTACCCTCATTTTCCACATCTTTAAACACCTTTTTCATTTGAGTCACATCATCATTAATGGTGTTTTTAAGGCCTTCAAAATGTTTTTTGAGAAGTTTGAAAAATGGCATGACTTCAGTTAGGTAACATTGTTTTGTTTGCTCAAAACCCCTTTCCCCTTCTGTAATCCCTGTAGGTGTAATTCTTATTTTACAGGTTTTCTCAAAGTCATTGAACAATTGACCTAGCACATACAGCCCAATTAGAGTATTACATTGTGTGGGAAGAGTGAAAGGTACAAGGTGCCTAGGTGTGTTCAGGGGGTAAGCAGTTGGGTGAGCAATTCTAAACATAGTGCGTGTGTTACCTACAACTCTTTCAGCTTTCATTTTTTCTATATCTATGTTCCAGAAGACTTGCTCTGGAGTAAATTTCTTTTGTGGGACAAAGACAGCTAATTGAGTATCTTCAGAGTAATCATAATTGTACAAGATTTTATTAGCTATGCACAGGGGATCCTTTAATTTCTCAGCTAGTTTTTCTCTGGTTCTCTCTTCTATCTCATTGCCCTCATCATTGGATGTAGCATCAGGAGGGGCATGATTAGGCTCAAGCATAATGTTTGCATCATATAATGCCGGTTGTGCACCTATACCGCTTCTAAGGAAATTGGCTTTTGGCTTTGTAGAATCCTTCTCACTATGATCATCACTCAACTTCCTATGTTTATGCATCATTTGAGCAGTTTGAATGGTTTGGCCTTGTGTGTATAACTTATCCTCAAGTTTATTTTTTAGGATTTTAAGACTAGAGAAATCACTTAGGAGTTTTGTTTCCTTTTCTTTGAAATCATGTTTGAGTGTGTTTAAGCCATTCTGAATCTCTTGTTTTTGTTTAGCAGTTTGATCCAGTTGTTTTTGCAAAGATTGTAACTCCTTTTTCAATGTTTCTCGCTTAAGATTATTTTCAGATATGTATGCACGCATTTACCATTCCATGTTCTGCTCACGTCCAGTGAGTTCAAATCTAGCACGTTGTTCATACGTTGCCACCTGATCCTTAAGGATATTAAATCTAGTGGTCAAGGAGTCATCAGGGTTATAGGCAGTGTTCTCATGCAACATGCAATCATCATTTAAAACAGAAGATGCACTACATTGTACAACAGACACTTCATTGTGTTTCATATGTTGTTCACATGAGTCAACATTGCTATTTCCCATGTCAACAACATCTGAATCAACATCGTTTGTCGGTTGTACTTTGTTAGGAATCTTTTGTTCATCAACAAAGTTACACAGTTCGAGTACCTTAGCACAAGACACATGTTCTTTTACCGGTCTGATATATGCATCCACATCACGTGTAGGAGTCATTGAACTGTTCGTTGTGTCCAGCTTATCAGTCTTAGATCCTCTGCCTTCGGTGACAACTATCCCAGCATTCGATGCTTTACCTGAACCCACAATATTATCACTCGATTGCTCCCGACATGCCTTCACCTTGTCTTCATAATTGAGTTTGTGTTGTGCACTTTCCATAATGTACTCCTTCACATTACCCATGAGTTGGAGTAGTGTGACTCTGAAAACGTCAACTTCAATTCCTGTATGAGTAGCAAAGCTCTTTTTCGTCATTTGACACTCATGATCATACTCCTCAGTGAAACATGACTCAATGAATGCTTGGAGTTGGTTGTTGATCACACAGAATGCAGCCATAGAACTACCTTCAGAAAATTCACCTGTTTCAAGTTGTTGTTGAAGTTGATCCAAGTGTAGAGTCATTTTGACTGTGAAGGTCTCAACATTTTGACCAAAAAGTGTTGCGAATGCACGATTGAAACCTCCCAAGTATCCAGGTTTTGCAAAGAGAACCTTGAGATGTGTATGGAGTGATCGAAAACATTCAATGCGACTATTCTTTGCATTATCGGGCAATTTAATTGGCTGATAAAGCTCATTATCATTAGAATTCGAGCACGAAGATTCCATAGCAGTGATTGTATGTTAAGAGTGGTGATTGTTTTGACAAGGTTATATGTTGTTTAGTTGTGATCTTGGTTCGGTTGATGTAAGTTTTTACGGTGAAATTTTTGGTCTGAAAACTTAAAATCTCAATAACTTCACTCCGAAGGTGATTTGGGCCTCGAAAAATTCGTTTCACGACTTCGTGGCAAAATCTCACAATATTCAGCCTGTTCCGGACGTTTTGACAGCTAATTCGCTGAAAACGGAGTTACGGTTCAAAAGTTATGACCGTTTGAAGTTTCGACGTAAAAAGTCAACTATGGTCAAACAGAGTTAACCGCAGGAAAGGTAACCCCAAAGTGAGTTAATCACAAAGTGAGATAACCGCATGAAGTGACAAATCGCAGGGAGTAACTAACCGCAGGGAGCAACTAACTGCAGGAGAGATAACCACAAGGATCTAACCGCAAACCACTTAATCGCAGAAAGCTAACCACAATGAGCTAAACGCAGACCACTTAACCGCAGAAAACTAACCACAATGAACTAACCGCAGATCACTTAACCGCAGAAAGCTAACCACAATGAACTAACCGCAGACCACTTAACCACAAGAGCTAATCGCAGTATACAAAAATCCAAATCTGTCACTTTCCTTGCGATTTGTTTGTATTCCCAAAATAGTAATCGCAGCAAACTAACCGCAGAAATCAGAAACTAAACGCAGATAAGCAATGCAACAGTAGACTTAACCGCAACTATGAAATACGCCCAAAATCAAGTCCAAACTTCAAATAGATTAAAGATATGGTATAGCCAACTGAAACACAATGTTCAACTAACACCTATGATCATAAAAGTACATCACTAACATATCAAATAACACTAGGAAGATCAAACCATGATGTTTTCAAAGAAAAACTCTTCTAACTCACAAAAAGCCACAAAAACCACACCAAATCCGAATAGGCCCTAAGATGAAACCATGGCTCTTGATACCAATTGTAGGATATTCATAAACATAAACACGTAGGGTTTTGTGTAGAATGGATCGAATAGATGAAGAAATCTAGAGAAAAGATAGAGAGAGAGAGCAAGAGTGTTGGGAGCCTTTTAGAGAAATATGAAAGTGTATTAGCTTCAAGTGAAAGGTCCAACCCTCTCCCTTGGGTGGGAGAGGGTATATATACTACAACTACTTGGTGCTCCATGAAACGAGCTGTAGAGTGAGCTGACAGAGGGTAAAGACCCGAACCATTCTACGAATACTATTTACATATTTAACTACTAATAAACTACGTACTAACTATAATAAGGATAATTCTACGAGCTACGTAACGCTTAGCAATACTTGGGGTGACCGAGTCTTTAACTGAATAATCGTATTCCTAACATTATACATCCCTATTCCATATCAAATACATAAGCACAAAGAAAAAGGGTGCAACGGTTGAAAACAAGCCCCTAACATTCCAAAACTAAAGGCTTTATCATTTAATTGTTTCGGTTGGGAGTGCAACCGAGTTTTGGAAAAAGTCATGGGGCGACGTGTTGCTTTTGGTTGAGCTAGGGGGATAGGCACATTGCATTGTGGGGTTGTGGTTGCCAAGCAACGCCTACTAGCATCATTCTTACCCTACCCCTCCCTGTTTAAAGTTGTTAGCATCCTAGAATCCATTTGAGCTAGATTCTTTTGAGTTTTAAAAGATGATAATTATGTTATTAGTTGGGTTAAATATTTTAACATTTTCATTAGTCATAAAATTTGAGGTCTCAGGGTTGGTAGCTTGAGGGTTAAAAACCTCGACTTACTTGGAAAATGGAAATGGCGATTTCTCTCAAAGAAATCAGCTCATTAGCGAAAAGTCATAAAGGACTTTTATGGAGATGTTATCGATTTCAATCCTCAACCCTACTTTAGAGGATACCATGGTGTGTGGACTAATAATGTCCAGGCTATCTCACATATTGTAACATCTCACAAAACTCACCTAGGTCACTATAGTCATACTATCTATATAGAACTTTTCAGGGTAAAATTTTTGCCTTAGATATCCCCACTATGCCTTAGCCATCCCCATTGTACCCTATCATAACCCTAGGATACATTTCCCTACTATATCTTAACACTTATTTCATTACCAATTCTCGTAAGTATCATTACTCATACCTACTATGTAAAGTAACTTACATAGCCCCCTAGACGACTCACGTAACCACTATTGCCAAATATCATCAAGGTTATGCCTTGTAAACCTCCTAGTATGTCAAGCCTAATTCTAAACATCATTTCAATAAGTATTCTATCACTCTAGTATACTATAGCTATTATAAATCGTAAGTCAGCCCTATGTGTTTACGGTTCTCTCTAAAACCCTAATTTCTCAACCAAACTAGTTTGAAAGTGTTCAAGCCTCATGTATATGATATCTTAGCTACATTACCTCACCAAAACCCTACTACCACTACTCATAGCTCATAGTACAATTCCTTTAAGCTTAGAACCCTAAATAGAATTTAAAGTCCTGAAACTAGGTCAAAACCTTCCTGAATCTCTAGTATAAGCTACCACCACTTAGTGTAAGCTTCCTAGAACTTAATATAAGTCACTAAGCACTCATAGGACCCTAAGCTAGGCACTAGAACCTAAGCTAGACCTTAATCACTCACTAAGCAAGATTAGGCTTAAACTAAACCCTAAACTTAGAAATAAGCTACTTAAACACCTTAAGCACCTCAAGCTACCAACCTAGTAGCTTATCCACCACCTTGGTCATCCCAAGCAACAAAACCACACACCACTATCACCACAAATTGAGCTCCTTGTGACCTCCTTGTGCGCGACCCCCTAAGGTCGAACCACCCTTCACCACCACTCCTAGCTACTCCTTGCCACCATTAGTCACTTCCCATATGTCCTAAGAGTCATGTAGTAGCAGTACATGGTTACTCCCCCTCTTGCCACCTTGGTGGCCTTTGCTTGCTCGACAAACCCAATGCACCTGATAAATACCCCCTCCACTCCACCACTTCAAATCACACCTTTCTCTCTTCTTCACCTCATAAATTCAGTAGTATAGAAGCCCTAGTAAGAGTAGGAGTTAATCAAAGCAAGCCTAGAACCCCTGTCAAAGTGAAATCCCATCGAGAAACCCTAACCCACTCGTTACCCTTAGTTTCGCCCAAGTAAGCTTAAACTTTGATCAGTTTAGCTTTAGTACTGACCTAGCATGCTATATAAGATTATTAGATCACCTAGGAACCCCTGAATAAGCCGTGGACATTTTTTTTTGCTCACTTTCATTTTGAAATCCTAATTTGAGTCGAAACCATATTTGCATGCAACCAGCCCATTTCATGATCCATGAGCTGGTCTAGGAAACTTTAATAGGCTTATATTAGTTAATCAAAATATAACAACCCACAAAACACCCATTACTATCATTCCCATTACAAATACCTATAGTAGGTATTTAACAGGTAAATTTTTGCTTTTTATATGCATTATTACTTGCATGACTCACTAGACCTGCTCACGTATCTACACAAGCCAAATAACTCAACACTCACATCCTATAAACCCCAGGTATGTCAAGCATAAAATCATAACAACACCATAATAAGTAATTCACCAATCTAAAACACTAAAACCCTAATAAAACCCTAAACTAAAACTTAAGTAGGATTATGTGCTTATTTGAACCTATATGCTTAGTTTAACTAGTATAAATGTGTCCAAGGCTTAACTATGAGTTTACTTAAGAATATTAGGATATATTATGACTATTAGGATATAGAATAAACCCTTTAGAACTTAGATACAAACCCCCTAAGCCCTAAACCATAACTAGGTCATAGTTAACTAGAATTAGGTCTAAACCATCCCAAAACTTCCCCATAGGTCACTACCACTTAGTATAAGCCTTTTTGAACTTAGGAATAGTTATTAGACACTCATAGGACACTAGTATAGACACTAAACTAGAGGATAAACCCTAGTCTCTCACTACACACACTTAGGTCATTTAGATTACAAAATTAGGTCAAACCATCCCAAAACTTTCCCATAAGTTACCCTCACTTAGAATAAATCCATTAGGACTTAGGATTAGTTACTAGACACACTTAGGAACTTAACTTAGGCACTAAACCATAGTTAAAACCTTAAACACTTAATAAGTAGAACTATGTCTAAACTTAACTAAAACAAGTAAAACCTAAACATAAGCACCTCAAATACCTCAACCTAGCACCCTAACACCTTCGTCATACCAAAGCACACACCCTAACCCCTCTAAGAACCCACACAAGTAGGTGCATCACCTACTTTACTAATCCACCACTAATCACCACTAATCCACCCTAAACCACCACTAATCCACCACTAAACCTCCACTAATCCACCCTTAATCACCCTAAACCACCCCTAAACACCCTAAGCAGCTTACAAGTACCTCCAAGCACCCAAGCTAGTAGGTGCATCACCTCTTTGTAAGCTACTTCACCAAACCACCTCCCTTTTCTCTTCTATACCACAACCGGCCTAAGCTCAGCCCCTATCTACCATGTAGCTGCTCCTCATCACCGTTAGACTTGCCATGAACCCCCTAGCCTTTCTTGCTGACCCCTCCCCCTCCGTGATACCTAAACACCCCGTTACACCCAAAACCGCCTTAGCAAGCCTATAAATACCCCCTCCCCTCCATTCTTCTTCACACCTCTCCTTCTCTTCTCTACTTCACATTTCTGTAGTAATAAGTCCTTAGAAGCCCTAGGAGTCGAGTAGCTAGGCCTTGGTCGAGTTGGGTTGTGGTTAAAAGTCGAGCGAGCCCTAAGAAATCCCTAACCCTAGTTCTAACCCACGTACCCCCCTAGCCAAGTAAGTCTTACATATTAGTTTATTTAGCTTTAGTTTAGTCTTAGGATAGATTTAGGATGCCTTAGATACCCTAGGAACCCTTGCATGAGCCTTGAACCCTTTCATTTGCTAGTTTAAGTTTTAAAACCCTAGATCGAGTCATATGCTTGCATGCATGCTATAAGTCATTACTTTAGGTCATACACTAGTTATAGATAAGCTAGATAAGCTAAAATAAGTAAAACATCAGCTAGAAAACTTAGTTTCTAGATAAAATATAAGTTACATGCATATTAGGACTCGTTTTGCAAAACTTTACATGCATAAGGGTATATATCATAAATTCCTGAAATTATAAAGTCTAGGGACTGTTTTTGACATTTCCTAGAAGTTATAAGTGTAAGGACTAGTTTTGCATAATAATAAAACCCTAGGATAGATATTAAAATAAGTATAAACTAAAAAGGACTAAAAACATAAATAGAATAAAGTTAAAGGTCTAAATGGTAAATATAGAAAGCTTAAGAGTCTTAGGTTAGTTACCTAAAATATAGAAGTCTAGGGACTAGTTGTGTCAAGTATAGATAGTTATTAGTATAAGTAATATAAGTAATATAAATTAAGGGTAGAAAACGTAAATATATAAACTATAAGGGTAAAAAGTGAAAATATCATATAAGTATAAAACCTAAATAAAGTTAGAAACATAACACAATACTAGGGAGCTCATGCAAGGAGCACTATGTGGATATTTCATTTTGATGAGTTTGTTGGGTTTTCGAATTAAAGTGCCCTGACTCGAACGATTATTGCATATACTTATGAGATATGATGGCCCGAACGGTGATATGATTATAACTAAACCCTAATAACAACATAACTCAATAATAGGTAGCTCTGTGTGAGGAGTATTAACTTCTGAATTATGATGGCCCAAACGGTATTATGTTGATAACATAATACAATAGTAGGAAGCTTCATGTGAGGAGTCATATACTTCTGAATTACAATGGCCTGAACGGTGTTATGTTATATATAAAACATTAATAAACCTAACAAAAATAACTTGAGAAACATAAATATGATAACTAAAGCTTGACATACATACAAAACCAACAACATACTAGGATACATGAGTAAGGCAGTCTAGTTTCCGAGTCACTACTTGCATCACTTAGATTACTCTAAACCCAGGTGAGTTCATAGCCTCATACTTTTTAAATTCTGTAAGTTTTCATAGCCTCATACTTTTTAAAAATGCTTTCACTCTAAATGTTTTATAAAGCATGTGAGGGGGATACATGCTAAATGCTTTACTTAAAACTGAATACAAGTCTTTTTCTTTGGTTGTTTGCACGAGTAAACTAACAGCCCCCACTATATAAACAAAATTCATGAATCTAATCGTTTGGGATATTTTACCTACGCGAATGCGAATATTGTTGATAGATCTATTGGACTTTGACAACTCCCGTTGGTATTAACACCCCACTAGGTGGTACCAATAAGTATTATATTTGATTCTACTCAAGGTATAACTTTGGCAAGTTATCCTTCCATCCCCTCATGTTGGGTCTGCAGCCCACATGACCTGGATCATTAAGGTGTGATTCATGAGCTTAGTGCAACATATTAAACTCCTGATAATTGTGCATGCATCACAATTATCACAAAACTTGCATTTTCCCATATGGGTGTAACAACTGAACCAAGGGAACTTGTATTCACTAACCCCTAAACCTATGATTCTCACTTAACACCTAGTGTTGACTTTTTAAGCATGTATTCTAGGTATATTACTTCTATGGATCCATGGCAGAAGGAGGTACTGAACTCGGAGGAATTTTCATGGTTATCATTCAAACAGAACCAACCTAATTCTAGATTTTTGGGACCTCATCAAAAATAAAAGTATATATTTTATAATTAAAAGTCTTATAATTATGAATGATAACTAAATTTCCAAAACGTCTCTTTTCAAGTCGTTTTCCATTACTGTATCTTTGATTCTATGAAGTAATACCCCAAACACTTTATCCACTGCGATCAGTGAAAAATAGGGGTGTTAAAGATTGGTATTATAACTTCAGTATTAGAGAACAAGGTCAAAACCTAAACTAAAACTATTTTTCCTAAACCCGAGAAAGTCCTCACTACCTCTGCCATCCTCCATAACCATACGTGCTAAGGTAAGTATAATAATTGCCTACTTAACTGCTAAATGATTTACAATATTTTCTTTATTATATAGTTATACTCCCCACTACTCTACCCCTGTCTCATCTAGTCTACATCCGGAGAATGATCTTTCCTCTCCGAATGTACTAGATTATTCCCCTAAACCCTATAACTTAGACGACTCTAGGAATAGTTTAGATAAACTTTCACCCTTAGGATATACCCCTTCTTTAGATAACCCCCATTTAAAACACATAAGAGATTTCTATGCTAAGACATCACCCCTACCTCCCCTAAACCCTATTATACATCCACTTTTTCCTACCCCTAGAACAGAACCCCATGGTTTCTTTCTCCTGAGAGAACCATATATACCTAAACACCCTATCCCTACCTATACCCCTATATATAACTTTAGGCAACCCTATACCTTAAACCCTACCCCTTACCTAATAAACCCTCCCATTCCATCTTGGAAAGATGAAACTTGAGAAAAACCCTCTAGGTTAACTCTAGAAGATGAGGAAAACCAATTAGAGGAGATTTTAAATAACTTAGATGAAATTTTTCTTGATCACCTTGAGAAGATAGAAAAAGGTCATAATAATAATAACTTAGATAATCAACCTGACTATAGTAGTTTAAGAAAGACTTTACAAGAAAACCATTTTAAAATAGCTAAAATACAGAAAAACCAAAAGAAACATCACCATAAAATAGCCTTTGCCCGCTTTAGGATTTGCACTTTAGAAAAGATAATAGATAATGATGAGGAAAACTTAGAAAACACTAACTCATGAAATTAGGAAATTAGGAAACTTTAGAAAACCCTATGTAGATAAATAACCCTAGGAGATATGCCTTAGAATAGTTAGTGCCCATAAGATAAGTAGAATAGAAAATAAATAAAATAAGTTAGGATTTAGAAACTACCTGGTAGCCCTCAATTAGGATAAATTAGATAAACTAGACTTAGGAATGCCTTTCACCTTAGGACACCCTTAACCCAATAGTAAACCCATAGGAAAACCTATAACCTACCCTTAACCCTTACCTTTAGGACCTTAGAAAACCTACCCCGATGTCTTAGGTATATATAATCTCTAAACTGTTTTAAATTTCCCTTACTCTAACCCTTTCAACACTTTTTCCTCTTACCGATGGTGAGAATCTTCATTCTTCACCATAGAGATCTGAATTCTTTCTCCTCCGATCTCTAAACCTTCACCTCTTTCCTTAGCTTTCTTAAGCTATCTTCGTTCTAGTTAGAGATCTACCCCTAACTATCCCATATGCAAATATATGATCCTCACATACAAGCATATTCCTACCCTTTATTCCTATAGATTACTATGATTCCCGAGTTAGTTTTTCCCCAATCCCCTTTAGTAAAACCCAAAACCTTAGTTAGGATTTCCATACTTGAGGTTAGAAATAACAATAGGATAACCCTAGAAAACATAAAATTAGGATGAGAAAACCTTAGACCATTAGGATTAGAAACCAAAACCCCTACTCCAACAGATATAGGAAAACATTAGGATTAGAATATAGATTAGGAAAAACCTAGGATTAGATAACCCTCACCCTAAGCCTTTAGACCCCTAGTTTAGGAAGACACATTTACCCTATAGGAATAAGTAGATTTAGGTCATAGATTACCCAATACCTAGCCTTTAGGATACACTTGAGGATTTTAGATTATACCTTAGGATTTGACAATTTTTAGAATACCCATTAGGAAATTTCACTTAGGAGATACTATGGATAGTGCCATAGCTGGTTTCAAATTCCTAGGAATAGTAATACTCATAATAATAGTAATAATGGTAATAATAGACAACCTAAAACAAAAGAGAAAACCTGAAACCACACCTAAGAATAAGGATATACCAAGTCAACCCTTAGGAAAGAAAACACTTAAACCTAATCCCTCTTTAGAACCCTCTACCTCAATGGAACCAAACACCTCACCTTTAGAAATTAGGATTAGTTAGGAAAAACTAAAAGAACCTTAGGGGGAAAACAAAACTCTGGGAATAAATCTAGTAAATCTAAAATTCCTTTAGGATATTCTCCTTCAGGTATCCTATACTCTTACTCTTCCGTTTAATCTCATCTTTTCATTTCTCTCCTTCTACCGTTTAAATCTTTTCCCTACACTTCTTCCTAATCTTCCATTTAAAATACCATTTCCCGCCTTTTTCCCCATTCCACAAATTAAAACCATACTTTTCCATTTTCCCCACTCCTATACTTTTCCCCACTCCACCTACTCCAAACTCCTTTTCCTTTTCCATTTCCCCTACTTTACCATTTCATCCTTTTTCCTTTCTCACTCCACTCCACTCTAATAAATCCTTCACTTCATTTCCCTTCATTTTTATTTCTCCATCATTTTACACTCTATTTTCTTCTCTCTATATTCTCTCCCTACCTCATCCTTCAATGTTCTATTTGCTAAAACTTGTATTTCTCGTCATAATGCAAGTTTCTATTAGTTAGAAAATATAAGAATATCTACATCGAGCTTTAATCCTCATTATGTTCGACTATGATATTAAATCTCGCTTTGCAAGAAATTGTAAAAAATGAGATCTTCTACGTCCGTCATTCTAGTCTTAACATGGGAATCTACCATATGACAAGTTGCTAAAACGGAGAACTTTAGAACTTGTCCCTATCATGACTAGAACTTGTCTCTATCATGACTAGAACTTGTAACTATCATGACTAAGACTTGTCTTTATCATGACTAGAACTTGTCTCTATCATGACTAGAACTTGTCTCTGTCATGACTAGAACTTATCTCTGTCATGACTAGAACTTGTCTCTACCTTGACTAGAATATTCCTCTACCGTATCTAGAACTTGTCTCCACCATGATGAAGAACTAATTGTCATCTCGGTTGAAACTTGTCTCTAAAATATTCCCTTACTATATATTCTTAAATATGGTAAAACTCTCTTCATTTTCCACCGATACTACTTAAGGATGATTTATGATGACTATCCTCTTAAAATGAATTAGGATGTTCCTACATTTTAATGACAAAGTTATAAGTCAAATACGTTAAGAATTTATACGCTCTTGTTTTCAAATATTGGGACGCATTTATTTGCAAATAATGAGATATAAAAACCTAAGTATCTGGTATCTGTACAAGCAATTCCTACTCCGCTTGTGCAAAATCTTGTTTCTTTTCATATCATTTTCCTCGGTATCAGAAGATAACCCTCTTCTTTCTCTACTTTCTCGACTTATTCTCTCCCCTACTCTTATAATTGTCAAAATCTCGGGACGAGATTTTCTCTAAAGGGGTAAGACTATAACAACCCACAAAACACCTATTACTATCATTCCCATTACAAATACCTATAGTAGGTATTTCATAGGTAAAGTTTTGCTTTTTATATGCATTATTACTTGCATGACTCACTAGACCTGCTAACGTATCTACACAAGCCAAATAACTCAACACTCACATCCTATAAACCCCAGGTATGTCAAGCATAAAATCATAACAACACCTTAATAAGTAATTCACCAATCTAAAACACTAGAACCCTAATAAGACCCTAAACTAAAACTTAAGTAGGATTATGTGCTTATTTGAACCTATATGCTTAATTTAACTAGTATGAATGTGTCCAAGGCTTAAGTATGAGTTTCTTTAGGAATATTAGGATATATTAGGACTATTAGGAAATAGAATAAACCCTTTAGAACTTAGATACAAATCCCCTAAGCCTTAAACCATAACTAGGTCATAGTTAACTAGAATTAGGTCTAAACCATCCAAAAACTTCCCCATAGGTCACTACCACTTAGTATAAGCCTTTTAGAACTTAGGAATAGTTATTAGACGCTCATAGGACACTAGTCTAGACACTAAACCATAGGATAAACCCTAGTCTCTCACTACACACACTTAGGTCATTTAGGTTAAAAAATTAGGTCACACATTCCCAAAACTTTCCCATAAGTTACCCTCACTTAGAATAAACCCATTAGGACTTAGGATTAGTCACTAGGCACACTTAGGAACTTAAATTAGGCACTAAACCATAGGCGAAACCTTAAACACTTAATAAGTAGAACTAGGTCTAAACTTAACTAAAACAAGTAAAACCTAAACATAAGCACCTCAAATACCTCAACCTAGCACCCTAACACCTTCGCCATACCCAAGCACACACCCTAACACCTCTAAGAACCCACTCAAGTAGGTGCATCACCTACTTTACTAATCCACCACTAATCACCACTAATCCACCCTCACCACTAATCCACCCCTAATCACCCTAAACCACCCCTAAACACCCTAAGCAGCTTACAAGCACCTCCAAGCACCCAAGCTAGTAGGTGCATCACCTCCTTGTAAGCTACTCCACCAAACCGCCTCCCTCGTCTCTTCTACACCACAACCGGCCTAAGCTCAGCCCCCTAGCTACCATGTAGCTGCTCGTCATAACCATTAGACTTGCCAAAAACCCCCTAGCTTTGCTTGCTCACCCCTCCCCCTGCGTGACACCAAAACACCCTGTTTCACCCAAAACTACCTTAGCGAGCCTATAAATACCCCCTCCCCTCCATTCTTCTTCACACCTCTCCTTATCTTCTCTACTTCACATTTCTGTAGTAATAAGTCCTTAGAAGCCCTAGGAGTCGAGTAGCTAGGCCTAGGTCAAGTTGTGTTGTGGTTTGAAGTCAAGCGAGCCCTAAGAAAACCCTAACCCTAGTTCTAACCCACGTAAGCCCCCCTAACCAAGTAAGTTTTACATATTAGTTTATTTAGCTTTAGTTTAGTCCTAGGATAGATTTTGGATGCCTCAGATACCCTAGGAACCCTTGCATGAGTCTTGAACCCTTTCATTTGCTAGTTTAAGTTCTAAAACCCTAGATCGAGTCATATGTTGATATAAATAATGTATAAAAATGTTATTAATATTTTTTCGATATCCCTAAGTTTTGACGATCACAAAATATAAAAACATTAAACGCAAAGTTAATATGTAAACAAGTTTTAAGCAAGTTTATATCATCTCATCCAACATAATCAATTAAGGTATGAATAAACAAGTGACTAATACATTTTATAATCAAAGGGATGTTTATTTAAATAATACAAAGTTTATAAAATTAAATAAACTTATTATATATTTTTGAAAAACATTTTTGGTAATAAAGGAAAATGTTTAATTCATAATAAATATATGAATTCAAATTTTTAACCAAAATCAGTTAGTTTTTCACCAAATAAACTTTCCCCACTAAAAGACAGAAAATCTGGCCGTTTCAGTAGGGCGGCCCCCTTAATTATAAGGGGCGGCCCCTTTAATTTTAAGGGGGCCGGCACACAATTAAGGGGACCGGCCACGCTCCCCTGTCAGATTCTGTCAGAAATTTTTCCCTATAAATACCACCTCAAACCTGGAATTTTTCTCACCTCTTGCACGAAAATTTTCAGATCCAAATCTCTCTAAACATCCTCCTAAAAACCCTTTGATCATATAATTGTTAATCCTTGTTTCAAGTGATTCATTCCCTCACCTCTCATCTCTCAAAGTGCAAGAGAAGAATACTCCTTCAACATCAAGTTGTGAAGTATTGTAGATTTGTGTATATAGTCTAGTTGTTGTGTACATTCATTGTAAAGGTGTGATAGTATTGTAACTAGATAGATCTAGGAGTAGAAGTTGTGAATAGAAGTAGTGAGATATAACTAGTTTGTTGTGAAGAAGAAGAGCTAGGAAGTAGAAAGGTGTGAAGAAAATTGGTGTGTAGAAGATAGGTGTGAAGAAGATTGGTGTGTAGGAAATAGGTGTGGAGAAGTGGTGTGATCAAGTAGTGTATAGGTGTGAAATAGTTGTGTAGAAGGTGTGAATAAGTTGTGACGTAGTTGTGGTGTGTAAATTGGTATGTAAGGTTTCTCCGCCATAAGGAGCTTGTTGACATAGTGAAGAAAACTCTCGAGTAGGTGACTCGAGGAGTGGAGTAGGGCAAGGAAGGTGTCCTTGTAGCCGAACCACTATAAATCCTTTGTCTCGCGGTTAGATCTTTCCATATCTTACTTATTATCTTGCTTATATCGTTATTACTTTTGTAGAAGTATATATATATATATATATATATATATATATATATATATATATATATATATATATATATATATATATATATATATATATATATATATAGTTGCTCATATAGTGCTAGTATTGATTTTACTTAAAGATCAAACGAAAGTTTCATTTACAAAACAAAGTTTTTACAATCAAACTAAAAAGGTTACATACATATAATTGATCATTTCGATCAAGTATAGTTTTCATACAAAATATAACTAAGGATTATAAAATAAACAATTACGTACTTATCTCTCATATATAGCTATAATTGTTTATATTATGCATGTGTTGATTTCACATACTTGGCGTACATTATTATTATTGTTCATACTTAGATATACTTGTTCATATTGTTCAAGATTTGAGTTCACATAAGATTGAATCAAAGTTTTAAAAGCAAACAAGGTTTTAAAACTAAACTAAATTTTTCAAAATAAAACTAAAAAGACGTAAAACTATTCAACCTCCCCTTCTAGTTTTCCACAATTGGTACCAGAGCCACGTCTAGCAAGATTTTTAAAATATATTGTATTTTAAAACCTGTAACGATCTATGGAATCTGAAAAATATTTAGAAGGGCAATCTATGCAAAAACCACCACTATTTGAAAGTGATGGATTTTTATATTGGAAAAATAGATTCGAAACTTATGTGAAATCAAAAGATCTTGATCTTTGGCATGTCATTACCTTTGGTGATTTTCCCCCTATTCAATATAATTTTGAAACTAAAATGGATGAAATTGTATCTTTTGAAAAACAAAATGATGATTTGAAAAAGAAACAAGCAAAAAATAATGAGGCTAAAATGGTTATTTATAATGTGTTACCATGCAAAGAATATGAAAGAATTTTTATGTGTAAAACCGCAAAAGAAATTTGGGATTCTTTACTAATCACTCACCAAGGTAATAGTCAAGTTAAAGATAACAAAATAGATCTTCTTGTTCAACAATATGAACAATTTACTATTTCGGAGGAGGAATCAATAGATAATGCTTTTGCTAGGTTTAACACTATCATCACAAGTTTATAAGCACTTGATGAGAATTTTTCTAGTAAGAATTTTGTTAGGAAATTTCATAGGGCTCTTCATCCAAAATGGCGAGTGAAAGTTACGGCGATTGAAGAATCGAAAAACTTGTCAACTCTTCAACTTGATGAGTTGATCGGCAACCTGAAAGTCTACGAAGCAATAATAAAGAAAGACTCCGAGATGGTCAATGGAAAAAGAGAGCAAAGCAAGTCAATTGCGTTGAAAGCTAGGAAGGAATCTAGTAACGAGGATAGCTCAACCTCCGATAGTGATGACGAAGAATATGCGATGGCCGTAAGAGACTTCAAGAAATTCTTCAAAAGGCGAAGAAGATTTGTTAGACAAGCGCATGATGAAAGGAAAGCAAACCAAATAAATAATGATGACAAAAATGGCAAAAGTGATAGGAAGTGCTTCAAATGTGGTGATCCAAATCATCTCATCGGGAAATGTCCAATGATGTCAAGAAATCAAAATCAAAAGGCGTTTGTTGGAAGAGCTTGGAGTGATAGCGATGACGATGAGAAAGAAATCACAAATGAGGAGAAATGTCTTATGGCTAAGACATCAAGCGAGGTACGTTCCGAAACCGAATACTTTAGTGACGAAAATTCATCATTAGACGAAAAAGACCTAGATAGTGAATATAATAGGTTATGCAAATTAGGTCAAAAGGTTATAGCTAAAATAAGTCACTAAAACATATTAATAATCTATTAGAAAATAAAGTACTCGAATTAAAAATTAGACTACAACATTTGGAAAAAGGAAAATAAGTTTTTATAGAATGTAAAACATGCATAGAGGTTAATAATGAAAACGAAAAACTTAAAAATGAAAATTTCAAACTTGACAAGTTTAAAAATTGTAGTAACCCACTTAAGAAAATAATAAGTGTTCAAGAAACTTCGGGAGATAAAACCGGTCTAGGATTAACCTCAACTAATGTTTCAACTAGTGAAAATAAAAGTATAAAGTTTGAATGTGAATCTAGTAAACAAAAATCATTAGAATCAAATCCTAAGTATATACTTACAAAAGATAGAAAAATACCCATTGCGAATGATGAAAAAGTAAAAACTTTTTATAAACCATCCTTAAAGACCGAAGTAGGATCCTCTAAACCTAAATTAAGATCTAAAACTCCACCACCAAGAAAACCTAACAATCATCATCCAAGATCTAAAACACCTCAACCTAGAAGAAATCAAAATAGACAATATTACAATAACACTAGAAATCAAACGTGGAATTATCAACCAAGTTACAATCCTTGGGAAATACTACCACCATACATGCATCCTAGCCAAATGTTGAATATGTTTGGACCAAACAACTTTGGACCAATGAGACAATGGGAACCAAGTGGCTAAGCTGTCAATCTTGGAAGAAGTTGGAATATCATCTACAAATGACTTCTATAAGTCAACATGGTCACTTGAAGTGCTTGAAGATATTCCATTGAAGACTAAAAGGTACGCGTTTCTTTTAAGTTCATCGCTATAATTTGCATGCTTAGATATATGATTAGTTAGATTAATGCTTAGCTATACATATATGTGTACGTAATAGCTTATATTCTTATAACCTAGAAACATCATTAGTTGACTCTCCTAGGAATAAGATAAAATTGTTCATTGCCGAACGAAATAGAAAACGGAAATCTTCTATATCTACTATTAGCAAACTCATGGTGATGAAGCGAAATGAGTTAAGTAGATCGATCGTTAATATAGAAGTAGGATTAGATCTCTCGCGTAAGAAAACTATGGATGAAACAAGCTCTCGTAGACTATGGCATTAAGTTAGATAAGCGTGCGAAAACAAAGGAACTATAGATATTAGGTTATACCCCATTCAACACTCTCGCATCTAATATATAAATTATCGTCTTCATTTCCTTTAGGATCATAGGATATGTAGAAACGATAGCATGAGATAATAATAGGCCTAACCAATCCTCTTGAGCATGAGATCTTTAATAAACATTTTTTTTAAATATCTGATTTATGATATTTGTTGTCTAAAATCTAATATCTCTAAAAATATGCAAAAACCTCACATTTTGGAAAATAGTTTTTCAAATAACTATCCCACTTTTAAATAACATGTTTTCACTATCAATATCCACAATTTTGTTTTGATCAAAACTAAAGATTGGGAAAATATTCTTTACCGTTCATTCACACATTTTGAAGTAAAAACCCAATCTATTTTATTCAAATAACTCTCACATCTAAGTAAAAACTTACTTTCAAACATTGTTGAATAATGCTAAAAATGTCTCTTTTAAAATCATGCATGGCGATCTCATATTTGTCATCTATATTTATATAAATGACACTTATAAGTGAACTAAATCAAATCAAGAGGACCATGGTTTGTTCATTAAGACTTTGTTTGTAACAAGTCTAGAAATCCATGCTATCATAACTACCCACTTATTACACATTGATACACATTAGGATTAATCCTCTTAGTTATGTAGTTATGAAATACTTGATGTTGCTTATTGTTTCCTAGCACTTATAGTTTACTTGCTTGATGAGTATGTTTGCATGCTGGATGAAATTACTTGTTTACTTAATCTCTTTGATTAACATGCTTTAGCTACATAATTGCCTACATAATTAGTATATGCTTAATTGCCTCAAAGAGTTGGACTTGTTTGAAACCAAAAACACAACCTTTCTGCTATTCACAACAAAAAACCCTTTTCTGGAAATCTGGGAATCACCAGATGGGCGGCCCCCTTAAATCATAAGGCGGCCCCCTTAATTATTAAGGGGACCGGCCTCCAATTAAGGGGACCGGCCATCTGATGGTCGAAGGTGTTGTTTCCTTTTTCTATTTTTTAGCCCATTTCATCCTACACTTCTCAAAAGTCACAAACCTATTTTATCCTAAACCTTCTATCAAAGTTTATCCATCCTTAATCCCACCTATCCTACACTATAAACACTCCCATTATTCATAATCTTCATTCATCTCTTCATGTCCTCTCCCATCAAACCAAAACCACCAAGAAACCCCGTTTGAAGAAGAAAGCCTAACTTCCATTAAAAGCCCATCAAACCAAATGATGTTGTCAAACATCCAACAACAAGAAACCCCTTCCATGAACATCGCTCTTTCACTCTAACCTATCACATCACTTGATACTCATTTCCCATCTTCACCAATAACTCCATCTAGTCATCCTGACAAAAAGATTCAACCATTCCCTACACTCTACAAAGTGTGTTATTACCAATACAACACATATTATCCTTCCATAAAAAGCCCATCGAACCAAATGATGTTGTCAAACATCCAACATCAAATTCCTCCTATATCTCCAACTTTACACACAACACTCAAGCTCACTCAAAAGAACCCTTTCTCAATCCTCATAATGGTCAAGCATCTACCTATGCTCCCATCTACATACCTACATTTCATCTATCTCCTCGAAACAATCCTTTTATTGAAAAATATCAACCTCCAAACAATAATCAATATTACACCTCACTTTCTTTTCCACCAACATTACAAAATTCCTTCATCATCATCTTCCTTGTAAACCTTGAAGTTTCGTGAAGAACTTGACCAACTCCATGATCTTCATGATCTCAATACTATGAACCTTACACAATGCAATTTGCATCACACACCTTCCTCACCATACTCAAATTACTTACCTCACTCATCCTCACACAATTACTCCATCCACATTCGTTTCCATCCTTACTCCCAAAAACACACTTTCATCTCACCCATATAATTCATATGAAGAGCATACTCAACCTCAAAACAACCATCAAAACTCATCCATACATGAAACCTATGTTCCATGTTCAATCCATAGTCAATAATCACAATCCAACTCCACCATCTTACGAACATAAAAAGTTCGTTGAAGAACTTAAAGAAGCACATGAGCTTAGTGCTCTTCTTGCTTTACATCTTGTTTAAAGCAATTTGGATCAACAACCTTCATCCACCAACTCATCACCACCCAACAACTTGATCCATCTTCAGAATCATGTCAACAATTGTTCTTGTTGCATTTTTCTCCAAAAACTAAACATGGCCATAAATGAACACCTCACTTGGATTGAGTATCTCCTCACTAGGTCTTCTCCAACATCATCCATAACACAAAACATGTTGCATTTTCCTTCCGCTCCAAACTCACCACCAAACTCTCCAAAAATAAAATCATTTCAAACCTTTTATGTTCCAAGCAAGTCCAAGAGACCTCAACTTGGCAACTTAGTATTATCTAGTGTAATTTGCTAGAAAAGCATACATCCATATGCTTAAGTACTAATGATTATGTTTTCAACATAATTACTTATGAATGTTTCTTTTGTTTTATTACCATGCATTCTTATTAGTTTCTTCATATCTATTGCATGCATATATATATATATATATATATATATATATATATATATATATATATATCTATGTTCCTTGTGCTCTAAATATTTTTGCAAGCATTTCATATCTCGATCTCTTATGACCTCAAAACGAGGGGGAGTATACTTCAAGGGGAAGCTATACATTCATCGGGATAACCTTTTTGATGCTAACAAAAAAGGGGGAGAAGTGATATAAACTCACACTAAAAACTTGCATATATATTAATTTTTAGTTTAATGAGTTTAGATTTTGTAATCATCAAAGAGGGGGAGATTGTTGATATAAATAATGCATAAAAACGTTATTAATATTTTTTTGATATCCCTAAGTTTTGACGATCACAAAATATAAAAACATTAAACGCAAAGTTAATACGTAAACAAGTTTTAAGCAAGTTTATATCATCTCATCCAACATAATCACTTAAGGTATGAATAAACAAGTGACTAATACATTTTATGATCAAAGGGATGTTTATTTAAATAATACAAAGTTTATAAAATTAAATAAACTTATTATATATTTTTGAAAAACATTTTTGGTAATAAAGGAAAATGTTTAATTCATAATAAATATATGAATTCAAATTTTTAACCAAAATCAGTTAGTTTTTCACCAGATAAACTTTCCCCACTAAAAGACAGAAAATCTGGCCGTTTCAGTAGGGCGGCCCCCTTAATTTTAAGGGGGCCGGCACACAATTAAGGGGACCGGCCACGCACCCCTGTCAGATTCTGTCAGAAATTTTTCCCTATAAATACCACCTCAAACCTGAAATTTTTCTCACCTCTTGCACGAAAATTTTCAGATCCAAATCTCTCTAAACATCCTCCTAAAAACCCTTTGATCATATAATTGTTAATCCTTGTTTCAAGTGATTCATTCCCTCACCTCACATCTCTCAAAGTGCAAGAGAAGAATACTCCTTCAACATCAAGTTGTGAAGTATTGTAGATTTGTGTATATAGTCTAGTTGTTGTGTACATTCATTGTAAAGGTGTGATAGTATTGTAACTAGATAGATCTAGGAGTAGAAGTTGTGAATAGAAGTAGTGAGATATAACTAGTTTGTTGTGAAGAAGAAGAGCTAGGAAGTAGAAAGGTGTGAAGAAAATTGGTGTGTAGAAGATAGGTGTGAAGAAGATTGGTGTGTAGGAAATAGGTGTAGAGAAGTGGTGTGATCAAGTAGTGTATAGGTGTGAAATAGTTATGTAGAAGGTGTGAATAAGTTGTGACGAAGTTGTGGTGTGTAAATTGGTGTGTAAGGTTTCTCCGCCATAAGGAGCTTGTTGACATAGTGAAGAAAACTCTCGAGTAGGTGACTCGAGGAGTGGAGTAGGGCAAGGAAGGTTCCCTTGTAGCCGAACCACTATAAATCCTTTGTCTCGCGGTTAGATCTTTCCATATCTTACTTATTATCTTGCTTATATCGTTATTACTTTTGTAGAAGTATATATATATATATATATATATATATATATATATATATATATATATATATAGTTGCTCATATAGTGCTAGTATTGATTTTACTTAAAGATCAAACGAAAGTTTCATTTACAAAACAAAGTTTTTACAATCAAACTAAAAAGGTTACATACATATAATTGATCATTTCGATCAAGTATAGTTTTCATACAAAATATAACTAAGGATTATAAAATAAACGATTACGTACTTATCTCTCATATATAGTTATAATTGTTTATATTATGCATGTGTTGATTTCACATACTTAGCGTACATTATTATTATTGTGCATACTTAGATATACTTGTTCATATTACATAAGATTGAATCAAAGTTTTAAAAGCAAACAAGGTTTTAACACTAAACTAAATTTTTCAAAATAAAACTAAAAAGACGTAAAACTATTCAACCCCCCCCCCCTTCTAGTTTTCCACATCATATACTTGCGTGCATGCTATAAGTCATTACTTTAGGTCATACACTAGTTATAGATAACCTAGATAAGCTAAAATAAGTAAAACATAAGCTAGAAAACTTAATTGCTAGATGAAATATAAGTTACATGCGTATTAGGACTAGTTTTGCAAAACTTTCCTGAAATTATAATTTCTAGGACTGTTTTTAACATTTCCTAGAAGTTATAAGTGTAAAGACTAGTTTTGCATAATAATAAAACCCTAGGATAGATATTAAAATAAGTATAAACTAAAAAGGACTAAAAACGTAAATAGTATAAAGTTAAAGGTCTAAATGGTAAATATAGAAAACTTAAGTGGCTTAGGTTAGTTACTTAAAATATAGAAGTCTAGGGACTAGTTGTGTCAAGTATAGATAGTAATTAGTATAAGTAATATAAGTAATATAAATTTAGGGTAGAAAACGTTATAAACTATAAGGGTAAAAAGTGAAAACATCATATAAGTATAAAACCTAAATAGAGTTAGAAGCATAACACAATACTAGGGAGCTTCATGCGAGGAGTACTATGTGGATATTTTGTTTTGGCGAGTTTGTTGGGTTTACGAATTAAAGTGCCCTGACTCCTCAAACGGTTATTGCATATACTTCGGAGATATGATGGCCCGAACGGTGATATGATTATGATAGCCCGAACGGTATTATGTTGATAACATAATACAATAGTAGGAAGCTTCATGTGAAGAGTCATATACTTCTGAATTACAATGGCCTGAACGGTGTTACGTTATATATAAAACATTAAGAAACCTAACAACAATAACTTGAGAAACATAAATATGATAACTAAAGCTTGACATACATACAAAACCAACAACTCACTAGGATACGTGAGTAAGGCGGTCAAGTTTCCGAGTCACTACTTGCATCACTTAGATTACTCTAAACCCAGGTGAGTTCATAGCCTCATACTTTTTAAATTCTGTAAGTTTTCATAGCCTCATACTTTTTAAAAATGCTTTCACTCTAAATGCTTTATAAACCATGTGAGGGGGATACATGCTAAATGTTTTACTTAAAACCGAATACAAGTCTTTTTCTTTGGTTGTTTGCACGAGTAAATTAACAGCCACCACTACAAAAACAAAATTCATGAATCTAATCGTTTGTGATATTTTACCCACGCGAACGCGAATATAGTTGATAGATCTATTGGAGTTTGACAACTCCCGTTGGTATTAACACCCCACTAGGTGGTACCAATAAGTACTATATTTGAATCCACTCAAGGTATAACTTTGGCAAGTTATCCTTCCATCCCCTCATGTTGGGTCTGCAGCCCACATGACTCGGTTCATTAAGGTGTGATTCATGAGCTTAGTGCAACATACTAAACTCCTGATAATTGTGCATGCATCACAATTATCACAAAACTTGCATTTTCCCATATGGGTGTAACAACTGACCCTGGGGAACTTGTATTCACTAACCCCTAAACCTATGATTCTCACTCAACACCTAGTGTTGACTTTTTAAGCATGTATTCTAGGTATATTACTTCTATGGATCCATGGAAGAAGGAGGTACTGAACTCAGAGGACTTTTCATGGTTATCATTCAAAAACAACCAACCTAATTCTAGATTTTTGGGACCTCATCAAAAATAAAAGTATATCTTTTATAATTAAAACTCTGATAATTATGAATGATAACTAAATTTCCAAAACGTCTCGTTTTGAGTCGTTTTCTATTACTGTATATGTAATTCTATGAAGTAATACCCCAAACACTTTATCCGCTGTGATCAGTGAAAAATGGGGGTGTTACACAAAAGCTAGGATAGCTTCTTGTTTCATAAAAATATAGTTTATGTAGAAAAAGGACTAGTTTTGCAAATGTTTTCATGCATAGGGGTATATATTGTAACTTTCTGAAAATATTAGGTCTAGGGACTGTTTTTTGCCATATCTTAGAAGTATAAACCCTTATGACCTATTTTGGAAAGTTATATAGCATAAGGATATAGTTATATATAGTTATTATCGTTAAGGATTAAAACTATAAAAGTTATTAGGTTAAGGGTATATTATATAAATTATTAAACTTAAGGGTATATTTGAAGTATTTTTATAAATATAAACCCTATATTCCTTAAATAAAACATAACACAATAGTAGGGAGCTTCATGTGAGGGGTTTCATTTGGGTATTCGTTTTGTCGAGTTTGCTGGGTTTATGAGTTAAAGTGTCGTGGTTCCTCAAACGTTTACTACATGACCTCTGAATTATGATGGCCCGAACGGTGTTTTGTTCTATTTATAACCTAAGAATATAACAACATGACTCAATAGTAGGGAGCTTTGTGTGAGGAGTTATATACTTCTGAATTATGATGGCTCGAACGGTATTATGTTATACATAATACAATAGTAGGGAGCTTCATGTGAGGAGTTATACTGTAGGACCTTAGATATATCAACTTTAATACCAATATAAGAACTAGATGAAGTAAAGATGGTGACTTGATGAATAAGGTGTGTGGCGTTAACTAATGTAAAGAGAGGTAAGAGATGAAATATGGAACTTTTATTCAAAGAAAAACACACACAATACACATACAAGCACACATTACAAATGAGAGGTAAGGTGCCTTTTATAGTTCCTTACATAGGCTTTCTATGGGCTTGGGCTTGGACTTGGTTTACGTGAATTATAAAGGATTATGAAACATAACTAATAACATATTAGCTTACCAAGACCAAGGCCCATTGACTATTATAATAACACAAACTACGACACATTACAACGTTACAATAAATGAGAATGACCATCACTTTTTAATATAATTTTCAATGCTAACAATCTCCCCCTAAGGGGTGGTCATTCGAATGATGCTCCACGTGATTAGGTCTTCTTCGTTCTTTGTTGTTGACCATTGTGTGTCGTAGTATAACAGTCATTAGTCTTTGTTCCTTCATGCTTTGTGATCTTTGATGATTGACTTTTCATCCTTCTTTGTTCTTTTGTGATGTGGAGCAATCTGCCTTTTGTCACTTCTGCGTCTGTGGTGGTTGTTCGCCATTCCAACATGCTCATACATCTTCAGTCTTTTTGATACATGCATTTGTAGTTCCCGTTCTTTCACACAGATCTTTGTCACTTTACTTCTGTAGATTCTTTCACATTGCGTAGAATCTTTCTTTGAACCTTTCTTTGCTTTGATCTTTGTGAGAACTTTTCTTTGACTTCGAGATGCATGTATGAGCATGTGGAATCTGTCGCCATGGAGATGATGTATAGCTGCATGAAAACAGTTAGCAATAAATCAACCGGTACTTACAGGTTCGAATTAGAGATCGTCAACAGCATAGTGTGAAGACTCCTTCTAATCCTTACCAAGGCCGTTCCCATGTCAGATACTCTCGAGAGAGCTTACAAGACCTACTAAGTAGCTCAATGACTGGGTGAGTCGTTGGGGATCACTCCACGATTGTAGACCATTTGAAACCACCGCGAACAGTAAGCGTAACCCATAAAGAATTACTGAAGTGACCTGCTGTCAGGGCTGTTTGATGTTGACCCTGGCAGGAGATTCCATTCAATCATTGAGAAACACTTGTGAGAATTCTCTCATAAATGTTCTGGCAGATTGCTAAGATCTGCGTAGGACTCTAAAGTTTACATCTGGCGTCCTTAATGATGAACAACCAGTGTAGGAATATTATGTGTTCCTATGAGATCTTTTGATGAATCTCAGGGCTCTAGATTCGATAAGTTCACATTTGGTTTCCTATGCGGAGATTAGGGAGAGGTCTCCTGCTTCAATATCAACCATCTCTAAGAGACAGGTCGATAGATTACACCGGTTCCCCGTGAGAATAAAACAAGCTCTTTTAAGAGAACTTGAGTGGTTAAGAAGGTTTAGTGCAGTGCGTCACTGGGTCCATGACGTCTTTGTCTTCAATACCGGTGTCACCTTAGTAACAACCAGTAGCATACGAATTGTACCTGGTGTCTACCCTAAGGTTGAACATATGGAGGGCTATTTCTTTTCACCCTTTTTCATAACTTTTCTTTTTAATTCTTCAACCCCTTCTTTCTCCTTTCTCATTTTCTCCTTTTTTCAATCATACCTAAGGACTTCTAATTCTAATCTATTAGATTTGTCCTTGGGTAGATCCCTCCGGCTCTGGCGGATCATAGGACGGTTTTTCCTAACCTTAGTCACCTTATAACTCCATGACTATCCTATTGTTGCCATGAAACCATTTATAGAAAATCTCTCAAAGTGTTTATGATAATAAAACACATTGTTGACACTTCGAGAGTTTTGCATTTATTTTGAAGGACTCCCCCTTCACATGTGCTCATGAATTATTTAAGAAATTTGCACATGCATGAGGAGTTTACACTTTTTGAATTGATCCACTTTCAGTGAACATGACCGACTCGAGACACGCTTACATCACTAGTTAGACTAGCTTGAAATTATTACCCGTCCTGGTCAAGTCCAAAGAAAGTCTCTCGATACGGTACATTCTACTCAGACAAGTCCTATTCGAGACACGCTTACATCACTAGTTGGACTAGCTTGAAAGTATTACCCGTCCAGGACAAGTCTTTTCGATTACTGACATTTTAAGCTTCGTCAATTCATTGGTACTTACTGAGTGGAGCTCTTTTGAGATTCAGTCACAAACTTTAAACATCTTTGATCACATTTTAACCATGTCTTCTCCCCCTCAAAAATAGCATAGCGTGATATTTTTTATATCAACTGATTAAGAAAAAGCTTTTTGGAGAGAAAGGCAGATTCTGCATGAATTTGGAAAATTTTTCTTTTTGTACTCCCCTTAATGATAGCATATTTAAAATTAATTAAGGGTTTTGAGTGAGTTATCTTGAGCACTCATTTGAAAGATTTTGAGAAATCTTTTGAACAATCTTGACAAAGTGCTCAAGAATTGTATTTTGAAAAAATGAGTTTATGTTTGAAATCTTTTTCGTTTGTTTATACTCGAACTTTTGAAAATGATTTCATCTTTGATCGTACGAGTCCTTGATTTGAAAATAATCAGAAGTCATCATTTTAGTCCGGGTTTCGTACTGAGGTATAGGAAAGCCATTGTGAAGAAGATTTTGAGAAACGACATGTTTTAGAAAAACATTTAAAGAACTCCCGCTCAAGCATCTGTACATATCCGTATCATTGTTGAATGACATTTCTTGAAACGTACAGAATATTGATTTATACGAGAGACATGTCGTGAGAAGAATATTTTTGTATTTTTTGATTTTATATTGTTTTTGTATTTTTTGAAATTTTATATTTTTGTATTTTGCTTTTATTGGTTTTTTAAATTTTGTATTTTGTTTTTTCAAAAATATTTACAGCGAAGCAATTTTGAAAACATTTTTCAAGAAGATTCGAGAAGACGTACTAGCTCCTCAGGAGTTAGGCTTCGTATGCTAATTCGTCGAACTAAATAGTCAAACCGTTATTTTGGAAGGGCTTTAGTAAATAGATCGGCGAGTTGATAATCAGTCTTAACGAAAAATAATTCAACAGTACCTTCTTCCACGTCTTAGAGTGATGTACGGGATTGCACGAGATGGCTATGGCACTTTTTGAGTCACAATACATAGGTATTCTGTCAAAAGTAAAGCCATAATCTGTGAGCTGGTGTCCGCATCCAAAGAACTTGGGCACAACACGCATATAGAGACACATACTCAGCTTCGGCGGTTGATAGCGCAGTACAATCCTGTTTCTTTGACGACCAGCTTACTAGCTTTTCACCCAAAAATTGTGCTCCACCTGATGTACTCTTTGCTGTAACTTGATCTCCTACATGGTCGGCATCTGAAAAGGCTGTTAGATTAAACCCCGAATCCTTCGGATACCAAAGTCCCATGTTAATGGTGCTTCGTAGGTACCGAAAGATCCGTTTAACCTCTTTGAGGTGAAGTTCGGTATGCTTTGCCTGAAACCGTGCTAACAAACAAACAACAAATTGAATATCGGGTCGACTAGCAATTAGGTACATGAGAGAACCAATCATGCTCCGATATTTCTTCGGATCGGTAGGTTTCCCAAACAAATCAACACCTATTTTTGGTGAAGTGACCATTAGTGTACCAACAGAATCACAATTTTCCATTCCATGTTTTTTCAAAATCTCTATTGTATATTTAGCTTGATTGATAAAAATACCACGAGGGGATTGATGGATTTGTAAACCAAGAAAGAATTTTAGTTCCCCCATCATGGACATTTAAAATTTGCTTTTCATGAGATTTTCAAAATGTTTTGAATGGTTAGGATTGGTTGATCCAAAAATTATGTCGTCCACGTAAATTTGAACGATCAAAATGTCATCTTTGAATTTTTTGATAAACAAGGTGTCATCAACCATTTCTTTTGTGAAATTGTTTTTAAGCAAGAAATATGATAGTTCGTCATACCACGCTTTTGGAGCTGGTTTTAGACCATAAATTACTTTCTTAAGCTTGTAGATGTAGTCTGGATGATCTTTGTCGATGAATCCCTCTGGCTGACTCACATACACTTCTTCTTTCAGAGTTCCATTTAAGAAAGCTGTCTTAATGTCCATCTGATAGACAGTGTTGTTTTTGTGAGCGACATAGGCTAAGAAAATCCGGACTGCTTCAAGTCTAGCTACAGGCGCTAATGATTCCTCGAAATCTATCCCTTCTTCTTGTAGATAACCTTTAGCCACGAGACGAGCTTTGTTACGAATTACAGTCATTTCCTCATCCAGTTTGTTCTTCCACAACCATTTGAGATCAAGAACACGTATATCAAGTGGTCGTTCAACAAGTTCCCAACTGTCATGTAAATCGTATTGAAAAATTTCATCCTGCATCGCTTCTATCCAAGGGTATTCTGCCATTGCTTCCCGAATGTTCTTTGGTTCTTTGAGGCTGATTGAGCAAATATAAATGCACAATTCGAGATCGGCGGCAAGTTGTCTCCTTGTCTGAACTGGCTTTGAAGGTTCACCAATAACATGTTCTATTGGATGGTCTTTTGTCGATTGAAACGTAGAAGGGTACCTTGGGTTGAACGAATGTGTGTTAGATGGTTCTTTTAACCTTGAAGAAGATTCAGCAGAGTCTGTTGCAAACAGGTTTTCAAATACTTCTTCTTCTTCTTCTAACGTAACATCGTTTGAATTATTTGTTGGTTCTTCTTGAAAATTTGTGTTTTGGTTTTGCTCATCAACTCTTGGTAGAACAGTTTCAAGTACTGGAGTTACTTGAGTAGATGTAGATGATGTTGATGTAGTTGGTGCTTCAGCTTCGATTGTAGTAGATGCATCTTGTGATGGTGGTTGTGGTTGATGGTTTTGAGCGGGTGCAGCGGAATGTTGTTGAGATGCATTTGTCGAAGTTCCACCATTGTATTCATCAAACATTAACTCAAAGAAATTTTCCAGTTCTTGTTCTGAAGGTTTATCCGTGTTTGTTGACTGAGCTCCTTAAGGACGAGTCCTGAACTGATGTGTCCAGAAGTCTGTTGGTTTGGTGCGGGTCCTAATCTGTTTTGATTAGAAGCCATTGGATTAAGCGCGGGTTCTAGAGCGAGTCTCTCAGAAGCCATTTTTGAAATCTCGTCAAACTTCACATTCATCGTCTCCATTATCCTTTTTGTTCTTCTATTATACACCCTGAATGCCCTCGAGTTTTCTGAATATCCAATGAAGATTCCAATATCACCCTTAGCTTTTAACTTCCCTAGATCTTCTCTGTCATTCGTCGGATAGCACAAAGCGCCAAATACGTGAAGATAAGATATGTCAGGTTTACGGTTGTTCACTAGCTCATATGGGGTTTTATTGAATCTCGGATGGACTAGGGATCGGTTTTGAGTAAAACAAGCAGTGGCTACAGCATCAGCCAATAAGAATAGAGGTGCACTAGAATAAATTAGCATTGTGCGAGCAGCTTCCACAAGAGTTCTATTTCTTCTTTCAACTACCCCATTCTGCTGTGGAGATTTAACAACTGATGTTTGGTGAGTGATTCGAACATCTTCAGAATAGGTTCTTAACTCCTGATTTGTGAATTCTGTGCCATTATCTGTTCTTACAATCCTTACTGGTGCTTGAAGTAGAACTTGAATACGCGTCAGAAAGGTGATGATGATGCCTGGTGCTTCGTCTTTTGATCTCAAAAACTTTACCCAAGTATATCTTGAATAATCATCAACAATAACGAGAATATACTTCTTCCCATTAATACTTTCAACTCTCATTGGGCCACATAAGTCCATGTGCAACAAATGTAACCTTGCTTCCGAACTAGGTACGATTTTAGGTTTATATGATGCTCTTTTGCTTTTTCCTTGTTCGCATGATGGACATAGATGATCCTTGGTGTATTTGAACTTAGGAAGACCGTTGACGATGTTGTCTTTGGCTAACTTGTTGATCGTGTCGAAATTGAGATGGGATAATCTTCTATGCCACAGCCAGGACTTAGTTTCGGTTGCCCTTGTCATAGAAAAAATTGGTGATGTAGAAGCCATTTGGTTGATGTCGATAGCATACAAGTTTGTACTATGATTACCAGTTAAGAGATCATCACCAACCAAATTTCTGATAAAAACCGTGTTTCTCCTGAATGCAACTTCTAAATCTGCATCACAAAACTGCCCGACTGAAAACAAATTGTGTCCCAACCCTTCGACGCAATAAACTCGAGTGATTTAAAAATTCCCAAACCGAAGATCTCCATAACCCTGAATAGCTGCTACATGATCATTTCCAAATCGTACAGTTCCCATGAATTTCCAGAAGAGATTGATCAGTAGCTTTAAATTCCCGGTCATGTGCTTGGAGCAACCCGAGTCGATGATCCAAAGACATATTTCGATAACCTGCGAATAACAGAAGAGTTTGTATTTGGAAACCGTTTTGAATTTGGTTCCATTTGGTTAAGGGTAAAATCTGAATCACATTCATAGAAGGTATCTACTTGTCCATTTTGAACAACTTTCAATTTGCCATCCTGAAGAATGAATTCTCTACCCATAGGTTTCCACATACAAAACTTTAGGTAGTTCCTAGGCATTCTACTACTAGTGGTAGACCTAAAGCGTGCAACTAATCTTTCTATAGATCTAGATCTGGCACTAGGTCTTTTTGGAACATTCTTCTATTCAGGCGTAACATTCACATTCTTAGAAACACATTCATCATGAACATCATTAATTAAACATTTCTTGCATATTAAACAAACAGAGTCATTACATGCATTAGAACCAATACTTTCGACATTACATTCAGATGAATCATGTTTCTTATTACAAAGCCATAAATTCCTAGGGTGTTCTTCTACTTCTTCAACTTTATTCTTGCTACTACTCGTAGAGGCAGACGAGACTCTATTGTTCCTTGTATTGCTCCTAGGCTTTAGTCTGCTGCTCCTAGAGGTGCATTCTAATCCATTAGAAGGTAAGGCACATGCATTAGGATTTATATTGTTGTCCTTTTTAGCATCACTAGACTCTTTAGAATTATCCTTTTTGCACGCATTTGTCTTAGATGTGGAGGCAGATGCATTAGTGGGACTAATCCTAAAAAGGCCAGGTGCTATCACTTTTGGTGTTTCGACAACCGCTTTTCCTTTATCAACAATCTTTACATTTTCACTTTTTATTTGGCAAGGGTGTTGGAGTGACTGGTTTTGTCAAATCCTTTTTCTCATCGACTTTTGGAGCAAACCGTGAAATTGACATTTTTGGTTTTTGAACCGTGTTTGAAACATTTGGTTTCTCCGAGGTCAATGGTTTTGCAAACTTGGTTTCCTCACCCTTTCCTTTTTAACTTTCAAGTTGAGCCCTCACAAGATCATTTTGCTCTTTCATGTTCTTTAAGTCACGCTCATACAACAATTTGTCATACTTGCATTCTTCCTTTTTTCGATCAAGTTGTTTAAAATATGACACATTTTCGTTTTCAAGCTTTATAAGAGCATTTTCATATTTTGAAACAATTGCGGAGGTCTCAGCTCTTAGTCGTTCATCGTCTTGAACAGAATATGTTTGTAAAATGATGGACATAATGTCAGTGGTCATAACAGCTTCGAAGAGAGAATCATTTAGGTTTTCCAAAACATTCATGTTTTCACGAGTATCATTAGCTTCAATTACCAGGGATTTGTGGTCCTTGACAAAGTCGGCCGTTTCTTTTAAGAAAGCTTGTTCAAAATGGATTACCCTCGCACTGATGTTATTCAGTGGGATAGTAATTTTGTTTTCAAAAACTTTTTTCTGCTCAATATGAAAACTGGAATGCCAGTTGTTAATATTGATTGTAGTTAAAGAAGCAACAATATTTTGAAGTTCATGAATTCTCTTTTTAACGTCATCAAGAATGTTTCTAGCCTCACTTGTATTAAAAGTGTTGTTAGAAGACATTTGTTCTATTTTTGAAAGAGATTTGGAAACAACTTTCTTTTTAGACAAGAATTTCGCAAATTGTCGTTTTATGGAAAACGCAGATGGTTCTGTTTGTGGAACAAAAGTAATTCCCGAAAGTTTGTTCAATTTGTTGTAATCAATGGGTTTCAAATCCTTTTGTTTCATTTTATTTATGCTCTCTTCGACATGTTCTATCGTTAGCACAGAATCCCGAACGACGGGAGGATCATGTTTGGTGTAAATCACATTACCATTATACAAAACATTCTGTTCATGCTGAGCTTTCTTGAGATTACAAGGAGTTTTGTTTCCAAGAGCCATTTTATGTTTCGTATGTTAAATCGGATTAGTTGGATTTGAAATCATTTTCATTGTTTGGCTTGACTGACCCGACTTAACCACTAATTCTTCTAGATGTGCAATCATGTGTTCTAACTCTACGATTTCGGCCAAAAGTTTGTCTTCTTTCTTTGCAAATTCCTTTTTCAACTCGTCCCTTTCTTTTTCAAGATTGGTATAAACTGATTTTTGTTTAGAAAGTTGGTTTTGCAAATCATAAATTTCCGCGTTTAAGGATTTTATCTTTTTGAAAGAATTAACATCAAGTGTATCAAACTTGAGTTGCAATTGTTTTTCCCTTGAAACGGAATTTTGATAACCAGTTTCTAATTCAGACAATCTTTTGTTATGAAATTCAAAAGCTTTAACATTTTCCTTGTAACTCTCAAGCTCAGTGGTTAATTTTACATTCTCGGCCTTAACATCGCGATTGACCTTTTGCACATTCTCAATTTCAATACGACAATTATTCAATAATGATTCAAATAAAGCACGTGTTTCCTCATCATTCTCAGCATGCTGTGAAACGAAGCCTCCATTATGATTCACATCTGGAGTTGCTGAAGGAGTATTGCTACTACTTGGCGTGTCCAGGTATGTATCATAAGTGGGTGCTAGCTTCTCAGTATGTTGTTCCTCATGAGGAGACATATCAAATATATCATTATCGTGACATGTGTTGAACTTTGATACCTCAGATGGTGCATTGGTGTCATAAACAGGAAGTGTGTCAGAATCCGTGTCATACTTAGCTTCCTGAAGATTCGCCATAAATATGCAGTTCACATCGATATCCTCTCTATCTTCCATGTCATCCATAAGAGCCATAAAATCATTCTCCTCTGCGTTCAACTGAAACCCTGCCTGAACCTTTTGTGCCAACGTCACTGCTTTCTGCAAGTACTCTAGATCTTTCTTGTTCGGCTTTGTAGGACAGTTCCTTGCCAAATGACCTACACCCTGACAGTTGAAACACTTTACCGGATTACCCTGATTCACATTTCCCAAATTCCCAACTACTGGAGCTGCAACATTTCTATTCTGATTACCCATTGCCTGATTACCAACATTCTGACCCCTCTGATTTCCAACAAACTGACCCAACTGATTCCCTACATTCTGACCATACTGATTCCCTGCATACTGACCTGCATTCTGCATATTCTGATTGCCCGTATTAAATCCAGTAGCATATCCTTGCTGATTCCCATAAACTCTAACCATTTGGCCGCCATTACCCATATTGAAACTCGGCTGAGCAATCTGCTTGTTGCGAGTGTTCGATGAAATCCTTTGGTTGTTATTAGTTGGTGTAGAATAGCGTCCTTGGAATGCCTTTGACAGAAAAGCAAATGCTTGGGTTAATGCTGCATAAGCTTCATCATTTTCAGTGAATTCTGTGTCTTCGAATTGTGGGTATTGCTGTTGTGGAATAACATGTTGTTGTTGCTGTGGGTAGAGCTGTTGTTGGTAGACCGGTGTTGGTTGTTGAATGTATGATGGTTGCATGTAGTTTTGAGTGGAAGATGATGATGATTGTTGTGTGTTCACTGGTAACGGTGTTGGTGTAGTAGCAATTAATGCGAGAGGATCATGATTCTTTGCCAATCTTTCTTTCCTTACTTCATTAGCCTCAGCTTGGTTTTGCTTCAAAAAGTCATAGAGTTGATCATAATTCACCTTATGTAAATCCTTTGTTTGATTGACAATTGTAACATAACGACCCCATTCTTCTGGAAAGTTATTGATGAATTTGATGTTTGTTGCAATTGTTCGAGGTGTCAACTTGTTTCTGATTAACTCATTCATCAAAGTGCAAAACCTTGTGTAGTGAGATTCAATCTGTTCACCTTTAGTGGATGTAAAGTTCTCCCATTCAGTAAGAAGTTTGTTCTCAACATCTTGTTGTCCAATCTCTGTTCCATGACATATCCTTCTAACACGTTCCCACATAGCATAAGTAGTTTCACAGCTGTCGACCGCAGCAAAGATCTCCCGTGGTAATCCAAGTTGGATTAAATGCATTGCCATATCATCAGCGGTGATCTGCTTCTTGTCTTCCTCTGTGTAATCTGCTTCTGTTTGTTCACGCACGAATGGTTGAGTAGGAGGTGTTGTATTTGGATTACCTTCAATTTGAACTTGTCTTGGCTTGAATGGACCATTTGTAATGGAGTTGATCATTAATTTACCATCAGGCTTTGTTTTGATGTAACGAAGCATGCGGCTTGTCCATGGGAGATATCCATCTTTTTCAAGCATTGGAGGTCGGTTTTCCGCACCGGCTGCATGAATATCTTGCTGAGTTGCCATTGATGAAGTGTAGATTGATAAAGTTGATTCTTGGATCGATTCAACGAAGTAGAAGTTGTGTTTAGTGTAAGTTGATGCAAGTTTGGATGGTGAAAAATTTGATCTGAAACCTTAAAACCTCAATAACTTTCGTTCGGAGTGGATTTGGGCCTCGAAGCTTGGCTTGAATGATCTTTAAATTATTCAACGTGTCCTTCTTCTCGGTCTCACGGTCGTTTTGACAGCTGATTCGTCGAAAACGGAGTTACGATTTAAAAGTTATGGCCGTTTGAAGTTTGGTTGTCAAAAAGTCAAAATCTTACTCGTAAAGCTTGATTTTACGCGTAAACCTTGAATAATCTTACGCGTAAGATGTTATGCGTAACCTTTAAGTTATGCGTAAGATCTAAAGTTATGCGTAAACAATATTGTTTATGCGTAGACTTTGATTTTACGCGTAAACTTAGAGTTTATGCGTAAGAATGTTACGCATAAGGTTTTTTCAACCAATTTGATCTCTCAAACTTATCCAAGCTTGAAAGATATCCTATGTTGAAGTATTCCACAAACTTATCCAAGTCAGGGAAGTACTGAGTAAGCTCTGATCATTGAAGAAAACTTATGCGTAGGATCTTTTGCGTAGAAAACTTATGCGTAGGATCTTAAGCGTAGATCTTATGCGTAGGATCTTAAGCGTAGATCTTATGCGTAGGATTTCACCTTATGCCTAGGATTCCAACTTGAGCGTAGAAAAACTTATGCGTAGGATCTTTTGCGTAGAAAATCAATCTTATGCGTACGAAAGTGAACTTATGCGTAAGAAGAGGGTTTTGACTAAACTTAAGCGTAGGAAAGGGGTTTTGACTTAATCTTATGCGTAAACAGTACTGTGCACAGCTAAGAAATCGTACTATTCACCCAAGTTACGCGTAAGATGACCAGAAAACGTGAAAAATCCGATTTTTCAACCAAAACCACTTTTTCCACTTGTTTCTATTGATCAAATCTTTCCCAAAACACTTAGAATCACGAAAACTTCAATAAAAACAACAACTTTAACACCAAAACTTGTAAAAATCAAAACTTTTTGAAGAAAAAGTACACAAATGAATGAAAAATGCAACTTTTTAACAAAAAACTTGATAAAGACACTCCTAAATCATTGTTAGGCGATTGATACCACTTGTAGGACCTTAGATATATCAACTTTAATACCAATATAAGAACTAGATGATGTAAAGATGGTGACTTGATGAATAAGTAAGTGTGGCGTTAGTATCTAAAAGAGAGTAATAGATGAAGAGAATTTTATTAAAAAACTTCTGAATTACAATGGCCCGAACGGTGTTATGTTATATCTAAATATAGAAATCTTAAGAATACTTAATTAGGAGAACTTAGAATGCACCCACTTAGGCTTGACATACTCAATACACCAAGTTACGTAAGTAGACCATCTAGTAGCACCCACACTCATCTCTAATCACATGTGAGTTTTCATTGCCTCACTTTTTAAATTATTTACAAACCCTGTGAGGGGGATACATGCTTTAAACCGAATACAAGTCTTTTTCTTTGGTTGTTGCACGAGTACCTTCTATGCCATAATTATATTACAAAATATCATGAACCATAATCATCTGCGAGTGAACACGAGTATAGTGAATAGATTTATTTGGAGTTTGACAACTCCCGTTGGTTTGCCCTTGCCAGGTACCAATAGCACTATATTTGAGAACTAAAAGGATTAACCTTAGCAAGTTAATTCCTTATTACGTCTCGTCATGCAAGGTTCTACAGTGCCCCATGACCTGGGCGTGTTAACGTGCGGTGTCATTAGCTTAGTGCAATAATACTCTATCAATACTTTTCCACAATCCCAAGGGTTTCAGATGATCCCTGTGGAACTTGTATCCAACCCTATATCAAACCTAAACCTATGACTCTCACTCAATGTTGGTCCCTTTTACTAAGTTAAAAGTTAACTAAAGAGTTAACCTAACCAAGTTTCACGGCATTTTAGCTCAGATATAAAAGATTAACAAATAAAGATAAACGTAAAGAAATAGACACAATATTTTTCAATGTTTAATTCTTATCAGAAGTTAATCAAAAGAATTATACCCAAGTGTTTGCGGAATAAAACTTGGGATTGAAATGACAAGTATGGTATGCACTCCTCACTAAACTCAAACTAAGTTGAGTGACAACTAAAAGGTCACACTGAGCTATCTCAGGGACTGCGTTGTTCTTTGGAGGAGTAAAAGTGGTTTGTGCATGCTTAGCATTAAATGCATAAACTTTTCAACTTTTACTCCTTACTTATGCTACCTATTTATACACAAGTAAATTTCAACGTTACTAATAAAGACAAAAAAGATAACCTAACTAGTAGAGACAAAATACTTACATATTTTGTCTCTGTTACAATAGACTATAATGGGTAAAAGACAATGTGCCTTTCTGATGCACAATAATGACACCATCCTGACGTTATGTCATTCAGGGAAAGTTTGACTTCAGGTTGATAAGGACACCTGTTGATGAGTTCAAACTTTCTCGCCTTGTCCCGCCCATACTTCAGTCTTTAGGTCTACAGTCTTTAGTACTTAATAGTTGTTGAGGAGTCTTGGGGTTCAGTGAGTTATTGTCATCCTCACTGAACCCATCACCTTCTTCTTGGCTTAGATGCCACTCACTGAGTTCCGCCTCACTGACTGGTGAACCTTTCTTCAAGACTCGTTCTAAGCATCCTGAAGATGACTCACTGAGATATTGTTCAGTCAGTGATTTGTTTGTGTTTACGACACTTAGGTTAGTTTATGTTCAAATCCTTGTTAGAGGAGGATTGGGGAATTCAGTGATTCATCAGTCTCCCCCTATTTGGATATACAAATAGCATAAGTGTCTCATGATTTAGTGTAAGTTGGCATGGGTCTACATCTCTCACTGAGTGTTGATGTAATCATAGTAGGACACAGATAACTTAAAAGGACATCAAATTTTATTAATAGTTATTACAATTCCCATTGATAATACAAAAACAAATAAAGATAGTGGTTGCAGATTCAAATATTCAGTTGAAAGCCATGTGCATCAAGCTTTGCCTTCTTGGATCTCAAGAGGTGTCTCTCAGGGTGCTCCTCAATCATAGCTTTAAGGTCATGGCAGAACCTTATGTTTTCAACACACCTAACAGGAGAAGCCAACATCAGATACATAAGCATCGCCTTAATCCCTGCCCTCTCAATGTCTGACCACCTTTGGAAAGCAGGGTTTCCATACTCATCAGTAAAGCACAGAGCTCTTTCAGGGACTTTAAACACTACATTGTCCATGAAGGTGAATCCTTCAGGAAGGGACCTGTCACAATCCAATCCTGGGACCTTGATCTCAGGCTCCGACTCAATTTGCTTCCTCTTCCTTTTGGAGACCTTTTGTGGAGCAGGTTGAGTAGATTGAGCTGGAAGCAGGGAGGGAATGCCAAGAGCTTCAGGCATTTCCATCAATCTTTCATACCTGAGCTTTAGTGATTTCAGGAGACTAGGAACCACCACATTTGTCTTCTTAGAGACGATTGGTCGGAGCTCATCCAACTCAGAGATGCCAAAGTCAGCGAACCTGAATGGATCATGGATGTCCATTACTCTTTGCTCTTGCCCTCTGAAGACTGTGACAATTGCAGGCTTGGTGTTGCGATAAATTTTGATGTCAGTGATGGTTTCAGGTTTCAGTCTTTCCTTCATCACCCAAGTGTACCTTTCAATCCTGGTCTTTCTGATCTGAGAGTCCTTCCTGAGCTTGTCTTCTCTTTGCTTTTTCAGGGCGCTCATTTCCTCTTCCTAAGCCTTTTTGAAGGCAGCTCCAGCTTTCTCAGTAGCCAGTTGCTCAGCATCCAACCCAATTTTTTCAGCTTCCTCATGAACAACCTTTATGAGTTCAAGTTTGCTCATCCTTTATTCAACATCCACCATTTTAAGTATTTCATCTCTCTCCAAGTAGGCCTGAATTTGAGCATCAGTGAGGTGATGGACTTCCCCATTGATCTCAAATGGAACTGTGATTGGTTCATCAGGATCCTGTCTGACAATGGTGGAGGGAGGCTTCAGCACTCTTACCGGTTCAGGTGTTGTAGCAATGCTTTTGCCTTTATCCTGCTGACGAGATGAAGAGACTATTTCATCTTGCGGTTGAACTGATGAGATTGGAGTGGCCTCAGTGACATGCTCCCCCTCAGTGTGAGAGGGCTGTCCCCTTGAAGCAACATCGGTAGCTTCATCCTGGGCTTCAGTATGAGGGGCATCAGTGACATTCTCCCTCTCAACTGTTGCCTGAGCTGCTGTGATGGCAAGAGTTGGAGTGACTGATGCCGATGGAGCAGAACCCTTGAAGGCATGGTAGATTTCAGTCATCATGGACTTAATATCTGAGGTGTCCTTCTGAATTATGGAGACTTTGGATTCAAGGGATGCCTGAGCGTTCTCCATTGCTGTTAAGCGAGAACCAAAACTTCAAGCCAGGGAGGCTGACTTTTGAGACTGAGCTGCCACTGAGAGATCCAAGGCAACAAGGGAGGTTTTGACAGCCTCCACTGAGTTACTGAGAGCCTGAAGTTTGAAGGACTGCATCAGGTTGAGTAGCTCGGTGAGATGCACTGAATTGAGCTGATAGGTCTCTGATCTCTGAAGGAGCTTCTTTGTGAGTTCAGGATCATCCTTAACTGATTCTTGAATGGACTGAACCCCTGTATTCAGCTTCTTTAGGGATTCAAGGAACTTGTTAAGGTGGGAGACCATCTGTGTCAGGGAGAAGGAGACTAAGGCATTTTGCTCCGTGACATCGTCATTAAAATCTTCAACAGCATCTTTAAGGTTGAAGTAATGAACCGCATGCTCAGTGTGCATGTCAAAAACCTGATCTGTGACTCCCCTGAACAAGGCATTTTTTGGCTACTTGATGTACTTGGTAAAGAACTTCCCAGTGAGAGGAGCTTGATCATCTCCTGAGGATCATCTCCTTAACCACCATATCATCTCCAGCTTCAAAAACCTCCTCGTCACTGTAGAAGTCATCATCAGAGAACAGGGCTTCCTGAGCATTAGCCATAGACTGAATCTGCAATAAAAGGGTGTCCGGCTCCTCTTCGTAAGAAGACTTGCCTTCGTTTTGGCCAGGTCCTGACCCCTCTAATCCAGTAGACTGGGTTTTATCTTCCTGGTCCTTAGAGCCGGTTCCCAAGTTGTGGGCACCTCCGGGAGTGGTTATAGGTTCCATATCAGTGGGTGGCCCTTGTCCCTCTGAATCTTTGTCCCCTGTGACCCCTTCAGACACTGATGGGTGTTTCCCAGTGTCATCCTTAGGAATCGTGATTGTTGTGTCCCTATCAGCGGGTTGTATGAGTCCCTCTGAGTCTTTTGGATGAGTTTTTGTGCCCTTAGACAAAAGCTTTGTTCTGCGAATGTCCTCATCAAGCACCTGTGTAGGTTTGCCCCATTTCCAACAGGCTTGCGCTGGCCTGTCGAATATTTAGAGGCTATAACTCCCTAATGCTTGGGTTGTGATTTACCCAAGCCTTTAGCAGGATGTGAAGTGGTGTGGGTCCCCTTCTAAGTGGAGTAGTGCTGCCCCACCGAGGATATTGGACCCCTTGCTCCCTGAGACCCTAGTTGTGATTTGCCAGAGCCTTTAGCAGGATGTGGAGGTTGGGTTGATTCCAACTCCACTAACTTGTTTATGTCAACAGAGCTTTTGGGAATGGGTTTGCCCGAGGACACTGAGTGTGATGTCTCAGTGCCCTCCGTTGGCCTTTGTTTTGGGGTCAATGATGCGGTTATGATCCTGAGGGTGTCAGCGGTCAGGGTCTGTTGTTGTTGCCTCCTTGTGTCAGGCTTTGGGACAGAGGTCTCAGTGGCGAGTGACTTGGGTTGAGTCACCTTCCTGGACCCCTGTTCCGTCTTCCTCTTCACCTTCTTGGTGGGAGAGGGAATTGGTGAGATCTTGTTGTCACCCTGCATAGCAGCAAGGATATACATTGTCAGGGCGACATGTGTAACCTCACCAGGGTCACGAGAATAATTAGCCTTGTATAGGACATCAGGCTTAAAGCCTACTACATCAGGCTTAGCATACTCGGCCCCCAACAAGTCTTGTAGGGCGCAGGAAATGAATCTAGTGTATGACATGGGTTTTTGCCTAGACTTCCCACCCAACTTCGCTATGAGGTCCCTGAAGATAATTTCTCCAAGGTCAATCTTTTTATCCTCTATGAGACAGTATACTATCATTGCTTGAGTAGTGTTCAACTGCTTAGTGAAGGATTTATTACCCCCAAGGACCTAAACAACAAAGGTCATCAGGATCCTTCGAGGGGCAGGGAACCAGATTTTGATGATTGGGGCTTTAGATAGGAGGGCCCCTGGAGTCACCTCAGGGTGATTTTTGTCATAGGGGCCAAGTTCCAACAAGATTGCCTTCACATCCCCTTCAGTGGGTTGGGTAGCAAAGGTCTCAGCATAGTCAAGGCCAGTGGCTTTGACAAAGGTCTTGTAGTTAAGATTAAGGAACTTAGTCCCATTCTTTATTGAGAACCTTATGATGGCCTCCTTTGGTGCATCAGGGTTTTCAACCACCGCTGTGCACCAAAATTCCCTCAAATAGTCATGATAGATGACAGAGGGGGTTTTTGTGAATGTGGTGTTGAGGAAACAGTTTTGTAGAAACTTCACCACATCCCTGTATTCAGGGAACCCTTGAGGGTAGGCAAAGTTTTCCACCACATTGTTCTTGGTCAGGTCTACGCTTTCCATTTGTAAATCTACATTGGGAGCGTATTTGATGACTTTAGAAGAAGCCATTTGTGTTGAGAAAAGGTCTGGTTTGAGAAAAATTAGTATCAACGATGAAACACACACAGTTTGAAAAGCAAATTTGTTCTTGAAATAATTTTGCAAGTGTTTTGATATGTTTTGAAAGCGTGTGTATGTTTTTCTTTGTGGGGGTACTTATAGGGAATGAAGTTTGTTTGATATCCGCATTAAATAGGGTTATAAAGTTTGTTTGATATCCGCATTAAATAACACGATTCCCCTTACCCCATTTTTCTCACAACATGATTAGAGAAATAGTTGCGTGGCTCTGCAAAAGACGCTTTTGCAAAGTGATGTCATCACACGAGTATTTGTGTGAGAGGGAGCATTTAATGCTCAGTGGTTTTGGTGAGGTAGGTGTAGGGGCCCAAGATGCGGATGCCAGTTGTGTAAACAACATATATTCCTATATTAGATAGGAATCAGTTACCTACCTGGGACATTTACTAACTAAGTACTTAGAGCATTTAGTTAGGGTATTCAATGCCATATTATATCTTGAGCCCCCTGAATGAATTGTCATTCAGTGAGTTGATGATCAGTGATGAGGTTCATATCACTGAGAAAATGGGGTTTATTCAGGGACTAATGCGTCGAAATTGCACCAGGCTTTACCTCTCGAGGGATCTCGAGAAGCTTACAACCCCCACCAGGCAGTGTACCTGATCGTTGTAGTATAGTATAGTGACAAGTACCGGGGGATTGATCGTTCAACTCAGTAATAGTGTCGCTAGGATTAGAAAGCCTAAAAACTAGGTTTAGAGGTGAGGGATGATTCTTTTTGTATTTTTATATTTTATGAAAAGCAAGTAAAAATCTCGGGTTTTTGGAAGAGTGGGCAGAATTAGTTGCTAATCAACTAACCCAATAACTAAGATGCAATCAAAATAAAATAACAAAAAATGAAAATAAAGCTAATTAAACTACTGGTGTAAACAATAATGGGAAAATTGTGTTTACTTAGATTTCATTACTCCTTAGATATCTTTTACAGGTTGATAGTTTGTTACAGTTGCGTGGATGACGGGTTATATTCCTTAATATCATTCGTGGGGTGGCGTACGTACTTCCCCAACTCTATAAGCTCCTACTTCACTCCTATGTCGAGCCTGTAAGAAGCTCCTAACATGGGATCATTAGAATTCGCACATGCATTAAATAAAACAGTAAAAACCTAGTACGCATTGGTTCATGTTTCTTAAGGCGTTCAAGCATGTTACCCTATGGAAGTCTGCCAGTTTTCTTAAGCCTAACATCGAAATCATTCATTCGTAACAACTATAAATAAGCAATCAACCCATAATCAACATCTAGGTTTCACTACATCTAAGCAAACAAACAAGAGATCTAGCCTAGCATGTTAAAATCAAGACAAGCATAAGATATATTCAAACAACACATAGACATATTGAATGAACTGAAAGGATACTTATCTTAATTGAACATGAAAGGTTTCAAAGGGTAAAAACCCTTGAAAATACAGTAAAAATCGTGCTAGGGTTTGTAACAATTCGCAATTTCAGGTTAATTTCTATTTCCGGAATATTTTACTATTCATTTTTACTATTCATTTCTTTCTGAAATTTTCCCGAAAGTTGATTTTTATTTCATATTCTCGAGTGATAAATCATTTCCATGGCAAATTAAATGTTTGACACTCGTCAGATCATTTTCGTGAAAGTTATTAAGGAATTACACAGAATTACACGTTTTAGGGTAAAACGGCAATCAGAAATTCTACGCACAACGAAATTTGACCCCGTCAGGTGATCCCACATCAGAAAAATGTTTGACACACTCATGATTTATTTGAGAATAAATCATGACTGAGAAAAATCATGACCAAAATAAACTTCGGCCGTGAAAAACTGGAATTTTCAGTTTTAAGCGTTTTTACTCAGCCGTAACCCTAGCCTTTACCTGCACCGTGTTTCTAAGATGATTTGAGCTTTCAACTTATTAAAATAAGTCAACCTATTATTCCCTCCTCCATTGACCAAAAATCATCCCTTGATGTTATAAGTCATTTCGTGATTTTTAGGCTTACGGTTTGATGTCTAAAAGACATTTAATACCAACCGACACTAGACTGAGCCCAGTATAGACATTATAAATCATTTTAAATCATTTTTATCATATTAGAAAAGTAACATTTTACTTTTCTCAATTTTACGCAATATTCGTACATTTTACGTATTACGCGTTTTAGACCCGTGTTTCCAGTTTTTAGCAGGGTTTACCACCCAAATGGAACCTACCACTCATTTTATATTTTATTATGGGACATATGGACATGTCTAACAATACTTTAAAGTTTCATAATTTTACGACACCCGGTTTTACGTTTTAAGGCCTAATCATTTACAGTTGGCATTTCCCGGAGTCAAAATTCATCTAATATCTAGATATTATCCAAGCCAAGCCAACTCACCCCCCTTATCCCCTTGTGAACCGACTTAGGGGGGGGGGAGTCATCCCTTGTGTGGCTTGATCCTAGGCTAAGAGGTCTTGGATGAGTTCCATGTGTTGAAGTGTCTTAAGGAAGCTTTGACTAATTCAACTTTGTAACCTCCTCATGAGACTATATAAAGCCCCTCCCCCCTTCCTTTGTGCCGTCCATACCACAACACAAAACACTCCACACTTAGTTTTTATTTCTTCCTAGTTCTAGCAAGGATCAAGTGAAGTTCAAGCATAGAAACCCTAGTTGATCTTAGGTTACCAAAACTCTTCCAAACCCTAACATACTTGGTGATTGCTCTTGAGTTTAAATCCACTCAATTCACCTCAACTTTCATTACATCTTTCAAGAATACCAAGGGTAGAAAGGTTGCATGAAGTGAAAAAGGGTTGAAGCAAGTCTATCAAAGTCCATTTCCTTACTTGTTACTCCTTTCTTTAATTAGAAAGCCAAAAGTTGTAAGCCTAAACCTAACATGCTTCTTGTTAATTTCTCATGTTCATATCATTTACAAGTTATTCTTGCTATATTATGTGTTGTATTAATGTCCATGATGTATAAAATGAGTAAAAGATGTTGTTATAATGGATTGTTAAAACAAGTTACTAAAACAAGCAAACTAGTGACTTTATTGGTAAGACCTGATCAAAATGGTAAAAATATGATGTTGGATTATTACATATTACAGTAGAGGACTTAACAAGCAAACCATAGCAATTTGAACCACCTAAAAAGAGTATACGAGTCAAAAGTTATGGCGATTTAAAGTTACCAAAACTTTCCGGCAAAACTGCCTAAAAAGCTTCTGTGACAGAACCTAAAACACGCAAAAAGAGGCCTTTCTAGTCCGATTCATGAAAAAGTTAAAACACGAAAGTTGTCCGGAATCACGTTTTCATTCAGGAATAAAGAGGCTCGAGCCTTGAAAACGCCTTCTGAGTGAGATATTTCTCAGTTTCTTAACAGCTATTTACATATTTTAAGTCACTATACTATTGTTATACTTTCAATGGAACAAGAGTTATTATGACCTATAAACAAGACCACCACCATGGCTAGAGCTAAGGTTGGGTCTCATGACCTTGGAACAAGGACCAAAGGTCATGGCTAGGCCATGACGAAATGACCATACCAACTTACATAGGCGTAAACATGAAACAATGAATTAGCCGATAACATGAACAAGCAATTTGGATCTACTTCACCTAAAAGGGAACCATGAGATTTTACCAAGACAAATGGTCATACAAAACTTATGAATCATACCCTAATAACAATCTTCATGTACTATAAACTTTCCTAAGTTTATCCAAATATCGGACATGTAACTTTTTCGGATCAAAACTTATATCTATATACTTTATCAACTACTACAATAGTAGGGAGCCTCATGTGAGGAGTTCATTATGTAAGCCGTCGAGATGAGTTATGGATTTACGAGTTAAAGTGTCCTGGCTCCTCGAACGCTTACTAACATGACTTCTGAAATATGTCAGCCCGAACGGTAGTAAACGATATACAAAACATACATGTTCATGAATCTTTTCTTTCAAAGACATACAATATACATCATACCACATCATGGACTAAATGCAAGATATATATATAGGCACTCCGTTATATTCTTTACACAAATCCTAAGTCGCAACATTCTATTATAGGTTGCTCGTAGAAACCTACACGATCAAACCATCACCTTCATTACTTGCTATCGTACTTAACGTGAGTTCATAGCCCCACTTTACATTACTTCAATGTTTTACAAACCCTTGGGGGGAATACATGCTACTTTTAAACCGAACACAATGCTTTGAAACTGTATACTGCCTGATTGTTTTATTATTACTAAGTACCTACCTTGCCAATCCTAGGCCCCTATCATGAACCATTTAATCACTAGAATTAGTGAGCGCGAGTATTGTGAATAGGCCTATTGGGATTGACGAATCCCATTTGTTTGAGCAGATTAGTTCAAACGAATGCACTATATTTGAACATTAAGTATGACGGCAAAGTACTTACCGGGGCAACAAAACCGCCGATTGATATTGGTACCCGTTAACGTATTGGTTGCATGAGCTTAGTATATAATAATAACTGTTTTGTTTTCTAACATGAGTATGAGTCTAATTAACTCTTACTACCAACATATTGTGTTCAACCTTAAACAAACTCTATGAATATCACTCAACCTTTGTGTTGACCTCTTAAGCATGTATTTCAGGTCCATGATAATCAAGAATGGAGCGGGAAGGGCACGTACCGAAGGAAGAAGGCTATAAACTATTATGTCATTCAATAAAAACATCATAGACTTTATATTGATGTGTTTTGAAACAATGGATCATTTTGGGACCTTACTATGTAAACTTTGATATATTTGAATAATATGAATGACAACTCTTTTATTACGACTCGGTTAGAGATCGTTTTCTATTATTATGACTGTTGTGCCGTCGAGTAACACCCAAGTTGAATTCCGCTGCATCATGAATTGGGGGTGTTACAGGGTTTCTCCAAGTTATCCCTCTAATTGTCCTCTCTTTATGAATGAAAATTGCAAAACTATATATAGATTTTCCATCGTGACGGCGTCAATAAGAAATGTCTGACGCCGTCAACTCGCCGCCCATAGTAATATCGGATTGCCTAGATCCAGATCTGACGCCATCATGTGCAAAATTACTCTGGGACATCACATGTAATGGGACCATGACGGCCTATGGTGACGCCGTCATGCCCCTTAGTGTAAAACTCTCTGGATTGTCACGGACTTTTATCCACTTCACCTCTTGTTTTACTCTTGACGCCGTCATGTAGAACCTTGTGACGCCGTCAGGTACTGTTCACAGCAAGGAAAATTAAGACTTTTCCATTTTATTCACTTTTTTGCTCCAAAAACGTCCAAAATGCTTCCTTTTCCTGAATTCACTCCAAAAGTACCTAAAATCACAAAAGGAACGATTTAAGGCAATATTGGAACAATTAAATTCAATCCTGGGCTTAAATGACCCCCTAAAAACGGATCATTTTTTGCCTCATCATATACCCTTATACTTGAGATTTGCTTGTCTTCAAGCAAATGCGCTTTTATTCTAATCAAAATACAAGTTAGGGGTCATTTAACACTAATATAAACGTAATTACAACAAATAATCGTTCCACTAAAGACCAAAGACAAGTACGGAGGTCATATACTAGCACCTCACAAATAGTGTTTAGATACTCACATCTCTCAGGTGTAACAAAGTATATATCACAATATGGAAATGGAAAACATCTCTCACTACCTGTCATAGCAAAATAGATTACCATAGGCTTGGGAAAGGATCAAACCTCCACCACATGGCGTAAGCACCTAGGATAAACTATCAAAGAGGTCTTTCAAAGGGTTATAACGTTAGGTGTAGGGATGTGGAATACACGGTTTTGTTGGATATAGGCAATCTTTACTGGTGGCGATTTAATAATCTTGGTTAATTACATGTACAATATGGCGTTGCTAAGCAAAGACTAGACTCGACTTAAGCTAATAAATCAAAAATAATAAAAACATAAAATAAACATAGAATGAAACGGGATGGTAGTCCGTCTGTTTTTTCTCTTTCTCTTTTTCTATTTTTTTTCTTTTTCTTAATTTTTCGATGATTTATTTATTTATTTTTTATTTTTTTGCATACACTCTTACCCTACCATCCAAAATAAAACATCATAGGGAATGAACATTCCCCTTACACATGAATTTTTACATACTTTACGATAAACTAATCTAATGACTCGAATCAAGATAATCAAAATACTTGGAGTACTTTTAAGATTAACGCACATATGAGGGTAATAATATGATGTTCTTCCCCATTACTCCATAACATAAGTACTTTACCCATGAGTCCCAATCGTTCCAAAACAATATGTACAAGGATATGACTCGACTTAGCAACCATGTCATCAATTAGATAATTAACTAAGGGTTTAAACATGTAACAATAATGCACTAAAGATGAGTGCATACACGGAAGGCTAAGGCGATTTGGGTGTACATTTAAGTGGGTTGTAACAAATTCTTCCTTTAAGTAAGATGCTTAAAGTTAGAAACGAAAGGATAGGCTCGGAGGGGTGTACTAGGGGTTTCGTGTACTCAAAATGAGTACAACGCTAATGGTGTGGGAAAAATTAATTGACTTTACTAGCCAAGTAATATGACTTCAATGGTCAAGTAATTATGATACGGGTTTAACACAAGGGTGATCCTAATGCCTCTTATCATGTAGTAAATCCTATTACACGATGTAGTCTCACTAGCGCTCTCGGGATGCATCACTAACGCAAGTTCTAGAATCTAAATGCTACCGGTACACTCATAAGCACTAAGAGTAAATGCTTTTCCTATCAAATCTAAAGGCGAACCTCACATATTTGGGTGGAAAATTTTTCTGAATAGTTCGGTTTTGTGCTAGTCATACAATCTCCTATCCATGAGACGCTTGCTAAGGCTAAAGTTTCACTCCTAACTGTTGTAAAAAATTTTAAATTTGGCACTAAAATTACACTAACAAGTGTTTCTCTTAGTTTTATTACACATCTACCATCAAACAAACAAACTCAAGTGAAAGTGTATCCTATAAGGTATCATCATTTACCCTCCCCTTACACTTAGGATGAACATTGTCCCCAATGTTCAATTAAAGAATGTATAAGTGAAATAGGTAAAAGAATGAAATAAAATACTCCCCTGGTTCGTTCGGTGTGGATAATGTGTTAACAAGGTTAGATCTTCCACCAAGAAAATGAACAATCAAAGCTTCCTTCCAGAATATAAATCATCTTCTTGTCATACATAACCTGTTAAACCTTAGAAAACAAACAAGGCAACCTCGCGTAAAATCGGCGGCAATCTATATATACTAATAAATCCTAGAAAACAATGTAAGATATAATGCTTGTGGAATGAATGTTTGTAGATTTCCTGGAGTTTATAAAACTAAAGAATTAACAAAAACTTTAAGACTCCGTTAGAATAACAAAACTAGCAAAATTTCCAGAATTTTACGCATGACACCGTCAGGAGTTAACTCATGACGCCGTCAGAAGTGACCTGCAGAAATCCTTACGTTAAGTTTCCGGAAAATTTCTGGAAAAACTTTGTCCTACTTCCTGGTAAATCCTGCAAAACGTCGTTATGACTCGATACATGCATTTGACTCTAACAAATACGAATATACATGTCCATTTAATATTGTGGAAATCATAATCAATTTTGTTTCTTAAAAACATATTTGGGGTTTCCCCTTACACTTATCTTTTGCAAAATACCTTGGTATGAAGTTAGGACGAAGTCAAACGACAAAATAAAGTATTTTCACCATTTAGTTTTGAAACATGATCTACCAACAATAAAAATAAAGCATGCATACGGAAACAAATAACACTCAAACAATTAAAAATCACACAAAGCATGGGTTGCCTCCCAAGAAGTGCTTTTCTTTATTTACGAGTCTTATAGCTAGACTCAAGGTCATGGGCTACCGTGTGTCGCTTATGCTCACATAACCAAGGGTGAGCCATCTAATAGTCGCCTCATCTTTCTTATAATCATCACTTAACTCTAAACATCCACGATAATACCTTTTATTTTTTCATGAGGATATTTAAGTCCTTTTCTTTTATCATTCTCACTTAGCATTTCTAGGGGCGGATACCTACTACACTTCTCCATGGAAAAATCCTTGAACCTAGGGTGTGCACGGGGCATTTGGTAAACAAAATCTTCATCCCCATCCGAGAATGTAGTTAACCCTTCCATAAGTTTTTCATCAAGGTTGGTCAAACTTTTGAAGGGTTTCCCAAACACAACTTGGGTTAACTTACTATCGATAAATTCTCCTAGATTCTCCATAACCATGAACTCAACAAGATAAACAAAGCTTCGTACAAACACATGCAATGACATTGCCTTAGCAATAATATTATCTCCTTTCTATTCTAACTCATCTACCATGATTTTATTATATTCACTACACGAGATTATGTTCATTGGGAGAGATGAGTTAAGGTAGGCATCAAAGCTCCTAAATCCAATCTTACAAGGAAATTGAATATTGAATGAGCTATCACTCTCAATCCTTGTTCTAGGGTCGACATACCTAAGAGGGTCCACTTCATCTTCCATCCTATCCTCATTAATCACATTACCATCATATAGATCCTCATCGGAGTCTGAATTGTAAAAAGGACTAGCCCTATGGTCATCATCATGGTCAGACTCCTCCATTTTAGAATTATTGTCAAAGTGATGGTTAGGTGGGTTCTCATTTTCCATTAAAGGGATTGGGGCGGGCATTTGGAAAATCCTACGACGAAAAACACGAATAACAGGAATCAACCGATCAATGCTATTGTTATCCATCGAGATAATTTACGAACAAAGGAAACAAAGAAATAAGATAGACTAAAGAAAACCTAAACATAAAAATAAAATCTTACTAGAAAGGAATCTAGCAAGTAGACCTAATAAAAAGAAATCCTAACCTAGACAATAACTATTCCCCGGGCTGCGGCGCCAAAAACTTGATGCGTGGGAATTGCACCAGGCTTTACCTCTCGAGGGATCTCGAGAAGCTTACAACCCCCACCAGGCAGTGTACCTGATCGTTGTAGTATAGTATAGTGACAAGTACCGGGGGATTTATCGTTCAACTCAGGAATAGTGTCGCTTGGATTAGAAAGCCTAAAAACTAGGTCTAGAGGTGAGGGATGATTCTTTTTGTATTTTATATTTTATGAAAAGCAAGTAAAAATCTCGGGTTTTTGGAAGAGTGGGCGGAATTAGTTGCTAATCAACAAACCCAATAACTAAGATGCAATCAAAATAAAATAATAAAAAATGAAAATAAAGCTAATTAAACTAGTGGTGTGAACAATAATGGGAAAATTGTGTTACAGTTGCGTGGATGACGGATTATATCCCTTAATACCATTCGTAGGGTGGCGTACGTACTTCCCCAAATCTATCAGCTCCTACTTCACTCCTATGTCGAGCCTGCAAGAAGCTCCTAACATGGGATCATTAGAATTCGCTCATGCATTAAATACAACCATAAAAACCTAGTACACATTTTTTCATGTTTCTTAAGATGTTCAAGCATGTTACCCTATTGAAGTCTGCCAGTTTTCTTAAGCCTAACATCGAAATCATTCATCCGTAACAACTATAAACAAGCAATCAACCCATAATCAATATCTAGGTTTCACTACATCTAAGCAAACACATAAGAGATCTAGCCTAGCATGTTAAAATCAAGACAAGCGTAAGATATATTCAAACAACACATAGACATATTGAATGAATTGAAAGGATGCTTATCTTAATTGAACATGAAAGGTTTCAAAGGGTAAAAACCCTTGAAAATACAGTAAAAATCGTGCTAGGTTTTCTCCAAGTTATCTGTCTGATTGTCCTCTCTTTATGAATGAAAATTGCAAAGCTATATATAGATTTTTCATCGTGACGGCGTCAAGAAGAAATGTCTGACACCGTCAACTCGCCGCCCATAGTAATATCGGATTGCCTAGATCCAGATCTGACGCCGTCATGTGCAAAATTACTCTGGGCCGTCACATGTAATGGGACCATGACGGCCTATGGTGACGCCGTCATGCCCCTTAGTGTAAAACTCTCTGGATCATCACGGACTTTTATCCACTTCACCTCTTGTTTTACTCTTGACGTCGTCATGTAGAATCTTGTGACGCCGTCAGGTACTGTTCCCAGCAAGGAAAATTAAGACTTTGCCATTTTCTTCACTTTTATGCTCCAAAAACGTCCAAAATGCTTCCTTTTCCAGAATTCACTCCAAAAGTACATAAAATCACAAAAGGAACAATTTAGGGCTATATTTGATCAAATAAATTCAATTCCGGGCTTAAATGACCCCCTAAAAACGGATCATTTTTCGCCTCATCAGGGACCTAGGAGAATTTACATCGGCTTGGAATAAATTTCAGCAGTTACATGATTCAATATCCAACATACCCAACTCATCTTTCAGTCTGGTGAAAGTGGTTTCATCCAGGGGTTTGGTAAAAATATCAGCTAGCTGATACTAAGTGGGGATGAAATGTGATTCCGTTTCTCCATTCATGATGTGGTCCCTGATGAAATGGTACCTAATGTCAATGTGTTTGGCTCTTTGATGAAGTACTGGGTTATTGGAGATAGCTGTGGCACTGATGTTGTCACAAAAGATGGGTACCATCTTGTACTAAATGCCATAGTCATTCAGTTGGCTCTTCATCCAAAGTACATTTGCACAACACCCTACAGCAGCCACATATTCAGCTTCAGCTGAGGACATGGCTACTGACTATTGTTTCTTTGTACTCCAACACACAAGTTTGCCACCAAGGAATTGGCAGGATCCTGAGGTACTTTTTCTATCTATATTACAGCCTGCATAGTCTGAATCAGTGTATCCCTTGAGATCAAACCCTGAACATTTGGTGTAATACAAGCGAAGGTTGGGTGTACCCTTCAGGTATCTGATGATTCTCTTTAAAGCAGTAAGATGGGATTCTTTTGGTTCAGACTGATATCTAGCACAAAGGTAGACTGAGAATTGGATGTCAGGCCTTGAGGCAAGTAAGTACATCAGTGACCCTATCATTCCTATGTATAGGGTTTGATTCAATGATTTACCAGTGAGGTCAGGACCAAGGTTGTTTGGAGGAACCCTGGGGGTTTTCACTAAAGAGCAATCAGAAAGCTCATACTTCTTTAGTAGGTTCCTGATGTATTTTTCCTGACAAATGGATATGCCTTTATCACTCTGTTTGATTTGGAGTCCAAGGAAGTAAGTGAGTTCACCCATCATGCTCATTTCAAACTTTGAGGTCATCAGTTTTTCAAACTGCTTGCAAAGTTTGTAACTTGTTGAGCCAAATATGATGTCATCAACATACACTTTGACAAGGATAACATCACTTTTTGTTCTATAGAAGAATAGGGTGTTGTCAATCTTTCCTCTGACAAACTTGTTTTAGATCAGGTAGGCAGAAAGTGTTTCATACCATGCCCTGGGTGCTTGCTTCAGTCCATAAAGGGCTTTGTTAAGCTTGTTGACATGTTTTGGAAATTCACTGCTTTCAAAGCCAGGAGGTTGTTGCACATAGACATCTTCTTTAATTTCACCATTCAGGAATGCACTTTTTACATCCATTTGGTAAACTTTAAACTTCATGTATGTTGCATAGGCTAGGAAGATCCTGATGGCTTCCATTCTAGAAACAAGTGCAAAGGTTTCCTCATAATCAATACCTTCCTGTTGGTTGTATCCTTTAGCAACGAGTCTAGCCTTATTTTTGATGATTGCTCAATTCTCATCAGTTTTATTCTTGTAGACCCATTTCATTCCTATGATTAAAACACCATTAGGGCATTTAACAAGGGTCATGACATTATTCCTGTCAAATTGTTCCAACTCTTCTCACATGGTCTGAACCCAGCTTTCATAAGTTAAAGCTTCTTTAACATTTTTGGGCTCTATGTCAGAAAGGAAATCCACATAGAGACACACATTGGCTGAGGCTGCCTTGAGTTTGGCAACCATGCTTCTTGTAATCATGCCTTCAGTGTGCTCACCAATGATGTTTACAAGCTCAATTTTTTTGGATTTTGTCCAGCTATACTCAGGTCTAGGATAGGAATTAGAGCTTGTAGAAGCCTGAATTGTTGGAGTGGGTTCAGTTACAGGAACCTGAGGTAACTCAAGATTTTGGCCTTCAGTGACCTCAGTGTGAGTGCCTTGATTTGAGGTTTCCTGAACAATTTGTTCAGTGGAAGTGGTCTCATTGGAGACTTGTGTTTCAATGACTTCACTGATGGTTGGTTGGGGTAAATTGTGAGGGATGATGTAGTATGAGACATCATCATCAGCTTGGTATTGAGTTGTATGATTCTCAGGGAGATACTCATCAGGAGGATACCTTGAAGAATCATCAATACCAATCTCTTCAACTGAGGAACTGGAGAACCTGATGGATTCAGTGCTCTCATCAATAGTTATGTGACAAGTTTCCTCAGTTTGTTGTCTCCTTGTGTTAAACACCCTGAAGGCTTTGCAGACCAGAGAATATCCCAAGAAGTATCCATCATCAGCTTTGGCATCAAATTTACCCAAGTGATTCTTGTGATTATGAATAAACACAGGACACTCAAATGCATGAAAGTAGTTGATGTCAGGGATCCTTCCTTTGAATATCTCATAAGGGGTCTTATTGTGCCTTTTCACAATGATGGACCTATTTTGAGTATAGCAGCCTGTTCTAACTGCCTCAGTCCAAAAGTGTTTTGAGAGGACTAAGCCATTTAACATAGTCCTTGCTGCCTCAATGAGTGTTCTATTTCTCCTTTCAACTACTCCATTTTGTTCAGGAGTATAGGGAGAAGTGAAATTCTGAGAAATCCCTTTCTTATCATAGAAACACTCAAGGTCATGGTTTTTGAATTCAGTGCCTTTGTCAGTTCTAATTTTTTTAACTTTGACATCATTTTGATTTTCAATGTTCCTGACAAATGACATGATTGTTTCAGCTGCCTGACTCTTTTTGGTCAGGAAGTAAACCCAAGTGTATCTTGAGTATTCATCCACAATGACCAGAGTATACTTCTCATGATGAATGGACATGGGACTGACAGGTCCAAACAAGTCCATATGGAGAAGATGTAGGCAGCTTTTGATAGAGAATGATTTCTTGGTTTTGAATGATGCCCTGTGGTGTTTTCCTTTTTCACAAGCAGAGCAAGGCTTGTCTTTGGTATACACCAGGAATGGAAGGCCAAGAACTTTGTTCTGTTTGGCTAGGTTGTTGATGTTTTTGAAATTGAGATGAGAGAGTCTCCTATGCCAGAACCAGTTGATTGTCTTACTTGCCTTAGAGAAGAGGCAAGTCCCATTCTGAGTGAGGGATTACATGTCTAGTACATAAACATCATCCCTCCTGGGAGCAATCAACACAACTTCCTTGTTGGCATTGAAGATGGTACCTCTCTTATCATCAAACTGAACTATGTATTTTGCATCACATAGTTGACTCACACTTATCAGATTGTACTTGAGACCATTGACATAAGCTATTCTTGTAAAAACTATATCATTGCAGTTTACTGTACCATAACCTTCAGTGGGAGCTGATGAGTTATCACCAAATACTACTTTGGGTCCTGGTTCTTCAACATATTTGCGCAGATAAATTTTCACACCAGTCATACTCTTGAGCATCCACTGTCTAGGTGCCAATCAGGATCCCTGATGTGTTTCTGCACAATTAGTAAACAAGGTTAGTTTTTCTTGTTACCCCACCTCCTAGTGGGCTTTGTCCTGAGGGACTTTTTGAATTTAGCTAAAGAGTCATGGTCAGAAGTAGTGTGAACTGAGCTACCACATGATTTACACTTTGTGGTAGTTAAAGACTCAGTTGACAGAGAAGTGCTGATAGAGTTGTTTCTTCTGGACTGAATGATCTTGTCATGTCCCTTGTCATCATGTGAGGGATCTCCACAGATGTTACAACAGTTGTTCATCATACAATCATCAGGTAGATGATCATTGAACCCAGAGTGAGGACATGGCAAGAAAGGCTTAGCCTTTTGTCTTTGTATGGAAGATGAGGCATACTGATAGCTTTGTGTTCTGTAATGACCTAGTGCTTTCAGGGAAGCAGTGTGAGAGTTGTGGTCAGAAGTCCTGTTGTCTTCTTGTTTGCATATCATGCAGAACAGGATTCTGAAGCAATTATCAGTAGAGTGGCCTGGATGATTGCAAAGTTCACATTTCACTGAAGGTCTGTATAAGGGTTTTGTTTGGAGGAACTTGAGGAAGTTGCTGGTTTAGATTTTGAGTCAGAGTGTTTCTCAGTGGACTCAATCTTTTCACTCAATTTCATGACAAGTTCAGCTAACTGATCAAACTTTGAATTAGTGCTTTCAGTTGATACTGAGAGTGTGTGGTTTTCAGGAGGTACAGAGATAGGTCTCTTCAGGATGGTTATTCCTGGATTTGCTTTCTCCTTAGGAGAGTGTGGTAGATAGACTGATGGTGCAAGATCTGAGTTGGGTGATGTCCCCTGAAGTTGTTTCAGTGGAGGGAGTGGTGATTGTGAATCTGACTTAGACTCAGTGATGGACTCAGTATGACTGGGTTCACCAGTGACTCCTCGCAACTCCTTAATAGCCTGACTTTCAGGCTCTAGAATTCTTCCAGTGTTAAAGTTTGGCAATTTACTGTCAGGATTGACTCTTTCAATCCAATCATTGGGTTTAGGAGCAAGTTCTTTGCTAGAGAGTATGTTTGCTGATAGAAAGGCTGTTGAATGGCTATTCTCCCCAGACATTTCAGTGAGTTGATCTTCACGCAGGGTAGCCTTTTTGGTGCTGGGTGAGAGACTCAGTGTGTCAAAAAGTTTGGGGTTCTTCTAAGTCCATTTCCAAATTACAGCCTTTTCTTTCTTAAGTTCTTCTTGAAAAGCTTGATTTTGTTTTACAAGTTCAGAATTTTGAATTTGAAGTGTGTCACTTTCAAGTTTAGCTTGTTTTAAAGCAAGAAGTTCATCCCTACACTGATTTAATTCAAAACTCAGTTTGTTAAATTTTGAAAACAAATTAAGTCTTTGCTCTTCAACATACTTAAGATCAACATTAATATAATCTAAGTAAGATTTCCAATCAGCATCATCATCCATAGAAAGTAAGATGTTTACCTTTCTCATTGTGATGTTCACCTATTCTCCATTCCTGGCATGACCTTTTCCCACAGCAAGCTTGTTATCTTCTGAGAGAGCCATCAGGGCACTAATGTGTACTTCTTCATCATCAGAGAACACTTCAACCTCATCCCAATCAAATGTTTCAGCAACTAGCCCCTTGTTTTAAGCCTGAGCTTGTTTAGGAGCCTGAGGTGGCTGAGTGACTGAGGAAGCAGACTCAAGAAGAGCAATTTTGGCCTTAGCCTTTTTATATTTGGCTTCAAAATCTTTTTGAGGAATTTTTTCAATTTTGTTTTTGAGAAACAATCTTTTTCAAAATGACCCTTTTTGCCACATTTAAAACATTCAGAATTGTCATTTGCCTTTGAGTTAGAAAAGTTTTTGTTTCTTTTAATGAACCTTCTTGAGTTTACAAGGAGTGCCCTTTCATGAAATTCAATATGAAGATCATTCAGGTACTCCTCATAGGTTCTTTCATCAACCTCATCATCAGATCCTTCTTGAAAATCCTGCACAACACCATTTGAATAGAAAGCAGTGGATATGGGTTAGGAGGTTAAATTCCTTTTGGTCCCCTGAGCTTTACCAGGGTATCTCCTGGTGATAAGATTGTCTTCATATACAAACTTCCCATAAATTTCAGGGAGCTCAAGATTCTGGATATGGTTTGCATTTCTCAATCCCTGAGAGAAGTTTAACCATTTCTCAGGGAGAATGTTTGCAAAGCCAACATTGATCTCATGCTTTGACAGGGTGACACCATCATTGGCCAGCTCATTCAGTAGGGTCTTATACCTGGTATAGGTCTCAGAGAGACTTTCATAGTCTTTGGCTCTGAAAGTATTGTACTCAAGTTTCAGATCCATGATCCTGTTTTCCTTGGTATCTAAGAGACCCTCATAGCTGTGAACCAAGTCAGTCCATGTCTGCTTATGATACGTGGGGATCGCACCCTCGCAACAGGTTTTACCTCTCAAGGGATCTTGAGAACCTTACAACCCCACCAGGCAGTGTAACTGATCGTTGTAGTATAGTATAGTGACAAGTACTGGGGGATTGATCGTTCAACTCAGGAATAGTGTCGCTAGGATTAGAAAGCCTACTAAACTAGGTCTAGAGGTGAGGGATGATTCTTTTTGTATTTTTATATTTTATGAAAGCAAGTAAAAATCTCGGGTTTTGAAGGAGTGGGCAGAATTAGTTGCTAGCCAACTAACCCAATTAACTACTAACGCAATCAAAATAAAATAAAAGAAATGAAAACAAAACTAATTATACTAATGTGGTGTAAACAATGATGAGGAAAGTTGTGTTTACTTAGATTTCATTACTCCCTAGATATCTTTTACAAGTTGATACCTTGTTACAATTGCATGGATGACGGGTCATATTCCTTAATACTAGTCGTAGGGTCGTGTACAATATTCCCTAACTCTATAGGATCCTACTTCACTCCTATGTCGAGCCATTAGAAGCTCCTAACATGGGATCATTAGAATTCTCCTACGCATTAAATACAACTAAAAATCGTATTACACCTCTGATCATGTTTCTTAAGACGTTCAAGCAAGTTACCAATGGAAGTCTGCCAGTTTTCTTAAGCCTAATATTGAATACAATCATCCGTAACAATTATAAACAAACAATCAACCCATAATCAACATCTAGGTTTCACTACATCTAAGCAAACACAAGAAAGATCTAGCCTAGCATGTTAAATAAAAGACAAGCGTAAGATATAATCAAACAACACATAGACATATTGAATGATTTAAAGGGATACTTATCTTTAATTGAACATGAAATACCCTTACACTTGAGATTTGCTTGTCCTCAAGCAAATGCGCTTTTATTCTAATAAAAATTCAAGTTAGGGGTCATTTAACACTAATATAAAAGTAATTACAACAAATAATCGTTCCACTAAAAGCCAAAAGCAAGCACGGAGGTCATACACTAGCACCTCACAAATAGTGTTTAGATACACACATCTCTCGGGTGTAATAAAGTATATATCACAATAAGGAAATGGAAAACATCTCTCACTAGCTGTCATAGCAAATAGATTACCATAGGCTTGGGAAAGGATCAAACCTCCACCACTTGGCATAAGTACCTAGGATAAACTATCAAAGAGGTCTTTTAAAGGGTTATAACGTTAGGTGCAGGGATATGGAATACACGGTTTTGTTGGACAAAGGCAATATTTACTGGTGGCGAGTTAATCATCTTGGTTAATTACATGTACAATATGGTGTTGCTAAGCCAAGAATAGACTCGACTTAAGCTAATAAATTAAAAATAATAAAAACATAAAATAAACATAGAATGAAACGGGATGGTAGTCCGTATGTTTTTCTCTTTTTTTTAAATTTTCCGATTTTTTTTTCCTTTTTTTTTTTTTTTTTTTTTTTTTCGCATACACTCTTACCCTACCATCCAAAATAATACATCATAGGGAATGTACATTCCCCTTACACTTGACTTTTTACATACTTTACAATGAACTAATCTAATGACTCGAATCAAGATAATCAAAACACTTGGAGTACTTTTTAAGATTAACGCACATATGGGGGTAATATATGATGTTCTTCCCCATTACTCCATAACACAAGTACTTTCCCCATGAGTCCCAATCGTCCCAAAACAATATGTACAAGATATGACTCGACTTAGCAACCATGTTATCAATTAGAAAATTAACTAAGCGTTTAAACATATAACAATAATGCACTAAAGATGAGTGCATACACGAAAGGCTAAGGCGATTTGGTTGCACATTTGGGTGGGTTGTAACAAATTCTTCCTTTAAGTAAGATTCTTAAAGTTAGAACGAAAAGATTGGCTCGGAGAGGTGTACTAGGGGTTTCGTGTACTAAAAATGAGTACAACGCTAAGGTGTGGGAAAGATTAATTGACTTTACTAGTCAAGTAATATGACTTAAATGGTCAAGTAATTATGATACGGGTTTAACACAAGGGTGATCCTAATGCCTCTTATCATGTAGTAAATCCTACCACACAAATGTAGTCTCACTAGCGGTCTCGGGATGCATCACTAACGCACGTTGTAGAATCTAAATGCTACCAGTACACTTATAAGCACTAATAATGAATGCTTTTCCTATCAAATCTAAAGGCGAACCTCACATATTTGGGTGGAAAATTTTTCTCAATGGTACGGTTTTGTGCTAGTCATACAACTCCTATCCATGAGACACTTGTTAAGTCTAAAGTTTCACTCCTAAATCTTGTAAAAAATTTTAAATTTGGCGCTAGAATTACAATAACAAGTATTTTTCTTAGTTTTATTATACATCTACCATCAAACAACAAACTCAAGTGCAATAGTATCCTATAAGGTATCATCATTTACCCTCCCCTTTCACTTAGGATGAACATTATCCCCAATGTTAAAGTAAAGAATGTAAAAGTAAAATAGGTAAAAGAATGAAAACAAATACTCCCCTGATTTGTTCGGTGTGGATAGTGTGTTAACAAGGTTAGATCTTCCCCCAAGAAAATGAACGTTCAAAGCTTACCTTCTAGAAATATAAATCATCTTCTTGTCATATATAACCTGTTAAACCTGAGAAAACAATCAAGGCAACCTCGCGTAAAATCGGCGGTAATCTATATATACTAACAAGTCCGAGAAAGCAATTTAATATATAATACTTATGGAATGAATGTTTGCAGATTTCCTGGAGTTTATAAAACTAAAGAATTAACAAAAACTTGAAGAATCTGTTAGAAAAACAAAACTCGCAAAATTTCCAGAATTTTACACGTGACGCCATCAGGTTTTAAACCCTGGCAGCGTCAGAAGTGATCTGCAGAAATATTGATGTTAAGTTTCCAGAAAATTTCTGGAAAAAATTATGTCCTACTTCCTGGAAAATCCTGCAAAACATCAATATGACTCGATACAAGCATTTGACTCTAACAAATACTAATACACATGTTCATTTAATATTGTGGCGAATCAAGATCATTTTCGTTCTTAGAAACAAATTTGGGGTTTCCCCTTACACTTAGCTTTTGCAAAATACCTTTATATGAAGTTAAGACGAAGTTAAACAACAAAATAAAGCATTTTCACAATTTAGTTTGAAACATGATCTACCAACAATAAAAATAAAGCATGCATACGGAAGCAAATAACATCAAACAATTTAAAATCACACAAAACATGGGTTGCCTCCCAAGAAGCGCTTTTATTTATTTACGAGTCTTGTAGCTAAACTCAATGTTATGGGCTATCCTATATGTGTGAGCTCCTCGTTGTGGACATCTTTGGTATCAAACTTGGGTTTCAACTTCCTATCGGTTTTCTTGGTACGGTATGACCTCTTAAAGTTTTCATCATCCAGATCATATAAAATCATCTTCATATGCCATGATCCGTCATCTTCCTTAGGTGGCTTGTCCCAATTCCATTTACACTTATCCCCTTCCCTTTTCCATTCGTTCATCTCTAGGTTGATAGGCATTACGCTTAAGAACTCAATCATTTTACTAAAGACTAGGGGATCCTCAAAAGGGTCTAGTTCCTCATCTCTAGCTATGAGTTGTTCCACCGAATGTGTTTTATCGATGAAATATTTTTCTAGATAGAATGGGGGTTGAGTTCCTATAAAGTTTCTTTCTATCCAAGGCCCATATCTAGATGGTCTCCTATTCATCTTTACCAAATATGGTGTCGGTTCGTCCTCACAATCATAGCTATGCTTCTTAACATCATAAACCGACCAAGTCTCACCCTCCCCTACCGCTATCTTAGACTCCTTATAATCTATCATGGCACTAGCGGTTGCTAAAAATCCTCTTCCTACTAACAATGGGCATGTAGTATCACTAACCATATCTAGGACGTGAAAATCCGCTAAAATAGTTAACTTTCCTATGTGAATAACTACATCCTTGATCATTCCGACTTTGTGGCCAATACTCCCATCCGCTAGACCAATTAGTACTTCCGTCTCCTCTAACTTTCCTAGCTTAAGAGTAGTGAAAAGGGATAAGGAAATCAAGTTGAGGCTTGATCCTAAATCAGATAGTGTGTCGAAAGCTTCGGATTTTCCTATCTTACAAGGTAAAAACAAATATACCCGGATCATCAAGCTTCTTAGGCAACTTATTTTGAACGAAGGCGGTCCCATTTTTACCCAATTTAAATTTCTCATATTTTTTAGTAGGGCACTATAGTAGGGAGCATGGGCTAAGACATCAATGACGGGGTGTTCAAGGTGGAGCTCCTTGAATTCATCGTCAAGGTCTTGTGTAGGAGGTGTTTCAACTATGTTATTGACCGGTTTGATATCGGATGTTTTATTCAATTGGTCCTTTTGTAGAATTTGGATTTGCTTGAAACACTTGCTCATTGCTTTGACCGAATAGTATTGTGGACAAGAAGTAGGTGACGAAACCGATGATATGACGAAACCGACGAAACCGATCATCTCGCTTTACTTTTGTCTGATATTGGCTTCGAACTTAGATATGCGAGTTTCTTGAGATGCCATGAATTTAGACATCAATCCTTCAAGATTATTGGTACTACCATAGTTATTGGAAGGATTGGTTGGTAACGATTAGGTGGATTGGAAAAATTGTTTTGGGGCATGTTTTGGTTTTGTTTCCACCTAAGGTTTGGGTGATTTTTCCAAGAAGGTTGTAGGAATCACTGTAAGGGTTTGGCTTGGGTTTGAAAGTGTACCACTTGTCTCCCGCTTCGTCGATACGCGAGGATGCGTAATCCGCAAAAGCTTGTTCGGGTAGTTCCACGCAATCACGAGTGTCATGGGGACCACTACATAATTCATATGAAGAAGTGATTTTGTTCACTTGGCTTCAAGGCTTAGGAGCTTCGTAAGATTTCATGAGAAACTTGACTTGGTCCTCAAGTTCCATGATCCTACGGTTGGGAGTGCTAGAATTGTTCGAAGGCAAAGATATTGCCTTGACCATTTTGTTCAAATCACGGGGATCATTCCAACTTTCGTTGTCATAGAGAGCAAGATCTTCTATGAGTTCCCATGATTCTTCCGCACTTAGATCACATAGCTTGCCACCGGCCGATTGGTCAATGGTTCGCCTTGTGGAGAGATCAATATGGTCATAGAAGATTTGGACTTGGAGCCAAAGATCTATGCCATGATGAGGGAATTTTTGGAGTAAGTCCTTGAAACGAGTCCATGCTTCATATAGAGTTTCACCTTGACGTTGTTGGAACATCAAGATATCATTTCTAAGCTTGGTAGTTCTCCCCGGTGGGAATAATTGAGCAAGGAAACGAGAGGTGAGATCATCCCATGAGGTGATGGATCCCGCTGGTAAACGTTCAATCCATTGACTAGCTTGATCACATAGAGATAATTGGAATAGACGTAATAGGGTCGAATCTCTAGTTACAACATCAAGGTCTATGGAATCTACAATTTTAAGGAAATCCTTGAGATGTTGGTTAGGATCTTCGGAACGAAATCCATGGAATGCACATCAGCTTTGCACCAACCGGATGGTGTCGAATCGCAAGGGGAACACATTGGCTCCTTGAGTGAGCTCAATAGAGTTTTGGTAGCCTTGGTGGCTAGGACAGGAATACTCTCCTAAAGTTCGGGGCCTAGGAGGTGGGTTTGCTAGTGGTGGATTTTGTGGGTGGTTTTTTTGTGGTGGGTTGATGGGTTCAAAGATGTTACCACCTTCCATGATGTCGGATGGTAAAGGTTACAAACAAAGACACGAAGAAATAAGATAGACTAAAGAAAACCTAAAAAAAAATAAAACCTTACTAGAAAGGAATCTAATAACTATTCCCCGGGAAGCGGCGCCAAAAACTTGATACGTGGGGATCGCACCCTCACAACAGGTTTTACCTCTCAAGGGATCTTGAGAAGCTTACAACCCCCACCAGGCAGTGTACCTGATCGTTGTAGTATAGTATAGTGACAAGTACCGAGGGATTGATCGTTCAACTCAGGAATAGTGTCGCTAGGATTAGAAAGCCTACTAAACTAGGTCTAGAGGTGAGGGATGATTCTTTTTGTATCTTTATATTTTATGAAAGCAAGTAAAAATCTCAGGTTTTGAAGGAGTGGGCAAAATTAGTTGCTAGCCAACTAACCCAATTAACTACTAACACAATCAAAATAAAATAAAAGAAATTAAAACAAAACTAATTATACTAATGTGGTGTAAACAATGATGAGACCTGCGCACTAAGAAAGCAAACAAGCACCGTTAGGCTTATCGTGGGATTGTCTCCCACGATTATCCTCCGGCGTGAGAGTAAGTAATCGATTTTAGGGTTATGTAGAAGAGTTAGGGTTGTGACTCGTACCTTTAACGAGAGTTATGATATTGTTTATATAGGCACGTAATCCTTATTGGATACGTGCACCTTACACTTCGATATATATCCGGTTTGATATATATCCCTTAAATAGGAGATTTCTATATCCAAACCATAAATAACTTTGGTTTAGGCTTTCGTGAGCCCAAACCGTTAGCATGCTGGCCCAAATCATTGTTATGATAGCCCACTCGTGGTGGGCTTGGGCATTAGTAATGTTTGTCATTTGGGTTCATGACCCGAATATGGACTATACGTCATCATGTCCCCCAGTCTAGTGTGCGCGGGGTTGTAGCCGCATATACTAGGCTAATAATATCAGCGGTAAGCGTGGCGGGAAAAATTCAATATATCCGCCGCCAAAAGTTAGGACTATGTATCTAGTCCCAAAATATCTCAAAAATACCTCGGTAAATGGAGAGGTTATCCACGTGTCCTTCGGTAAAGGTAAAAAAGTGCTTGTCCCTCATGGTATTCTAGCCGCACGATGGAGATAGTAGGATCCACGTGTCCTGATGGATCTAAACACCTTGATCTGTGTTAGATTGATACTTTGATTTATATCACTAAATATGCGGAATCTACTTAGTAATACTTAGAAGTTTGATTGTGAATGGAACAGTTGTATATGAATGAAAACAATGTATGTAACAAACTGTAAGCTCCAATATTATTAAAGATAATAATACGAGTGATCTTAGTATCACTAGGGTTACAACCTGAAGCTCTAAGAAAAAACGTATCTTTAACTTTAACCTAGGACCTCCTTTTATAGCACAAGGAGTCCTCTTCTACAAGATAAGTATAACTCTAATAGAATAAGATATACACAAAATCTATTCTATATTTGTTTTACACGTTTCCTAACAATTATCCTAACAGCAGTGGTAATAATATGTACTAGCAGTGGTAATGTGTTTCCACTTCTAGTGCATTCTTCAGCAGTTGTGATATCCTTACTAGCCGTGGTAACTGTTAGTTTAATTCCCAACAATCCTCCCCTAAACTTATGATTAACATGTAAATCAATAAGTTTCTTCAAGTAGTCAGCATATATGAGGATATGGGAATTCTTCCAAACACTTATCTTCTTCTTCTTAACTCCTTATCAGCTCTCACACTTTGATCATAAATCCTTTGTAGCAAATCTTCTATGACTTCACTTCTTTCCGAACATCTAACCCTTACTGACATCATAACAGTTAAAACTCCAGCTCTCAATGGGTATTCTTTCTCAGCTAACATAAACACATCAACTCCATCTTGAGTAGAAACACGATGCACAACACTTGAATCATAGAATTTCCACAAAGTATTCATATTGTGAGCTTCAAATCTCCAATACCTGTCACTTGGATCAGGTTCATATAATCTTCTAAAGTGAACCCACAACTCTTTTGCTTTGAAATCAACAAGTTCATCTTTCTTGAACTCATATTGAACAATCCTCCACAAAGTATCCAAGTCTTCTATATCACAAGATCTAACAACATCTTTAAAATCTCTGCAAATACTTGTGACATTTCCAGTTCTGATAATCTTCCATGCAACTCCAAAATCATCAGAATAGATTTCCCAACCAACTACTGGATATTTTGTTTGTAAAGGTTTAATATTAAGCACATCAGTTTCAATGAACATCATATTGGTAACTTGTTCTTCAGTCAACTTGCTAACACCTTCTTCTGCTTGAGATAACTCCTGAGTCTTCAATTTCTTTGCATCTTTGGATCCAAGACTCACTCCTGACCTTTTTGACTTCATAAATGTTGGTTCTTTATCCATAGGGATGAAATGACTATCCTGTCTTTTAACCCTGTAGTAAATACCTTCAATCTGATCATGTGTCATTCCTTTGAATTGTTCCATCTTCATATTACCAACATGGCAACAAAAAATCTTCATCTCAGCAATGATCTGTGCCTTTGTAGGTTGCCTTGGTTTCTTTTGACCTTTTCTAACTTCCCCAATGATATCATCAAGAGCTTGTTGATTCTTCATTTGAATGAAGTCTTTCTTTACTCTTTTTTGAAATCTATCTGAGCTTGTTCTTTCTTTGAAATCTTCTTTGATTGCTAAGATGATTCATCAACAACTTGAACTTTACCTTTCTCTACTCTTTTTCTTTGAGATTCTACATCAGCAGCCTCCATTACCTCTGTAACTGTTTCCACTATGACTTTATTAGTTTCCACTGCTTCAGCAAAAATTACTTTAGAACCCTCAGCTTCATCTTCCTTTGCTTGAACAGTATCAGAATCATCTAATTCAGCAAATTCCTGATCAAAATTAAGTCTCCTCCCCTTAAACTCTACTTCTGTTTTCCTCCCCTGTTTGGAAGAATCTCCCAAACCTTCACTAAAATCTGCAGAAAACTCATCTTGAGGTGAAGATGAAGAAGAAAGCACAACTTTGGCAGATCTTTTCTTCTTAAGACTCTCAACTTCATCCTGTAACCTCTTAATCTCTGCCTTCATCTGATTAAGCCCTGTGGCATGATGTTGTTTAGTCTGTGCCAGATCTTTCTCTAGAGCTTGAACCTGTTTGACTAATTTGGTATGTTGATATAAATAAATGACTAAAAATGTTATTCATATCTTTCGATATCTCTATGTTTTGATAATCACAAAACGAAAACACATCAAACCAAAGATCATGACGTAAACAAGTATTTAGTAGTAAATAATCACTTTCACCATCTAATCACTTAAGGTATGAATAAACATAGTGTTTAATGTATTATAAGATCAAAGGGATATTATTACAAAGTTTATTTTAATATATAAACTTATTATATATTTTTGAAAAACACTTTTGGTAATAAAGAAAAATGCTTTAATCATACTAAATATATGAATTCAAATTTTTAACCAAAATCAGTTAGTTTTTCACAAAATAAACTTTCCCCACTAAAAGACAAAAATTTTGGCCATCACAGCTGGGCAGCCCCCTTAATTATAAGGGGCGGTCCCCTTAATTTTAAGGGGGCCGGCCTTGATTTAAGGGGACCGGCCACGCTCCTCTGTCCGAATTTTTTGCCTATAAATACCACCTCAAATCTGAAATTTTTCTTACCTTTTTGCACTAAAAACTTTCTGATTCAAACCTCCATTTCAATCTTAAAAATCCTTTGATCATATAATTCATAAGCCTTTGTTTCCAAGTGATCCAAAACCTCATTCATTCAAGTGCAAAGAGAAGAATAATTCTATTTATCAAGACTAGGAGTATTACAACTTAGTATCATCTTGCTATCTAAGTTGTTTGATTATTACATCTTGTATATCATTCATTCTTTGGTGAATATAGTGTATACATTGGTTAGTTAGATTTAGATATAGGATCTAGATTTATTGAAGGTGTGAAGTAGTACTAGAAGTGAAGAAGTAGAGGTGGATAGGATTAGTGATAGAAGAAATAAGAAAAGGCTAGTATATTGAAGTAGAGATAGTTGTGAAGACAAAGAGCTTGAAGCCTTGAAGTTGAGAAGACCTTGAAGCCTAGAAGTTATGAAGTAGTATATATCTTGGAGTAGTGGATAGAACTTAGTAGTGAAGGTGTGAAGAAACAAGTGGCATGAAGAAGAAGAATTAGGAAGTAGTAAAGTGTGAAGAAGCTAGGAGTGAAGTAGAAAGATGTGAAGAAGAATTGGTGTGAAGTAGATTGGTGTGAAGAAGTTGTGTAGAAGTTGTGATTGAGTTGTGAAGAAGTTGTGGTGTGTAATTTGGTGTGTAAGGTTTTCTCCGCCATAAGGGAGGTTTTTGATTTAGTGAAGAAAACTCTCGAGTAGGTGACTCGGGGAGTGGAGTAGGGCAAGGAAGGTGTCCTTGTATCCGAACCACTATAAATCCTTTGTCTCTCGGTTTGATCTTTCCATCTCTCACTTTTTGATTATTTACTTATTAGCATCTCATATATAATTACACTTGCTTGTGTTGTGCATATATTGATTTCACATAAAGATCAAACTGAAATTCATTCATAACATTAATTTTACAAAAACAAACCACATAAACTTATATTAAAATACTTATACATATACATGCTTATATATGATATATGAAATTGTAAATCCTTTCTCAACATTATATATAAGTAGTGTTTATACAAAATCGTAAATAAACTAGTATTTATATTTTTGCATTAAAGAGTTTTGAAATTTACCTCTATTCTTTAGAAGCTATCTTTTATAAAACAAATAAAACGAAAAAGACGTAAAACTATTCAACCCCCCCCCCCCTTTCTAGTTTTCCACAATTGGTACCAGAGCCACGTCTAGCAAGATTTTTTAAAATATATTGTATTTTAAAACTTGTAACGATCTATGGAATTTGAAAAATATCTAGAAGGGGATTTTACACAAAAACCACCATTATTTGAAAATGATCATGTTCTTGAATGGAAAAATAAATTTGAAAATTATGTGAAATCAATAGATCTTGATCTTTGGCATATCATTTCAATTGGTGATCTTAAACCAACCAAAATGGATTTTGAAAATCAATATAATAATCTTCAAACAAAGATTGATAAAAATACTAAAGCTAAATTACTTATTATCAAAACTCTACCAAAAGTTAAATATGAAAGATTATTTTTTTGTAAAACGGCAAATAATATTTGGAAATGTCTTTTAAAGTTTCACCAAGAGAAATGTAAAACTAAAGATGGTAAACTTGATGTTGCACAAGAATTAGTCACTCTAGAAAATTTAATAGATAATTATTTAGTTGAAATAAACACATGTACTACTAGTTCAAATGTGATCATTGAAGGTAGCAATAACGAAGAAGATGATGAAAATATGGCTTGTGAGAATATTCAAACAAATGTGAACACTAGTATTGATGGCAAGGACTATATGCTTCAAGATCTACGCGAAACTACAAAGAAAACATGGAGCTACATGGACGATGTAATTGATCACCTTTGCAACATTGACTCAAAAATGATTCTTAAAAATAAATCTTCAATATCCATTGAAAACAATTTTGAAAAGGAAATAATTTTAGAAGATAAAATGTCTAGACTTGAAAGTAATATTGAAATTCATCTTAAATGTAAATATTTTCAAGACTACAAACACGAAATTAAAATGGAAAATGAAAAAGCAAAAATATTAGCCAAATTTGAAAATAGTTCTAGATCTTTAAAATATTTACTTAACATTCAAAAGTCATTTTATGATAAAACCGGCTTAGGATTTACCGCAAATGATCCTTTAACAAATGTATCAAAACAAATAAAATTTGTTAAACCTAGTGGAGAAATTTAGAACTAATATTATTTACATCCATTATTTATTACTCTAGTAAAGAAAGTCATCGTTTGTTAATAAAAACAAACTATTGATGAATTCTTGTACTTTTCAACGACATCCTCATCATGTGCATTTAAATGCAATGGATGTTCTCAACTAACCAACTCGGACCCATGAGAATCTGGGTACCAAGCTCTTTGTTATGTTTAGGTAATTAACGAACGAAGGAATTATTACTTTTTGGATCGCTCTCTTCGCCTTCTTTCATTTGATGACCATTGGTTCCTATTACTTTGTCTCACATTCTACACACGATTTTCTTATGACGTTGTTGTGGTCATCTATTGTTTTGTCGATTTGTTCTTCATTTTTGGAGCATTGATTTTATGGTGTGTTCGTTACTACCTCAAGACGAAGGATTATTGTATTACCACTCTTGATCTACACAACATGTGATGATTGTTGTGATCGATTAAGCTTTTCAGATCAAGCCTCCATGATCTTTATTGCGTTGGGATTCTACTTTGCTACTTCGACATGCTTTGGGCAAACTTTAAAGATGTCTTCTATTACTCTCGTGCCCACTCTTAAAGAAAAGCTAGACCTGAGGTAAGTTATCTTTTCAAAAACTTGTCAATATTACATTATATTAGAATATGCTTTAATTAGTATATCAATATGACTTAATTTACAAGTTGCCATGCTTTTAGATCATTAATAGTAATATATGTATGCATGATATTAGGATAATTAACCCCCTTGTTGTTAAGTCTATAACCATTTCTCTTATTCTTCATTTATATTGAAAATCATCTATGATCTATAGTAGAATACTTATCATTTAAGCTATATGACCTTACTGGTTGCATTAATAGATGTGCTATAATTAAGACTTGTTAGTAACTTAATATTATGATGTGCTTTGTATACATATATATACATATGTCTATATTGCATTCATAGATGATTTGCTTTGTCCCTCTCTATCTCATTGCATTTAGATCATAAATATCTACCATCATTCTTCCATATCTTTAGTTGCCATTAGAGATGATTATATGTGACAATGGGCTTAATTGATTCTCTTGAGTATGATAAGTTTTTATTTCAAATCCTTCACTTGCAATTTCCTGTTTTCAAAATTAAAACATCTTGTTTAAAACCTCTCTCTCTGAGTAATAATCTTTCAAATATCTATATCACTTTTCTTCAAACAACAAGTTTAACTATAAGCTACCATAACTTTATTTTAATCAAAATCATGATTGATTTTTTTTTTAACGTGATATGAAGCAAAACTCAACTTACTAAATTCTAATACACACTTGAATTTATTTCGAAGCATTGTTGAATAAAAGTACAAATGTTTTACTTAAAACATATTTGATTATCTCACATGTGTCATACACTTCTATGGAAATGACATTCACAATTTAATCAAATCATTTCATGAGAATCATAGTTTGTTCATATGGATCTTGTTTATAACAAGACTTGAAGTCCATATAATCATATCTTCCTACTTGTTACTTGTAAGCACTCATCAATATGTTTTCACTAGCCTACATATTATCATTTTCATATAGTTGCATACTTAACAAGTTTGCTTTATTGCTTCCTTGGTTGCTTATCTTAATTTATCAATTAGTAGATTGCATGATTATTAGAAATTAATTGTCCACTTTACTTATTTCTATAACACTCTCTACATCAATGAATAATATGCCCTATATTGCTTCAAAGAGTTGAACTTACTTGAATCCAAATCCAAAAAACACAACCTTTTTGAAAATTTTCTGCCAAAAAACCATTTCTAGCATTCTGGGAATCACCAGATGGGCGGCCCCCTTAATTATACAAGGCGGCCCCCTTAATTTTAAGGGGACCAGCCCCTAATTAAGGGGACCGACCATCTGATGGTTGGGGATACTGTTTTCTTTATCACTTTTTGACCCATTTCACTCTATACTTCCCAAAATTCACAAACATATTTTGTCCCATACTATCCCTCAAAATTTACCTTCCTAAACCACATCTCTCATACACTATAAATACCCTCTTCCCATCATTAATTCCATCACACCCAAACATGTCATCTCCCAACAACCAAAAACCAAAGATTTCAAGAACCGCAAGGATCTCCGTCAAACCCGTTTGGAGGAGGAAACTTGATTCTTGTCATAACTCAAGTGATGTTGTTCCAAGTCAACCAACAACTAAACCTCAAACCCACACTAATGACTCATCTCACAACCTATCATCCACTCATGCCCTCATTAATGCTTCTTCATATGATGAGCATGCTCAATCCCAAAACAACAATCCCAATCTCTCAATCAATACTACAGATGTTGCTCATTCAACAAAAACACCACCCACTCATGAAGAACCTCTTCCACCCATTTCATGTTTTCATGACTACCCAAGCTCAACCATGTCTCCACCACCAAGAGTACCACCACCACATCCTACAACTTCACATGCCATTCCTTTGTTGCATGTTCAAACCTTCACCCAAGACAACTATCATGTTCCACCACCATCACCTTCCTCCGAACACTTGAAGTTCGTTGAGGAACTAAAAGAGGCTCATGAGCTTACTGCTCTTTTAGCATTACATCTTGCTCAACGCAATTTAGATCCACCTCAATCAAGCTCACCATCATCACCACACAACATCAACCAAATTGAGAAGCATGTTAACAATTGCCCTTGTTGCATCTTCCTCCAACAACAAACCATTGCATTGAATGAGCACTTTACTTGGATTGAGTATCTTCTTACTAGATCTCAACAAACACCATCACTTGAACAACATCAAAACCCTCAATCAACAAACCCAATTTCAAATCCACCACCTTCAAGCTCCACATCTCCAAACTCACCAACATCCATGCAACCAAAAGTTTACCTCACCAAGCATTTTATATGCTTATGTTTCTCATTTTCAAATAAAACTCCTCAACCATTTTGGGATTCAAGAAAGTTTGGTGACACTCTTTGTTGGCACATTATGATGCTCTACTTAGTTTAGAATTCTATCTTTATGGCCTATGTAACAATGATTATGGGTTGACATAATCATTTTCTATTAATGAAAAATTTAATATGTGCTTCTAATTTTCTTTTGCCATGCTTATTATTATTTGGTATTATGCTATATGTGTTTGCTTGCGCTATGGTTGTGCTTCTAATATTTTTCTTGCAAGAATTCCAATATTAGAACCCTTGGTGCCCACAAACGAGGGGGAGCATACATCAAGGGGGAGCTTTCATCTTATTGGCTTAAACCTTTTTGATTCTACAAAAAGGGGGAGAAGTGAATATAAACTCACTAAATACTTGTCTAAAAATTAATTTGTGGATTTAATGAGTCTAGGTTTTGTAATCATCAAAAAGGGGGAAATTGTTGATATAAATAAATGACTAAAAACGTTATTCATATCTTTCGATATCTCTATGTTTTGATAATCACAAAACGAAAACACATCAAACCAAAGATCATGACGTAAACAAGTATTTAGTAGTAAATAATCACTTTCACCATCTAATCACTTAAGGTATGAATAAACATAGTGTTTAATGCATTATAAGATCAAAGGGATATTATTACAAAGTTTATTTTAATATATAAACTTATTATATATTTTCTGAAAAACACTTTTGGTAATAAAGAAAAATATTTTAATCATACTAAATATATGAATTCAAATTTTTAACCAAAATCAGTTAGTTTTTCACCAAATAAACTTTCCCCACTAAAAGACAAAAATTCTGGCCGTTATAGCTGGGCGGCCCCCTTAATTTTAAGGGGGCCGGCCTTGATTTAAGGAGACCGGCCATGCTCCTCTGTCAGAATTTGTTGCCTATAAATACCACCTCAAATCTGGAATTTTTCTTACCTTTTTGCACTAAAAAATTTCTGATTCAAACCTCCATTTCAATCTTAACAATTCTTTGATCATATAATTCATAAGCCTTTGTTTCCAAGTGATCCAAAGCCTCATTCATTCAAGTGCAAAGAGAAGAATACTTCTATTTATCAAGACTAGGAGTATTACAACTTAGTATCATCTTGCTATCTAAGTTGTTTGATCATTTCATCTTGTATATCATTCATTCTTCGGTGAATATAGTGTATACATTGGTTAGTTAGATTTAGATATAGGATCTAGATTTATTGAAGGTGTGAAGTAGTAGTAGAAGTGAAGAAGTAGAGGTGGATAGGATTAGTGATAGAAGAAATAAGAAAAGGGTAGTATATTGAAGTAGAGATAGTTGTGAAGACAAAGAACTTGAAGCCTCGAAGTTGAGAAGACCTTGAAGCCTAGAAGTTGTGAAGTAGTATATATCTTGGAGTAGTGGATAGAAGTTAGTAGTGAAGGTGTGAAGAAACAAGTGGCGTGAAGAAGAAGAATAGGAAGTAGTAAGGTGTGAATAAGCTAGGAGTGAAGTAGAAAGGTGTGAAGAAGAATTGGTGTGAAGTAGATTGGTGTGAAGAAGTTGTGTAGAAGTTGTGATTGAGTTGTGACGAAGTTGTGGTGTGTAATTTGGTGTGTAAGGTTTTCTCCGCCATAAGGGAGGTTTTTGATCTAGTGAAGAAAACTCTCGAGTAGGTGACTCGGGGAGTGGAGTAGGGCAAGGAAGGTGTCCTTGTAGCCGAACCACTATAAATCCTTTGTCTCTTGGTTTGATCTTTCCATCTCTCACTTTTTGATTATTTACTTATTAGCATCTCATATATAATTACAATTGCTTGTGTTGTGCATATATTGATTTAACATAAAGATCAAACTAAAATTCATTCATAACATTAATTTTACAAAAACAAACCACGTACATAAACTTATATTAAAACACTTATACATATACATGCTTATATATGATATATGAAATTGTAAATCCTTTCTCAACATTATATATATGTAGTGTTCATACAAAATCGTAAATAAACTAGTATCTATATTTTTGCATTAAAGAGTTTTGTAATTTACGTCTATTCTTTAGAAGCTATCTTTTATAAAACAAATAAAACGAAAAAGACGTAAAACTATTCAACCCCCCCCCCCTTTCTAGTTTTCCACATGGTACATATTTCCATCAATTCAGTTAGTTGCACACTACCCTCAACACTTCCAACTGTGTTACTTGTTGGGAGAGGTGAATCATAGGGCATTGATTCAGGCTATTCTCTAGTTGGACTAGGAGGAGGCCTTGAACCAACACTGCTTGCTCCTAAACCAAAAGGTTCAGCAACATGCAATGTTAAGATGAGAGGAGTTGGCTGTTTATGCCTCCTCTCATATGTATGAGTTACTGCTGGGGTATGTTGAATTGGTGGAACAACAATAGTGGGTGTGTGATGGGATACAACTGGGATAGTTGCATCTTCACCCTATACCTGTGAATTCTTAGCAAGCATTTGAGGAAAAAGTGGATGAACCTCCCCATTCCAAAGTTCTGAAGCCTAACACATGTTCTGAAAAACTTTTGGCTTAAGACAGGGGGTTTCATAAATTCTTTTTTGAAGTTGCAGTTGAAATTCACTTAACACTGCTTGCACAAACCTTGGATACATCAAAAATTTATATGAACTCTTTACATTGCCTTTCATATTATTGAAAATAAACTTTGAAAAATTGAAAGTCCTATCAGTAGCCAAGCAAACCAAAGGGTAAGCCATGGTTGATGCAAATTGCTCATAAGATATTTTCTTAGGACTTAGGCAATGTAAAAGAGTGTGTATTAAAAATCTCCAATGGGGATAAAAACATCCTTTTCTGAAAGTTACTTTTTGATCAGATGTATCATACCTCATGGAAGCAATATTTTTGAAAATATCTGAATTGGGTAATGTGATGATACCATTGAGATCATCCAATTGGAGAACTCTCCTCAAGGATGACTCAGTAACATCAATAGTTATCCCATCCACTGTGGCTCTAAGAGCTTCCACAGTTTCGTGTGTGTCTCCCTGTTCAATAGTTATGGACACCACAGTGTTCCAGAACTATTTGAAATGAGAAACAAAGATTGTGGGATTAACAGTTAAAGCATACCTTATATGGGTTGTATTAAGAAAATCCACAATCTGATGGAAAACGGGGCCACTCTTCTTGTTTGACTTTTGTATGTAGGCCACTTGGTTGTGCTCCTCAACAAAGTTTAGAATCGCCATGATTTTTGTGAAAGTAAGACAAAAGTGTTAGTAATCAATAATAAAAATCAAGCCGTATGATGATCAATTTATACTAATAGGGTTTAAGGAGTTCGCGTAATGTGAATTATCTTTAGAAAGAATTATCTTTGGAAAATAATAAATTAAAGTTGGTAAGTGGATAATTCACAAAAATTTTCCCTATTAATAAGGAAACATGGTTATATTTACAATGGCTAGTAAAAAATAGATTACTGACACAACAGGTGTAACGGCTAGTTCACCAGTGGAAAAATTACTCTTGCAGTGGTAACAAGTGAACTAGCAGTGGTAAAATTTTCACAAAATATCAAAGAGCAGTGGTAAGTAAAACATGAAAAATTATTGCTCTTATCATAGTTTTTAGCAAACTATCAGCTATAAACGGATTTGATATGTCTTTACCATGAGCCGTTTGCTATGGACTAGCCAACTCTTCATCACATGGAATATGGTGAGTTGATAACCATATAGTTTTTGGTAAACTATCAACCATAAACGGATTTGAGAAGTTTTTACCAGGAGCCGTTTACTCTGGACTAGTTGATTAGACTTGGTGAATCAATAACCATTTGTTGTGTGTCTGAGATACACACCTTATAACTCCAATGTCTCAAACAACATGGGTTTGTATTCTGCATAAGTAAGAAACACCTAACAAAACCCATAAAATTTAACCCAAAGTAACTTTTTGACCAAGTTACTATTCATAAAAATATCTCACCAAAGTCAACCCGATAATATCTAAATTTACTCCATCAACCTACCAAAAAAGATAAGAGTAAATATCCTTCATTAATTAGCCTTCAACCTTGACTTTGCTTATAAAAAGGGGACTCATTACCCTTTAGTTTTCATCAAAACTTATCTCCAACATCACAAACCCTATAAAAACATCATGAGCTGGTTTCCGCTTGTCTACATATCATCATATGATTCTTATGATGAAGAAATAAGTTATTGATATGATTCAGAGGAACCTTCAACAGGATGGAGTGATTATTTTCCTCTAGGTGCTGCAACATGTACATCTTCCAATATGAAATCCAACAAGAAGATTGCAGCTGCTCCAGCTCCATCCCTAGAGTTCTATTCAAGTTCTTCCCCTGATGATGAGGATCCAACCTACACTCTGTCCAAGGAACTTCCAAGAGCCCTCACTACAGCTTTGGAGTCAGCCACAGTCAACATGAAGTGGCATGCTGTTGAGAAGCCTACACAATTGCCAAAGCCTCCCAAGCGAGTTCTGGGCCTTGCTTGTCTAAGAAAGTAACTTTCTTTTGATGACAAGAGAAAGAGAGCTTCCAAGGGCAAGCATGATTATGAGGGTAAAGGGAAGAAACCCATGGAGTAGTTGTGTTGAAGGTTTAGGTGTTAGGTTGTTGGTCTTTGTTTTGTGATGTTATGCTGGTGTATTTCCTCTCTGAATGGTTGTACTGTCTGGTCTTATGAATCAATAAAAGTAATTTTTCCTTTTTCTTTTAGTAATGAGAGAGCAAATCTTTCCACTGTTGTATGATGATTTACACTATGCTTTAATTACTTTGCATACAAGTTAGTAGAAAACCATACACACATATACAAACAATATTAGTACCTAAAAACTATCCTGCAACACTGAGAATGTATTAGACATCAAATATTTATGGATTTAGCATTCCAGTACCTGTTACCAAGTACTGAAACCTTCCCACATCAAGCCTTTTTGTTAATAAATCAGCATAGTTGTCATCAGTGTGAATTTTGACAACATTAATAAGCTTTTTCTCAAAACAATCTCTGATAAAATGATGTCTAATTTCAATATGTTTAGTTTTAGTGTGTTGAACAGGATTTTTAATAATGCATATGGTACTACTATTGTCTATATATATAATGGTGTTCATGAAATTGTACCCATAATCCAATAATTGATTCTGAAGCCATAAGATCTGAGCACAACAGCTAGCAGCATTGTTTGTTTCTTGCACTGCCATGACACCAATCTACATCCAAGAAATTGACATCCTCCTGTAGTTGACCTTCTATCCAAACTTGCACCAGCATAGTCACTATCTGAATAAGTGATCAATTCCATAGGGGATTCTCTTGGATACGATAATCCTAGATTAGGATATGTCTTCAAATACCTAAAAATCTTCTCTACTGCTGTCATATGTGATGTCTTTGGAGTCACTTGAAATCTTGCACAAGCACATACAGCAAACATAATGTCTGACCTTGATGAAGTGAGATACATCAGAGAACCAATCATAGATCTATAGGTGTGCACATCAACATCAACACCACTAGCATTCTTCAACAATAGATGAGTAGTCTTATCAGCAGGGGTATTTGAAGGTTTTGCATCAGTGAATTTGAAATTCCTTATAATCTCAGTCACATATTTGTATTGACTGCTAAAGATGCCTTCTTTACTCTGTTGTACTTGCAGCTCCAAAAAGAATGTAAGTTCTCCCATAGAACTCATTTGAAATTCATCTTTCATCAGCTTTTCAAACTCTTTGCACATCTCTTGTCTAGTAGATCCAAAGTTGATATCATCAACATATACTTGAACAAGTAGAATATCACCCTTGTCTTTCTTGATGAACAAAGTCTGATCAATCTTTCCTCTATGAAACCCATTATTCAATAGATAAGTAGCTAAGGTTTCATACCACTTCCTTGGATCCTGATGTAAGCCATAAAGAGCCTTAACAACTTTATACAATTTATTTGGGTGTTGAGGATCTTCAAAGCCTGGAGGATGAGAGACATAGACCTCCTCATCAATTGTTCCATAAAGGAAGGCACTCTTAACATCCATTTGATAGACAGTGATGCCCATAAAAGATGCATAGGCTAGAAACAATCTAATAGCCTCAATCCTTGCAACAGGAGCAAAAACTTCTTCATAGTCAATACCCTCCTCTTGAGTGTATCCTTGAGCAACCAATCTAGCTTTGTTCTTGATTACAATACCTCTTTCATCTTTCTTGTTTCTAAAAACCCACTTAGTACCAATTACCTTCATACCATCAGGCAAATCACAAAGAACCCAAACCTTTTGAAGTATGAACTGCAGCAACTCCTCTTGCATTGCTTCAATCCAGCTAGATTCTTCTAAAGCCATATATACACTTTTAGGGTCCACTTGTGATAGAAAACAGAAAAAACAAAACATTCATTCTTGTTCCTATGCTTCTTGGACTCATAAACTTCACTAATGAACCCATGAACATCATCTTTCTTTGTCTGTCTTCTAGTCTTCACACCTGATTGTAGCTCACCAATAACATTTTCAAGTGGATGCACATTGTGAATTGAAGTCTGTGATGTACTAGGAATATCATATGTTGTTGGCATGTTTGAGATCTCAACATCATCACTGGGTGATTCTTGAGATGAACTTCCCACATTTGGACCATCAGTGGAAACTTCTGTTGTAGCAGTGGGAACTGAGTTACCACTGCCAGTAAGAATTTATTTATTCAAAACATTAAAATTTACACCAGCTGCATCACTTTCCTTTTCAGAATTCTTTGAAGGTTGTGAGTCTTTACCATTGTCAACAAAGTCCCAAAGTGGTATAACAATTTGATCTTTATCATCTTCATCATCTTTGAAAGATTCAGCTTCATCAATGAATTCTTCTGATTCTTCAAGATTTGTATCTCCAATACTTGAAGTAAGAGGTACATAATTCATTGTATTAGATAATGTTTCAAGATCAAATAACCATTCTGGACCTGAACTTACTATGTTAGTTTTATTTTCAAGAAACTCAACATGCAAATTCTCTTGAATCTTCTTTGTTCTTAAGTTATAGACTCTAAAAGCCTTACTAACCATAGAATAGCCAACAAAGAAGCCTTCATCAGACTTTTCTTCAAATTTACCCAGATGATCAATGGTATTGAGAATAGTAACATGACATCAAAATGGCCTCATAAATTCTAAAGTAGGGGGTCTTCCTCTGAATAGCTCATAAGGTGTCTTGTTCTTTGTTTTAACCACTAAAACCCTGTTCTGAATGTAACAAGCAGTGTTAAATGCTTCAGCCCAAAAAGTCACTGGTAGCTTTGAATCAGCTAACATGGTTCTAGCAGCCTCAATTAGTGTTTTATTTCTTCTTTCAGCAACTCCATTTTGTTGAGGAGTTCTTGCAACACTAAATTCTCTATTAATACCTTTGTCTCTGCAGAAATCATCCATAACTTTGTTCTTGAACTCTGTCCCATTGTCACACCTGATGATCTTGATCTTCTTTTCAACTTGATTTTCAACTTCAGTAATGAATGTCTTAAGGATGCCAGTGGTCTCATCATTGGTTCTTAAAAAGAAAACCCATGTGAATCTACTAAAGTCATCAGTCACAACAAGACAATACTTCTTCAAATTTATGCCGCTCACAGATGTAGGACCAAACAAGTCCATATGCAGCATGTAAAGTGGATAATCAATAGAATTAAATGCCTTAGTCTTGCATGAAGCTCTGTGTTGCTTACCTTTAAGACAGGCAACGCATGTTTGGTCATTTTCAAGTCTCTTCTCTAGTAAACCTCTGACTAGACCATCTTTCACAATCTTGTTAATGGTCTTGAAATTGACATGACCAAGTCTTCTGTGCCAAAGCATGGATTCATCCAAAGTGGCTTTTGCAACAAGCAAGTAACATCATTATTAGCCACTATGTTCTTCATGTCAATGCTATATAAATTGCCTTTTCTAGGGATTTTAAGCAAAATGTCACTTTCATCAGGGAGCTTATAATCCTTAGATAAGATATAGCATTCATCTTCTATGAATAGAACACTATGCTTCTTGTCACACATCTGTGACACACTGAAAAGGTTGTACTTGAGTTCTTTCACATAGTACACATTCTCAAAGTCCAAGTTTCCAGCCTTGATTGTTCCTTTGCTAGAAACTTTGCCACCAATACCTCCTCCAAAGCTGACAAATTGTCGATCATAAGGTTTGAAATCTGAAAGATAGGACTTATTGCCAGTCATGTGCCTGGAACATCCACTGTCTGAGTATCCTTGATCATCTTTTGGCTTTGAATGTTCCTGCACATAATATAAAGGAATTAGTTCCTTTTGGGGACCCAAGCCACAAATGACTTGGATATGCCTCATGTATCAATATAATTATATTTGTCAAAGGTCATTGATACACCATTGGGATTGTTTGAGGTGATAGTTCCTTTTGGTTTCCATTCCCAACGTGCTGAGGCCTTAACATCATTTCCCACTTTTACCTTCTTATTGTTCACAGAACCACCAGTGGAAACTTTTGGCCTTGCAGTGGTAACTGCTGGCGTAGCAGTGGAAACTGCTGGTTTTGAAATTTTGGGTACCCACTTGTGATTATTGTAAACTTTCTTTTCAAAATAGGTCTTTTTCCCTGTTTGTGCAGATTTAACAAAAGTAGTAATAGATTTTGCACACTTAACAGGGGACTTAGGGTAAACTCTGTTTGTATTTATGGTTGTGGCACTGCTGGTTTAGCAGTGGAAATAGTTTTGATGCCAGAGTTAAGCAAAACAGACCTGGGAATCATCTTGCTTAGTGGATTTGGGTGAGTTAAGTTATTAGCATTATATCCATTCACCCTGGTATTCCCAAACACTTCCCTTCTACCCATGTGATAGTTACAATTATAATAAAGATGATCAAAACTACCACATATATGACAGGGTTTGTTGTTAAACACAAAGTCACTACCAAATTGCCTAGATTTAACATGATTCCAACTCCTCATATTCCCCCTAGGAGTTGTTGACCTATTTCTGTACATCTCTGCATATCTAGTAGTGTGCCTAGTGAAATTAGGTTGTGTCCTAGGCTTCTCTTTGACAACTTTAAGAATACTCTTTTTAACATCCACTTGAACATTCTTAGGAACACTAGTTTTAGACTCAACATTAAAATTTTCATCCTTAAGTGATGAGTCACTAGCACTATCAAATGTATCAACCTGAACCTGAACCTTTTCAATAGCAACTTCTTTAACAAATTTTGGTCCATAGGTCATGGTTGGTTCCTAGAATTCTTCTAATCCTGTGTGAGCTAAGTCAATGCCAAGAGTTGATGGAACACCTCTTAGAGGTGGTGGAACAGATTTGTATCCAACTCCTGATTTGGCTTTGTTCACAACTTGGGCTTCCCAAATTTTATCAATACACTTTGATTGGTGATCTAGTGTATTACAAGTTATCTGTATATTCTCATTAGCCCATTTAACTATTTCTAACTCTTCCCTAAGAGCCTTGTTCACAGCAACCTGATAATCTAAGTCTCTTTTTAAAATAGCAATATCATCATTAAACTTAGATTCATTTGCTCTATAATGCTCTAATTGAGTTTCTAAAACAGCAAGACCTCTTTTATGAGTTGCTAAGTTATAATTAGTATGATTTAACTCTAGCAATTGTTCATCATATTGTGCTTTAATTTTTTCATACTCTTTTAAAGCCTTACAAGTTTTAGAACAAGCATTATTAATTTGTACCTCAGAGTCAGAAAAAGCCATTAGTGCAAGCTCAGTAGCAAGCATTGCAGACTCTGAATCATCTTCTTCATCCTCAGCCACATAGCTCCAATCATAGCTTACTCCATCAATAGCCAATAGCACCTTTGGCTCTACAGTTGTAGGTTCTTTCTTCTTGTCCTGCTTATACCAAGTTGTCCTGTTATCAGGTTTCCATGGTTTCCTGCATTCCTTGGCAAAGTGCCCCTTCTTATGACAATTGTAGCACTCTACCTTCTTTTTATCAAAACCTACTGTCTCATTGCCATTTATGGTGATCTTCCTACGAGTCTTCTTCCAAAACTTCTTTGCCTTTAAGCTTAGTAATGCAACCTGCCATTTAATGTCCATCTCCTCCATGTCATCCTCATCAATTTGATCTAAATCCTCATGATTGATGTTGATATAAATAATGTATAAAAACGTTATTAATATTTCTCAATAAACCTATGTTTTGATAATCACAAAACTCAAATGAAATTAAGTCAAGATTAAGACGTAAACAAGTATTTAGTAATAAATATTTACCTCTACATCTAATATCACTTAAGGTATGCATAAACTAAGCATCTTATGCATTACATGATCAAAGGAAATCTTGTCTTAAGACATAACATCTTATAAAATGATATAAACATTTTATATATATTTGTAAATCATTTGTGGTATTGTTATATTAAACCACAAAGATATGATTTCAAATTTACAACCAAAAAAGGGCAAATTTTATCCAGAAAAACTTTTCCAACGTTCAAGAGGGCGGCCCCCTTAATTTTACTAGGCGGCCCCCTTAATCATTAAGTGGATCGCCCCCTAATTAAGGGGACCGACACGCTCCAGAACAGTATTTTCTGGCCCTATAAATATTGGATCATTTCACATATTTTTCTCACCTTTTTGCACTATAAACTTTCTGATCCAACCTCCATTTGTAGATCTAAAATCCTTTGATCATATAATTCATAAGTCTTTGTTTCCAAGTGATCCAAAGCTTCATCCACTCAAGTGCAAGAAGAAGAACACTCTTCTACATCCATCTAATTGTAGTAGTGTTGTGATTAGCTAGTTTCATATTGTAGTAGTGTTAGATATTTGTAAAAGTGTTGTGTGAATTTGTTGATTGTAGAAACTAGGTGTGTTGTAAAGTAGTTTAGTAGTTGTGACTTAGTTGTGCATAGAAGAAGGTGTGAAGTTGACAAGGTGTGAAGAAGGTGTGAAGTCTTGAAGAAGTTGTGAAGGTGTGAAGAAGGTGTGAAGCCTTGAAGAAGTTGTGAGATTGGTTCTAGCTACGATTAGAACTCGACATTTAGCTTAGTGTCGTTAACTCGTGTAAGCCAAGGTGTGTAAGGTTTCTCCACCATAAGGAGTTTGTTGACATAGTGAAGAAAACTCTCGAGTGTGGTACTCGGGGAGTGGATTAGGGCAAGGAAGGTTTCCTTGTAGCCGAACCACTATAAATTCGCGTGTTGTGGTTTGGTCTTTCTAACTCTATCTTTTCTTCATTACATTTCAATACTTTCATCCCAGATAGTAGTTCGGATTATCTCATAAATGAAAACTTTCAAGAATGAAATTAGGTAGTACAAATAAGGTGTCAAGATTTCGCTGAGTGGTAAAACACTATCGTGCCTCTAGATCGTTTTAAAGAATTCTGGTGGTTTATCGAGCTCAAGTAGGAAATCAACCTAAACATAACCCTAGTACAACTACTCTCAGTATTTGAAAATGTTAAGTCGAATATAGTTAGTCAGACTATATTCCACTGTCCCTAGGTTAAATATAGGTGACTAGTCTATATTTAGCCAAGGTTCGATAAAATTTCCAAATACCTAAATTAGGTATACTTTTGATATGTCCGTTGCTTTCGGGAAACTGTCCACTAAACAAAGGCAATGTCAAACCCTTCAGTTGCAAGTCCCGTCCATACAAGACTTGTAACGTATGTTTTCATATTCCATTGAATAGAAGATAGTACGGGTAGATATGTGTGGAAAGGAAGTTTTAAGTAGTTCTAAAATAGAACATACTTGGCCAGGATCACGAACTTTTAATAATGAAGGTTTCATAAGAAAACTTTGATGAATGTAGAGCTGAACTTCAGCTTTTGTAGGTAATGGATTTGTTTGTCCTTTAGAAATTTCATATTTCTTGTTTTGAAATCGATAGATTGTGACGGGTTTTTGATATCATAAGAAGTGATATTGATGATGTGATGGAATAATTCTAGAGACCATTTGCACAAAACACAATGTCTCGGAAGTAGGTTAGACCATTGTGCAATTCACAATGTCTGGGAAGTAGGTTAGACCATTGTGTGACTCAAAACATTTGAGAAATGATTAAGACCATTGTATAATACAATGTCTTGGAAAATGAATGAGACCATTGTATCTCACAATGTCTTGAAAAATGAATGAGACCATTGTATCTCACAATGTCTTGGAAAATGAATGAGACCATTGTATCTCACAATGTCTTGGAAAATGAATGAGACCATTGTATCTCACAATGTCTTGGAAAATGAATGAGACCATTGTATCTCACAATGTCTTGGAAAGTGAATGAGACCATTGTAATATACAATGTCTTGGACATATATTGTTGGAGTAGGAACATGATTGGGAGAGTGTGGTTGTGTCGTAATGCCTTAGAATAGGCATACACAGATATGTTTAGTCCATTGTTTAGATAAATGATTGAAAATAAACCGAGTTTATATATCAATATACTTATATGTTCATGTAGCATAAAATGCTTACGGGGAAATGCTCAATTATGTTTAGGGTACATATATTAATATGCAATTATGTTTGTGTAGCACAAAAATGTCTACGGGGAAATGCTCAAAATGGGTATATATGAATATACTAATATGTTTGTGAAGCATAACATGCTTACTAAGTCCATAATCGTCTGGAGGATGGAAGACACGGAGAGTGGAAGGCTATAAAAATGTTTTTGCTTGTATGTGTAGTTATAGTTTAGGTCTCAATTAGACCCGTTTCTCTATAAACCTGGCTCTGATACCAATCTGTAACACCCCCAATTCATGGATGCAGCGGAATTCGAACTGGGTGTTACTCGACGGCACAATAGTCACAATAATAGAAAACGAACTCCAATTGAGTCGTTTTAAAAGATTTATCATTCAAATTATATAAATATCAGAGGTTACAAAATGAGGTCCCAATTGGTTCCATGTTTACAAATCACATTAAGTGAGTTTTTGAATGATAAGTAAATTTATAGCCCTCTTGAGTATCCGTGTCCTTCCGTGCCATCCTTGATCGTCATGAACCTGAAATACATGCTTGAGAGGTCAACACAAAGGTTGAGTGATATTCATAGAGTTTGTTAAATCGTTTGAACACAATATGTTGGTAGTGTGAGTTATAGGCTCACACCAATGTTTAGAAAACAAAACAGGTAGGCTACGTTATTATACGCCAATAAAGTGTATTATTCACTAAGCTTATGACACCAAAACGTTAACATGTACCAATATCAATCGGCAGATTTATCCCGGTAGGTACTTTGCTAACATACCTATATCTCAAATATTAATGCATTTGTTTGAACTTAGTCAATACAAATGGGATTCGTCAATCCCAATAGGCCTATTATTAATATTCGCGCTCACTATCGCTAGTGACTAAATGGTTCATAATAAAGGATCTCGGTTTAGCAAGGTTGGTACTTAGTGATAATAAAACATCGTCGTGAAGCATACATTAGAAAGCATTGTATTCGATTTATAAATAGCATGTATTCCCCCCAAGGAATTGTAAAACAATTAAGTAATGGAAAGTGGGGCTATGAACTCACCTTAAGTAAGATAGCAAGTAATGAAGGTGATGGTTGGATCGTGTAGGTTTCTACGAGCAACCTATAATCGAATGTTGCGACTTAGGATCGGAGTAAAGAACATGAAGTAGTGCCTATATATATATCTTGCATTTAGTCCATGATGTGGTATGATGTATAATGTAAGTCTTTGAAAGAAAAGATTCATGAAACATGTATGTTTTGTATATCGTTTACTACCGTTCGGGCCGACATAATTCAGAAGTCATGTTAGTAAGCGTTCGAGGAGCCAGGACACTTTAACTCGTAAATCCACAACTCAACTCGACGGCTTACATAATGAACTCCTCACATGAGGCTCCCTACTATTGTAGTAGTTGATGAAATATATAGATACAAGTTTTGATCCGAAAGGTTACATGTCCGATATTTGAATAAACTTAGGAAAGTTTATTAGTACATGAAGATTGTTATTAGGGGTATGTTTCATAAGTCTTGAATGACCATTTTCTCTTGGTAATATCTCATGGTTTCCTTTTAAGTGAAGTAGATCCAAATTGCTTGTTCATGTTATCGCCTAATTCATTGTTTCATGTTTACGCCTATGTAAGTTGTTATGGTCATTTCGTCATAGCCTAGCCATGACCTTTGGTCCTTGTTCCAAGGTCATGAGACCCAACCTTGGCTCTAGCCATGGTGGTCGTCTTGTTTATAGGTCATAATAACTCTTGTTCCTTTTAAAGTATAACCATAACTTAGTGACTTATTATATGTAAATAGCTGTTAAGAAATTGTGAAATTTCTTACTCAGAAAGTGTTTTCAAGGCTCGAGCTTCTTTGTTCCTGAAGGAAAACGTGATTCCGGACAACTTTCGTGTTTTAACTTTTTCATGAAACAGACCAGAAATGCCTCTTTTTGCGTGTTTTAGGTTTCTGTAACAGAAAGTTTTGGCAGCTTTGCCGCAAAGTTTTGGTAATTTCAAATCGTCATAACTTTTGACTCGTATACTCGTTTTAGGTGGTTCAAATTGCTACGGTTTCCTTGTTAGGTCCTCTACTACAATATGTAATAATCCAATATCATATTTTTACCATTTTAATCAGGTCTTTCCAAGAAAATCACTAGTTTACTTGTTTTAATAACTTGTTTTAACAATTAATAACAATAACTTGTTTTGCTCACTTTTATACATCATGGACATAACTACAAGACATAATATAGCAAGAATAATATGTAAATAACATGAACATGATTATTTAACAAGAATCAAGTTAGGGTTTGGCTTACAACTTGTGGAGAAACTAACTAGAACCAAGATCAAGACCAAGAACCACTACTTAATCTTCCAAAAATTTTCCAACCATAGCCAAGCTTCCATATCAAAAACCCTATCTTATAATCCCTTGATAAACACTAATCTATCACAAAAACAAGCCTTAGTAAAAATCTTCACTAAGAACACTTGGAAATTTGATGAGTTTTTGTGGTGTTTTATGGTGATTTTATGGTTGAAAGGTGTTAAGGATCAACTAGGAACTATGCCTTGAACTTGTGATGGATTGAATAAGCAAGATCAATGATCAAATTGGTGTATTTTTAAGATGTGGGTCGTTGGTATTGAGAGGGAAAGGAAGAGAAGGCTTAAATAAGGTCTTGAGGAGGTTACATGTATGACTAGTCAACCCTTGGTGACCAAGTTCTACACATGTAATGATCTAAGACCATCAAGCTTGAGATCAAGCCACACAAGGCTGAATTCCCCCCCCCCCCCTAGGTTGGTTCCTAAACTTGGGGGACAAGGTGTGGACTTTGCTTGGTATTATCCTAAGTATTAGGAAGAGTTTTGACTCCGGGAAATGACAACCGTAAATGATTAGGCCTCAAAACGTAAAACCGGGTGTCGTAAAATTATGGAACTTTAAAGTATTGTTAGACATGTCCATATGTCCCATAATAAAATATAAAATAAGTGGTAGGTTCCATTTGGGTGGTAAAACCCTGCTAAAAACTGGAAACACGGGTCTAAAACGCGTAATTCGTAAAATGTACGAATATTGCGTAAAATTGAGAAAAGTAAAATGTTACTTTTATAATAAGATAAAAATGATTTAAAATGACTTATAATGTCTAGACTGGGCTCAGTCTAGTGTCGGTTGGTATTAAATGTCTTTTAGACATCAAACCGTAAGCCTAAAAATCACGAAATGACTTATAACATCAAAGGATGATTTTTGGTCAATGGAGGAGGGAAAAATATGTTGACTTTTTCTAATAATTTTGAAAACTCAAAATGTCTTAGAAACTCGTTTTGTGGTCTAACGGTTAATCGCCCATTCGGTTAAGCGTGCTCATGTGAGATTAGTACCGACATGGGTGACCTGCTGGGAAGTCTTTGGTCATGTTTTTCTCAGTCACGATTAATTCTCAAATAAATCATGAGTGTGTCAAACATTTTTCTGATGCGGGGTCACTTAACGCGGTCGAGTTTCGTTGTACGTAGAATTTCTGAATGACGTTTTACCCTAAAACGTGTAATTCCTTAATAATTTTCACGAAAATGAGCTTATGAATGTCAAACTTTTAATTTGCCATGGAAATGATTTATCACTTCAGCCCAAGAAATAAAAATCAAGTTTCGGGAAAATTTTCGGGAAAAATGAATAGTAAAAGTGAATAGTGAAATTTTCCAGGAATAGTAATTATCCTGAAAAATGCGAATTGTTACAGTCTCTACCCCTTACGGGGAACTTCGTCCCGAAGTTCTTTGTGTGTTATATGTTGGAGTGGTGTCAATGAAAAGGTGTGGTTACTTATGAGGACTAAAGTCTGGGATTACCGGTGATGTAACTTGATTTGTCATTTCAGTGTATGGTGTAGGATGAGGCTTACTTTTATATAGGAAAGGTATGGTAATAGTCGAATATCAAAGGAAATTGATATAGCAGTCGAATATTAATAGGAATTGATATAGTAGTTGAATATCAAAATAGAACTTGATATAGTTGTCAAGTATCAATAGTAATTGATATAAGAATCGAATCGTGGAATAAGCGTTGAACATGTGGTTGGACCAAGTCCTGTTTGAATTGTACGGCTGCCCATGCATATGGCTACATGGCTTTGCAATGAGTTTGGTACGACTGCGCATGCGTATGGTTACATGGCCCCGTAATGAGTTTGGTACGACTGCACATGCATATGGTTACATGGCCTCGCAATGAGTTTGTTTGTTATTGCACTATCATTATGAAAACCAAAATGTAAACCTCGTACTAATGGAAATTGGGATAGTCGTTGCAATCATAGCCTAGTAGGTAATCTGTTGTTGTATCTAGTGTTTATTGACTTCATACTTATGTTATTTCGGATATAATTAAGCCCACTTGTTTATAATTCTTTATTTACATAGAGAGGCATCCCAAACAATGTAACTAAAGGAATATAAACGTATGGTTCGATGATTTATAATTTCTTTATTTAAATGAAAAGGCATCCCAATCCATTCAATTAAGGACATTATAAATCATCCTACTCAAGAATTCCCGACTCAACATTCATACTTAGCCGGTGAGTTACAAGGTAGTGTATTACGAGATGATACTGGTGTTCCAAAAGTACAAGATGAATATTCAATCTTGTAAGGCTGATGAGGGTACTTGTGGTGTAACTATAGATGATTTGAGCTTTAAAAGTGCATCAAGATCTATTAATGAGTTCGTGGTTGCAACGGTTGTGAAGATAATGATGTGACATGTTGATGAACAAAAGTGTGTAGTGTATGCTTAACATTAATACTCTTAGGTATAGATGTTGAGTTTGCTTTAAAAATCTTAAGAGATTTTAAAGGTTTATGATGGAATGGTATCCTTAGGACCTAAACAGGATAGTACTTCTACAGGATGAAGAGAATAATTTATAACTATCCCAGATAGTAGTTCGGATTATCTCATAAATGAAAACTTTCAAGAATGAAATTAGGTAGTACAAATAAGGTGTCAAGATTTCGCTGAGTGGTAAAACACTATCGTGCCTCTAGATCGTTTTAAAGAATTCTGGTGGTTTATCGAGCTCAAGTAGGAAATCAACCTAAACATAACCCTAGTACAACTACTCTCAGTATTTGAAAATGTTAAGTCGAATATAGTTAGTCAGACTATATTCCACTGTCCCTAGGTTAAATATAGGTGACTAGTCTATATTTAGCCAAGGTTCGATAAAATTTCCAAATACCTAAATTAGGTATACTTTTGATATGTCCGTTGCTTTCGGGAAACTGTCCACTAAACAAAGGCAATGTCAAACCCTTCAGTTGCAAGTCCCGTTGTCACACCCCCGAAATTCGGGTCCAGCGGAAGCATACGTGTCACTGGGGTGCAACTCAATTGGTATCATAACATAAGGTACAAAGAATGGTTTCATTTCCTTTATTTAGAATGGAAGTTGTTATCAAAAGCATTTATTTTACATATTATAAAAGAAGAGTGGAAATAGGCCCATAATTTAGTTAAAGCGGTCCCAATTAGTTATCAGAGTCTTCTATGACCATGCCATGCCAAAAGCCACCAAAGGTAAGATGACGCCTTAAGAACCTGAAAATACATGCTAAAACGTCAGCATAAAGCTGGTGAGTTCATAGATTTTAGTAAACAAGTAATTTTCGGTAAACAAGTATTTTCGGTAAACAAGTATTTTCGGAAGGCAAGACAATATAACAAATACAATGTCACAGCCAAAAATAAGGTATACAGTGCCTAAAGCTCATGACCCCGAAGCTCGACGTAATCGTATGCAATCAAGCATAAAATGCCCCAAGTAAGTGTTTGCCAAACACTCGGAAGTAATCCGAATGATATGCGTCCGTTTGACAGGTTGGCGCGACCAACTCGGACGGGGTGTCAACCCAAATAGATCTATCCACAGCATTCGCGCTCACACGCATGTAATTAACGGTTCATGATAAAGGGGACTTCAGTGGCAGTAATAGGTAACTCAGGCAAAGTAACAGTTTTGTATTTATGTCCGCAAAAGCAAGAACTTGTATCCATAAGAAAGTAATCAAGGATGGATTAAGTAATTCATAAGGTATTCAAGTAATCAATCAAGTATTTCAACCATCCAGTAATGTTTGAGAAAATGAATCGCGTTAAAGTAAAACAAGCATTGAATTTAAATAGTAATGAGCATGTATCTTCCCCCAAAACAGTTGTAAAACAAGTAAAAGTAGGGGTTATGAACTCACCTTAGCAAAAGTAATATCCGATAGACAAAGTAGTAGTTGGAAATAAAGTCCGGGTACTCTAATCGCAGCCTAAATAATGCATATGTCTTAGGTTCGAAAACAAGGTCAAGCATGCAAGTCATACACTATATTATCACTTGTACATGTCGTCGTAGTATTCGTCGTCAAAAATGTATTTAATCAAAGTGATCTCGAGTTTAAGTCATCCACCATTTTAGAAAACGTAGCTTGTAAATCTCACAACCAAATATTAGTCGTCTTGAAAATATATATTTGAAAAACCCTAACGCACCTAATAAGTATACGTAAGGCTCTACCATTCTTATTTACGTCATTTTAGCCAAAATACAACTTAAAATGTCCAAAAGTCCATTTTATAAATTCCATCAGCTTTTAAATAAAAGCTGTCAATTATTATATAGTTTTGTCCAACTTCTTTAGGCCATAACTTTCGCGTCGTAGCTCCGTTTTTCAAGTTCTTTATATCCCCGCGAAGGTATTCAAGTGTACTCTAGTATTTTCAAGGTCTCGGTTATTTTAGAAATCATTAAACCTCAGTTTTCCTAGGTAGAAAATCGAGACAGACTTATTATTTTCAGAAAGTTATAGTTTTCGTCGCAATATTGAAAATAGCATATCTTTTTCGTTATAAGTCCGTTTTAACCCGTTCAAGCGGCCACGTTCTCGTTATTAAATCTATTTTCTATATTTCAAGTCCAATATGGCCAACCAAGTACTGATTTTCCACAGGGGGTCGAAAAGGGACAGATTCATCATAATAATGTCAAGTTATTTTCCTAGTATTTTCTTGGCTACAATATTTTACCAACAACTCCAATTCTTGTCCTAGGTCATCCATCAACTAGAAAAAAATAGTGATCTAAACATAACCTAACAATATTTAAGAGTCCTTGTTCAAGATCATCCAAGTATTCAAAACTAACATATATATATATATATATATATATATGTATATAAAGTTTATTTTATTTTTCTTGTAAAGATTTTTATTAATAACTTTTCTTGTGATCAAAACTTGTAAAAATATATTTTCTTGGCAAGAGATCAAAGTGGATGTAAGAGATGTTTCAACATGTACCAAGTGATATTAAGTATATATACTAGACAAGCACAAAAATCATGAAAATCATGAAGTATTAGTAGTGTAAAAGAAAAGATTACTTACAAAGGTGATTAGTGAGATGAGGGTTGTAAAACACTAGTGTAACCCCAAGATTAGTACCCCAAACCCTTGTTAAACTATCCTAAGTATCCTAGTAATTAACCAACAAGCTCACTTTCCTTCCTTGCTCCTTAGTGTGGATCGATTTGTATAGATGAGTGAGAGATGAGTATTTATTTTTCTTGTAACAAATATATGGCTAGTTTAGGGAGATATATATATAGCTAGGAGAGGTCAAGTTGGTAAAAAAAAAATCTTGGGTCTTTGTCCTTGTGGCTTGGCCGGTTTTCATGGGAAAGGAGGGGGGGCAAATGAGTTGCTCTAGCCACCAAGAATTAATTACATGTCTCTCAATATTATAAGGTTGAAATTTTGGTACATTTTGTAGTGAGATTTTTATACATTATAGGGGGGAGGGCGGCTCATTAATTAGGAGTGGAAGAGTTTGGTTTAAATTTGTATAAAATGTGTATTTTGAATGTATTGGGTAGTAAAAATATGTATTGGGTATTAGTTTGGTAGTTAACGAAAGTTATACGTAATTAAACGTAAGGTGTAAAGAATTTAATTTGGCCATTGGAAAATATTTGTGGGACTTTTGTAATAATTTTAGAAGTATAAAAATACCCTAAAAATAATTGTTGAGAAAGTCGGGTATGTCGAGTGTTACATTCTTGAATAAAAATTAACGATTGTTGAATTTAAAAACCGTAAGTACTTAAAGAATAGAAATTCGTTTTATAGAATAAAATGGTGAACTGGGGAAGGAGCAAGGTACCGGAGCGTTGTGGACTAAAATTAACCTAAGTCCTAGAGTTCTTAGAATTTAATTAGAAATTCGCGTCGATTCAAGTAAAAGGCTCATGTAAAAATGTTTCAAATTAAAAGTCAAGAATTTAAATTCGAGTTTAGAAATTAGTATTGACCTGGGAAATAGCGGGTTGTGACATTCTACCCCCCTAAAAAGGGAATCTCGTCCGCGAGATCCAGTCAGCGTTGGTCATAGGAGTGTTTTGGTGAAGAGGTGGGGGTACTTCTGACGAATCCGGTCTTCTCGCTCCCAAGTGAATTCGGGACCTTGTTGAGAATTTCAGCGAACCTTAACGATAGGAATTCGACTATGTTTCAACTACTGGACATCACGATCCATAATCTCGACCAGTTCTTCGATAAAGTTAAGCTTGTCATCAAGCTGAATCTCTTCTAACGGAATGATAAGGGATTCATCGGCTAAGCACTTCTTGAGATTGGAAACATGAAACGAATTGTGCACACTGCTGAGCTCCGGCGGAAGCTCAAGTCTGTAAGCTACAGGGCTGACTCTAGCCAATATCTTAAATGGGCCAACGTATCTCGACTTTAACTTCCTGCATTTTTCGAACCATATCACGTCTTTCCAAGGCGAGACTTTCCACATAACTTGGTCGCCAATCTTGAAATTCTAATGGTTTGCGTCGCACATCGTATAGCTTATTATGTCGATCATGTGCAGCCTGTTGACTTGGAGCGTTGTTCCAAGCCCTGATGGGTTCTAACGATGAAATGACCAAGGAAGTGTACTAATAGCCAAAAGAAGTAGATGTCAATGCTAATGAAGGAGTGAGAAGTACATTACAATACACATGAAAGAACTAATGAATCATAAGAATAAAAAGGGAATCATGTCAAGTACCATGTTTTAAGAACAGAGAATGTCAAGATGAAAGGTTGCAAACGAAGAGATCAACAATTGAAAGAACATTCGTACTAGTATGAGCCAATAATGCTTGAAAGAAAGATTAAATATCCGTACGAATAAAGAAGCAAACTGCTATCGATTAACGAAAAAGAATTAATGAATCACAACAATAGCAAATAGAATTAGATGTCAAAACAAAGAATGATTGAAAGGAGATTAGATGTACAAGTGGAGAAGGAAAATGCGATTGATTTATGCAAACGAAAGAGTCAATAAATCATAACAATAGTAAATAGGTTTAGATGTCAAGAACAAAGAATGCTTAAAAGGCATGTTTGAAATCAGGATGAACAAAGAAACAAACGAAATAATAGGTGAAAGAAGGACCAATAATGATGCAAATAAACGCAAATAAAGGAATCATAAATCATTACGATAGTAAAGAGGATGGATGGAGAATATCAACACAATAATAAATTAACCGAGAGAATCAAAGTGTTCAAATAATAATCAAGAGGGGTAAATACTGAAAGATAGAGTGTCAAATGAGGACAATCAAGAAATGAGACCGACAATAAGCATCCCATATGAGAATAAATGAGGACAAGCAATGAATGAGAAAAGCATTACGCAAATCGAATGCTAAGTAAGAACAACAATAAATACAAGAGACATTAAATTTTTCGAATGTTGATTGAAGGTAATTGAGAGCGAACAATAAATGAGAAAGACAATAAATGTCATAACTATGAACAAGTAATCAGCGAGAAGTTAATTAGTATTACGAATTTTGATTAAGATTGAATGTGAACAACAAATAACCGGTTAGACAATAAATGTCACGAATGAGAGCAAACAGCAAATGAAAAGTCGAATATTGATTGAGTAAGGATGAAGACAGTAATAAATGGGAAAGACAATAAGTGTTACGAACGAGAATGAGTCAATAAATGCAAAGTCAAATAAGTATCAAGGATGTTGATTGATTATGAATGAGAACAACAGCAAATGTGATAATCAATAAGTATAGCGAATGTTGATTGAGAAGGACAGAATATTCGTACTCAACCTCTCAGGCTTTATTCTGGTCTAATGAGACCATAGGTTGGTCGTCAAGCAGTTTCTACTGGTGCGTGATGTTCCTTACGATGTGCCATGCATATCACCGGTAATAGGGTAGAGTGGTGAATGGATTTTCTGGTGATAAACTCTAGTCGGGTGGGAGGAGTAGGCTTATTAGTGGCTCTTCTATTCGTCTTTCGAGAGGTCTCATGAATGGCTCCGTCTCATTGTCGGGCATTAGTAAGTAGGTCAGTGATATGGGTGTTGGGAGGGTGGCCGACAAGTCTAACTCGTCCTCGGAATCGAAAAATACATTAAGTAGGGGTAAACATTGCTGTCGAGTTCCGTCGTTACATTCCTGGTGACGTGATTCTTCAAATCCACAAGAAGTGAGGAAGAATGAGGTGTTATAAATCCGTGTCCCGAAAGTAGGTGTTCCAAAAGTATAGTGTTACAAAAGTATAGGACGAGTGTTGAAACTAGTCTTCAGAAACGGCTAGTAAGGTAATGAGTTTTAATGTCACATAAAACGATGTCACATATGATTTTGAAAATTTTTAGAGACCATTTGTATTAATCATGATATGTCGGAAGGTTTAGAGGACCTTCAAAAGTACGAGTGTGTATGTTAGTTCAGTTACGCTAGTAATATGTCTCTAGCTTTTAAAAGTGGTTTTGAAAGACCAAAATGAGTGTCCCAACTTGAAGTCAAATGGTAAGATTACGTAGGGGAAAAGGCGTAATGGTGTGACCGGTACGGTATGTATGTATAAGTGTATAGAAAATACTTATAGTGAATAGCGTAAATCATGTAAAGTATAAGTTATCAAGTAACAAGGTATAACACATAGTTACGTCACGTAGATCATTAAGTAAAATATCAAGTAAGGCAGTGGCTTGGCAGGCAGGCATGTGGCGGTCATAGGGTTAAGTTTTTGTAAAGGTAGTTATAGTCTGGGTTTTGGAAATACCCAATTCTCTATAACCGAGGCTCTGATACCAATCTGTCACACCCCCGAAATTCGGGTCCAGCGGAAGCATACGTGTCACTGGGGTGCAACTCAATTGGTATCATAACATAAGGTACAAAGAATGGTTTCATTTCCTTTATTTAGAATGGAAGTTGTTATCAAAAGCATTTATTTTACATATTATAAAAGAAGAGTGGAAATAGGCCCATAATTTAGTTAAAGCGGTCCCAATTAGTTATCAGAGTCTTCTATGACCATGCCATGCCAAAAGCCACCAAAGGTAAGATGACGCCTTAAGAACCTGAAAATACATGCTAAAACGTCAGCATAAAGCTGGTGAGTTCATAGATTTTAGTAAACAAGTAATTTTCGGTAAACAAGTATTTTCGGTAAACAAGTATTTTCGGAAGGCAAGACAATATAACAAATACAATGTCACAGCCAAAAATAAGGTATACAGTGCCTAAAGCTCATGACCCCGAAGCTCGACGTAATCGTATGCAATCAAGCATAAAATGCCCCAAGTAAGTGTTTGCCAAACACTCGGAAGTAATCCGAATGATATGCGTCCGTTTGACAGGTTGGCGCGACCAACTCGGACGGGGTGTCAACCCAAATAGATCTATCCACAGCATTCGCGCTCACACGCATGTAATTAACGGTTCATGATAAAGGGGACTTCAGTGGCAGTAATAGGTAACTCAGGCAAAGTAACAGTTTTGTATTTATGTCCGCAAAAGCAAGAACTTGTATCCATAAGAAAGTAATCAAGGATGGATTAAGTAATTCATAAGGTATTCAAGTAATCAATCAAGTATTTCAACCATCCAGTAATGTTTGAGAAAATGAATCGCGTTAAAGTAAAACAAGCATTGAATTTAAATAGTAATGAGCATGTATCTTCCCCCAAAACAGTTGTAAAACAAGTAAAAGTAGGGGTTATGAACTCACCTTAGCAAAAGTAATATCCGATAGACAAAGTAGTAGTTGGAAATAAAGTCCGGGTACTCTAATCGCAGCCTAAATAATGCATATGTCTTAGGTTCGAAAACAAGGTCAAGCATGCAAGTCATACACTATATTATCACTTGTACATGTCGTCGTAGTATTCGTCGTCAAAAATGTATTTAATCAAAGTGATCTCGAGTTTAAGTCATCCACCATTTTAGAAAACGTAGCTTGTAAATCTCACAACCAAATATTAGTCGTCTTGAAAATATATATTTGAAAAACCCTAACGCACCTAATAAGTATACGTAAGGCTCTACCATTCTTATTTACGTCATTTTAGCCAAAATACAACTTAAAATGTCCAAAAGTCCATTTTATAAATTCCATCAGCTTTTAAATAAAAGCTGTCAATTATTATATAGTTTTGTCCAACTTCTTTAGGCCATAACTTTCGCGTCGTAGCTCCGTTTTTCAAGTTCTTTATATCCCCGCGAAGGTATTCAAGTGTACTCTAGTATTTTCAAGGTCTCGGTTATTTTAGAAATCATTAAACCTCAGTTTTCCTAGGTAGAAAATCGAGACAGACTTATTATTTTCAGAAAGTTATAGTTTTCGTCGCAATATTGAAAATAGCATATCTTTTTCGTTATAAGTCCGTTTTAACCCGTTCAAGCGGCCACGTTCTCGTTATTAAATCTATTTTCTATATTTCAAGTCCAATATGGCCAACCAAGTACTGATTTTCCACAGGGGGTCGAAAAGGGACAGATTCATCATAATAATGTCAAGTTATTTTCCTAGTATTTTCTTGGCTACAATATTTTACCAACAACTCCAATTCTTGTCCTAGGTCATCCATCAACTAGAAAAAAATAGTGATCTAAACATAACCTAACAATATTTAAGAGTCCTTGTTCAAGATCATCCAAGTATTCAAAACTAACATATATATATATATATATATATATATGTATATAAAGTTTATTTTATTTTTCTTGTAAAGATTTTTATTAATAACTTTTCTTGTGATCAAAACTTGTAAAAATATATTTTCTTGGCAAGAGATCAAAGTGGATGTAAGAGATGTTTCAACATGTACCAAGTGATATTAAGTATATATACTAGACAAGCACAAAAATCATGAAAATCATGAAGTATTAGTAGTGTAAAAGAAAAGATTACTTACAAAGGTGATTAGTGAGATGAGGGTTGTAAAACACTAGTGTAACCCCAAGATTAGTACCCCAAACCCTTGTTAAACTATCCTAAGTATCCTAGTAATTAACCAACAAGCTCACTTTCCTTCCTTGCTCCTTAGTGTGGATCGATTTGTATAGATGAGTGAGAGATGAGTATTTATTTTTCTTGTAACAAATATATGGCTAGTTTAGGGAGATATATATATAGCTAGGAGAGGTCAAGTTGGTAAAAAAAAAATCTTGGGTCTTTGTCCTTGTGGCTTGGCCGGTTTTCATGGGAAAGGAGGGGGGGCAAATGAGTTGCTCTAGCCACCAAGAATTAATTACATGTCTCTCAATATTATAAGGTTGAAATTTTGGTACATTTTGTAGTGAGATTTTTATACATTATAGGGGGGAGGGCGGCTCATTAATTAGGAGTGGAAGAGTTTGGTTTAAATTTGTATAAAATGTGTATTTTGAATGTATTGGGTAGTAAAAATATGTATTGGGTATTAGTTTGGTAGTTAACGAAAGTTATACGTAATTAAACGTAAGGTGTAAAGAATTTAATTTGGCCATTGGAAAATATTTGTGGGACTTTTGTAATAATTTTAGAAGTATAAAAATACCCTAAAAATAATTGTTGAGAAAGTCGGGTATGTCGAGTGTTACATTCTTGAATAAAAATTAACGATTGTTGAATTTAAAAACCGTAAGTACTTAAAGAATAGAAATTCGTTTTATAGAATAAAATGGTGAACTGGGGAAGGAGCAAGGTACCGGAGCGTTGTGGACTAAAATTAACCTAAGTCCTAGAGTTCTTAGAATTTAATTAGAAATTCGCGTCGATTCAAGTAAAAGGCTCATGTAAAAATGTTTCAAATTAAAAGTCAAGAATTTAAATTCGAGTTTAGAAATTAGTATTGACCTGGGAAATAGCGGGTTGTGACACCCGTCCATACAAGACTTGTAACGTATGTTTTCATATTCCATTGAATAGAAGATAGTACGGGTAGATATGTGTGGAAAGGAAGTTTTAAGTAGTTCTAAAATAGAACATACTTGGCCAGGATCACGAACTTTTAATAATGAAGGTTTCATAAGAAAACTTTGATGAATGTAGAGCTGAACTTCAGCTTTTGTAGGTAATGGATTTGTTTGTCCTTTAGAAATTTCATATTTCTTGTTTTGAAATCGATAGATTGTGACGGGTTTTTGATATCATAAGAAGTGATATTGATGATGTGATGGAATAATTCTAGAGACCATTTGCACAAAACACAATGTCTCGGAAGTAGGTTAGACCATTGTGCAATTCACAATGTCTGGGAAGTAGGTTAGACCATTGTGTGACTCAAAACATTTGAGAAATGATTAAGACCATTGTATAATACAATGTCTTGGAAAATGAATGAGACCATTGTATCTCACAATGTCTTGAAAAATGAATGAGACCATTGTATCTCACAATGTCTTGGAAAATGAATGAGACCATTGTATCTCACAATGTCTTGGAAAATGAATGAGACCATTGTATCTCACAATGTCTTGGAAAATGAATGAGACCATTGTATCTCACAATGTCTTGGAAAGTGAATGAGACCATTGTAATATACAATGTCTTGGACATATATTGTTGGAGTAGGAACATGATTGGGAGAGTGTGGTTGTGTCGTAATGCCTTAGAATAGGCATACACAGATATGTTTAGTCCATTGTTTAGATAAATGATTGAAAATAAACTGAGTTTATATATCAATATACTTATATGTTCATGTAGCATAAAATGCTTACGGGGAAATGCTCAATTATGTTTAGGGTACATATATTAATATGCAATTATGTTTGTGTAGCACAAAAATGTCTACGGGGAAATGCTCAAAATGGGTATATATGAATATACTAATATGTTTGTGAAGCATAACATGCTTACTAAGTCCATAATCGTCTGGAGGATGGAAGACACGGAGAGTGGAAGGCTATAAAAATGTTTTTGCTTGTATGTGTAGTTATAGTTTAGGTCTCAATTAGACCCGTTTCTCTATAAACCTGGCTCTGATACCAATCTGTAACACCCCCAATTCATGGATGCAGCGGAATTCGAACTGGGTGTTACTCGACGGCACAATAGTCACAATAATAGAAAACGAACTCCAATTGAGTCGTTTTAAAAGATTTATCATTCAAATTATATAAATATCAGAGGTTACAAAATGAGGTCCCAATTGGTTCCATGTTTACAAATCACATTAAGTGAGTTTTTGAATGATAAGTAAATTTATAGCCCTCTTGAGTATCCGTGTCCTTCCGTGCCATCCTTGATCGTCATGAACCTGAAATACATGCTTGAGAGGTCAACACAAAGGTTGAGTGATATTCATAGAGTTTGTTAAATCGTTTGAACACAATATGTTGGTAGTGTGAGTTATAGGCTCACACCAATGTTTGGAAAACAAAACAGGTAGGCTACGTTATTATACGCCAATAAAGTGTATTATTCACTAAGCTTATGACACCAAAACGTTAACATGTACCAATATCAATCGGCAGATTTATCCCGGTAGGTACTTTGCTAACATACCTATATCTCAAATATTAATGCATTTGTTTGAACTTAGTCAATACAAATGGGATTCGTCAATCCCAATAGGCCTATTATTAATATTCGCGCTCACTATCGCTAGTGACTAAATGGTTCATAATAAAGGATCTCGGTTTAGCAAGGTTGGTACTTAGTGATAATAAAACATCGTCGTGAAGCATACATTAGAAAGCATTGTATTCGATTTATAAATAGCATGTATTCCCCCCAAGGAATTGTAAAACAATTAAGTAATGGAAAGTGGGGCTATGAACTCACCTTAAGTAAGATAGCAAGTAATGAAGGTGATGGTTGGATCGTGTAGGTTTCTACGAGCAACCTATAATCGAATGTTGCGACTTAGGATCGGAGTAAAGAACATGAAGTAGTGCCTATATATATATCTTGCATTTAGTCCATGATGTGGTATGATGTATAATGTAAGTCTTTGAAAGAAAAGATTCATGAAACATGTATGTTTTGTATATCGTTTACTACCGTTCGGGCCGACATAATTCAGAAGTCATGTTAGTAAGCGTTCGAGGAGCCAGGACACTTTAACTCGTAAATCCACAACTCAACTCGACGGCTTACATAATGAACTCCTCACATGAGGCTCCCTACTATTGTAGTAGTTGATGAAATATATAGATACAAGTTTTGATCCGAAAGGTTACATGTCCGATATTTGAATAAACTTAGGAAAGTTTATTAGTACATGAAGATTGTTATTAGGGGTATGTTTCATAAGTCTTGAATGACCATTTTCTCTTGGTAATATCTCATGGTTTCCTTTTAAGTGAAGTAGATCCAAATTGCTTGTTCATGTTATCGCCTAATTCATTGTTTCATGTTTACGCCTATGTAAGTTGTTATGGTCATTTCGTCATAGCCTAGCCATGACCTTTGGTCCTTGTTCCAAGGTCATGAGACCCAACCTTGGCTCTAGCCATGGTGGTGGTCTTGTTTATAGGTCATAATAACTCTTGTTCCTTTTAAAGTATAACCATAACTTAGTGACTTATTATATGTAAATAGCTGTTAAGAAATTGTGAAATTTCTTACTCAGAAAGTGTTTTCAAGGCTCGAGCTTCTTTGTTCCTGAAGGAAAACGTGATTCCGGACAACTTTCGTGTTTTAACTTTTTCATGAAACGGACCAGAAATGCATCTTTTTGCGTGTTTTAGGTTTCTGTAACAGAAAGTTTTGGCAGCTTTGCCGCAAAGTTTTGGTAATTTCAAATCGTCATAACTTTTGACTCGTATACTCGTTTTAGGTGGTTCAAATTGCTACGGTTTCCTTGTTAGGTCCTCTACTACAATATGTAATAATCCAATATCATATTTTTACCATTTTAATCAGGTCTTTCCAAGAAAATCACTAGTTTACTTGTTTTAATAACTTGTTTTAACAATTAATAACAATAACTTGTTTTGCTCACTTTTATACATCATGGACATAACTACAAGACATAATATAGCAAGAATAACATGTAAATAACATGAACATGATTATTTAACAAGAATCAAGTTAGGGTTTGGCTTACAACTTGTGGAGAAACTAACTAGAACCAAGATCAAGACCAAGAACCACTACTTAATCTTCCAAAAATTTTCCAACCATAGCCAAGCTTCCATATCAAAAACCCTATCTTATAATCCCTTGATAAACACTAATCTATCACAAAAACAAGCCTTAGTAAAAATCTTCACTAAGAACACTTGGAAATTTGATGAGTTTTTGTGGTGTTTTATGGTGATTTTATGGTTGAAAGGTGTTAAGGATCAACTAGGAACTATGACTTGAACTTGTGATGGATTGAATAAGTAAGATCAATGATCAAATTGGTGTATTTTTAAGATGTGGGTCGTTGGTATTGAGAGGGAAAGGAAGAGAAGGCTTAAATAAGGTCTTGAGGAGGTTACATGTATGACTAGTCAACCCTTGGTGACCAAGTTCTACACATGTAATGATCTAAGACCATCAAGCTTGAGATCAAGCCACACAAGGCTGAATTCCCCCCCCCCCCTAGGTTGGTTCCTAAACTTGGGGGACAAGGTGTGGACTTTGCTTGGTATTATCCTAAGTATTAGGAAGAGTTTTGACTCCGGGAAATGACAACCGTAAATGATTAGGCCTCAAAACGTAAAACCGGGTGTCGTAAAATTATGGAACTTTAAAGTATTGTTAGACATGTCCATATGTCCCATAATAAAATATAAAATAAGTGGTAAGTTCCATTTGGGTGGTAAAACCCTGCTAAAAACTGGAAACACGGGTCTAAAACGCGTAATTCGTAAAATGTACGAATATTGCGTAAAATTGAGAAAAGTAAAATGTTACTTTTATAATAAGATAAAAATGATTTAAAATGACTTATAATATCTAGACTGGGCTCAGTCTAGTGTCGGTTGGTATTAAATGTCTTTTAGACATCAAACCGTAAGCCTAAAAATCACGAAATGACTTATAACATCAAAGGATGATTTTTGGTCAATGGAGGAGGGAAAAATATGTTGACTTTTTCTAATAATTTTGAAAACTCAAAATGTCTTAGAAACTCGTTTTGTGGTCTAACGGTTAATCGCCCATTCGGTTAAGCGTGCTCATGTGAGATTAGTACCGACATGGGTGACCTGCTGGGAAGTCTTTGGTCATGTTTTTCTCAGTCACGATTAATTCTCAAATAAATCATGAGTGTGTCAAACATTTTTCTGATGCGGGGTCACTTAACGCGGTCGAGTTTCGTTGTACGTAGAATTTCTGAATGACGTTTTACCCTAAAACGTGTAATTCCTTAATAATTTTCACGAAAATGAGCTTATGAATGTCAAACTTTTAATTTGCCATGGAAATGATTTATCACTTCAGCCCAAGAAATAAAAATCAAGTTTCGGGAAAATTTTCGGGAAAAATGAATAGTAAAAGTGAATAGTGAAATTTTCCGGGAATAGTAATTATCCTGAAAAATGCGAATTGTTACAAGATTCGTAAGACAATCGCATGATGAAAAGAAAATATTTCAAAAGAGTAAGGATGACAGGAACAACAAGATTGAAAGGAAATGTTTCAAGTGTGGTGATCCAAATCACCTCATTGGAAAATGTCCAATGATGACAAGAGATCAAAATCAAAGAGCTTTTGTTGGAGGCGCTTGGAGTGATAGTGATGAAGATGAGAAAGAAACGACAAAAGAAGAGAAGTGTCTTATGGCGAATACATTAAATGAGGTACGTTCCGAAACTGAATATTTTAGTGATGAAAGCTTATCATTAGATGAAAAAGACCTAGATAATGAATATAATAGGCTATGCAAATTAGGACAACTAGTAATGGCCAAAAACAAATCACTAAAATACATAAACAATCAATTGGAAAATGAAGTACTAGAACTAAAAATTAAAATACATCAACTTCAAAAAGGTAAAGAAATTTTTGAAGAATGTAAATCATGTCAAGAGCTTAAAGGTGAAAACGAAATACTTAGGGAAGAAATTCGCAAACTTGATAAATTTGAAAATAGTAGTCACTCACTTAGTAAAATAATAAGTATTCAAAGAACATCCGGAGATAAAACCGGTTTAGGATTTAATTCAAATGAAGCTTCAACAAGTGAGATTAAAAATGTCAAATTCGAAAATGAACCTAATGAACAAAAACCTCTAAAATCTAATCCTAAGTATATACTTATTAATGATAGAAAAATACCTCTTGCCAACAATGAAGAAGTAAAAGCTTTTTATAAACCGTCTTTAAAAAACGAGGTAGGACCTTCTAAACCTAAGACAAGATCTAAAACACCACCACCTAGAAAACCAAATAATCCTAATCCTAGGTCTAAAACACCTCAACCAAGAAGAAACCAAAATAGGCAAAACTATAATAACAATAGTAATCAAATGTGGAACTACCAACAAAGCTACAATCCTTGGGGTATACTACCACCTTTCATGCATCATAGTCAAATGTTAAACATGTTTGGACCAAACAACTTTGGACCAAAGAGGCAATGGGGACTGAATAGCCAGATGTACATTCCTTGAGGCAATCTTGAAGTTTTTCTCAACGTAGACTTTTTCAAAGTCTATATGTCATCTTGATGATTTGGAAGATTTTTTTGAAGACCACCGGGTACGTCATTCTTTCACAACTCATTGCCATGCTTAGATAAATATGCCCTGTTTGATTACGATGTTTGGATAGATATAGATTGCTATTTTCCTCTATTTTCTCGATCATATATATACATATTTATATATGTATTCTTATACTTATTATATTATATATATATATATATATATATATATATATATATATATATATATATATATATATATATATATATTTGCACAATAACCTAGATACGTCATTAGTTGACTTTCTAGAACTCCAGGAAATTGTTCGTTATCGAACCCTTTCCTTCCCCCTCGCGTAATTCTATTAAGTCCACTTTTAGAAGACTCATGATGATGAAGGGATATGAGTCAAGTGGACTATTATCATGCAAGAACGCCTTCATGTGAACATTATGGATGAAACAAACTCCTTTCGCCGAATATTTTCTATCTCCGTTATCATCTTTCAAACCCCATCCATCAACCCATCATTCACTCACATTTATACTTATATATATATATATATATATATATATATATATATATATATATATTTATATATATATATATATATATATATATATATATATATATATATATATATATATATACATATATACACATATTCACATATTCCCGAACACACCTCAAACCTCTCATCAACTTAACACTTTGATCATTTTATCCAAAATTGTCAAAGGCACATTTTAATTATCGAGACGGTAATTAAAAATTGTTAAGTATCTTATCATCGTGCCAATAAACACTTACGTATTTTTGATATATTTTAAATCTAATTATATACGTATAAATATATTTGTTCCAGAAACTGATTCCGAGAAAATTCTAAAATTTAATGGGCGGCCCCCTTAAAGATTAAGGGGACCGGCTTGTTTTCGGGGGCGGTCCCCTTAATGTTTAAGAGGACCGGCCATCTGTCACTCCCAAATTCGTTTCCCACCTTATTTCCATTCTCAAACACTCCATTTGCTCACATATTTCTTCCCCACCACTGCTGAGTACGAACCAAAACACCCAAAACCATCAAAATCCTCCACCATATCACCAATCTGGGGTTGTTTCGCAAGGGGCAAACATTAACCAAACATATAACAACATCTTTTGTAAGTTTTCCAACATGCATTTCATCACATTTCATTCAATTTGGTGTCTACTCAATAATTAGGCATTTTATTAAAATTTATTTTAATTCAAATTTTAGTGAAATAGAAGCTAGGAATTGAACTACCAAATGCTTCCCTTAGGATTAGGATGATGTATTACAACTCAAATTTAGTATAACATATCATTTTGTCAAAATCATTAATCGCCCATAGACCCTTGTTGAATTTTATTTTTCAAAAGGCACATTGTTGATATAACTCTTAAAAACTATTTAAAACTTACTACATTACATTGTTTTAATGTTATAAACAATAAAAACATACTTTTCAATTCGTTATAAAATGGTTCATGAAGACAATATGGGCGTTTGGTTCATAAACAAACTATAACTATATGTGGTTATTTGAAACTTAAAACTAGCTCATAAAATTTGTTAATACTACTAGAATCAATAGATGTAATCAAGATATATAATCAATATATATATTGATGTTTTAGGATATTTTTATCTAGTTAAGGGAGCGTTTGGTTTATCTCGAAAAAGATATTTTTGAAAACTAAAATTCGCATTTTAATCTTTTAAACAAGCTTATGTTGTGTCAAACTCTTATGAAATGGAAGATATATAATCTAATATATATCTAGCCTTACTTCGAAATCAATTATGATATCATACTCTTTGATATCATATATTCTAAACGAGTTTAAAATCAAAATAAAAGGAACATTATGAAACTACTTCATTGAATATTTTTTTTTTGTGTCGAAGTAGAATTTCGTTCCACATATATTGCATATAATTATATATATAAATATATAACATATGCATGATAGTTGTTTTTATCTTAATGTTATTTTTGTTGTTATATTGTTTAGCTGAAAATGCCTAAGACCACGGTTGGTGATGTCTCCAAAACCAAACAATACATTCCAAATGTTTCCTCTACTCCCGGCATGTCTCCTTCGGTTGCATGTTTCTATCATCCTATTGAAAATAGAAACATTCACGAAGGAAGAATTGTCGATCCATCTTTCTATGAATCTGATCAAACCGAACGAATGTTCTCCAACATTCGTTTTGAATGTCTTTTCCAAATCAACGAACCAATCATTCCTCGTTTTATCCTCGACTTCTATAGCCAAGTGACGGTGCAAACCGATCCCTATGGTCATATCCTTATTTCCTTCATGATTCAAAATCAATTCATCACTCTTACTCTTGCTCAATTTGGACAAATTCTTAGAATCCCATACAACGGCCAAGCCGTTTTCTCAAATGAATGGGATCTTTCCTATCTTGACAGAAATCATCCTCAGGATGGCCCCTACTATTCTGAGATTCCTAGTACTGAAGACATTCGTCGAATGCTTGAAATAGAACGTCGTACGACTAGTCGAGTAATCAAGTCGAAGAATGTCGATATTCATGCAAATCAAATCCTCCTCAAAGAGTTAAGCCAAGATATGAAAAAGTGGGAAGAACTCATTCGCGAGAATGCGTTTGGTACGGGTGGTCACCGTGATCATGTCACGGCAAGCATTGCCCACATGTTATATTGTGTAGTTGCTGAAGAGCAATACAATTTGGCTTATCTTTTTATTCATCGAATCATGTCCGCCAAAAACACTCCAAATGACAATCTTCCTTACGGTATGTTCCTCACACGAATTTATCGTTATGTCATGGAACATTACCCACATCTTCAAAGAGATTACTACGTTCATATCCTTCCTACTTTGAACCAACTTACTCTTGTTTGTACTCGTCGTTCTCGAAGTGACAAAGGAAAATCTCATGTTCCTTTGTATTCTAGGCCTCGTGGTTCTACATCTCATCGTGAGGATGATGATGATGAGGAGGAAAACACCTCACGTGTTAGTACTCCATCCCCCACGACCTTTGTTGAAAATCTTTTTGATATTGACGATACCGAGTATCAAGTTCCTCTTCCTCATGAACGTACCGATGAGCTTCTCTTCACTCGTCAAACGTCTATCATCAACCATCAACAACAAATACATGAAGAACTTCGAGGAGGATTCAAATCCGTTGGAAAGATGTTTAGGAAGATGATTGGGAAGAAGAAGAAGTAGAAGATATTGATGTATTACTACTTGTTATTATTTGTTTCTATTAGACACTTGTATGGTTTGTTATTTGTCCGATTTATTCGGAAATACTTGTGTTATTTCTTGTTTATTTCTTGGATGATGTCTAGACTTTAATTATTATCATGCTACTATCTAAATGTTATGCTATGTTTCTTTTCAATATGGATTATAATATGTTAATTTGCATGCAAAATTTGGTTATATATATGTTTATATATCATCATTCCTAGAGTATATACTTCTAATAGTGCTTGCTGGAAAAACACACTTGAAAAATCACCAAATTCTGCAAATTTTGGGTTTCTGGTCATCTGGGAAAACACCAGATGGGCGGCCCCCTTAATTCCCTAGGCGGTCCCCTTAATCATTAAGGGGGCCGACCTACAATTAAGGGGACCGGCCATCTGGAACTGGGTTCACCGTTTTCTTTTGCATCTTGTGAACCCTTTCTCTAGTATCAGCTACCATTTCCCATTTTAACCCAACTGATTTTATAATCTCATTCAACCATTTCAAATACATACCTAAAACAACCATTTCCATACTACAAATTCCCTCCATAATCACCATTCTTCATCTCATCATTCATCATCTAAATCATCATGACTCCACCAAGCACCTCACACTCTAAAGCCTCCAAGAAACAAAAGCTTGTGGTCATCCCACCAAAACAACTCTTCATTGATTTAACAAATGAAGACAACAAAACCCCATCACCTCCACCCAAATGCTCATCCCCAAATGCACCCAATTCACCATCTAAAACACCTTCCACTCATGGAACTTCCTCATCCTCCATACCCTCAACCTCATCAATCAATGACTACATCAACTCACACTTGTCACCACAAGTATCATCACCACTTCCTACACAAGAACCTATCTCCACACATCTTACCATCTCACTTTCACCAATAACACCTCTTGATGCTCATCTCTCATCTCCACCAATTACACCACCATTCTTTGCCAATCCCGTGCCTTGGAGGCTACTTGAATCCCATGGGGATACTTGTCTTTGTTGCATCCACAACCGCACCGTCATCTTTGGACTTAGAGATGAAACTGAATATATATTTTCATATATTGAACATTTGCTTACCAACCCACCACCACCACCAACTCCACCATCGTCTCCAATCATTCCTCCACCACAATTCTCACCCATTCCTCCACCATCACCATCATGCTCTCCAAATATATGATATGCTTAATAAATAAAACCCCTACCACCCTTTTGCTTGCAAGCTCTATGAAGACCAATTACTCTTTGCATGATGATGTATTTTCCTAGTTGTTAGTTTGTGTACTAGATTTTCTACTTGTAATCCTTATTGCTACTTGTATGTTGTGTCTTGACACAACCATTTCTTCAAAATGAATGCTTTCTTTCAAACATGCTTAATTATTTACTTATCACCTTATGTATGTTTGCATGTATATACTTGTGCTTCTAATATTTTTCTTTTGCAAAGCATTCCATAGCTCGTTCTCTTGGTGCCCCCAAGCGAGGGGGAGTACACATCAAGGGGGAGATATCTTCCCGTCAAATTTTCACGTTTGAATATTGTCGGCATAACCTTTTTGATTCTACAAAAAGGGGGAGAAGTAAATATAAACTCACTAAAATACTTGTTTAAAAACTAATTTTTGAGTTAATGAGTTTAAGTTTTGTGATCATCAAAAAGGGGGAGATTGTTGATATAAATAATGTCTAAAAACGTTATTAATATTTCTCAATAAACATATGTTTTGATAATCACAAAACTCAAATGAAATTAAGTCAAGATTAAGACGTAAACAAGTATTTAGTAATAAATATTTACCTCTACATCTAATATCACTTAAGGTATGCATAAACTAAGCATCTTATACATTACATGATCAAAGGAAATCTTGTCTTAAGACATAACATCTTATAAAATGATATAAATATTTTATATATATATATTTGTAAATCATTTTTGGTATTATTATATTAAACCACAAAGATATGATTTCAAATTTACAACCAAAAAGGGCAAATTTTATCCAGAAAATTTTTTCCAACGTTCAGGAGGGCGGCCCCCTTTAATTTTACTAGGCGGTCCCCTTAATGATTAAGGGGACCGCCCCCTAATTAAGGGGACCGGCACGCTCCAGAACAGTATTTTCTGGCCCTATAAATATTGGATCATTTCACATATTTTTCTCACCTTTTTGCACTATAAACTTTCTGATCCAACCTCCATTTGTAGATCTAAAATCCTTTGATCATATAATTCATAAGTCTTTGTTTCCAAGTGATCCAAAGCTTCATCCACTCAAGTGCAAGAAGAAGAACACTCTTCTACATCCATCTAATTGTAGTAGTGTTGTGATTAGCTAGTTTCATATTGTAGTAGTGTTAGATATTTGTAAAAGTGTTGTGTGAATTTGTTGATTGTAGAAACTAGGTGTGTTGTAAAGTAGTTTAGTAGTTGTGACTTAGTTGTGCATAGAAGAAGGTGTGAAGTTGACAAGGTGTGAAGAAGGTGTGAAGTCTTGAAGAAGTTGTGAAGGTGTGAAGAAGGTGTGAAGCCTTGAAGAAGTTGTGAGATTGGTTCTAGCTACGATTAGAACTCGACATTTAGCTTAGTGTCGTTAACTCGTGTAAGCCAAGGTGTGTAAGGTTTCTCCACCATAAGGAGTTTGTTGACATAGTGAAGAAAACTCTCGAGTGTGGTACTCGGGGAGTGGATTAGGGCAAGGAAGGTTTCCTTGTAGCCGAACCACTATAAATTCGCGTGTTGTGGTTTGGTCTTTCTAACTCTATCTTTTCTTCATTACATTTCAATACTTTCATCCCAGATAGTAGTTCGGATTATCTCATAAATGAAAACTTTCAAGAATGAAATTAGGTAGTACAAATAAGGTGTCAAGATTTCGCTGAGTGGTAAAACACTATCGTGCCTCTAGATCGTTTTAAAGAATTCTGGTGGTTTATCGAGCTCAAGTAGGAAATCAACCTAAACATAACCCTAGTACAACTACTCTCAGTATTTGAAAATGTTAAGTCGAATATAGTTAGTCAGACTATATTCCACTGTCCCTAGGTTAAATATAGGTGACTAGTCTATATTTAGCCAAGGTTCGATAAAATTTCCAAATACCTAAATTAGGTATACTTTTGATATGTCCGTTGCTTTCGGGAAACTGTCCACTAAACAAAGGCAATGTCAAACCCTTCAGTTGCAAGTCCCGTCCATACAAGACTTGTAACGTATGTTTTCATATTCCATTGAATAGAAGATAGTACGGGTAGATATGTGTGGAAAGGAAGTTTTAAGTAGTTCTAAAATAGAACATACTTGGCCAGGATCACGAACTTTTAATAATGAAGGTTTCATAAGAAAACTTTGATGAATGTAGAGCTGAACTTCAGCTTTTGTAGGTAATGGATTTGTTTGTCCTTTAGAAATTTCATATTTCTTGTTTTGAAATCGATAGATTGTGACGGGTTTTTGATATCATAAGAAGTGATATTGATGATGTGATGGAATAATTCTAGAGACCATTTGCACAAAACACAATGTCTCGGAAGTAGGTTAGACCATTGTGCAATTCACAATGTCTGGGAAGTAGGTTAGACCATTGTGTGACTCAAAACATTTGAGAAATGATTAAGACCATTGTATAATACAATGTCTTGGAAAATGAATGAGACCATTGTATCTCACAATGTCTTGAAAAATGAATGAGACCATTGTATCTCACAATGTCTTGGAAAATGAATGAGACCATTGTATCTCACAATGTCTTGGAAAATGAATGAGACCATTGTATCTCACAATGTCTTGGAAAATGAATGAGACCATTGTATCTCACAATGTCTTGGAAAGTGAATGAGACCATTGTAATATACAATGTCTTGGACATATATTGTTGGAGTAGGAACATGATTGGGAGAGTGTGGTTGTGTCGTAATGCCTTAGAATAGGCATACACAGATATGTTTAGTCCATTGTTTAGATAAATGATTGAAAATAAACCGAGTTTATATATCAATATACTTATATGTTCATGTAGCATAAAATGCTTACGGGGAAATGCTCAATTATGTTTAGGGTACATATATTAATATGCAATTATGTTTGTGTAGCACAAAAATGTCTACGGGGAAATGCTCAAAATGGGTATATATGAATATACTAATATGTTTGTGAAGCATAACATGCTTACTAAGTCCATAATCGTCTGGAGGATGGAAGACACGGAGAGTGGAAGGCTATAAAAATGTTTTTGCTTGTATGTGTAGTTATAGTTTAGGTCTCAATTAGACCCGTTTCTCTATAAACCTGGCTCTGATACCAATCTGTAACACCCCCAATTCATGGATGCAGCGGAATTCGAACTGGGTGTTACTCGACGGCACAATAGTCACAATAATAGAAAACGAACTCCAATTGAGTCGTTTTAAAAGATTTATCATTCAAATTATATAAATATCAGAGGTTACAAAATGAGGTCCCAATTGGTTCCATGTTTACAAATCACATTAAGTGAGTTTTTGAATGATAAGTAAATTTATAGCCCTCTTGAGTATCCGTGTCCTTCCGTGCCATCCTTGATCGTCATGAACCTGAAATACATGCTTGAGAGGTCAACACAAAGGTTGAGTGATATTCATAGAGTTTGTTAAATCGTTTGAACACAATATGTTGGTAGTGTGAGTTATAGGCTCACACCAATGTTTAGAAAACAAAACAGGTAGGCTACGTTATTATACGCCAATAAAGTGTATTATTCACTAAGCTTATGACACCAAAACGTTAACATGTACCAATATCAATCGGCAGATTTATCCCGGTAGGTACTTTGCTAACATACCTATATCTCAAATATTAATGCATTTGTTTGAACTTAGTCAATACAAATGGGATTCGTCAATCCCAATAGGCCTATTATTAATATTCGCGCTCACTATCGCTAGTGACTAAATGGTTCATAATAAAGGATCTCGGTTTAGCAAGGTTGGTACTTAGTGATAATAAAACATCGTCGTGAAGCATACATTAGAAAGCATTGTATTCGATTTATAAATAGCATGTATTCCCCCCAAGGAATTGTAAAACAATTAAGTAATGGAAAGTGGGGCTATGAACTCACCTTAAGTAAGATAGCAAGTAATGAAGGTGATGGTTGGATCGTGTAGGTTTCTACGAGCAACCTATAATCGAATGTTGCGACTTAGGATCGGAGTAAAGAACATGAAGTAGTGCCTATATATATATCTTGCATTTAGTCCATGATGTGGTATGATGTATAATGTAAGTCTTTGAAAGAAAAGATTCATGAAACATGTATGTTTTGTATATCGTTTACTACCGTTCGGGCCGACATAATTCAGAAGTCATGTTAGTAAGCGTTCGAGGAGCCAGGACACTTTAACTCGTAAATCCACAACTCAACTCGACGGCTTACATAATGAACTCCTCACATGAGGCTCCCTACTATTGTAGTAGTTGATGAAATATATAGATACAAGTTTTGATCCGAAAGGTTACATGTCCGATATTTGAATAAACTTAGGAAAGTTTATTAGTACATGAAGATTGTTATTAGGGGTATGTTTCATAAGTCTTGAATGACCATTTTCTCTTGGTAATATCTCATGGTTTCCTTTTAAGTGAAGTAGATCCAAATTGCTTGTTCATGTTATCGCCTAATTCATTGTTTCATGTTTACGCCTATGTAAGTTGTTATGGTCATTTCGTCATAGCCTAGCCATGACCTTTGGTCCTTGTTCCAAGGTCATGAGACCCAACCTTGGCTCTAGCCATGGTGGTCGTCTTGTTTATAGGTCATAATAACTCTTGTTCCTTTTAAAGTATAACCATAACTTAGTGACTTATTATATGTAAATAGCTGTTAAGAAATTGTGAAATTTCTTACTCAGAAAGTGTTTTCAAGGCTCGAGCTTCTTTGTTCCTGAAGGAAAACGTGATTCCGGACAACTTTCGTGTTTTAACTTTTTCATGAAACAGACCAGAAATGCCTCTTTTTGCGTGTTTTAGGTTTCTGTAACAGAAAGTTTTGGCAGCTTTGCCGCAAAGTTTTGGTAATTTCAAATCGTCATAACTTTTGACTCGTATACTCGTTTTAGGTGGTTCAAATTGCTACGGTTTCCTTGTTAGGTCCTCTACTACAATATGTAATAATCCAATATCATATTTTTACCATTTTAATCAGGTCTTTCCAAGAAAATCACTAGTTTACTTGTTTTAATAACTTGTTTTAACAATTAATAACAATAACTTGTTTTGCTCACTTTTATACATCATGGACATAACTACAAGACATAATATAGCAAGAATAATATGTAAATAACATGAACATGATTATTTAACAAGAATCAAGTTAGGGTTTGGCTTACAACTTGTGGAGAAACTAACTAGAACCAAGATCAAGACCAAGAACCACTACTTAATCTTCCAAAAATTTTCCAACCATAGCCAAGCTTCCATATCAAAAACCCTATCTTATAATCCCTTGATAAACACTAATCTATCACAAAAACAAGCCTTAGTAAAAATCTTCACTAAGAACACTTGGAAATTTGATGAGTTTTTGTGGTGTTTTATGGTGATTTTATGGTTGAAAGGTGTTAAGGATCAACTAGGAACTATGCCTTGAACTTGTGATGGATTGAATAAGCAAGATCAATGATCAAATTGGTGTATTTTTAAGATGTGGGTCGTTGGTATTGAGAGGGAAAGGAAGAGAAGGCTTAAATAAGGTCTTGAGGAGGTTACATGTATGACTAGTCAACCCTTGGTGACCAAGTTCTACACATGTAATGATCTAAGACCATCAAGCTTGAGATCAAGCCACACAAGGCTGAATTCCCCCCCCCCCCCCTAGGTTGGTTCCTAAACTTGGGGGACAAGGTGTGGACTTTGCTTGGTATTATCCTAAGTATTAGGAAGAGTTTTGACTCCGGGAAATGACAACCGTAAATGATTAGGCCTCAAAACGTAAAACCGGGTGTCGTAAAATTATGGAACTTTAAAGTATTGTTAGACATGTCCATATGTCCCATAATAAAATATAAAATAAGTGGTAGGTTCCATTTGGGTGGTAAAACCCTGCTAAAAACTGGAAACACGGGTCTAAAACGCGTAATTCGTAAAATGTACGAATATTGCGTAAAATTGAGAAAAGTAAAATGTTACTTTTATAATAAGATAAAAATGATTTAAAATGACTTATAATGTCTAGACTGGGCTCAGTCTAGTGTCGGTTGGTATTAAATGTCTTTTAGACATCAAACCGTAAGCCTAAAAATCACGAAATGACTTATAACATCAAAGGATGATTTTTGGTCAATGGAGGAGGGAAAAATATGTTGACTTTTTCTAATAATTTTGAAAACTCAAAATGTCTTAGAAACTCGTTTTGTGGTCTAACGGTTAATCGCCCATTCGGTTAAGCGTGCTCATGTGAGATTAGTACCGACATGGGTGACCTGCTGGGAAGTCTTTGGTCATGTTTTTCTCAGTCACGATTAATTCTCAAATAAATCATGAGTGTGTCAAACATTTTTCTGATGCGGGGTCACTTAACGCGGTCGAGTTTCGTTGTACGTAGAATTTCTGAATGACGTTTTACCCTAAAACGTGTAATTCCTTAATAATTTTCACGAAAATGAGCTTATGAATGTCAAACTTTTAATTTGCCATGGAAATGATTTATCACTTCAGCCCAAGAAATAAAAATCAAGTTTCGGGAAAATTTTCGGGAAAAATGAATAGTAAAAGTGAATAGTGAAATTTTCCAGGAATAGTAATTATCCTGAAAAATGCGAATTGTTACAGTCTCTACCCCTTACGGGGAACTTCGTCCCGAAGTTCTTTGTGTGTTATATGTTGGAGTGGTGTCAATGAAAAGGTGTGGTTACTTATGAGGACTAAAGTCTGGGATTACCGGTGATGTAACTTGATTTGTCATTTCAGTGTATGGTGTAGGATGAGGCTTACTTTTATATAGGAAAGGTATGGTAATAGTCGAATATCAAAGGAAATTGATATAGCAGTCGAATATTAATAGGAATTGATATAGTAGTTGAATATCAAAATAGAACTTGATATAGTTGTCAAGTATCAATAGTAATTGATATAAGAATCGAATCGTGGAATAAGCGTTGAACATGTGGTTGGACCAAGTCCTGTTTGAATTGTACGGCTGCCCATGCATATGGCTACATGGCTTTGCAATGAGTTTGGTACGACTGCGCATGCGTATGGTTACATGGCCCCGTAATGAGTTTGGTACGACTGCACATGCATATGGTTACATGGCCTCGCAATGAGTTTGTTTGTTATTGCACTATCATTATGAAAACCAAAATGTAAACCTCGTACTAATGGAAATTGGGATAGTCGTTGCAATCATAGCCTAGTAGGTAATCTGTTGTTGTATCTAGTGTTTATTGACTTCATACTTATGTTATTTCGGATATAATTAAGCCCACTTGTTTATAATTCTTTATTTACATAGAGAGGCATCCCAAACAATGTAACTAAAGGAATATAAACGTATGGTTCGATGATTTATAATTTCTTTATTTAAATGAAAAGGCATCCCAATCCATTCAATTAAGGACATTATAAATCATCCTACTCAAGAATTCCCGACTCAACATTCATACTTAGCCGGTGAGTTACAAGGTAGTGTATTACGAGATGATACTGGTGTTCCAAAAGTACAAGATGAATATTCAATCTTGTAAGGCTGATGAGGGTACTTGTGGTGTAACTATAGATGATTTGAGCTTTAAAAGTGCATCAAGATCTATTAATGAGTTCGTGGTTGCAACGGTTGTGAAGATAATGATGTGACATGTTGATGAACAAAAGTGTGTAGTGTATGCTTAACATTAATACTCTTAGGTATAGATGTTGAGTTTGCTTTAAAAATCTTAAGAGATTTTAAAGGTTTATGATGGAATGGTATCCTTAGGACCTAAACAGGATAGTACTTCTACAGGATGAAGAGAATAATTTATAACTATCCCAGATAGTAGTTCGGATTATCTCATAAATGAAAACTTTCAAGAATGAAATTAGGTAGTACAAATAAGGTGTCAAGATTTCGCTGAGTGGTAAAACACTATCGTGCCTCTAGATCGTTTTAAAGAATTCTGGTGGTTTATCGAGCTCAAGTAGGAAATCAACCTAAACATAACCCTAGTACAACTACTCTCAGTATTTGAAAATGTTAAGTCGAATATAGTTAGTCAGACTATATTCCACTGTCCCTAGGTTAAATATAGGTGACTAGTCTATATTTAGCCAAGGTTCGATAAAATTTCCAAATACCTAAATTAGGTATACTTTTGATATGTCCGTTGCTTTCGGGAAACTGTCCACTAAACAAAGGCAATGTCAAACCCTTCAGTTGCAAGTCCCGTCCATACAAGACTTGTAACGTATGTTTTCATATTCCATTGAATAGAAGATAGTACGGGTAGATATGTGTGGAAAGGAAGTTTTAAGTAGTTCTAAAATAGAACATACTTGGCCAGGATCACGAACTTTTAATAATGAAGGTTTCATAAGAAAACTTTGATGAATGTAGAGCTGAACTTCAGCTTTTGTAGGTAATGGATTTGTTTGTCCTTTAGAAATTTCATATTTCTTGTTTTGAAATCGATAGATTGTGACGGGTTTTTGATATCATAAGAAGTGATATTGATGATGTGATGGAATAATTCTAGAGACCATTTGCACAAAACACAATGTCTCGGAAGTAGGTTAGACCATTGTGCAATTCACAATGTCTGGGAAGTAGGTTAGACCATTGTGTGACTCAAAACATTTGAGAAATGATTAAGACCATTGTATAATACAATGTCTTGGAAAATGAATGAGACCATTGTATCTCACAATGTCTTGAAAAATGAATGAGACCATTGTATCTCACAATGTCTTGGAAAATGAATGAGACCATTGTATCTCACAATGTCTTGGAAAATGAATGAGACCATTGTATCTCACAATGTCTTGGAAAGTGAATGAGACCATTGTAATATACAATGTCTTGGACATATATTGTTGGAGTAGGAACATGATTGGGAGAGTGTGGTTGTGTCGTAATGCCTTAGAATAGGCATACACAGATATGTTTAGTCCATTGTTTAGATAAATGATTGAAAATAAACCGAGTTTATATATCAATATACTTATATGTTCATGTAGCATAAAATGCTTACGGGGAAATGCTCAATTATGTTTAGGGTACATATATTAATATGCAATTATGTTTGTGTAGCACAAAAATGTCTACGGGGAAATGCTCAAAATGGGTATATATGAATATACTAATATGTTTGTGAAGCATAACATGCTTACTAAGTCCATAATCGTCTGGAGGATGGAAGACACGGAGAGTGGAAGGCTATAAAAATGTTTTTGCTTGTATGTGTAGTTATAGTTTAGGTCTCAATTAGACCCGTTTCTCTATAAACCTGGCTCTGATACCAATCTGTAACACCCCCAATTCATGGATGCAGCGGAATTCGAACTGGGTGTTACTCGACGGCACAATAGTCACAATAATAGAAAACGAACTCCAATTGAGTCGTTTTAAAAGATTTATCATTCAAATTATATAAATATCAGAGGTTACAAAATGAGGTCCCAATTGGTTCCATGTTTACAAATCACATTAAGTGAGTTTTTGAATGATAAGTAAATTTATAGCCCTCTTGAGTATCCGTGTCCTTCCGTGCCATCCTTGATCGTCATGAACCTGAAATACATGCTTGAGAGGTCAACACAAAGGTTGAGTGATATTCATAGAGTTTGTTAAATCGTTTGAACACAATATGTTGGTAGTGTGAGTTATAGGCTCACACCAATGTTTGGAAAACAAAACAGGTAGGCTACGTTATTATACGCCAATAAAGTGTATTATTCACTAAGCTTATGACACCAAAACGTTAACATGTACCAATATCAATCGGCAGATTTATCCCGGTAGGTACTTTGCTAACATACCTATATCTCAAATATTAATGCATTTGTTTGAACTTAGTCAATACAAATGGGATTCGTCAATCCCAATAGGCCTATTATTAATATTCGCGCTCACTATCGCTAGTGACTAAATGGTTCATAATAAAGGATCTCGGTTTAGCAAGGTTGGTACTTAGTGATAATAAAACATCGTCGTGAAGCATACATTAGAAAGCATTGTATTCGATTTATAAATAGCATGTATTCCCCCCAAGGAATTGTAAAACAATTAAGTAATGGAAAGTGGGGCTATGAACTCACCTTAAGTAAGATAGCAAGTAATGAAGGTGATGGTTGGATCGTGTAGGTTTCTACGAGCAACCTATAATCGAATGTTGCGACTTAGGATCGGAGTAAAGAACATGAAGTAGTGCCTATATATATATCTTGCATTTAGTCCATGATGTGGTATGATGTATAATGTAAGTCTTTGAAAGAAAAGATTCATGAAACATGTATGTTTTGTATATCGTTTACTACCGTTCGGGCCGACATAATTCAGAAGTCATGTTAGTAAGCGTTCGAGGAGCCAGGACACTTTAACTCGTAAATCCACAACTCAACTCGACGGCTTACATAATGAACTCCTCACATGAGGCTCCCTACTATTGTAGTAGTTGATGAAATATATAGATACAAGTTTTGATCCGAAAGGTTACATGTCCGATATTTGAATAAACTTAGGAAAGTTTATTAGTACATGAAGATTGTTATTAGGGGTATGTTTCATAAGTCTTGAATGACCATTTTCTCTTGGTAATATCTCATGGTTTCCTTTTAAGTGAAGTAGATCCAAATTGCTTGTTCATGTTATCGCCTAATTCATTGTTTCATGTTTACGCCTATGTAAGTTGTTATGGTCATTTCGTCATAGCCTAGCCATGACCTTTGGTCCTTGTTCCGAGGTCATGAGACCCAACCTTGGCTCTAGCCATGGTGGTGGTCTTGTTTATAGGTCATAATAACTCTTGTTCCTTTTAAAGTATAACCATAACTTAGTGACTTATTATATGTAAATAGCTGTTAAGAAATTGTGAAATTTCTTACTCAGAAAGTGTTTTCAAGGCTCGAGCTTCTTTGTTCCTGAAGGAAAACGTGATTCCGGACAACTTTCGTGTTTTAACTTTTTCATGAAACGGACCAGAAATGCATCTTTTTGCGTGTTTTAGGTTTCTGTAACAGAAAGTTTTGGCAGCTTTGCCGCAAAGTTTTGGTAATTTCAAATCGTCATAACTTTTGACTCGTATACTCGTTTTAGGTGGTTCAAATTGCTACGGTTTCCTTGTTAGGTCCTCTACTACAATATGTAATAATCCAATATCATATTTTTACCATTTTAATCAGGTCTTTCCAAGAAAATCACTAGTTTACTTGTTTTAATAACTTGTTTTAACAATTAATAACAATAACTTGTTTTGCTCACTTTTATACATCATGGACATAACTACAAGACATAATATAGCAAGAATAACATGTAAATAACATGAACATGATTATTTAACAAGAATCAAGTTAGGGTTTGGCTTACAACTTGTGGAGAAACTAACTAGAACCAAGATCAAGACCAAGAACCACTACTTAATCTTCCAAAAATTTTCCAACCATAGCCAAGCTTCCATATCAAAAACCCTATCTTATAATCCCTTGATAAACACTAATCTATCACAAAAACAAGCCTTAGTAAAAATCTTCACTAAGAACACTTGGAAATTTGATGAGTTTTTGTGGTGTTTTATGGTGATTTTATGGTTGAAAGGTGTTAAGGATCAACTAGGAACTATGACTTGAACTTGTGATGGATTGAATAAGTAAGATCAATGATCAAATTGGTGTATTTTTAAGATGTGGGTCGTTGGTATTGAGAGGGAAAGGAAGAGAAGGCTTAAATAAGGTCTTGAGGAGGTTACATGTATGACTAGTCAACCCTTGGTGACCAAGTTCTACACATGTAATGATCTAAGACCATCAAGCTTGAGATCAAGCCACACAAGGCTGAATTCCCCCCCCCCCTAGGTTGGTTCCTAAACTTGGGGGACAAGGTGTGGACTTTGCTTGGTATTATCCTAAGTATTAGGAAGAGTTTTGACTCCGGGAAATGACAACCGTAAATGATTAGGCCTCAAAACGTAAAACCGGGTGTCGTAAAATTATGGAACTTTAAAGTATTGTTAGACATGTCCATATGTCCCATAATAAAATATAAAATAAGTGGTAAGTTCCATTTGGGTGGTAAAACCCTGCTAAAAACTGGAAACACGGGTCTAAAACGCGTAATTCGTAAAATGTACGAATATTGCGTAAAATTGAGAAAAGTAAAATGTTACTTTTATAATAAGATAAAAATGATTTAAAATGACTTATAATATCTAGACTGGGCTCAGTCTAGTGTCGGTTGGTATTAAATGTCTTTTAGACATCAAACCGTAAGCCTAAAAATCACGAAATGACTTATAACATCAAAGGATGATTTTTGGTCAATGGAGGAGGGAAAAATATGTTGACTTTTTCTAATAATTTTGAAAACTCAAAATGTCTTAGAAACTCGTTTTGTGGTCTAACGGTTAATCGCCCATTCGGTTAAGCGTGCTCATGTGAGATTAGTACCGACATGGGTGACCTGCTGGGAAGTCTTTGGTCATGTTTTTCTCAGTCACGATTAATTCTCAAATAAATCATGAGTGTGTCAAACATTTTTCTGATGCGGGGTCACTTAACGCGGTCGAGTTTCGTTGTACGTAGAATTTCTGAATGACGTTTTACCCTAAAACGTGTAATTCCTTAATAATTTTCACGAAAATGAGCTTATGAATGTCAAACTTTTAATTTGCCATGGAAATGATTTATCACTTCAGCCCAAGAAATAAAAATCAAGTTTCGGGAAAATTTTCGGGAAAAATGAATAGTAAAAGTGAATAGTGAAATTTTCCGGGAATAGTAATTATCCTGAAAAATGCGAATTGTTACAAGATTCGTAAGACAATCGCATGATGAAAAGAAAATATTTCAAAAGAGTAAGGATGACAGGAACAACAAGATTGAAAGGAAATGTTTCAAGTGTGGTGATCCAAATCACCTCATTGGAAAATGTCCAATGATGACAAGAGATCAAAATCAAAGAGCTTTTGTTGGAGGCGCTTGGAGTGATAGTGATGAAGATGAGAAAGAAACGACAAAAGAAGAGAAGTGTCTTATGGCGAATACATTAAATGAGGTACGTTCCGAAACTGAATATTTTAGTGATGAAAGCTTATCATTAGATGAAAAAGACCTAGATAATGAATATAATAGGCTATGCAAATTAGGACAACTAGTAATGGCCAAAAACAAATCACTAAAATACATAAACAATCAATTGGAAAATGAAGTACTAGAACTAAAAATTAAAATACATCAACTTCAAAAAGGTAAAGAAATTTTTGAAGAATGTAAATCATGTCAAGAGCTTAAAGGTGAAAACGAAATACTTAGGGAAGAAATTCGCAAACTTGATAAATTTGAAAATAGTAGTCACTCACTTAGTAAAATAATAAGTATTCAAAGAACATCCGGAGATAAAACCGGTTTAGGATTTAATTCAAATGAAGCTTCAACAAGTGAGATTAAAAATGTCAAATTCGAAAATGAACCTAATGAACAAAAACCTCTAAAATCTAATCCTAAGTATATACTTATTAATGATAGAAAAATACCTCTTGCCAACAATGAAGAAGTAAAAGCTTTTTATAAACCGTCTTTAAAAAACGAGGTAGGACCTTCTAAACCTAAGACAAGATCTAAAACACCACCACCTAGAAAACCAAATAATCCTAATCCTAGGTCTAAAACACCTCAACCAAGAAGAAACCAAAATAGGCAAAACTATAATAACAATAGTAATCAAATGTGGAACTACCAACAAAGCTACAATCCTTGGGGTATACTACCACCTTTCATGCATCATAGTCAAATGTTAAACATGTTTGGACCAAACAACTTTGGACCAAAGAGGCAATGGGGACTGAATAGCCAGATGTACATTCCTTGAGGCAATCTTGAAGTTTTTCTCAACGTAGACTTTTTCAAAGTCTATATGTCATCTTGATGATTTGGAAGATTTTTTTGAAGACCACCGGGTACGTCATTCTTTCACAACTCATTGCCATGCTTAGATAAATATGCCCTGTTTGATTACGATGTTTGGATAGATATAGATTGCTATTTTCCTCTATTTTCTCGATCATATATATACATATTTATATATGTATTCTTATACTTATTATATTATATATATATATATATATATATATATATATATATATATATATATATATATATATATATATATATATATATATTTGCACAATAACCTAGATACGTCATTAGTTGACTTTCTAGAACTCCAGGAAATTGTTCGTTATCGAACCCTTTCCTTCCCCCTCGCGTAATTCTATTAAGTCCACTTTTAGAAGACTCATGATGATGAAGGGATATGAGTCAAGTGGACTATTATCATGCAAGAACGCCTTCATGTGAACATTATGGATGAAACAAACTCCTTTCGCCGAATATTTTCTATCTCCGTTATCATCTTTCAAACCCCATCCATCAACCCATCATTCACTCACATTTATACTTATATATATATATATATATATATATATATATATATATATATATATATATATATATATATATATATATATATATATATATATATATATATATATATATACATATATACACATATTCACATATTCCCGAACACACCTCAAACCTCTCATCAACTTAACACTTTGATCATTTTATCCAAAATTGTCAAAGGCACATTTTAATTATCGAGACGGTAATTAAAAATTGTTAAGTATCTTATCATCGTGCCAATAAACACTTACGTATTTTTGATATATTTTAAATCTAATTATATACGTATAAATATATTTGTTCCAGAAACTGATTCCGAGAAAATTCTAAAATTTAATGGGCGGCCCCCTTAAAGATTAAGGGGACCGGCTTGTTTTCGGGGGCGGTCCCCTTAATGTTTAAGAGGACCGGCCATCTGTCACTCCCAAATTCGTTTCCCACCTTATTTCCATTCTCAAACACTCCATTTGCTCACATATTTCTTCCCCACCACTGCTGAGTACGAACCAAAACACCCAAAACCATCAAAATCCTCCACCATATCACCAATCTGGGGTTGTTTCGCAAGGGGCAAACATTAACCAAACATATAACAACATCTTTTGTAAGTTTTCCAACATGCATTTCATCACATTTCATTCAATTTGGTGTCTACTCAATAATTAGGCATTTTATTAAAATTTATTTTAATTCAAATTTTAGTGAAATAGAAGCTAGGAATTGAACTACCAAATGCTTCCCTTAGGATTAGGATGATGTATTACAACTCAAATTTAGTATAACATATCATTTTGTCAAAATCATTAATCGCCCATAGACCCTTGTTGAATTTTATTTTTCAAAAGGCACATTGTTGATATAACTCTTAAAAACTATTTAAAACTTACTACATTACATTGTTTTAATGTTATAAACAATAAAAACATACTTTTCAATTCGTTATAAAATGGTTCATGAAGACAATATGGGCGTTTGGTTCATAAACAAACTATAACTATATGTGGTTATTTGAAACTTAAAACTAGCTCATAAAATTTGTTAATACTACTAGAATCAATAGATGTAATCAAGATATATAATCAATATATATATTGATGTTTTAGGATATTTTTATCTAGTTAAGGGAGCGTTTGGTTTATCTCGAAAAAGATATTTTTGAAAACTAAAATTCGCATTTTAATCTTTTAAACAAGCTTATGTTGTGTCAAACTCTTATGAAATGGAAGATATATAATCTAATATATATCTAGCCTTACTTCGAAATCAATTATGATATCATACTCTTTGATATCATATATTCTAAACGAGTTTAAAATCAAAATAAAAGGAACATTATGAAACTACTTCATTGAATATTTTTTTTTTGTGTCGAAGTAGAATTTCGTTCCACATATATTGCATATAATTATATATATAAATATATAACATATGCATGATAGTTGTTTTTATCTTAATGTTATTTTTGTTGTTATATTGTTTAGCTGAAAATGCCTAAGACCACGGTTGGTGATGTCTCCAAAACCAAACAATACATTCCAAATGTTTCCTCTACTCCCGGCATGTCTCCTTCGGTTGCATGTTTCTATCATCCTATTGAAAATAGAAACATTCACGAAGGAAGAATTGTCGATCCATCTTTCTATGAATCTGATCAAACCGAACGAATGTTCTCCAACATTCGTTTTGAATGTCTTTTCCAAATCAACGAACCAATCATTCCTCGTTTTATCCTCGACTTCTATAGCCAAGTGACGGTGCAAACCGATCCCTATGGTCATATCCTTATTTCCTTCATGATTCAAAATCAATTCATCACTCTTACTCTTGCTCAATTTGGACAAATTCTTAGAATCCCATACAACGGCCAAGCCGTTTTCTCAAATGAATGGGATCTTTCCTATCTTGACAGAAATCATCCTCAGGATGGCCCCTACTATTCTGAGATTCCTAGTACTGAAGACATTCGTCGAATGCTTGAAATAGAACGTCGTACGACTAGTCGAGTAATCAAGTCGAAGAATGTCGATATTCATGCAAATCAAATCCTCCTCAAAGAGTTAAGCCAAGATATGAAAAAGTGGGAAGAACTCATTCGCGAGAATGCGTTTGGTACGGGTGGTCACCGTGATCATGTCACGGCAAGCATTGCCCACATGTTATATTGTGTAGTTGCTGAAGAGCAATACAATTTGGCTTATCTTTTTATTCATCGAATCATGTCCGCCAAAAACACTCCAAATGACAATCTTCCTTACGGTATGTTCCTCACACGAATTTATCGTTATGTCATGGAACATTACCCACATCTTCAAAGAGATTACTACGTTCATATCCTTCCTACTTTGAACCAACTTACTCTTGTTTGTACTCGTCGTTCTCGAAGTGACAAAGGAAAATCTCATGTTCCTTTGTATTCTAGGCCTCGTGGTTCTACATCTCATCGTGAGGATGATGATGATGAGGAGGAAAACACCTCACGTGTTAGTACTCCATCCCCCACGACCTTTGTTGAAAATCTTTTTGATATTGACGATACCGAGTATCAAGTTCCTCTTCCTCATGAACGTACCGATGAGCTTCTCTTCACTCGTCAAACGTCTATCATCAACCATCAACAACAAATACATGAAGAACTTCGAGGAGGATTCAAATCCGTTGGAAAGATGTTTAGGAAGATGATTGGGAAGAAGAAGAAGTAGAAGATATTGATGTATTACTACTTGTTATTATTTGTTTCTATTAGACACTTGTATGGTTTGTTATTTGTCCGATTTATTCGGAAATACTTGTGTTATTTCTTGTTTATTTCTTGGATGATGTCTAGACTTTAATTATTATCATGCTACTATCTAAATGTTATGCTATGTTTCTTTTCAATATGGATTATAATATGTTAATTTGCATGCAAAATTTGGTTATATATATGTTTATATATCATCATTCCTAGAGTATATACTTCTAATAGTGCTTGCTGGAAAAACACACTTGAAAAATCACCAAATTCTGCAAATTTTGGGTTTCTGGTCATCTGGGAAAACACCAGATGGGCGGCCCCCTTAATTCCCTAGGCGGTCCCCTTAATCATTAAGGGGGCCGACCTACAATTAAGGGGACCGGCCATCTGGAACTGGGTTCACCGTTTTCTTTTGCATCTTGTGAACCCTTTCTCTAGTATCAGCTACCATTTCCCATTTTAACCCAACTGATTTTATAATCTCATTCAACCATTTCAAATACATACCTAAAACAACCATTTCCATACTACAAATTCCCTCCATAATCACCATTCTTCATCTCATCATTCATCATCTAAATCATCATGACTCCACCAAGCACCTCACACTCTAAAGCCTCCAAGAAACAAAAGCTTGTGGTCATCCCACCAAAACAACTCTTCATTGATTTAACAAATGAAGACAACAAAACCCCATCACCTCCACCCAAATGCTCATCCCCAAATGCACCCAATTCACCATCTAAAACACCTTCCACTCATGGAACTTCCTCATCCTCCATACCCTCAACCTCATCAATCAATGACTACATCAACTCACACTTGTCACCACAAGTATCATCACCACTTCCTACACAAGAACCTATCTCCACACATCTTACCATCTCACTTTCACCAATAACACCTCTTGATGCTCATCTCTCATCTCCACCAATTACACCACCATTCTTTGCCAATCCCGTGCCTTGGAGGCTACTTGAATCCCATGGGGATACTTGTCTTTGTTGCATCCACAACCGCACCGTCATCTTTGGACTTAGAGATGAAACTGAATATATATTTTCATATATTGAACATTTGCTTACCAACCCACCACCACCACCAACTCCACCATCGTCTCCAATCATTCCTCCACCACAATTCTCACCCATTCCTCCACCATCACCATCATGCTCTCCAAATATATGATATGCTTAATAAATAAAACCCCTACCACCCTTTTGCTTGCAAGCTCTATGAAGACCAATTACTCTTTGCATGATGATGTATTTTCCTAGTTGTTAGTTTGTGTACTAGATTTTCTACTTGTAATCCTTATTGCTACTTGTATGTTGTGTCTTGACACAACCATTTCTTCAAAATGAATGCTTTCTTTCAAACATGCTTAATTATTTACTTATCACCTTATGTATGTTTGCATGTATATACTTGTGCTTCTAATATTTTTCTTTTGCAAAGCATTCCATAGCTCGTTCTCTTGGTGCCCCCAAGCGAGGGGGAGTACACATCAAGGGGGAGATATCTTCCCGTCAAATTTTCACGTTTGAATATTGTCGGCATAACCTTTTTGATTCTACAAAAAGGGGGAGAAGTAAATATAAACTCACTAAAATACTTGTTTAAAAACTAATTTTTGAGTTAATGAGTTTAAGTTTTGTGATCATCAAAAAGGGGGAGATTGTTGATATAAATAATGTCTAAAAACGTTATTAATATTTCTCAATAAACATATGTTTTGATAATCACAAAACTCAAATGAAATTAAGTCAAGATTAAGACGTAAACAAGTATTTAGTAATAAATATTTACCTCTACATCTAATATCACTTAAGGTATGCATAAACTAAGCATCTTATACATTACATGATCAAAGGAAATCTTGTCTTAAGACATAACATCTTATAAAATGATATAAATATTTTATATATATATATTTGTAAATCATTTTTGGTATTATTATATTAAACCACAAAGATATGATTTCAAATTTACAACCAAAAAGGGCAAATTTTATCCAGAAAATTTTTTCCAACGTTCAGGAGGGCGGCCCCCTTTAATTTTACTAGGCGGTCCCCTTAATGATTAAGGGGACCGCCCCCTAATTAAGGGGACCGGCACGCTCCAGAACAGTATTTTCTGGCCCTATAAATATTGGATCATTTCACATATTTTTCTCACCTTTTTGCACTATAAACTTTCTGATCCAACCTCCATTTGTAGATCTAAAATCCTTTGATCATATAATTCATAAGTCTTTGTTTCCAAGTGATCCAAAGCTTCATCCACTCAAGTGCAAGAAGAAGAACACTCTTCTACATCCATCTAATTGTAGTAGTGTTGTGATTAGCTAGTTTCATATTGTAGTAGTGTTAGATATTTATAAAAGTGTTGTGTGAATTTGTTGATTGTAGAAACTAGGTGTGTTCTAAAGTAGTTTAGTAGTTGTGACTTAGTTGTGCATAGAAGAAGGTGTGAAGTTGACAAGGTGTGAAGAAGGTGTGAAGTCTTGAAGAAGTTGTGAAGGTGTGAAGAAGGTGTGAAGCCTTGAAGAAGTTGTGAGATTGGTTCTAGCTACGATTAGAACTCGACATTTAGCTTAGTGTCGTTAACTCGTGTAAGCCAAGGTGTGTAATGTTTCTCCACCATAAGGAGTTTATTGACATAGTGAAGAAAACTCTCGAGTGTGGTACTAGGGGAGTGGAGCAGGGCAAGGAAGGTGTCCTTGTAGCCGAACCACTATAAATTCGCGTGTTGTGGTTTAATCTTTCTAAGTCTATCTTTTCTTCATTACATTTCAATACTTTCATTATTAGATTAGAATTACTTATATTGGTTGTCACTTAAATTCACTTGAGATCGAATCGAAAGTTTTTAATAAGCTACAAAATATTTTGGTAATAAATTTAAAAAGGACGTAAAACTATTCAACCCCCTTTCTAGTTTTCCACAATTGAGAATTGAACCACTCATCTTACTTGACAGAAAGGCATAAAAGGTAGAATCACTAAGACCAGCAATCTGTCTTTTTGAACTAGCAGTGGAAACACCTCCACTACTAGTGGAAACAACAATGTTAGCATCATAATCATCACTATCACTTTCTCCATCTGAACCATCATCAACAGATAATGATATGAGTGCTACACTTCCTGAACCTGTACTTAGTTTGCCAGCTTTCTTCAATCTCTGTTCAATAACCTTAAAGTTATTGTACAAATCATTAAGCTTCATAGTCTCCAAATCTGGCTTGTCTTCCCACACTGCAACATTTGTTCCAAACTCTGAGGGTAAACTTCTTAAGAACTTTAGATTGAGGTCTTCCCTTTCTACCTCAATTCCAAAAATAGTGAGTTGAGTAACAATCTTTTGTTGCCTTGTGAAGATGCTATCAATAGATTCATTACTTGTTGAACCAAAGTTTTCATAAGTCTGTTTCGGCAGGGTCTTTTGAGTCTTCTTGGTGGAATCATTGCCACAAAAAACATCGCAGATCTCCTCAAACAAAGTCTGTGCTGTCTTGTACTTGCTGAATGCTAGAACTTGATCTCTGGGAAGGGTCATCAGCAGCAAACCTCTGGCCTTCAGATCATTCTTCATCTGAAGTCTTTCATCATTTGTGACAGGTCCAGTGTTAACTTTTACTACTTCCTTGCCATTAACAGTTTCTGAGGTAGTACTAGGTTTGAAGGAATTACCAAACATAATGATCTCCCAAAGTGTATAGTCTTGCACCATAAAGAATTGTTTGATCATTAGCTCCACATCTCATAGTCATTCAACTTAAGCTTGGGAAGCTTAGCAGCAATGTTTGATTGACTAGTTTCTGTCTCCATTGAATCTTCTAAGTGAACTTGAGGTCTTCTAAATCAAAGTGTCAAAGCCTGGCTCTGATACCACTTGATGGATCTAAAGACCTTGATCTGTGTTAGATTGATACTTTGAGTTATATCAGTAAGTATGCGGAATCTACTTAGTAATACTTAGAAGTTTGACTGTGAATGAAACAGTTGTATATGAATGAAAACAATGTATGTAACAAACTGTAAGCTCCAATATTATTAAAGATAATAATATGAGTGATCTTAGTATCACTAGGGTTATACCTTGAAGCTCTAAGAAAAAATGTATCTCTAACTTTAACCTAGGACCTCCTTTTATAGCACAAGGAGTCCTCTTCTACAAGATAAGTATAACTCTAATAGAATAAGATATACACAAAATCTATTCTATATTTATCTTTACACGTTTCGTAACAATTATCCTAACAGCAGTGGTAATAATATGTACTAGCAGTGGTAATGTGTTTCCACTGCTAGTGCATTCTTCAGCAGTTGTAATATTCTTACTAGCCGTGGTAACTGTTAGTATAATTCCCAACATTTCCTCCATCCAAAGCAAGGGGAAAACCCTATATAAGGGGCTCCCCGTTTTACTATTATAATCACAGTGAAAAAACGCCATTTCCTCTATTTAAAATTCCTTCTTCAAGAAAACTAATATCGTCGAGAGGTAATTACGCGTGCGTATTCCAGTAAAAATGGTCTGTCAGTTAGAAGAGTTCCGTTCCGAGATGGATGAGGATGAACTACGTCAGTTCACCTTTGACTACTTCATTCCGCTTGCGGTGCATCCGGAAGTACCGGATGCAGACGCATGTATCGCGGACTTCCCTGAGGGCAAAATAGGGGTATACACGCGCTTTTTTGAGTTCGTAAACCAGCGTGTGCCTATATCCCTATTTCTGAGCGACGCGCTCAAGTTTTATCGTCTGCATATTTCGCAGCTGCACTGTATAGGTGCGGCCAAAATAACAAATTTTGAGGTAAACTGTCGTTTACTCGCAGTAAGACCTACCATCAATCGTTTCTGCGCGTTTTACCACACGTCGTGGTCAAACGGGTGGGTGAAGTTTTCCAAGCGCCCAGGGCGCTATCAGTGTTATACTGAAAAGATAGACGCCCTGAGGAGTTGGAGGGAGAGGTTTTTCTGGATAGATGATAAGGTGTTCATCACGCTCTCTAGGTTTTATACTCAAGGGGGCTTCCAAAGGATAAGCACCCAGATCCCGGTATGTACAACGTAGAGGATGCGGAGATCATTAATAAGAACCACATCCCAATCAACTCCTATCCCGAGGAGTTCTTGGTGCACATGGGAATGAGCCGCAACTACTTCGGGGGAAGTGATGAAGTACCAACATTTTAGGATGGAAGCGGCCGGGGTGGATGCTTGTCCTTTCTTATCCTCGCGTTTATAATGTAAGCTTCCTTGTATATATTGATTTTATCCACTAACTTGCTCTTTTCTTGTTCATTCATGTGTTGCGCAGAGATGGATCTATTTGCCGTGGTGAAGTTAGCAAAGTCTACGCACGTGACTGTGGGCGTGCGCCCTCTGAGGGAAGGTGAAGTGCCCATCTTGGAGGCTACCACTGGGCGCCTTCTAGAGCTTGCACGAGAAAAGTCTTATGACGCATCACAGCCTATTGTGAATGCGACACTAGTTCAGACTGTACCTGCATAGGGAGTGGTGGCGCCTGAGCCCATGTGCGCTGAGTCGTCTACTAGTGCTGGGATCCTCAAAGTGGACACTGACTCCGAAGAGGAGTGCCAAGGTGCTATGGCGCACTCCACAACCTTCCCAAAGGCCTCCACAACCTCCTGGGACTCCAGCGTGCCCATGGAAACCAAGCACAGACCATGGCTGATCAACCACCTGCACATACAACAACGCACGCGTTAGAAGAAAAAGGGCATTAAGGCGTATAGTGGTGAACAAAGAATTCAAAAGGAAGATACATACCTGCGCTCAACAATGGTAGACATAAGATGAGGATACAAATCCTCATCATACTCTATAGTCAATTTGCGCAGCTTGCTCTCCTGCACCTTCAGAGCCTCCTCCACACGTTCGCGAAGCTCATCAAGATTGGCGAAGTGATGGGCTCTATTTTCTTGAAGGTACTTTAAACCCCAAGAGCAGTTAGCCTTGTGACGATCAGTCTCAGCACGCTCTCGCTTTACCTCAGCCATCATAGACAGCTTCTCATCTGCGAGCTTCCTAGCATACGCAGTTGTGGACTCTACATCTGCTCGCGCATCACCCAACTGCACCTTAAGCAGAGCAATCTCCTCACCCTTCTGAGCAAGACTGCTACCTTCACCAACATACCGCGCCTTAAGCTGAGTAACCAACTCAGCCTAACGCTCAGCAGCCACACCCAACTCCTCCATCAGCTGTTACGCAGACATCTCCTCATTCACCTTCAGCGGCCCCTCTACATGCTCATGAGCTGCTTGGGGTGGCACCGACCTCTCAACAAACGCTGCATCACCCCCTGCAGCACTGTCGCTACACACAAAAACAAAGAAGTCAAGGAATGGCACTGCGTAAAAAACACACACACACACACACACACACACACACACACACACATATATATATATATATATATATATATATATATATATATATATATATATATATATATATATATATATATATATATATGTGTGTGTGTGTGTGTATGTGTGTGTGTGTGTGTGTGTGTGTGTGTTTTACGCAGTGCCATTCCTTGACTTCTTTGTTTTTGTGTGTAGCGACAGTGCTGCAGGGGGTGATGCAGCGTTTGTTGAGAGGTCGGTGCCACCCCAAGCAGCTCATGAGCATGTAGAGGGGCCGCTGAAGGTGAATGAGGAGATGTCTGCGCAACAGCTGATGGAGGAGTTGGGTGTGGTTGCTGAGCGTTAGGCTGAGTTGGTTACTCAGCTTAAGGCGCGGTATGTTGGTGAAGGTAGCAGTCTTGCTCAGAAGGGTGAGGAGATTGCTCTGCTTAAGGTGCAGTTGGGTGATGCGCGAGCGGATGTAGAGTCCACAACTGCGTATGCTAGGAAGCTCGCAGATGAGAAGCTGTCTATGATGGCTGAGGTAAAGCGAGAGCGTGCTGAGACTGATCGTCACAAGGCTAACTGCTCTTGGGGTTTAAAGTACCTTCAAGAAAATAGAGCCCATCACTTCGCCAATCTTGATGAGCTTCGCGAACGTGTGGAGGAGGCTCTGAAGGTGCAGGAGAGCAAGCTGCGCAAATTGAGTATAGAGTATGATGAGGATTTGTATCCTCATCTTATGTCTACCATTGTTGAGCGCAGGTATGTATCTTCCTTTTGAATTCTTTGTTCACCACTATACGCCTTAATGCCCTTTTTCTTCTAACGCGTGCGTTGTTGTATGTGCAGGTGGTTGATCAGCCATGGTCTGTGCTTGGTTTCCATGGGCACGCTGGAGTCCCAGGAGGTTGTGGAGGCCTTTGGGAAGGTTGTGGAGTGCGCCATAGCACGTGGCAAGGCCCAGGCTGCGGAGGAGCTTCATGAGAGCAATATGATGACTGTGCCGCTTGCATAAGTTCCTAGGTATAAGGCGGATGCTTTTGATGAGCTAGTGGAGGCCATGGAGAAGATGAAGGTCTTCGACTTTCCTCATATCGCCGGATTGGAGCGTGATCAGGATTACCCTATCAGTGTGATCATGCAGGGCCTGACTCTGGCCAAACACATAGCTGAAGATGCGGAGACGCACCCTGACTTCTTTTTTAAGCCAGATGAGTTGCAGCTGAAGGTGCCTGTCTTTGCTCGCCCCCGCCACATGTTCAATCCCTTCGCTCTTGAGAAGGAGATTTCTTTGAAGAAATTCTTAGAGGCGCATGAGACAAGAGCTGCACGTAAGAAGGGCGTGAAGGGGAAGGCTAATCTTTGCGGTGTTCGCGCAGCCCATCTCCCCAGGTCTGATGGGATTCCCGTTAGCGTACCAACTGTGTCTCAGGAGGATAGCAGCCTCTTAAGAAGGCTGAGTGAGGATGGGGAGTTGGCATCTATAGCTAGTAGCTCAAGTCATGGGCGTGCTCATAGCATTTAGATATGTATGGATTTTTTGTAGATGTAGTTTGTATAAACTCAAGGTTCTTATGAATAATAATTTTTTTTTTCGTACGCCTTGTTTGTATTATTTGTACTTAGATTGTTTTCTTTTATGTAAAAGATCATCCAAGAGTCAAATTGAAACCGAGACATACTTAAGATGACTTAGATTAAGTGCATAACTTAAAAAATCATGAGTGTAAAGATAGACTTGCGTTGTTTTGCAAAGACTATATCAAATGACCAAGAATCTTGCCTCGTGGATTGCTAAGCTTGTACAATGTATGTTATGTTGCGTATCCTTCGTGGGATGCGCATTTAAACTTACTTCAACGTCTTGAAAGTAAGACGCTTAGCAGGGATGTGTGATCCAGTGTTGATGGGTTTGCAACCCTCTTACTCAACGAGTTAGTTAGTAGGTTTACTCATCCTTTCTGCCATCGTAGGTCTTAGTAAGTGCATGCACGCCATGTAGGAAAAATATAAAATAACGATATTGAGACATAAGAAAAAATGTAAGCAATAAAGTTAGATGTGTTATGGAGTTAGCTAGAAACCACAACATTTTATTAATACTTGCAAGTTTTTTTTGAAGATAAAAGACAATTCCTAAGAAAAAGAAAATTCAAATACACAGACATTTAGTAAGCACGTACTAAGGTGCAAAGTTGTCTGTGCGTGGGCCGTAGCCTTTCCTAAAGATAACATCTTTTGAAGTTGCAAATGTTCCAAGTGCGTGCCAGCACATGGCCTTCCATGTCGCGCAACTTGTATGCACCATTGCCTAGTGCATCCAAGCTTTCCTGTGTCTTCTGCGTGGCTTGCATCATTGGCGCGGTATACAAAGTCTCCTGGCCTGAATGAAGTGTGTTTGACTTTTGCATCGTAATACTTCTTCATCTTTAACTTAGCTTTTGCTTCACGTATAGCTGCGCATTTGCGTCTTTCTTCCAATAGATCTAAGTCAATGCGCCACTCATCGTCCTTTGTTGTGACGTTTATTTCTGCCGTACGGATAGTTGGCATTCCTATCTCGGCAATCACTGCATTTTTTATCATATCCCGCGCGTCGCAGTGCATAGTGGGCCAATAGTATCCTGACCGCAGGGCGCGCGCCACTACAGACCGTGGTCCTGAGTGCATACTGCATGAGCTAGTGTGAATCTGTCGGAGTACGTAGAGCGCCTGAAGAGGTCCAACGCACCAGAGCCATGGTTGTAGGAATGAACGTCGATATAGGAGGCCATCTCGGAGTTCAAACCTCTGCGCTATGCGCCGTACCCTACGAGTGTCCTTCTGATCTTGTGGTAAGATTCCTTTGCTTATGAATTAAATGATAGGTGTCATCCACGTAGGATCATGTTCTTCTATCACCGTGGATATTTCCATCTCCAAGATTGATTTGTCTTTCAGAGTTTCCACCAATACTTGTTTTGATAGGTGCGCAAAGCTTGTAGATGCGATCTTGCTAAGAGCGTCAGCTTTCCTGCTTTCTCCTCTAGGGGCTTGTTTGATGGTAAACCTGTCAAAATTCTGAATTAGGGACTTGGTTTTTTCGAGGTATTGGACCATGTGTTCATCTTGGCTTCATATTCCCCTAACACGTGGTTGGCTATTAGCCTGGAATCTACCTTTGCCTCTAGGTTACGTACACCCATTTGAGTTGCAATGCATAGTCCAGCAAGTAGGGCTTCATATTCTACCTCATTGTTTGCGGCTGTGAATTCGAAGTGTAGTGCGTAAGTGAATTCCACTCCATCTGGATTAGTGAGGATAAGGCCCGCGCCTGATCCATCCACGCACGAGGATCCGTCTGTGAATAGAACCCATGGTTCTTGTAATTCTACCTTGCTTGTTGAAGGTGGAGTATCGGTATCTGGCTTCTCAACAATAAAGTCGGCTAATATCTGCCCCTTGATTGCAGTGCGTGGTTTATACAAGATGTTATAGTCGCTCAATAGCACACTACATTTTTGTAGCCGTCCTGATGCTTCAGGTTTATAGATAACTTGTTTGATAGGCTGGTCTTTTATTACAGCTATTGGGTGCACCTGAAAGTATCTGCTTTTAGCTGCAAATACTAAAGTCAGGACCAGCTTTTCCATAGCAGTATAGTTAGTCTCTGTCTTCTTAAGCGCTTTGCTCACAAAGTATATGGGTGTTTGAACGGAATTCCTATATGTCAATAACACCGCGCAGACTGCTCCATGAGTTGCAGATAAGTACATGATCAATTCTTCCCCTGGTCGGGGTGCGACAAGTTTGGGAAGCGCTGCAAGATGTTGCTTAAGTTGTTGGAAGGCTTCCTCCACCTCCTCAGTCCAACGAAAGTCTCCCTTTTTTGTGCACTTCGTGATTGTATTGAAGAGAGGGAGTGACTTGTCTGCTGATTTGGACAAAAAACGGTTTAGCCTGGCTAGCTTTCCGTTTAATGACTGGATTTCTTTCAATGTGCGCAGTGAAGGGAGATCGATGACAGCTTTTGTCTTTTCTGGGCAAGGCTTGATGCCGTCAGGTTCTATTAAATATCCAAGGAACATGCTTTCTGTCGCGCCAAAAGTGCACTTCTTGGGATTTAACTTCATGTTTATCTTTCCCAGTGTTTTGAACGTCTCCTCGATGTCGCGCACCAATTCCTCCTCAGTATGACTCTTTATGACAAGGTCATCGACATAAACTTCCAGGTTGCGATCTACTTGCTTTTTAAAGGCCATGTCCACCAATCTCTAGTATGTTGCTCCCGCGTTCTTTAGACCAAATGGCATTTTTGTGTAGCAATAGACCCCTTGACTTATGTGGAAGGCTGTTTTTTCTTCATCCTCCTCTGCCATCTGAATTTGATGGTACCCTTTGTATGCGTCTAGGAAACATTTAAAGGGATATCCACACAGAGATTCTATCTTCCAGTCTAATTCTGGTAGCGGGTAGGAGTCCTGTGGACATGCTTTATTAAGATCAGTAAAGTCTACGCACATTCTCCAACTGCCATCACTCTTTTTTACCATTACTGGATTGGAAATCCAGTCATGGTAGTAGACTTCCCGCATGATGCCTGCGTCTACCAGTTTGTGTACGTCTTCCAAGATGGCTTTTGCATGATCTGGAGCTTGGTCGCGCTTTTTCTGTCGTATTGGAGGAAATCCTTGTCGGATTTGTGGATTGTGCTCCCTGATAGATCGTGGAACTCCAGTCATTTGCTTTGGTTCCCATGCAAAGATATCTATGTTCTTTTGCAAGAGTGCACACACACCTACTTTGCCTTTGTCAGATAGAGACCCTCCATTCATATTTGTTGATCTGGGTAATCAGGGTGAATGGCAACCTTTAGGTTTGGTATTTTAGTTGCGCGCTGTTCTGGAACACTCTCCACTTCACTGGTTACTGTGTTGCATTCTTTAGGCGGCACAGTGGTATTGTAGAGGGTGACAATGCCTCCTTCTACTGGGAATTTGAGCATCCCATGTGTTGTGGATGGTACAGCGCGCATGGATGATATTCCAGGTCTCCCAATGATGCCGTTGTACGGTGAAGGAGATTTGATTATCATGAAGTTTATCCAGGTTACTGTAGAGTGTTGTTCATCACCAACGACTACAACTAAGCGTAATTGCCCAATAGGCCATATCTTTTCTCCTATGAAGTATCACACCCCCAATTTACCTGACTTGCAGCGGAATGGAATACCTGGGGGTGACTGGCATAGCACCACAGTTACAGTTACATTGAAAGACCTAAAGTGTCATTTGGAAAAATACATCGTTTGATCATAAAAACATTCAGGGTATACAAAAACATAGGTCCCAAAAAGGTGTTGCAATTTTATGAAAAACAAGTTCAATTCAGATCAAACGGTTCATAGGTGCAAGAAATATATATATGTGAGACGCGTCGACTCCGCGACTCCATGAAGGTCCAAATGCATGCAAGCAGGAGCTACCTTAATAACCTGAAAATACATTGCTAAAACGTCAACACGAATGTTGGTGAATTCCATAGGTTTGTAAGTTAAATCGTATGTACATAAGCCACAAGTATAAAATAAACCGACAAAAATGTCAAAATACTACATTATCTCTTAAGCTCATGACCCCGAAGCTAGACGTACTAAAATTTGCCCCAAATGAGTGTTTACCAGACACTCGTACTATATTAGACATGAAATGCATTCGTTTTCCTCTTGGAGCAACCCAAACACGAATGGAGGAGTCACCCTCAATAGATCTATTCACTCACTCTCGCTTGGCAATATAATTATCGGTCGATGATAATAAAGGGGACTTAATGTGGTAGTAAGGCAACTTAAGCAATGTATGGAATTTGTAATACTTGGGCATGTACAAAAATAATTGGTGCAATGTATTCTCCCCCGTGGGATTTGAAATCAAATAAGTAATTGAAAACGGGGCTATGAAAACTCACCTTAGCAAAAGCAATATCCGACAGACAAAGTAGTAGTTAGAAATAAGGTCCGGGTACTCTAATCGCGACCTAAATAATGCATATGTCTTAGGTTCGAAAACAAGGTCAAGCATGCAAGTCATACACTATATTATCACTTGTACATGTTGTTGAAATTTTTATCGTTAAAAATGTAGGTAATCAAAGTGATCTTGTATTTAAGTCATCCACCATTTTAGAAAACGTAGCTTGTACATCTCACGACCAAATATTAGTCGTCTTGAAAATATATATTTTGAAAATCTCTAATGCACCTAATAAGTATACTTAATGTTCTACCATTTTTATTTACATCATTTTAGCCAAACTACACTCTAAAATGTCCAAAAGTCCATTTTAAATATTCCATCAGCTTTTAATATTTGAACAAAGCTGTCAAAATTTAATGTTTCGTCACAACTTCCCTAGGCCATAACTTTTGCGTCCTAATTCCGTTTTTCAAGTTCTATATATTCCCGCGAAGGTATTCAAGTATACTTTAGGTTTTTCAAGGTCTCGGTTAGTCTAGATGTCATTAAACCTCAGTTTTACTAGCTAGAAGATCGGGACAGATTCATTATTTCCAGAAATATAGTTTTCGTCATCAATCTTGAAAATAGCATATCATTTTTCGTTATAAGTCCGTTTTAACTCGTTCAAGCGGCTATGTTTTCGTTATTAAGTCTATTTTCTATATTTCTAGCCTAATATGGTCACCAAGGTACTGATATTTCTGTGGAAGGTCGAATGGGACAGATCCATTATTAATAATGTCAAACCATATTTCCTAGTGTTTTATTTATTGTTACCACTTGACAACAACTCCAAATCTAGTCCTAGTTCACCCATCAACTTCTCAACAAGGATATGGTGATCTAAACCTAACTTAACAATATTCAAGGTCCATGTACAAGATCATCCAAGTATTAAAACTTCAAATTTACAAACATGTATATATATAAAGTTGTCATTATTTTACTTGTAAAGATTTTTACTAACAATTTTTCTTGTAATAAAATCTTGTTCAAAACATATTTTCTTGATAAGAGATCAAAGTGGATGTAAAGATTTTCAACATGTACCAAGTGATAACCAAGTATATATACTAGACAAGCATGAAACTCATGAAAAATCATTAAGTATAGGTAGTGTAAAATCACTTACAAAGAGGTTAGTGAGATGAGATTTGTAAAGCACTTGTGTAACCCCAAGACTAGTACCAAACCCTTGTTAATCTACCCTAAGTACTCTAGATAGTCACCAACAAACTCCTTCTTCTTCCTCGCTCCTTATGTGTGTCGATTTGTGTATATATGTGTGGGAGGTGATAGTTTTTCTTTTGTAACAAAAAAAATGAGCAACTAGTCTATGTGTATATATATAGCAAGGGAGTCAAAGTGAGGTAAAAAATATCTTGTCTTTGGTCCATGTGGTTGCCGAGTTTCATGGAAAAGGTGGGACAAAAATGTGGCTCTAGCCTCCAATATTAATTAGATGTTTCATGGACTATTATTACAAGTAGAAAAAGAATGTGATGAGTACTTATGGAACAAGGGGGGGGGGGGGGGGGGGGCTCCTTGTCTAGGCTAGAAAAAAATGTGTTTAATTTATATAAAATGTATATTTTGAATGTATTGTGTAGTAAAAATATTTATTGGGTATTAGTTTGATAGTTAACGGAAGTTATATGTAACTAAACGTAAGATGTAAAGAGTTTAACTTGGACGTCGGAAAATATTCTTGGGACTTTTGTAATAATTTTGGAAGTATAAAAATACCCTAAAAATAATTGTTGAGAAAGTCGGGTATGTCGAGTGTTACATTTTTTTGAATAAAAATTTACGTTTGTTGAATTTAAAAACCGTAAGTATTTGGAGAATAGGAATTTGTGTTGTTGTATAAAATTGTGAATTGGGGAAGGAGCAAGGTACCGGAGCGTCATGGACTACCATTAGTATAATTCCTAGAGTACTTAGAATTTATTTAGAAATTCACGTCGATTCAAGCAAAAAAAAAAAAGAGTTAACTACATTTTTGGTCCTCGTGGTTTACCGGGTATACACTTTTCGTCCAAAATTTTAAAATGTAACGGATCCAGTCCAAGATCCGACGACCCGTAACACTTTTGGTCCAAAGTTAATAACGTGGTTAGTTTGACCGAGTTTGACTATTAAAAACGAGGGTAATTTTGTCATTATGTATTATTAATAAAGGAAATAAATCACCACCTATTTTTTATCACTTCTACCACTCACTCTCAAAATAAAATCTCTTCTCTCAGATCTTGTTTATGAAAACATAATCCATCCACCACCACCAATATCCGGCCACCACTACCACCTCCTCTGTCAACATAACCACCACGACTGGATGTAGAATAAGAAACACCATACCCCCGCCACAACCCACCACGGCCACCTAACTCCCCCACCACCGCCTAACTGTCAGCCACCACCACAAATGATCAAACAACACTTACCTTCAAGTTTGGAAAAACACGAAAAAGAGAAAAGAAAAAAAAAACTGAGATCTTTATTGTTTATGATTGGTTTCGACTTTCGAGTCATTGTTATGCGAGGGACGATTGTTGTGGTTTGTGTTTGGTTTACCGTGTGACGGGATGGAGATGGGTTTAAGATTAGATTGGATTTGTTTTGGGTTGTGGTTATGGGTTCGAATCTGTTTTGGGTTGTGGTTGTGGTTATTTGTTTTGGGTTGTGTTTTGGGTTGTGGTTATGGGTTCGAATCTGGATTTGTTTTGGTGTGGTTATGAGAAAGGGGGTTTTTATAAGGATTACTTTGTATATGTAGAAGAGGGATTGGGGTAGGTTTGATGGAGAAGATGATGCGCGGTTGTGTCGTGGTGGCAGCGATGGGTGTTTGGTGATGTGGGTTTGGTGGTGTTTTTGGTTGAAGTGTTTATGAAGATGAAGATGAAGATGAAGATGAGGAGATAAAATCTGGAAGTGGTTTTATGTGTGTGTGGATTTGTGAAATTTTATATAATTGATTGGTTAAGTATTTATTTTTGTGTGTATAATAATAATAATAATAATAATAATAATAATAATAATAATAATCATAATAATAACAATAATAATAATAATAATAATAATAATAATAATAATAATAATAAAAGAAAGGGCATTTTAGTCATTGTACATCACCATCCAAGGTTATTTTAGTCATTTCACATTTTTTTAACTAGTCAAATTAACAGTCAACGAAAAATGGACCAAAAGTGTTACGGGTCGTCGGATCTTGGACTGGATCCGTTACATTTCAAAATTTTGGACCAAAACTGTTATACCCGGTAAACCACGAGGACCAAAAGTGTAGTTAACTAAAAAAAAAAGCTCATGTAAATCGTATTAAATTAATGTCAAGAAATTTAAATTCGAGTTTAGAAATTAATATTGACCTGGGAAATAGCGGGTTGTGACATTTTACCCCCCTAAAAGGGAATCTCGTCCGCGAGATTCAGTCAGCGTTGGTCATTGGAGTGGTATTGGTGAAGAGATGGGGGTATTTCTGACGAATCTGGTCTTATCATTCCCAAGTGAACTCGGGACCTCGTTGAGAATTCCAGCGAACCTTGACGATAGGAATTCGACTATGTTTCAACTGCTTGACATTACGATCCATTATCTCAACTGGTTCTTCGATAAAGTTAAGCTTGTCATCGAGTTGTATTTCTTCTAATGGTATAATGGCAGACTCGTCTGAAAGACATTTCTTGAGGTTTACAATGTGGTATGGGTAATATATGTTGCTGAATTCTGCCAGAACTCGAATTTGTATGTCAGCTGGTCGATTCTAAAATGAATCTTAAATGGTTCACTATACTAGAGGTTCAATCTCTCGTGTTACCAAAATTGTATCATGCCTCTCCAAGGCAAAGCTTTTAACGTAGTTCGTTCTCCCACCTGAATCTAGATGGTTTGCTGTTCAGGGATACCCAATCCGCGTGATGTGTGTCATAAGCCAACCCTAATTCTACCAGTTTCTTGTTGCTTGTAACTGGTTCTTGACTTGTAAAATTTCCTTTGTTGTTCCATAGTTTAGTTCTAGACCAGTGAATTTAACTTTCCGTTTTCAGTCTGTAAATTGGTAATTGGTACTTCGACCATAAAGTGCATACAATGGTGTAATCTCTATGCTCGCACGATAACTATGTTTGGAAAGGTTTTGATTTATGGTTAATGGTTAGTCCAACCATTTCTAGAGTCAATCACTTATGCTCTGAGCATAACCTTCTTATGTTTGAATCATTCTCTCGTTCTGACCATCGGTCTAAGGATGATAGGCAATGTTTACCTCTAAATGGAGTTTCGAAGGAAATATTAAAATGATTGCTAGAAGTCTGAGGTGATTCGATTACCTTTTTCAGGAACAATTAAAATGGGTACAATGAATCTTGTGACTAATTCCACAACGTTTTATCTTTCGAACAGGTGTTATCTGAAGGGGATAGAATATGGGAAAAATATTGGATCCCTTGTGTTTCGTTCCAACGGATGCTAAAACGTGTGTATTTCTATGCTTATTGGGTTAGGTCTCCATTACTGACGTTTGCACTCAATTTATGGTGTCCTTCCTAATTTCCTTCGTTAAATATTCCAAGGTTCTTTGTTGTCAAGTCGCAAAAATCCTAAATGCATAAGCAATGTAGTATGGTAATTAGTTTTGGAAATTTGTCTCGAGATTGTGAGTTTTGGTTGAAATCTTTTTCTGAATAAACGAATTTAGAAAATGGAGCAAACAGTTCACTAAATAATATCTTTCTTGATGATTCAAAATTCCGTAGTGATGAAATGTGAAACCGTTTTCAAACATGTTATGATTAGGAATGTTTACCAAAGTTTGACGTTTATATATTTCTCGTTGTACAATAGTTTTGCTAAATATTGTCCAAAAAGGATTTGTACTTGTTCAAAATAGGAATTTCCGAAATTATTTTCTACAAGGTATGTGATTTATGTAAACACAATTTTTGAATCAACTTCATTTAAAGGTGAAAACACTAACAAGGATAAAATGGTATGATAGGAAATGTTCGCATAAGTGCATAGATGTCTAACATTCGGTTCCTGATATTGGAAGATGCCTATTGGTGGGTATCTGGAAAAACTACAAGTCTAGGTATTCAACCAACTTAAGTACTGAATTGCGTTATTGTTGAAATTGTCATCATGTTTGCAGAATGAGGGTTTCCATTGGTACTATCTCGATGAAATTTCTATTTCATTTCCACATGAAGCTGGGGAGATACGCTTGGGCCTGATGCCTCTCTTGATGTATAGGTAAGGTTATCTAGAATTTCTTGAGGACACAATGCTTTAGGGGAATCCATATCGATATCCATAATTCAAATCAATTATCCTTGGCGGAGACTCACTGAAGGGAAGTTTGCGTTTAGATGAGGCCAGGTTTAAATGAAATGCTTTACAGTCTCTATTAGGTGCTTGGTTTGTTCCTATAGTGTTGCTTAGCGTACCTTCACATTGTGCTCGATCCTGTAGCTCAGTCTAGCTAGTACCTTTGAATAATAAAATTTTGACAACTAGGTCAGAGATGGTGGTTCAGATGGTCTCGTGGTATCTTAGGATTGTTGTTGGATTATGAATTTTCTTAGTCCATGTTTAATAGTTCTGTAATTCTTTTAGTGTTTTTCTTGTATCGAGTAATCCTACTTGTAACTGATATGGAAAGTCTCTCCTAAGGAAGTCAATGGTAAGTCCAACTTAATGGCTAAGTGGGTGATAGGTGGGGGTAAGTATCCAGGGAGAGTTCGTCAGAAAGAGACGTTTATAAAAGAGTTTAATTGTTTAAAACGCTTTTAAATGAAGATTGTTATTAGCAATACTTTAAAAGATAACTATTTCCTTCATGGCATAATCCTTCCTGAATTATACATAGGTGATCAGGCTATGTATAGTTGAGGACTAATGATGCGATGCTTGATTTAGTCAAAATAGTATTACTTTTCTCAAAAGTTTTAGATGGTGTTCAACGCATTGTTTTGAAAAATGGTATTCTAGTCATTTCCTTTCAAGTAACATGAAAATTATTTCGCGTAATAATGGTAAATACTTGGTGCAATAACGAAAAATCAATTTATAGGGTGATAACAAAATAGCTTATTTTAGAATTTATGTAAAACCATTTTCTCACACGGTAGTAAAATAGCTTGGAACAAAATTCGTTAAATGGTGTATTGGATGCATGGGTGAATCTTATGGAATGGTAATAGTCTACTAGTCCATCAAAAACGAAATCAGCCTAATCCCTAATAAGACAATGGTATAATGTTGCGAAACGATTGAAAATTGAGCAATTGGAATAAACGAAGGTAGTGATTATCGCTGAGATAACAAAAGATGGTCATTACATTAGATAGGAAAGTGCTTAACATAACTAGGTTACACCAACGTACTTATGGAAAGTACCAAAAGAAAAGTACAACACTAGAGGGCTCAGACTATGGTGTATATAATTAAAACATAAACTTCTTCTTCAAATTCTGGTTTCCCAACTCCGAGCATTCACTCCTGAAGTGTCCCACTACTCCACACTCACGGTAGATTACCATGTGTTTTTTTGATGCTTTGCGAGGGTGGGAGCCTTGCAGTCCTTGGCTTCATGTCCGAGCTTTTGGCAGTTTTTACATTGGGAGGGGCAAGATCCTTTGTGATGAAACTGACACTTGTTGCACTCGGGTAATATACCCACATACCTTTTCTTTTGGCTTGACCCAGCAGCACAGGTCTCCACCACTTGTTGTATCTTAAATGGTTGTTGAGAAGCATTAGCATCCAGATTACCGACCCACTTTCTCTTGGTGCTACCATTGCCTCCTAAGATCTTGGTGTGAGCTATGCGTTCCTTTGCTTCGATCGCCATTCTGATAGCTGTAGGCATGGTATCGGGTTCCAATGAGATGACCAATATACGAATTTCCGGAGAAAGTCCTCCGATGTACCTTTCAAGTTTATTGCTTTCCGGTTCATCCATTGCAGAGCCTAGTCGAGCTAAATCATAAAAATGAGCAGTATACTTGACAACATCATCTCCTGGTAAGGTTGTGTTTCCTATTCAATTGCTTGTAATTCTCTTTTCACACAAAATTTTAAACTCATCATCCTTTTTAGTTTCTCCCAAGAGTGTGAGTAAGCAGCATCCACTCCTACTACCTGAACATATTTAGTCCACCATTTCTGGGCATGATCCTGAAAAGTGCAAGTGGCGAACTTAACCTTGTCTTCCTTACGGCAGTCGCCACATTGATATATTGTTTCTATTTCTGATGAGACGAAAAATGATCCGTTTTTAGGGGGTCATTTAAGCCCGAATTCGAATTTAATTGATCAAATATTGCCCTAAATCGTTCCTTTTGTGATTTTAGGTACTTTGGGAGAGAAATCTGGAAAAGGAAGCAATTCGGACGTTTTTGGAGCATAAAAGTGAAGAAAACGCCAAAGTCTTAATTTTCCATGCTGGGAACAGTAGGTGACGACGTCAAGAGTAACTCCCTGACGGCGTCAAGAGCAGAATTCCATGATGACCCAGTACAGATTTGATGGCGTCACAAGGTAGGGCGTCAAGAGGAAAATGCATGACGGCCTGGAAATACATAACACATGACGACGTCAAAAGTAGATCAAGGCAGTCACGTGAACTGGTTAAAACTTGCGCGCGGAATAGCTGATATTGTTTTGGTCATAACTTTTGCATACGAACTCGGATTGAGGTGATTCAAAAGCCCACGCGAAGAGGACGAAGAGATCTACAATTTGGTGAAAAAATGGTCATGATGGAGTCAAGAGAACGGGCTGACACCGTCAAGCCTTGCCGAAAGAAAACATGCCTATAAATATAACTTCATAACTTCACTTTTTGTAAGCCCTAAACCCTAAGGTCGATTCCTGGGTTTAGGTGGGTGTTTTTCCAGCAACTTAGAGGGTTTCAATCACTCCATAAACATCATGTATTGGTTTGATGATTCTATCTTAATTTTGTTTTCTATTATCATTGTTGTTTGCTCTTCTTTGATGATGATTTGCTAATTCACCTTGTGTCTACTTATGATTATGTGAAACTTGTATATAATTGATTAGATCTCATTGATTTCTTGTTGATGTTGTGTCTATCTCCATTAACGAGGGGCTTGTTGATGTGTGTGTCTATCTCCATCAATTAAGGCGTGACAACTTCAATAGATTTAGTTGGTTTAGTTTATAATTCTTGTTTCCTATTGATTCTTGTTTTCATTGAATGAATTTATATGTTAGGCTTAAGAAAACTGGCAGATCTCCAAATGGTAACATGCTTGAACGTCTTAGGAAACATGAACCTATTGCACTAAGGTCGTTATTGGTTGTATTTAATGAATGAGCCACTGTTTACAATCTCTATAGTTGTGCTGGGCATGGTGTAGGAGGAGATAAGAGCTCATAGAATTGGGGAGTTATGTGCGATACCCCATGAATGGTATTAAGGAATACAACCCATCAATTAAAACAAGGTTACAATTCAATAGGTAGGATTGGATAGCTAGCAAGGAGTAACATATCATGGGTAGACATGCTTCACTTATCTTGTAGAACCCTAGTTTACTTTTCTTGTTAATTAGTTTAATTATTAGCTTTTGGGTTAGTTGATTAGCAACAATTCCGCCCCTTCTTCCAAAACCCGAGATTTTTACTTGCTTTTCATAAAATATAAAAACATAAAAAGAATCATCATTCACCTTTAGACCTAGTTAGATTAATTACAATCCTAACGACACTATTCCTAGCTGAACGATCAATCCCCCGGTACTTGTCACTATACTATACTACAACGATCAGGTACACTGCCTGGTGGGGGTTGTAAGCTTCTCGAGATCCCTCGAGAGGTAAAGCCTGTTGCGATTCCCACGCATCAATTTCTTCGAACCATTTGAGAAATTCCTTTGTGTCTATAGTTCCGCTAAAGGAGGGGGGATTACAACCCATAAATTCCACGTGAGTAAGTTCCTTGGTGAGGGCGATGTCTATGTTCCTGACAGTGAATTGTCCAACAGTGGCTTGCGTCATTCTTGAAGTGGTTTGCTTAAATCTATTTTCATCAAATTATAAGAGACCATGAGAATCTATGAGTAATAAAACCATCGTATTCGTAACTCATGAATATAACACATGAAATTTTTGGTCTACATGGACCGATATCATAGATAGCACAACCATATCCATATGGTAGAGTCAACACTTGGTGATTCCGTTGTACAACAATCAAAATACCACAAGTTTCTTTGAACTATGCAACACCTCTCATTGCTAGGATAATAGTAAAAGCTAGTGAAGATATAAGTCTAGTCTTGAGACTTCCTGGCGTTGCGGAGGTTCCTGTTGAGTCTGTGGTCTTTGTATTTTCCGCAAGGTGTTATCTAATTCATGGCAAGTGGAAATGAAAAAGGGAAATGACAATGGTGGTATTCTAAAGGATAAGAATAACATTGATGACGATAAGATCCTAGTGATGATTTAGGAGACGATGGTGATAATAGTGGATGGAATACTACCCTCTTTCGCGCTATCCCACGACATCTAAGAGGTAAAACTGAAGTACACACTACGGGACGACCAATAGTGTAATAAGTAGCTGACGGTGGTGGTAGTACCTGAGTAGTAAGCGCCCTACTAGTGAAGGAAAGAAAACATACTATCTTCCTTGCAATAAGCATCCTAATAGGTCCATTAAAATTAAGTCTGAATATCCTACCAAACGGCATTCTATGTATGGGCTGGATGTTAGGAAAACCTCGTTCCTATAACAATTCAATGGTGCTAATGGCGGCGTAAGTGTAACTGTCGGTTGATGAGTATGTAAATACTCATCATTTTTGTCTTATATGAACTGCCAAAACATCCAAAAACACCCAATAATGCATCAAAATACTGAAATTATCTTAAAAGTGTGTTTTATATGGTTTAGATGCAAAATGTTTAAAAACAAATGAAAAACGAACAAAGTTTGCACAATTGGCAGTTTCAAACCCTCAAGTTTCAAAAATTGACAAAACTAGTCCCTGAAGGTTTTAAATGAAAGAAAAGTCAACCCAAAGTTTTTAAAAGTCAAAAACTATCAAAATTAGACTTTGGGTAAAAAGTTTGAGAAAAATTACATGTTTGGCCCCTCGAAATCCAAAATTGGCATAAAAGGTCCCTGAACTTTCATCTTTGGCAGATTTGGTCCCTGGTGGGAAATTTTTGGAAGAAAAATCAATTTTGGTCTTGTGGTTACTTATTGTGGCAAGTTTAGTCCTTGGATTGAAAAGTTTGGAGAAAAATACATTTTGGTCCCTCAAGTTTCAATAAGTTGCAATTTTAGTCCCTGAAGGACCAAAAGTGAAAAACCATATTTTCAAACTTTGGATTATGGAACTGAGCATGTTTAACTAGTGTGGCAAGTTTGGAAAAGTGACAAAAACCTACCCTCAACTTGGCAGGTTTTACAAAAATGATCCTTGTGTTAATTTGACTACAAACCAAATGGACTTAAATTTAATACACCTTTTAACCTAAAATCCTAAACTACCCAAAATTTGATAATAAACTAACCCAATCCACCCTTATAACCCCTAGCCCATCTCATAAAGCCCAAACCCAAAAATTAAACACAAACCGTTTAATAATAAAAACGGTCAACCCACGGTCAAACAAACTCACCCCCTCCACCTCACACCCCTCGTGACCTGCTATACCTCTGCCAATACTCCATCCCCCATCCTTCCACCTCACCTTCCCCACATCTTGTTCCCCCTCCAAACACTACCCTCCAAGCTCATTTAATGCCCACAAATCCCTCACAAGTAACCACATCTGCCTTTGTCCTATTTTCGCGCCAAAATTATTTTGAACGGCTCAGATTGATTGGAGGGATCTAACAGCTCAAACTATTGGTGGGAATGAGAGAGAAAGAGCCAAGGACCTATTTAAGTGAAAGAAATAAAAAGAAGAAGCAGCAGTTAGTAGTGTAGTAGTAGTATAGTGTAGTTTTTTTTATGTCTATGTAAAAACTTAAATGTAATCTTACAATTCAGTCAAGAAGTTAGTTGTAACTCGTTTTTCATCAATTAATATAAGTCTCAATTCTTCATTTTAAGTTTGTCATAGTTTCAGTTTTTGTGCTAATAATTAAATTTTTATATAATCATGGTGCAAGCTAATTATATGTTAAAAGTTGCTTTCTAAGGATTCATTAAGCTCAATTTAGTAAGTTAAGAAGCTGTCTTAAGTTTATTAACCATCAAATCTTAGTTAGCTATAAAATCAGAAAATAAAAAAAAAAAAAAAAAAAAAAAAATCTTAATTAAGGAGATAAAAAAAAATAAGAAGGCAAAGGTGTTGAAGCAGAGAAAAGGATGGATTGCTATGGTTTAGTACCTCAGGGAGGTGTTAGGGATAGTATAAGTTCCATGATTCTTGGTTTTTAGTTGGATCTCACAGGATCAAGTTGTAAGTAATCTTCTAAATTTCTGCTTATTTTTTTTAGCCAATGCTTATTTCTTTCTTATTTATGTTTTTTTTTACTTAATAAGTTTATTTAAGTCTGTCTAGTTCTCAAAATTGGGTAGTAGCTTATTAGGTTCTCTTGTGTTCAAAATTGCACAGTCCACTGCCATTTTAAGATTACTTGGGATCATAGGCATTTGGTGTCTAGCTTATTGTTTCTAAGCTTGATTTAGATTATTACATCATAATATAGTGGTGGAAATCAGTTTCATAAGTTGTAATACCCATATGCTTTGAAAAACAAAAACAGTTCATACTTAAGGGGGTGTTTGGCATAATAGATTTCAAAGTGCTCAGAGGTGTTTGAGTTGTTATTCTCAGCTGGGACATGTTACATTAGGCTTATTTAGGTAGGTCAAGTCTTAAAATCATATGTTACATGCACCAAAAGTCAAAAATCAATGAAATTCCCCCCAAACAGTTAACTGTTTGGAGATTTTGGTCCAAACCCCACCATTTCATTCAATGATCTGTATTATAGCCTAGGTTAGTTGTAACTTAGCTTAAAATATCACTTTCAATCAGTAGTGATCAATCAAAATCCATAAAAGTCAAAGTTCCATGTTTTTCTTCAAAAGTCAAAAGGTTACATGTCAGATTTTTCCTAAACTTCAAGTAATTTTAATGATTTTTGTGTTTGTTCTCTGGGCTTAAATCTTGTTTTTATTTGTTCTCTACAAGCTCATCTCTGAAGTCCCAGCTTAAGCATATTTTTGTGATTTTACTTGTGGGCCCCACAAAGCCACAAAGTGACCTGCAGGGCTAGCTGATGCTCTGTCTCAGCAGATGCACCACCACCACCACCACTTGGTGGTGGTTTTCCAGCCATCCCAGTGGGCCCCAACTCATCCAACTTGCTCATTTCAACCCCCCCCCCCATGGTAGGCTTCACCAATTGACCTTTGGTTTGACCTGAATGTCAGTGGACCCCACCTAAATCAGGCCTTGAAATCTGTCCCAGTTCTGAGTTCCTAGCAAAAATCCAAGTGCTTATTTGATAGCTTATTGCTTATCTTGTGGGTATTTTTGGTTTATTTCTGCTTAAACATATCCATTTAAGTTATTTGGACAAGATTTACCCAGAGTGGGTCCCACTTGGGTTTGTTTTAGCTTATTTTGCATATTGGTCAACAATAGTCAACTGTATCAACTTATTGGCTTTTTCCAGCTTATTTTTAAGTTCCACAAAATTTGTTTTTATAAAAAGTTCTTGTTTTTAGTTGTAAATCAAGTTTTTAAAAAGAAAATCCAGAAAATCAAAAGTTAATTTTAAGTGATAGGTTCTATTTAATTTTATTTAAATTTTATTTTTCATTTTTAGATTTTTATTAAGAACTTAGCTTTTTTATATTTTTATTAATTTCCTATTATATTAAAGTAATTATAATAATTTTCTCAGATTTTTATTTTATCTTTTAGTATTAATTAGATTTAATCTTAGTTTAATCAATTATTAATTAATATTAAGTTTAAAATAGCATAATTAGTTTTTATTAATCAAAACCTAGTTTTTATATTTTTTATAGCTTTTATATGTTATAAAATAATTTTAGAAATTTTATTAGAATTTTTACTGTTCATTTAGTATTTTTCTTAATTAAAATAGTTTAATTAGTTAATTAGTAATTAAATAGTAATTAATTAAAAGAAAATCCACAAAAAGACAAAAACACTTATTTTTATTTTTTTTTAAACTTATTTTTAGTTATTTTATAAGTTTAGGAATTTTATTTTTACCTTTTTAGTATTTAAATAATATTGTAAGTGTATTTTAGTTATTTAAGTATTAATAATAAGTAATTAATAAATAGTTTTTAATTAATAATAATTAATTAAATAGTGTAAAAAGTAATTTTAATTTTCTAAAAAGTTTATTTTATTATTAGAATTGTAAAAATGTGATTTTCACTTTTGTAAGTATTTTATTCCATTAAAACTCGCGTTTTATTTCGTACGTCTACGTTTTATTTAAACGTTACGTACGCGTTTTTAGGTTTTAATCGTTTCTGGTTTTTCCTACTTTCCCGTCTTATTCAAATAGCTTGTTTAAGCTATTTCATTGTAGATTCCTTAGTTCAATCAATCATAAACCCCTTTTCATCCAAATTCACCCGATCACGAAACCGTTTCATAACCATCACACCTCGTCGGGACATAACGACCCGGGGAAACCCTATATTCCGCGGAGCATTGATCTAGGCTGTCTGACCTTGTTGACCATACCCTGGTCAATTTAGGTTGACGGTTTCGCATCAATCATCGGTACAATGGTAGTGGAAGATGACAAGGCATCTTCAATGTCGAACTCCGACGAAACGATAACAGGGAGGGTATCTGAAGACATGTCACTTGTGAACCATGTCAACATAATCATATATATATATATATATATGTGAGTATGGGTAAAAATAACTCGCACAAAGTGTGCATGAAACAACATTGTTAATACAAATATCGCCTAAAAACGTTATTTATATTTTACGATCTTTGCTAAGTTTTGTTAATGACAAAGTATGAAGTTTAGCTATAAGTAAATCATCACTTTAAGTTTTTAAGTCTTGTTTAACTAAGGTTAACATTTCCTTTTAAACAAAACATTGTTTTTACTTCTTAAACTAAAATGAGTCTTGTCACATCATATTTATTTCTTAATATAGTAAGGTCACATCACATTTAGGGCAAGTTTTGTCATTATGCATTTATGGAAAGAAATGTGTTTGACTAACTTTCTTGTTGCTTGCAAGCTTTGTATTTGACTTGATTTAAGTGATGTGACATTGTTTGGTTGCTAGGAGTTATGAGACAAGACCTTGTTTGGTTTGAAGAGTTATTGCAAAAACCTACTGCAGACCCGGCGGTACCCTGGCGGTACACGGGCGGAACCCATCTGAGGGTTCTGCCTGATCCGCCAGACATGCAGAATAGTTTGCTATAAATACCAAACCATTTGTTTGTTTTGTGTAACCCTCGTAGGACATATATTCACATACTCTCTCAACTAACTCACTAACCTTTTGATTTGTGATTCTCTTATGTAGCAAGTGACTTCACAAGATCATTCAAGAAGTTATAAGCTTCAACTCTAAAGTTGCAAGTCTTGGTAGCTTGGTCATGTATAAGCTTTGGTAGTTTATACTTCATGTGTGTCATGTATATAGAAGTAAGTGGTTAGTATTTTAGGCCTCAAAATACGTAGTGTGTCGGGAGTTGTTGTACCCTTGTAAAAGAACTAACGGGAGTGGTTGTACCCTTGGTAAAGAACTCGACATCTAGCTTAGTGTCGGTTAAAAGTGTAAGCGACGAATGGGAGTGGTTGTACCCTTGTAAAAGAACTCGACATCTAGCTTAGTGTCGGTAAAAGTGTAAGCGACGTTGTAAATGTTTTCTCCGCCGGTGAAAAGAGCTTGTTGATTAGTGCTTATAACTCTCGAGTTGGAAACTCGGGGCGTGGATGTAGGGCAAGGAAAAAGAGTCCTTGTAGCCGAACCACGATAAACAATCGTGTTGTGGTTTGATCGTTTCTTTCTTTATCTTTGCTTATTACATGTTGTTCTTTAGTTTTAATTGCTAGTTACATACAAAGCTTTTCAAAGAACTAAACAAGTAAAGATGTGTTTGTATCTTCAAACAAACGTAAAGCTTTCCAAATAACTAAACAAGCAAAGCCAAGATTATCACAAGCAAAGCTTTTTAATATATGAAACTAGTAAAGTTAGAATTGATATTTACATAAAAATCTTTTCAAAGAATCAAACATATAACTTTGTGTTCATATCTTTAAGCAAACATTAAAGATATTCAAGTGAAAAAGAATCTAAAAAGCGGTAAACTATTCAACCCCCTTTCTAGTTTTCCACAATTGGCATCAGGAGCTACGTTACTCAAGATCTTTAAAATAGAATGTATTTTAAAACTTGGATCGATCCATGGATTTTGAAAATCTCAAAGAAGGGCAACCTATTCAAAACCAACCGCTATTTGAAAAAGAAAACTTACTTGAATGGAAAAGTAATTTTGAAAACTATGTGAAATCAATTGATCAAGATCTTTGGCATATTATTTCTTTTGATAATTTCAAACCAAAGAAAACAAGTTTTTGAAAATCAAGATAACTGTCTTAAACTTGATAAAAATACTAAAGCTAAAACAATGCTTTACAAAGCTTTAGTACAAAATATGAAAGAATGTATTTTTGTCAAAAGGCTAATGATGTTTGGAAAAATATGGTAAACTTTCATCAAGGAATATGTCAAGTCAAATATGATCAATTTGATCTTACATATAAATTAGAAGTTTTAGAAAAACTAATTGATAGACACTTAGTAGAAGTTAATACATGTGCTACTAGTTTAAATGTTTTAAATGAAGGTACAAGTGAAGATGAGTACGTGTGTTTTGATGAACCTGCTTGCGTATCTTGGAATGTAATGGATGTTGACGAAGACAATGATCCGGTAGTTTATTGTCAACGTATTGATACAACAAGCAAGGTGTTAGTTAAGGTGATTACTCGTGTCAAGCTCGTAGTAGTCTTGCTTGCGATTCATGGAATAACTCGGATGAAGATGAAATCAATCATCCGGTTTGTGATTCTATACTAGATAAAACATCAAGCAATGTACACTTTGAAACCAAACTCTTTTGCTTTGATTAATTTATCCTAGAGTTTTCTAAACTAGAAAATGAGTCTAAACATTTGTGCAACATGGACCTAAAAGCTATCTTCAAGAATGATTCTTCAAAATCTCTTAAGAATATCTTTGAAAAGGAAATCTTATTAGAAGATAAAATGTCTAAAATTAAGAGTAATGTTGAAATTAATCTAAAATGTAAATTATGTCTAGATTACAAACATGAGATTAAAATGCAAAATGAGAAAGGAAAAATTATTAGTTAAATTTGATGAAAGCTCAAAATCTCTTGAAAGATTGTTGAGGAGTCAAAGGTTGTTTAAAGATAAAACCGGATTAGGATTTAACTCAAAAGCACCATTAACTAATAAAACAAAGCAAGTAAAATTTGTCTAACCTAGAAGAGAGATTTAGAGATAATTCTATCTCTAATAGAAACTCATGATAAAAGAATTAAGATTATCGTACTCTATGCTTTTATATGATTGTCTAACCTTCTTGGATACATGAGTTATTGAGTTTCAAAGCTTGTCGTCAAATCAAGTTTTTACGCTTAATGCTTATCCACTTGATAACATCTCTATGCAATTTAAAAGGTACGCATTACTTAAACTTGACTTTGGTTATATCTTGTCTCTAGCATTATGTGCTCAAATATGTATTAGTTGTAATACTCTAGAGTGTCTACCTGCTATCTGTAAATAACTAAGATTAGATTCTATGCAACAAGGAATTTAGTCTTTAGTACTAGTAGGAGATATAAGGTGTTTTGGTTATTTAACCATCAAGAGATAAACACGAAAAACTCTTGAGTATGTCTCACTCAACTCTTTGCTTACAAGTGAGCTAACTAAGAATTTCCTAAGTGTAAAATGTCTAACACTTTTGTGATGCTTGCAAAACAAACCTTTGTTAAACAATTTTCTCAAACACCATACTTTGAGTCTTTAATTGTGTCTTTCTTCAATCACTCCTTTATGATAATCTCACATAAAACACACAAGGTAAAATAAATCACATTAGCATATATTAGGATGTGTGAAAGAAAATAAGTTTTCAACATCTAGGATTTACACATCAAATGTGACACATAGTCTAATGATGTTGTACCTCTTGGACTTTTTAAAAATAAATAGAGTTCATAGTGTCTTAAGTATGAAAACCCAAAGAGTCGAGGAGTCGTTGAATATGACATTTAACGAGTAATCTCCTCCTTCTATGATATCATCTTTGGTAGATGATAACTTAGTCGAAAGTCCAATGATGGCAAGACAAGCATGGAGTAAAAGTACTAAACAACATCTTCTCACCTTGAGTTAAACATTGAATCAAGTAAAATTGACATAGGTTATAAAACTTGATTTATTGGTCATTAGTTGTGTCTAAACAAATTCAACAAAAACAATTTTTGGAATTTAGAATAAAACAACTAGTGAAACGAAATTGATATTTCAAAGTAATCAAGTGAGTATAGTGTCAATATTCGAAAGACTTTTTGATAATAAAAGCAAGCCACAAAAGCAAGGGATTTTAACTTAAAGACATTCCTAGTTGCTCTCTTGTTCTCAATGGTTAAGTTATTGATGACTTATCAAGAATGAGATTAGTAAATCCGTAGGTAAAACTAAACGTAGAGAAATGTTTGGAAGACTACTTGTTCTCATAACATTTAGATTCAACATTATGTTTAGCTTTTGTCTATGTGCTCGTGTTAACGAAGATCCTAAAACAACTCGTTAGTTGAGCCAAGTTGGATATATCATAAGGTACTACACATCTAGGATTATGGTATCCCAATAGAACGGGAATAGAAACCATAATGTTTGACAAATGGAATTATGTCGGTAATAAGTTGATAAGAAAAGCACAAGTGGTACTTGCACTTTTATACTTACTTACCCAATGATTCTCCAAAACGCGTAAGATTCTCAAATTAGTATCGGATGGAGAAGCACATCAACAAGCTCCGCTTGAACAAGCAAACTCGCATCAACAACGGAATTCATCTTATCAACATTGTTATACCTTCAACAAAGGAAGCATCGACTTCAGCGACAATTCAATCCATTATGTTCTTAATTGACATATTGTGATCCATCATCATCGTCTTGGTAAAAATGTTCATTGAGGAACATCTTAACTAAGAAAGTCTTATACGTTAACCATTCTATCAACGTTTTCACAAAACCTCTTGAATGAGAAGCATTCATCATCCCTAGGCTTAGTCAAGGACTCATAAGACCTAAAACCTTAGTTTTGAACATTAGGATAAAACCACAAAAATCACGACAATTCCTTTTGAGTTTTCCCTGCAGATCCCACGGCACCCTCAGACCATACGGGCGGAACCCATTTTTTGGTTCCGCCTGGTCCGCCAAAGCCACAGAATGTTTTATTTAAGTTCAAAACTAAACACCTCTTTACTCACAACTCCAACTTATCATCAGCCCATAAGATTCACAAAATGAGCAAAACTTCAAGCATATTCCTCATAACCTTTCATCACTCGAACCTCAAATAACCAGTGTGAAATGAGAAACCGAGTTATCCTTTGTCATATCAATATCGATTCATCCACCATTTCCATGCCCTCAAAGAAACCAAGAGTCAATATCATCTTCACCAATAACTCCACCTAGTCATCTTCACAAGAAGATTCCACAATGTAACCAAACAAGTGTGTCATCCCCACTATAACCTAACCTATTAAGATTAAACCACCTTTCATGATACATAAACCTATGTTCACCTTTGTGTCGCTCTTTGAAACAAAGGGCAATTGTCATATCCATACTCTCATTAACATATTTGCCTATGTCGTCAAAAGTCAAGTGAATTTCATTATGAAATGCGTCTCTTCCACTTTCTAGCAAGTGAAGAACACAAAGAAGATATCCAAGCTTTAAGTGTTGTCAAAAAATCACCACCTCATTTCACATATCCACCCTCGGTCGTCACCCATACTTTACCACCGTTCACCACATTGTTAAAACAAATGAAAAACGTCATTGAAACATCACTTGCATTAAAAAACATTTTTAAGCATCAAAATGAGTCAAGTCAACCGCACCTCCACATTGTTTTCATATAGGCACACACTAGAACATACACATTACAATAGTCATTTACTTAAATGTGAAATTTGATTTTCTATGAATCATTATGCCTCCTCTAACTCACTATGACCACAAGGACACCATCAAGTACCTACCCAAACACCACAAAACCAAAGGTCTTACTCAAACTCAAATCGTTGTCTTCAAAGCCTTAGAAAAACAATATGTCCATATGGGTAGAAGCATTGATCCATCCTTCTTAGAAGGTACAAACCTCTACACGGAATTCGCCACAATCAACTTTGAGTGTCTCTTAGAAATCGACGAGCCTATTTGTTCTAGGTTTATTTTAGAATTCTATGAATCCATCACCCTCTCCAAGGATGAGTATGGTCGCTTGTCTATTAACTTTAGGGCTAGTAGTCATCAATACTCCTTCAACCTCGAGGAGTTTGCTCAAATCCTAGGTGTCCCAAACCATGGTAGTTGCATCTACTCCGACTTGCACTTCCTCTCAACTCTTGACACACTCTTTGACCGCATATATCCCTATGATACCCCTCTTGTGTCCAAAGATGAACTTCGTGACCACCTCTTCATTAGGACCACCAACACTAGAAGAACTAGAAACGGAAATGAGGTCATCAAGGACCCATATGGTATGGAATTCAATGAACTCAAGCCCCAATTAAAGGAATTGGGAGAACTCCTTAGAACCAATGAAATTAGCACCATAGGAAACCGGGATCACATCAATGTTTGTCTTAGCTACATGCTCTATAGCATTTCCACCGGTCAACCTTTTAACTTAGCCTATTACCTCGCCAAAAGAATGGCCGACATACCTTTGGTAGGAACAACCGCTCTTCCTTATGGAATGCTTCTCACCCGCCTCTTTAGAACAATCTCACCCATTCCTCCTAACAATAATGGAATGTACCTTGACTATTCTCTCATTCCTCACATCTTCGTTCCTCTAAGTGATAAACAAGTTTTCAAAGGTAAAGGCAAACGTACTCGCTCACCTACACCATCATCATCATCATCTGACATGAGAAAGGATGATTAACTTCCTAACTCTAAGTTATCTCCTTTAGACTACCTTCTAGAACTCCCCGTCATTGAAAATGTATCCGAAGAGTTCAAGCAAATCAAAGGAATTTTCAAGTGCTTTGGAAGGTACCTAAGCAAGCTCAATAAGAGGATAGACCGGTTATGAGACGATTAAGGAATGTTTGGCTTAAGAATGCTTTAGAATCGTCTTTGTGTTAAAACTACGCGAATTATGTGTTTTTCACTTTCATGGTCTATTATGTTTGTTGGATTATGTTTGTATGAACTTGTATGCATAATGACAATGTTTAAGGTGTTTGTCATTTTTTCTATGCTTATGGCAATTCTAACTAAGTATAGTAAAATCCTCGACCTCAAGGTCAAAGTCCCATGATATGTATGTTTACATGTCTAATTTTTGCATTCCCTAACCAGAAATACCTTATCTCTTTGATTTTAGGAGTTTTCAAAAATTTTGAAAATCGTCTCGCGGGTCAAAAACGCGGACTACCTAATTTTTTACCCCTGGCGGATCTGGCGGTACCCAAAATTGGGGTCCGCCAGTGTATTTTCTGGGAATTCCAGAAATGGCCCAACGGACCAGGCGGTACCCTCAAATGGGTTCCGCCAATGTCTTCTAAGGGTTCCGCCAGACACCTGCAGAAAATTCTTCCATTTTTCTTAAAACTTGTAATGTGTCAAAACCATTATCCTAAGTGAGAAACATCTTCCATTAACTCCAATAACCATATTAGAACAACTCTCACTCACTAAAACAATTAGGAAGCCACTTCCCTCCAAAAATTCAAATTCAAACATAACTAACCCAAGGCACCCTTTTAAAGGATCCTTCAAACCATTGAAACATTTTCAACCAAATCACATCCTATGATCACAAAGCATTGAGTGCATATGTTGATCTTTCACTCCATCCTATTCCATTGAATTAACATCAAATGATGTGACATGGTCATGAAAATCATTTGAAACCTCATTCTTTGAATGATAGAACATCAAATCCAAACACCCATTTCAACACCTTTTCAACCTTATAAATTTGAAAGTTTTGCAACAATTCAAATCACACCATAACCATCAAAATCCTTCTCAAAAACCACTAGGATTAGTGTCAAACCTTGTTGCTTCAACAAAACCATCAAGTCAAGCTCATCATCTTCAAGTGATGCTTCGCTTAACATTTCTTCATCTATCCAAGATTTCCTTAACCTCACTACCTCAACACCATCCTCAACACATTTCAATACCAATGTGATCACTATTCAAGATTTGCTTAATCTTGCTACTTCAACACTTACACCAATGGAACTTTTCCCTACACCACCAACATCACCACATCCACTATTGGAAACTTTTGAAAACCTATCACCTAAACCATCAAGCCCTCCATCATTGTCACTCTTTGACACCATTACCGAAATGGAAACCCATCAACAACCAATATTTCAACCAAACGGGTCATTGGATGATGCACCTCATCCACCGTCATTGCTTGAGAGTTTGGCCTACCTTTATGCTAAATCCTCAATTTTTCCAAATGATCAAGGTCATACACACCTACAATCATTTGTGTTTCACCCCATTCACAAAAAACTTCATGGTAACCATTTACAAATAACCAAGCCTACACCATTTTGTTCAAACAACAACCACCACAACAACAATAACTACCACCACCACAAGAACCTTCCCAACACTTTGAATCTCTATTTTCTTCGTATAAGAAAATAAAAGCATCTCAATGATCTTCCACCAAGACCAACAACAACCACCACCTTTCACAAATGAATAACCAAGGTCATTGCTTAACCAAAATGAGTCTTTTGACCACAACCAACCACCACAACAAGAGTATCATAACCCAAAACCATTGTTGTTTCACCCTATCCAATAAAATGAGGTTTATCCTAAACCACATTGTGGAACGTCTCAAGTTTAGAGTCTCCAAAATGAAACAAAACCGTTTCTTTTGGAAAATGTTGCTCATTAAAACCAACAAACCAAGTTTAGAGTACCAACACCACCTCAAGTTTAGAGTCTCCAAAATGAAACAAAACCGTTTCTTTTGGAAAATGTTTCCCATTTAAACCAACAAACCAAAACCCGTGTCACCCTCTCAACCTTCAAAATAAAGCCCGCTACAACCACAACCCACATTTTCTTCCTTAAACAACCTTAGCCTTGTTTTTGGAAAATGTTTCTCACAAAGGAAAATGATGATTTCCTTGTAGCTTTTTATGGTCGTAGCTTATTTGTAGCTTTTTCTTTATTTCTAGAGGTAGGATAGTTTAACCAAAATTTCTTGTCTTTGACTTTTTAAGAAGTCTAAATTTTACATGAAATGAATTTCATTACACTACAAGGTTTTCTTTGTTTGTTGACCATTTAGGTATGATGTGTGAACTATACCTTGTTATGGTACCATACATAAATCTTGTGCTTTAGAAACTAACCTTTCTTTTTGTAGGATCATTATCCATGTTTTCCTTCCTTGATACTCCATTTAGGGGAGTAATATTCAAGGGGGAGCATGAGTATTACATTATTCCGCTTCACAACTCTTAGTTGTAGTTTAGACATGAAACACTTTCATGACTTATCTTGTGTGGAAACTAACTTTTCTTTTGTAGGTTCAAAATCCATGTCTCCTCTCTTGGCACTCCATTTAGGGGGAGTATCGTCCAAGGGGGAGCAAGTGGTTACTTCCGCTTCGCTACTCTTCTTTTTGTTTCGACAAAAAGGGGGAGAATTTAGATATAAACTTGTTTCAAAATTTTTTTTGTATATCACATCATCTTAGCAAAAACAAGTTTTATACCTAACTTTATAAGACTTAATACTAAAACTAGTGACTTACTTATAAATAAAGTTTATGTTTTGTCATCAACAAAAAGGGGGAGATTGTTAATACAAATATCGCCTAAAAACGTTATTTATATTTTACGATCTTTGCTAAGTTTTGTTAATGACAAAGTATGAAGTTTAGCTATAAGTAAATCATCACTTTAAGTGTTTAAGTCTTGTTTAACTAAGGTTAACATTTCCTTTTAAACAAAACATTGTTTTTACTTCTTAAACTAAAATGAGTCTTGTCACATCATATTTATTTCTTAATATAGTAAGGTCACATCACATTTAGGGCAAGTTTTGTCATTATGCATTTATGGAAAGAAATGTGTTTGACTAACTTTTTTGTTGCTTGCAAGCTTTGTATTTGACTTGATTTAAGTGATGTGACATTGTTTGGTTGCTAGGAGTTATGAGACAAGACCTTGTTTGGTTTGAAGAGTTATTGCAAAAACCTACTGCAGACCCGGCGGTACCCTGGCGGTACACGGGCGGAACCCATCTGAGGGTTTCGCCTGATCCGCCAGACATGCAGAATAGTTTGCTATAAATACCAAACCATTTGTTTGTTTTGTGTAACCCTCTTAGGACATATATTCACATACTCTCTCAACTAACTCAGTAACCTTTTGATTTGTGATTCTCTTATGTAGCAAGTGACTTCACAAGATCATTCAAGAAGTTACAAGCTTCAACTCTAAAGTTGCAAGTCTTGGTAGCTTGGTCATGTATAAGCTTTGGTAGTTTATACTTCATGTGTGTCATGTATATAGAAGTAAGTAGTTAGTGTTTTAGGCCTAAAAATACGTAGTGTGTCGGGAGTTGTTGTACCCTTGTAAAAGAACTAACGGGAGTGGTTGTACCCTTGGTAAAGAACTCGACATCTAGCTTAATGTCGGTAAAAGTGTAAGCGACGAATGGGAGTGGTTGTACCCTTGTAAAAGAACTCGACATCTAGCTTAGTGTCGGTAAAAGTGTAAGCGACGTTGTAAAGGTTTTCTCCGCTGGTGAAAGCAGCTTGTTGATTAGTGCTTATAACTCTCGAGTTGGAAACTCGGGGCGTGGATGTAGGGCAAGGAAAAAGAGTCCTTGTAGCCGAACCACGATAAACAATCGTGTTGTGCTTTGATCGTTTCTTTCTTTATCTTTGCTTATTACATGTTGTTCTTTAGTTATAATTGCTAGTTACATACAAAGCTTTTCAAAGAACTAAACAAGTAAAGATGTGTTTGTATCTTCAAACAAACGTAAAGCTTTCCAAATAACTAAACAAGCAAAGTCAAGATTATCACAAGCAAAGCTTTTTAATATATCAAACTAGTAAAGTTAGAAATTATATTTACATAAAAAGCTTTTCAAAGAATCAAACATATAACTTTGTGTTCATATCTTTAAGCAAACATTAAAGATATTCAAGTGAAAAAGAATCTAAAAAGCGGTAAACTATTCAACCCCCCTTCTAGTTTTCCACAAACATGTATAATGAATATGCACCTATGATGAAATGATGAGATGCTATGATGATGTGGTTATAGTATAGGGTCCATGATACATCCTAGTTCTCTATAACCTTAGCTCTGATGCCAATCTGTCACACCCCCAATTTACCTGACTTGCAGCGGAATGGAATACCTGGGGGTGACTGTCATAGCACCACAGTTACAGTTACATTGAACGACTTAAAGTGTCGTTTGGAAAAATACATCGTTTGATCATAAAAACATTCAGGGTTTACAAAAACATAGGTCCCAAAAAGGTGTTGCAAGTTTATGAAAAACAAGTTCAATTCAGACCAAACGGTTCATAGGTGCAGGAAATATATATATGTGGGACGCGTCGACTCCGCGACTCCATGAAGGTCCAAATGCATGCAAGCAGGAGCTACCTTAATAACCTGAAAATACATTGCTAAAACGTCAACACGAATGTTGGTGAATTCTATAGGTTTGTAAGTTAAATCGTATGTACATAAGCCACAAGTATAAAATAAACCGACAAAAATGTCAAAATGCTACATCGTCTCTTAAGCTCATGACCTCGAAGCTAGACGTACTAAAATTTGCCCCAAATGAGTGTTTACCAGACACTCGTACTATATTAGACATGAAATGCATTCGTTTTCCTCTTGGAGCAACCCAAACACGAATAGAGGAGTCACCCTCAATAGATCTATTCACTCACTCTCGCTTGGCAATATAATTAACGGTCCATGATAATAAAGGGGACTTAATGTGGTAGTAAGGAAACTTAAGCAATGTATGGAATTTGTAATACTTGGGCATGTACAAAAATAATTGGTGCAATGTATTCTACCCCATGGGATTGGAAATCAAATAAGTAATTGAAAACGGGGCTATAAAAACTCACCTTAGCAAAAGCAATATCCGACAGACAAAGTAGTAGTTAGAAATAAGGTCCGGGTACTCTAATCGCGACCTAAATAATGCATATGTCTTAGGTTCGAAAACAAGGTCAAGCATGGAAGTCATACACTATATTATCACTTGTACATGTTGTTGAAATTTTTATCGTTAAAAATGTAGGTAATCAAAGTGATCTTGTATTTAAGTCATCCACCATTTTAGAAAACATAGCTTGTACATCTCACGACCAAATATTAGTCGTCTTGAAAATATATATTTTGAAAATCTCTAATGCACCTAATAAGTATACTTAATGTTCTACCATTTTTATTTACATCATTTTAGCCAAACTACACTCTAAAATGTCCAAAAGTCCATTTTAAATATTCCATCAGCTTTTAATATTTGAACAAAGCTGTCAAAATTTAATGTTTCATCGCAACTTCCCTAGGCCATAACTTTTGTGTCGTAATTCCGTTTTTCAAGTTCTATATATTCCCGCGAAGGTATTCAAGTATACCTTAGGTTTTTCAAGGTCTCGGTTAGCCTAGATGTCATTAAACCTCAGTTTCACTAGCTAGAAGATTGGGACAGATTCATTATTTCCAGAAATATAGTTTTCGTCGTCAATCTTGAAAATAGCATATCTTTTTCATTATAAGTCCGTTTTAACTCGTTCAAGCAGCTATGTTTTCGTTATTAAGTCTATTTTCTATATTTCTAGCCTAATATGGTCACCAAGGTACTGATATTTCTGTGGAAGGTCGAATGGGACAGATCCATTATTAATAATGTCAAACCATATTTCCTAGTGTTTTATTTATTGTTACCACTTGACAACAACTCCAAATCTAGTCCTAGTTCATCCATCAACTTCTCAACTAGGATATGGTGATCTAAACCTAACTTAACAATATTCAAGGTCCATGTACAAGATCATCCAAATATTAAAACTTCAAATTTACAAACATGTATATATATAAAGTTGTCATTATTTTACTTGTAAATATTTTTACTAACAATTTTTCTTGTAATAAAATCTTGTTCAAAACATATTTTCTTGATAAGAGATCAAAGTGGATGTAAAGATTTTCAACATGTACCAAGTGATAACCAAGTATATATACTAGACAAGCATGAAACTCATGAAAAATCATTAAGTATAGGTAGTGTAAAATCACTTACAAAGAGGTTAGTGAGACGAGATTTGTAAAGCACTTGTGTAACCCCAAGACTAGTATCAAACCCTTGTTAATCTACCCTAAGTACTCTAGATAATCACCAATAAACTCCTTCTTCTTCCTTGCTCCTTATGTGTGTCGATTTGTGTATATATGTGTGGGAGGTGATAGTTTTTATTTTGTAACAAAAAAAAAATGAGCAACTAGTCTATGTGTATATATATAGCAAGGGAGTCAAAGTGAGGTCAAAAATATCTTGTCTTTGGTCCATGTGGTTTCCGAGTTTCATGGAAAAGGTGGGACTAAAATGTGGCTCTAGCCTCCAATATTAATTAGATGTTTCATGGACTATTATTACAAGTAGAAAAAGAATGTGATGAGTACTTATGGAACAAGGGGGGGGGGGGGGGCTCCTCCTTTTCTAGGCTAGAAAAAAAATGTGTTTAATTTATATAAAATGTATATTTTGAATGTATTGTGTAGTAAAAATATGTATTGGGTATTAGTTTGATAGTTAACGGAAGTTATACGTAACTAAACGTAAGATGTAAAGAGTTTAACTTGGACGTCGGAAAATATTCTTGGGACTTTTGTAATAATTTTGGAAGTATAAAAATACCCTAAAAATACTTGTTGAGAAAGTCAGGTATGTCGAGTGTTACATTTTTTTGAATAAAAATTTACGTTTGTTGAATTTAAAAACCGTAAGTATTTAGAGAATAGGAATTTTTGTTGTTGTATAAAATTGTGAATTGGGGAAGGAGCAAGGTACCGGAGCGTTGTGGACTACCATTAGTCTAATTCCTAGAGTACTTAGAAATTATTTAGAAATTCATGTCGATTCAAGTAAAAAAAAAAAAGCTCATGTAAATCGTATTAAATTAATGTCAAGAAATTTAAATTCGAGTTTAGAAATTAATATTGACCTGTGAAATAGCGGTTGTGACATGAAGCCAGTTAGCGACGTCGTGGCCGGCATTAACTGACTTTGTATCTCAGGTCGCAGCCTCTTGAAGCAGTTTTCATACAGAATGTCTACGGAGGCTCCTCCGTCAATATACATGCGGCGATGGTTAGCGGCTCTACTACTGCGTTGTCCGCAACAGAGTGGGGAAGGATATTTCATTCCCAAAAGTGAATTTTTGCCTGACCTTTTGCTTCGTCTTGCGTTACCATGACTGTATCATGTAAATAATGTCAGCCTTATCTTTGGGTGGCTCTTCTTACCTCCATTCTTTTGTTTTTCCTTTCCTTCTTTAATATTCTTAACGAGATGATCCATTCTACCCTTCTTTACTAATTTGTCAATTAGTTGTCGTAGTTGGACACACTCGTTGGTGGTATGGCCCTTTTGTCCATGGTATTCGCAGTATCCATACCCTACACGCCGGTCCTCTGGAGTGCGCATTGGTGGGGTTTTGGGAAGTTTGCGCCTTCTGTTACAAATATCTCCCTCGGAGTCTTCGTGAGGGGGGTATACTGATAACAAACTTGAGCAGATTGCTAACTTAACTAACCGCTAACTTTACAAACCGCTAACTTTACTTACCGCTAACCATGAGCTAACCGCTAATTGAGCTAACCGCTACTTTAAGCTAACCGCTAACATGATCTAATCTAACTGCTACCGTGAATTAAACGCTACCTAAAGAGGTAAACGCAAGAAAAAGTTAAACGCTATATTACTAGACGCAACTATGCAGACTTAAACGCTACCAACCACAGGACAAAATTGTCACATACAAACAAAATGTACTACTCGCTAACAAGCACAACACAAAGAAAAACTAATCGCAATAAAGAAATGTTGGTACTCGCTATTAAGAAAAAATAGCAGAAAGAAACATAGCAGGACAAAGAAATCTTATGATAACCCCACCTATTTGCAAATAAATGTTTGTTTGACAAAAGTTTTATATTTTCTTTCGTACCACAAAAAGTGATACCGATTTAAACAAAAGTTAATGAAATTTTGTTTAAACAAATTCAGACAAAAGTTTTAGCAACATGAAAAGCCAATTCGACCCAAGAACCACAAGAAGAACCAATCTAAATAAAAATGAGCACACACAATCCCAAGAATGTAACCTTGGCTCTTGATACCAATTGAAGGATACTCAATAATAACATGTATGGTTCTTGTGTTTATGGATCAAATAGTAATAGGAGAAGTAGAGAGAGGAAGAGAGTTGGGAGGATTTCCTAGAGAGAGAAAGAGTAGAGAAAAAAATGAGAATATTAGATTAAGTGAAATGGAAGCTCCAACCCTCTCCCTTGGTGGCAGAGTGGTATTTATACAAATAAATAAAACGCCCACACCCAGGCTGTGGATCAGGCATACAGTGGGTAAAGACCCATCCTTCTTCCACGGTATTACTTAAACTAAAACTAACTAAATAATAAACTAACTATGAGCTATCTTAATGCTATTACATCATTTAGGTGACTGAGTCTTTTATTGGAATAATTGTATTCCTAACACTTCCTCCTGTCCGCTAGGTAGAATTCCAAATCGACTTGATCCCCGGATCGGCACCTGTTGCCCAATCACCCTACAGATTAGCTCCTTCAGAGGTAAAGGAACTATTTGAACAACTCTTAGAACTAACAAATAGGGGTTTCATCCATCCGAGTACATCACCCTTGGGACCTCCTGTCTTATTCGTAAAGAAGAAAGACTTATTCAACCAACTTCAAGGGACACGCGTCAATTCTAGGATCGATTTAAGATCTGCTTATCAACAACTGGGAGTTAGGGAAGAGGATGTCAAAACTAGAAGGGGGGGGGGGGGGTTGAGTAGTTTCACCGTTATTAATCTCGTTTTTATAAAATCACTTTGCAACTCGTGTTTGATAAAATGATTCGATTCGAAGCTTACGTGAAAACAACACAACAATAGATATAAGCAATGATAAGTAAACAAGTAAAGATAAGGAAAGGAAAGATCAAACCGGCACATGAAGATTTATAGTGGTTCGGCCATGAAGCTCACTCCTTTGTCCCTACTACACTCCTCGAGTCTCACACTCGAGAGTTTCACAAACACTATATCAACAGGCTTCCTTATGGCTTGTCACAAACCACTAACTTCCCCTTAGGTTAGGAATGCCTTATTAACTTAGCTTAGGCCCTCACTAGCACCGTAGGGTTAGAAATGCCTTACTAACTTAACTTAGGCCCTTATTAGAGAACACTAGGATTAGAAATGCCTATAGGATTTTCCCGAGCTAAATTTTTGCTTTAATATATTATTATAACCTAACTAACCTTCAGACAAGCTCACGTATCCATCTATGCCAACCACTACTATGTTTACTTAAGTTAAACATCCCGGTATGTCAAGTCAAGGTAATAAAAATATTTTCACTAAGAAAACTAGTACTATAATACCCCATACTTCCTAGAAAACACTAAATGCACCTATGTGTTTCCAGTTAGTTTTAAAACCCTAACTGCTTATCTGAACTTACATGCAAAGTTCCTAGGACTTAGATATAAGTTATAATAGCTACCTTAGGATATATTAGAACCCTTAGGATATAGTAAAACCCCTCGAAACCTAGGTACAAGTCATATAAGCACCAAACCCTAAATAGGTTATAACTTCCTGAAACTAGGTCAAAACTAGGTTAAATCTTTACCATAAGCTACCATCACTTAGTATAAGCTACTAATAGTTACTAAAAATCATTAGGACCTTAAATAAGACACTAAAACAAAGATAAAACCTTAAGCACTTATAAAACAAAACTAGATTAAAATGTTACTTAAATACCTAAACCATGTTACTTAAACATCTTAAAACTACCATGCAACCAACCTAGCACATTAATTATAACTAAGCTAGCACCCTAGCACCTCTAAGCACCCAAGCTAGGAGGTGCATCACCTCCTTGTCACCCCCTTCACCCTAACCGCCTTTCTCGTTTTCTCCCTACCACAACCGGCCGTAGCTCCGCCCCTAGCTACCATAGCTCATCCTCATCACCCTCTAGACCTGCCACACCATCCCCTAGCTCTGCTTACTCCCCCTCCTCCTCTGTATCACACCCCACAATTTCAGGTCATTTTTCCAAACTTCGACATTCTACTATTCACAAATTACTATTCATCGATCACTATTCATCGTTTTACTATTCATCATTTTTGAGGTCAATTTGACATTCCGAGACACATTCAGAAATTTTACTATTCACTTGACACTATTCATTTCCGAGAGAAAACCACTATTCACGTGCATTACTCATGTCGTCGTAAATTTAGTTTACGAGTGTTCAAATTCGCGTAACCGTATTGGTTCAGGAGCGAATTCATGCATTATTATCAGGGACATTTCATACGGACTAGAAATAGTCTGCATATCATCATTAGGGCACTTGCATACTATTACACTCGTAGGATAACTAAATTAATACTTTTGGTATAATTAACGATTTACGTATGTTTATTTTAAATAAACACTAATACGTGAACTATAAACGTGACTAACATGTCCGACACTCCCGACTATTATCCCAATGTATTTTTATATTCATTTTAATAATATAAAAATTATAATATTAATTTACCCGGTATTTTAGAAATTTATTTATTACGTATCGTACGTCTAATTTAATTTCGACGGTTTTCACAAAAATTAAACAATAATCACCCGAACTCTCCGTACTTGTACCCGACATATTTTTACAATTTTTACGACTTTATTATGTCCCGAATAACTTCAATAAAATTTATTTCTAACAAACCCGGTACCCGATAAAACCTAAAACTAACACAACATCATATTACCACTAACTTTTTAAATAAAACCCAAGACAACCCCCCCCCCCCCCCCCTTGGTCCTAATAAGCTAAAAATCTCACCAACCAAATTTAATGCAAACCAAACTCTTGTCTCTAAGTATATATTAAACCCTTTTCATCCCATTTTCTCACAAATATTATACAAGTGCAAGTAAAACTTTTTCTCTCATTTTCTCTATGGTATAATCGACCTAGGGTGATCAAGAAGCAAGAACAACAATTTTTCCAAGATCTAGGTGTAAACTTGTTCACTTAGTCATCCTTGTTGGAGTTTTGAAATAGAAACTCAAGGATTAGTAGGTTTTTCATCATCTAAACTCCCTAAACCTTCAAGTAAGTTAACAAACTCATTTTTATAATTTTTACAAGTTATTACTATGGTTATATACTTTTCTTACAAGAACTCATGCATATAATGGTTTATACAACTATATTTTTTATATATTTAACTTTGAGCCCTAGAAATGAACACATGAGAAACCCTTGTTAGACCTAGTGGATTGATGATGTTTAAGGACCCATGACACCCTAAGAAGGTGTATGGTAGGATTAGACTAGCTTTGTGGTGATTGAAAGTGGTTTGATTGAAGATGGAACTAGATTAGAACCCTAGAAATGATTTTTGAAACAATAGAAATACCTACTGTCCCTATTTTTGATGCGTGGGAAAATCAGTAGATGGTGGTTAAGTTTTGACCAAAGATTTAGAAAATACTTTCAAAAACGAAACTTTAGGCGAAAGAATGGATTAAAACGAGCTTATAACGAAGGAGTTATGATTTTTGCAAATTTAACGACGAAAACTATTTCTTATAAAAACTGCATGCTGTTTGGCAGTTTTCGACGGACAAAAAGAGGTGTTAAACGTAACCTAGAGGAGCCAAGTTATTAAAAATATATTAGTATATACAAAAACGAATCCGTGGACATAAAGAACAAGGAAAATGAGCTTAAAACGACCAAGTTATACCCGTTTTAACATTGTCAAAACTATATATATATATATATATATATATATATATATATGGTCACAAATAAAAATAATAACTTACGCACTAAATGGTATATTTTCTAGAAATGTTACTAAGGACTATATTCTTAACAAATGAATACGTATTATACGACTTAATGACGTTATTTTAAGGCTTTCGATACAAGGAATTTAACGCTAACATTTTCATACGAGATAATACGACAAGTTATATACTTCTATATATGAACTTATTTTTCCTAAGTATGGAAACTATTTTACTATGACGATAACTAGTATTTCCAAATTACGAGTGGTATGGGTATCATGTGCATGTGCATTCATTTCATTATGGCTTGATCTTAATTAGATCGCGATTATTCATTTAGGTTGCGGCTAGTGTTCGCGCCTCATTGTCCCGACTACTTTTACATCATTGTACCATCTTTGTACCATCATTTCGAGGTGAGTCTTCATAGCCCCGTTTTAATTACTTATTTGATTTCAAATCCCACGGGGGAGAATACATTGTACAATTATTTTTCGTACATGCCCAAGTATTAAACTTCGTACATTGCTTAAGTTGCCTTACTACCACATTAAGTCCCCTTTTATATCATGAACCGTTAATTAAGATGCAAGCGAGGGTGAGTGGATAGATCTATTGAGGGTGACTCCTCCATTCGTGTTTGGGTTCCTCCATAAGGAAAACGAATGCATTTCATTTCTAATATATTGAGTGTCTGGTAAACACTCTGGTGGGGCCATTACAACGTCTAGCTTCGGGGTCATGAGCTTAAGAGACAATGTAGCTTTCTGACATTTTGTCACTTTACTGTATACTTGTGGCTTATGTACATACGATTTACTTATAAACCTATGATTATTCACCAACTTTATGTTAACCGTTTTCGCAATGTATTTCTCAGGTAACTAAGGCATATTCTCATGGCATGCATGGAGTCACTTTGTGTATCAAGGATGACGCGTCTCTTTTGGATTTCATGCACTTATGAACTATCGTTTGATTGTACTAAATTATTTCCTTAAACCTTTTCCAACTTTTGGGACCTATGTTTTATAACTTTGAATATTTTGAATGAATCAAACGATGTATTTTCCAACGACACTTTAGGTCGTTCAATATATCCTGGTTTGTGTGCTATGACCGTTACACCCTCAGGCATTCCATTCCGCTGCCATTCAGGTATTTTGGGGGTGTGACAGATTGGTACCAGAGCCAAGGTTATAGAGAACTAGGATGCATCATTGACCCTAGACTATAACCACACCATCATAGCATATCATCATTTCATCATAAGTGCATATTTACTTATTTTCTTAAGTGATTCCATTTTACGAGTTATTTATTTTATTTCACCTTGATTATTACAGAGACATGTCTTCGAATCCAAACACTGTCATACTTTACACTATATCAGACTCCGATGATGAGGACTCTGTGTCCTCCATTGCTGTTTCACCACTTGTTTCTCCTACACCTGAGTTGCCACTTTTGGCATCAGATGATGACACCGAGCCTTTCGAGGAGGAGGAGACGGCTCCTACTCCTCATGTCCATCCTACTGTACCCACTGACATACCATCACCTACTACTACTACTTCTTCAGAACCGAGACTTATGTTTCCTAGTAGTAACATCATTCGTATTGCTAGGAAGAATGTTCGCCCAGCTACATCTACTTATAGGACCCTCCCTAGTCCTACTGTGTCTACACCACCACCACCAACCATACCCACTACTACTCTGATATCTACCTCACTCTTGCCGCTCAGGAAGCGTGCAAGGCTTACCACCCCAGATTCGCCTACTACCGACACTACTGACCTTTCGCCACCACCAGTATACCACATAGGTGAGAGTTCGAGAGCGGCTGTGGCTAGGGGGCCTACAGCTGTTACATTAGAAGACCAGTTAGGGGCTCAGCAGGAGCAAGTTGATAGGTTGGGGTATAGAGTTGATGAGATTATCACTACTCGACTTGAGGCTGTCGAGGAGCAGGTTGAGGATTTGATTCAGGGCAGAGTTGGTATTAATGTGTCTTACCATGGACTCGAGGCATGACAGTTGAGGCACCAGGAGCAGATTGATCTACTTAGAGAGGAGCTACCTGAGATTCGAGATAGAGCTCAGGCGACACAGGAGACCCAGTGGGAGCAGGTAGACCAGTTGGCGTTGATCCGAGAGAGGTTAGTCGTATTGGAGCGCAGAGATGCTTCTTTTCAGTTACGAGTTCAGCATCTAGAGGAGATCGTGGTTGCGATGGATCGTGAGATTCGCCGCCTAAGAGGAGAGCCTGGACCATCTAGAGCACCTGGAGGAGCCTAGACATAGACTGGTATTATATTAGCTTTTATTATTTTCCTAGTCCCGAGGTGTGGGACATAGTTCAAGAACTTGTAGTCTTTTGGTTGTTGTACAAACAAATATATCAAGTGCGACTCTACTATGTTGGAAATGTTGTGCTATATATTATATCGGTCCATGTAGGCCGAAATTTACATGTATTATATTCATGTGTTGTGATTATATTTATGATGTTTCGTGGTTGCTCTTTATTGTTGTCATATTGATACAGGTTGTGGTTGTATATATACGTGTCGTGGTTGTTGTGGTCGTATATATACTTGTCGTGGTGATATCTAGACAGATTGTGGTTGTATTCGTACATGTCGTGGTTGTATTAATACTTGTTGTGGTTGTATATATATATACATGTTGTGGGTGTATATCTTTGGTTCGATGACTATTTCTAGTATGATTTTTCTCATAGTTATTTCCATTGTGATTATCAGAAGTATGGCACCAAGGAAAAGTAAGGCTACACCAGAAACACCCGCTATGACTCAAGCCGCTATCCGCAAGTTGGTCAGGGATAGTATTGCAGAAGCTCTGGAGATTGAGAGAGCTGAGGTTGCTGCTAGGGCTGCCGAGACTGCTTCTAATACAGGGGCAGTTGAACCAACTGCTATTAGGCGTGAATGTACATGGAAAGATTTCAAGATTAGTGATCCTATCAAGTTTAAGGGCACTGAAGGAGCGGTTGCTTTGATCCGCTGGTTTGAAAAGACTGAGAATGTATTCCTTATGTGCGGATGCCCAGATGTCAGCAAGGTAAAATTTGCTACAGGTATGCTTCTTGATGAAGCTATGTCTTGGTGGAATTCGTATGCTCAGCCGATTGGTATGGAGAATGCTTACAAGCTCACTTGGGAGGAATTCAAGAAACTGATGTCTAAGAAGTTTTGCCCTCGTACCGAGGTGCAAAAGTTGGAAACAGAATTTTATGAGCTTGTGACTAAAGGTGATGACATCGAGACCTACTTCAGGAGGTTTCAGGAGTTGGCTGTGCTATGTCCAACTATGGTTCCCGACGATGAGAAAAAGATGGAAAACTTTGTTGGTGGATTGCCTAAAAGTGTTCGAGGAGATGTGATTTCTTTTGATCCTCAATCAATGGAAGAGGCTATTCGTATAACTCAGAAACTCATGGTCCAAGTGGTAAAAGGAAAAGCTGCTGTCAACAACAATAACCGTTCAAACAACACCAACTACAACATCACTCGAAACAACAACAACTATAACAACAATCGAAACCGCAACTATCCCAATAACCGAAACAACAATCCAAACAACAATAACAACAACAACAAGAGAAGGTTTGATTACAACCAAGGTGGAAACGCTATTCAGCCACCACCTAAGAGGCAAGAAGTGGCAAGGGCTTATGCTGCAGGACCGACTGAAAGGAAAGGATATGAGGGTAATCTACCCAAGTGTGAGAGGTGTCAAAAGCATCATAACCCAGGACGTTGCCCAGATCCATGTGGTAAGTGCAAAAAGATTGGCCATAACACCAAGGATTGCAAATCTCCAGCTCAGAAACCACCAGTAACATGTTTTGGCTGCGGAGAAATTAGACACTACAGGGGAGAGTGCCCAAAGGGGAAGAATCAAGGAACTGGAAACCAAAATGGAATGGCTCGAGGAAGAGCTTATGTTATCGGAGGAGAAGATGTCAAGGAAGACCCGAATGTGGTTGCGGGTACGTTCCTCGTTAATAATCGTTATGCATCCATATTATTTGATTCAGGAGCGGATAGAAGCTTTGTTTCTATTGCATTTACACCTTTACTAGAACCAACCCCATTAGACACTTCCTATATCGTTGAATTAGCCGATGGGTCTTTAGTTAACACCAACACCATTGTTCGTGGTTGCACTATAAATTTTCTAAACCATCCATTCAATATAGACCTTATGCCCGTAGAACTTGGAACTTTCGATGTTGTTATCGGTATGGATTGGCTATCTCGGCATCGAGCGAGAATTATTTGTGATGAGAAAGTTGTTCACCTTCCTTATAACGGTGAAACTTTGGTTGTTCGTGGAGAGCGAAGTGGAACTAGACTCAGTATCATATCATGCATTAAAACCGAGAAGTACCTAAAGAAGGGTTGTTATGCATTCTTGGCTCACATCACGGAGAAGAAGTCGAATGAGAAATGACTTGAAGATGTGCCAATTGTTAAGGAATTTCCAGAAGTTTTTCCGGAAGAATTGCCAGGACTTCCGCCTACACGCCAAGTTGAGTTTCAAATCGAATTAGTGCCAGGAGCTGCACCAATTGCACGAGCACCGTATAGACTTGCACCTTCGGAGATGCAAGAATTGTCGAATCAACTATAAGAACTTTTGGACAAAGGATTCATTAGACCGAGTTCCTCGCCTTGGGGAGCGCCGGTTTTGTTTGTGAAGAAAAAGGACGAAACTTTCAGAATGTGCATCGACTATCGTGAGCTGAACAAGTTAACGGTGAAGAACCGTTATCCACTCCCCAGAATCGACGACTTGTTCGACCAGTTACAAGGTTCTAGTTTTTATTCCAAGATTGATTTAAGATCCGGTTACCATCAACTTAAAGTTCGGGAAGAGGATATCCCGAAGACGGCATTTAGAACACGCTATGGTCATTATGAGTGTCACACCCCCAAAATCGGGTCCAGCGGAAGCATACATGTAGCTGGGGTGTAACTCAATTGGTATTACAACACAAGTTCAAAACTGGTTTTCACTTCAATCATTTAGAATAAAATCATTTAACCAAAAGTATTGAATTTACATCGTTAAAAATAGTGCGGAAGTAGGCCCGTAAAATAGTTTAAAATGGTCCCCAAGTGAATATCAGAGTCTTCTATGACCATGCCATGCCCTGCCAAAACCTCCAGCAGCGTGCCATTGCTTAAAACCTGAAAATACATGCTAAAGAGTGTCAACACGAGGTTGGTGAGTTCATAAGTTTGTATCAAAACAATAATGTTGTGAGTTCAATAGAGAGTTCTGTGACCATTGTGTGACTCACAATGTCATAAAAAATAAAGTTTACCTTACAGTAAAATCAGGATTGTGGACCATGAGTAGAGTGTGTGATCATTACAACAAATATAATATCACATAGAAAAATAGTCTATTACGCTAGCGCTAAGTTCATGCAACCGAAGCTACGACAGTGTGCATGCTCAAGAAGCATGTTAAATATAAAGGCCCGGCAAGTGTTTATCCCGTTACACTTGCCGGGCCTTTATATTTAACATGCTTCTTGAGCATGCACACTGTCGTAGCTTCGGTTGCATGAACTTAGCGCTAGCATAATAGACTATTTTTCTATGTGATATTATATTTGTTGTAATGATCACACACTCTACTCATGGTCCACAATCCTGATTTTACTGTAAGGTAAACTTTATTTTTTATGACATTGTGAGTCACACAATGGTCACAGAACTCTCTATTGAACTCACAACATTATTGTTTTGATACAAACTTATGAACTCACCAACCTCGTGTTGACACTCTTTAGCATGTATTTTCAGGTTTTAAGCAATGGCACGCTGCTGGAGGTTTTGGCAGGGCATGGCATGGTCATAGAAGACTCTGATATTCACTTGGGGACCATTTTAAACTATTTTACGGGCCTACTTCCGCACTATTTTTAACGATATAAATTCAATACTTTTGGTTAAATGATTTTATTCTAAATGATTGAAGTGAAAACCAGTTTTGAACTTGTGTTGTAATACCAATTGAGTTACACCCCAGCTACATGTATGCTTCCGCTGGACCCGATTTTGGGGGTGTGACAGATTGGTATCAGAGCTTTGGCTATAGCGAACTAAGTGTTTTTAAAACCTAGACTATAGCTACTTTCACGAAAACATAACCCTATGACCGTCACGTGCCTGCCTGCCAAGCTGAAGCCTCATTTGTGGTTAGTTGCTGACATAGGTGATGAGATTTGTGTCTCATTTTCTGATATGTTATATTCACTTATTATAGTTGATTACTATAATTGTCTTTCATATAAGCATGCTCATGTATCGTATGTGTCACCACGTTATGCTTTTCCTTGCATAGCTTCATAATTTGACCACGAGTTTGGTCACTTGCTTTTGTCTTTCAGAACGTCTTGGTATTTGGGAAGGACATAGTCTTAGTATAACTGAGCTGAGTATTTCAAAATTCATGGAACCTCGGTGGAATATAGACTGGTCATCTATATTCAACCCGGGATAGTGAGATATAGGCTGACCACCTATGTCTGACTCAGAAATGAATTTTGCAATACTGAGAATGGTTATAACAAAATTCTGTCTGGATTGAATTCTCTACTCAATTCCCAAACGTTTCATTTACGTGTGTGTAAACACTCGTTGGCAGAACATTCATACTTTTCACCATCTCGTTAACCACCGATTGGAAGCACGCAAACTGGTCAATGCATCTCATGGACATTTACGTCTATGCACGATACACTTATATCACAGTATTTTCTTTTATCAAAATCTCATTTTGTCGCAGTTGTCATAATCTTTCCCCTTCTCACCCTCATTATCATTTCCTTTCCCCATCCCCATATATAAGGAATTAGCTAACACTCTATAGTCTCCGATGTCACTCATTCCTCACTACTCCCTATATTGATAAGTGGATATTATCAATGACCTCCTTAGGAAAAACTTTCCATACCATCTATAAGGAGGATCCCTCGATACATTGAAACCATTCAAAACTCAACAGAAATCTCACGATACCACAAAACCATTCGAACCACTATCACTGGCCTGATTGCCACAATTCCACCATCTGGAAAGTATTGGCTTGATTGAATTACAAGATTAGTTTCGATGCGAATGCTCACAAAGCAACACTATAGAGATACATCCAACCTCTTACCCAAGACTATAAATTGAACATGTCCCCACCAATAGACTTTATTGAAACATGTTAGACATCTATGCATTTGTGCAGACATACCTACCCGACTATTTTATCCTCTTAATACTTTTACTTTTAAATGGATTTTTCTCCAAACTACCGTTATACAAAACACTTTTCTGAGGCACTATTTTGACAAGCAAATTCCTTTTAGTTAATCTTTCACAAAACTATTAAATGATTAGAAAATTTTAAACATCAATCTTTGGTCAACCATATTATCCACCTTATGTTGAAAATTGTCCTATCTTGCATAACTATTAAATTTTGAAACATCAAGAAATACTTTACTTAAAAAGCCGCTGCTTAAAGTTGTAAATTCATTTATTCAGGGGAGGTTTATGAACAAAACACACAATCTCAACACAAACTTTGAAAATCAATCACTATATTACATCTCTTATACCTTTAGGAGTTTGTGATTCGATGACATATAACTTGGGGAAAATCTTAGTAATGGAGACTAAGCATTGTAGGTGGAGAAAGATTCAATCCATGACATCCTGCGGAGGATCACAACCTTATCCTAGTCTATTATTTTCAACAACACCCTTTGACGGACTTAACCTTGTAAGTCTTTCAAAACAAGATTCATGATATCCATTTCAATCATTTCTAATAGAGGCATTTGATTCACCTCGAACTCCTAGCGATTTCATTAAGATTCCTTTGGAACCACACCACCTATTATCTTCAGACCAATGGTCGGAATTGGAGGTTGATTCAAACATAGGGAGATATACCCAAATCGGGTGTGATTGACACTAGAAATGGTTGGATTAACCATTTGCCATAAATCAAATTCAGTTGCAACCTTAGTTACCACACGGGTGTAGAGACTACACCATTTGAAGCACTCTATGGCCGAAGTGCCAACATCCATTGACTGATTGAAATTTGGAAAAACCCAACTCACTAGTCCAGTAAGCATTCATGAACCCGATAGACACTAGATCATTCAACATTTCAGACAGAGTAGGCCTTGGTGGCCGTCAGACTTGAACCTTGTTGGAGCTCAATAGCTCACACGATAAGAATCATCATCTTTTCACCAATACAACTCCAGAGACCAACACAAACTGAACTTCGGGACGAAGTTCCTTTTAAGGGGGTGAGACTGTAACAACCCGCATTTTCGGGACATTTCTCCTATTCACTATTCATCAGTTACTATTCATCGATTACTATTCACCGATCACTATTCATCATTTTACTATTCATCATTTTCGGAGTCAGTTTGTAATTCCGAGAAGCGTTCAGAAATTTTACTATTCATGTGACACTATTCATTCCCGAAGGGAAATCACTATTCATGATCATCGTTCGTCATTTCGTAAACTGAGTTTACGAGTCTTCAAATTCGCGTAACCAATTAGGTTTAGCTGCGAATTCATGCATCATTCATTAATGACACTTCATATAGACTGGAATAGTCTACACATTATCATCATCATTTGAGAACCTACACGGATATGCATTATTTCAATTTACGTATGCTTAATTTGTAATTAACGATACCACTCAGTTTTTACTACAAACGTATAGCCAATACTCCCGACTACGATCCAAACATATTTTTATACTCATTATAATAATATAAAAAAATTATATTATTAATTTACCTGGTGTTCTCTCATCAATTACTATATTTCACGGTCGGAGTCTATTACTTCGTCGGTTTGCGAAATTTCAATTCAATAATTATTCTAACACCCGATTCTTACAAGGAATAATATTTTACAACTTTTACAACTTCGTCGTATTTTATTTCACCTCGGTAACATTTATTTTTAGTTAACTCGGTACCCGATAACGCCTAATACACAAAAGAACTAAACTAATACATACACCATGGGGACAAGCTCATTAATTTAGCCACCAACAAGCCTTCCTTGTTTCCTTCCACTTTTAGCCACCCCCCCCCCCCTAGCCACCCTAAGTATTAATAACTTGGACCAACTTTTTGACTAGACCATATATATATACTCCATTACAACACACTTCTTCATTTTTACAACACAAATATAACTAGCAAACACTCTCTCTTTCTCCCTTTGTGTGTGTGAATCGGCCAAGAAAGGAGACCAAGAAGAAACCACTAACTTTTCAAGATCCAAGTGTTTATCAAGTCCTAATCACGATCTAGTTGGGGTTTTGTGGTAAAAACCCTATGTTTCTTAACATAATCATCTTCAAATCACCTCAAATATTCAAGTAAGCTTCAAGAATACTTTTGATCTTTTCATACTTTCATTTACTTTATATTTTTATGTATTTTCAAGATATATTGGTAAAACATGCAAGTATGTAAGATCCATACCACTTATTACTCATTTTGTTTTTATAAACATGGATCTATAATTTTTACTAGTAATCTCATGAGATCCACCAAGATTGGTGATGTTTAGGAACCCATGACACCCTAAGAAGGTGTATGGTAGGATTGGGTATTTGTGAAGTTGATTTGAGATAGTTTGGTTAAGCCTTGAACAAGTTACAAACTAGAAAAGTTGATTTTTGCAAATTATATAAAGCTGCTGTCCCTATTTGCAAAACGTGGGAAACTCAGGGTCTAGGGTGTAACTTTGGACCAAATATTTAGAAAATACATTCCGAGATGAAACTATGGCCGAAAACGGGGATAAAATCCGAGTTACGACGAAAAAGATATGCTATTTTCAAGATTAACGACTAAAACTATATTTTCTGAAATTATGATTCTGTCCCGATTTTTCAAGCTAGGAAAACTGAGATTGAATGATATCTAGACTAGCCGAGACCTTGAAAAACCTAAGGTATACTTGATTACCTTCGCGGGGATATAAAGAACATAGAAAACGGGCTTATAACGAAATAGATACAAGCGTTTGAACTTAGCCGATTTTTATAAATTTCCATCAGCTTTTCTATTATTATTTTGCCGCAAAACTGTCTTTGCGAGACACCACTTTCTCGGCTGTTTTTCTTTATGATCGGTTCAGTTTGAGTCCGAGCCGTAGTTTTATGAAATCAAGATCTCCTAGCAAGCTTTTCAAATCAATTGGCCGTTCGTCGAATAGACTTATAACGAATAAACTACGAGCTCATCTATATACCTGATAAACTATATATATTTTGACAGCTTTTGCTATAATGAAATTTTCTAAGTGTTGAACATAATATTTTCAAATAGCAACAATGAGAGTCGATTTTCTCATCGATCGAGACCCGTATAGCCAAAAGTTAAATGACGCGACTTCTTGATATTGTTACAAGGTTTTCAAAAACGCCGAGCTTGACCATTAACACTTAACGTACAATATTTTCGCGACTAGTTTTGCGAGGCCATTTTGGTCATATTTTCAAGTTATGAAAATGTTATTTGTGCAACGAAAACCTTATATTTGCCGATTGAACACCAAACAAGGATTGTGGAGTACCGTTTCAACATATTTAAACGAAAAGTGGTTATTAACTTAACGAGACGTCAAAAATGTATTTTTGACGATAAACACTATTTTCAAAACTAACGAGTGGTATCGATAACATACGTACTTGCTTGTGTAGCATCATTTCGTTTCTTACATTAGAAACTATCATTCATATTAGGTTGCGATTAGAGATCGTGCCTCATTTCAGTGTATCCACTTTTGTCATCATAGCTATCGCACCAGGTGAGTTCATACCCCCTTACTTTTACCTGTTTTTATAACTGTTTTGGGGGAGAATACATGCTCGTTTTGACTAAACTCAATGCTTGAATGCGCAATTGTTTACTTAAACACTACCGTTTCTTTGAAGACTTGATTGATTATTCAAATGCACCTATGTGTATATCGGTTGCATACTTGATTATTTTCTCGCATACACAAGCGTTTTATAAACATGCAACACACTTTATGAACTCTTGCTTTTATGCAACACACTTTATGAACTTTTGCTTTTATGCAACACACTTTATGAACTCTTGCTTTTATGCAACACACTTTATGAACTTTTGCTTTTATGCAACACACTTTATGAACTTTTGCTTTTATGCAACACACTTTATGAACTTTTGCTTTTATGCAACACATTTTATGAACTTTTGCTCTTATGCAACACACTTTGTGAACTATTGCTTTTATGCAAACACTTTTATGGACCACACTGAAACTTATGCTTTATTTACACTATTACGCGGATTAGCCTAAGCCCTTGAATCCCACTATGCCCAAACTCATGAACCGTCAATTCCTGCTGGGAAGCGCGAATGTTATAAATAGATCTATTGGTGGTGACTCCCCCGTTCGGTTTGACCGGATAGGCAAACGCGAGCGTATAACATGTCGAATTACAAGTGTAACGGGATAAACACTTGCCGGGCCTTTATATTTAACATGCTTCTTGAGCATGCACACTGTCGTAGCTTCGGTTGCATGAACTTAGCGCTAGCGTAATAGACTATTTTTCTATGTGATATTATATTTGTTGTAATGATCACACACTCTACTCATGGTCCACAATCCTGATTTTACTGTAAGGTAAACTTTATTTTTTATGACATTGTGAGTCACACAATGGTCACAGAACTCTCTATTGAACTCACAACATTATTATTTTGATACAAACTTATGAACTCACCAACCTCGTGTTGACACTCTTTAGCATGTATTTTCAGGTTTTAAGCAATGGCACGCTGCTGGAGGTTTTGGCAGGGCATGGCATGGTCATAGAAGACTCTGATATTCACTTGGGGACCATTTTAAACTATTTTACGGGCCTACTTCCGCACTATTTTTAACGATGTAAATTCAATACTTTTGGTTAAATGATTTTATTCTAAATGATTGAAGTGAAAACCAGTTTTGAACTTGTGTTGTAATACCAATTGAGTTACACCCCAGCTACATGTATGCTTCCGCTGGACCCGATTTTGGGGGTGTGACAATGAGTTTCAAGTAATGCCTTTCGGATTAACCAACGCACCTGCGGTATTTATGGATCTCATGAATAGGGTGTGCAAACCGTATCTTGATAAGTTTGTGATTGTATTAATTGACGATATCTTGATTTATTCCAAGAGTAAGGAAGATCACGAAGAACACCTCAGAACAATCCTGGAACTACTCAAGAAGGAGCAATTGTATGCCAAATTTTCAAAGTGTGATTTTTGGATACAAAGAGTTCAATTTCTTGGCCATGTCATTGATAGCCAAGGATTACAAGTCGACCCGGCAAAGATCGAGGCAGTTAAGGATTGGGCTACGCCCAAGTCTCCTACGGAAATTCGTCAATTCCTAGGACTTGCCGGATATTACAGAAGATTTATTGAAGGGTTTTCTAAGATAGCGAAGTCGTTGACAAAGCTGACACAAAAGAATGAAAAGTACGAGTGGGGAGAAAAACAAGAGTCCGCATTTCAATTATTGAAACAAAAGCTTTGTAGCACATCGATTTTGTCACTACCTGAAGGTATTGAGAACTTTGTGATATATTGCGATGCTTCGCATCAAGGACTTGGAGCTGTGCTAATGCAAAACGAGAAGGTGATAGCTTATGCATCTAGACAGCTTAAGATACACGAGAAGAATTACACTACGCACGACTTGGAGTTGGGTGCGGTAGTTTTTGCACTCAAGATTTGGAGACACTACCTTTATGGTACCAAGTGCGTAATTTTTACCGACCACAAGAGCTTACAGCATATACTTGATCAGAAGGAACTCAACATGAGACAACGTCGTTGGCTAGAGTTGTTGAGTGATTACGATTGTGAAATCCGATATCACCCAGGAAAAGCAAATGTTGTAGCAGATGCACTTAGCCGAAAAGAACGACTCAAACCTTTGAGAGTTAGGTCATTGGGAATGACTATCATTTTGCCACTACCATCAAAAATTCTAGAAGCTCAGATTGAGGCTCTCAAGGAAGAAAACCGACCACACGAGAAAATTTATGGTATGCCAGAAAGCGAAAATGGCTTTGTAAAGAGATCAGATGGAGTGTTATGCTTCAAGGACCGAAGTTGGATACCACTCTATGGTGGAGTACGAGAATTGATTATGCATGAATCACACAAGTCGAAGTACTTGTAACAATTCGTAATTTCAGGTTAACTTTTATTCCCGAAAATTTCACTATTCACTTTTTACTATTCACTTTTCACTATTCATCTCAGAAATTTTTATTTCATATTCTCGTAAGTTAAACTATTTTAACGATAATCCGAGAGTTTGACGCTCGTCGGATCATTTCTGCAAAAATCACAAAGCCGTGTCTGAGATTTACTTTTAGGTTTAAACGTCCTTCCAGCATCCCGATATATCCATAAAACATTATAAACAATAGAAATATGATTTTCTCTCATTTTAGGACAATTCCAAAAGTTTCGGAATTTTACGTTTTTCAGTTCAGCGTTTTACGCGAATTACGCGTTTTAGACCCGTGTTTCCAGTTTTTAGCAGGGTTTTAGCACCCGATAGAACCTACCACTCATTTTATATTTTATTATGGAGTATATTGACATGTTTGACCATACTTTCAAGTTTCATATTTTTAGGATACCCGGTTTTACGTTTCGTGACTTAAAAACTTACGGTTAGCGATTTACGGAGTCAAAACTAGCTATATACTTAGGATATTATCATCCAAAGACCATGACTACTCATCTAGTCACCCTTATCCTTGGAAAAACGACTTAGGAGGGGGGGAGTCACCATGTGTGGTTAAATCTTGACTTTAGCCATTAGATCTTACTTAATTACAACTTTGTCACCAAGTTATAGCACTTTCCTAGCCACCTTCCTAACCTCCTCATTCATAGTATAAATAGCAAGCTAATCTCTTCCTTTCTTCATCACCAAAAACTCCACAACCTCAATACCTAGCACCATGATCATTTGATCTTCAATATACAAGTTACACTACAAAGTTCAAGGTCTTAGTATTCTCTACCTAGTTCTTAAGTTTGTTTGGTGATTCCATGGTTGAATTAAGAGCTACACAAGGTTACTAGGGCTGAAGTTAAATGGGTTTTCACAAGGTTTATATCAAGTCTATCAATGGTTACAAGAGTTATGGTGAAGGGTTTACAAGCTTAGGTTTAGTGTCCTAGTTCTATACTTGACTTCCTTTCTTTAGAAAGCCAAAAGTTGTAAGCAAACCCTTATACACTTTCTTGCTCAATATCATTTCATGCTTATTATGTTTCATTCATGCTATATATGGTCTTTGTATTGTGTTCATGATGTTTAAAAATGGATAAAACGAGTATTGGTATACATATGTTAACTTATGACAAGCAAACAAGCAAACTAGTGATTTTTATGGAAAACCACGACCACAATAGTATAACTTTGATATTTGACACTTACTTACTGTTAAAGAGGACTTAACAAGGAAAACATAGCAATTTGAATCACCCAAAACGAGTACACGAGTCAAAAGTTATGACCATTTGAAGTTAGCGAAACCAAAACGGCAAATCTGCCTAAATAGCATTCTGATCAAATTATGATTTTGAAAGTCTCACTTCTGGTCCGATTCATCAAAAAGTTAAAACACGAAAGTTGTCCGGAACGACGTTTTCGTTCAGGAACAAAGAAGCTCGAGACCTAAAAATGCTTTCTGAGTGATAATTTTCTTCAAATTCTTAACAGCCCATTTTAGACCAAAGTCACTATATAATAGTTATGTTTTACTAAGACCAAGAGGTCTAATGACCTAAAGCCAAGACCACAACCATGGCTAAAGCCAAGGTTGAGTCTTAAGACCATGGTAACAATGACCAAGGTCACGGCAAAGCCACGGCTAAAGACCATATAACTATTAAAGATCAAAAAGCTTATATATATGTTATCAAATACTACAATAGTAGGGAGCCTCATGTGAGGAGTTCATTGAGTAAGCCGTCGAGATGAGTTGTGGATTTACAAGTTAAAGTGTCCTGGCTCCTCGAACGTTTACTCCATGACTTCTGAATTATGTCGGCCTGAACGGTAGTAAGAGATGTACAACCTATACATGTTTCATAAACCATTTATATTCAATGACTTACACATTATACTAAAGTACTACATCATGAACATTATGCAAGACATATATAGGCAATTCTTTGTATTCTTAGACGTTACTCCAAACCTAAGTCGCAACGTTCTATTATAGGCTGCTCTTAGAGACTTTCGCGATTCGACTATCATACTCATTACATAAGCTTAAGGTGAGTCATAGCCCCTACTCTTTTCGTACTTGTTTTAACTCTTGGGGGGGGGGGATACATGCTCAACTGCTTGCTTACTTGTACAAATACTCTTAAACATTTATACTTGATTGTCTTATACTTGATGGCATTATATTTGATTTCATACATACATGACTGTCTTTTATCTTTGGGAAGTGGCTCCCAGTAAACTTATATCTTTGGGAAGTGGCTCCCAGTTTTCTTTGGGAAGTGGCTCCCAGTTGGCTTTGATACATCCTAACATTTGCGAATGTTGGATACATCATAAAAGTGAGGTCTTCGGAGATGAAGTAGAGACTCACTACTAATTGCTTAATTGTCTTGATGAACTTATACATGTCTTTATTATACTATATGTTGGCAGTGGGTTGTGAACACACAGGTTACAAGTCTCTTATGGCGGGACTTGTAACTGAGTGGATTCACAATGCCTTTGCTGTGTGAACATTCTTTTAAGACTTTTTCAACTGTTTTAAGACAAACTCTATGAACTCACCAACCATTGTGTTGACACTTTAGCATGTTTATCTCAGGTTAGTAAGGCGATAGCTAGTGCGAGGAACTTAGAGTCAAGCTGCATATTCTGAAGACTTACACTTTTATCATTTACCATTCAAAACTTTGTATACATTTATGTATCATACTTTGGAATCTCATGTTTGTAACTTTGAATTCATTAATCGAATGGTAACTTTTCAAAACGTCTCATTTAGAGTTCGTTTTCTATAACTTGTACTTTGTATTATGAAGTAGCACCCTCAGTGACACAGTCTTCCGCTGCGGTATTTTGGGGGTGTTACAGATTGGTACCAGAGCCTTGGTTATAGAGAACTAGGTTGCATTTAGTGCCTAGACTATAACTGCTATATACGTTGGGACCTTCCTTTTTTTTTGCCTTACACACAATACATACACATATGCTTTTTGGTTAGAGGTTTGCTTAGTTCCACGCTGTTAGATGATGTGACTTTTGTTTTATAAGGAGCCCCAGAGATTAGCCGAGTCATTAAAAACATGGAGCTCAGTAATAACTAATTAGTTAACTTGATCTTGTGACAGTTCTTGTTTGATTAGACACAAGATTTGAGTTAAATAATATTATTGCTTAGCTTTAGGGATTTGATAACTTGATTATCTTACTATCGGCCTCAGAAGGCGGATTTTGTGTCGGAAATTCTTAAGTAGGATGATTTAGAATCTCCTTATTTAAATGGATTGGGACGCCTCTTCAGTTAAATAAAGAAATTGTAAATCACCGAACCATAAGTTTATGAGACCTTACTTACATAAATTTGGACGCTTCTTTATGTAAGTAATGTGTTATAAATAAGTGGGCTTAATTGTACCCGATACGACTCCTTAACCAGAATCTTAGACGAATCAGAGTAAACACCACTATTAGAGATCCCGAATTCTCTTAGACATATCGTAAGTAGTTAACATCAACAGAACTTCGGGACGAAGTTCTCCTTAAGGGGTACAGACTGTAACAATTCGTAATTTCAGGTTAACTTTTATTCCCGAAAATTTCACTATTCACTTTTTACTATTCACTTTTCACTATTCATTTCAGAAATTTTTATTTCATATTCTCGTAAGTTAAACTATTTTAACGATAATCCGAGAGTTTGACGCTCGTCGGATCATTTCTGCAAAAATCACAAAGCCGTGTCCGAGATTTACTTTTAGGTTTAAACGTCCTTCCAGCATCCCGATATATCCATAAAACATTATAAACAATAGAAATATGATTTTCTCTCATTTTAGGACAATTCCAAAAGTTTCGGAATTTTACGTTTTTCAGTTCAGCGTTTTACGCGAATTACGCGTTTTAGACCCGTGTTTCCAGTTTTTAGAAGGGTTTTAGCACCCGATAGAACCTACCACTCATTTTATATTTTATTATGGAGTATATTGACATGTTTGACAATACTTTCAAGTTTCATATTTTTAGGATACCCGGTTTTACGTTTCGTGACTTAAAAACTTACGGTTAGCGATTTACGGAGTCAAAACTAGCTACATACTTAGGATATTATCATCCAAAGACCATGACTACTCATCTAGTCACCCTTATCCTTGGAAAAACGACTTAGGAGGGGGGGAGTCACCATGTGTGGTTAAATCTTGACTTTAGCCATTAGATCTTACTTAATTACAACTTTGTCACCAAGTTATAGCACTTTCCTAGCCACCTTCCTAACCTCCTCATTCATAGTATAAATAGCAAGCTAATCTCTTCCTTTCTTCATCACCAAAAACTCCACAACCTCAATACCTAGCACCATGATCCTTTGATCTTCAATATACAAGTTACACTACAAAGTTCAAGGTCTTAGTATTCTCTACCTAGTTCTTAAGTTTGTTTGGTGATTCCATGGTTGAATTAAGAGCTACACAAGGTTACTAGGGCTGAAGTTAAATGGGTTTTCACAAGGTTTATATCAAGTCTATCAATGGTTACAAGAGTTATGGTGAAGGGTTTACAAGCTTAGGTTTAGTGTCCTAGTTCTATACTTGACTTCCTTTCTTTAGAAAGCCAAAAGTTGTAAGCAAACCCTTATACACTTTCTTGCTCAATATCATTTCATGCTTATTATGTTTCATTCATGCTATATATGGTCTTTGTATTGTGTTCATGATGTTTAAAAATGGATAAAACGAGTATTGGTATACATATGTTAACTTATGACAAGCAAACAAGCAAACTAGTGATTTTTATGGAAAACCACGACCACAATAGTATAACTTTGATATTTGACACTTACTTACTGTTAAAGAGGACTTAACAAGGAAAACATAGCAATTTGAATCACCCAAAATGAGTACACGAGTCAAAAGTTATGACCATTTGAAGTTAGCGAAACCAAAACGGCAAATCTGCCTAAATAGCATTCTGATCAAATTATGATTTTGAAAGTCCCACTTCTGGTCCGATTCATCAAAAAGTTAAAACACGAAAGTTGTCCGGAACGACGTTTTCGTTCAGGAACAAAGAAGCTCGAGACCTGAAAATGCTTTCTGAGTGATAATTTTCTTCAAATTCTTAACAGCCCATTTTAGACCAAAGTCACTATATAATAGTTATGTTTTACTAAGACCAAGAGGTCTAATGACCTAAAGCCAAGACCACAACCATGGCTAAAGCCAAGGTTGAGTCTTAAGACCATGGTAACAATGACCAAGGTCACGGCAAAGCCACGGCTAAAGACCATATAACTATTAAAGATCAAAAAGCTTATATATATGTTATCAAATACTACAATAGTAGGGAGCCTCATGTGAGGAGTTCATTGAGTAAGCCGTCGAGATGAGTTGTGGATTTACGAGTTAAAGTGTCCTGGCTCCTCGAACGTTTACTCCATGACTTCTGAATTATGTCGGCCTGAACGGTAGTAAGAGATGTACAACCTATACATGTTTCATAAACCATTTATATTCAACGACTTACACATTATACTAAAGTACTACATCATGAACATTATGCAAGACATATATAGGCAATTCTTTGTATTCTTAGACGTTACTCCAAACCTAAGTCGCAACGTTCTATTATAGGCTGCTCTTAGAGACTTTCGCGATTCGACTATCATACTCATTACATAAGCTTAAGGTGAGTCATAGCCCCTACTCTTTTCGTACTTGTTTTAACTCTTGGGGGGGGGGATACATGCTCAACTACTTGCTTACTTGTACAAATACTCTTAAACATTTATACTTGATTGTTTATACTTGATTGTGTTACACTTGATTGTCTTATACTTGATCGCATTATACTTGATTTTCATATCTACATGATTGCGTTATATTTAATTGTGAGACTTCCAGTGGCTCCAGATTAAGTTGCTGGATGACCATTGAGACTTCCGATGGCTCCAAATTAAGTTGTTGGATGACCATTGAGGCTATTGATACATCCTAACATTTGCGAATGTTGGATACATCATAAACGTGAGGTCTTCGGAGATGAAGTGTAGACTCACGACTAATTGCTTAACTATTTTGATGAACTTATACATGTCTTTATTATACTATATTTGTAGCAGTGGGTTGTGAACACACAGGTTACAAGTCTCTTATGGCGGGACTTGTAACTGAGTGGATTCACGATGCCTTTGCTGTGTGATCATTCTTTAAGACTTTTTCAACTGTTTTAAGACAAACTCTATGAACTCACCAACCATTGTGTTGACACTTTAGCATGTTTATCTCAGGTTAGTAAGGCGATAGCTAGTGCGAGGAACTTAGAGTCAAGCTGCATATTCTGAAGACTTACGCTTTTATCATTTACCATTCAAAACTTTGTATACATTTATATATCATACTTTGGAATCTCATGTTTGTAACTTTGAATTCATTAATCGAATGGTAACTTTTCAAAACGTCTCATTTAGAGTTCGTTTTCTATAACTTGTACTTTGTATTATGAAGTAGCACCCTCAGTGACACAGTCTTCCGCTGCGGTATTTTGGGGGTGTTACAGTACTCTATTCATCCAGGTTCTGATAAGATGTATCAGGATCTCAAAAAGCTTTATTGGTGGCCGAACATGAAAGCAGAAATAGCTACGTATGTCAGCAAATGTCTTACTTGTGCTAAAGTGAAAGCCGAGTACCAGAAACCGTCAGGGTTACTTCAACAACCAGAGATTCCACAATGGAAGTGGGAACGTATTACTATGGACTTTGTCACTAAACTTCCTAAGACGTCAGGAGGTTACGATGTTATTTGGGTAATTGTTGATCGTCTTACCAAATCAGCTCATTTCATACCCATTAGAGAGACTTATTCTATGGAACAACTTGCTAGACTTTATGTTAAGGAAATCTTCTCAAGACACGGAGCACCGGTTTCCATCATTTCCGACAGAGATAGTCGTTTTACTTCGAACTTTTGGAGGTCATTACAAGATTCTTTTGGATCCAAGTTAGACATGAGCACTGCTTACCATCCTCAGACCGATGGTCAGAGCGAGAGAACTATTCAGACACTTGAGGACATGCTGCGAGCATGTGTGATTGACTTTGGAAATGGTTGGGCTAACCATTTGCCGTTGATCGAGTTCTCCTACAACAACAATTATCATTCGAGCATTAAAGCAGCACCATTCGAGGCACTTTATGGTCGTAAGTGTCGATCTCCAGTTTGTTGGGCCGAAGTCGGTGAAGTACAATGTACTGGCCCGGAGATGGTACAAGAAACAACAGAAAAGATAATTCAGATTCGAGAGAGACTCGAAACTGCTAGAAGTCGACAGAAAAGCTACGCAGATGTTCGACGCAAACCATTGGAATTTCAGGTCGGAGACAAAGTCATGTTGAAAGGCTCGCCTTGGAAGGGCGTGATACGATTTGGAAAACGCGGGAAGTTGAATCCGAGATACATTGGTCCGTTTAAGATACTGGAAAGGATTGGTCAGTAGCTTACAAACTTAAACTTCCGTCAGAACTTAGCAACGTACACAACACGTTTCATGTTTCGAACCTCAAGAAATGTCTTTCGGACGAGTCTGCCATTATACCATTAGAAGAAATACAACTCGATGACAAGCTTAACTTTGTGGAAAAACCAGTTGAAATAATGGACCACGAGATCAAACAGTTGAAACAAAGTCGAATTCCGATCGTGAAGGTTCGCTGGAATTCTCGAAGAGGACCCGAGTTTACTTGGGAACGAGAAGACCAAATGCGACGCAAGTATCCACAACTTTTCACCAAGCCTATTACCGAGACCAACACTAACTGAATTCAGGGACTGAATTCCTTTTCGGATGGGCGACTATCACACCCCACAATTTCAGGTCATTTTTCCAAACTTCGACATTCTACTATTCACAAATTACTATTCATCGATCACTATTCATCGTTTTACTATTCATCATTTTTTAGGTCAATTTGACATTCCGAGACACATTCAGAAATTTTACTATTCACTTGACACTATTCATTTCCGAGAGAAAACCACTATTCACGTGCATTACTCATGTCGTCGTAAATTTAGTTTACGAGTATTCAAATTCGCGTAACCGTATTGGTTCAGGAGCGAATTCATGCATTATTATCAGGGACATTTCATACGGACTAGAAATAGTCTGCATATCATCATTAGGGCACTTGCATACTATTACACTCGTAGGATAACTAAATTAATACTTTTGGTATAATTAACGATTTACGTATGTTTATTTTAAATAAACACTAATATGCGAACTATAAACGTGACTAACATGTCCGACACTCCCGACTATTATCCCAATGTATTTTTATATTCATTTTAATAATATAAAAATTATAATATTAATTTACCCGGTATTTTGGAAATTTATTTATTACGTATCGTACGTCTAATTTAATTTCGACGGTTTTCACAAAAATTAAACAATAATCACCTGAACTCTCCGTACTTGTACCCGACATATTTTTACAATTTTTATGACTTTATTATGTCCCGAATAACTTCAATAAAATTTATTTCTAACAAACCCGGTACCCGATAAAACCTAAAACTAACACAACATCATATTACCACTAACTTTTTAAATAAAACCCAAGAGAACCCCCCCCCCCCCCCCCCCCTTGGTACTAATAAGCTAAAAATCTCACCAACCAAATTTAATGCAAACCAAACTCTTGTCTCTAAGTATATATTAAACCCTTTTCATCCCATTTTCTCACAAATATTATACAAGTGCAAGTAAAACTTTTTCTCTCATTTTCTCTATGGTATAATCGACCTAGGGTGATCAAGAAGGAAGAACAACAATTTTTCCAAGATCTAGGTGTAAACTTGTTCACTTAGTCATCCTTGTTGGAGTTTTGAAATAGAAACTCAAGGATTAGTAGGTTTTTCATCATCTAAACTCCCTAAACCTTCAAGTAAGTTAACAAACTCATTTTTATAATTTTTACAAGTTATTACTATGGTTATATACTTTTCTTACAAGAACTCATGCATATAATGGTTTATACCACTCTATTTTGTATATATTTAACTTTGAGCCCTAGAAATGAACACATGAGAAACCCTTGTTAGACCTAGTGGATTGATGATGTTTAAGGACCCATGACACCCTAAGAAGGTGTATGGTAGGATTAGACTAGCTTTGTGGTGATTGAAAGTGGTTTGATTGAAGATGGAACTAGATTAGAACCCTAGAAATGATTTTTGAAACAATAGAAATACCTACTGTCCCTATTTTTGATGCGTGGGAAAATCAGTAGATGGTGGTTAAGTTTTGACCAAAGATTTAGAAAATACTTTCAAAAACGAAACTTTAGGCGAAAGAATGGATTAAAACGAGCTTATAATGAAGGAGTTATGATTTTTGCAAATTTAACGACGAAAACTATTTCTTATAAAAACTGCATGCTGTTTGGCAGTTTTCGATGGACAAAAAGAGGTGTTAAACGTAACCTAGAGGAGCCGAGTTATCAAAAATATATTAGTATATACAAAAACGAATCCGTGGACATAAAGAACAAGGAAAATGAGCTTAAAACGACCAAGTTATACCCGTTTTAACATTGTCAAAACTATATATATATATATATGGTCACAAATAAAAATAATAACTTACGCACTAAATGGTATATTTTCTAGAAATGTTACTAAGGACTATATTCTTAACAAATGAATACGTATGACCCGAGAGAATATTTATACGACTTAATGATGTTATTTTAAGGCTTTCGATACAAGGAATTTAACGCTAACATTTTCATACGAGATAATACGACAAGTTATATACTTCTATATATGAACTTATTTTTCCTAAGTATGGAAACTATTTTACTATGATGATAACTAGTATTTCCAAATTACGAGTGGTATGGGTATCATGTGCATGTGCATTCATTTCATTATGGCTTGATCTTAATTAGATCGCGATTATTCATTTAGGTTGCGGCTAGTGTTCGCGCCTCATTGTCCCGACTACTTTTACATCATTGTACCATCTTTGTACCATCATTTCGAGGTGAGTCTTCATAGCCCCGTTTTAATTACTTATTTGATTTCAAATCCCACGGGGGAGAATACATTGTACAATTATTTTTCGTACATGCCCAAGTATTAAACTTCGTACATTGCTTAAGTTGCCTTACTACCACATTAAGTCCCCTTTTATATCATGAACCGTTAATTAAGATGCAAGCGAGGGTGAGTGGATAGATCTACCGAGGGTGACTCCTCCATTCGTGTTTGGGTTGCTCCATAAGGAAAACGAATGCATTTCATTTCTAATATATTGAGTGTCTGGTAAACACTCTGGTGGGGCCATTACAACGTCTAGCTTCGGGGTCATGAGCTTGAGAGACAATGTAGCTTTTTGACATTTTGTCACTTTACTGTATACTTGTGGCTTATGTACATACGATTTACTTATAAACCTATGATTATTCACCAACTTTATGTTGACCGTTTTCGCAATGTATTTCTCAGGTAACTAAGGCATATTCTCATGGCATGCATGGAGTCACTTTGTGTATCAAGGATGACGCGTCTCTTTTGGATTTCATGCACTTATGAACTATCGTTTGATTGTACTAAAATATTTCCTTAAACCTTTTCCAACTTTTGGGACCTATGTTTTATAACTTTGAATATTTTGAATGAATCAAACGATGTATTTTCCAAAGACACTTTAGGTCGTTCAATATATCCTGGTTTGTGTGCTATGACCGTTACACCCTCAGGCATTCCATTCCGCTGCCATTCAGGTATTTTGGGGGTGTGACACTCTGTGACACCTACACCCCGTTTTTACCCAAACCACCTCTACGAGGACTATAAATACCCCCTCCTCTCTTCATTTCTTCTTCACACCTCTCCCTCTTCTCTATATCTCACATTTCTATAGTAACAAGCTCTTAGAAGTAGTAGGAAACAAGTAACGAAGCCCTGGTCGTGTTATGTAGTGGTTTGAAGTCGTACGAGCCCTAGAAACCCTAGAAACTCTCGTAAGCCCTCCCCCAACCTAAGTACCCTTTACATTACATCTAGTATACTTAGAATAAGACTTAGATAGACTTTAGATGCCTTAGAAACCCTAGGATAGCCATTGCATGCATGTTTTCTTTCGTAGCCTTAGTTTTAAGTCAAATTGCATGCTTAGATGTTATATAACTTATCTACTTGATATAATTTGCGTTATGTGGCTTATTTGAACTGATATGAGTTAGACATAAGCTTAGAAACTAGATTGCTGTTGGGAATTATATTAACAGTTACCAAGGCTAAGTATGAAGATTACAACTGCTAGAGAATGCACTAGCAGTGGAAACTCATTACCACTGCTAGTACATATTATGACCACTGTTGTTAGGATAACTGTTAGGAAACTTGTAAAGATAAATATAGAATTGATCTTGTGTATGTCTTATTCTATTATCATTATACGTATCTTGTAGAAGAGGACTCCTTGTGCTATAAAAGGAGGTCCTAGGTTAAGGTTAGACATACGTTTCTATTAGAGCTTCAAGGTTGTAACCCTAGTGATACAAAGATCACTCGTATTATTATTATTAATAATAGTGGAGCTAACAGTTTGATACATACATTATTCTCATTTATATACAACTGTTTCATTCACAATCAAACTTCTAAGCATTACTAAGTAGATTCCGCATACTTAGTGATATAACTCAATGTATCACTCTAGCACAGATCAAGATGTTTAGATCCATCAAGTGGTATCAGAGACATGCTTTGATACTTTGATTTAGAAGACCCCAAGTTCACTCAGAAGTTTCTGTGGAAAACTAGAAGGGGGTTTGAATAGTTTTAGCGTTTTAAAAACGATCAAACCACAACACGAGTATTTATCGTGGTTCGGCTACAAGGACTCTTTTTCCTTGCCCTACGTCCACGCCCCGAGTATCCAACTCGAGAGTTTCTTTCACTAGTCAACAAGCTCCTTTCACCGGTGGAGAAAACCTTACACGTCGCTTATACTTTTACCGACACAAAGCTAAATGTCGAGTTCTTTTACAAAGGGCACAACCACTCCCGTTTAGTTCTTTTACTAGGGTACAACAACTCCCAACACTCTTTGTATTTTGAGGACTAAAATACTAACCACTCACTTCAGAATATACACAAACAAATGACGCGTAAACAACACGAGTTTACACAATACTAAGCTACCAAGTCTTGCAACGTTGTGTTGGAAACTTGTAACTTTAGACGACCTTGTGAGCTTCTTTGCTACAAAAGGAAACTTCACATTTACAATGTTAACATGTTAGAAAGAAAGATGAGTGTGTGTGTAAAAATGATCTTAAGAGGTTAGCCAAAAATCAAGTTATGGCTTGGTATTTATAGCACAACAAATTGTGTGCTCGGCGGATCAGGCAGAACCCTCAAATGGGTTCCGCCCGTGTACCCCCAGGGTACCGCCGGGTCTGCAGTTGGTTTTTGCAATTACTCTTCAAACCAAACAAGGTCTTGTCACATAACTTCTATCAACCAAACAATGTCACATCACTTAAAGTAAGTCAAACATGATACTTGCAAGCAACATGAAAGCAAGTCAAACACATAACTTGCCATAAATACATAATGACAAAACTTGCCATAAATGTGATGTGACTATTTCTAATTTAAGAAATAAACTTGTGTTATGTTTTATGAAATGTAAAATGTAGCAAGAGTCTTGTTTATGCAAGTCTTAAAAACTAAGAATATGTTTTGCTTAAAACTAAAGTTTACGTTTTGTCGTTAACAAAACTTAGTGAAGATCGTAAAATATAAATAACGTTTTTAGGCGATATTTGTATTAACAATCTCCCCCTTTTTGTTGATGACAAAACATAAACTTTGTTTTTAAGTAACACACAAAATCTTGGTTTTTAAGACTTAAAAAAAATTATATTAACCTTGTTTTACTTAAGAGATGAAAAGCAATTCAAGTATTGAAGGTTTAATATATTTCTCCCCCTTTTTGTCGAAACAAAAAGTAGAGTTAGCGAAGCGGAATAGTCGCCATGCTCCCCCTTGGTCGATACTCCCCCTAAATGGAGTACCAATATGGGAAACATGGATTTTGGACCCTACAAAAAAAATGGTTAGTTGGTGATATATAGTCAAGCTTGTAATTACCACACACATTGCAACCACAATGACAACACAACATTGATCAACAAACAATGCACAAAAGTAAGTAGAAAGAAATTTCATTCCAAGTAAAATTTTGACTTATAAAAGTCAAAAGACAAGAAATGATAACTATTCTTCTACTAAGTGACCAAAAACTAAAAAAAAATAACCAAGAAAATAAAAAAAAATCCTACATTCCTTAGTTGGGGCAAACGGCCTCCAAGGGTTGTTTAGGATTTGTTGGGGTGGGAAAGTGCATCCAAACGTTCAATGACATGTTGGAATGCAAACCGGGTTTCATTTTGGAATTGGTGAAGCAAGGTTTTTATGCTTTCACCCATTTGCTCACAATTTGAGCAAACATGGGGATGGTTGGGTGAAAATGGGTTGGTTTTGGTTTCTTGGTTTAGGGGTTGGTTTGGTTTTGGTTCTTGGGTGGAGGATGGATTTGGTATTGATTCAAGCAATGTGGTTTGAAATTCCATTGCTTGATGGAGTTGGTTTTCAACCATTTTTGTATTTCCTCATAAGAAGGAAAGAAAGACTCATAGGTTTGGGGTTGAGAAGGTGGTGAAGTTGGGTGATCATGGTGTTCAAAATTTGGTTCTCCATAAAGAGGACCATGGATTTCATGGTAAATTGGGTGAAACAACAACGGTTTGGGTGGTTGGTACACTTGTTGTGGTGGTTGGTTAAGTTCAAGATCATCATCAAGATCAAGAATTGACCTTGGTGATTGGTTTGCAAAAGGTGGTGGTTGGGTATGTCTTGGTGGAAGATCATTTAAATCTTGGACATATGGGTGTGGCGATGTTGGAGGAGACCCAAAAAGTTCCATCGGTTCAATTTTTGCTAATGTTGATGGTGATGAAGTCTTTGATGGTTGAGTTGGCGCACTAGGTGGAGTTGGGTCAATAGGTGATTTAGTGGGTGGTGGAGTGTGCTCATTTGGTTGTTTGGGTGATGGAGATGGAGAGGCAAGATTCAAAAAATGTTCATTTTTGATGGGTGAGGTGAATTCATCCGAAGATGAGGAGCTAATGTTGATGGATTGGTTTGACCATAGTGGTTTTACACTAATCCGGGCGGTTCTACGGATGGGTCGTGATGGTTGAGAGGTGTTTGTTGACTTGGTCATTGTTTAATATGGTTTAAAGTTTCAGAATTTGTGATGAAGAAGGTGTGGTTTGAGAGTGTTTAGGATGGTTTGATTTATAGTGATGAAGATTTGTGGGAAGGAGTGTTTGGATTTGATGTTAGTCCATACAAAAATGGTGGTTCCTAATGATTTGGAAAACTTAATTGTGGGTTGTCAAGTCATGGAAGTCAATCCAATGAAAATGGTGAAGTAAGAAGACAAGTTTTGCACTAAATGCTTAGTGGTTTTGGTGAATTTGTTTGATGGAAAAATCTCAGGGATTTCAAGGAGCCTTTAAAAGGGATCCTTCCTTTATGTGTGAAGGAGACTTGAGGTGGTTATGGCTATTTTTTGAATTTTGGCGGGAAATGGGTTTGAGTGAATTCTAAGGAATGCTAAGTACCTTAGTAAGCTAAACACATTGCAAGTAATGGATTTCTAGCTAAGAGGATTGGATTTTGGTGTTTGGATGTTGAAATGTTGAAAAGAAAAATAAAAATTCTGCAGTACACTGGCGGCACCCTGGAAATACACAGGCGGAACCCAAATTAGGGTTCCGTCTGGTCCGTTGGGCCAAACCTGGGTTACCCAGATTTTGCACTGGCGGAACCCAATTTTGGGATCCGCCTGATCCGCCAGTACTGAAAAAGTTCACAGTCCGCGTTTTTGACCCGCGAAACGATTTTCAAAATTTTCGAAAACTCTTGGAACTAAAAATATAATTCATACCTGGTTAGGAAATGCAAAAATTAGACATGTAAACACTCATATCATAAGACTTTGACCGGGGGCTAGCGAAATTCACTAAACTTAGTGAAAATTTGATAATCATGAAAATTTGACAACTTGCCAAAAGTTATCTTCCTGCAACATTGTTAGTTAAAACATGTTCCATAGTGTATCAAACATTGTACTAACACACAAATTCATCACAAAGATTGTTTAAACTACCAAATTGTTCCAATAGCACCTTGTGCCAAACACTCCTAACATACCCGCACTCATTGACGGTCCATCTTCTTCTTCATCTTCCCGAGGAATCTCCCGATGTTTTTGAACATCCCTTTTGTTTGCTTGAACTCCTCCGACTCATTTGGAATATCCGGAAGTTGGGAAAGGTATTCTAGAGGTGGGAGCCTAGAGTTTGGCAAATTGTCATCTTCACTCATTGAGGAAGAAGATGATGAGGTAGGAGGATGAGGACGTTTTCCTTGGGCTCTATACATTCTCTTATCACTTAGAGTGACAAATGTATGTGGAATGAGAGAGTAGTCAAGTTGAAGACGGTTAGGAGTTGGAGGAATGGGTGCAATGAACCTAAAGAGACGGGTCAAGAACATTCCATATGGCATAGCTGTTGTGCCATGCACGGGAATGTCGGCCATTCTCTTGGCCATGTAGTAAGCAAGATTGAAAGGTTGCCTAGTGGACAAAGAGTAGAGCATGTAGCATAGGCAAAGGCTGATATGGTCTCGGTTTCCTATAGTGCTTATAACATTGGCTCTAAGGACTTCCTCCAATTTCTTGAATTGGGGCAAGAGTTCATTAAGTTCCATTCCATATGGATCTTTATCAACCTCATTACCCGTTCGGGTTCTCCTAGTAGTGGTTGTCCTAACAAAGAGGTGGTTACGGAGTACATCTTTTGACACAAGTGGGGTATCATAAGGATGGAAACGGTCATCTAGGGTGTCAAGGGTTGAGAGGGAGTGCAAATCGGAGTAGATACAAGTACCTTGGTTTGGAATTCCTAGGATTTGAGCAAAGTCCTCAAGAGTGAAGGAGTATTGATTGCCACTAACCCTAAAGTTGACGGATATATAATCATAATCACCCGTGGATAGAGTGACGGATGCATAGAACTCAAGAATGAATCTAGGACAAATAGGCTCGTCTAAAGTCAAAAGACATTCAAAGTTGATTGTGGAAAATTCGGCATAAAGGTTTGTGCCTTCTAGGAAGGATGGGTCAATGGTTCTACCCTCATGGACATAGCGTTTTTCTAGGGCTTTGAAAATGTTGACTTGGTTTGGGGTAAGGCCTTTGGTTTTGTAGTGTTTTAGGAGGTACTAAATTGTGTCCTTATGGTCGTAATGGGTTAGAGGAGGCATGATGATACCTAGAACAACAAAAATTTGTAACACCCCCAAAATCGTCACGTCAGTGGAAGACTTAAAATGTCAGCGGAAGACTTTTTGGGTGTTACTTCGAGGATCTTTATCACAATCATAGAAAACAACACAAAAGTGATGCTTTAAAGTTTAATTCATTCAAAATACCAAATATTCGAGACATCAAGATGTTTCATAATTTAAACAACATGTTTATTTGAAATGTGTTAAAACGTTTATTTAAGCCCATGCTGGGTTACAAGCCCACTCCGTGCCTTCAAGTTCCTTCTTGTTTAGTTACCTGAGATAAACACATGCTAAAAGTGTCAACACAAAGGTTGGTGAGTTCATAGAGTTTATAGTTTAAATCGTTAATTAGAAAATGAGTGATTTCCTTATAAATTCAATACAAATCAATCCGTTGGTTTGCCCTTCACCGGGTCAACATCAAAAATAGTAATTGGTTTATAAATCCATTTAACACGAGATTCGATATTTGGGCCACGTTATTTCATCCGTAACATAAACAGTTTACGGGGAACCGTATTTAAACAGTTGAAACTGTATCCGAACAGTTTGTAGAGAACCGTATTTAAACAGTTGAAACCGTATCCAAACAGTTTGCGGGGAACCGTATTTAAACAGTTGAAACTGTATCCGAACAGTTTGTGTAGAACCGTATTTAAACAGTTGAAACCGTATTTAAACAGTTTGTTCCATAATTCCAAATATCGATAGTAAAATCGTTAGAAAAGTTGTTACACATGCATCTCTTCCAAAGAGTTTATAAAATAGTTAAACGATAGAAAGTGTAGCTATGAACTTATAGTAATATGTAAATAGTTAACGAGTACTTGTAAAAGTATAAAACAATAGTTAAGCATGTATCTCCCCCAAAAACGTTTATAAATCATTGTAAAACAAGTAAGAGTAGGGGCTATGACTCACCTTAGTAGTACGGTAGACAGAGTATAAGTAATGTCAGAAGTGAAGATGGAATTGACTTCAAAGATAACCTGAATGATACGGAAGTCCGAGATAAGTTCGACTTATCGAGAATCGTGATTTGAATAGTGTTTGATGACAAAAATGATTTGTGGCAGAGGTGGCTTGCGTGGCAAAACGCTTAATAGTTCAAGAGCAAGTTATATACAATATAACTTGTCTTTATGTATAAGTATCCTTTTATTATTTATATATTTCTCGTTATAAATAAATGATATGTATCAAAAGTTGGTGAATGATTATAGTAATTTCATGTTTACGCCTGGTTAAGTGAACCGATGAGTTTTATTGTATGAATAATCATTTCTTAACGTGTGTTCAAGTAAATCGATAATAACGTCAAGTTATATAATTTAGGTTATAAATTATATATATTCAGAAATATATAGTTATTCGTATTTAACACTTCATTATCGCCTCCAAATGTAGGTCTCGTTATATGTTACTATGATATAGTCATGAAATGTTAATTTGTCAAGCTTAATTAAGCTGTTATGTAAACTTTTAAACTATGCCAATGTTACTCTTTTAAATGATGTTCGTATTTAGCCCAAAATAAATATGTTTACAACTTATAAAGATTTTCAAGAAAACGATAATAACGTCAAGTCATATGTTTTATAATTCAAGTTATTATTTCGTCATAGTCTCACAATGTAGCTTCCGATATCTTATATTATGATGACGTCATAAAACATTACCTTTTCAATTTATATTTATTATTTCGTTAGGTCTCGAGGTGTAAATGTCTAGGTTATATATTTATCGAAGCTGTGTGCAAATAATATATTTAGACAAATATATTATAGTTTACGTTAATGTGGTCGTCTAAATAAAAGTATGTGTTTGATATATTTATCTAGATGAAAGTGGTAAAGTGTATACGTTTATAAAAAGTATAAAAGTTTTAGAATGAAAAGTGTCTAAATGTCAAAGTATCAAACTTATAAAGGTTGAAGTTGTAAATATTAAGATAAGTTATAAATTTATAAAAGTATTTTAAGGAAATGTCAAATAGTTTAAAGTCGAGGGGTTAAATCTGTCAAGAGGTGAAAGTTGAAAAATAATATAAATGGGCAAAACTACCATGGACAAGGTTTGATATCATGACCTCTCGATCAAAGCCAAACGTCCCAACCATTTGGACTATTACTCCTTTTGTGTTTGATTATCCAATGATTTGTTCATATATACTTACGAGTCGGTGTTATATTTTGTATGTACTACGTATAATATAGTGTGTTCATGAGTTATGTTTATAATTCGTGGTTCTTCTGGTTTTTCATAATAATAAGCTCAAGTTTATAAGCTCAAATGAGTCTCGACTCATTTGAGTTTATTCGATTCAAACTTTCAAACGTGACAAAATGTAAACCGATGTAGGGTAGAGTTAAATAGTTTGTTTAACTTTTCAAACGAGCACTTGTTCCAAATCGAGCCAAAACTTTAAGCTTTTATATTTCATTTTCCTTTTCGTTGGTCATTACAAACTTTAGACGTTTCAAAATGACCCAGCATGTGAATGTGGGTCGAAGTGCTGGAAATGCATGAGCACAAGTTTGATTCTTTGTAGTAAACGTAAACATTATAGATATTACACAAGCTTCTACAATACGTTAGGTTTATTTAGGTTTGAGTTTATATGTGGCGTGAGTATAATGAAAGCTTGTTATATGTTTATATTAATAGTTTACTCTATACGTAGCCACGCAAGGAAATTAGCTGCCACAACTTTAAGCGTAAAATGGTCAACGATAGAACATGCAAGCTTGTTATGGTTCGCATGAAATCATAACAAGAGGATGAGAAAGTATGATAAGAGGAAGACTTACTACACCAAGAATGGTGGAAGACGAGCAAGAGACGAGCGAGAAACAAAGCCAAAACAACCACAAGGCTTCCAAGCTTTGAACCCGACACGTAGCAGACAATGAAACGACTTAGAATAACTCACGCCTTCATGTTCTTCTTCTCTTCTTCTCGTACAACAGGAACGAAAGTGATGTGTTTATGTGTGAGTGAACTTATCAATGCATGGTTTCTTCTTCTTCTTTTCACGATAGGAACAACAAGAGTAACAGTTTATGTTTAAGTTTGGTTCAAGGGTAGTGAGGGAAGTGGAGAAGTGATCGTGTATAGCTCGGTTAAGGGTTCAACTATGAACCACGATCAGTTACTAGTTCCAAAACGTTGCTTCCTCCATCACCTGGCTCGACAGAAACCCCAAGTATGTATGATTTTATGTGATGTGAATTGTAGTGAGTTTGAAATGTTGACATGCATGGAGCCTTTTATATACTTGAACTAGAATGTGATAAGTGCTAAAATGGAACAGGAAAGGTAGTGTAAGAATTGCACATGGTTTCTTTAGGTTATACATGAGGTAGAACCAAGTGAGGGAGGGTGAAGGTGTGAACGAGAGCTGCCATTTGTATGTGACCTCCATCAATAACCAATCGAGTATAAGCAACAATCATGAGTGAGGGAATGTGAAGATAAGAAGCTGCCATATAACATGTATAAGAGTGTTCATGTGTGTGTCATACAATGTGTAAGGAAGTAACATGGTTCTCTAGGTCATATTTGAGGGAGGTGGTGTATGAGTTTGAGTCCAGGTCGTATTCCATAGATATCAGCCACGAAGTACATTTTTGGTTCAAAAATCTCACGTGTCTAGACGTAAAACATTATTTCATACAAGTTTCGTGTTTTACACTTTTCCTGGTTCGGACCAGAAGAGCCTTAAAATTGGGATTTAAATACGTTACAGAAAGTTGGTGGTTTATTCGAATTCATACGAAGTGTTATTGGAACAAAGTTATTATTTGTGAGGTGCCTTAACTTGATTAATATTCTAGTATCATAATTATATTTGAATGTTGATAACAATTGTCATTCATGTTTCTTAGAGGTCAAAATATTATTAGCAAGTACACATGGGAATTTTAGTAGGCTCGGGATTTATTTAAATTGTATTTGTTAATTATTGAAACATATACTTATTAAGTATCAATGTTTTAAGTTGTGTATGATATCTAGGTTATTAAGGTTTAGGTGTAAATGTCGTTTCAAGGTAAGAGTGAATAACATTGTAATTGACAAAGTATATAAAAAAAAATTGTTATGGGTAAAAATGGTTACTTTATGTTGTAATAATGTGTTAATCGTAGGAAAATTTTACGGGGTGTTATATTACCTACCCGTTAAACTGAATCCCGTCCTGGGATTCTAAGGTAAGGTAGCTGTAAAGGTGAGTGGAAAGGGTGAACAAATAGTCATTTCTAACGATCTAATCCCTGAGTGGTTTTAATTTTCCTTTCGAGCTTAACATATCTACTACTACATTAGCTTCTTCTTTTTATTTTTTCTTTCTAGCTTAACGTATCTACTACTACATTAGCTTTTTCCTTGATGATAGTAGTTCTCTTAGTCATAATTGTTGAGTAGTTCTAATTACTTACGTTGTCTTATGTTCAATTCCTTTTGATTAACTTGACTTAAGAAAACAATTCCATTTTGAATGAAGATTTTTATTTTAACATGTTTTGAAGATAAACATGGTTCACAGTATCTTGTTTAAAATCTGTAGGGTAACCTACCCGTTAAACTAGTTGCTTGTTAACAGATTTTTAATAATAAAAGTTTTCAAGTGGAAACTTGTTGAATGAAGAGAAAGTTGCTGAGCTTCAGCTTTTGTAAAGAGAAAACTTGTTAAATGTAGTTTTAAGTGACAACACGGTATTTGGTTCTAAGCTTTTGTAGGTGATGAATCTGTTTGTTCCTTAGCAATTCCATATCTTGTATTTCTATTAGAGGAATTTATAGATTTTGATGGATTTCAGGTGAAACAACGTAAAGTTGTGAAAGGTTCGGAGATCACTATATCACTCATAGTGCCGGAGAAGTAAGAGAGACCATTGTAATCACATACAATGTCGTGAAAAGGTTTCATAAATCGTCAGAATGTAAAAGTAAGTGCATGATCGAATAAATGTGGTTGTGCCGTAATGCCTTAGAATTAGGCATACGCAGAAGAAAATTGTGAGTCTTTGGCTGAAGTTTTAGTGTTTTATGAACTTTAGTGATCCTTGATTTCATACGCATGCCATTTCAGATACAATTAAGCCCACTTATTTATAATTCGTTATTTACATAGAGAAGCGTCCCAAACGATGTAAATAACGAAGTATAAACTTATGGTTCGGCGGTTTACAATTTCTTTATTTCAATAAAAAGGCGTCCCAATCCATTCAAATAAAGACATTGTAAATCATCCTACTTCATGGATGCAGCGGAATTCGAACTAGGTGTTACTTGACGGCACAATAGACACAATAATAGAAAACGAACTCCAATTGAGTCGTTTTAAAAGATTTATCATTCAAATTATATAATATCAGAGATTACAAAATGAGGTCCCAAATGGTTCCATGTTTACAATGTATAATAAATGTGTTTTTGAATGATAATAAAATTTATAGCCCTCTTGAGTATCCGTGTCCTTCCGTGCCATCCTTGATCGTCATGAACCTGAAATACATGCTTGAGAGGTCAACACAAAGGTTGAGTGATATTCATAGAGTTTGTTAAATCGATTGAACACAATATGTTGGTAGTGTGAGTTATAGGCTCACACCAATGTTTGGAAAACAAAACAGGTAGGCTACGTTATTATACGCCCGGAACATGTATTATACACTAAGCTTATGACACCATAACGTTAACGTGTACCAATATCGATCGGCAGATTTATCCCGGTAGGTACTTTGCTAACATACCTAAATCTCAAATATTAATGCATTTGTTTGCACTTAGTCAAAACAAATGGGATTCGTCAATCCCAATAGGCCTATTATTAATATTCGCGCTCACTATTGCTAGTGATTAAATGGTTCATAATCAAGGATATCGGTTTAGCAAGGCTGGTATTTGTGATAATAAAACAATCAGGTAAGCATACAATTTAAAAACATTGTGCTCGGTTATAAATAGCATGTATTCCCCCCAAGGGTTTGTAAAACAATTAAGTAATCGAAAGTGGGGCTATGAACTCACCTTAAGTAAGATAGCAAGTAATGAATGTAACGGTCGAATCGTGAAGGTTTCTACGAGCAACCTATAATAGAATGTCGCGACTTAGGATCGGAGTAAAGAATATGAAGTAGTGCCTATATATATATCTTGCATTTAGTCCATGATGTGGTATGATGTATATTGTATGTCTTTGAAAGAAAAGATTCATGAACATGTATGTTTGGTATATCGTTTACTACCGTTCGGGCTGACATATTTCAGAAGCCATGTTAGTAAGCGTTCGAGGAGCCAGGACACTTTAACTCGTAAATCCACAACTCAACTCGATGGCTTACATAATGAACTCCTCACATGAGGCTCCCTACTATTGTAGTAGTTGATGGAATATATAGATATAAGTTTTGATCCGAAAGTTACATGTCCGATATTTGTATAAACTTAGGAAAGTTTATTTGTACATGAAGATTGTTATTAGGGGTAGTTTCATAAGTCTTGTATGACCATTTTCTCTTGGTATTATCTCATGGTTCCTTTTTAAGTGAAGTAGATCCAAATTGCTTGTTCATGTTATCGCCTAATTCATTGTTTCATGTTTACGCCTATGTAAGTTGTTATGGTCATTTCGTCATGGCCTAGCCATGACCTTTGGTCCTTGTTCCAAGGTCATGAGACACAACCTTGGCTCTAGCCATGGTTGTGGTCTTGATTATAGGTCATAAGACCTCTTGTTCCTTTCAAAGTATAACCATAATCTAGTGACTTTCGCCTAAAAATGGGCTGTTTAGAATTTGAAGAATTTTATCACTCGGAAAGCGTTTTTAGGTCTCGAGCTTCTTTATTCCTGAACGAAAACGTCGTTCCGGACAACTTTCGTGTTTTAACTTTTTGATGAATCGGACCAGAAGTGGGACTTTCAAAACCCAAATTTGATCAGAATGGTATTTGGCAGTTTTGCCGGAAATCTTTGGTAACTTCAAATGGGCGTAACTTTTGACTCGTATACTCGTTTTGGGTGGTTCAAATTGCTATGGTTTCCTTGTTAAGTCCTCTACTGTAATATGTAATGATCCAACATCATATTTTTACCATTTTGATCAGGTCTTACCAAGAAAGTCACTAGTTTACTTGTTTTAGTAACTTGTCTTAACAATCAATTACAATAACTTGTTTTGTTCATTTTTATACATCATGGACATAACTACAAGACATAATATAGCAAGAATAACATGTAAATAACATGAACATGATTATTTAACAAGAATCAAGTTAGGGTTTGGCTCACAACTTTTGGCTTTCAAAGATGAAAGGAAGTTAACATGTAAGGATAGGACATTGATAGACTTGCTTCAACCCACTTCACTTCATGCAATCTTTCTACCCTTGTAATCTTGAAAGATGGATGATGAAGGTTGAGGTGACTTGAGTGGATTCAAACTCAAGAGAAATCACCAAGTATATTAGGGATTGGAAGAGTTTTGGTGAATGATATTCTAACTAGGGTTTCTACCTTGAACTTGCACTTGATCCTTGCTAGAACTTGAAGGAAATGAGCAAAGGATGGAAGGGTTTTGGGGGTTGGAGGTGCACGGCACAAAGAAGGGATGGGAGGGAGTATTTATAGTCCAAATGAGGAGGTTAGGAAGCTTACTAGGAAAGTGTTACAACTTGGTGACCAAGTTGTAATTAAATGATGATCTAAGGGTAATTTCATGAGATGAAGCCACATGGGATGACTCCCCCCCTCCTAGGTCGGTTTGGAGTGCTTGGAGAGCAAGGGTGTGGACTTTTCTTGGTATTATCCAAGATACTTGGTTAGTTTTGACTCCGGGAAATGCCAATCGTAAATGATTAAGCCTCAAAACGTAAAACCGGGTGTCGTAAAATTATGGAATTTGAAAGTATGGTTAAACTTGTCAAAATACTCCATAATAAAATATAAAATGAGTGGTAGGTTCTATCGGGTGCTAAAACCCTGCTAAAAACTGGAAACACGGGTCTAAAACGCGTAATACGTAAAACGTACGAATATTGCGTAAAATTGAGAAAAGTAAAATGTTACTTTTCTAATGTGATAAAAATGATTTAAAATGACTTATAATATCTAGACTGGGCTCAGTCTAGTGTCGGTTGGTATTAAATGTCTTTTAGACATCAAACCGTAAGCCTAAAAATCACGAAATGACTTATAAAATCAAGGGATGATTTTTGGTCAATGGGGGAGGGAAAGAATATGTTGACTTTTTCTAATAAGTTGAAAAACTCAAATAGTCTTAGAAACGCGTTTTGTGGTCTAACGGTTAATCGCCCAAACGGTTAAGCGTGCTCATGCGAGAGTAGTACAGGCTTGGGTGACCTGCCGGGAAGTCTTTGGTCATGTTTTTCTCAGTCACGATTAATTCTCAAATAAATCATGAGCGTGTCAAACATTTTTCCGATGTGGGGTCACCTGACGGGATTGAATTTCGTTGTGCGTAGAATTTCTGAATGACGTTTTACCCTAAAACGTGTAATTCCTTAATAACTTTCACGAAAATGATCTGACGAATGTCAAACATTTAATTTGCCATGGAAATGATTTATCACTTGAGAATATCAAATAAAAATCAACTTTCGGGAAAATTTCAGAAAGAAATGAATAGTAAAAATGAATAGTAAAAGTGAATAGTGAATTTTCCGGGAATAGTAATTGACCTGAAATTGCGAATTGTTACAGTCCAATGTTCAAAACACTTGGTTCTCTATAACTGTAGCTCTGATGCCAATCTGTAACACCCCCAAAATCGTCACGTCAGTGGAAGACTTAAAATGTCAGCGGAAGACTTTTTGGGTGTTACTTCGAGGATCTTTATCACAATCATAGAAAACAACACAAAAGTGATGCTTTAAAGTTTAATTCATTCAAAATACCAAATATTCGAGACATCAAGATGTTTGATAATTTAAACAACATGTTTATTTGAAATGTGTTAAAACGTTTATTTAAGCCCATGCTGGGTTACAAGCCCACTCCGTGCCTTCAAGTTCCTTCTTGTTTAGTTACCTGAGATAAACACATGCTAAAAGTGTCAACACAAAGGTTGGTGAGTTCATAGAGTTTATAGTTTAAATCGTTAATTAGAAAATGAGTGATTTCCTTATAAATTCAATACAAATCAATCCGTTGGTTTGCCCTTCACCGGGTCAACATCAAAAATAGTAATTGGTTTATAAATCCATTTAACACGAGATTCGATATTTGGGCCACGTTATTTCATCCATAACATAAACAGTTTACGGGGAACCGTATTTAAACAGTTGAAACTGTATCCGAACAGTTTGTAGAGAACCGTATTTAAACAGTTGAAACCGTATCCAAACAGTTTGCGGGGAACCGTATTTAAACAGTTGAAACTGTATCCGAACAGTTTGTGGAGAACCGTATTTAAACAGTTTGTTCCATAATTCCAAATATCGATAGTAAAATCGTTAGAAAAGTTGTTACACATGCATCTCTTCCAAAGAGTTTATAAAACAGTTAAACGATAGAAAGTGTAGCTATGAACTTATAGTAATATGTAAATAGTTAACGAGTACTTGTAAAAGTATAAAACAATAGTTAAGCATGTATCTCCCCCAAAAACGTTTATAAATCATTGTAAAACAAGTAAGAGTAGGGGCTATGACTCACCTTAGTAGTACGGTAGACAGAGTATAAGTAATGTCAGAAGTGAAGATGGAATTGACTTCAAAGATAACCTGAATGATACGGAAGTCCGAGATAAGTTCGACTTATCGAGAATCGTGATTTGAATAGTGTTTGATGACAAAAATGATTTGTGGCAGAGGTGGCTTGCGTGGCAAAACGCTTAATAGTTCAAGAGCAAGTTATATACAATATAACTTGTCTTTATGTATAAGTATCCTTTTATTATTTATATATTTCTCGTTATAAATAAATGATATGTATCAAAAGTTGGTGAATGATTATAGTAATTTCATGTTTACGCCTGGTTAAGTGAACCGATGAGTTTTATTGTATGAATAATCATTTCTTAACGTGTGTTCAAGTAAATCGATAATAACGTCAAGTTATATAATTTAGGTTATAAATTATATATATTCAGAAATATATAGTTATTCGTATTTAACACTTCATTATCGCCTCCAAATGTAGGTCTCGTTATATGTTACTATGATATAGTCATGAAATGTTAATTTGTCAAGCTTAATTAAGCTGTTATGTAAACTTTTAAACTATGCCAATGTTACTCTTTTAAATGATGTTCGTATTTAGCCCAAAATAAATATGTTTACAACTTATAAAGATTTTCAAGAAAACGATAATAACGTCAAGTCATATGTTTTATAATTCAAGTTATTATTTCGTCATAGTCTCACAATGTAGCTTCCGATATCTTATATTATGATGACGTCATAAAACATTACCTTTTCAATTTATATTTATTATTTCGTTAGGTCTCGAGGTGTAAATGTCTAGGTTATATATTTATCGAAGCTGTGTGCAAATAATATATTTAGACAAATATATTATAGTTTACGTTAATGTGGTCGTCTAAATAAAAGTATGTGTTTGATATATTTATCTAGATGAAAGTGGTAAAGTGTATACGTTTATAAAAAGTATAAAAGTTTTAGAATGAAAAGTGTCTAAATGTCAAAGTATCAAACTTATAAGGGTTGAAGTTGTAAATATTAAGATAGGTTATAAATTTATAAAAGTATTTTAAGGAAATGTCAAATAGTTTAAAGTCGAGGGGTTAAATCTGTCAAGAGGTGAAAGTTGAAAAATAATAGAAATGGGCAAAACTGCCATGGACAAGGTTTGATATCATGACCTCTCGATCAAAGCCAAACGTCCCAACCATTTGGACTATTACTCCTTTTGTGTTTGATTATCCAATGATTTGTTCATATATACTTACGAGTCGGTGTTATATTTTGTATGTACTACGTATAATATAGTGTGTTCATGAGTTATGTTTATAATTCGTGGTTCTTCTGGTTTTTCATAATAATAAGCTCAAGTTTATAAGCTCAAATGAGTCTCGACTCATTTGAGTTTATTCGATTCAAACTTTCAAACGTGACAAAATGTAAACCGATGTAGGGTAGAGTTAAATAGTTTGTTTAACTTTTCAAACGAGCACTTGTTCCAAATCGAGCCAAAACTTTAAGCATTTATATTTCATTTTCCTTTTCGTTGGTCATTATAAACTTTAGACGTTTCAAAATGACCCAGCATGTGAATGTGGGTCGAAGTGCTGGAAATGCATGAGCACAAGTTTGATTCTTTGTAGTAAACGTAAACATTATAGATATTACACAAGCTTCTACAATACGTTAGGTTTATTTAGGTTTGAGTTTATATGTGGCGTGAGTATAATGAAAGCTTGTTATATGTTTATATTAATAGTTTACTCTATACGTAGCCACGCAAGGAAATTAGCTGCCACAACTTTAAGCGTAAAATGGTCAACGATAGAACATGCAAGCTTGTTATGGTTCGCATGAAATCATAACAAGAGGATGAGAAAGTATGATAAGAGGAAGACTTACTACACCAAGAATGGTGGAAGACGAGCAAGAGACGAGCGAGAAACAAAGCCAAAACAACCACAAGGCTTCCAAGCTTTGAACCCGACACGTAGCAGACAATAAAACGACTTAGAATAACTCACGCCTTCATGTTCTTCTTCTCTTCTTCTCGTACAACAGGAACGAAAGTGATGTGTTTATGTGTGAGTGAACTTATCAATGCATGGTTTCTTCTTCTTCTTTTCACGATAGGAACAACAAGAGTAACAATTTATGTTTAAGTTTGGTTCAAGGGTAGTGAGGGAAGTGGAGAAGTGATCGTGTATAGCTCGGTTAAGGGTTCAACTATGAACCACGATCAGTTACTAGTTCCAAAACGTTGCTTCCTCCATCACCTGGCTCGACAGAAACCCCAAGTATGTATGATTTTATGTGATGTGAGTTGTAGTGAGTTTGAAATGTTGACATGCATGGAGCCTTTTATATACTTGAACTAGAATGTGATAAGTGCTAAAATGGAACAGGAAAGGTAGTGTAAGAATTGCACATGGTTTCTTTAGGTTATACATGAGGTAGAACCAAGTGAGGGAGGGTGAAGGTGTGAACGAGAGCTGCCATTTGTATGTGACCTCCATCAATAACCAATCAAGTATAAGCAACAATCATGAGTGAGGGAATGTGAAGATAAGAAGCTGCCATATAACATGTATAAGAGTGTTCATGTGTGTGTCATACAATGTGTAAGGAAGTAACATGGTTCTCTAGGTCATATTTGAGGGAGGTGGTGTATGAGTTTGAGTTCAGGTCGTATTCCATAGATATCAGCCGCGAATTACATTTTTGGTTCAAAAATCTCGCGTTTCTAGACGTAAAACATTATTTCGGACAACTTTCGTGTTTTACACTTTTCCTGGTTCGGACCAGAAGAGCCTTAAAATTGGGATTTAAATACGTTACAGAAAGTTGGTGGTTTATTCGAATTCATACGAAGTGTTATTGGAACAAAGTTATTATTTGTGAGGTGCCTTAACTTGATTAATATTCTAGTATCATAATTATATTTGAATGTTGATAACAATTGTCATTCATGTTTCTTAGAGGTCAAAATATTATTAGCAAGTACACATGGGAATTTTAGTAGGCTCGGGATTTATTTAAATTGTATTTGTTAATTATTGAAACATATACTTATTAAGTATCAATGTTTTAAGTTGTGTATGATATCTAGGTTATTAAGGTTTTGGTGTAAATGTCGTTTCAAGGTAAGAGTGAATAACATTGTAATTGACAAAGTATATAAAAAAAATTGTTATGGGTAAAAATGGTTACTTTATGTTGTAATAATGTGTTAATCGTAGGAAAATTTTACGGGGTGTTATAAAATTTCACATTTTAGTTTAAGTAAGCTACTATTTTAATGTGGATGTTCTAGTGTGTGCCTATATGAAAACAATGTGGAGGTGCGGTTATCTTGACTCATTTTGATGCATCAAAAGTGTTTTATAATGCAATTTTTGTTATAAAAACAAAAGATAACCCAAACACTCCTAGGTTAATGTAGCTTCGTTTGAATGTACCCGAAAATACATATTGGTTATGTATTCCCTTTAGCATTCAAGAGACATTATGCAAGTGATGTTTTGAACATAACGTTTTGATTTTGTATTCTCAATGTGAGACGAAAAATTATTTGTCCTACTTGTGAGAAATTTTTGCAAGAATTTGACATGGGGTGGTTTAGTAAACATGTTTACACTAAGTAAGAATGCAATTCCTAACTATGGGGAACATGATTAGTTTTGTTAAACACCTAATTTTATGCATGAATTTTACAAGTTTAATGCATAACCCCAAGTTTTTGTTATTGTGCAAAAATAGAATTCCTAGACTCAGATCAGGATTGTAATCAAGTTAGAATACTTACAATGATGATGGATTAGTAATGTGATTGAATGAAAGACAAAAATTTCGTGGGTATGGATGAGAGGAATGGTGAATAGTAACAGTTTTGGAAGTTGTGGTATGAGATAATGGGTGTTTGCTTTAATATAAACAAATGTATAGGTTATGCAGGTCGACGGACACGGCGGATCCCAAATTTGGGTTCCGTCCGTTATGGCTCAGGGTTCCGCCGATCCTGCTGAGAAAAGTTGTTATGGATTTGTTTTGATTTTTGTGATTTTTGTCTAATGTCCAGAACTACAATGTAGGTTCCATGAGTCCTAAGCCTAGCCTAAGAAGGTTAAAAGGTTCACGTTTAAGAGGTTTGGTGAGAATGTCGGCTATGTTGTCTTCGGAAGAAACTTTCTCAATAGAGATATTTCCTTTTTGAACGTTGTCGCGAAGGAAATGATGACGGATTTCAATATGTTTGGTACGAGCGTGTTGAACCGGGTTTTTGCTGAGATCAATGGCACCTTTGTTGTCATAAAGAATTGTGATGTCGTTGAGTTGAATTCCTTAGTCGACAAGAGCTTGCTTCATCCAAAGAGCTTGTTGACATGCCTTTCCGGCCGAAACATACTCGGCTTCCGTTGTTGAGATAGCAAGAGCCGTTTGCTTCTTCGAGAACCATGAGGTGAGACAATGTCCAACAAAAGTACAAATACCACTTGTGCTTTTTCTATCGACATAGTCACCGGCATGATCCGAGTCGGCATACACTATGGTGTCTATTCCCGTTCCTTTGGGATACCATAAACCTAAATGTGTAGTGCCCTTAATATACCTAAATATCCTTTTAATGGCTTCAAGATGGGTAGTTTTAGGATCTTCTTGAAAACGAGCACATAGACAAACACTAAACATAATGTCGGGTCTACTAGCCGTAAGGTAAAGTAGACTACCAATCATACCTCTATATTTAGTGCTATCTACGGATTCACTTTCCTCATCCTTGGTAAGTTTAGTTTCCGTGGACATGGGAGTTTTGATAGGTTTCGAATCTTCTAATCCAAATTTCTTAAGCATGTCCTTAATGTATTTAGATTGGTTAAAGAAGATACCATCTTCAAGTTGTTTAATTTGGAGTCCTAAGAAAAAGTTGAGTTCTCCCATCATACTCATTTCAAACTCGTCATGCATGATTTTTGAGAAATCCACACATAGTTCTTGACAAGTTGATCCAAATATAATGTCATCAACATAGATTTGGACTATGATAATATGTGAATCTTTCTTCTTAGTGAAGAGAGTATTATCAACTAAGCCCATGGTGTACTTATGGTCAACTAAGAAGGTTTTAAGTCGATCATACCATGCTTTTGGAGCTTGCTTAAGTCCGTAAAGAGCCTTTTTAAGTTTGTAAACATAATTAGGTTTTTCAAAATCAATGAAGCCCGGTGGTTGAGCAACATATACTTCTTCATTAATGACTCCGTTTAGAAATGCACTTTTGACGTCCATTTGAAAAAGTTTAAAATTATGTGCACACGCATAAGCAAGTAATATCCTAATTGACTCGAGCCTAGCTACTGGAGCAAAAGTTTCATCGTAGTCAATGCCTTCTTGTTGATTATATCCTTGTGCTACTAGCCTAGCTTTGTTTCTAGACACAATTCCATTTTCATCCATTTGATTACGAAAGACCCATTTCGTTCCAATTATTGTTTGACTCTTTGGTTGAGGAACTAATGTCCATACATCATTCCTAATAAATTGGTTTAATTCTTCTTGCATTGCAATTACCCAAGATTCATCTTTAATGGCTTCATTAACATTTTTAGGTTCAATGGTTGACACGAAACAAAAGTAGTTGCTTTCATTTTGGACTTTTGATCTAAGTGTTCTTTCGTTAATGTTGCCTATGACACTATCTAATGGATGACTTTTAGATTATTTGACATTAACAAGTTCTTTGTTTAATAGATCATCTTCCTTGTCATTATCTAAGATTTCTTGACTTTCAATTGCTTGGCTTTCAACTAAGTCATCATCTACCAAAGGTGATGTCTTAGAGGGAGGTGGACTTTCGTCAAATGTTACGTTCAACGATTCCTCGACTCTTAAGGTTTCCTTGTTTAAAACAATGTAAGCTTTACTATTTTGTGAATATCCAAGGAATACACCTTCATAAGACTTTGGGTCAAATTTGGTGAGATAATCCTTGGTGTTAAGAATGAAGCATTTACTCCCAAACACTCTAAAGTATCCTAATGTAGGCTTTTTACCTCTATAAAGTTCATAAGGTGTTTTATTCAAAAATCGTCTAATTAGGACTCGATTTAAAATGTACGTTGATGTGTCAACGACATTACACCAAAACTTTTATGGAATAGTTTGTTCATTAAGCATTGTTCTACTCATCTCTTGTAATGTCCGGTTTTTACGTTCTACTACACCATTAGATTGAGGAGTACGTGGAGCCGAAAAGTTATGAGTAATTCCATTATTATCACAAAATTTTCCAAATTGAAATTCATTATCAAATTCACGACCGTGATCCGTTCTAATAGACACAATATTAGATCCTACTTGATTTTGAATTTTCTTACTTAGAATCTCAAATTTATCAAAAGCTTCATTTTTACTTTTCAAAAACTTAGTCCAAGTATAACGTGAGTAATCATCCACTATGACCAAAGTATAGAAGTTGCCTCCATAACTTTGTATAGCGGATGGACCAAATAAGTCCATATGTAAAAGTTCTAGACATCTAGACGTAGACACCAAGTTTTTAGCCTTATGGCTACTATGGACTTGTTTACCGACTTTGCAAGCATCACAAAAGTGTTGGTCGTATTTCAACTTGGGTAGGTTTCGAACTAAGTCTTTGGAGGAGAGATTTTGGATAAGTCTCATGTTAGCATGTCCTAAACGTCTATGCCATAAAGTTGAAGATTCATCTAATGAGGTAAGACAAAGTTTGTCTCTAGATGTAGAATCCAACTTCATGACGTATACGTTGTTCTTAAGGACACCTTTGGCTATGGTTATACCATCTTTAAGTATTTTACTACCGTTCTCACTAAAAAGAACATTATACTTATTACGACAAAGTTGACTAATACTAAGGAGATTAAATCCTAAGTTATCAACATGAGCAACATCATCTATAGAAAGGGAGTCATGAGAGATTGTACCTTTTCCGATGATTTTGCTCCTAGCATTACTACCAAACGTAACATTACCTCCATCACATTTGTGATATGTAGAGAAGAGGCTTTTATTACCCGTCATGTGCCTTGAACAACCGCTATCTTTGATCCATTCATCCGGATCCAAACAAACTTTGAGGCACACCTATTTTATGAAAAACACTCAAACATTTGGTCCCCAATTTCTCATGGGTCCATTTTGGTTAAGCATACCATTAATTTGTCCCAAATATGAAAATAGAGCATAAGGGTTCCATGGCATGTAATTTGAGGTTTGGTAATGTCCAGGAGTGTTTTGGTTCCAAACATGTTGGTAGTTTGGTCGAGCGTTGAAGTTGCTCTTTGGAAAGGGGCGTTTGGGAATTGGAGTCTTAGGTCTTGGTTAAGTAGTCTTAGCTCTAAATTCATTTTTACTAAGTCCTACTCTAGTTTTAAAGGCAGGTTTGGTTCCATTTTTATATGTAACTTTAACAAATTTAGAACGATCCGATGTGGATGGAGTTACTGCTGCAGCAGACCTGGCGGAACCCTCGGGGCCAACGGGCGGAACCCTATTTTGGGTTCCGTCTGGTCCGCGGGCTGCTGTAGCAGTTTTGTTTGTTTCATGTGTGTTCGTTTCTTGTTTCGTTTGACCCTTAATGATTTCTACTTTCCCGAAACCTAGACCTGTTTTATCAAAAGGTGACTTTTGGAGTTTCATAATTTCATCCGCACATGAAATGCTCTTATCGAACTTTTTGAACTTTGTGGTTTGTTTGATTAGATCATTTTGAGTTATTTTAAGTTTCTCAACTTCAAGTTTAAGTTCCTCACATGATTTGCATGAGGTGTCAATACCTTTACTCCTTTCTAATCTCTTAGCTTTTTCTTTTAACTCATAAACTTCATTTTCTAAAAACTCCTTTTTAGTTTTCAAAAATTTATTTTTGTTTATGATTTTTAAGCTTAGCTCACAAAGTTTGTTATATTCATTTTGTAAAGTGTCATCATCAATAGAGGAGTAAGATGAGTCGGAGAGTACCTCATTTGAGTTGTGAGCCATGAGAGCAATATCATCGTTCTTTGGCTCATCATCATCTCCTTCATAGTCACTCCAAGCACCACCCACAAAAGCTTGTTGAGGCTTGCTCTTGGGTCGTTTTGGACATTCTCCTACAAGATGACTTGTGTCTCCACACCTATAACATTTTCGTTCAACTTTTCCTTTTTGTTCATCACGATCTTTCCAGAAGGTTTTCTTGTCATCTTTAGGTTGTCTTACAAACTTCCCTCGCCTACGAAAGAACTTCTTGAAGTCTCTCACGGCCATAGCATATTCCTCATCATCACTATCCGAAGTAGATTCTTCATCATCACTTGATTGGACTCTAGCTTTCAAGGCAATGGACTTAACTTTTTCTTTCTTGCCTCTAACGAGTTCCGAATCTTTTTCCATCACCATTTCATGAACTTTGAGGTTTCCAATTAGCTCATCAAGTGACATGCTTGAAAGATCTTTGGATTCTTCAATTGCCGTCACTTTTGCTCTCCACTTCGGATGGAGTGCTCTAAGAAATTTCCTGACAAAGTTCTTACTACAAAAAGATTCATCAAGTGCTTTAAGTGAAGTAATAATAGTGTTAAACCTAGCAAAAGCATTATCAATAATCTCATCTTCGGAAATAACAAATTGTTCATATTGTTGAACAAGAAGATCAATTTTGTTATCTTTAACTTGTGAGTTTCCTTGATGAGTGACAATTAAAGATTGCCAAATATCTTTGGCGGTTTTACACAAAAAGACTCTTTCATATTCTTTCTTAGGCAAAGCGTTGTAAAGCATCATTTTAGCTTCATTATTTTTACCTATCAATTTCTTTTGATCATCATCTTTAATGTTAGTAACTATATTATCACCATCAACAATTATATACCATAAATCTATATCTTTAGATTTCACGTAAGTTTCAAAACGGTTTTTCCAATATATAAAACCATTTGCTTCAAAGAGTGGTGGTCTTTGCATAGATTGCCCTTCTTTGTAATTTTCAAAATCCATGGATCATTTCAAGTTTTAAAACACAATATATTTTAAAAGCTTGAGTAACGTAGCTCTTGATGCCAATTGTGGAAAACTAGAAGGGGGGTTGAATAGTTTTAGCGTTTTAAAATCTTTTTAACTTGTTTAGTTAGCTTTGAAACTTTCCGTTTGATCAAAGATATATGCACAAACACAATATATATAACATGCAAGTAAAGGAAAGAAACGATCAAACCACAACACGAGTATTTATCGTGGTTCGGCTACAAGGACTCTTTTTCCTTGCCCTACATCCACGCCCCGAGTATCCAACTCGAGAGTTTCTTTCACTAGTCAACAAGCTCCTTTCACCGGCGGAGAAAACCTTACACGTCGCTTATACTTTTACCGACACAAAGCTAAATGTCGAGTTCTTTTACAAGGGCACAACCACTCCCGTTTAGTTCTTTTACTAGGGTACAACAACTCCCAACACTCTTTGTATTTTGAGGACTAAAATACTAACCACTCACTTCAGAATATACACAAACAAATGACACGTAAACAACACGAGTTTACACAATACTAAGCTACCAAGTCTTGCAACGTTGTGTTGGAAACTTGTAACTTTAGACGACCTTGTGAGCTTCTTTGCTACAAAAGGAAACTTCACATTTACAATGTTAAGATGTTAGAAAGAAAGATGAGTGTGTGTGTAAAAATGATCTTAAGAGGTTAGCCAAAAATCAAGTTATGGCTTGGTATTTATAGCACAACAAACTGTGTGCTCGGCAGATTAGGCGGAACCCTCAAATGGGTTCCGCCCGTGTACCCCCAGGGTACCGCCGGGTCTGCAGTTGGTTTTTGCAATTACTCTTCAAACCAAACAAGGTCTTGTCACATAACTTCTATCGACCAAACAATGTCACATCACTTAAAGTAAGTCAAACATGATACTTGCAAGCAACATGAAAGCAAGTCAAACACATAACTTGCCATAAATACATAATGACAAAACTTGCCATAAATGTGATGTGACTATTTCTAATTTAAGAAATAAACTTGTGTTATGTTTTATGAAATGTAAAATGTAGCAAGAGTCTTGTTTATGCAAGTCTTAAAAACTAAGAATATGTTTTGCTTAAAACTAAAGTTTACGTTTTGTCATTAACAAAACTTAGCGAAGATCGTAAAATATAAATAACGTTTTTAGGCGATATTTGTATTAACAGATTCAATGGAGATAGAAGCTAGTCAGTCCAACATTGCTGCTCAGCTTCCTAAGATTAAGTTGAATGACTATGAGATGTGGAGGCTTATGATCGAACAATTCTTTATGGTGCAAGATTATGCACTTTGGGAAATCAATATGTTTGGAAATTCTTTCAAACCTGGTACTACCTCAGATACAATTGATGGAAAGGAAGTACTAAAGATCAACACTGGACCAGTCACAAATGATGAAAGACTTCAGATGAAGAATGATCTGAAGGCCAGTGGTTTGCTATTGATGACCCTTCCCAGAGATCAAGTTCTAGCATTCAGCAAGCACAAGACTGCATAGACTTTTTGAGGAGATCTGCAATGTTTTTGGTGGTAATGATTCCACCAAGAAGACACAGAAGACCTTGTTGAAACCGACTTATGAAAACTTTGGTTCAACAAGTAATGAATCTGTTGACAACATCTTCGCAAGGCTTCAAAAGATTGTTACTCAACTCACAGTGTTTGGCATTGAGGTGGAAAGAGAAGATCTCAATTTAAAGTTCTTAAGAAGCTTACCCTCTGAGTTTGGTACAAATGATGCTGTGTGGGAAGATAAGCCAGAACTAGAGACAATGAAGCTGAATGATTTGTATAATAACTTTAAAGTTATTGAATAGAGGTTGAAGAAGGCTGGCAAACTAACTTTAGGATCAGGGAACTTAGCACTTATATCATCATCTGTTGATGATAGTTCATATGAAGAGTGAGATAGTGATGATTATAATGCTAACATTGTTGTTTCCACTGGTAGTGGAGGTGTTTCCACTACTAGTTCAAAAAGACAGATTGCTGGTCTTAGTGATTCTACTTTTTATGCCTTTCTGTCAACTCAAATGAGTGGTTCAATTCTCACACATGAAGACTTGGATCAGATTGATGAAGATGACATGGAAGAGATGGACATTAAATGGCAGTTGCATTATTAAGCTTAAAGGCAAAGAAGTTCTGGAGGAAGACTAGTAGGAAGATCACTATAAATGGCAATGAAACTGTAGGTTTTGATAAAAAGAAGGTGGAGTGTTAAAACTATTATAAGAAGGGGCACTTTGCCAGGGAATGCAGGAAACCGAAGAAGCCTGATAACAGGTTAACTTGGTATAAGCAGGATAAGAAGAAAGAACCTACAACTGAAGAACCAAAGGTGCTATTGGCCATTGATGGAGTGAGCTATGATTGGAGCTATATGGCTGAGGATGAAGAAGATGGTTTAGAGTCTGTAATGATTGCTACTGAGCTTGCACTTATGGCTTTTTCTGACTCTCAGGTACAAATTAATAATGCTTGTTCTAAAACTTGTAAGGTTTTAAAAGATTATGAGAAACTTAAAGAACAATATGATGAACAATTGCTAGAGTTAAATCAAACTAATTATAACTTAGCAAATCATAAAAGAGGTCTTGCTATTTTAGAAACACAATTAGAGCATTATAGAGCCAATGAATCTAAGTTCAATACTGATATTGCTGTTTTAAAAAGAGACTTAGAATATAAGGTTGCTGTGAATAAGGCTCTTAGGGAAGAGTTAGAGAAGGTTAAAAGGGCCAATGAGAATATATAGATAACTTGTAATACACTAGATCATCAATCCAAGTGCATTGACAAAATTTGGGAGGCCCAAGTTGTAAACAAAGCCAAATCAGGAGTAGGATATAAATCAGTTCCACCACCTCTAAGAGGTGTTCCATCACCTCCTGGTATTGACTTAGCACACACAGGATTAGAAGAGTTCCAAGAATCAACCATGACCTATGGACCAAAATTTGTTAAAGAAGCTGCTATTGAAAAGGTTCAGGTTGAGGTTGATACATTTGATAGTGCTAGTGACTCATCTCTTAAAGATGAAAGTTTGAATGTTTAGTCTAAAACTAGTGTTCCTGACAGTGTTCATGTGGAAGTTAAAAAGAGTATTCCTGAAGTTGTCAAAGAGAAGCCTAGGACACAAGCTAATTACACTAGGCCCACTACTAGATATGCAGAGATGTACAAAAGTAGGTCAACAACTCCTAGGGGGAACAAGAGGAGTTGGAATCATGTTAAATCTAGACAATTTGGTAGTGACTTTATGTTTAACAACAAACCTTGCTACATATGTGATAGTTTTGAACATCTTCACTATAATTGTAACTATCACATGGGTAGAAGGGAAGTGTTTGGGAATACAAAGGTGGATGGAAACAATGCTAATTACTTTAGTCACCAAAATCCACTAAGCAAGATGATTCCCAGATCTATTTTGCTTAACACTGGCATCAAAACTCGTTCCATTGCTAAACCAGCAGTTGCCCTGCCATAAATATAAACAGAGTTTACCCTAAGTCCCCTGTTAAGAGTGCAAAACCTATTACAACTTTTCTTAAATCTGCACAAACAGGGAAAAATACCAATTTTGAAAAGAAAATTTACTCTAACCACAAGTGGGTACCTAAAATTTCAAAACCAGCAGTTGCCACTGCTAAGCCAGCAGTTACCATTGCAAGGCCAAAAGTTTCCACTGGTGGTTCTGTAGACTAGCAATAAGTCTTATCTTTCAGATTTCAAACCTTATGATGGACAATTTGTCAGCTTTGGAGGTGGTATTGGTGGCAAGTTTATGTCAAAGGAACAATAAAGGCTGGAAACTTGGACTTTGAGAATATGTATTATGTGAAAGAACTCAAATACAACCTCTTTAGTGTGTCACAGATGCGTGACAAGAAACATAGAGTTCTATTCACAGAAGATGAATGCTATATCTTATCTAAGGATTTTAAGCTCCCTGATGAAAGTGACATTTTGCTAAAAATCCCTAGAAAAGGCAATCTATATAGCATTGACATGAAGAACATAGTGGCTAAAGATGATGTTACTTGTTTGCTTGCAAAAGCCACTTTGGATGAATCCATACTTTGGATGAATCCACTTTGGATGAATCCATGCTTTAGCATCGACATAAAGAACATAGTGGCTAAAGATGATGTTACTTGTTAATTTCAAGACCATTAACAAGATTGTGAAAGATGGTCTAGTTAGAGGTTTACCAGAGAAGAGATTTGAAAATGACCAAACATGTGTTTCCTGTCTTAAAGGTAAGCAACACAGAGCTTCATGCAAGACCAAAGCATATAATTCAATTGATCATCCACTTTACATGTTGCATATGGACTTGTTTGGTCCTACATCAGTGAGCAACATAAATTTGAAGAAGTATTGTCTTGTTGTGACTGATGATTTCAGTAGATTTACATGGGTTTTCTTTTTAAGAACCAAGGATGAAACCACTGGCATCCTTAAGACATTCATCACTGAAGTTGAAAACCAAGTTGAAAAGAAGATCAAGATCATCAGGTGTGACAATGGGACAGAGTTCAAGAACAAAGTTATGGATGATTTCTGCAGAGACAAAGGTATTAAGAGAGAATTTAGTGTTGCAAGAACTCCTCAACAAAATGGAGTTGCTGAAACAAGAAATAGAACACTAATTGAGGCTACTAGAACCATGATAGCTGATTCAAAGCTACCAGTGACTTTTTGGGCTGAAGCATTTAACACTACTTGTTACATTCAGAACAGGGTTTTAGTGGTTAAAACAAAAAACAAGACACCTTATGAGCCATTCAGAGGAAGACCCCCAACTTTGGATCTTATGAGGCCATTTGGATGTCATGTCACAATACTCAATACCATTGATCATCAGGGAAAATTTGAAGAAAAGTCAGATGAAGGCTTCTTTGTTGGATATTCTATGGTTAGCAAGGCTTTTAGAGTCTATAACTTAACAACAAAGAAGATTGAAGAGAATTTGCATCTTGAGCTTCTTGAAAATAAAACTAACATAGCAGGTTCAGGACCATAATGGCTATTTGATCTTGAGACTTTATCAAATAAAATGAATTATGTACCCATTACCTCAAGTACAAGAGACAATAATCTTGAAGAATCAGAAGAATTCATTGATGAAGATGAATCTTGCAAAGATGATGAAGATGATAAAGATCAAATTGTTATGCCACTTGGGACTTTGTTGACAATAATGAAGACTCACAACCTTCAAAGAATTCTGAAAAGGAAAGTAATGCAAGTGTTTTGAATTTTGATGTTTTGAATAAAGAAATTCCTGCTAGCAGTGGTAACCCAATTCCCACTGCTACAACAGAAGTTTCCACTGATAGTCCAAATGTGGGAAGTTCATCTCAGGAATCACCCAGTGATGATGTTAAGATCTCAAACATGCCAACAACATATGATATTCCTAGCACATTACAAACTGCAATTCACAAAGTGCATCCACTTGAAAATGTTATTGGTGAGCTACAATCAGGTGTGAAGAGAAGAAGGCTGTAACAATTCGCATTTTTAGGTTAACTTCTATTCCCAAAATATTTCACTATTTATTTTTACTATTCATTTTCCGAAATTTAATTTGTCACACCCCCAAAATACCTGAATGGCAGCGGAATGGAATACTTGGGGGTGACTGTCATAGCATCACAGTTACAGTTACATTGAACGACCTAAAGTGTCGTTTGGAAAATACGTCGTTTGATCATTAAAAACATTCAGAGTTTACAAAACATAGGTCCCAAAAGATGTTGTCAATTTCGGTAAAATAGTTCAACAAGATCAAACGTTCATAAGTGCATAAAAATATAGTCAGACGCGTCGTCTCCGCGACTCCATGAAGGTCCAAATGCATGCAACATGAGCTACCTTAATAACCTGAAAATACATGCTAAAGTGTCAACACGAGGTTGGTGAGTTCATAGATTTTAGAGAACAAGCAGGTACGGTAAAACATTTGGAGATAGGAATTTCCCAGTAAAAACATCGTAAATCCGTAATAAGGTTGATGCAAGGCATCGTAAATCAGTAATAAGATTGATGCAAAGGCGTCGTAAATCAGTAATAAGATTGATGCAAAGGCATCGTAAATCAGTAATAAATCAGTAACCAAGTTTATAAAAACCATCAGTATATAACTTTAATCGTATGTACAATAGCCCAAGTATAAGTAAAGTAATAAGTTTTTCAGTTGTAAAACTACATTGTCTCTTAAGCTCATGACACCGAAGCTAGACGTTACTTTGGCCCCAAATGAGTGTTTACCAGACACTCGTAATATATTAGAAATGAAATGCATTCGTTCTCCTTATGGAGCAACCCAAACACGAATGGAGGAGTCACCCTCGATAGATCTATCCACTCACCCTCGCTTGCGTCTTAATTAACGGTCCATGATAATAAAGGGGACTTAATGTGGTAGTAAGGTAACTTAAGCAATGTATGGAATTTAATACTTTGGCATTGTACAAAAATAATTAAAGCAGCGTATTCTCCTCCAAAAAGTAATTCAAATCGTATAAAAGCATAAAACAAGTATTTAAGCATGTATTTCCCCCAAAGAGTTTATAAAGTAATTAAACAAGTAAAAGTGGGGCTATGACTCACCTCGAAATGATAGTACAAAGTGATGGAATGATCGGGACAACAAGGCGCGAACACTAGCCGCAACCTAAATGAATGAATGTGATCTAATTTAGATCGTGTCGTGATGTAATGAATGCACATGCACATGATACCAATACCACTCGTAATTTGGAAATACTAGTTATTGTCAAATAAAATACTTTCCATACTTAGGAAAAATAAGTCCAATTGGAGTTATAAAAACTTGTCGTAATATATATCGTATAAAAATGTTAGCGTTATATATCCTCGTATCGAAAACCTTAAAATAACGTCGTTAAGTCGTATAATATTCTTTTGGGTCATACGTATTTCATTTGTTAAGAATATAGTCCTTAGTAACATTTCTAGAAAATATACCATTTAGTTCGTAAGTTATTATTTTCTAGTAGTGACTATATATATATATAGTTTTGACGATGTTAAAACGCGTATAACTTGGTCGTTTTAAGTTCATTTGCCTCGTTCTTTATGTCCACGGATTCGTTTTAGTAAGTACTAATATATTTTTGATAACTCGGCTCCTCTAGGTTATGTTTAACGCTTCTATTTGTCCGTCGAAAATTTCCAAACAGCATGCAGTTTTTCAGGAAATAGTTTTCGTCAATTAATTTGCAAAAATCATAACTTCTTCGTTATAAGCTCGTTTTAATCCGTTATTTCGCCTAAAGTTTCGTTTTTGAAAGTATTTTCTAACTCTTTGGTCAAAAATTACCCCTGAGTTCCTGAGTTTCCCACGTTTTTAAAATAAGGACAGTAGGTAAATAAATAGTTTCAAAAATCATTTTCCTAGTTTCAAACTTGTTCCAACTTCAACCAATCCACTTTCAATCACCACAAAACTAGTCTAATCCTACCATACACCTTCTTAGGGTGTCATGGGTTCCTAAACATCATAACCAAGTAGATCTAACAATAATCACTTACTAAGGTTCAAAAGTTAAAAGTTTATAAAATAAAGTGGTATAAGCTAATATATGCATGAGTTCTTGTAAGAAAAGTATATAATCATAGTAATAACTTGTAAAAATTATAAAAATGAGTTTGTTAACTTACTTGAAGGTTTAGGGAGTTTAGATGATGAAAAACCTACTAATCCTTGAGTTTCTATTTCAAAACTCCAACAAGGATGACTAAGTGAACAAGTTTATATCTTGATCTTTGAAAAATTGTTGTTCTTGCTTCTTCTTCTTGCTTAGGCCGAGCACACCATGGAGAGACAAAGAGAGAAAAGTTTTTCTTGCACTTGGATAATTATTTGTGAGAAATGGGATGAAAAGGGTTAAATATATAGTTAGGGACAATTGTTAGGTTAGCATTTATGGGGGTTGGTGTGGTTAAGCACATGAGGAGGCTAGGAGGGGGGGGAGGGGGCTGGCGTGAAACAAGTGGAGGAGGGGGAAAAGTTGGGCTAATTAAAGCTTATGTCTCCAAGTGTAAGGGTTATGTAGATATTTTGTGTATTAGGTGTTACCGGGTACCGAGTTTGCTAGAAATAAATTTTATCGAAGTTATCTGGGACATAATAAAGTCATAAAAATTGTAAAAATATGTTGGTTACAAGTATGGAGAGTTTGGGTGATTATTGTTTAATTTCTACGAAAACCGTCGTAATTTTTAGTAAACGTACGATAATAATTAAATAAATCTTCAAAATACCGGGTAAATTAATATAATAATTTTTATATTATTAAAATGAATATAAAAATATATTAGGATCATAGTCGGGAGTGTCGGACGTGTTAGCCACATTATTAATCGTTTGTTAACGTTTATATAGAAATAATTATACGTAAAAGTTAATTATACCAAAAGTATTAGTTAAATTATCCTACGAGTGGAATAGTATGCAAATGTTATTATGATGATATGCATGAATTCGCTCTCGAACCAATACGGTTACGCGAATTTGAATACTCGTAAACTAAATTTACGATGACATGAGTAATGCACGTGAATAGTGATATTTCTTCCGGAAATGAATAGTGTCAAGTGAATAGTAAAATTTCTGAACGCTTCTCAGAATGTCGAATTGACCTCAAAAACGATGAATAGTAAATGATGAATAGTAACTTGTGAATAGTAAATTGTCGAGGTTTGGAAAATGACCAGAAATTTCAAGTTGTGACAGTCTTCCCTTCTAACAGGAACTTCGTCCCGAAGTTCAGTTTGTGTTGGTCTCTGGAGTAGTATTGGTGAAAAGATGATAAAATTTGAGAATTCCAGCGAACTTCCACGATAGGAATTCGACTTTGCTTCAACCGTTTGACCTAACAGTCCATGATTTCTATTGGTTATTACCAAGTCTACGTTTGTTCTAGGGTTGTATTCCTTTCCAAATGGGATTACGAGTGACTAATCTGAAAGTCATTTCCTGGGATTTGAATAGGTGAAACATGGTTGTATAATCCAGCTGTTCTCTGACAAGGCTCGAGTCTAACGGCCATTAGGCCTACTCTGTCTGAAATTAACTTTCCCAGTTTTCTGAATGATATCATGCCTTTCCTAGGCAGAACTTTCAACATGATCTGGCTACCAACTTGAAGTTTTAATGGTTTACAACTTATAGAATTTGTAATTGATTCTTGACTTGTAGGAAATTTCTGGTTATTTCATGAATGCCTACTGGAATAGTGTGGTTGGCTTTTTCCGAGTTCGGTTCATCAATAGATGATCAGTGCTGCTTCAGGTTTATAATGTAATATGGGCAATATATGTTGCTGAACTATGTCAGAACTCAAATCTTATATGTCAGCTGGTCGATTCTAAAATGAATCTTAAATGGTCCAATATACTAGAGGTTCAATCTCTCGTGTTACTAAAATCGTATCATGCCTTTCCAAGGCAAAGCTTTCAACTTAGTACGTTCTCTCATGTGAATCTAGTTGGTTTGCTGTTCAAGGATGCCCAATCCGCATGATGTGTGTCATGTACCAACCTAACTTCTACCAGTTTCTCGTTGCTTGTAACTGGTTCTTAACTTGTGAAATTTCCTTTGTTGTTCCGTAGTTTAGTTCTAGACCAGTGAATTTAACTTTCCGATTTCGGTTTGTAAATGGGTAATTGGTACTTCGACCATAAAGTGCCTCAAATGGTGTAGTCTCTATGCTCGCGCGATAACTATGGTTGCAAAAGAATCCGATTTATGGTAAATGGTTAGTCCAACTATTTCTAGAGTCAATCACTCATACACTGAGTATAACTTTCCTATGTTTGAATCGTTCTCTCATTCTGACCATCGGTCTGAGGATGATAGGCGGTGTTTACATCTTAATGAAGTTCCGAAGGAAGTCTTAAAATGATAGTTAGAAGTCTGAGGTGATTCGATCACCTTAATCAGGTACAATTGAAATAGGTACAATAAATCTTGTGACTAATTCCTCAATGTTACGTCTTTCGAACTCAGCGTCATTTAAAGGGGATAGAATATGGGTAACAATCTTTGATTCCTTGTGTTTTGGTCTAATGGATTGCTAAGACATGTGTCATTCTTTGCCTATTGGGCTTGGTCTCTCTCTATAGTGTTGCATAGCACAGTGTGTTCGATCCTGTAGCTCAGTCTAGCTAGTACCTTTGAATAATCAAATCGGACGACTAGGTCAGAGATGGTGAGTCAGATGCTCGCTTGGTATCTTAGGATTGTTGTTGGATTATGAATTTTCTTAGTCTAGGTTTAATAGTTCCGTAATCCTTTTAGTGTTTTTCTTGTATCGAGGAGTCCTCCTAGTACTTGATATGAGAAGTCTCTCCTAAAGAAGTCAATGGAACAATCCAACTTAATGGCTAAGTGGGTAACAGGTGGGGTAAGTATCCAGGGAGAGTTTGTCAGAAAGACACTTATAAAAGAGTTTACTTGTCTAAAACGCTTTTAAATGAAGATTGTTATTAGCAATACTTTAAAAAGTAACTATTTCCTTCATGGCATAATCCTTCCTGAAGTATACATAGGTGATCAGGCTATGTATAGTTGAGGACTAATGATGCGATGCTTGATTTAGTCAAAATAATATTACTTTTCTCAAAAGTTTTAGATGGTGTTCAACGCATTCTTATCAAAAATGGTATTCTGATATTTCCTTTCAAAGTAATATAAAAATTGTTTCGCGTAGTAATAGTAAATATTTGGCGTAATATCGGAAGAATCAGTTTATAGTTCGGTAACAAAACGGTTTATTTTAGAAATTCGGTAAAAGAATTTCCCCATAAGGTAGTAAAATAGTTTGAAATAAAACTCGTTGAATGGTTTATTGGATACAGGGGTAAATATTATGGAATGGTAATAATCTACTAATCCGTCAAATACGAACTCGGCTTAATCCCTAATAAGACAATGGTATCATGTTACGAAATGATTGAAAATTGCTCAATTGCAATAGAAAATGGAATAAACGAATGTTACGATTATCACTGATATAACTAAAGATAGTCATTACATTAGATAGGAAAGTGCTTAACATAACTAGGTTACATCAACGTACTTATGGAGAGTACCAAAAGAAAGTACAACCCTAGAGAGCTCAAACTATGGTTTTACAACATGAAATGCCTCCTCCAGTTCCGGTCTCTCAACACCGGGCATTCACTCTTGAAGTGTCCCACTACTCCACATTCACGGCAGATTACGTGAGTTCCTGATGCTTTGCGAGGGTGGGAGCCTTGCAATCCTTGGCTTTGTGTCCGACCTTTTGGCAGTTTCCACATTGAGAGGGGCAAGATCCTTTGTGATGAAACTGACACTTGTTGCACTCAGGTAATTAACCTACATATCCTTTCTTTTGGCTTGACCCAGCAGCAAAGGTCTCCACCACTTGTCGTTGTATCTTAAATGGTCGTTGAGTAGCACTAGCATCCTGATTACCGACCCATTTTCTCTTGTTGTTATTATTGTCTCCTGATGTCTTGTCGCGAACTATGAGTTCCTTTGCTTCGATTGCCATCTGGATAGCTTCAGACATGGCATTGGGTTCACATGCGATGACCAACCTACGAATTTCAGGAGAAAGTCCTCCGATGTACCTTTCAAGTTTCTTAATTTCCGGTTCACCAATTGCAGGGTCTAGTCGAGCTAATTCATAAAACTGAGCAGTATACCTGACAACATCATCTCCTACCATGGTAAGGTTTAGTGCTTCCTGTTCTATTGCTCGTAATTCACTTCCTACACAAAAGGCTATACCCATCATCTTTCTTAGTTCCTCCCAAGAGCGTGAGTAAGCATCATCAACTCCTACTATCTTAACATGTGTGGTCCACCATTTCTGGGCAAGATTCTGAAAAGTGCATGTGGCGAACTTAACCTTGTCTTCCTTACGACAGTCGCCACATCGAAATATCGTTTCTATTTCTTCGAACCATTTGAGAAATTTCTTTGTGTCTCTAATTCCGCTAAAGGAGGGAGGATTACAGCCCATAAATTCCACGTGAGTAAGTTCCTTGGTGAGGGCGGTAGTTACGTTCCTGGCAATGAATTGTTCAACGGCGGCTTGTGTCATGCTTGGAGTGGTTTGCTTAAATCTACTTCCATCAAATCATAAGAGTCCATGAGAATCTATAGGTAATAAAAATCATCATATTCATAACTCATGACTAACACATGAATTTTTTTTTTTTTTTTTTTTTTTGTCTACATGGACCGATATCAAAGATAGCACAACCATATCCATATGGTAGAGTCAACACTTGGTGATTCTGTTGAACAACAATCAAACTACCACAAGTTTCTTCGAACTATGCCACACCTCTCATGGCTACGATAATAGTAAAAGCTAGTAAAGATATAAGTCTAGTCTAAAGACTTCCTGTGGTCCCTCTAAGTGAAATCAGGTTTTACGGCATCATCAGGTCGAGATAGTCCTGAAGTGGTATCTGTAGTTGTGCATCGATCAAGTCCTAGATAGTGTAAGTTCCAAACTAATCCTGAGGAATCTGCGGATGTTCCTGTTGAGTCCGTAATTCTTGGTATTATCCACAAGGCATTATCTAATTCATGGCAAGTGAAAATGGAAAAGGAAACTGACAATGGTGGTATTCTAAAGGATGAGAATAATATTGATGATGATGAAATCCCAGTGATGAGTTAGGAGATAATGGTGATAATAGTGAATGGAATACTACCCTCTTTCGCGCTATCTCGCGACATCTAAGAGGTAAAGCTGAAGTACGCACTATGGGACGACCAATAGTGTAATAAGTAACCAACGGTGGTGGTAGTACCTAAGTAGTAAGCGTCCTACTAGTGAAGGAAAGAAAACATGCTATCTCCCTTGTAATAAGCATCCTAATAAGTCCATTAAAATTAAGTCTGAATACTCTACTAAATGGCATTCTATGTATAGGCTGAATGAGAACCTTGCTCTTATGACAATTCAATAGTGCTAATGGTGGTGTAAGTACAACTGGTGGTATAATGGTAGTGGAAGATGACAAGGCATCTTCAATGTCAGAATCCGACGAAAGGATAACAGCGTGGGTATTTGAAGACATGTCACTTGTGAACCAGGTCAATATAATCATATATATATGAGTATGGGTATGAATAACTCGAACAGTGTGTGCGTAAAACAACATGTATAGTGAATATGCACCTATGATGAAATGATGAGATGCTATGATGATGTGGTTATAGTCTAGGGTCCAAGATACATCCTAGTTCGCTATAACCTTAGCTCTGATGCCAATCTGTCACACCCCCAAAATACCTGAATGGCAGCGGAATGGAATACCTGGGGGTGACTGTCATAGCATCACAGTTACAGTTACATTGAACGACCTAAAGTGTCGTTTGGAAAATACGTCGTTTGATCATTAAAAACATTCAGAGTTTACAAAACATAGGTCCCAAAAGATGTTGTCAATTTCGGTAAAATAGTTCAACAAGATCAAACGTTCATAAGTGCATAAAAATATAGTCAGACGCGTCGTCTCCGCGACTCCATGAAGGTCCAAATGCATGCAACATGAGCTACCTTAATAACCTGAAAATACATGCTAAAGTGTCAACACGAGGTTGGTGAGTTCATAGATTTTAGAGAACAAGCAGGTACGGTAAAACATTTGGATATATGAATTTCCCAGTAAAAACATCGTAAATCCGTAATAAGGTTGATGCAAGGCATCGTAAATCAGTAATAAGATTGATGCAAAGGCGTCGTAAATCAGTAATAAGATTGATGCAAAGGCATCGTAAATCAGTAATAAATCAGTAACCAAGTTTATAAAAACCATCAGTATATAACTTTAATCGTATGTACAATAGCCCAAGTATAAGTAAAGTAATAAGTTTTTCAGTTGTAAAACTACATTGTCTCTTAAGCTCATGACACCGAAGCTAGACGTTACTTTGGCCCCAAATGAGTGTTTACCAGACACTCGTAATATATTAGAAATGAAATGCATTCGTTTTCCTTATGGAGCAACCCAAACACGAATGGAGGAGTCACCCTCGATAGATCTATCCACTCACCCTCGCTTGCATCTTAATTAACGGTCCATGATAATAAAGGGGACTTAATGTGGTAGTAAGGTAACTTAAGCAATGTATGGAATTTAATACTTTGGCATTGTACAAAAATAATTAAAGCAGCGTATTCTCCTCCAAAAAGTAATTCAAATCGTATAAAAGCATAAAACAAGTATTTAAGCATGTATTTCCCCCAAAGAGTTTATAAAGTAATTAAACAAGTAAAAGTGGGGCTATGACTCACCTCGAAATGATAGTACAAAGTGATGGAATGATCGGGACAACAAGGCGCGAACACTAGCCGCAACCTAAATGAATGAATGTGATCTAATTTAGATCGTGCCGTGATGTAATGAATGCACATGCACATGATACCAATACCACTCGTAATTTGGAAATACTAGCTATTGTCAAATAAAATACTTTCCATACTTAGGAAAAATAAGTCCAATTGGAGTTATAAAAACTTGTCGTAATATATATCGTATAAAAATGTTAGCGTTATATGTCCTCGTATCGAAAACCTTAAAATAACGTCGTTAAGTCGTATAATATTCTTTTGGGTCATACGTATTTCATTTGTTAAGAATATAGTCCTTAGTAACATTTCTAGAAAATATACCATTTAGTGCGTAAGTTATTATTTTCTAGTAGTGACTGTATATATATATATATATATATATATATATATATATATATATATATATATATATATATATAGTTTTGACGATGTTAAAACGCGTATAACTTGGTCGTTTTAAGTTCATTTTCCTCGTTCTTTATGTCCACGGATTCGTTTTAGTAAGTACTAATATATTTTTGATAACTCGGCTCCTCTAGGTTACGTTTAACGCTTCTATTTGTCCGTTGAAAATTTCCAAACAGCATGCAGTTTTTCAGGAAATAGTTTTCGTCAATTAATTTGCAAAAATCATAACTTCTTCGTTATAAGCTCGTTTTAATCCGTTCTTTCGCCTAAAGTTTCGTTTTTGAAAGTATTTTCTAACTCTTTGGTCAAAAATTACCCCTGAGTTCCTGAGTTTCCCACATTTTTAAAATAAGGACAGTAGGTAAATAAATAGTTTCAAAAATCATTTTCCTAGTTTCAAACTTGTTCCAACTTCAACCAAACCACTTTCAATCACCACAAAACTAGTCTAATCCTACCATACACCTTCTTAGGTGTCATGGGTTCCTAAACATCATAACCAAGTAGATCTAACAAAGATCTAACAATAATCACTTACTAAGGTTCAAAAGTTAAAAGTTTATAAAATAAAGTGGTATAAGCTATTATATGCATGAGTTCTTGTAAGAAAAGTATATAATCATAGTAATAACTTGTAAAAATTATAAAAATGAGTTTGTTAACTTACTTGAAGGTTTAGGGAGTTTAGATGATGAAAAACCTACTAATCCTTGAGTTTCTATTTCAAAACTCCAACAAGGATGACTAAGTGAACAAGTTTATATCTTGATCTTTGAAAAATTGTTGTTCTTGCTTCTTCTTCTTGCTTAGGCCGAGCACACCATGGAGAGACAAAGAGAGAAAAGTTTTTCTTGCACTTGGATAATTATTTGTGAGAAATGGGATGAAAAGGGTTAAATATATAGTTAGGGACAATTGTTAGGTTAGCATTTATGGGGGTTGGTGTGGTTAAGCACATGAGGAGGCTAGGAGGGGGGGGGGAGGGGGCTGGCGTGAAACAAGGGGAGGAGGGGGAAAAGTTGGGCTAATTAAAGCTTATGTCTCCAAGTGTAAGGGTTATGTAGATATTTTGTGTATTAGGTGTTACCGGGTACCGAGTTTGCTAGAAATAAATTTTATCGAAGTTATCTGAGACATAATAAAGTCATAAAAATTGTAAAAATATGTTGGGTACAAGTGTGGAGAGTTTGGGTGATTATTGTTTAATTTCTACGAAAACCGTCGTAATTTTTAGTAAACGTACGATAATAATTAAATAAATCTCCAAAATACCGGGTAAATTAATATAATAATTTTTATATTATTAAAATGAATATAAAAATATATTAGGATCATAGTCGGGAGTGTCGGACGTGTTAGCCACATTATTAATCGTTTATTAACGTTTATATAGAAATAATTATACGTAAAAGTTAATTATACCAAAAGTATTAGTTAAATTATCCTACGAGTGGAATAGTATGCAAATGTTATTATGATGATATGCATGAATTCGCTCTCGAACCAATACGGTTACGCGAATTTGAATACTCGTAAACTAAATTTACGATGACATGAGTAATGCACGTGAATAGTGATATTTCTTCCGGAAATGAATAGTGTCAAGTGAATAGTAAAATTTCTGAACGCTTCTCAGAATGTCGAATTGACCTCGAAAACGATAAATAGTAAATGATGAATAGTAACTTGTGAATAGTAAATTGTCGAGGTTTGGAAAATGACCAGAAATTTCAAGTTGTGACATAATTTTTATTTCATATTTTTGTGTGATAAATCATTTCCATGGCAAAATAAAAGTTTGACACTCATCAGATCATTTTCGCGAAAGTTATTAAGGAACTACACGTTTTAGGGTAAAACGTCATTCAAAAATCCTACGCACAACGAAACTCAACCGTGTTAATTTTCCCCGCATCAGAAAAATGTTTGATACACTCATGATTTATTTGATAATTAATCATGACTAAGAAAAATGTGACCAAATAAACCCTCGGCCGTGAGAAACAGAAATTTACGTTTTTAATCGCTTTTACTTAGCCGTAACCTTAGCCTATACCTGCACCGCGTTTCTAAGACGATTTGAGTTTTCACATTTTTGGAAAAAGTCAACATATTTTCCCTCCTCCATTGACCAAAAATCATTCCTTGATTTTTAGGCTTACGGTTTTATGTCTAAAAGACATTAAATGCCAACCGACACTAGACTAAGCCCAGTCTAGACATTATAAGTCATTTTAAATCATTATTATCCTATTAGAAAAATAACATTTTACTTTTCTCAATTTTACACAATATTCGTAAGTTTTACGTATTACGCGTTTTAGACCCGTGTTTTCAGTTTTAGCAGGGTTTGAGCACCCCAATGGAACCTACCACTCATTTTATATTTTATTATGGAGTATATTGACAATTTAGTCATTATTTCAAGTTTCATATTTTTAGGATACCCGGTTTTAAGTTTCGTGACTTAACGACATACATTTAGCGGTTACCGGGACTAAACGACCCCGGTAAAACAAGATAATACCAAAACTAAGTACCTAGTCACCCTAACCATCATATGAACGTGTATAAGGGTGATTTACCATGCCATGTGCCTAAGTAATGAGTCTTGATCCTTTAGAAATGATACAAGTGTTAAGTCTTACAAGTTAAGCTACCAAAAATATCCTAAAGTCTTCATTTTGCACCTCCTTTGACTAATAGTCCTATATATACTCCATTCTATGACCAATAAACTCATTCTCCTTCATTTTTCATCACCATATAACCGAACACAACAAATCACGAACATCATTCATCTTTAATCTTCAAGCAACAAGTAATATACAAAAGTTAAAGGCCTAGTTATTCTCTACATAAATCTAGTGTCACTTTGATGATTCCATGGTTGGATTAAGAACTATACAAGGTTATTAGAGCTGAGATTACAAGGATATTACAAGGGTTATATTAAGGCTAGCAAAGCTTTGTAAGAGTTGTGTTGAAGGATTGGAAGCTAGGGTTTTCGATTGAAGGATTTAGTTCTTGTCCTAGTTCATGTATCCCTTTTCATTAAGGCCAAAAATTGTAAGAAAACCTAGCTCACTCTCATGATCAACATCATTTTCATGATTCTTATATTTCATTCATACTATATATTGTCTTTTATTATGTTCATGATGTATAAAAATTGGTAAAACAAGTTATGGTATATATACGTTAACTTATGTTAAGAAAACAAGAAAACTAGTGACTTTTATGGAGAACCACGATGAAAATAGTATAACTATGATATTGTACACTTACCTACTGTTAAATAGGACTTAACAAGGAAAACATAGGAATTTGAATCACCTAAAACGAGTACACGAGTCAAAAGTTATGGCCATAAGAAGTTAGCGAAACCAAAACGCCAAAACTGCCAAACACAACCTGTAAACGATCTGACCCTTTTTGAAAGTGGCACTTCTGGTCCGATTCATCAAAAACTTAAAACACGAAAGTTGTCCGGAACGATGTTTTGGTTCAAGATTAAAGAAGCTCGAGTCCTGAAAACGATTTTTGAGTGATATTTTTCTTCAAATTCTTAACAGCCCATTTTTATACAAAATGACCATGTAAAAGTTATGATTAAATGAAACCAAGAGGTCTAATGACCTAAAGCCAAGACCACAACCATGGCTAAGGCCAAGGTTGAGTCTCAAGACCATGGAACAATGACCAAGGTCACGGCAAGGCCATGACTAAAGACCATATAAACTTATCTAGGAGAAAACATGAACAATAGAGTTAATGGCAACATAAACATCCAATTTGGATCTACTCCATCAAAATAACCATAAGACTCATTGTAAAAACAATCTTCATCCAAAAGTAAACTTTCCTAAGTTTATTCAAATATTGGACATGTAACTTTTCGGATCAAAACTTATATATATATATATATATATATATATATATATATATATATATATATATATATATATATATATATATATATTATCAAATACTACAATAGTAGGGAGCCTCATGTGAGGGGTTCATTAAGTAAGCCGTCGAGATGAGTTGTGGATTTACGAATTAAAGTGTCCTGGCTCCTCGAACGTTTACTACATGACCTCTGAATTATGTCGGCCAGAACGGTAGTAAGCGATATATAAACTATACATGTTTCATAAACCATTTTTATTCAAAGACTTACACTATACTAAGTACTACATCATGAACTAAATGCAAGACATATATAGGAAATTCTTGATATTCTTTACTCCAATCCTAAGTCGCAACATTCTATTATAGGTTGCTCGTAGAAACCTTCGCGATTCGACCATCACATTCACTACTTGCTATATAACTTAAGGTGAGTTCATAGACCCATTTTCCATTACTTAATTGTTTTACCAACCCTTGGGGGGAATACATGCTATTTTAAACCGAACACAATGCTTGAAATTGTATGCTACCTGATTGTTTTATTATTACTAAGTACCATCCTTGCTAAAACAAATATCCCTTATTATGAACCATTTAATCACTAGTAATAGTGAGCGCGAATATTGTGAATAGGCCTATTGGGATTGACGAACCCCATTTGTATTGACTAAGTTCAAACAAATGCACTATATTTGAGATTTAGGTATGACAACAAAGTACCTACCGGGATAACTTCGCCGATTGATATTGGTACCCGTTAACGTTTTGGTGTCATAAGCTTAGTGTAATAATAATAACTGTTTTGTTTTCCAACCATTGGTGTGAGTCTATAGCTCACACTACCAACATATTGTGTTCAACCATTAAACAAACTCTATGAATATCACTCAACCTTTGTGTTGACCTTTTAAGCATGTATTTCAGGTCCATGATGATCAAGGATGGCACGGAAGGGCATGGATATTCAAGAGGGCTATAAATTTTATTATCATTCAAAAACTCATCTAATGTAATTTGTAAACATGGAACTATCTGGGACCTCATTTTGTAATCTCTGATATTTATATAATTTGAATGATAAATCTTTTAAAACGACTCATTTAGAGTTCGTTTTCTATTATTATGACTGTTGTGCCGTCGAGTAACACGCAAGTTGAATTCCGCTGCATCATTGAATTGGGGGTGTTACAAAGACAGACAAAGAAAGATGATGTTCATGGGTTCATTAGTGAAGTTTATGAGTCCAAGAAGCACAAGAACAAGAATGAATGTTTGTTTTTCTGTTTTCTATCACAAGTGGAGCCTAAAAATGTTTATAATGCTTTAGAAGAATCTAGCTGGGTTGAAGCAATGCAAGAGGAATTGTTGTAGTTCAAACTCCAAAAGGTTTGCGTTCTTTGCGATTTTCCTGATGGAATGAAGGTGATTGGTACTAAGTGGGTTTTCAGAAACAAGAAAGATGAAAGAGGTATAGTTATCAGCAATAAAGCTAGATTAGTTGCTCAAGGATACACTCAAGAGGAGGGTATTGACTATGAAGAAGTTTTTGCTCCTGTTGCAAGGATTGAGGCTATTCGATTGTTTCTAGCCTATGCATCCTTTATGGGCTTTACTGTCTATCAAATGGATGTTAAAAGTGCCTTCCTGTATGGAAAGATTGATGAGGAGGTCTATGTCTCTCAACCTCCAGGCTTTGAAGATCCTCAACACCCTAATAAAGTGTATAAATTTGTTAAGGCTCTTTATAGCTTACATCAAGCTCCAAGGAAGTGGTATGAAACCTTAGCTACTTATCTATTGAATAATGGGTTTCATAGAGGAAAGATTGATCAAACTTTGTTCATCAAGAAAGACAAGGGTGATATTCTACTTATTCAAGTATATGTTGATGATATCATCTTTGTATCTACTAGACAAGAGATGTGCAAAGAGTTTGAAAAGCTGATGAAAGATGAATTTCAAATGAGTTCTATGGGAGAACTTACATTCTTTTTGGGGCTGCAAGTACAACAAAGTAAAGATGGCATCTTTATCAGTCAAGACAAATATGTGACTGAGATTATAAGGAAGTTCAAATTTACTGATGCAAAACCTTCAAATACCCTTGCTGATAAGACTACTCATCTATTGTTGAAGAATGCTAGTGGAGCAGATGTTGATGTGAACATTTACAGATCTATGATTGGTTCTCTGATGTATCTTACTTCATCAAGACCAGACATTATGTTTGCTGTATGTGCTTGTGCAAGATTTCAAGTTACTCCAAAAACATCACATATGACTGCAGTAGAGAAGATTTTCAGGTATTTGAAGACATATCCTAATCTAGGATTGTGGTATCCAAGAGAATCCCCTATGGAATTGATCACTTACTCAGATAGTGATTATGCTGGTGCAAGTTTGGATAGAAGGTCAAGTACAGGAGGATGTCAATTTCTTGGATGTAGATTGGTGTCATGGCAGTGCAAGAAACAAACAATGGTGGCTACTTCAACCACTAAAGCAGAATATGTAGTTACTGCTAGCTGTTGTGCTCAGATCTTATGGCTTCAGAATCAATTATTAGATTATGGGTACAATTTTATGAACACCATTATCTATATAGACAATAGTAGTACCATATGCATTATTAAAAATCCTGTGCAACACACTAAAACTAAACATATAGAAATTAGACATCATTTTATCAGAGATTGTTTTGAGAAAAAGCTTATTAATGTTGTCAATGTGGAAAACTAGAAGGGGGGGGGGGTTGAATATTTTTCCGTCTTTTTCGTCTAATAAAAGTTTTGCTTCTAAAGAATTGATGATAACCGTAAAACCTTTGAAGCTAAAGCGTAAATACAAGTTTATTTACACTTATCATAAAAATACTACTTATTTAAAATGTTAAGTAGAAATAATAAAATCATATATCTCTCATAAATATATGTTTGTATTTATATATGTATATGTGTTTTAAAAGTGTATATACTTATAGTTTACTTATGTAAAATTAATGTTGTGAATGGAACTTAGTTTGACCTTTATGTGAAATCAATATACGCACAACACACAATTATAACTATATACGAAAAGCTAATAAGTAAGTGAGCAAAGAGTGAGAGATGGAAAGATCAAACCGAGAGACAAAAGATTTATAGTGGTTCGGCTACAAGGACACCTTCCTTGCCCTACTCCACTCCCCGAGCACCGAACGAGAGTTTTCTTCACTAAGTCAATAACCTCCCTTATGGCGGAGAAAACCGTACACACCAAAGCTTACACCGATTTACGACACTAAGCAAAATGTTGAGTTCTAATGTTAGCTAGAACCAATCTCACAACTATTTTCACACCACACCTTCTTCACACCTTTTCACTTCTTCAATACTTCTTCACACCACAAGTATCTTCACGCCTTCACAAATTCTTCATAACTTCAATGACTAACACCTTCACAACTTCAAGGCTCTAACTTCTTCACAACTTCAAGGCTCTAACTTCTTCACAACTTCAAGTCTTCAATGTCTTCTTAACTTGGAAGTTCCAATTTCTTCACTACTAATCACTATTGCTAATATTTCCTATCACCACTACTATGAAACACTACTTCTTCACTTCAAGTTCCACTTCACACTTACAACAATTCTAGATTTTATAACACAATCTAGCTAACTAATACATACACCTTATTCACCAAAATATGAAGGATCAACAAGATGAAATAAACAAACAACTTAGATAGCAAGATGATACTAAGTTGTAATACTTCTAGTAGAAGTATTCTTCTCTTTGCACTTGAGTGTTGAGGCTTGAATCACTTTGAAACAAAGATCAATGTATATAAGATCAAAGGATTTTTAGGGGAAGGAAATGGATGTTTAGATCAGAAAGTTTTTAGTGCAAAAAGGTAAGAAAAATATGTGGAATGATCCAGTATTTAAAGGGCTAGAAAATATTGTTCTGGAGCGTGCCGGTCCCCTTAATTAGGGGGCGGTCCCCTTAATGATTAAGGGGGCCGCCTAGTATAATTAAGGGGGCCGCCCTCCTGAACGTTGGATTTTCTTGTCCTTTTGTGAGGGAAATTTATCTGGATTAGATTTGCCATTTTTGGTTGAAAATTTGAATTCATAAATTTGTAATGAATTAAACATATTCTTTTAATGCCAAAAATGTTTTATAAAAGATATAAAATGTTTAGTGACATTTTATAAATATCTAGTGATTAACAAAAGTGTTCCTTTGATCTTATAATGCATTTAGACACTTTGTTTATTCATACCTTAAGTGATTAGATGGTAAAGATGAGTATTTACTACTAAATACTTGTTTATGTCATGATCTTTGGTTTGATGAGTTTTCGTTTTGTGATTATCAAAACATAGAGATATCGAAAGATATGAATAAGGTTTTTAGTCATTTATTTATATCAACAGTCAAAATTCATACTGATGACAACTATGATGATTTATTAACAAAAGGGCTTGATGTGGGTAGGTTTCAGTACTTGGTAACATGTATTGGAATGCTAAATCCATAAATCTTTGATGTTTAATAAATTTCAGTGTTGCAGGATAGTTTTTAGGTACAAATATTGTTTGTATATGTTTGTATGGTTTTCTACTAACTTGTATGCAGAGGAATTAAAGCACAGTGGAAACCATGATACAACAGTGGAAAGATTTGCTCTCTCAGTGACAAAAGAAAAAGATAAAAGTACTTTGATTAAATTCATTCAAGAGGAACAAAGTACATCCATTCAGAGAGTCTAAACACAAACAGAACATCACCTAAACCTTCAAACCAGCTACTCCATGGGTTTCTGCCATTTACCCTCATAGTCATGCTTGCCTTTAGAAGCTTTCTTTCTCTTTTCATCAAAAGAAAGTTGCTTTCTTGGACAAGCAAGACCCAATACTTGCTTGGGTGGCTTTGGAAGTCTTGAAGGCTTCTCAATAGCAGGCCACTTCATGTTGACTATGGCTGACTCCAAAACTGTAGTGAGGGCTCTTGGAAGCTCCTTGGACATGGTGTAGGTTGGATCATCATCATCAGAGGAAGAGCTTGAATAAAATTCCAGAGATGGAGCAGGAGCAGCTGAAATCTTCTTGTTAGGCTTCATATTAGAGGATGTAGCTGTTGCATCTCTGGAATTCTATGCAAGCTCTTCCTCTAGTAACAAAAACTATATGGTCTAATCCGTTTATGGTTGATAGTCAGCTCAAATCTGTTTATGGTTGATAGTTTACCAATAACTATATGGTCATTAACTCACCATATTCCATGTGATAAAGAGTTGGCTAGTCCATAGCAAACGGCTCATGGTAAAGACATATCAAATCCGTTTATAACTGATAGTTTGCTAAAAACTATGATTAGAGCAGCTGATTTTACATGTTTTACTTACCACTTCTCTTTTGATATTTTGTGAAATTTTACCACTGCTAGTTCACACGTTACCACTGCAAGAGTAATTTTTACCACTGGTGAACTAGCCGTTACAATTGTTGTGTCAGTAATCTTATTTTTAACTAGCCGTTGTAAAATAATCGTGTTTCCTTATTAATAGGGTAACTTTTTGTGAATTATCCACTTACCAATTTTAATTTATTCTTTTTCTAGACATAAATTCTTTCTTAAGATAATTCACATTACGCATACTCCTCAAAACCCTATTAGTATAAATGATTCATTATACGGCTTGATTATTATTCTCGATCACTAACACTTTTACCTTTCTTTCACAAAATTATGGCGATTCTAAACTTTGTTGAGGAGCACAACCAAGTGGCCTACTTACAAAAGTCAAACGAAAAGAGTGGCCCTGTTTTTCATCAGATTGTGGATTTTCTCAATACAACCCATATAAGGTATGCTTTAACTTTTAATCCCACAATCTTTGTTTCTCATTTCAAACAGTTCTGGAACACTGTGGAGTCCATAACTATTGAACAAGGAGACACACAAGAAACAGTGGAAGCTCTTAGAGCCACAGTGGATAGGGTAACCATTGATGTTACTGAGTCATCCTTGAGGAGAGTTCTTCAATTGGATGATCTCAATGGTATCATGACATTACCCAATTCAGATATTTTCAAAAATATTGCTTCCATGGGTTATGATACATCTGATCAAAAAGTTACTTTCAGAAAAGGATGTTTTTGTCCCCATTGGAGATTTTTAATACATACTCTTTTACATTGTCTAAGTCCTAAGAAAACCTCTTATGAGCAATTTGCATCAACCATGGCTTACCCTTTGGTTTGCTTGGCTACTGATAGGACTTTCAATTTTTCAAAGTTTATTTTCAATAATATGAAAGGCAATGTAAAGAGTTCATAAAATTTTTTGATGTATCCAAGGTTTGTGCAAGCAGTGTTAAATGAATTTCAACTGCAAACCCACAAAAGAGTTTATGAAACTCCATGTCTTAAGCTAAAAGTTTTTCAAAATATGTGTAAGGCTTTAGAACTTTGGAATGGGGATGTTAAGCCACTTTTTCCTGAAATGCTTTCAAAGATTTCACAGGTACAGGGCGAAGATACAACCATCCCAGTTGTATCCCATCACACACCCACTATTGTAGTTCCACCTATTCAACATACCCCTGCAGTAACTCACACATATGAGAGGAGGCAAAAACAGCCAACTCCTCTCATCTCAACATTGCATGTTGCTGAACCTTTTGGTTTAGGAACAAGCAGTGGTGGTTCAAGGCTTCCTCCTAGTCCAACTAGAGAAGAGCCTGAATCAATGCCCTATGATTCACCTCTCCCAACAGGTCACACAGTTGGAAGTGTTAAGGGCAGCGTGCAACCAAATGAATTGATGGAATTATGTACCAAATTAGTCAAACAGGTTACAGCTCTGGAGAAAGATCTGGCAATGACTAAGCAACAACATGCCTCAGAGCTTAACCAGATGAAGGCAGAGATAAAAAGGTTACAGGATGAAGTTGAGAGCCTCAAGAAGCAGAGATCTTCCACTCCACCTCATAATGATGATGACTCAGTCTACTTTAGTGAAGATTTGGAGAATTCCCCAAATAGGGGAGGAGACTAAATATTGAACAGGAATTTGCTGAGTTAGATGATTTTGATAATGTTCAAGAAAAGGAAGATGCAGATGTGGATTCTAAAGAAATTTTTGCTGAAGCAGTGGAAACTCATAAAGTCACAGTGGAAATAGATAAAGATGTAGTAGATGTTGCTGATGTAGAATTCTAAAGAAAAAGATTAGAAAAAGGAAAAGTTCATGTTGTTAATGAATCATCCGAGCTACAATCAAAGAAGATTTCAAAGAAAGAACAAGCTCAGATAGATTATAATGTAGAATTGGCAAAGGAATTAGCAGCAGTTGAGATTGAAAAGAAGAAAAAGCAAGAGGAGGATGAGATTGCAAGTTTCATGGAAGCTATGAGGTTGGATAAATTGGAAACACTGATGGACCAACCACTTTCTATTGTTCCACCAACAATACTACATAAGAAACCTACAATGTTCACTTATGTGCCCACAGAAGAAGAAATTGAGTTCATGATTACAAATGATCCAGTGATTAGGAAGAAGGCAGTTGAACTCATTGCTAACACAACTTTAAATGAAGATCAAAGGTCTGCTCAATTGAAGGACTTCATTCAGATGAAAAATCAACAGGCTCTTGATGATATATTGGCACAGTAAGAAAGGGTCAAAAGAAACCAAGACAACCTACTAAGGCACACATTATTGCTGAGATGAAGACCTATTGTTGTCATGTTGGAAATTGGAAGATGGCACAATTTAAAGGAATGACACATGATCAGGTTGAAGGTATTTACTATAGGGTTAAAAGACAGGATAGTAATTTCATTCCTATGGATAAAGAACCTGTAGCAATAAAGTCAAAAAGGTCAGGAATGAGTCTTGAATCCAAAGATGCTAAGAAATTGAAGACTCATAAGTCATCTCAAGCAAAAGAAGGTGTCAGCAAGTTAACTGAAGAACAAGTTACCAATATGGTGTTTATTGAAACTGATGTGCTTAACATTGAACCTTTACAAACAAGATATACAGTAGTTGGTTGGGAAATCTCTTCTGATGATTTTGATGAAGCATGGAAGATTATCAGAACTGGTAATGTCACAAGTATTTGCAGAGATTTTGAAGATGTTGTTAGATCTTGTGATAGAGAAGATTTGGATACTTCGTGGAGGATTATTCAAGATCAGTTAAAGAAAGATGAACTTGTTGATGTCAAAGCTCAAGAGTTGTGGGTTTACTTTAGAAGATTATATGAACCTGAACCAAGTGACAGGTATTGGAGATTTGAAGCTTACAATATGAATACTCTGTGGAAATTCTATGATTCAAGTGTTGTACATCATGTTTCTACTCAAGATGGAGTTGATGTGTTTATGTTAGCTGAGAAGGAATATCCATTGAGAGCAGGAGTTCTCACTGTTATGATGTTAGTTAAGCTCAGATGTTGGGAAAGAAGTGAAGTCATAGAAGATTTGTTACAGAGAATTTATGATCAAAGTGTGAGAGCTGATAAGGAGTTAAGAAAAAGAAGATAAGTGTTTGGAAGAATTCCCATATCCTCATAGCTGCTGACTACTTGAAGAAACTTATTGATTTACATGTTAATCATAAGTTTAGGGGAGGATTGTTGGGAATTATATTAACAGTTACCACGGCTAAGTATGAAGATTACAACTGCTGGAGAATGCACTAGCAGTGGAAACTCATTACCACTGCTAGTACATATTATTACCACTGTTGTTAGGATAACTGTTAGGAAACTTATAAAGATAAATATAGAATAGATCTTGTGTATATCTTATTCTATTATCATTATACGTATCTTGTAGAAGAGGACTCCTTGTGCTATAAAAGGAGGTCCTAGGTTAAGGTTAGACATACGTTTGTATTAGAGCTTCAAGGTTGTAACCCTAGTGATACAATGTTGGGTTTTGAAGTATGCTGCTAAGTTAAAGTGCTGCTTGATGAAACTACTGCTAAGGTGAGAATGCTGCTAAGGATAACGATTTGCTGCTGACATTGAAAGTGCTGCTGTTGAAGAATACTGCTAGTGGAAAGTACTACTGAAAGGATATGCATGTATAAGTATTAGATAAGTATGGAATAGATAAAGTGTATATCGTATGTATCTAGAATATTCTTATCTTGCATAGAAAGATATTGTAAACCTAGTAGGACTCCTTGGCCTATAAAAGGAAGATCCTAGGGTTAGTTTTGTGTACATATTGTATTAGTTTCGTTTACACTTCAAGGTTGTAAAACCCTAGCATTGTCGATTGCTCGTATTAGTAATATATTGAAGTGTTGATAGTTAATTGTTCTTCTTAAGTTAAGCTTTTATATTCCGCGTTTTAGCTTAAGTGTTAAATTCAAGTCAACTTCTATATAAGATCGTTTGCTCAACTGCGATCAACAAGTGGTATCTGAGCTTGTGATCTAGAAGTTGTAATCAAGAAGAAACTGTTCCTTGCACGTTTGCTATTCCAAATCAATTGCTGAAGAGACACACATGTGGAATGTCATCATCAATGGTGACTCTTTACCAAAGAAGGGTACTGATGGCAAAGAGATACCAATCAAGACTGCTGAAGATAACTCTGTGAGGAAGATGGAGATCAAGGCACACAGTATTCTCTTAATAGGAATACCTAATGAATTTCAATTGGACTTTGATGGCTGTGAGACTGCAAAACACCTAATGGATGCAGTTGAATTTAGGTTTGGAGGGAATGATGCTACTAAGAAGTCAAGGAAAAACATGTTGAAGCATCAATTTGAGAACTTTACTGCTGAAAGTGGAGAAAAGATTAATGGCACATACAACAGGCTCAATCAACTTGTCAGTCATTGAAAGCTTGTTGGCTATGTGGTTCCACCAGAAGATGTAAACCTCAAGTTCCTTAGAAGTCTTGCACCTGAATGGAGTATGCAGACAGTTGTTTGGAGGAATAAGCCTGACTTTGAAACTATGAAGTTGGAAAGCCTCTACAACAACTTTAGGGTGTATGAACCAGAATTGACTTCTTCATCTACTTCATCTTCTGGTACACAAAATCTTGCCTTTGTGTCTTCAAAGTCAAAAGGATCTAAAGAATCTCACTTTACTGCTTATGGGGTATCTACTGCTGATGGATCTGCCGCTAGTTCAAATGATAAGAATTCCACTAGTGATATTGCTTTGTGTGCATTCTTGGCTGATCTAACTACAAATATAAGGTCACAGGTTATTAATAAAGATTTGGATCATATTGATCCTGACGATCTTGAAGAAATTGATCTTAAATGGCAAATGGCCATGTTGACCTTAAGGGCAAGAAAATTCTTGAAGAGAACTGGAAGAGAAGTCAAGTACAGGGCTAAAGAAAATGTTGGCTTTGATAAGTCAAAGATAGAGTGCTATAACTGCAACAGGAAGGGTCACTTTGCCATGGAATGTAGAGCTCCAAAGAAGAATGCTGAAAAGACCACTGAAGAAACAAAGAATACCACTACTGCATTGGTATCTTGTGATGGATTGGGAGAGTATGATTGGAGTGATTTGGCTGATGAAGAACCAAACTATTCTCTGGTGGCTCAAGTTAAGCCTAATGTGCTTAACTTTGCACTTATGGCCTATGCATCATCATCTTCTGGATCTGACTCTAAGGTATCTAATGATTCTGATTTATCTGTGTGTTCTTTTAAGTCATGTGCTGACACTGTAGAAGAACTTAAGTCTAGGAATGAGAGTATAATTAGAGAAATTGAAAACCTAAAACTTGATAACTTAGGTAACAAAGTAGGTATTAAAAATGTTGAAAGAAGACTAGAGTATCTAAAAGAGTGTGAGCTAGAATATGTAGATAGAATTAACCAACAAGATGTTGAGATTTTTGAGAAAAACAGTGAAATTGAGTTTCTTAAGAATAAATTAGAAGAAGCAGAAAGAGATAGAGATGCAGCTCTTGCTGATAAAGAAAAACATATAGTAAGAGTATATAAATGTGCTTCTGATTTGGTTAATAAATCTATTGAGAATACCATCATGAGGAAATGAAGTGGAATAGGTTACAATGAGGTTGCTCCTCCTGTTAAGAGTGCCTATGCTCCACCAGGAAAAGAATTTTCCTTCATTAGTGAACTAGACATTGAAAAACCTGTAGGTGAATCTAGTACAAGTGTTTTAGAAACACCTAAGGTAGAGGGTAGAAAATTTCCTAATGCTCCTATTATTAAAGACTGGTATTCAGATAGTGATGAGGAACAGGAACAGGTTGAACTAGAACAAAGTGTAGAAAAAGAAGAAATTCCTACCAAAGTTGAATCTAAAATTGAACATATGAAGTTTGTGAGACCTGTGTTAGGTAAGGGCATCTCTAGGAAAATGGTAGAATATAATGAGATTTCTAGAGATAGATTGAATGGTTTCTATAATAAGCCTAGGGGAAATCAGAGAAACTTTAATAACCTAGTTTCTAACAAATTAGGTAGTGAGTTTCAATTAAAGAAAAAGGCTTGTTATAAGTGTGGTAGCTTTGAACATTTGATTAATAGTTGTCCTGACCACAAAAAGCCTGTTTAGAATCATTACTTTAGGGTGAATCATAAATATGTTACAAAGAATACTCACCCTCATCCTAACAGAAACATGATTCCTAGGGATGTGTTGTTAAGATCTGGTGCAACTAGATCTATTTATGCTGCTAAATCAAATGGTGCTTTTAAAACCACAACTATCTCTGTTGCTGGCTCTACTGCTAGTAAGCACTCTGCTGCTAGTAAGCATTCTGCTGCTAGTACAAAACTTTCTACTTCTGGGCCAAAATTTTTATCGAATACAGCTTGTTGGGTTTGGAAACCAAAATGAACTGTTTCAAACAATGTTTCCAAAAATAGCAGTGCATCAAGTGATTTAAAGAAATTTAACTATGTTGATGTACAAGGAAGATCCAAGTCAGTAATGGCTTGGGTCCCCAAGAGAAACTAATTTCTCTACTTTCATGTGCAGGGTAATCTACTGGATGATCTAAAAGATATGGTTATAGTTGATAGTGGATGTTCTGGACATATGACAGGAGATGAATCTCAACTTGAAGACTTTGAGGCTTTTGATGGTGGTTATGTTGCTTTTGGGAATGAACCAAAAGGTGGAAAGATTATTGGTAGAGGAACTTTAAGAATAGGAAATTTGGACTTTGAGAAGGTGTTTCTTTTGAAAGGGCTTATGTTTAACCTCTTTAGTGTCTCCCAAATGTGTGACAAAAGGAATTTTGTTCGTTTTGCAGACACTGAATGTATGATCCTTTCTCCTGATTTTTAGTTGCCAGATGATAAATTTGTGCTATTGAAGGTCCCTAGAAATGAAAATATATACAGTGACCATATTAAGAACATTGTTCCCAAAAGAGTTTTAACTTGTCTGATTGCAAAAGCCACTATTGATGAGTCTAAATTATGGCATAGAAGACTTGGGCACCTGAACTACAATTAACAAGTTGTGAGAGGCATGCCCACAAAGCTGTTTAAAAATTGTGAGACTTTTGTTGCTTGTCAAAAGGGTAAACAACACAGAGTTTCATTCAAGTCTAAGACAGTGAACACAAATACAGAGCCCTTGCATTTACTACACATGGATTTATTTGGGCCTATTTTTGTGAAAAGCTTGAACAAGAAGTCATATTGCCTAGTTGTCACAGATGACTTTAGCAGGTTTACTTGGGTGTTCTTCTTAGCCACTAAATATGAAACTCTAGAGATACTTAAGGAATTCATTACAAGAGTTGAAAACCTGCACAACCACAAAGTGAAAATTATCAGATGTGACAATGGTACTGAGTTAAAGAATAGTGTGATGAATCAATTCTGTGTGGGAAAAGGAATTCTAAGACAGTATAGTGTTGCAAGAACTCCACAACAGAATGGTGTTGCAGAGAGAAGAAACAAGACACTTATTGAGGCTACAAGAACAATGTTATCTGATTCTAAACTACCAATACTTTTTTGGGTTGAAGCTGTAAATACTGCATGTTTTGTGCAAAACAAGAGTAAGGTAGTGAAGCCTCACAACAAAACTCCATATGAGCTATTTCATGGAAAGAAACCATCGATTGATTTTCTTAAGGTATTTGGATGTCCTGTCACTATTTTGAATACTAAGGATCAGTTAGGCAAGTTTGAAGATAAAGCTGATGAAGGTTACTTGGTTGGTTACTCAGTACATAGTAAAGCTTTCATGGTATATAATAAGAGAACCAAACATGTAGAGGAGAATTTTCATATCAAGTTTAGTGAGAACACATCTAATGTTGAAGGAAAAGGACCTGAATGGATGTTTAATGTTGATATTCTTACCAAAACAATGAATTATGTACCAGTTATTGCTAGTGTTGACACTAACATACCACAAGAAGACATTGTTTTGATTGAGAAACTGAAGGTTGGTCCAACTTTCTTACCCTTACAGAAAGATCAAGATATACAAGAAGATGTTGTTACTCAAGAGAAACCTAAGGAAGCTGAAATAGATATTGAAATTCCTATTGATGCAGAAAAGATATCCAATGAAGCTCCAAAAGTGGTTGTTGATGCCTCTCCTACAAGGCCAGAAGACTCTACTACTGACTCAGAAGACTCTAGTGCTAGACCAAAACAAGCAACTACTGCTTCAATCAATTCTGCTGCCAAGCCTATTAACTCTGCTTCTACATCAAAGTTTCCTTCATTGGACACTCAGGGTAGATCTTTTGATGATCCAAACTATCCTGATGATTCAAGTATGCCTCCTCTAGAGAATATCTATGATGGCACAGATGATGAAGCTCTTGATGGTAAGCTATTTGGAGCTGATGCAGATTTTACTAATTTGCAAGTCAACATTCCTGTTAGTCCCACAACTACTACAAGAGTTCACAAGGATCATCCAAAAGAACAAATTCTCAGTGATCCAAAATCATCTGTTCAAACAAGAAATATGACTAAAGAGCTCAAAGATCTTCAACATCAAAGTTTCTTTGCAAGATCTCTGCATCAAAGAAACAGTCACAAAGATCTACAAAATTGCTTGTTTGCCTGTTTTCTGTCTCAAATTGAATCCAAGAACACTTACAAAGCCTTACAAGAAGTAAGTTGGGTGGAAGCAATGCAAGATGAACTTCTGTAATTCAAACTACAAGAAGTATGGACTTTGGTTGATTTGCCAAATGGAAAAAGAGTTATTGGCACTAAATGGGTTTTCAGATGTAAAAGAGATGAAAGGGGGATAGTCATCAGAAATAAAGCAAGGTTAGTAGCACAAGGATACACACAACAAGAGGGCCTTGACTATGATGAAGTATTTGCACCAGTGGCAAGAATAGAAGCTATTAGACTATTCTTGGCTTATGCTTCATACAAAGATTTTGTAGTGTATCAGATGGATGTAAAGAGTGCTTTTCTATATGGGACCATTATAGAATGAGTTTATGTGTCTCAACCACCTGGTTTTGAAGACCCTGATTATCCTGACAAAGTTTACAAGGTGAATAGAGCAATGTATGGTTTACATCAAGCTCCTAGAGCTTGGTATGATACCTTGTCAACATATTTGTTAGATTCTGGGTTCAGTAGAGGAAAGATTGACAAAACTTTGTTTCTCAAAAGACAAAAAGATGATATTTTGCTGGTTCAAATCTATGTAGATGACATCATCTTTGGTTCTAGAAACAGAGCTATGTGTGTTGATTTTGAGAAGATTATGAAGGATAAGTTTTCTACGAGTTCAATGGGAGAACTCAACTTCTTCTTGGATCTACAAGTTGTACAAAAGGCAGATGGCATATTCATTAGTCAAGATAAGTATGTCAATGACATTTTGAAGAAGTTTGGATTTGAAGATGCTAAGCCTGCTAAGACAACCGTGGATACTAACAAACCTTTGTTGAAGGATGAAAATGGAAAAGAAGTATATGTTCACTTGTACAGATCTATGATTGGTTCATTGATGTACCTTACAGCATCAAGGCCTAATATTATGTTTGTTGTGTGCCTGTGCAAGATTCCAAGTATGTCCCAAAGAATCACATCTCAATGCAGTGAAGAGGATTTTTAGGTATCTAAGGCATCAACCCAAATTGGGCCAATGGTATCCTAATGATTCACCTTTTGATTTGGTGGCATATTCAGACAGTGACTAGGCTGGTGCTTGCTTGGATAGAAAGTCTACAACTGGAGGTTGTCAATTTCTAGGAAACAGATTGGTGTCATGGCAATGCAAGAAACAGACAGTGGTTGCAAATTCTACAACTGAAGCTGAGTATGTGGCTGCTTCAAGTTGCTATGGACAAGTGCTTTAGATGCAAAATCAACTGCTGGATTATGGGTACAATTTCATGAACACTAAAATTTATATTGATAACAACAACACACTTTGCATAATTAAAAATGCTGTTTTTCATTCTAAAACAAAACATATTGGGATTGCTATGAAAAGAAGTTAATTCAAATTGTTAAAATTCATACTGATAACAATGTTGTTGATCTTCTCACTAAACACATTGATGTAGGGAGGTTTCAATTTCTAATTGCAAATATTGGTATGATAAATCTTTGAAAATCCTATCTCTTTTTGTTTTTGTAAAGTGTGTAAAGGTACTATGCTATTTTTTACTTTGTTTCTGCTGCTTCTCAAGAAGCATATAGTTATGTTGGATGTACGCTGCTGCTATTTAACTCTATTGCTAGTACATATGGTTGTATGCTTTGTGGTGTTTGGACTAACATTTTGCAGGCAAAAGCTATAAATGATGATTGTTGATGATTTGCAAGTACTCAAAACAGAAATTGATCATTCATCATTCATTGTCATCAAAAGAATACAACTGATAAGGGTACATTCACATATCACATCAAGAAAAACAAAAGACTACTACATGACAAGCTGAAATCAAGAGACTACAACCTATTACATCACTGTCTAGGACATGGAAGTCCAAGCACAACTTTTCTCTCCTTGGGAAGAGGAGGGTTTGCCTTTCTTGTCCTGGATGATGGCTTGGGTCTTGGCCTTGAAGATTGTAGTCTTTCTGGAGTGGAAGGTGGATTGTTTTGAGGCTCATCCTCATCAGAAGAAGTACAAATGAATGGGGAAACAAGTTCCATTAGAGATGGAGGTCTGTTAGGGATCCAGGCTCTGAAGACGATGGAGATATAGGGGACATCACCTCTTTACCCCTGGATGTGCTTGGGGTTTGATTCAAGTTCAACAGATCTTTGAACACAGGGAGGTCGTGTTTTCTCTTGCGGGCTTGTTCCTTAGTCCTACATCCGTTGTGGGGAGGACGGAATGGTGGTACATAAGTTGGGCATGGTGCATCATCATCAGAAGATGAATCCGAAGATATATTGATTATTTTGGGAATGGATTTCATTGTTCTTGAGAGTTGATTTGGGTGATTGGAGTTTTTGATTGCAATTGGGGTTTGATTGTGTTGAATTAGGGAAAGATTTAGTCCTTTTTTATAGGGATCACGGCGTATCAGGTGCATTTACTGTTGAGGATTCTTTGACTTTTTGACCAAGTTTGATTAGTCAACTCTGCTGCTGGCTAAAATCACTCTGCTACTAGTTGTTTCATTCTGCTGCTAGTGTTGTGGATGATATGGTTGTGCTGCTACGGTTGTAAGTGTGAGGGTGGAATGTGTAACTTCTCCAAATCAGTTTAAAACCTAATTAACATTCACAATTGGTTTTTATACGCTCAAAATTGATGTTCTCTCAAACCCTAACACTTCATTACTATCAAAGTCAATTATCCCCAATTTCTCAAAACCCTAATTCACGGATTGTACACGTACCTGGGCAGAGCATCACAATAATGTTGCTATTTTGGATGAAGAGTTGGTTCCTGAAGGTTTCACAGATATGGTAAAATTCTTGAATGCTACCTTATGCATTAACTGTGAATCCTACAATATGTGTTTCCTACATCAAACAGTTTTGGCTTACTGCTAAAGCTAAAACTAGGAATGGGGAAAATATGTTAGTGCTATAGTAGATGGTCAACAAGTTCGTGTAACTGAATCTTCTATAAGGGAAACTCTTCTCTTAGATGATGAAACAGAGACCACGTGTCTTGCAAATTCTGCTGTTTTTCAGGGTTTAAATGATTTGGGATATGAGAGAAGACATACAAATTTAAAATTTCAAAAAGCTCTCCTCTGTCCTCAATACAAATTTTTGGTTCACAATCTCCTTCAGTGTTTGACTCCTAAAACTTCTGGGTGGCATGAGTTTAGTGCTACTATTGCTTCTGCTATGGTATGCCTAAGCAAAGGACATCCATTTAATTTTTCTAATATGATTTTGGAGGGGATTGTAAAAAGTGTTAAAGAGTCTGGTTCTTATTTGCTTTATCCAAGATTTATCCAGCTCTTTATAGAAAACCAACTTACTAATTTCAGATCACGTACTGCTACTTATGATGCTCCTAAATTGGTTTCTAAAATGTTTACTTTCTTGATTAAACATGGCAAAGGTTTTTCAGGCACACATACAGCTCTTACACCTTATATGGTGCAAATTGTGCAAAATATTCAGGGTGAAGAATCAGGAAATCCCACTGATTCCCATCACACACCCAATTTTTCTGCATCTGCTACACAACCCAAAATACACTATACCCATAGGAAAAACAATAAGAACACTGATCTACCTCAGGATAGTGTTAGTATGGTTGTACCAGATGAGGCTTTCCTAGGTGATGAAGGGGACATGTTGGCAAGGGCTGTCACTACTGCTTCTAGCTTAGCAGCAGAGCAGGACAGTGATAACATCATTAAGACCCAAACCAAGGCAACATCTAGAGAAAAGGATTCTAATGAATCTAATTCCAATGATGGTAACCCTAACCAAATGGAAAATATATGGGGCTCAGATGATCAAACTAGGTTTGATACTGAGTTTATGTCCAAAGATTCACCTCTCGGACCAGGTCACATAGGTCGAAGTGATGAGGACAGGACATAGACAAATGAATTGATGGAAAATCTTGTACATAATGACAATGTCAGTGATTCACCTCTCGGACCAGGTTACACAGGTCGAAGTGATGAGACTAGTATGAAACTTATTAAAAAATTGACGGTTACTTGTACCAATTTGTAGTTGAAGTGTAATACATTAGAGGATAAAGTTCTTGGTCTTTCTACTGTTGTTGATGGTCAAGCCAAACTCATTACCAAATTGCAAAAGCAGATCAAAAACTTAAGGAAATCAAGATCTTCAACCTCCTTAAAAAGATTGAAGAAAGTGGGCATTTCTTAAGTTGTAAGTTCACCTGAACACTCTGTTCATTTGGAAGAGGATGCTTCCAAATAGGGGAGGAATGAAGAACAGAATGAAGAAATGGGTTCAGGGGAGGCAAATTTGATGAAAGTTGATAGTGCTCAAGATATGGATGCTGGAATAGTTTTAGGGGAGGTTCCAAAAGTTGCTAATATGGAGGTAGAAAGTCCTCAGGATGTGGAAAATTTTGAGATTGCTGACAAATCAGGGAATGAGGTTGTAATGGAAGAAGTGGTTGCTACTCAAGAAAAAGTGGAGGAAAAACTTAAGACTTTGGAGCCAGAGCAATTAGTGAAGGCAACAGGGTTGATGGGTGAAGCATTGATGACTTTGGGTGACTATGTGGCAAAAGAACTTAATGATGCTGCTATTACTAACAGGATTGATGAGTCTGCTGCTACTCAAGACTCTACTGCTAAGGATTTTGCTGATCCTGCTGCTAGTGAAAAGGTCAATTTTGCTGAAGTACAAAACTCTGTTGTTGGGTCTAGTGACAATGCTGCTGCTGAGGCTATGGTTTTGTTAAGTAAGAAGACAACAGAGGTTCCATCTGAATCATCTTCACAACATACATCACAACCAATTCAATCACTACCACAACAACCAACAGCCACAATCACATAATCTACACCAAGAATACCTCAAAAAGGAGTAGTAATCAGAGAACCTGCTGCTCAACAAAAGAAGATTGTTTCATCATCTTCTACTGATAAAGGGAAGGGCAAGCTGGTAGAAGAACAAAAAATAATGCATAAAGGGATTGATTACACTCATATACCTTTTCATTTTTGGCCCAAGGAATTACAAATTAAACATGATTCAATTGTTGCAATGAAAGAACAAGAATTGATTGATCAGGAAGAGCAACAGTTGATTCAGGAGGAAAAGGAAAGGTTTGAAAAGGAAACTGAAGATTTGAAGAGGTATGAGGAGTGGGTTGAGGAAAAGATAAGAATAGATGCTGATATTGAACTCTCCAAGATGGTTAAGATTGAAGAACGAGAAACTCCAACTTTTGATGTTCAAGCTTGGATAAGAGAGTTCAAAAGCAAAGAAAAAGAAAGAATATGCTGCTGCTAGAAGAAAGAAAAAGATTCTCAGGGGTCCAACACCATTGCAACAAAGAAGAGAGCAAGAAAGATACCTAGAGAATATGAAGGGATGGAAATTGGTACAGTTAAAACCTAAGTCTGATCAAGAGGTTTTTGACTTGTATCAACAAGCTAAGAAATAAATGGATACCTTCTATCCTATGGGTTGTGCTGAAGACTTAGAACATATTGCTCAAATGAATTAAAAGTTGGTACCTGACAGAGTTCTTGATGCAGAGCATGTACATGTGACAGAAGCAGAAATTACTCCTAGTCAAAAGGTGAAAAAAAAAGTATTGGTCATAAAACTTTTACTAGGAAGAAGCAAAAGATTTTGGAGAAAGCAGTAGTGAGATGGACAAAGAAGAAGAAGTTGAAAAAGAACGAGACTTTAGCTGTGATAGAAGAATCCGGAAAACCTTTGGATGAAAAATATCCTATCATCTCATATACTTTCAAGATAAGAGATGGAAGTGCAGGATATTGGGATTTTGTGAGATCAAATTATGAAATTCAAAGTTTTAAGGAAATTTCAAAGATTTTTAATAAGATGGATAGAGATGATATTATTGCCATATGGGGATTATTCAAGGAAAAATATGATGGAAAGAAGATGGATACTGTTCTTGATCTAAATCTTACATTTGAAAATGTATTGTATCGCTTCTTGAAGAATATGTTTGATCCTGTGCCTGGTGATAAAGAATGGAGTGACATTATATGCAGCAAGGTACATAAATGGTTTCTGTATCAATCTTGTGGAGTTCATGAATTGAGGACTGGCTCAGTTACATTGTTTTTGTTGGTAGAGAAAGACTATCCTAGTCTAAATAAGTGCTCTCGGGTACTTAGACAGATGTTGAGACCAGGATTTCTCTAGTGTCAAAAACAGCATGTGTCAGATAATCAAGCTGATACATTGATACATAAATATGAAAAGATTTTGAATTCAACTGTTTGAAGAAGCCTTCAAAGAAATTTGAAGATATAAGTGTTTGGAAGCATCCTCCTGGTGTTTAACTGAGTTTTTAAGAAACTTAATGATTTAGAAATAAATATTAAGTTTAGGGGAGGATTGTTGGGTTTTGAAGTATGCTGCTAAGTTAAAGTGCTGCTTGATGAAACTGCTGCTAAGGCGAGAATGCTGCTAAGGATAACGATTCTGCTGCTGACATTGAAAATGTTGTTGTTGAAGAATACTGCTAGTGGAAAGTACTGCTGGAAGGATATGCATGTATAAGTATTAGATAAGTATGGAATAGATAAAGTGTATATCGTATGTATCTAGAATATTCTTATCTTGCATAGAAAGATATTATAAACCTAGTAGGACTCCTTGGCCTATAAAAGGAAGATTCTAGGGTTAGTTTTGTGTACGTATTGTGTTAGTTTCATTTACACTTCAAGGTTGTAAAATCCTAGCATTGTCGAGTGCTTGTATTAATAATATATTGAAGTATTGATAGTTAATTGTTCTTCTTAAGTTAAGCTTTTATATTCCGTGTTTTAGCTTAAGTATTAAATTGAAGTCAACTTCTATATAAGATCGTTTGCTCAACTGGGATCAACATACAAAGATCACTCGTATTATTATTATTATTATTATTATTATTATTATTATTATTATTATTATTAATATTGGAGCTAACAGTTTGATACATACATTATTCTCATTCATATACAACTATTTCATTCACAATCAAACTTCTGAGTATTACTAAGTAGATTCCGCATACTTAGTGATATAACTCAAAGTATCATTCTAACACAGATCAAGGTGTTTAGATCCATCAGACATGATTGAAATGAATCCCCAATGACCGAAAAGTCATCCATGAATACCTCCATTGTTTTCCCGGTCATGTCGGAAAAGATTGACATCATGCACCTTTGGAACGTGTCAGTAGCATTGCATAATGGCATGCGACGGTAGGCAAAAGTTCCATAATGGCATGTGAAGGTAGTTTTCTCTTGATCCTTTTGATCAATGGGGATCTGAAAGTAACCCGAGAAACCATTGAGTAAACAATAATACTCATTCCCCACTAGTCTCTCTAGCATTTGGTCCATGAAGGGCAGAGGAAAGTAGTCTTTGCCGGTGGCGTCATTTAACTTGTGATAATCAATCCATACACGCCAACTCGTAGCCAATCGAGTTAGAATCAACTCGTTTTCTTTGATTGTGACCACGGTAATGCCACCCTTTTTTGGAACGCAATGAATGGGACTAACCCAAGGACTATCCGAGATAGGGTAAATCAATCCGGCATCAAGAAGTTTTAAAACTTCTTGTTTGATAACCTCGTGAATTTTTGGATTAACCCTTCTTTGTTGTTGGACTGCTGGTTTAAAGTCATCCTCCATTAAAATTTTGTGCATACAAAATTCTGGGTTGATACCCTTGATGTCGAAGAGTTTCCAAGCAATTGCTTGTCTATGTGACTTCAGAACCTTTATTAGAGCAGTCTTTTCCTCATCACTCAAATCTTTAGCAATTATGACAGGTAATTTATCGTCACCCTCCAAAAATGCATATTCAAGATGAGGTGGTAAGTCCTTGAGCTCGAACTCAGGAAAATCAACATATTTTATTTCCTCAGTATGAAGTGTTTGTGGTAGAACAGGAAGAGGAGAGGGATTTTCATTTAATAATTTCTCAAGTAAGAGAATATCCCTCTCAGGGTCAATCTCTTGGTTATCGATTCCATCGGGAATCGAAACACTCTTGAGAAAGGCCTCAATTTCTTCTAAGACAAAGTCACTTCCCTCAGGAGTCAGGGAAGGAGAAGAATTGGCAATGATGGGATGAGAAGATGGAGTGAGGTTTTCACTCTAAGAATTATCAGTGAAACCTAAAACCTCTTGAGCGTACTCCTCAGCAGCAACATCAATGACATCCATCGGGAATCGAAACACTCTTGAGAAAGGCCTCAATTTCTTCTAAGACAAAGTCACTTCCCTCAGGAGTCAGGGAAGGAGAAGAATTGGCAATGATGGGATGAGAAGATGGAGTGAGGTTTTCACTCTACGAATTATCAGTGAAACCTAAAACCTCTTGAGCGTACTCCTCAGCAGCAACATCAATGACATCTATTCGGTTTACCGATTCAGAGTCATAATTTGAGGAGTACCTCGAAGTTTGATCGAGGTTGAAGGTGATTGCTTCAGTTCGAACACGCAATGTGATCTCTTGCTCAAATACATCGATGAGAGCACGCCCAGTTCTAAGAAATCCCCTCCCAAGAATTAGAGGGACCCTTGAATCGGCATCAAAGTCAACAATCACAAAATCTGCCAGAAAATGGAACTTTCCCACTTTAACGAATACGTCCTCAACAATGCCAAGAGGACGAGAAATTGATCGATCGGCAAGCTCAAGAGTCATGCACGTAGGAGTGAGTTCGGGAAGAGAGAGTTTCTTCCACACAGAATATGGCATCAGGTTAATGCTAGCACCCAGGTTGGCCAAGGCGAAGCATTCAACCATACCCGGGAAAAAACATGGAATCAGAAATTTTCCGGGGTCTCCAAGCTTCTCGGGAAGCTTTTTCAAAAGAACTGCTGAGCAGTTCTCATTCAATGGAGTTCTAGCCATTTCGAAGAGTTTTTCCTTAATACTTAACAGATTTTTGATTGTTGATGCAAACTTGGGCATCAAAAGAATAGCATCCGCGAAGCTTATGTCAAAATGTAGATCTTGAAAGATTTGGAAAAATTTGTCCATTTGGTGACTATCTTTTTCGTAGAGCTTTTGTTCATTGAGACGTGATGGGTAAGGAATAGAAGTTTTGGATTTAGGGTTGTCCACTGGAGTTTCTGGTGGTTCAAAGACAACTCCGGGTTTGCATCTGGTTTCTGGAATAACTTGAGGATGGACGTGTGTGGTACTTTGTGAGCTAGGAGATTGCACCTTGTCTGTTGTCACCTCAGGTTCACGTTCGACTACATTTGGAGGAGAGTAAGAAGAGGTAGTAGGAATCGCGGGTTCATCATATGAAGCACCACTTCTAGTTGTGATCACCTTAGCATCACCCCTCGGGTTAGCGATCATGTTGCTCGAAAGTGTTCATGAGCCCGAGGGTCGATCATTTAAAGACTTCTTGATCTCAGAAATCTGGCTGACCAACAACTTGTTCATTTCTTTTTGGGATTTCATGAATTTCTTAAACAACTCGTCAGATGAAGGCCCAGTTGGAACAATAGCTTGAGGTTGATTATTAAAATTTTGAGCACGATTGTTTTGGTTGGGACCTTGGTTGTGGAAATTTCCTTGATTTTGGTTGTTATTTCCATGGAAATACCCTTGGTTGAAGCCACCCTGACCTTGGTTTCGATTAAGGTTTCCTTGATGTTGGACACCTTTATTTTGGAAACCTTGGTTTTGATTTTGAAAACCGTGACCCTGATTGAAATTCCCCTGGTTTTGGAAACCTTGGTTCATTCTATTTTGGTTTTGGTTACGGTTTTGGACATTTTGGTTTTGATTAAAACCAGGTGGTCCAGGGTAGTGGTGAGGACGATAGTTCGGGTCCATAGGAGGGTGATATTGGTTGTCCCCTTAATTGGAAGACCCAGCTACAGTATGAGCTTCATACGGAGAACCATCAGTAGCTGTGCAATTGTAGTAGGCATGTGGCCCACCACAAGTCACACAGACTTCCACTTTCTTATCCTCAGCAGGTGGAGGTGTGTGTGGAAAAGAGACTTTCTTTTGTTGTGATAGAACCAAAGCTTGAATAGCCTCAGTGAGCTTTTCAATCTTAGCATCGGTGCTAGACTGACTTACAAAAGATAAAGTAGAAGGACCCGCACTAATTTGGGAAACAACCGGCTTGCTTCATGTAGAGTGGACCTTGGACTTGTTTTCGATGATTGCTAAAGCTACTTTGGTGGTTCTACTCAAGAAGTTACCTCCCGCGGAGGCATTGAGAGAATCCTTATCAACTTGGTTCACACCATTGTAGAAAGTATCGAGTTGCATCAACTCGGAGAAACCATGATGAGGACACTTGCGAAGTAATTCTTTGAAACGATCCCACGCTTCACCAAATGATTCATCATATTTTTGAGTGAACTTGGTGATTTCGTTTTTAAGACTCGTGGTCTTGGAAGGTGGGAAGAATTCACTCACAAATTTCTTGACAAGATCTTCCCATGTCTCAATAGATCGAGGAGGTTGTTTTTCAAGCTAAATCCGGGCTTGTCCCTCAAGGGAGAATGGGAAGAGAAGGAGTTTGATTGCTTCAGATAGGACATTCTTGTATTTGATGGTTGACGTGATTTTGTTAAACCATCAAATGTGAGCATGAGGATCGTCCCTCTCAAAACCGTAGAATTGACTTGAGGTTACGAGATTAAGTAACCCGGTTTTGAGCTCAAAATTATCATCCACAATGGCTGGAACAACGATAGCATCTCCGTAACCCTCGATGGGTGCTTGGAGAAGCTCACACATGGGGTGGTCTTCCGCCATGGTGATAGCAGATGTGGAAACAGTACGGATCTTAGATCCGACTGCTGGTGCTGAACGTCTACGATGTCCTCAAGGAATTCTTACAAGCTCACGTAATAGGCTAGTAGCCCTAGAATAACGAGTGCGCATGCACAAGGAGCAAAATCAATCAAAACAAAGTCGAGGCAAAACCACAGTGAACTTAAACCAATAATTACAAATGAATGGCTTCTTTAAGAAAGGTACACCACTCACAAGAATACAATGACAAGTTTTAATCTTTTGTTTGGAACATATTATTGTTCACACCCCCAGTTGGTAGGTGTTTTGTCTTGGTTTATGACGGTTTATTTTTATGTAATTATTATTCACAAGAAAAAGAAGAATGTTTTTGGGTTTTTGTGTGGGTGAAAAACTTTTGGAATTATTTTTTGTATCGTTTCGTTATCCAAAATTGTATTTCTTTAAGAATCAACTTAAAAGAAATCAGATATAGAAAACTTTACGATCTATTTTTTTTGTTTTTTAATTTTTTTTAACACTTTAGGAAAAGTGTTAATAAATTTTTTGTGTTTTGATTAAAAATTTACAAAAGTGATGGAATTTTACAGTGACGAATGCGAAATAACACTAATCTCTAAGACGCTGCAGATACGCGCACACCTCCCCGGCAGCGGCGCCAAAAATTGATTAATGCTAAACGGTCAACCTAAATTAACAAAGTTAATGGTCAACAAGGTCAAACTACTTAGGTCAATGCTTTCGGATAATATAGGGAATCACCGGGTCGTTATGTCCCGACGAGGTGTAAATTGTATTTGAGCGTGTTTGTGATCGGGTGATTTTCACAGGAAAGGGTTATGATGATAAATATTTAAGAATTATGAAATGAAATAGCTTAGAAAATCTATGTGATTGATTACGTGAAATTAGATTAGAAAGAAACGCGTAAAAACCTAATCACGTACGTTTAAATTACAAACGGTAACAGACGTACGTGAGAAAAAGTGAATCTGAATAAATAAAAAGGCTACGGATATGAAATTCATATTTTTACAATCCTAATAAACAAAGAAAATTTTTGAAAAAAGAAAATTAATTTTTACACTATTTATATAATTATTATTAATTAAAAACTATTTTCTAATTTCTTTTTTAATTATTTAAATTAACCTAAATTATCACTAATTATGAAATTACAATAGAAAAATGAAAATAAAATTTGGAAAAATCTAAAATAACCTAAAACTAATTTCAAAATTAAATTTGTATTTTTCTGACTTTTAAATTAATTATTAACTAATTATTAATTAATAAAAACTAATTTAAATTATGAAAAATACTAACTGAAGAGAAAAAAATCTATAAAATTTACTAAAAATACTTTAATCAGAAACCTAAGAAAAATGTAAAAATGAAAATTGCTTTTACAAAAAGCTGAGAATAAGCCAATTGGCTTAAATAGAAGCTATCACTTCTATTAAGTTTGTCTTTTTGGATTTTTCTTTTTCAAACCTGTTTATATACTATATGTTAACAAATTTAACGAGGGAAGTTTGGTTGAGTATCAAGAATAAGTAATATGCAAGCTTATTTGATAGGCAGAATACGCCAAAGGCTTATTAGGACTTTGATAATCTTTAATAAGCTAATCTGATGAGCCACAGACCAAAATAAACCACTAATTAACAATAATTATAACAAATAAACACAGAAGGATCAAATAAGCACTCACAATAAGCCAGAAATAACTAATAAGCAAATTGCTTATTTGACAGACCACAAAGGCCAAATTGACCCAAATGCAGCTCTCTGTGGGGGGCCACAATAGGGGTCAGTAGTCCAAAACAAGAGTTGAACCCTCAAGTTGGACTAGGGGTCAACCAATTGAGCCAATAAGCAGGGTGATAAGCCCACTAATAAGCTCAGAAAATGCTTATGAAATAAGCCAAACAAGCCTGAGGTCTGAGTAAACAGGGTGAATTGGACACAATACAAAGGACAAGCATCCCTAGTAAATAGGCAGGAACTAAAAAAATAAGCTTTGGCCCTTGAAGATTGGCTTATTGGCTTTCCAATAAGCCAAGAAACAGGTGGTGAGGCCCACTATTGAATAATCTAGGGTCAATTGAAAAAGGTTGTTTTGACTGGATGCCCTGGTGTAGGGGACACTTTTGGCCTGTAGGCCTGTTTAAGCTACCAAATAAGCCACAAATAAAAATCACAAAAATAAGCAAATGGCTGATTCCTAAAGTCTAGTTGGTGGACTTTACCCTTTAAAAATTTTAGATCCTAAAGTGTAGTTGGTGGATTTCTACAAACACTATGAATTTTGACTTTTTGATTTTTGCTTTTAGTTTACTAAAGTGAACTTTAAACTTGATTTAATGACTGTTTTAAGTTAGATAAGCTATATAAAGACTAAAATAAGCAAATTCACCTACTTATGAGTGGAAATGGGGCTTATGCCTTTCTAAATCTACCTCAGAAAGATTCTAGACCAAGTTTAGTGTGAGTTTGACTTTCAAGCTTAAAAATACCTAAGACTTTGTTGTTTTGGTGTACTTAGGTACTGAGTAAGGTAAGTGAACAAATTACAATCAACCAAATTAGCTAGTGCACCATACTCAGATCAATCCAAACACCACTTTTAAACACAGATTACTATAAAACTTGAATGAAATCTCTCCAAAACAAAATCTAATGAACACAATTTATCTAATCAGTAATGATTAAGCAAAATAAGCACAGAAAAGCAACAAGTGAGCACAAATAAGCATAAACACAAATTTGAGAAAAATTCTTACAAAAGCCTTCCAAGCTATTCTCCAATGAACCAGAACCAAATTCCAATTCCTAATGGCTTCCACAAGCCTCTAATCTTAAGGCAATCCAGAATACACCTTGCTCCAAGCTTCTTCAACCTTTGTCCATAATTTTTTATTTTATTTTTATTTTCTATATTTTTGAGTGATTTTATGAAACTTTGGTTAAAATGGTTTCACAAACTTAGAAAGCTTTTGAAAAACATTATATTGAGCTTATATGAGCTTGTGATTAACTTATAACACCTAATGAACTTGCTATGATATTTGAAATATTTTGATGAAACTTGAAATTTAAACAGAAGATAAACTTAAGAAGATACTTGCATTAACTTTGAAATCTGATTACAGCTAATACTTAAGCATTACAAAAGACTAAGGAACTAAATTACATGCCTTTTGTGGCTTCTACTACTCCTACTTTATACTACGAATGAAAAATAAAAACATCCAAGCTTCCATGTGCTTTCCTGCTGCAAATTGGTACTCCCCATGGCTTCTTGTTGACCCAAGACCATATCCCCACCATCAATTTTATCATTGCTCAATCCTAGCTATTGATTAGGATTTTGGCGCCAAAACGGGTAATAGTAATTGGGCAAGATTAGTGGAACTGGTGAGAGCATTAAATTCTTGGGTTGGAGTATTAGTAGAGGAGGGGGCGGTAGTGGGTTTGGTGAAAAAGGAGGGAGCAGGGGGGACATGGTTGCAGGTTTTGGGGGGAAAGGGACGGTCAAAGGTCTTGTTTGACCTTGTTGACCGTTTGACCCTGGGGATATTAGATGGGGTTGGGCTTTGGTTGGGCTAAGGGTGGTATTGGATTAGGGTGTTTGGTTTGGGATTGGATTTATATAATAAGGGTCCGGTTGGTTAAGTAGCAAAACATAAGGACCATTTTGTAATTTCTTGAATTTTGAGGGACCTGAAATGCCAACTCTCCAAAGTGTTTCGAAGGACGAATCATGCCAAGTTTACTATTCCAAGGACCAAAACTGACTTTTCTATATTTTAAAATTCCCAGGGACCTTTTCTGTCATTTGTAAAACTTTTGGGACCAATATTGCAAACTTTTGAAACTTTTTACCCAAGGATCATTTTTGATAATGTTTGACTTTTAAAGGACTTGGGTTGACTTATCTTTCAAAATAAATGCTTAGGGACTGATTTTGACAAGTTTTGAAAGTTGGGGGACTGAAACTGCCAATTATGCAAACTTTGTTCATTTTTCATCTATTTTTACTCATTTTGCATCTGAAACATATAAAACACAATCCCTAGGATATTTTCAGTATTTTGATGCATTTTTGAGTGTTTTTAAATGTTTTGCTATTCAGATTTGACCAAAAATGATGAGTATTCACACACTCATCAAGAGGCAAAGAAGGCGAATGATGAAGATGATGCCTCATTATGTGATGTGGGATTGGGATTGACATGGTTATTGTGTGAGTTGTTTAAGTTGTTCATGAAGTTGCCAAGGCTTTGTTTCTTCCTCCATATGGGCTTGACCGATATTCTTGGTTTTCTAGGGGATGACATTCTGAAGAGGAAAGGTTATGCCATGGAAATGGATGGAGGAGATGGTGGTTTAAATAGAGGATGAAGGTAGCAAGAATATTAAAGCATGCATGCTTGGTTAAATTAGTTCAAATGATGATTAAGCAAATTAGGAATGTGCATAAGACCTAAGGGTAGGCTAGTCAAACATGCAGGGACATAAAACAAAAGACGACCGACAAATAGGTAGACGGTCCTTCAAATAGGTGGACGGTCCCTTATCACTTAGGGGACCATGGGTCGATAAAGGACGGCCACCAGGAAGTTTGCTAGATTTCAGAAAATGTTTCTAGTGTGTGCCTATATGAAACATATGTGGAGATGCGATTATCTTGACCCTAAAAGAGAGAAAATCCTAAGAGATAATCCAAAGTCTCGTAATTTAAATCTTGCTCATCTTTCCATGTCAGATAACATATTTGTTACATGATCCGATAGAGGAATTGAGCACATCGTGCATGCATGGAAAAACGTTTCTGAATTGTATTAACAACGCAAGAAAGATTGATTTTTCCTATTTGTGAGAAGATTTTGAACACATGAATTGGGGTTTTTATGCACAAAATCAAGTTCTCTTATTATCATGCAATAATGGTTGTTAATAAAAAAAAATAGTTACATCCCCAATTTCTAATTTTTGTGCGCAAGAGAATCCTAGACTCAGATTATAAGGGATACATTAAATATGAAATCTAAGGAGATATGTGTTAAATCATTCCTAATCCTAATCGAAGATAAAATAATGGTTCATGCTTAAGTGGTTTAGTAAGAATATCAGCTATGTTTTCCTCCGTTGGCACTTTTTCAATAGATATGTTACCCATTTGCACATTATCCCTAAGAAAATGGTGATGAATCTCTATGTGTTTGGTACAAGAGTGTTGCACGGGGTTTTTACTTAAATCTATTGCTCCTTTATTATCAGACATGATTGGAATGTTATCAAGTGTAATACCATAGTCTACGAGAGCTTGTTTCATCCATAGTGCTTGTTGACATGCCTTTCCAGCGCTTACATATTCGGCTTCGATTGTGGAGATAGCTAGTGCCGTTTGTTTCTTGGAGAACCAAGAAGTTAAGCAACAACCCATGAAGGTATAGTTTCTATAGTTTCTATGTCGGTCCCCTTAGGATACCATAATCCTAAGTGCATAGTGCCTTTAATGTATCGGCAGATATGTTTAACCGCTTCTAAGTGAGAAGATTTGGGATCTTCTTGAAAGCGAGCACAAAGACAGACACTAAACATGATATCGGGCCTACTTGGTATTAGGTACAATAAACTTCCTATCATACCTCTATACTTAGGACTATCTACGGATTCACCCTCTTCATCCTTGTGTCCATAGCCATTGGGGTATTTCTAGGTTTAGTATCTTCTAGTCCAAATTTCTTAAGCATTTCCTTAATATATTTGGATTGATTAAAGAATATTCCATCATCTAATTGTTTTTTTGTAGTCAAAGGAAGTAGTCAAGCTCACCTATCATACTCATTTCAAACTCGTCATGCATGATTCTTGGGAATTCATCACACATGTCTTGACAAGTTGAACGAAGTATAATGTCATCAACAAATATTTGGACGATTATGATGTTTGAATCTTTCTTCTTGGTGAAAAGAGTGTTATCTACCATTCCCATCGATTATTCATGCTTAAGAAGAAAAGCTTTCAACCTATCATACCAAGCCTTAGGGGCTTGCTTTAAACCATATAAAGCTTTTTTTAGTTTATAAACATGCTCGGGGTACTCGAAGTCAATGAATCCTGGAGGTTGTGCTACATATACCTCCTCATTGATGAGACTGTTTAGGAATGCACTTTTCACATCCATTTGGAACAACTTAAAATCTAATGCACATGCATATACAAGTAATATCCTAATGGACTCAAGTCTAGCTACGGGTGCATAGGTTTCGTCATAATCAATTCCCTCTTGTTGATTATAGCCTTGTGCGACTAACCTAGCTTTGTTCCTAGATACAATACCATTTTCATCTAGTTTGTTTCTAAATACCCACTTAGTCCCTATTATTGTGACATTCTTAGGTCTTGGTACTAACATCCAAACATCATTAGACTTAAATTGGTTTAATTCTTCTTGCATTGCGATGATCCAACTTTCATCCTTCAATGCTTCATTGACATTTTTAGGTTCAATGATTGAAACAAAACAAAAGAGGTTGCTTTTGTTTTGAACTTGTGATCTAAGGGTTCTTTGGTTTAGACTTCCTATGACATTATCTAAAGGATGGCTTTTAGATTCTTTAATATTTGAGGTTTCACCTATTTTGATGGTTTCTCGAGATATGTCTAGGTTTTTCATGTTTTCAACTATGGCATTTTCTTAATCCAAATCATCATCTACCAAAGGTGAAGTTTTAGATGGAGGGGGACTCTCATCAAATGTCACGTTGAGTGATTCTTCGACAACCATTGTTTACTTGTTTAAGACAATGTAGGCTTTACTAGTTTGAGAGTAACCTAGAAATACACCTTCGTAAGACTTTGGGTCAAACTTGGTGAGATAATATTTGGTGTTTAGAATATAGCATTTGCTACCAAACACTCTAAAGTAATCTAGGGAAGGTTTCCTACCTTTCAAAATTTCATAAGGGGTTTTTCCTATGATTTGTCTAATTAAAATTCTATTAAGGATATAGGTGGATGTATCTACGGCATTACACCAAAACTTTTGGGGAATCGATTGCTCATTAAGCATGGTTCTACTCATTTCTGGTAGGGTTATATTTTTCTTTTCGACTATCCCATTTGATTGTGGAGTTCGTGGAGCCGAGAAATTGTGAGTAATACCATTAGCATCACAATAAGCTCCGAATTGAACTTCATTGTCAAATTCTCTACCATGGTCTGTCCTAATGGAAACTATGTTACATCCTAATTCATTTTGAATTTTCTTACTAAATATTTTGAATTAATCGAAAGTTTCAGTCTTGTTTTTAAGAAACCTTGTCCAAGTGTACCTAGAGTAATCATCTACGATCACTAGGGTGTAGAGATTTCATCCATAACTCCGTATGGCGGAAAGACCGATCTAGACATCTAGATGTTGAGATCATGTTCTTAGGTTTATGACTAGAGTGAGCTTGTTTTCCAACCTTGCAAGCATCACAAAAATGTTGGTCGAACCTAAGTTTGGGAAGGTTTCTAACTAAATCCTTAGAAGATAATGATTGTAATAGACGCATGTTGGCGTGTCCTAATCTTCTATGCCATAAAGTAGAGTCATCATTAACCGTAGCTAAGCATATGTTCTCACTATGTTTGTTACTAATTTTCATGACGTATAGGTTACCTTTTCTAATTCCTTTTGCAATAACTTTTCCATTCTTAATTATCTCACTATCGTCTTTGGAAAAGATTACCTTGCAACCATTATCACAGATTTGACTAATACTAAGTAAATTAAAACCTAGGTTATCCACATGTTCTACATAAGTAATAGTAAGAGATTATGAGTGATCGTAGCTTTTCCAATGATATTGCCCTTGAGCTTACTACCAAATGTAACATTACCTCCAGTACTTGCATTGTATGATGAGAATAGCTTGCGATTATCCGTCATGTGATTTGTGCATCCACTATCCTTGACCCATTCCTCGGGATCCAGGTCAATTCCCAAGCATATCTAATGATAACACAAACAAACTCAAACATATGGTCCCCAATATATCATGGGTCCAAAGTTGTTAGCACCAAACATCCTATACATTTGTTGCGTTTGTCTAGGATATTGAAATGGTGAGTAGAATCCTATGGGAAGGAAATCATTTTTCCAATTCATGGAGTAGTTCTTATAATCTAGCTGTTTTTTATCCAGTTTGTCTATTTGGTATATTTGTTCTCCTAGGGGATGGAGGTGTAAATCTTTTAGTTGGTTTGTTGTAACCTAATCCGGGTTTTAGTATTGGTCTATAGAATTGATTTACTTCTTCTACACTAGCAACGGGTGTTTCTGGTTTTCCTAGTATTGACTGCTTTGGACTAGAATTTGTAGTGGCTTTGGGTAAGATCACATTCTTCCTTACTGGGATGGTCCTTTATCGATGGGACAGTCCTTTGAAGATAAGGGATCGTCGGGTGGATTTTAGGGACCGTCCCCAGTAGCCAAATCCAACTGAGATTTCACAAATTTTATTTGTTTTGATATGTTTGGTGATGCTTCAAAAAAGTTATAACCTATACCAGTTTTATTGTCAGAAGCCTTTTGAGCTCCTATTAGTTGTCTAAGAGAGTGAGTGCTCTTTTCAAACTTATTTAATTTTGAGGCTTCCTCTTTGAGTTCCGCATTTTCAATTTTAAGAAGTTTGCACGGTTTACACTCCGAAACAATTTCTTTTCCTTTCTCAAGTCTAGATAACATCTCTTTTAATTCCAATATTTCTTTTTCTAATTTAGATTTGGTGGATTTTAGAGATTTGTTTTTCACAATTATCTTTTGACTCACTAAGAAAATTTTATCATATTCATTATCTAAGTCAAGAGAATCTAGTGAACAAAATAACAAAATTGTGGAAATCGGTTTCGGTACGTACCTCTTTTGGATATCCGGCCATGAGACAAGTTTCATTCTTATCATCTTCTTCGCCATCACTCTAAGCACTGCTAACATGTGTCCTTTGGTTTTTGTCCTTTGTTTGGTGTGGACAATCTCCAACTAAGTATCTTGTATCACCACATCCAAAACATCTTTTCTCACCCTTGATGTATCTATCTTCATGAGCTTTTTGAGGAGCTTTCTTTTCCTCTCGTGGCTGTCTTACAAATCTTCCTCTTCGCTTGCAAATTTTCTTGAAATCTCTAACTGCCAATGCATACTCTTCGTCATCACTTTCCAAGCTTGAGTCTTCATCATCACTTAATTCCTTTTTAGCTTTTAATGCAATTTATTTTCTTTCCACCTTGCTATTGATAACATCGGAATCACTTTTGATGATTAACTCATGGACCTTCAAGTTACCAATGAGCTCATCTAATGATAGAGATGCCAAGTCTTTGGATTCTTCAATCGCCGTGACCTTTGCTCTCCACTTCGGATGTAAAGCCCTGAGATACTTCCTAACACAACTTTTGACAGAAATTTCCTCATCGAGTGCTTTTAAACTCGTGATTATGGTATTAAATATAGCAAATGAACTATCTACAGATTCATCTTCAGGTATGATAAATTTTTCATATTGTTGAACCAAAAGATCGACCTTATTGTCTTTGACTTGATTATTACCTTGATGAGTGACTAACAAAGTTTTCCAAATATCTTTAGCCGTATTGCAAATAAAAATTCTTTGAAATTCCTTTTTAGGTAAAGCATTGTAAATTACCATTTTTGCTTCATCATTTTTAATTAATTTCTTTTTAAGACTATCACTTTGTTTTTCATAAGGAATAATTTCATTTTGTTTAGTTTCAGGATTAAATTCAATAGGTTTAAAGTCACCCATTGTAATAACATGCCAAAGATCAAGATCTTTTGATTTCACATACGTTACGAATCGAGTTTTCCAATAAATAAAACTATCAGCCTCAAAGAGCGGTGGTCTTTGCATAGACTTCCCTTCTTGATATTTTTCAAATTCCATTGATCGTTTCATGTTTTAAAATACAATATATTTTAAAAATCCTTGAGCAACGAAGCTTTGATACCAATTGTAGAACTAGAAGGGGGGTTTGAATAGTTTCACCGTTATTAATCTCGTTTTAATAAGAATTACTTTGCAACTTGTGTTTGATAAAATGATTCGATTAGAAGCTGACGTGAAATCAACACAACAATAGATATAAGCAATGATAAGTAAACAAGTAAAGATAAGGAAAGGAAAAATCAAACCAGCACATGAAGATTTATAGTGGTTCGGCCACAAAGCTCACTCCTTCGTTCCTACTCCAGTCCTCGAGTCTCACACTTGAGAGTTTCACAAACACTATATCAACACGCTCCCTTATGGCGGAACAAACCTTACACAAGCTTACTCCAAGTTTAACGACACTAAGCGGAATGTCAAGTCCTAATCCTAGCTAGAACCAATCTACCAAAGCCCACATGGCTTCACACCTCATACCAACACGATGGAACGATACAATACAATACACAATATAAGACTTGCACTCAAGTCCTATTACATACACGAAACAATGAACAAAAATAATGATAGATCTGCAACAATGAGATGAAATGAGCAAAACTCTTCTTCAACACTTCGTTTCTTGATTACAAAAAATGTTCATCTCTTGCACTTAGAGGAATGATGAGTGTGATCACTAATAAACAACTAGAACTTGAGAATGTGATCAAATAGTAGGTTTTAGAAAGGATTTCGGAATACAAAAGGTTTTAGTGAATAAGAGGTCAAGTTTTCTGAAGCAAAACTTTTTTGTATTTATAGGCATCAGGAGAGAGGCAACGGTCCCTTATCGATAAGGGACCGTCGCCCTATTTAAAGGACAGTCCAGACAAACACTCCTCGTTTTGTCCTAATGTGGTGAAAACTATCTGGTGAAGTTTTGTTGTCGGTTTTGAGCGGGAAATATGGCTGTTATGTTTTTGAATGTTGAAAACATTTTCTTAATAAAACATTTCTTTAAATTATACAAAAATACTTTTGTAAAAATGTTTTGTGGCATGAAAATATAAAGTATTTAAATCCTTTGATCATATACACAAGTTGGTAGAAGTTTTTACATACCTTAAGTGATGTTGATGACGAAAACGAGTTTTCTCGATTAAAAACTTGTTAGTCGTAGCTTTATGTAACGTGTGTTTGTATTTTGTGATTATCAAAACTAGTAGAGACCGATTAATGCAAATGACATTTTTGACATTATTTGTATTAACAAAGGAAATTCCTACGACTGCTTTCAGGACAAGGTATGGACACTATGAATCTCAAGTGATGCCATTTGGTTTGAAAAACGCGTCTGCGGTTTTCATGGATCTTATGAACCGGGTGTGTAAACCATATTTGGATAAATTTTTTATAGTGTTCATAAATGATATCCTTATCTATTCGTAACGAGGAAGAGCAAGCTACTCATTTGAGAATAATCATTTAATTACACTAGAAAAGAGAAACTTTATGCAAAGTTCTCTAAGTGTGATTTTAGGATTAGCGTCATGCAATTTCTCGGACACTTGATAGATAACCAAGGAATTCATGTCGATCCCGCCAAAATAGAAGCCGTTAGGAATTGGCCATCTCCCACGACACCCACTGATATTCGCTAATTTTTAGTATTAGCCGGTTACTACCGTAGGTTTATTGAAGGTTTTTTAAGGATTGCAAAACCTTTGACTGAGTTAACCCAGAAAAACACAAGGTTTGTCTGGGGAAAGAATCAACAGTTGGTTTTTCTAGGGAAAGAATCAACAGTTAGCTTTCCAACTTTTGACGACGAAGTTGTGCGAAGTTCCAGTATTGGCATTACCCGAGTGTATGATGATTTTGTCGTTTACTGTGATGCCTCTCATCAAGGATTAGGAGTTGTACTGATGCAAAAGGATAAGGTCATTGCCTATACACAACGAAAACTCAAAACCCATGAGAAAAACTACACCACCCATGATTTAGTGTTAGGAGCCATTGTGTTCGCTCTTAGAATATGGAGACATTATCTGTATGGCACAAAATGTACGATTTTCACCGATCATAAAATCCTACAGCATATTCTAAATCAAAAAGAGTTGAACATGAGACAACGTCATTGGATTGAACTACTCTCCGATTATGACTGTTAGATTCGTTATCATCCTGGAAAGGCTAACGTAGTAGCAGATGCCTTGAGCCATAAGGAGCGAATCAAACCTCTTAGGGTTAGATCCTTAGTTATGACTCTTCATCCTAACTTACCCTCAAAAATTCTTAGAGCCCAAAATGATGCCCTTAAGGCAGAAAATCTTTCGTTTGAGAACTTACGAGGAATGGATAAGGCTTTTGAAGCCCATCCAGATGGAACTCATTGTATCAAGAATCAGAGTTGGTTACCATATTTTGGTAATTTAAGAAACTTGATTATGCACGAGTCCCATAAATCCAAGTACTCAATTCATTTGGGTTCTGATAAGATGTATCAGGATCTGAAGAAACACTATTGGTGGCCTAACAAGAAAGCAAATATTGCTGAATATGTAGGCAAGTGTTTAACATGTTCCAAAGTGAAGGTTGTGTGCTAGAAACCATCCGGTTTACTGATACAACCTGAGATTCCCATGTGGAAATGGGAAGGAATCACGATGGATTTTTTTACAAAACTCCCTAAGACATCGAACGAACATGATACCATTTGGGTCATAGTCAATCGTCTTACAAAATCCGCTCACTTCATCCCTATCCGAGAAATTGATAGTATGGAAACCCTTACAAGGTTGTACCTAAAGGAAATAATTGCCTGGAATGGAGTACCAATATCTATCATATTGGATCGCGATACTCGCTTCACCTCTAGATTTTGGAAATCTATGCAAAATGCCCTAGGTATTCAGATAGACATGTGTACGACATATCACCCTCAGACCGACGGTCAAAGTGAAAGAACTATTTTCACACTCGAAGATATGCTTCGATCTTGTGTAATATATTTTGGAAAAGGATGGGACAGACACTTACCATTGATCGAATTCTCTTATAACAATAGTTATCACTCTAGTATTAGGGCTACACCTTTTGAGGAACTTAATGGCAGAAAGTGTAGATCTCCTATCTGCTGGGCCGAAGTTGGAGAAGTTCAACTCACGGGTCCAGAGATAATTCATGAGACTACTGAGAAAATAGTCCAAATCCGTAGGAACTTGCAAGTTGCAAGAGATAGGCAGAAAAGTTATGCTAATATTAGGCGTAAACCCTTAGAATTTCAAGTAGGAAATCGTGTCATGCTTAAGATATCACCTAGGAAAGGTGTCTTTCATTTCGGTAAGCTAGGAAAGCTTAGTCCAAGGTACTTTGGATCATTTAGGATCTTAGAGTGAATTGGTCCAGTGACGTACAGACTTGAGCTTCCGGAAGAGCTCAGTAGTGTACATGACACATTTCACTTCTCCAACCTTAGGAAATGCCTATCCGATGAATCTCTCGTCATTCCTATGAAAGAGTTTCAGTTGGATGATAAGCTCAATTTCGTAGAAGAACCCTTAGAAATCATGGACCGAGAGGTCAAAAATCTAAAACACCATCGGATCCCTATCATTAAGGTACGCTGGAACTCCTAAAGAGGACCAGAATATACCTAGGAACGAGAGGATCAAGTTCGTGCCAAATAAGCTCATATTTTCCACCATCCTCCTCCTACTTCTAGCTAAATCTCGGGACGAGCTTTCCCTTTTAGGAGGGAAGACTATAACATCTCACAAAACTCACCTAGGTCACTATACTCATACTATATATATAGCACTTTTCAGGGTAAAAGTTTTGCCTTAGCTATCCCCACTATGCCTTAGTTATCCCCACTATGCCTTAGCTATCCCCACTTTACCTTAGCCATCCCCATTATGCCCTAGCATAACCCTAGGATACATTTCCCCACTATATCTTAACACTTATTCCATTACAAATTCCCGTAAGTATCATTACTCATACCTACTATGTAAAGTAACTTACATAGCCCCCTATACGACTCACGTAACCACTATTGCCAAATATCATCAAGGTTATGCCTTGTAAACCTCCTAGTATGTCTAGCCTAAGTTCTAAATATCATTTCAATAAGTATTCCATCACTCTAGTATACTATAGCTATCATAAACCCTAAATAAGCCCTATGTGTTTACACTGGTACAAAAAGTTGTATTGGTCACGCCAAAAATGTGTGACGATATGCCTATAGTCACACACGTTTTTTTCGTTGTGTGTCACTAAAAGTCCCGCCACCGTAGGTGGCATATGGTCACATTGTTGAGTTCGTGGCCTTTTCCATCGAAAAAGAGTGACCAAAACCCCGAATATGTGTGACAAATTAGGCACAAGTTTTGTTGGATTAGTCATTATCAGTGACCGTAAACACCTTATAGTCACATGAATGTTTTTTGAGAGTGACTATTGTTTGTCCTTTGGCCACATAAATATATAATATATGTGACATTTGAGATGATATATTCAAGTAAATGTGTATTTTGTGTGACTATTGATAATCCAATGGCCACATGAATATACAATAAATGTGACGTTTGTGATGATTTAGTCACACAATGGGTGTTATTTTTTTGGAGTTAGTCACATACAATTTAACACAAAGTGGCCAAAAGTGTGAATAAGTGTGACCATATGCTGTTTAAAGTGAAGAAATGTGTATTTTGTGTGACTATTAATCATCCAATTGCCACACGAAGTTTATCTTTGCGTAGCCTTTTGTAATATCTAGTAACACAAAGCATGTTTGTTTTGGGTATTTAGTAACATACCATTAAGCAAATAGTGGCCAAAAGTGTTAATAAGTGTGACTATATACTGTTTAAAGTGAAGAAATGTGTAATTTGTGTGACTATTGATCATCCAATGGCCACATAAATTTTATGTTTGTGTGGCCTTTTGTAATATTTAGTCACACAAAGCATGTTTGTTTTGGGTATTTAGTCACATACCATTAAGCAAACAGTGGCCAAAAGTGTTAATAAGTGTGACCATATGCTGTTTAAAGTGAAGAAATGTGTATTTTGTGTGACTATTAATCATCCAATGGCCACATGAAGTTTATGTTTGCGTGGCCTTTTGTAATATTTATTCACACAATGAACTAAGCAAACAGTGACCAAAGTGTTAATAAGTGTGACTATATGCATCTTTTAGTCACATTTAAAAAATCAATATATATCAAAACAATTCAAATATATATCAAAACAAATTCAAATACAATAAAATTGGAATATATATAACTGAACCAAATATAAAATTGGACATCTTTTTATACACCAAGGAGTCCTAGTCGGCTTACAATAGTTTCCTAAGTATCTATAATCTTCTCCATAAGCAACTAGCAACTTCGAGCGGTCTTAATCTCTGAGCAGTACCAACTTTCACTAGCAGTCGTAACTTTTGTACTAGCAGTAGTAACTTTTGTACTACCAGTAGTAATTACTTTTGCACATCTTCTTTGAAGTTCATGAGCAGAACTTAATCCATCTAAGCAATATTAACACAAACATGATCAGGAGTAATTCAAACAACATCACGAAGACTTTTAATCCAAAACAATGAACATAATAATAAAATTTGCAGTTAAACTTACAAGTTTTTCTCCCACTGATCTAATCTCATCATCTAGATATAAAAGCCTTGAAAACGTAGGCTGCTGCATATCAACAATAACCACATCATGATTAGAGCAGAACTAGAACTTGTCAAAGCTCACAACATAACAGAACTAGATGAGCATACCGGAATAAAGTTCTTGATTAGATGCTAGAAAACCTTCCTCTATAAAAAGTATGTGGTTATATATATTGTTGACGGGTGCATCTATTTCTTGACATTTGATAGACACACTATTGCCTTTTCTTTTGTCAGGTGCATCTAGTTTTTTAGGCGCCACTAGTTCAAATATCTGCTGTTTTTTGGTTTTGAGTCACTTGATTTGCCACAGATTCAACTATCTGCTTTGGTGGTTTTGAGTCGCTTGACTAGCCACTAATTCAACTATCTGCTTTGGTGGTTTTGAGTCGCTTGATGCGCCACTGGTTCAACTATCTGCTTTGGTGGTTTTGAGTCTCTTGAGGCGCCACTGGTTCAACTATCTGCGCAAACACGATAGGAATAAAACAAATATCAGATCTTGTAACTTTGTCCCAACCACCCAATTAAAAATAAGGTATAGATTAAACTCTAGGAATGGTTTAAAAAGGTACAAGTAACTTTGTCCCAACCACCCAATTAAAAATGGAAAAGAAGCTGAAAAAATCAAATAGACCAACGCGGCTACTTTATTAGAAACAGCTATATTTTTTGATAATCAGATCTTGGTCTATTTTCGATTTTAGGCTTTCTTACAATCGATTCTGCATCTTTAATTTGTAACTTTTATTCAACCTTCCAAAGCTATATACATTTCAGATTATTTTTTTCAAACTAGAAAAAAGTAAAGATTCCAAGGTAGCATTTGCTTTTGGCCAGTTTGGTTATGGTCAATCTAGTTTTTAAATAAGTCCCCGCATAATGGGTGCTTAAAAACATCTAAAAGATGAATTCAAGGATAAAAAACCATTTCAGATGTGAATGCACTTTCAAAAATAATAAAAGATAATACCACATAAAAATGGCGGGCTGGGTAACATGTCATGAAAGACATTTCGAGTTGTTTTGCAACCTGATGATGTATTAATAAATTAAGGACTAAGATATGCACCAGATAAAGATGCCTGAATGCATCAGAAGTGTGTAATCAGGTATTCACAAAAAATCTTGTCATTATAAGATAGCAAGGCAGTATATGAACCTTGAGATTGGTTCAAAGCTTCATTGACAGCATCATCAACCCAGTTTAATATCTGCACACATTACATATAGCTTTAGTGACATCAAAATCAAGGAGCTTGAACCACGTAGCTCAATAACCATGTAAAAGCAAAGTACCAATCAAGAACAGGGCAAAGTTGGAGTGTTCCTCGCCAGTAATTAGGATCAACCAAACCGGTGAGCTGAATACCGAGCCGGACTGGACCAACAAACATAGTGAGCTGAATACCGATCGAGCCGGACTGGACCGCCAAACATGTCATTGGATCGGGCCTTAGCGGTGGTCTTGGTGCGAGTGTGGTGTTGGTGCGAGTGGTGGCGTTGGTGAGAAGAGTGTTGAGGAGATAGAAGAAGGCCATATCTAGATTTTGTGGATATTAATTGGGAACGAGTATTGAAAAACATGGGCGGGTCAATGAAATATTTGGGTGGAGCGCAATTTAAATTTGGGGAAAATTTTAAGCGGGTTAGGGAAAAGTTAAAATTTGGGATGGAGTATTCAAGCTCAAGCCTATCAAATGAATTGGTAATTATTTAATGAGTTGAGCTCAACCTTATAAAAGTTCGACTTGAGTTATTGTTGAGTTTTCGAGCTTCTAAGTGATATAGCATATGTTATATATATATATATATATATATATATATATATATATATATATATATATATAGGGGAGGGTTAGTGTGAGATCAAACTTAAAGTTGTAAAAATAAGATCTAGTCTAAACAATCACATAAACCATTTTAGAAATAACTATATTGGCAATAATACACAAAAAATAATGTATTAATACGAATTAACATTTTAGCAACTAATAACCAACTGATACATGAGTTTGGATTAGTGATACAAAACTATAAATTAACATGTCGAATCAAAGTGTATCACCTTAACTTGATACATTACATGTCGAATCAAAGTGTATCACCTTGGTTTCGTCAATTTAAAAAAGAAAACAATCGGAACTTTAACAATTTTAGTTGCACTCAATGAAAAATTTAATTTTATTTTAGCGAGTGTGTCACTTGTCAGATTTTAGTTGGATCTTATTTTAACAACTTTAAGATTGATCTTATTTGATCTAGATTATATATATATATATATATATATATATATATATATATATATATATATATATATATATATATATATATTGTATGTAAGCGTACTAAGTGTAAATAGTTAATTATAAATGTATCGAGCATGGTTGTCAGGATCCCGATCCTGATCTTAGGATCTTATGATTTTATGATACTGCAAAGCAAAAACAATCCGGATCTTATGTAGGATCTTTGAAAGCTTAAGATCGTATAGGAACCCGATCCTGACCATAGGATCTTAGGATCTAATCCGATCCGATCTTACTTTTCTCGAACTAGCAAACTAAATAACTACAAATTTATGAATTGTGTTTTGTAAAATTGAAAAAACAACATGTTATAATCTTCTTATACATTTCATAACCATAATTTAGGACAACATTTCAATGAAACATTTATATAATTTTGTGTTTATGTATATAATAATTTATAAATTTGTATAATAATACAAAAGATACTTAAAAAATGCATTATGGTAGGATCTTATGATCCCGATCCGATCTTACGATCTCGATATTGCAAAGACAAAATCGATCCTAAGTAGGATATGATCCCGATCTTGAAAACCTTGGTATCGAGATTTTCGAGCCGAAGGTGAACCGAATTCGATTATTATATTATATTTCAATTTTAATTTGTTTAAGACACACACCTTTACAAATAAACCGAGCTTTTCGAGTGATGAAACTCAAACCGAGTTCAAACTTTCTCGATCGCTGATAACATGATCAGGAGGTCCTTGCATACTTGCTTCTTATTAGTTTCTGTGACAAACGGTACACCTACAAGCCGGTGTAACCCATGCATGACCGCCTTTAATAACTTCAAATACAATTCATATAATATTCAATTCACACTATATATAACTACTATACACCTACCAAGCCGGTGCAACCCATGCATGACCGGTGATAATGGCTAATTCACATGGGTCATGGGTCATATGCATTAGGTTGTCACTGGTCACATTCAATAATGGGTATTTGACATCATATGGGTCATATGCATTAGGTTATCACTGGTCACATCCATGACTGTTGATCATTGGGTAATTAACATGGGTAACGGGTCATGTGCATTAATATTGGGTTGTAGTGGCATGTCACATATGTTATCGACTAATACATGATTGGTGATCGACAATGGGTAATTAACATGGGTCATGGTTCATTTGCATTGGATTAATCTGTTTGTAACGTTTTTGTATTTTTTTTTACGTTTTAATCCATTTGTAACGTTTTTCGTCCCTTTTTGACCGTTTTCAATCGATTTTGATCGATGTCGCTAGTTTTCGACCGACGTTGACAATTTTCGACGGATTTAGACCGTTTTAGTCCGGGTACGACCGATTGCGACCCTTTTCGACCGATTTCATCCATGTTGAATGTTTTCGGCAATTTTCGCTCGTTTTCATATGTTCTAAGCTTTTCTGAATGTTTTCCTCTGTATTAAAACGTTATGAAACATTTATTACATTTTCGTACACTTTTGTACGATTTTTTCATTTCCATATGTCCTTCTCCTTTTTATTCGGGTGATTCGGGTTGAAAATATTTGGCTAACTCGGGTACGGGGTCGGTCCGATTGACTCGAATAAGGATTAATGGTCGTCAATTTTTGATCTTCTGTTATACTTACGGCTAATGATATGCACACTCAAAAAAGTTATTTGCACACTCAATGTACAAGCGGTTGAAGCAGTGTGTTTAATACTGTACAAATATTTAATGCACAGATGGAGTGTCCCAATCAATTTATAAAGTGTGCAAATCAATTCCCTTTCACATAAACCCTAATTTAACACACTCTAACAAATCATAACAAATCCCAAATCAAAATCAAACTAACTCATGTCGTTTTATCTTTTTGAAAATAACTGCAAATGTGACAGGCCAGCAATGGTGGTAACATCTTGGACACCATCCAACCCTGCTCGACGTTTCATTTGCTGCCAAAATCGATGGGTAAGTTATCAGATACGTTTAGTTTAAAGATTATTAAGTTTAATGTTTAATATACTACGTTTTTTTTATTTTAGAAATCGGGTACGAAGAAATGTGAACAATTTGATTGGTATGATCCAGAGGAGGAATGTGATTGGTACAAGATGCATTTGTTTGAGATGTATAGCAAACTGAATCCCAGACAAAGGCGTGAGGTTCAAATTGAAGTTAATCATCAAAGAAGGATTGAAGAATTGGAGGCAGAGTTGACAAATGCCAAAAAGAAAGTCAGTTTTTGGAAGTCAATACTTTGTGTTTTTGCAGTTGTGGTTTCTTTGGTACTTGCACTGAAGTAGTATAGTGTTTATGGCTAGATTGTGTGGTTTGTAGTGGCTCATGTACCCCATCTCTAAATAGGATGGAGACAGTCAATTCCTTATCTTTAGGAACACTTTTAAAATATCTTCAATTCACAGTATGATTTAGGCGCCTTTGGTCGATCCCTTTTCCCGCCAAAAGTCTTGGGAACTGTTCATATACCTCTCCATCCTATTTAGACCTCTCTATTATATATATACCAAATAACACACACAAACACATATTCACTTTCCAAGAAAACTTCAACAATGGCAGCAAATGGTAACTTTCAAAATGATGCAAAAGAGTACGAGTGGGTATTAAACAACAGTTTGCTATGGGACGCAGTGTTTAATCATTTCGGGAATGATCCCGTTTACGAATATGGGTCGTATAGGCAGGTAGATATGTGGATGAGGTCAATAATTTTGAAATGGCTGCATAGACAAGACTTTTACTGGGATGAGCGTTGGGGACTGAATGATGTGGAGGTGGAGGAAGAAGATGAAGAGGATGAGGAGGATCAACAGGATGCGCAGCAAAATGTGGTGGAGCAGCAAAATGAAGAGGATGCGTAAAAAATGTGTTGGAGGAGCAAAATGAAGAGGATCAGCAACAAAATGTGATGGAGCATAAAAATGTGGTGGAGCATCAAAACCAAGGGGGTCAACAAGATGGGTTTGCATTTGCAGACCCGTTAAATCTGGAAAACAGGATTACCGGTCTTGAAATTAAGTTCCAATATCTCCTGGAAAGGAAAAGGATGCAATGTAGGAAGTAGAGCGCTCTGGTTTTAACAAGTTGGTGTGAAATGGAGTGAAGCAGTTTTTAATGATGATGTTTTTATGTTTCTAGTATCTTTAGTATTTATGTAGGATAATTAATTATGTTTATGTTTGCAGCTTTTATGAATGGTTGTATCTTCGAAAAAATATCAATGAAAATTTTGAGACCATGTATGGTTGCTTGTGATGTCAAACTATCAAAGGTGTGTTTGGTTTCTTGGATAAAAGCAGTATGTCAAATTGTTAAAATCCAGAAATGAATTGTTAATGTTGCTAGTTATAAATAGTATTGCTAAGTGTAATTGATGCTGTGAATATTGTGATTCGGGTAATAAGTTATGTTTTGTGTTTTTGGGACTAATATTTTGCAGGATAAGCTGAGAAAAGTGCTGGAGTCCTAAAAAATAAGCTGTTTCGAGTGGAAACTGACTTAGTCTTGCTAGGCATATTTTAGTGCTGCTAAGCCTAACTTAGTCCGGCTAAGGGTTGTTCTGCTATTTTTGAGAGTGCAGGGTACTGTTTTAGAAATATGAACGGTTAAGGGTTTTGTACACTTCAATCATTCACAGTTTCACACAAATGTTTTTATCCGATCAAAACTCTATCAAACATAAAACCACTGCTTGATTTTATCAATTAATTGCAATTCCCAGCAAAACCGTACACAAATTTTCAAATTTCACAATGTCGACTCTATCTTTTTCCAACAAGCATAACATGATTGCATTCTTGCAAAAGGCCACCAAGGAGAATGAAGAGTTCACTGAAGTTGTTGATTTTCTCAATGCTACTCATATTAGGTATGCATTAGCAGTTAACCCTACTGTATATGTTTCCAACATCAAACAGTTTTGGGCTACTGCAAAGGTCAAAACTATTGATGAGGAAATACAGATTCATGCCCGTGTGGATGGGCATAACATTATTGTTACAGAGGCATCTGTTAGAGAAGTTCTTCATCTAGGAGATGTTAATGGAATTGAGAATCTTCCAGACTCCACAATTTTTGAAAAACTTCAAGAGATGGGGTATGTAAGAAAAAATGATTCTTTGAAATTTAATAAAGTGGCTTTCCCCCACAGTGGAAATTCTTAATTCACACTTTGTTACAGTGTCTTAGCCCAAAGACTACTGGTTGGAATGAGTTTAGTAGTAACATGGCTTCTGCCCTTATATGTTTGGCAAAAAATAAAGAAAAATTCAATTTTTCAAAATTAATTTTTGATCATGTGGTTAAAGCCTTGGATAATTCTTCAAACCAACATTACTTATATCCTAGATTTCTGCAACTTCTTATGGACAAACAGTTTACAAATAAGAAAGTTCACGACAAGGTTTATCCTGTTCACTCTCATATTAAAAAGGTCTTTTCTAACATGAAGAGAAAGGGTAAGGACTTTCCTGTCATAGGTAAACCATTGTTTCAAGCAATGTTGGAACTAGGTCAACATAAGAAGGGTGAAGGTTCAAGAACTTATAATGAATCAAGTTCCAATGGAACTGATTCAGGTGAAGGAAACCGCAGGTGCCAAGAAACCAAGGGGGACAATGTAATTGATGAGGATAAAAGTGGTGAGGAAGAGATAGAACTTGTTAAAGAATTTATGGTTAAATATACCAAACTTAAAGAAGAGGTTCTTGGCCTAAAACAAATCACAGATACTCAGGGGGATGTAATTACAGGTTTGAAGCTGAGGGTTAACCAATTGGGAGGTCAGAAGGGGTCAAGAACCAGGTCATTCAAAAGACTGAAAAAAGTGGGCACAAGACAAAGGATTAGTTCATCTGAAAGCATAAGTTTGGGGGAGGATGATCCCAAACAGGGGAGGAATGAAACCAAGGATTCAGGGGAAGATATGGAAAATTTTGATAGTGCTACTGCTGGTGATGACATTGGTGTGGATATGGATGTGGATTCTGCTGAGAATGATGATGAGTATATGGTTGCTGATAATTATAACACCCCCAAAATCGATCAATACAGCGGAAGACTTATAATGACAGCGGAAGACTTTTGGGGTATTATATCGTGGATTGTCACAATTATAGAAAACGACTCAAGTGAGACGTTTTAAGTTTTATTTAAAATACCAAATATTCATAATTTCAAGAGGTTTCTTTATTCAACAACAAGTTTTTATTAAAAGAGAAATAAACGTTTTTTTATTTGCCCACTCCGTGCCTTTGCCATCCATTCCATTTAGTTACCTGAGATAAACATGCTAAAAGTCAACAAAAGTTGAGTGAAATTCATAGGTTTATAATTATGAGTTTAAACACAAGAGATAGGTGCTTATTGTATATAGATACAAATAAACAAGTTAGAAATCACATTCATTATTGCCTTAAGCTCATGACACTCAACGATACAACAGACATCAAAATTATCCATAATAATGATGTGAAATATATAGCCCTAAGATAGGTATTTGCCAGTAACCTATGATATTCAAATAAAGTGCATTTGGTGACTTTCCTCTAGCAACCAAATGGGGATTGTCAATCCCTAATAGATCTATTCACAATTATTTACGTTCACCCTTCAAGTGATTAAGGTTCATGATCGAGGGACTTTTGGCAATAGCTACTTAAGCAATAATAATATCAGGAAAAGACTTGTGTTCGGTTTTTGAGCATGTATCCCCCCCCCCCCCCCACAAAAACAAGTTAAATGTGGGCTATGAACTCACCTTAGTAGTATAGTAGAACAAACGAAATCTCAACGATGCAAGGCACCGGCTTCACACACAACCTAAAAGATATGGTAAGTTTCAGTTTTTAAGTCCCGTTTTATTGCGAACGTTTATTATTAATTATGAATAATCCATAAAGTCCATAGGCGATGTGTTACGTCATAGATAAAATAGATAATGGTTACGTATTGTTTTATCGTCTAAATTTAATTATCGTTATATAAATTTTATACGTGTATATATATATATATATATATATATATATATATATATATATATATATATATATATATATATATATATATATATATAAAGTTACGTTTATTATTTCTATTATTTCAATTTATATATATATATATATATATATATATATATACACATAATTTATTATTTAAAATTAATATTATTATTTAATCCTTTAAGTTTCTCCAATTTACACCTTTTACCCTTAATGGAAAATATTTACGTCGTTAGTCCAAAATTATATATATTTACGTTTTAAGTCCAGTTATATCAATATTTACATTTTTCAATCCCAAGTTTCAATATTAACTATTTATACCCGAAGTTTACATATTTGACACTTTTAGTCCTTAGTTCTCGAAAATTTGCAAATTTAGTCCAAAAATTACCAAATTTAAAACTTAACATTTTTATTATTTCAATAAGCTCAGAATATGTAGGATAGCTTATTTCAACAGCTTATTTGCTTATTTTTACTATTTTTCACAAAATGGGCCTTAACGAGTCCATTTAAGGGGCCGTTAACAATTTTTGATCCAAGGGGTTTGGGGGAACATTGAGTTTATCAAAATCCATCATTTTAAGTTCTAATTACATTTCAAAAGTGCTTTTTCACCTAGCTTATTAGAATAAGCTAAAACTAGCTTATTGGGCTTATCGGCCCAAATATAGTTTTTATGTTTTCTGAAAATCCTTTGAAAACTCGTTTTGCTTTAGGCTCGTTTAAGTGATCAATTCAAGTCGTTAGGTGGAATACTTTATCATTCTCGTTTGTATACTAAGTAGATAATTAGATCGTACAAAAATATTAGGGAGTCGTGTGTTGAATATTAAAATGGCGAGGTCAAAGTGTAGCCAAAAACTCAACGCGTATAACTTATAAAACGTAGTACTCTTGGTGATTCGTTTGTCCTCCAACCGCTCCTTCTCGTTATTATTTTTGGTGTAATGGTACATTTAAGTGCATGTAACGTTTTGAGTTTGCATGGGGTCTTATATAGGGAGTTTTTGAAGGGTGTATGGATAAGATAGGCTCACAAGTTTGGAGGGTGCATGTGAGGGTGAATAGTAACGCCACAACCATTGCCCAATCGAGTTTGTACAAAGCTTAGATCTTGTAAGATCTCTTCCTATTCATTCTTGACAATCATATGGTGTTTAGGGTTCGTTTTGTTGCCATTGGGAAGCATGGGAGGTGCTAGGGAATATTATGCCACGCTTAAACTTAACTTTTCAAAGGTGAGTTTGGTGCTTCACTTGGGTGGTTTCTAGGGTAGTAAAGGAATGAGTAAGGGTGCAAGTTTTATTGTTTCTGTATCTTGGGTACTAGGTGAGACGAGACAAGCAAAAGGATCTACATGTCGTGTATCAAAATCGAAAGAAAATAGGGGTGTTTTGGGTGTGTGTCGCGACAGGAAGAAAGAAAAGAAAACAAAAATAATAAGGGTGTGTTTGGGCCTATGGCCTGGTGGGCTTATGGTTTGCGTCGGCCCAACAGAAAAGAAAGAAAGAAAACTGGTCCGCTTGGTTTATATAGATGTATCCGTGGCCCAATGAGTGTTGGGGCCCACATGGCGTGTTTCGATTATCGTGTCGAAGTTAAAAAATATTAGTGAGCGTCCTCGGGAAGTTTCATAGGTTCGGGGAATATAAAAATAGTATACGGTATTTAGACGAAACGTATCGTTATAAATATAAACGTTTTATATATATTTATCGTTCGCAATAATCATAGGTTATCTAGGTCGTGTGTAAGCATCGTTCCTGGGTAAACGGTCAATCACAGTTATCGTTGTGGTTCAATATTAAGCCATATAATAAAAAAAAATTGTTACCCGTAAAATCGTGTTAAGTTATCGTAACATCGTTTTATTTGTTAGTATGCATTTACTAATCGTAAGGGAAATTTACGAGAGGTTACATTACCTACCTCTTACAGGGAATTCCGTCCCAGAATTCTAGTCTAAGATAGTTGCCAAGGGTGTCTTTGGTGAAGATATGTGGGTACTTGGAGCGAATCTGATCCTCGCGCTCCCAAGTATATTCCGGTCCTCGCTTGGAGTCCCAACGAACTTTGACAATAGGGATACGGTTTTGCTTGAGTTGTTTAACTTCTCTATCCATGATTTCAATGGGTTCCTCAGTAAAGACAAGGTTATCATCAAGTCGAATTTCTTTCAATGGAATAACAAGAGATTCATCGAATAAACACTTCTTAAGGTTTCACACACGAAAGGTGTCGTGAATCCGGCTAAGTTGTTCGGGTAGTTCTAGTTTATAAGCCACGGGTCCTATCCTTCCAGGATTTTGAATGGACCGATGTATCTGGGGTTCAACTTTCCATGTTTTCCAAATCGTACCATTCCCTTCCTGGGAGATACCTTCAATAAGACTCTATCTCCTATTTGAAATTCCATGGGTTTCCTTTTTAAGTCGGCGTAGCTTTTCTGTCGGTCTTGGGCTGCTTGTAAGCGTTGCTTAATCTTAATGATTTTCTCGGTTGTTTCCCGAACAAGGTCTGGTCCTATAAGTTGTCTTTCTCCAACTTCTACCCAACAAACGGGCGATCTGCACTTTCTACCGTACAGTGCTTCGAAGGGCGTTGCTTTTATGCTGGCGTGGTAACTATTGTTGTATGAAAACTCTGCTAATGGTAAGTGCTTATCCCAACCTTTTCCAAAATCAATAACGCATGCTCGGAGCATATCTTCCAAGGTTTGGATAGTTCTTTTACTTTGACCATCAGTTTGAGGGTGGTAAGCGGTACTCATATCTAGTTTAGTTCCTAAGGCTTTCTGTAACGATTTCCAAAAGTGAGAGGTGAAACGACTATCTCGATCTGAGATGATTGAAATTGGTACTCCATGTCGAGTAACAATTTCCTTTACATACAGCTGAGCTAGTGTATTCATCTCATCGGTTTCTTTGATGGGTAGAAAATGAGCGGATTTGGTTAGATGATCCACAATAACCCATATAGTGTCATATCCGGATGAGGTTCTTGGGAGTTTGGTGATGAAGTCCATGGTGATTCGTTCCCATTTCCACATAGGAAGTTCTGGTTGTACAAGTAGACCTGAAAGTTTCTGATGTTCTGCCTTTACTCTTGAACACGTCAAACATTTACTGACATATTCTGCGATGTCAGCCTTCATGTTTGGCCACCAATATAGTTTCTTTAAATCCTGATACATCTTGTCGGAACCTGGGTGAATGGAGTATTTTGACTTGTGGGACTCATACATGATGAGCTCATGAATACCTCCAACCATAGGGATCCAACTTCTGTCCTTGAAACATAGTGTTCTATCGAATTTCTTCACGAAACCATTCTTATTCTCAGGCATACCGTAGATCTTTTCCTTGGGTCGGTTTTCTTCTTTAAGTGCTTCGTTCTGTGCGGTAAGGATTTGGGATGGAAGGGGTGAGTGAATAGTCATCCCTAGTGATCTAACTCGAAGGGGTTTCAATCGTTCCTTTCGGCTTAACGCATCTGCTACTACATTAGCCTTTCCTGGGTGGTAACGTATCTCACAATAATAATCGCTCAGCAGCTCTATCCAGCGACGTTGTCTCATATTCAAATCCTTTTGATCCAAAATATGCTAAAGACTCTTGTGTTCTGTGTACACGGTACATTTGGTTCCATATAAGTAGTACCTCCATAACTTGAGCGCAAACACTACAGCTCCTAACTCCAAGTCATGAGTCGTGTAGTTTTCCTCATGTTTCTTCAGTTGTCGGGATGCATAAGCTATCACTTTGCTTCTTTGCATCAAAACTGCTCCTAGTCCATGATAAGATGCGTCGCAATATACTATAAAGTCCTCATTTCCTTCTGGGAGGGCTAATATTGGAGCTTCACAAAGTTTTCGTTTTAACAACTGGAAGGCTGCTTCTTCCTTTTCTTCCCAGATGTACTTCTCATTATTTTTGGTTAGCTTAGTCAAAGGTTTTGCAATCTTGGAGAATCCTTCAATAAATCTTCGGTAGTAACCTGCGAGACCTAAAAATTGACGTATCTCTATGGGGTTTGTAGGAGACGACCAACCTTTTACAGCCTCAATCTTTGCAGGGTCTACGTGAATGCCTTGACTAGCTATGATGTGTCCTAAAAATTGTACGGTGCTAATCCAAAAGTCGGATTTGGAGAACTTAGCGTACAATTCTTCTTTCTTGAGCAGTTCTAAAATGATTCGTAAATGTTCCGCGTGTTCCTCTTCGTTGCGAGAGTAGATCAAAATATCGTCGATGAATACTATTACAAACTTATCCAAGTAAGTTTTGCACACTCGATTCATTAAATCCATGAAAACTGCCGGTGCATTGGTCAGACCGAACGGCATTACCTGAAATTCGTAGTGACCATAGCGTGTTCTGAATGCAGTTTTCGGAATATCCTCTTCTCGAACTCTTAGCTGATGATATCTTGATCTCAGATCAATTTTTTAGTACACACTCGATCCTTGCAATTGATCAAACAGATCATCAATTCGAGGCAATGGGTATCGATTCTTTACCGTAAGTTTATTCAACTCCCGGTAATCGATGCACATTCGAAAGGATCCATCCTTTTTCTTAACAAATAAAATTGGAGCTCCCCAAGGTGATGAGCTTGGTCGAATAAATCCTTTTTCCGACAATTCCTTTAGTTGTTCTGACAATTCTTCCATTTCAGATGGCGCTAGCCTATAAGGTGCTTTAGCCACTGGTGCCGCTCCAGGCACTAGTTCAATCTGAAATTCTACTTGACGTGCGGGTGGAATACCAGGTAATTCTTCAGGGAATACTTCAGGAAAATCCCTAACGATAGGAACGTCATCAAGCTGCTTCTCGGATGACTTATTTTCCGTAACTTGAGCCATGAATACCTGACATCCTTCCTTCATGTATTTTATCACTCGCATACATGAGATAATTCCATATCGAGGTTTGCTTTTGTCGCCCTGGACAACAAGTGTTTCATCCTTGAGTGGTATACGGACGGCCTTTTCGTCACAATGAATCCTAGCACGATGGTGGGATAGCTGATCCATGCCGACGATGGCATCAAAACTACCAAGTTGAACCGGCATAAGATCAATGGCAAAAGGTTTTTCGGATAAGGTTAGGGTGCAATCTTTCCTGATGGTATTGGTATCTGTTAAATTCCCGTCAGCCATTTCGACTTCGTAGGTGGTGTTTAGCTTAGAGGGGGTAACATTAAGTAAAGGGGCAAATGTATCTGATATAAAACTGTTATCGGCGCCCGAATCAAACAATACTCTAGCATTATGATGGTTTAGTAGAAACGTACCGGTGACTACATCGGGTCCTTTTCCATCTCTGAGTAGGTATACCCTAGCTTAGGCGTTGGCTAGCTCATTTCCTTTTGGGCAGTTCCTCCGGATGTGTCCTACTTCTCCGCATCCGTAGCATGTGGGTGATACAACCTGTGTGTTGCTTCCTGTAGCCGGAATCCTACAGTTTCTGGTTTGATGACCGGTCTTACGACATTTGTCGCATCGGACTGTACAACGACCCTCGTGATGAAGTTTGCATCGTTGGCATTGAGGTTTCTGATCGTTGTACCCTACGCCTTCTGTGGCGGAGTAGACTCGGGGTTTCTCTTGCCTTTGATTTTGCTGTTGAGTTCTTCGGTTGTTGTGATATTGTTGGTGGTTCCGATTATTGTTGCGGTGATGACTGTTGTAGCTTTGTTGGTTGTTGTTGTGATGGTGGGTGGTCCTCTTATCGTCCAATTTCCTTTTAAGCTCATTGTATTTCACTTCTCGGCCTAGAAGTTTCTGAGCAAGTTCCATTGCTGCTTCCAAGGTTGGCAGGTTTGCTGAGGTGACATTTCCTTCAATACTCCTAGGGAGTCCTTCGACATATTTCTCTAATGTCTTCTCATGATCGGGTACCATGGTAGGGCATAGTATCTTGAGTTCTTGGAATCTCCTGTTGTAACTTCTCAAATCAACTCCTTTCACCATTAAGGCATGGAACTCATCCTCGAGTTTTCGTAGTTCGGAACGGGGACAATACTTCTTTAGTATATTAGCCTTGAATTCAATCCAAGTAAGTTGATGTGCTGCCTCTGCTCCTAATGTTTGAACGGTAGAGTTCCACCAGGATAGAGCGTCTTGCATCAGTGTTCCCGTTGCGAAGCTTACCTTGTTGTTTTCTGATGAGGCGAAAAATGAACCACTTTTAGGGGGTCATTTAAGCCCGAAATTGAATTTATTTGATCAAATATTGCCCTAAATCGTTCCTTTTGTGATTTTAGGTACTTTGGGAGTGAAATCTGGAAAAGGAAGCAATTCGGACGTTTTTGGAGCATAAAAGTGAAGAAAACGCCAAAGTCTTAATTTTCCTTGCTGGGAACAGTAGGTGACGGCGTCAAGAGTAAAATCCTGACGGCGTCAAGAGTTATTTCCATGACGACCCAGTACAGATTTGACGGCGTCACAAGGAAGGGCGTCAAGAGTTAAATGCATGACGGCCTGGAAATGCATAATACATGACGGCGTCAGAAGTAGATCAAGGCAGTCCAAGAAGAGTTTTGGCGGCGAGGTGACGGCGTCACAAGATTGGTCTTGACGCCTTCAGACCCTATTTCGTATATATAGTTTTCTAATTTTCACATTAAAGAGAGAGAAGTTTTGGAGAAACCCTAGGTCCGACTTTGGTACGAATTTTACAGGTTTTTCAAGGGTTCTTTGCCCTTGATACCTTTCATGTGTAATTAAGATAAGTGTTCTTTTAATTCAATCAATATGTCTATGTGTTGGTTGTCTATATCTTGTTCTTGTCTTAATTCCATCATGTTAGGCTAGATCTATCTTGTGTTTGCTTGGATCTAATGAAACCTAGATGTTAATTATGTGTTGATTACTTGTTTATAATTGTTTTGGATGAATGAATTTATATGTTAGGCTTAAGAAAACTGGCAGATCTCCAAATGGTAACATGGTTGAACGTCTTAGGAAACATGAACCTATTGCACTAGGTCTTTATTGGTTATATTTAATGCATGAGCCACTGTTTATAATCCCTATGGTTGTGTTGGGCATGGTATAGGAGGAGATAAGAGCTCATAGAATTGGGGAGTTATGTGCGATACCCCATGAATGGTATTAAGGAATACAATCAGTCATCCATGCAATTATAACAAGTAATTATCATGTAAAAGATGTCTAGGGAGTAATGAAATCTAAGTAAACACATTTTCTCCACTTATTGCTCACAACCTTAGTACAATTTAGTTTATTTTCATTTCTAGTATTTTATTTTGATTGCATCTTTAGTATTGGGTTAGTTGACTAGCTACTAATTCCGCCCAAATCCTTCAAACCCGAGATTTTGACTTGCTTTCTAAAAAATATAAAAATGCAAAAAGAATCATCCCTCACCTTTAGAACTAGTATTTAGGTTTTCTAATCCTAACGACACTATTCCTAGCTGAACGATTAATCCCCCGGTACTTGTCACTATACTATACTACAACGATCAGGTACACTGCCTGGTGGGGGTTGTAAGCTTCTCAAGATCCCTTGAGAGGTAAAGCCTGGTGCGATTCCCACGTATCAAGTTTTTGGCGCCGCTGCCGGGGAATAGTTATTGTCTAGGTTAGAATCTCTTTTTATTAGGTCTACTTGCTAGATTCCGTTCTAGTAAGATTTTATTTTTATTTTTTGGTTTCCTTTAGTCTATCTTATTTCTTTGTGTTTTTGTTCGTAACTTTTCACCACCTGACATCATGGACAACGGGAACATCTTTGAACCCGTCATCCCACCACAACAAAACCCACCACTAGAACCCCTTAGGCCCCGAACCTTAGGAGAATATTCCCGACCTAGCCACCAAGGCTACCAAAACACCATTGAGCTCACCGGAGCCAATGTGACCCCCTTGCGATCCGACACCATCCGGTTGGTGCAAAGCGGATGTGCATTCCATGGACTTCGTTCTGAAGATCCAAACCAACATCTTAAGGACTTCCTCAAAATCGTAGATTCCATAGACCTAGATGTTGCAACTAGAGAGACAACCCGATTACGCCTATTCCAATTCTCTCTACGGGATCAAGCTAGTCAATGGCTTGAGCGTTTACCCGCGGGATCCATCACCACATGGGATAACCTCACCAATCGCTTCCTTACTCAATTCTTCCCACCGGGGAAGAGTGCAATGCTTAGAAATGACATTTTGATGTTTGAACAACAGCAGGGTGAAACTTTCTACGAAGCTTGGGCCCGTTTTAAGGATCTCCTCCATAAGGTCCCTCGTCATGGTATAAACCTTTGGTTATTAGTCCAGATTTTCTACGACCATGTTGACTATCACACTAAGCGCACAATCAATAGGGCCGCGGGAGGTAAATTGCGTGATAAGAATGCCGAGGAGTCTTGGGCAGTTATCGAGGAGCTCGCCACTGATAATCAGGAGATGTGGGAGTTTAATCATACAATAAAAGCGACTATCAATGCAGTCTCAACATCTGGAGGGACCACCGAAATCCCCGATGAACTCCTATGCAAACTCGAGGCAAAAGTTGACTATTTTGAGGAAAGGCAAAGGAGACCTTTAAGTCTTAGACGGGCTACTGTCAATTCTGTCTCAAAACCAACTTCGGCACCATTATCTGAGTCACCTTCTAGAGAAAATGTCGAGACTTTTCAGAACTATGCCCCACCTTGTTCCCCTCCCGAGGAGCTTAGCTCGGAGTTTGAAGCTAGGATGAGAGAATATATGGCAACTCACTCAGATCGGCTTGCTAGATTCGAGGAAGCAGTTTATAAGCAAAAAGAGGAGATGCAGGAGAAAATGAATGAGATGATGAGTTTATTAGAGGAGTATGCCAACCAGAGAACCCCTGAAAGAATGTTACTAAGAAAAGAAAGCGCCACTCCCACTACCCAATTTGTTAATTCCATCACAATTGTCCAAAAGGATAACGAGAAGGTAGAAACCCCTGCTAAACAGACCTTAGAAACCAGAATCGCAACCTTTGAGTTACTACCTGAAACATGATATAAACGAAAACACCATAACAAATTGGATTAAGGGTGATGGGCGTAACCAACCTTCCAACAGGGTTTTGAGAAAGAGGAAGAAGCGAAGGATGAGTATGATACGCTACCTGGAGGATCAGTATTCGAGAGGTTATTGGTACAAAAAGTGGCTACTAAGCAGATAGCATATGGGAACTTTGAGATACCAACTAGCATCGGGGACTTGAAATATCTTAGTGCTTTCGCCAACCAAGGATCGGAAGTAAATCTTATGCCCCTAACTATTTACATCCAACTAACGTCAAAAATGCCAGCCCCTACTCGTGTTAGGTTATCTCTCGTTGGACACTCGTACGTATACCCCCTAGGAATTGCAGAAGATGTATTAGTTAATGTCGCAGGATTCATGTACCCCGTTGATTTTATGATCATCGATGATAAAGGAGATGGATGCATGCCAATAATCCTTGGGGCACCATTCCTCGCCACCGCTAGGGCTGTCATTAAGTATGAAGGTAGGAAGATCGAGCTTAAATCTGGAAAAAGAAAGATTAGCTTCCCCATGACCCCGCGAAGTGGGCATGAGAATTTGAGTTGGAGAAAGATCAAAAACAACATTGACACGACACTCATTCGTGTTCAGAATAAAATTCTTGCATGGGAGGCAAGAATCAAAAGCTATAAGGAAGCTAAATATGAAAGAAGCAAAAGCAATAAGGTTCAGGTCGAATTCGAACATACTCAACCCGCAGAAAATCATGTACTATTTGAGGAAGGAAACTTGGTACTCTTGAGACACACGGAAACAAAGATACCACCCGATAAACCAAGTCCTTGGTGGTATGGGCCTTTCACAATTGAAGGTGTGAGCCAAGATGGAAACTTGAGAAGTGAAGTAGGTGGAATGGTGATTGCGAGTATTGATAGGTTGAGGCACTACCACCATAACAGTAATGATCGCAACTACATGGGGTATATCATTTCAAGGGATGAGGTCACGTAGTAACCCATGACCTTGAGTCTAGCTACAAGACTCGTAAATAAAGAAAAGCGCTTCTTGGGAGGCAACCCATGCTTTGTGTGATTTTATTTTTGTTTGTTTGTTATTTGCTTCCGTATGCATGCTTTGTTTTTATTGTGGTTGATCATGTTTCTAAATTAAATAGTGGAAATACTTTACTTTGTTGTTTTGGCCTAGTCTTAACTCCACCTAAAAGTATTTTTGCAAAAGATAAGTGTAAGGGGAAACCCCAAATATGTTTTTAAGAAACAACCCGATCATGATTCTCCACAATATTAAATGAACATGTGTATTAGTATTTGTTAGAGTCAAATGCTTGTATTGAGTCATAATGAAGTTTTGCAGGATTTTCCAGGAAGTAGGACCAAGTTTTTCCATAAATTTTCCGGAAACTTAACATAAGAATTTCTGCAGGTCACTTCTGACGGCGTCAAGAGTTAACTCTTGACGGCGTCACGTGTAAAAATCTGGAAATTTTACCAGTTTTGTTTTTCTAACGGAGTCTTATGGTTTTTGTGAATTATTAAGTTTTATAATCTCCAGGAAATCTGCAAACTTCATTCCACAAGCATTATATCTTATCTTGTTTTCTAGGATTTAGTAACTTATATAGGATGCCGCCGATTTTACGCGAGGTTGTTTTGTCTATTTTCTCAGGATTTACAGGTTATGTATGACAAGAAGATGATTTACATTCTGGAAGGGAAGCTTTGATTGTTCATTTTCTTGGAGGAAGATTTAACCTGGCCACCTTATTATCCATACCGAGCGAATCAGGGGAGTATTGGATTTCATTCTTTTTACTTTTTCACTTTTACATTCTTTACTTGAACATTGGGGACAATGTTCATCTTAAGTGTAAGGGGAGGGTAAAAAGATGATACCTTACATATGCACTTTCGCTTGAGTTTGTTTTGTTTAATGGTAGATGTGTAATAAAACTATGAGAAATACTTGTTAGTGCAATTTTAGCGCCAAATTTAAAATTTTTTACAACATTTAGGAGTGAAACTTTAGCCATAGCAAGCATCTCAAGGATAGGAGATTGTATGACTAGCACATAACCGTATATTCAGAAAAATTTTCCACCCAAATATGTGAGGTTCGCCTTTAGATTTGATAGGAAAAGCATTTACTATTAGTGCTTATGAGTGTACCGGTAGCATTTAGATTCTAGAACTTGCGTTAGTGATGCATCCCAAGACCGCTAGTGAGACTACATTCGTGTAGTAGGATTTACTACATGATAAGAGGCATTAGGATCACCCTTGTGTTAAACCCGTATTATAATTTCTTGACCATTTAAGTCATATTACTTGACTACTTAAGTCAACTAATTTTTCCCACACCCTTAGCGTTGTACTCATTTTTAGTACACGAAACCCCTAGTACACCCCTCCGAGCCTATCTTTTCGTTTCTAACTTTAAGCATTTTACTTAAAGGAAGAATTTGTTACACCCCACTTAAATGTACAACCAAATCGCCTTAGCCTTCCGTGTATGCGCTCATCTTTAGTGCATTATTGTTATTTGTTAAACCCTAAGTTAACTATCTAATTGATTACATGGTTGCCAAATCGAGTCATATCCTTGTACATATTGTTTTGGGACGATTGGGACTCATGGGTAAGTACTTTTTTTATGGAGTAATGGGGAAGAACATCATTTTATTACCCCCATATGTACGTTAATCTTAAAAGTGCTCCAAGTGTTTTGATTTTCTTAATTCGAGTCATTAGATTAGTTCATTGTAAAGTATGTAAAGATTCAAGTGTAAGGGGAATGTTCATTCCCTATGATGTATTATTTCGGATGGTAGGGTAGGAGTATGCAAAAAAAAAATATAGAAAAAGGAAAAAGAGAAAAAAACATACGGACTACCATCCCGTTTCATTCTATGTTTATTTTATGTTTTTGTTATTTTTTATTTATTAGCTTAAGTCGAGTCTAGTCTTGGCTTAGCAACGCCATATTGTACATGTAATTAACCAAGATTGTTAACTCGCCACCAGTGAAACTTCCTTTATCCAACAAAACCGTGTATTTCATATCCCTACACCTAACGTTACAACCCTTTAAAAGACCTCTTTGATAGTTTATCCTAGGTACTTACGCCATGTGGTGGAGGTTTGATCCTTTCCCAAGCCTATGGTAATTTATTTTGCTATGACAGGTAGTGAGAGATATCTTCCGTTTCCATATTGTAATTTATACTTTATTACACCCGAGAGATGTGAGTATCAAAACACTATTTGTGAGGTGCTAGTGTATGACCTCCGTGCTTGTCTATTGGTCTTTAGTGGAACGATTATTTGTTGTAATTACTTTTATCTTAGTGTTAAATGACCCCTAACTTGTCTTTTGAGTAGAATAAAAGCGCATTTTCTTGAGGACAAGCAAATCTCAAGTGTAAGGGTATATGATGAGGCAAAAAATGAACCACTTTTAGGGGGTCATTTAAGCCCGAAATTAAATTTATTTGATCAAATATTGCCCTAAATCGTTCCTTTTGTGATTTTAGGTACTTTGGGAGTGAAATCTGGAAAAGGAAGCAATTCAGACGTTTTTGGAGCATAAAAGTGAAGAAAACGCCAAAGTCTTAATTTTCCTTGCTGGGAACAGTAGGTGACGGCGTCAAGAGTAACATCCTGACGGCGTCAAGAGTTATTTCCATGACGACCCAGTACAGATTTGACGGCGTCACAAGGAAGGGCGTCAAGAGTTAAATGCATGACGGCCTGGAAATGCATAATACATGACGGCGTCAGAAGTAGATCAAGGCAGTCCGAGAAGAGTTTTGGCGGCGAAGTGACGGCGTCACAAGATTGGTCTTGACGCCGTCAGACCCTATTTCCTATATATAGTTTTATAATTTTCACATTAAAGAGAGAGAAGTTTTGGAGAAACCCTGGTCCGACTTTGGTACGAATTTTACTGGTTTTTCAAGGGTTCTTTTATAACACCCCCAAAATCGATCAATACAGCGGAAGACTTAAAATGTCAGCGGAAGACTTTTGGGGTATTATATTGTGGATCTTTCGTCACAATTATAGAAAACGATTTAAGTGATCGTTTTAAGTTTTATTTAAAATACCAAATATTCATAATTCCAAGGGAATTCGTTATTCAACAACAAGTTTTATTTAAAGAAAATAAACATTTCTTTATTTGCCCACTTCGTGCCGTTGCCATCCATTCCATTTAGTTACCTGAGATAAACATGCTAAAAGTCAACAAAAGTTGAGTGAAATTCATAGGTTTATATTTAAGAGTTTGAACACAACAAGTTAAAAATCACATTCATTATTGCATTAAGCTCATGACACTCAACGATTCAACAGACATCAATATTTTCATAATAATGATGTAAGATATATAGCCCCCAAGATAGGTATTTGCCAGTAACCTATTATATTCAAATAACGTGCATTTGGTGACTTTCCTCTAGCAACCAAATGGGGATTGTCAATCTCTAATAGATCTATTCACAATTATTTACGTTCACCTTTCAAGTGATTAAGGTTCATGATCGAGGGACTTTTGGCAATAGCTACTTAAGCAATAATAAGATCAAGAAAAGATTTGTGTTCGGTTTTTTGAGCATGTATCCCCCCACAGAAATTAGTTAAGTGTGGGCTATGAACTCACCTTAGTAGGATAGTAGAACAATTGAAATCGCAACGATGCAAGGCAACGGCTTCACACACAACCTAAAAGATATGGCACGTTTCAGTTCTTAAGTCTCGTTTTATTGCGAACATTTATTATTAATTATAAGAGATCGATAAAGTGCATACGTGATGTGTTACGTCGTATAAAGATAAATAATGGTTACGTATTGTTTTATTCATCGAAATTTGTTTATAGTTATATAAGTTTTATTCGTATTATATATATATATATATATATATATATATATATATATATATATATATATATATATATATATATATATATATAATAAGTTACGTTTTATTATTTATCGTTTTAATATATATTCAAATATATATATAAGTATAAATATATATAAAGTTTTTATTAAAGTCAATATTACCATTCAATCCTTCATGTTCTTAATTTTTACACTTTTTACCCTTAACGGAAAATATTTACGCCGTTAGTCCAAAATTTTATATATATTTACATTTTTAGTCCAAATATCAAATATTTACATTCATTATCCTTAAGTTGCAATATTTACAGTTTATACCCTTTAGAAAACAGTTTTTATACTTTTCACCCAAGTTTACAAATTTGGCAATTTTAGTCCTTAACTTTCGTACATTTGCAAAAATGGTCCAAAGTTTACCAAATTCAAAACTTAGCATCTTTATTAGTTCAATAAGCTCAAATCATTTAGAAAAGTTTAATCCAACAGCTTATTAGCTTATTATTAGCTTATTTTGTTATTTGGGCTTAACGATCCAATATTAAGGGCCCGTTAAGGTTTTATGATCCAAAGGGTTTGGGGGAACACTAGGTTCATAGAGATCCATCATTTTAAGTTACAAAAACATTTCAAAACAGCTTATACCCTCAGCTTATTGTAATAAGCTAAAAAGAGCTTTTTGGGCTTTACGGCCCACTTAAGGCTTTTAAAGTTTCTGAAAACAGTTTCAATGCCGGTTTACTTTGGGTCTCGTTTAGTGATCAAATGAAGTTGTTAAGTCGTACTATTTATCATTCCTAATAGTATATTAAGTAGGCAATTAGTTCGTACAAAAATATTAGGTGGTCGTGTATTGAAATCAAACATGGCGAGGCCAAAGTGTAAGCCAAAACTTATGCGTATAACTTATATAAGTTGAAAATAATCTAAGTCTTTTTAAAGTGAAATCGTATAGGTCCATACTACTTAGGAACGTGTAATATTTAGTATGTATATGTTAATATGAGCTTGAAATACTTATAGGGTCTCATTAATGACTTAGTAAATATGTAATACGATAGATAATATATGCATGTCGCGTTTAAGTTTCTCATTTTATTTAGGTAAAGTGTTCGTGCAAAACAAGAAATACGTATATGAAAATAATGAAAATAACGATTTGGAGTCTCACCTCACCTCAAAAGGTGGAGTAAAACAAGACGTATGGTTCGTGTAATGGTTCAAGTGCTTCGTGGTTCACTTCACGTCCTTCCAAGGGTTCGAAAGGCTCCAATCCTTGCTTCCTAGGTTCTCTTCAAGGTGTGGTACACTTGGCAATCCGTTCGTCCCTCCATAGCTTCTCCTCGTTAGTATTTTTAGTGGTATGGTTTGTTTTAGTGCATGTAACGACTAAGGTTTGCATGTAAGGCTTATATAGGCTGTATGTAGAAACAAGATAGGCTCACAAGAGTGAAGGTTGCATGTTAGGCGAATAGTAACGCCACAAATATGAACCAATCGAGTATTTACATAGCTTAGGATTGTGTAAGTGAATCCCTATTCATTCCTGACGTTCATTTAGATGGGATTGGAGAGCATGGGTGGTGCTAAGGAATAATATGCCACGTTTTTGTGTTATCTACCAAGGTTGAGTTTGGTGTTTTGCTTAGGCGTTTTCTAGGGTAGTAAACTAGTAAGAATAAGTGTAACTTGGGTTGTTTCTATTTCTTTGGTACTAGGTGAGACGAGGCAAACAAAAATATATGTTGGTTGTGTGTAGAAATCGTGAGATAATAGGGTGCGTTTGGGAGTGTCGCGACTGGCAGAAAACCAAAACCAAATAACAAAAGGGTGCGTTTGGGCTTGTAACTGGGCTGCTGGTGGTGTCGGCCCAAGCAAAAGAAAGAAAAAAAAATAAAGGAGTCCGTTTGGTTTATATTGTGTAATCCGTGGCCCATTGAGTGTTGGGGGCCCACATGGTATGTCTCGATTATCGTGTCGAAGTTCAAAAATATTAGTGAGCGTTCTCGGGAAGTTTCGTAGGTTCTGGGAACATATAAATAGTATACGTTATTTAGACGAAACGTATTATTAAATATAAACGCGTTATATAATTATTTATCGTCCGCAATAATTATAGGCAACCTAGGTTGTGTGTAAGCATCGTTCCTGGGTAAACGGTCAACCACAGTTATCGTAGTGGTTCAATATCAAGCCATATCATAAAAAAAAAATTTTTTTGTTACCCGTAAAATGGTGTTAATTCCTTGTAACATCGTTTTATTTATTTGTTTGCATTTACTAATCGTAAGGGAAATTTACGAGAGGTTACATTACCTACCTCTTACAGGGAATTCCGTCCCGGAATTGTAGTCTAAGATAGTTGTCGAGGGTGTCTTAGGTGAAAAGATGTTGGTACTTGGAGCGAATCTGATCCTCGCGCTCCCAGGTATATTCCGGTCCTCGCTTGGAGTCCCAACGAACTTTGACAATAGGGATACGGTTCTGTTTTAGTTGTTTGACTTCTCTATCCATAATTTCAATGGGTTCCTCGGTAAAGATAAGGTTATCATCTAGTCGAATCTCTTTCAATGGAATCACGAGAGATTCATCGGATAAACATTTCTTAAGGTTTGACACATAAAAGATGTCGTGAATCCGACTAAGTTCTTCGGGTAGTTCTAGTCTATAAGCCACGGGTCCTATCCTTTCCAGGATTTTGAACGGACCGATGTATCTGGGGTTCAACTTCCCATGCTTTCCAAATCGTACCATTCCCTTCCAGGGAGATACTTTCAATAAGACTCTGTCTCCTATTTGAAATTCCATGGGTTTCCTTTTTAGGTCGGCGTAGCTTTTCTGTCGATCTCGGGCTGCTGGTAAGCGTTGCTTAATCTTAATGATTTTCTCGGTTGTTTCCCTAACAAGGTCAGGTCCTATAAGTTATCTTTCTCCGACTTCTGCCCAACAAACGGGCGATCTGCACTTCCTACCATACAGTGCTTCGAATGGTGCTGTTTTTATGCTGGCGTGGTAACTATTGTTGTATGAAAACTCTGCTAATGGTAAGTGCTTATCCCAACCTTTTCCAAAATCAATAATGCATGCTCGGAGCATATCTTCCAAGGTTTGGATAGTTCTTTCACTTTGACCATCAGTTTGAGGGTGGTATGCTGTGCTCATATCTAGTTTAGTTCCTAAGGCTTTCTGTAATGATTTCCAAAAGTGAGAGGTAAAGCGACTATCTCGATCCGAGATAATCGAAATTGGTACTCCATGACGAGTGACAATTTCCTTCACATATATCTGAGCTAGTGTATTCATCTCATCGGTTTCTTTGATGGGTATAAAATGAGCGGATTTTGTTAGACGATCCACAATAACCCATATTGTGTCGTGTCCGGATGAGGTTCTTGGGAGTTTGGTGATGAAGTCCATAGTGATTCGTTCCCATTTCCACATAGGAAGTTCTGGTTGTACAAGTAAGCCTGAAGGTTTCTGATGTTCTGCCTTTACCCTTGAACATGTTAAACATTTACTGACATATTCTGCGATGTCAGCCTTCATGTTTGGCCACCAATATAGTCTCTTTAAATCCTGATACATCTTGTCGGAACCTGGATGAATGGAGTATTTTGACTTGTGGGACTCATACATGATGAGCTCATGAATACCTCCGATCATAGGGATCCAACTTCTGTCCTTGAAACATAGTGTTCCATCGGATTTCTTCACGAAACCATTCTTATTCTCGGGCATACCGTGAATCTTTTCTTTGGGTCGGTTTTCTCTTTTAAGTGCTTCGTTCTGCGCGGTAAGGATTTGGGATGGAAGGGGTGAGTGGATAGTCATCCCTAGTGATCTAACTCGAAGGGGTTTCAATCGTTCTTTTCGGCTTAATGCATCTGCTACTACATTAGCCTTTCCTGGGTGATAACGGATCTCACAATCATAATCGTTGAGCAACTCTAGCCAGCGACGTTGCCTCATATTCAAATCTTTCTGATCTAAAATGTGTTGAAGACTCTTGTGGTCGGTGTATACGGTACATTTGGTGCCATATAAGTAGTATCTCCACAACTTGAGTGCAAACACTACAGCTCCTAACTCCAAGTCATGAGTCGTGTAGTTTTCCTCATGTTTCTTCAGTTGCCGAGATGCATAAGCTATCACTTTGCTTCTTTGCATCAAGACCGCTCCTAGTCCATGATAAGATGCGTCGCAATATACTATAAAGTCCTCGTTTCCTTCTGGGAGGGCTAATATTGGAGCTTCACAAAGCTTTTGTTTTAACAACTGGAAGGCTGCTTCTTCCTTTTCTTCCCAGATGTACTTTTCATTCTTTTGGGTCAGTTTAGTCAAAGGTTTTGCAATCTTGGAGAATCCTTCTATAAATCTTCGGTAGTAACCTGCGAGACCTAAAAATTGACGAATCTCCGTGGGGTTTGTAGGAGATGACCAACCTTTAACAGCCTCAATCTTTTCAGGGTCTACGTGAATGCCTTGACTATCAATGATGTGTCCTAAAAACTGTACGGTGTGAATCCAAAAGTCGCACTTAAAGAACTTAGCGTACAATTCTTCTTTCTTGAGCAGTTCTAGAATGATTCGTAAATGTCCCGCGTGTTCTTCTTCGTTGTGAGAGTAGATCAAAATATCGTCGATGAATACTATTACAAACTTATCCAAGTAAGGTTTGCATACTCGATTTATTAAATCCATGAAAATTGCTGGTGCATTTGTCAGGCCGAACGACATTACTTGAAATTCGTAGTGACCATAGCGCGTTCTGAATGCAGTTTTCGGAATATCTTCTTCTCGAACTCTTAGCTGATGATATCCTGATCTCAGATCAATTTTTGAGTACACACTTGATCCTTGCAATTGATCAAACAGATCATCTATTCGAGGTAATGGGTATCGATTCTTTACCGTAAGTTTATTCAACTCCCGGTAATCGATGCACATTCGAAAGGATCCATCCTTCTTCTTAACAAACAAAATTGGAGCTCCCCAAGGTGATGAGCTTGGTCGAATAAATCCTTTATCCGATAATTCCTTTAGTTGTTCTGACAACTCTTCCATTTCAGATGGCGCTAGCCTATAAGGTGCTTTAGCTACTGGTGCCGCTCCAGGCACTAGTTCAATCTGAAATTCTACTTGACGTACGGGTGGAATACCAGGTAATTCTTCAGGGAATACTTCAGGAAAATCCCTAACGATAGGAACGTCATCAAGCTGCCTTTCGGATGACTTACTTTCCGTAACTTGAGCCATGAATACTTGACATCCTTCTTTCATGTATTTTATTACTCGCATACATGAGATAATTCCATATCGAGGTTTGCTTTTGTCGCCCTGGACAATGAGTGTTTCATCCTTGAGTGGTATATAGACGGCCTTTTCGTCACAGTGAATCCTAGCACGATGGTGGGATAGCCAATCCATGCCGACGATAGCGTCGAAACTACCAAGTTGAACCGGCATAAGATCAATGGCAAAAGATTTTTCGGATAAGGTTAGGGTGCAATCTTTCATGATAGTATTGGTGTCTATTAAATTCCCGTCAGCCATTTCGACTTCGTAGGTGGTGTTTAGCTTAGAGGGGGTAACATTAAGTAAAGGGACAAACGTATCTGATATAAAACTCTTATCGGCGCCCGAATCAAACAATACTCTAGCATTATGATGGTTTAGTAGAAACGTACCGGTGACTACATCGGGCCCGTTTCCGTCTCCGAGTAGGTATACCCTAGCTTGGGTGTTGGCTGGTTCGTTTCCTTTTGGGCAGTTTCTTCGGATGTGTCCTACTTCTCCGCATCCGAAACAAGTAGGTGATACAGCTAGTGTGTTGCTTCCCGTAGCAGGAATCCTACAGTGTCTGGTTTGATGACCGATTTTATGACATTTGTCACATCGGACGGTACAACGACCCTCGTGATGAAGTTTGCATCGCTGGCACAGGGGTTTCTGTCCGTTGTACCCTACACCTTCCGTAGCGGTGTAGACTCGGGGTTTTTCTTGTCTTTGATTCTGCTGCTGAGTGCTTCGAGTGTTGTGATATGGTTGGTGGTTCCGATTATTGTTGCGTTGGTTGTTGTTGCGGTGATGACTGTTGTAGCTTTGCTGGTTGTTGTTGTGATGGTGAGTGGTTCTTTTATCGTCCATTTTCCTTTTAAGTTCATTGTATTTCACTTCTCGATCTAGAAGTTTTTGAGCAAGTTCCATTGCTGCTTCCAAGGTTGGCGGATTTGCTGAGGTGACATTTCCTTCAATACTCCTAGGGAGTCCTTTGACATATTTCTCTAATGTCTTCTCTTAATCGGGTACCATGGTAGGGCATAGTATCCTAAGTTCTTGGAATCTCTGGTTGTAACTTCTCAAATCAACTCCTTTCACTATTAAGGCATGGAACTCATCCTCGAGTTTTCGCAGTTCGGAACGGGGACAATACTTCTTTAGTATTTTAGCCTTGAATTCAATCCAAGTAAGCTGATGTGCTGCTTCTGCTCCTAGTGTTTGAACGGTAGAGTTCCACCAGGATAGAGCGTCTTGCATTAGTGTTCCCGTTGCGAAGCTTACCTTGTTGTTTTTCGAGCATCCACTTCTTTGGAAGACAGTTTCACTTCTTTCAAACCATTGGGCTAATTCCGACACTCCTTCAGTTCCTTTGAAGTATGTAGGTTGACATGCTATGAAGTCTTTGTATGTGCAGTAGCGGGGTGCCGGTGCATTTCCGTCTCTATTACGGTTTTGTTCAGCTAAAACGGTATTAACGCCATCAGCGATTGCTTGCTGGATTGCAGCCGGGGTCATAACTTCGGGGTTTGCTGGTGCGGCGTTCGTGGTTGTTCTCCTAGTTCAAGCCATATTGCTATAAAAGAAGGTATATTATTAGAACATTTATAATAATCTTATCACGTTGAAAATACATATCGAGTAATGGATAGTTAAATATAGGTCGTAGTTACAATGATTCGATCATCGTAATTTTTCGTATGTTGGGATGACACACATAACGAATAAGTTTGACCTGTATGAACCAATATATTACTATATAGTGTATAAATTTTGCAACGTAGATAAAGATAAAATAAACTTCCATAAATCAATGTCAAGGTGTTACAATACTTATTAGTACTTGTGCAAATGTTTACAAAACACGACAAGCTATTCTTAGTTGTAGGACATTGATTTTTCTTAACAAGGTGATGGTCTCATGGTTTTCCTAAGGCTTTGTCTAGGCGGTTTTGGAGTTCTTGAATGGCAGTGGACATGGTTTCCATGGTTTGATCTCGAGCTCTTTCCCTTTCTCGAGCTTCTAGTAGGGCTTGCCTAAGGCGTAGGTTTTCAGTGTTGATCCTTTCAATTTCTCGGTCTAAAGTTCCCAATGCTATTTCGGTCGAAGTGTTAGCCCCACATAGAGCTCCTATGAATTCCATTGATTCCCAAAATAAAGAATCCAACTTTTCAACCTTATCTTCTATTGCAAGATGACCAATTATGAGACTGTTCATGTCATCTTCAAAGGTTTCTAGAAGTTCCTGCGGAATCTTGTTGACTATACTAGCGATGGAATCAAGTCGGTCTTCGTGGCGAACCATTCTCGCAGCTAACAATGGTATGGTATGGTGTATGGGTTCCCCAGTGACTGGCAGAATTCGGGAGGTAGAGTAAGAACTTTCCCCAAGTTCCCTTGTTGTTGGTGTTCCTTCTTGTGATCTCCAATATCGCATAATGGGCAATAAGAAAGACCATTTACGAGCATCTGCCCGCTTGTGGGTCCTTCGGCGGCTACGGTGAATACTAGATTCTGAGGCGGTTGGGCGGATTGGGTAAGTCTTTCGGTGAGGTGTTAGAGGGACACTTCGGTAAGGTGCTGGTGGTGATGCTAGTGGAGGTGATACTATGGGTGATGGTATTAGTGGTACAGTAGTAGTTTGGCTGTAGAAGATAGTTGGTAGTGGTGGTAGTACTGGTGGTGCAGGTGGTGATGGCACAACTGATTCAGGTGGTATGACAAGAGCTGGTGTTGGTACAGCAGTACTTGCTTCATACGGCTGAAGTTGTCTAATTTGCCTAGATCGGGGAATCGGACCAGATGTTGCCAGAGGAGAAGCCTCTGTGTCATATGCTGGCAGAAATTGCTGGCTTTGCATGTATCTGTCGGTAGCAGGAGACATAGGCATAGGTGAGGTAGCATAGGCTGAAGTAACATCTTCAGTTCCTGAGTTTGAGGACAAGCTGATAGGGTGGGTGTTCGAAGACATGACACTGTAATAAATTTCCCGATTAGTAAATGTAAGCATAATTATAATCAATTTAAAATGCTATAAGGTAAATAATACTTTTTACCAATTATTGGGATGCGTAGGCACGAAGGGCGTAGGATGGTATTTTATGAAAATTTTGTCCCGTTTAAAGTGTAGTTATAGTCCAATGTTCCAAAAACACTTGGTTCACTATAACCGTAGCTCTGATGCCAATCTATAACACCCCCAAAATTGATCAATACAGCGGAAGACTTAAAATGTCAGTGGAAGACTTTTGGGGTATTATATGCCAATCTATAACACCCCCAAATATAGTTTTTATGTTTTCTGAAAATCCTTTGAAAACTCGTTTTGCTTTAGGCTCGTTTAAGTGATCAATTCAAGTCGTTAGGTGGAATACTTTATCATTCTCGTTTGTATACTAAGTAGATAATTAGATCGTACAAAAATATTAGGGAGTCGTGTGTTGAATATTAAAATGGCGAGGTCAAAGTGTAGCCAAAAACTCAACGCGTATAACTTATAAAAGTTGAAAAATAATCTAAGTCTTTTAGTGAAATCGTATAGGTCCAATGTGACTTAGGAACGTGTGATTATATTCATGTATACGTAATATAAGCTTAAGGTTATTATATGTACTCGTTAATGACATAACCAAGAAATAGTATGATACATAAAACATATATGTTGTTTTTATGTTTTATGATTTATAGGTTTCAAGTGTTTGTGCACAATATCATACGACTCCCTAATATTTTTGTACGATCTAATTATTTTTGTACGATCTAATTATAGGCTTCTCAAAGAGACAAAGTACTTAGCTTAATCCCCACTGGACAAGCCTCAATGAGCTTATGAACATCACCCCCTTATACTAATGACTTAGTGAATGGTGAGGTCAGGGCATTTTCTAGGCCAAAATAAGCTAAGGATCAGTGGTTCAAAATCCAATATAAGTCCAAATCTAAGATTCTACACTAACTAGCTTTTCAGAACTACTACAAGCTCAGTATAAGCTCAAGTGTTGAGCAGTTGAGGGGCTTGTGAAAGGTGAACCAAAAACTGATGAGGTAATAAGCTGAGGGGTGATCAGATAAGCACACAAGCTCAAGCTAAAAGCAAACTTAGGTAAATACAAACTCAGGTGACAAGAATTAACTAAAAACAACATCAAACTAGCATTGGATCAAACAGGGACAATAAATCAACAAACTCTGCTCATGCAGAGACAAACAGCAGCAGCAGCAGCAGAATAAGCCAAAAGATGGCTTATTAAAAAGCACTTATACAAGCAATTTGGTCTAAACTAAAAGCAAACCTATACACTACACCTAGGGGGCTTCCTGAATCAGTAAAGATCATTGATTTTCAACAAGATCTGAACATATTATGATCAATTGAAACCTGGCCAAAATCTGGATGCAGGGGAATAACAAGCCTAGGGGGTAACTTTGGGAGCATGCACAAGCTAAATGACTTAAAGCCAAAATCTAAAAATTACTAATCCTAGAAGATGAGCTAGCAAACATGTTACAAACCCAATTTCAGAACCTAACAAGCTTGTATGAGCTTATAATTTAGCTTGTGAAATGGGCTGTTAGCTGCTGATGCAGTGGAGCTGCTAGCCTGCATAGCACATTTCTGGCTTAATTTTGAGCAAGTGAATCAAGTGCTTATGATGAAAAACTATTACCTTATGCAAACAAGCTTCTAAATATTATATAAAAACATGCTACACTAATTTCTAATCACTATTAAACCAAAATATGGCCTAAGGGTTTTGTCTCATTTTACTGAAATTGATGTTATGCAATCTGTGAGAAATTACCAGGGGACTAAGTGAGCTAAAACCACTCATGCAGAATTACTACAAATGCTATATAAACTTGTACAAACTAACTTTACCAACTAGAGTGCCTTAAATCAGATAATACCTACATGATCAAATAAAAGCTGAGCAGAATCCTAAGACTAAAGTGACAAGTTCAAATCATGCACATCTATTCAAATTAGGTGCGAATCACTCTTAAACTACCAATATGGTCATATTGCAGCTGTATCAAATCAAGAATGTGACCTCAACAATGTTTGACTTCTCAAAGTCAACTGTGCCAAGCACCCTATAATAGGTGACAGATTAAGCTATTTGGGATGAAAAGGGATTTTGGATGCTAAAAATTTGACAAGTAATGGTTTATTGAACTATACCTAGGTAAAAAGCATTCTAAATTATCGTTAGGAAAAGTAGAATAAGCAAATTCAATTGAACAGAAAAAAATGGAAAATAGGTTGACAGTCTAAGATTAAAAGAGAACTCAACTTTTCATTAAACTTGAAAACATTACATGAGAATTTTTTTTAAAAAAAAACTACAAGACTAAAATTTAAAAAGCTTAAAATCCTACTAAGTCCTACTATTAACTACTACTCCATCTGCTTCAATCTTCTTTCTTTTATATTGGCCCATTAGGGTTTCTGATGACCCACTTGAGCCTTCCACTTCCATTTTGGACCCTTAGATTTCTGCATTTGATCTTGGCTGTTGAATTCATTTGGGCGGGAAAAAGGGACATTAGCAGTTTGGCTTTTAGCCTTTGGCAGGTGATGGGTTTTGTAGTTTTATGGTGGAAAGGGATAAAGGGGATGACTGGTGTTGAGTGTGGCAGGAGAAGGTGATGATGGTGTTTAGAGTAGTAGCAGGCTAGGAGGCTAGGAGGGGGAGGGTGGTATTTGACCCCTTGGTTTGACCGGTTAGGGTAATAATAAAAAAAACGGGGTAAAGGGTTTTGTGGTTGTGGGCTTGGTAGGGAAATGGGCTTGGGTTTGTGTGAATTAGGATTAGGTTTGGTTTTAGTTTTTATTCAAGGGTCCATTTGGTTAGTAGCATAAAAATACCACAAGGACCATATGTGTAATTTGATGAAACTTTGAGGGTAATTTCTGCCAACTGTTCTAAGTTATTCCAAGGGACAATTCAAGCCATATTTCATTAACCCAAAGACCAAGGATGCAATTTTTCCATTTTTCAACACCCGGGGACCAATTCTGACAAGTTTCCAAACTTGAGGGACCAATATTGTTAATCGTTGAAAATTACACTCCAAGGACTTATTTTGACACTTTAAAATTCCCAAGGACCCTAGTTGATTTTTCTTCCAAAAATTCCCACCAGGGACTAATTCTGCCAAAAGTGAAACTCCAGGGACCAATCTTGTAAATTCTCAAAACTTTTCACATTTTTCACCAAAGGACTAAATATGACAACTTATGATTTCAAAAGGACCTTTGGTGACTTTTCTTTTAAAATATGTGCTCAGGGACTATTTTTGCCAATTTTTGAAAGTTGGGGGACTGAAACTGCCAATTTTGCAAACTTTGTACATTTTTCATCTGTTTTTGCTCATTTTGCATCTAAAACATATAAAACACAATTTTGAAATATTTTTGGTATTTTGATGCATTTCTGAGTGTTTTTGTATGTTTTGCAGTTCAGATTAGACCAAAAATGATGAGTGTTTGAGCACTTGTCAATCCCCCACACTAAACTATTGCTAGTCCCTAGCAATAAACTATTTTGAAAACTTGATGGATTTTAAACTCTTTACCAAAAGCCATCACTTCTGGAGTAGCCAGGTGTAAGAACTGTGGCACACCTGATAACCGTGTGATTTTGAGCAAACCACCAGCTGTCAACGGATTTGAGTAGTCTTTACCAGAAGCCGTTTGCTTCTGGACTAGCCAGCTCTTGATGGAATAGTCAACATCTTGGTGAGCTGATTACCAATTTTCGATTTTCCACGGCCTTTACCACAAGCCATAATCTTGTGGGCTAGCCAACTCATTTGTTTTTGGGGAGTTGAGGAACCATACAATTTTTGGCAAATTGCAAGCCGTGAACGGATTTGAGATGTCTTTACCAAGAGCCATTTGCTCCTGGACTAGCTAATCCCTTTTGTCGGTTAGACAAGGCGGACTGATTACCAAAAAAATTTTGAGCTCCAGTGAAAATTTTTTAAATTTTTTGAAATTTTGGCTAAAACGGGGGTATTATATAGTAAAATGTGATAAAATTTGCTAGAATAGCGAATACCCCCCCCCCCCCCCACACACTTAGCATGAATATTGTCCTCAATATTCAAAATCCCGGCTATTATGCCGACATTTTGAACGTAAAAGGGCAACATTACAAGCTAAGCGTGGAAAACACCCTTTTGTTTTGTTTTTTTTTTTTTTTTTTTTTTTTTTTTTTTTTTTTTTTTTTCACTCTATATGTAATCATAGCATGGGGGACTCCCCCACACTTAGGGTGAAAACCCTATAAGCATGCTACTGTTTTTGTTTACCGAGTCGCTAGCTTGACTCGACCCCGAATTCATTTGTCCTTGGGGAATTTGGAAGAAGTGATCTCAATCGGACTTTCATTCAAAATGTTTGCACAAACATATGAAGCACGTGAAAGTTCCACACCGATGAGATAAGTGTCCGGCTCAAGATAATGGTACATGAAAATTCCGGGATCAAAGATGGTGTCCTCACTCCCGAAGGAGTGAAGAAGAGAAGAAGTCACCTTATAGGTGAAGAAAAGGAAGAAAATCATGATAAAAAGCATGATTTGATCTTCTTCCTCAAGAGGAGGCTCAATAGCCTGAGTTTGGATTTCAAAGGGTAAGCTCGTAAACAACCCGGGAGGGTGGGTGGGAATTTGCAAATTCTCAAGATTGAGAGCATCTCCCCCCGGGCAATCAAACTCTAGAGGAGTTATGATATGATGAGCGATTTCACTGGAGAACTCCTCATGAAGAGAATTATTCACAAGATGTGAATCTGTGAACTCATGTTCCGTTGTGGACACATCACAATCCTCGTCAAAGAATGTATTGTTAGAAATCATAGTGAATTCAGATTCGAATTCAAATAGAGGATTGGTGAGAGTCGTATTAAATGTTTCGGGAACAAAGAGATTATCATTCTCTATTGGACTGCTGGGATCAGAAGTGAGTGACGGATCCTGATATAGGAGACTTTCAATTTCTCCCAGATCGGCTTGGAAATCGAGGAGACCATCATCACCTTCTAATGAAAGTGGATTGATGTGAGTAAGTTCATCAGCGAACTCCTCAAGAAGAGGATCAACATCAGACTGAGGAAGTGATGCCTCAATATACTCAATGTCTCCATGAGATGTACAATCATCATTAAAATCTGAGAAAGTCTCAAAATGATCGTTTGAACACTCAAGAGGTGAAGGAATATCACATACATGATCCAAAGTTCCCTGTGACTCTCTCGGGATTGGGACAAGGATCTCAACACTAGACTTTATTAATTCGTCCGATTCCTTATTAGGAACAGTGCTAAGATGCTCATCCCCCATGATCAGAGAGTGAGTGTGAACTTCGGGTGTGATAACAGCAGACTGAGGGAGATAAGAAAGACTAGCACACATAGATTTTATATTTTTCATGTGTTCTTCTGCTAGCAATTCTTGCATACTCTTATCTCCCTGTGCTTCCTCGGAAGGAATCTCAACCGATGAACTGGATGAATCTTTGTAATATTCCTTCATTTGAATAGAATCCTCATCATCATCGTCATCAGGAATGAAACGGAATCGAGAGCTAGATCTGGCTGCTTTTTCTTTTGCAATTGATTCCCTAATAGATCTTTCATAAGCATCTTGGGAATTTATTTTAGCAGCCTGCTCGTCAGCTAACAATTCTTCCATCGATTTTTGTTTTGGATTATCTGGGGTATGTGTTATTTCTCTCAAGTCTTTCACTAAATCTAAAAGATTAATGAGAAGACTTTGAGGAATTAGTGGAGATGGAGGTTCGTCATAATACGATGTGTCAAAATTGTCACAAGGATATGGATTACCCGTTTGACAATCTGAGCTGAAGTGTGGACCTCCACAGCACTCACAACAGTAAAACTGTTGAGTTTGGCTTGGTGTATTTTGATACGAAGCATCATTGAAATTTGGGTAATATGATTCTTGCTCGTATGAATGTGATGGGTAATCGAAAAAATTTGAAGAGTCGTTGAATGAGTTTTGATTAGGATCATAAGCAAATGAATTACTCGACCCACAAAACAAACAACTCCCGTTTTGAATATCATTACCACATTGCACACATGTACACCAACGACATGGAAAACCGAAAAGTGGCTCACCACAACCGACACAAGGAACAAAATATGGAGGTGGGACAAGTGGTGTGCTCTTAGAGCTAGCAATTTCCACCACTTCCGTTATAGTCTCGGGTTTTGGTTCTTGATAAACGTGAAGGTTAGGTGAGTCGTTCTTTTCAGTCACTGCCCTAAGCTCAGTACGTTTGCTTGACAAACTTTTAACCGTAAACCGTGAAAGGTTAGGATCAATTCTTGACGGTTTAGGAGCAATTGTGAGCTTAGGTTCTTGGACAACCAGAGGGTGGACGTATTTAGCACTTCCATCGTCAGAGGGAAGTACAGGGTCCTTTGTCACCTCGGTTTCTTGATTCATTTCCCTCACCGGAGAGGGAATAGGAATCAAAGGTCTATCATAATCACTACGATATCTCGATATCTTTGACAAGGCCATAAGTTTTTCAATTTTGCTCTCAAAGGCCCATTGTTCAAAGAAATCGTCATCGAGAGATGCCATTAGAATCAATTATGGGACAAGTGGAAGAAGGTAGAATCAAAATGATAGAGGGTAAAGGGATGAAGAATCAAAAAGGTAGGAGGGTAAAGATGGATATTTTTGGGATTTTTGATAAACATTTTATAAGAAAGAAAATCTTTTTGTGTTCGTTGAAAACTGATTTTACAAAGTTTTCGGGAACTGTTTTTATGAAAATATACACAAGGACGGTAAATATATAATGGATGTATACTCAGATTCACTAATCTGTAAAACCGTTTAGAAAACGCGCACAACCTCCCCGGCAGTGGCGCCAAAAGTTGATTGATGCTAAACCACCTAACTTATATTGACCAAGGAATGGTCAACAAAGTCAAATAGCCTAGATCAATGCTCCGCGGAAGTATAGTGTTTCCCCAGGTCGTTATGTCCCGACGAGGTGTGGATGGTTATCAAACGGTTTCGTGATCGGGTGAATTTGGACAGAAAAGGGGTTTGAGTGATTACACTACGAGATGAGGAATGAAAATAACTTAGAAACATTATATTAACGTTTACTGATGATCAAATAACCTAAAAACGTGAGCTAAGTTTAAAAATGGGTTCGTTTGAATTAAAGTTACGTTAGCGTACGAAATAAAACGCGAGTTTTAGTGAAATAAAATAGCTACGAATGTGAAAATTACATTTTTACAATCCTAATGATAAAAGAAAATTTTTAGAAAAAGAAAAATAATTTTTACACTATTTAATTAATTACTATTAATTAATTACTATATAATTACTAATTAATAATATTTAAATTACACTAATTATGAAATTAAGCTAGAAAAATGAAAATTTAATTCTAAAAATACTAAAATAATATAAAAGTAATTTTAAAACTAAAAATATATTTTTCCTATTTTTCCAACTTTTCCTCTATTTATTATTAAATAATTAAGATTTAAATACTAATTAAACTATTTAAATTAAAGAAAAATAGCAAATGAATAATAAAAATCCTAAAACTTTTTCTAAAAATATTTTATGACTTTTTAAACCTAGGAAAAATATAAAAACATAAGGTTACTTAATAAAAACTATTTATACTATTTAATTACCTAATATTAATTAATTACTAATAAACTAATATTAATTATTAAAAATAGCAAATGAAAAGGAAAAAATCTAGAAAAATTCCTAAAAATACTTTAAACTATCAGGAACTTAAGAAAAATATGAAATTACAAAAGTACTTAATAAAAAGCTAAAAGAAAAATGAAAAAGATAACTTCTATTAAATAGAAGCTATCACTAAAAATTAAATTTGGTTTTTTTGGAATTTTCTTTTCACAAAACTATTCTAACACTGATTTTAAGAAACTTTTGTAAAGGCAAACTCAGTGGAACTCAATATTAAGCCATAAGTGAGCTTATAAGCTCAAAAGTGCTTAAAGTGAGCTAATTTGAGAGAGTAAGATGAATGAAAGCTTCTAGGACAAAACCATAGTGAAAACAAGCTACTAATAAGTTAATTGTTATGGAAATGAGCTAGAACATGAAAATAAGCAGACCTATGAAAAATAATAAGCAAATAAGCAAACCAAATCCACATCACAACCAAACAGCCCACACAGGCATGAGAGGGCACTTGCAGGGCAAAGATTAAGGGACCAAATTAGCTTAAGAAACCAAGACAAGCTTGGTGTATAGGCTTCTCAAAGAGACAAAGTACTTAGCTTAATCCCCACTGGACAAGCCTCAATGAGCTTATGAACATCACCCCCTTATACTGATGACTTAGTGAATGGTGAGGTCAGGGCATTTTCTAGGCCAAAATAAGCTAAGGATCAGTGGTTCAAAATCCAATATAAGTCCAAATCTAAGATTCTACACTAATTAGCTTTTCAGAACTGCTACAAGCTCAGTATAAGCTCAAGTGTTGAGTAGTTGAGGGGCTTGTGAAAGGTGAACCAAAAACTGATGAGGTAATAAGCTGAGGGGTGATCAGATAAGCACACAAGCTCAAGCTAAAAGCAAACTTAGGTAAATACAAACTCAGGTGACAAGAATTAACTAAAAACAACATCAAACTAGCATTGGATCAAACAGGGACAATAAATCAACAAACTCTGCTCATGCAGAGACAAACAGCAGCAGCAGCAGCAGAATAAGCTAAAAGATGGCTTATTAAAAAGCACTTATACAAGCAATTTGGTCTAAACTAAAAGCAAACCTATACACTACACCTAGGGGGCTTCCTGAATCAGCAAAGATCATTGATTTTCAACAAGATCTGAACATATTATGATCAATTGAAACCTGGCCAAAATCTGGATGCAGGGGAATAACAAGCCTAGGGGGTAACTTTGGGAGCATGCACAAGCTAAATGACTTAAAGCCAAAATCTAAAAATTACTAATCCTAGAAGATGAGATAGGAAACATCTTACAAACCCAATTTCAGAACCTAACAAGCTTGTATGAGCTTATAATTTAGCTTGTGAAATGGGCTGTTAGCTGCTGATGCAGGGGAGCTGCTAGCCTGCATAGCACATTTCTGGCTTAATTTTGAGCAAGTGAATCAAGTGCTTATGATGAAAAACTATTACCTTATGCAAACAAGCTTCTAAATATTATATAAAAACATGCTACACTAATTTCTAATCACTATTAAACCAAAATATGGCCTAAGGGTTTTGTCTCATTTTACTGAAATAGATGTTATGCAATCTGTGAGAAATTACCAGGGGACTAAGTGAGCTAAAACCACTCATGCAGAATTACTACAAATGCTATATAAACTAGTACAAACTAACTTTACCAACTAGAGTGCCTTAAATCAGATAATACCTACATGATCAAATAAAAGCTGAGCAGAATCCTAAGACTAAAGTGACAAGTTCAAATCATGCACATCTATTCAAATTAGGTGCGAATCACTCTTAAACTACCAATATGGTCATATTGCAGCTGTATCAAATCAAGAATGTGACCTCAACAATGTTTGACTTCTCAAAGTCAACTGTGCCAAACACCCTATAATAGGTGACAGATTAAGCTATTTGGGATGAAAAGGGATTTTGGATGCTAAAAATTTGACAAGTAATGGTTTATTGAACTATACCTAGGTAAAAAGCATTCTAAATTATCATTAGGAAAAGTAGAATAAGCAAATTCAATTGAACAGAAAAAAATGGAAAATAGATTGACAGTCTAAGATTAAAAGAGAACTCAACTTTTCATAAAACTTGAAAACATTACATGAGAATTTTTTTTAAAAAAAACTACAAGACTAAAATTTAAAAAGCTTAAAATCCTACTAAGTCCTACTATTAACTACTACTCCATCTGCTTCAATCTTCTTTCTTTTATATTGGTCCATTAGGGTTTCTGATGACCCACTTGAGCCTTCCACTTCCATTTTGGACCCTTAGATTTCTGCATTTGATCTTGGCCGTTGAATTCATTTGGGCGGGAAAAAGGGACATTAGCAGTTTGGCTTTTAGCCTTTGGCAGGTGATGGGTTTTGTAGTTTTATGGTGGAAAGGGATAAAGGGGATGACTGGTGTTGAGTGTGGCAGGAGAAGGTGATGATGGTGTTTGGAGTAGTAGCAGGCTAGGAGGCTAGGAGGGGGGAGGGTGGTATTTAACCCCTTGGTTTGATCGGTTAGGGTAATAATAAAAAAAACGGGGTAAAGGGTTTTGTGGTTATGGGCTTGGTAGGGAAATGGGCTTGGGTTTGTGTGAATTAGGATTAGGTTTGGTTTTAGTTTTTATTCAGGGGTCCATTTGGTTAGTAGCATAAAAATACCACAAGGACCATATGTGTAATTTGATGAAACTTTGAGGGTAATTTCTGCCAACTGTTCTAAGTTATTCCAAGGGATAATTCAAGCCATATTTCATTAACCCAAAGACCAAGGATGCAATTTTTCCATTTTTCAACACCCGGGGACCAATTCTGACAAGTTTCCAAACTTGAGGGACCAATATTGTTAATCGTTGAAAATTACACTCCAAGGACTTATTTTGACAGTTTAAAATTCCCAAGGACCCTAGTTGATTTTTCTTCCAAAAATTCCCACCAGGGACTAATTCTGCCAAAAGTGAAACTCCAGGGACCAATCTTGTAAATTCTCAAAACTTTTCACATTTTTCACCAAAGGACTAAATATGACAACTTATGATTTCAAAAGGACCTTTGGTGACTTTTCTTTTAAAATATGTGCTCAGGGACTATTTTTGCCAATTTTTGAAAGTTGGGGGACTGAAACTGCCAATTTTGCAAACTTTGTACGTTTTTCATCTGTTTTTGCACATTTTGCATTAGAAACGTCTAAAATACAATCCCTGGGATATTTTAAGTATTTTGATGCATTTTTGAGCGTTTTTGTATGTTTTGCAGTTCAGATTAGACCAAAAATGATGAGTGTTTGAGCACTCATCAGTTTCCATAGTTTGATCTCGAGTCCTTTCCCTTTCTCGAGATTCTACCAGGGCTTGCCTAAGGCGTAGGTTTTCAGTGTTGATCCTTTCAAGTTCTCGGTCTAAAGTTCCCATCATTATTTCTGTTGAAGTATTAGCCCCACATAGTGCTCCTATGAATTCCATTGATTCCCAAAATAAAGAATCCAACTTTTCAACCTTATCTTCTATTGCAAGAAGACCAATTATGAGACTGTTCATATCATCTTCAAAGGTTTCTAGAAGCTCATGAGGAATCTTGTTGAGTATACTAGCGATGGAATCAAGTCGATCTTCGTGGCGAACCATTCTTGCAGCTAACAATGGTATAGTGTGATGTATGGGTTCCCCAGTGACTGGCAGAATTCGGGAGGTGGAGTAAGAACTTTCCCCAAGTTCCCTTGTTGTTGGTGTTCCTTCTTGAGATCTCCAATATCGCATGATGGGCAACAAGAAAGACCATCTACGAGCATCCACTCGCTTGTGGGTCCTTCGGCGTCTGCGTTGAACACAAGATTCTGAGGTGGTTGGGCGGATTGGGTAAGTCCTTTGGTGAGGTGATATTGGGACACTTCGGTAAGGTGCAGGTGGTGATGCTAGTGGAGGTGATGCTATGGGTGATGGTGTTAGTGGCACAGTAGTAGTTTGACTGTAGAAGATAGTAAGTAGTGGTGGTATCACAGGTGGTGCAGGTGGTGATGGCACAACTGATTCAGGTGGTATGACAAGAGCTGGTGCTGGTACAGCAGTACTTGCTTCATACGGCATTGTCTAATTTGCCTAGATCATCGAATCGGACCAGATGATGCCAGAGGAGAAGCCTCTGTGTCAGAGGCTGGCAGAAATTGCTGGCTTTGCATGTATCTGTCGGTAGCAGGAGTCATAGGCATAGGTGAGGTAGCATAGGCTGAAGTAACATCTTCAGTTCCTGAGTTTGATGACAAGCTGATAGGGTGGGTGTTTGAAGACATGACACTATAATAATTTCCCAATTAGTAAATGTAAGCATAATTATAATCAATTTAAAATGCTATAAAGTAAATAATACTTTTTACCAATTATTGGAATGCTCAGGCACGAAGGGCGTAGGATGGTATTTTATATAAATTTTGTCCCGTTTAAAGTGTAGTTATAGTCCAATGTTCCAAAAACACTTGGTTCACTATAACCGTAGCTCTGATGCCAATCTATAACACCCCCAAAATCGATCAATACATAGGAAGACTTATAATGATAGCGGAAGACTTTTGGGGTATTATATCGTGGATCTTTGTCACAATTATCGAAAACGACTCAAGTGAGACATTTTAAGTTTTATTTAAAATACCAAATATTCATAATTTCAAGAGGTTTCTTTATTCAACAACAAGTTTTTATTCAAAGAGAAATAAACGTTTCTTTATTTGCCCACTTCGTGCCTTTGCCATCCATTCCATTTAGTTACCTGAGATAAACATGCTAAAAGTCAACAAAAGTTGAGTGAAATTCATAGGTTTATAATTAAGAGTTTGAACACAAGAGATAGGTGCTTATTGTATATAGATACAAATAAACAAGTTAGAAATCACATTCATTATTGCCTTAAGCTCATGACACTCAACGATTCAAGAGACATCAAAATTATCCGTAATAATGATGTGAAATATATAGCCCCCAAGATAGGTATTTTCCAGTAACCTATGATATTCAAATAAAGTGCATTTGGTGACTTTCCTCTAGCAACCAAATAGGGATTGTCAATCCCTAATAGATCTAATCACAATTATTTACATTCACCCTTCAAGTGATTAAGGTTCATGATCGAGGGACTTTTGGCAATAGCTACTTAAGCAATAATAATATCAGGAAAAGACTTGTGTTCGGTTTTTGAGCATGTATCCCCCCCCCCCCAAAAAAAAAACAAGTTAAACGTGGGCTATGAACTCACCTTAGTAGTATAGTAGAACAAACGAAATCTAAATGATGCAAGGCAACGGCTTCACACACAAACTAAAAGATATGGCAAGTTTCAGTTTTTAAGTCTCGTTTTATTGCGAACATTTATTATTAATTATGAATAATCCATAAAGTGCATAGGCGATGTGTTACGTCGTAGATAAAATAGATAATGGTTACGTATTGTTTTATCGTCTAAATTTAATTATCGTTATATAAATTTTATACGTGTATATATATATATATATATATATATAATTACGTTTATTATTTAAAATCAATATTATTATTTAATCCTTTAAGTTTCTCCAATTTACACCTTTTACCCTTAATGTAAAACATTTACGTCGTTAGTCCAAAATTATATATATTTACGTTTTAAGTCCAATTATATCAATATTTACATTTTTCAATCCCAAGTTTCAATATTAACTATTTATACCTTTAGAAAACTATTTTAACACTTTTTACCCAAAGTTTACATATTTGACACTTTTAGTCCCTAGTTCTCGAAAATTTGCAAATTTAGTCCAAAAATTACCAAATTTAAAACTTAACATTTTTATTATTTCAATAAGCTCAGGATATGTAGGATAGCTTATTTCAACAGCTTATTTGCTTATTTTTACTATTTTTCACAAAATGGGCCTTAACGAGTCCATTTAAGGGCCCGTTAACAATTTTTGATCCAAGGAGTTTGGGGGAACATTGAGTTTATCAAAATCCATCATTTTAAGTTCTAATTACATTTCAAAAGTGCTTTTTCACCCAGCTTGTTAGAATAAGCTAAAACTAGCTTATTGGGCTTATCAGCCCAAATATAGTTTTTATGTTTCTGAAAATCCTTTGAAAACTCGTTTTGCTTTAGGCTCGTTTAAGTGATCAATTCAAGTCGTTAGGTCGAATAATTTATCATTCTCGTTTGTATACTAAGTAGATAATTAGATCGTACAAAAATATTAGGGGGTCGTGTGTCGAATATTAAAATGGCGAGGTCAAAGTGTAGCCAAAAACTCAACGCGTATAACTTATAAAAGTTGAAAAATAATCTAAGTCTTTTAGTGAAATCGTATAGGTCCAATGTGACTTAGGAACGTGTAATTATTTTCATGTATACGTTAATATAAGCTTAAGGTTATTATATGTATTCGTTAATGACATAACCAAGAAATAGTATGATACATAAAACGTATATGTTGTTTTTATATTTTACGATTTATAGGTTTCAAGTGTTTGTGCACAATATCATACGTACGTATATATAAATAGAAAGAAAGGTTCAAGTCCTCACCTCACCTATAAAAGGTGGCGTAAAAACAAGTGTAGGGATTGTGTAATGGTACAAAAGCTTCGTGGTTCACTTCACGTTCCACCAAGGGTTCAAGAGGCTCCAAGCTTGGCTTCCTAGGTTCGCTTTGAGACGTGGTACTCTTGGTGATTCGTTTGTCCTCCAACCGCTCCTTCTCGTTATTATTTTTGTGTAATGGTACATTTAAGTGCATGTAACGTTTTGAGTTTGCATGGGGTCTTATATAGGGAGTTTTTGAAGGGTGTATGGACAAGATAGGCTCACAAGTGTGGAGGGTGCATGTGAGGGCGAATAGTAATGCCACAACCATTGCCCAATCGAGGTTGTACAAAGCTTAGATCTTGTAAGATGTCTTCCTATTCATTCCTGACAATCATATTGTGTTTAGGGTTCGTTTTGTGGCCATTGGGAAGCATGGGAGGTGCTAGGGAGTATTATGCCACGTTTAAACTTATCTTTTCAAAGGTGAGTTTGGTGCTTCACTTGGGTGGTTTCTAGGGTAACAAACGAATGAGTGAGGGTGAAAGTTTTATTTTTTATGTATCTTGGGTACTAGGTGAGACGAGACAAGCAAAAGGATGTACATGTCATGTATCAAAATTGAAAGAAAATAGGGGTGTTTTGGGTGTGTGTCACGACAGGAAGAAAGAAAAGAAAACAAAAATAATAAGGGTGCGTTTGGGCCTATGGCCTGGTGGGCTTATGGTTTGTGTCGGCCCAACAGAAAAGAAAGAAAGAAACTGTTTCGTTTGGTTTATATATATGTATCTGTGGCCCAATGAGTGTTGGGGCCCACATGGCGTGTTTCGATTATCGTGTCGAAGTTCAAAAATAGTAGTGAGCATCCTCGAGATGTTTCGTAGGTTCGGGGAATATAAAAATAGTATACGGTATGAAGACGAAACGTATCGTTATAAATATAAACGTTTTATATATATTTATCGTTCGCAATAATCATAGGTTATCTAGGTCGTGTGTAAGCATCGTTCCTGGGTAAACGGTCAATCACAGTTATCGTAGTGGTTCAATATTAAGCCATATCATAAAAAAAATTTGTTACCCGTAAAATCGTGTTAAGTTATCGTAACATCGTTTTATTTGTTCGTATGCATTTACTAATCGTAAGGGAAATTTATGAGAGGTTACAATAATCAAGGTAATGAGGTTGTTATGGAAGCAGCAATCAAAGGCATGGGAGATTCTACTGCTGGTGTAAGTGCAGAAATTGCCAAGGAGGATACTACTGCTGAGGAAAATGTTCCTATTGCTAGTGATGATGAGGAAACTTTAGCTGAAGAAATGATTCTATTGAAGACACGATTTAAACAAGCAGTGCCACAATCAGCACTACCAACAGAACAATCACAACCACCCCCACAACAACCAAGAGTACCTGTCAAAGGTGTGGTGATTAGAGAACCAACTCAACAAATCAAGAAGAGTGTACAAGAGCCAAGTTATAAGGGCAAAGGCAAAGGTATTATGGTTGAAGAGCCTAAGCATGATCCTTTAAAGGATCTTCCTTTTGTGTACTGGCCCAAACCCAAGCAACTTGAAGTAGATGGAGATGCTGCAAGAAAATTGGCTGCTTTGTTTGCAGAGGAGAATCAGATGGTACTTGAACAAAAAAGGAAACACGCTGAAGCTGAGGCCAAAACAAAGGCACTCTTGGATTCTTGGGATGAAGAAAGGATTAAAGGTGATGCTGATATTGCACTGATGAAACAAATAAAAGAAGAAATGCAAGAGTACACTCAAGAACAAAAAGATGAATGGAAGAGGAATTATGAAGCTGAGAGGAAGAAATTTTATCTCAATCAAAGAAAGAAGAGAAAAGTGCTCAGTCGTCCAACAGTTAAGAAAAAGAGGAAGTACTATGAGTACTATCTAAACAATGTGAAGGGTTGCAAGCTTGTTCAATTAAAGCGATACTCAGATGATGAGATCTTCAAAATGTATGGAAGAGCCAAAACCTCAATGTGACTATTTTGAATGTATTGGTCACATATAATACCCTTATAATGTGGCCATAAACATCATTTAGATACACATTTCTGATATGGTGTGACTATTATAAAGCCTATAGTTACAATGTGACTATTTTTTATTTATTTATTTATTTTATTTTATTTATGTTTTTTTTGTAAAGCCTATAGTCACATAATCGTGACTCAATTAAGTGTGACTATACACATTAGGATTTGGCAAGCAAACACACACTAAATTTTAGACACACATATTAACTTACGTGACCATATGTATCGAATTTTTGTTACACTTAATCATGTTTCTATGGTTTAGTGTGACCATATAAGACATTTGGTCACACTCGTCAAGTGTGTGACATATATATTTGTCACTATTAAATGCATATCGTGACTAACGCTTCAAACTTACTTTTCAGCTGTCACACATTTCAAACGCTATGTGGCTAAATATTCAGCAAAGAATAGCAGTCACGTTTAAATAATGTGTGACAAACTTGACTATATAATTTAGTCACATACACAATTACTTCATGTGACCATATATCTATTTTGGTCACACTCTTCAATTGTGTGACATATATTTGTCACAAATGTATATCTGTAGTGCAACTAATGCTTAAAGCTGATTTGTATCGGTCACACGTCCCAAATTAAACGTGACTAAATGATCGAAAAATATTTACCAGCTACATAAATGTGTGACATATATCTTCCGAAATGGTCACACAAGTAGGATCGAGTGTGGCTGTTTATTTTATTTTCATACATTTAGTCACGTAAATATGCTACAGTGTGACCGTTTGAAATCAACCATGTGTGACGAAAGGCCATTTTTGTACCAGTGTTACGGTTCTCTCTAAAACCCTAATTTCTCAACCAAACTAGTTTGAAAGTGTTCAAGGATCATGTGTATGATATCTTAGCTAAATTACCTCACCAAAACCCTAGTACCACTAGTCATAGCTCATAGTACAAGTCCTTTAAGCTTAGAACCCTGAATAGGCTTTAAAGTCCTGAAACTAGGTCAAAACCTTCCCGAATCTCTAGTATAAGCTACCACCACTTAGTGTAAGCTTCCTAGAACTTAATATAAGTCAGTAAGCACTCATAGGACCCTAATCTAGGCACTAGAACCTAAGCTAGATCCTAATCACTCACTAAGCAAGATTAGGCTTAAACTAAACCCTAAACTTAGAAATAAGCTACTTAAGCACCTTAAGCACCTCAAGCTACCAACCTAGTAGCTTATCCACCACCTTGGTCATCCCAAGCAACCAACCACACACCACCATCACCACAAATTGAGCTCCTTGTGACCTCCTTGTGTCGCGACCCCCTAAGGTCCAACCACCCTTCACCACCATTCCTAGCTATTCCTAGCCACCATTAGTCACTTCATATAGGTCCTAAGAGTCATTTAGTAGCATTACATAGTCACTCCCCCTCCTCTTGCCACCTTGGTGGCCTTTACTTGCTCGACAAACCTAACGCACACTATAAATACCCCCTCCACTACACCACTTCAAATCACACCTTTCTCTCTTCTTAACCTCACACATTCAGTAGTATAGAAGCCCTAGTAAGAGTACGAGTCAAGCAAAGCAAGCCTAGAAGTGAAAACACATCAAGAACCCCTAATCCACTTGTTACCCCTAGTTTCGCCCAAGTAAGCTTAAAATTTGATCACTTTAGCTTTAGTACTGACGTATCATGCTATATAAGAGTATTAAATCACCTAGGAACCCTTGAATAAGCCTTGGTCATTTTCTTTTGTTCGCTTTCATTTTGAAACCCTAATTTGAGTCGAAACCATGTTTGCATGCAACCAGCCCATTTCATGAGCCATGAGTTGGTTTAGGATACTTTAATAGGCTTATATTAGTTAATCATAAGCTAGGATAGCTTTTTGTTGCATAAAAATATAGTTTCTATAGAAAAAGGACTAGTTTTGCAAATGTTTTCATGCATAGGGGTATATATTGTAACTTTCTAAAAATATTAGGTCTAGGGTCTGTTTTTGCCATATCATAGAAGTATAAAGCCATAGGACCTATTTTGGAAACTTATATAGCATAAGGATATAGTTATATATAGTTATTATCGTTAAGGTCTAACACCGTAAAAGTTATTAGGTTAAGGGTATATTATGTAAATTATTAAACTTAAGGGTATATTGGAAGTATTTTTATAAATATAAAACCCTGTATTCCTTAAATAAAACATGACACAATAGTAGGGAGTTTCATGTGAGGGGTTTCATTTGGGTATTTGTTTTGACGAGTTTGCTGGGTTTACGAGTTAAAGTACCCTGGCTCCTCAAACGTTTACTACATGGCTTCTGAATTTTGATGGCCCGAATGGTGTTGTGTTCTATTTATAACCTAAGCATATAACAACATGACTCAATAGTAGGGAGCTTTGTGTGAGGATTTATATACTTCTGAATTATGATGACCCGAACGGTATTATGTTATACATAATAAAATAGTAGGGAGCTTTATATGAGGAGTTATACTTCTGAATTACAATGGCCCGAATGGTGTTACGTTATATCTAAATCTAGAAACCTTAAGAATACTTAATTACGAGAACTTAGAATGCACCCACTCAGGCTTGACATACACACTACACCAGGTTACGTGAGTAGACCATCTAATAGCACCACACTCATCTTTAATCCCAGGTGAGTTGTCATAGCTTCACTTTTTAAATGCTTTACAAACCCTGTGAGGGGGATACATGCTTTAAACCGAATACAAGTCTTTTTCTTTAGTTGTTGCACGAGTAGCTTCTATGCCATCATTATATTACAAAATATCATGAACCATAATCACTTGCGAGTGAACGCGAGTATAGTGAATAGATCTATTTGGAGTTTGACAACTCCCTTTGGTTTGCCCCTGCCGGGTACCAATAGCACTATATTTGAGAACTAAAAGGATTAACCTTGGCAAGTTAATTCCTTATTACGTCCCGTCATGCAAGGGTCTGCAATGCCCCATGACCTGGACATGTTAACGTGGGGTGTTGATGAGTGCTTAATCACTCATCCTTTTTAGACCTTAATTCAGACCAAAAATCACCAAATACTAACCAAAAATGCCAAGAGAATGCATGTTTTTGTATTTGTGTATGTGCAGGTACGAATATGAGTAAAATGAAAAAAATCAACACCAAAACCGACAAAAACGAGCACGAGAATGGAAAGTTGCAAAAGCCGAAGCCGGGGAAGTCAAATGGTCAAAGTCCAAGCTCAAATAGTCAAATTCAACCTCAAATATTCAGAAAGTTACAAAATTAGTCCCTGGGCAAAGTTTGTAGAGTTTGGGAATTTCAGTCCTCCATGTTTCTGATTATGACAAAAATGGTCCCTCAAAGATAAATTGAAGAAATGTCAACGGTAGTCCTTCATAAATCAAAGAATGTCAATTTAGGCCCTTGGAAATAGTTTTGAAGATTTTACAGCTTTGGTCCCTATGGTTTGCAATATTACAACATTAGTCCTTAAAGTGAAAATATTACTTTTACAAACTATGTACAACCGGATCCTTAATCCACACCTCCTAAGCCCAAAAATAAAATTACCCAAGCCCAAGATATACAAGCCCATTCCCTCTTATCCCTTGACCCGGTCCACCCCTTAACTTCGGTCAAACAAACCACACCTGGTCAACACATATAAAAATATACAAACAACCCAAAACACAAATAAACCCCGCCCCCCTTTTTACCCCCAATAAATTCCAGGTTTACTGTTCTTAGAACCCTAATGCCCAACCCTCAAAATTACCCTCAATTACTATCAATTACCCAATGATTAACTTTCTAGAAGGTGTCAGTAAGGGTCAGGGTATGTAAGAAGCTCACACGTGGACCAATGGAGAAGGATACATAGGATCGGTCACATCACAATTAATCCAACGGATGAAAAGTGAAGATTGGTGAGCAAGGGTTATCAAACGGCTGAGATAGACTCAAAGAAACACACCCTTCACGCGGATTGATGACATGGCAACCTGGACTCCTCACCTCAGCTCAGTTATAAATAGCTTCTCCTCACTCATGTTTGAATTCATTAGGAGTAGGAATTAGCATAGAGTAGCTTATTAGTGTAGTTTAGCTTATTCTCAGTTATGTAATTTTTCCAGTTTAATTGTACTCAACTTTTATATTAAATAAAATTTTAGTTTTACAATTAAATTTCCTTTGCAATTTAATTTTCTGCAATTATATTCTGCTTATTGTTTAAAACTTTTATGTTACTGTTTTATTAAGTTCTTTCAAATATATTTTAGTAAATGGTTTGGTTTACTCTGTTTCAAAATCATCTCAAAGTGTTGGTCAAATAAAAGTCAAAGGGTACAGAACAAGGTGATTCTGGTGATGGTTCATGGTATTATGGTGCAGTTGGAGCCTATCTTAAAGATAGGCTTGAGTACAAATGTTTTCCCTGTTCAGCTGGGACTAGATAGTAAGTTTTCATTTACTTTCTTCATTCTCTTTTCTATTAGTTTAGTTTCTGCATTTTCAGTTTAAATAAGTATAGTTTATAGCTTTTTACTGCTTGTCCTATCTTACTTTGGCTTATATTTGAGCTTGTGTTGAGGTTTTGCAATTTAATTCATCTAGACTGCCATATGATAGCTTTATCTGTTGAATGTTGTTCTTAGGGTTCTGCGTAGTTATTGTTGGTTTCTATTACTTCTATTTTTCATAGTGTATCTGTTTTGATCAGTTAGTAGATAGGTTATAGCTAAACAGTGGTAGTTGTAGTGTTTACATAAGGTTTAAGGGGTGTTTGGATTAGGTTGGTTTAGTAAGTTCCTGTTGGTGTTTTGTAATGGTTGCTGCACAGTCAAGTTTGTTAGGCCAAGGTAAGGTAATTTGAGCAATAAAATCCATAGATCCCTTAGCATAAGTCAAAGTTAGTTTGGAATGACAGTTAGCATCGGTTAATGTAGCATCTGCCTTGTCTTGATTCTATTGCATTTTGTTTCTGTCTAGGGGATTGTTGTGTTGAAACATCATTAGTTTACATCTAGGATAAGATCTCAGCTGCTCAATTGAGAATTAGTCAAATGTCCATCGCATTCAGAAAGTCAAATCAGCAGCCCTGCAGTCCAAAAGCTGCTGATCCAGGGGATTTTTAGGTGGGTAATTGCACTTTCAAGTTAGTTTTTTTGTGTTTTCCTGTGGTTCATAGTGTAGGCTAGGATTTGCCCTCCTTAGGTTCTACTTTATAGCTTTTTAGGTTGCTTATTAATCAGCTACAAGTAGATGGTTTAGCCCTGCATATCTGTTGGAGCTTGTTTCCTGCTAAGTGCTTATCTAGCTTTACCTGTGTGTTTTTCTTGTTGTTATAAGATGTTTAGTGCTTATTTAATTTGTTAGAACCTTTTGTGATCACTGAATACTTATTTGATTATCTACTGCTTATTGATTCTTGAGCTTAATCAAGCTTATTTGGCCAAATCTGAGTTTCTTAGTTCCCATTTGTCATATCTCAACAATTATGGGCATATTTGAGTCAATAAGTCATTTAGTCAAAGTCTTGGGTCAATTTGGTCAAAGTGCTTATCAAATAAGCACTTCATAAAAAGCAGTTTTCAAGCTATTAAGCACTTTTCTAGCTTATTTTTCTTTCAAAATTTTTTCCCAAGTTTATTTTAATATTTTAGATTTTCTGTAATTTTTTCAAATTTTTCTGAGTTCATTTACTATTTTTCTTATTTAATTTTCATTTTTAATCATTTTTAATTACTTTTTAATTACTAAAAAATACAAAAAAATCAGAAAAACCCCAGAAAAATCCAAAAAAATATTAGAAAATTATTTTTAGTTATTTTAGAAATTTATTTTGCATTTTTCACATTTATTTTGAATTTTTAATTAGATTTAATACTTTTTTTAATTTCCAAAAATTCCATAAAAAGCCAAAAAAATTAGTTTTTAGTTTTAAAATTTCTTTTTAGTTATTTTATAATTTTCAAAATTTAATTTTTATTTTTCTCACTTTATTTTCATTTTCTTTTAATTTTTAATTAGTTAAATTAGTTTTTAATTCATAAAAAATAAACAAAAAGTCAAAAAAATATTTTTCTTTTTCTCAAAATTTTCTTTTATCATTTTTAACTTTTGAAAATTATTTCCAAGTCCGTAGGAGTAGCGTAGCTTAAAAGTCGCGTTTTATTTCGCGCGTTGACGTTTATTTTACATTTTAGTTTACGGTTTTCGATTCTACGTTACGTTTTTAGTTTCCTTGTTTGATTTACGTGCTTAGTAGGTTATTTGTGTTTCATTTTCATTTTTCTTAGTGTAATCTCATCTAAATCACTTTTTACCGTTTTCACGACACGTTTCACGATTCGGGAATTCGAAATTCCATTCACACCTTCGCTGGGACACGACCCGGGGAAATACTTTCCTAAGCATTTCTTCGAAAAAAAAATAAACCTATACTTAAAACGATTACATCAGGTGTCATGAGCTTAGTGCAATAATACTCTATCAATACTTTTCCACAATCCCAAGGGTTTCAGTTGAACCCTGTGGAACTTGTATTCAACCCTATATCAACCTAAACCTATGACTCTCACTCAACCTAGTGTTGACCATTAAGCATGTTATCCTAGGTAACTAGACCCTTAGGACTTAAGGCACGGAGTGGAAATGAATATGAGGATGTCCTGACCTGTTATCATTCATAATACTTTACTTTACACCGAGTCTATGGGACCTCTCTTTTGTAAAAGTTTATCTTTTACTATAAAACTCTGATGAATAAATTAATGGTAACTCTTTTTCCTATAAAAACGTCTCTTTTGAGTCGTTTTCTATTATTGTGACTGTGTTTCCATGAGTAATACCCCAAGATCTAGCTTCCGCTGCTATCTATGAATTGGGGGTGTTACACATATAGAGGAGGTGGATCGTTCTTTCAGCTCCTCTTTTAAGCTTAAAGTTTTTAAGGCTCGAAAACTATTTTTGGGAGGATCCTTGGATTGTGGATGGTAGGCCTCTCAAGCAGCGTTACCTAAATATTTGTGCTATTGTGAATAATTAGGATTCTGTTAGTAGTGACCGTTGAGACCTGGTTAATGAGACGTGGTGTAGGTTATGTTTTTGGCGTACCCCTACCCGGGGTCGTGCTCTCAGTGACCATGCCTCTTTTGTCTCTCTAATAGGCAATATGGTTCTTTTTCATGATAATGTTGATAAATGGGTTTGGGACAGAGATGTTTCTTGTGTTTTCCACGTGAAGGTTCTCACAGATAATCTTCAAGAGATTCTCCTTTCTAAATCATAGTCTTGGGTCTCACCATGTTGGAGCTCTTGGATTCCATGCAATCGTCATTTGTGTTTAGTTTTCATCCATTGACAGACTTCTTACCAGGTATAATCTTGTCTCTAAAGGGATAACATTGAATCTAGTCGTTGCATTTTTTGTGCATTTTTTGTGATATTGCAACTGAAACTGTTTGTCCTAGTCTCATAGAATGTTCTATGGTAACCCATTTCTGGAGGAAAGTGTGGAATCGGTACCAGCTTACATCTCCTATCTCGTTCCGGTCGTTTTCCATCAAGGATATTAGTAATCTTTAGTAAACCCGGAAGCCCCAACCTCAACAAGATTCTTCATGGTGTTTTTTAATGTGGTTTATGGTTGGTTTGAAAATGGAGAAATAAAGTGGTTCACGCGACTCCAGATTCCTGCGTGATAGCTCATAATGAAGATATGTTCCCGTCTATTTAAATGTTCACGCAGTTGTGGCTTTCTTCTCGTTGCAAGTGATTGAATGTAGTTGGGCTTGTTGGATTTCAAGCCCGTGATCTCTGCTTAATGATGTCTAATATGTCCTTCTTCATGGTTTTTGGTTCTCGAATGTTTTGTTGTATATAGCTCTAGTTTTTGGCTTGTCTTTGCCCTTCGATTTCTTTCCCTTATGTATTCTTGTCTTGGCTCCTCTTTCAGCTCTAAATAATATTTCAGCTTTCAAAAAAAAAAAATAATAATAATAATAATTAAAAAAAAATAAAGAAAAACTAAACTGTGAACACAATAAATATAGTAATTAGTAATTACTTACTTGCCTGACAAATTATGTTGTGTTAATTTTTTTTAGGAGGGCGAGAAATTTATATATATATATATATATATATATATATATATATATATATATATATATATATATATATATATATATATATATGGGTGTGTGTGTGTGTGTATTTATGTTCATGTGGTGTACATTTTAAAGTAGGATACAATAGGCACAACCTAGATTTTGCCAAGTGTCATTAATCATCAAAGAAAAAGGAAAACAAGAATTAAATCTTTAATTAAATCAAAAGGGCATCTAGGTAATTTTCATTCTTTTATTATCCTTAATCCCTATCACAACCTCTCTCATACTTAACAAAAGCTAACAATCACAGATCTGATTTTTCCCTCTAGGCCAAGAGGTCCCTTGCCGCCTCCATCGCCGGAATTTAATATGTCGCTTGCCAGAATTTAATTTTCCATTCCTTTATTGATCAATCTTCCTCTTCTTGCTTACAACAAACCAGCCCCCAACAATCCATCTTTTTCCGCCGTTGTTGTTCAAGGTTATTTCGAGCGTTTATGGTCTTAAACCATTAATAACGAAAAACCGTACACGCTGTTGTTAGTTCTTGAACAACTATCAAATAGATATTCAGTGTTTCAAAGGAAACACTTCAGATCGGTTCCCTAGCTATCACCACTGATGTATCCGGATCGGACCCATTTGAAACTGTTGGTGCATGTCCACAAAACTTATTCATGTCTTTTTAGTGATTTTTTAATCATTATGTGTACCAGGTTAAAGTTATTGTATGTACCTTCCTTTAGATTTGGGGTTTGTGAATCATAGATTTATTTGAATCTTCTTTTAATTTTGATCCTTCGAAATGTTTTCTGTGATGACTGTCAATATGGTACAGTTTGATCTGCATTTTTTTTGTTCTGTTGGGACTGCATTTGATCTGCTTTGTTCGGTTGTGATAGGTTATGCAACTCTTCTGTTTGGTCTTGCAAATTGGATGGTTCAAATTTCATAAGGAGATATTATTCTATTTATTGGCCATGGTCATTCATGTTACAGTATGGTTACAAATGGGCTCGTGTGATAAAATGAGACAAACATTCAAAACAATGTGCGATGAATGAACAGTCATTGCAAAAAAGTGAAAGGCGCATTAGTTTATTACAACACTAGCTTATAGACCCGTGAAATTCACGGGATTTTAGAGGTCTTTGATTAAAAAAGTAAGAAAGAACAATGAACGTCAACGCTATAACATTTCTTGTAACGAAATTATAAGTTATAAGTGACTGATAGTATAAAATACAATGCTTGTAAATATATATGGAATAAACGTTCATTGCCTCATGATCTCCAATATGTTTGTCTTCAGAAGCATATGTATGTAGTGACCGTTCTAGCACTTCAACAAAAGGTCCATTATGTGAAAACCTAATAAGTTTAAAAAATATGTTGTTAAAGAAGCTTGGGATTTATAATAAGTGTAAATAAGAAAAATGCCAAAAAAAACATGTAATATATATATTGTACATATCTATTGACCGTTTGATCATACACCTTGAAGAACTTCTTTATAGACTACATTTTTAGTAGGTTTTGATAGAGTACCATCCACATCAGAAACAACAACCTTCTAACTTTTTTTGCTTTTGACACGTGAAAGAGCTACGTATAGCTGCCCATGTGTTAAGACAGGACGTGGCATGTACAAACCAACATTTGAAAATGATTGCCCTTGGCTCTTGTTTAGTGTCATGGAAAATGACACTGGCACACAGGATATTGTTTCCTCACGAACTTTAGAGGTAAATGTTTATCAGACGGAGTAATTCTAAACCTTGGTATGACAACCTTATTTCCAAAATGTGTTCCATTAATTATGTATGCTTGCTTGAATAGAAGTTCTTTTTAATCGAACAACTTGAAGCCATGTCCTGTTACATAATCCATTTGATTGATCAATATTTTTCAACAGCAATATCGGGACACCTACTTTTAACACAAGCCTATGATTTGGAACACTTGAAAATTTGAGTCCATTGATAAATTGTGGTGATAACAGATTCATCGATTGTTGTGCCACTATCAGTTTTATCAATACTATCGCAACTTAGGTAAACCATTTCCTCAAAGTAATTTTTTTTATTAACAACAATGTATGTTTTCTTAGTGTATTTAGTGTATTTTCATCTTTGTCGCAACATAGCATCTTCAGCCCATCTCACTCTTTACTCTTGATATATCAACGTACAATTGATCGTCGCTTTTATATATCGTCATAGCAAAACATAGTCAAATTGAAAAGTGCATTTTGTTTAACTTGAACCGCATTTTCTTGCCACACTATCTTAAGGAGATGGAGTGGTAAGGTTGATCCAAGCATCATGCTGAAAGCTTAGAAATAATCTTACAATGTCAATCTTATTGTTCATTTCCTTTTTTCTCACAAATAATCTTACAATATTATATAAATATCACAAGTGAAATAATTATGTTTTCCAAAGAGTAGTTACAAATTAAAAAATTTGAGTTCAAAAGATATAAATCCAATTGGTCGAAATGGTTAAAAAAAACCACTGAACCGAAAAAGAATATGGTCAACCGGGTTGAAGTCGCAAAAAATTTGTCTATAGTACGCAAGAGTCAAGACCTGAGTTTAGCAAAAATGTTGAATATCATTGATTGGGCCAAAACTCAATGACCATAACATGACCCAACATGTACTAAAACCGACATAATTTGATCCATTGTATTTGAGCAGATTCCAAGCATAACAGGCTTATTATCAAGTACTTGTCTTGTAAAAAATAAGAGACGGTTTTCAATATACTTTTTGAGATTATTTATCTCCACCGTAAGCTTAATACCAGACCAAATAGCAAAAGGAAATCTAAACATCTCCTTACCTAAAATATTCGCTTTCTTGTAAAGACTCAAAAATAATTATATGCTAGCTATATGTTAATTAGCACAGTCTGGTTACCTAAGTAATATGCAGGTACCAACCTCAATGACATTTGTCGTAGTTTTTTGATAGTTTACCAATGTTGTAGATTCGTGGAATCTCGGGGATCTTGAAAGTAATTACTCATTAAGGAGTTACGTGTGTCAATGATAAGAAAAATAATTTAATTTATAACCATTATCAATATCAATCATCAACACATTACTTGGTATATACCACCAATAAATTCACAAGTAAACTATATATCATGTAAACAATAAGCTTCCGTCTTTAGACATCCAATCATGCTCTGCCACAAGGACTTTAGTGTTTCTTCGATACCCCTTGTCACTTGAATTGTGTTCGAAACTGTAACCACCACCTCACATATGAGTTTATGTGTTAAGGATAAGCTCAACCTGCTAACAAATTACAATCTTCAATAATAAGTTTCCATCAAATACCTTAATTATTAGAGAACTAAAAATATCAAGCCACCATATCTATAAGTTAACCATTTGATTTATTAATAATATGTTACCCATTTTCCAATCTTTAGGTCTAAATAAATGTAATATAATTTTTTGCATAATTTAAAGCATTAAGCTCTCTTCCCAATTTCATCTTAGAGATTTTGCAGGTTTAATTTGATACACAATTAATTCAACACAGAAAAAGTAATGATAGTTTGAAAGTTTATCTTATAGAAAGTGTAGTAAAAGAGTCAACATTTTGAATGTTCTACTTTTCACCTAAGCATACTATATTCTACTTTTCACCTAAGCATACTAAGGTCTTTTGATGATAAAGTTTAAGAAGTTATTGATTTTTACCTTGTCATCAAACCACATCCTCGTCTTACGCATGCACTGACCAAAGCAAATAAAATTCTCAGAGGAGTTAAGTAATTTATCACTTTACGACTTCCCTTTACAGTTCTCATCCGAGGGACCAATGTTCTTGCAACTGTTCCAGGTAACTAACATATGCTTTTTCTGAATAGTTGAACCGCTGCCAGAAAAATAATGTAAGACATTTATCAATCCAAACAATTACATATCATAACTTGCATGTTTATATAAGGTTTATTTACCTCAAAAGCAATTCTGTGAGAACAATGTCACGAAAGGTCGTACGAACTCCAACTTGATTTCTGCATTCTTTTAATATTGATGATTTAAATTGTCTAAGACCACAATTTGTTGACTCGTAGCTGTAATAGAAGAAAAAGATCAAAGATATCAACATTTTTTTTACCCGTAGCAGTATGTCGCGTCATCAGTAAGCCGCGTCAACAGCAACAAACCGCATCAGCAGCAAGCAGCGTCTGGGGTTGTAGTAATCTGTGTCATCAGCAACCAAAAGATGGTGTTGAGTACGTAAGCAAATAAGAAGAAAAATTAGTAATTCCGAACACACCCTTATCACTTTTAGCTATAGATTTGGACATAAGCTTTAAAGGAGAAAAAATAAGTAGAAAAAAATTAGTAAATAGGAAAATCCACTTTATTTCTTGCAGTTAGTTTAGCTAACAAAGAAAGGGCGTACTGTTGATTTTACATACTTAGCAGAAACCATCATTATCACGGCAGATGAAAGTATGTTTTATGGGACATCATAACTGAACTACATGATAAACTTAAAGTGAAAGAAATAAATGGGTGTTTAAAGGTAAAGCTTCAAGTTTAAATAAAATTGTTTAAGATATACAACTTAAAAGCTTCGAGTGGATTGTAAGAAGAGCATGAAAGAAAAGTGAGATGAATTGGCAACATTGGCTTTTTGATGCTTGAAAATATCAAATCTAAAGATGGTTCTCAAGTGTGGACAGTTCCTGGTGTTGGTTCTACTCGGATATGACAGACTGGTCTACAATTTAAGGTTTTTGTACCTTGGGTCTGCATTTTCTGTCTTGACAGTAGCCTCTGGTCTGTTGTTTCATCATGTGGTTTTTTTCTATAGGCTTCTTGATAGAATAGCAGGCCTGATCTTGTATGTGTGTTGGTATCCATTTATGTGGGATATGTCATGTGCTTCGGTGTTTGGCACAGTGGGACGACACTTAGCTTTATAATTATTTACAAACTTGTTCTCAGTAAAGTTTAAGGTTGTGTATTGTAATTATACAATTATGATTACTTAGTAAACCCATTATAAATGATTTAACTATGAATTGACTGTAATCAGGATGTTCTACTTGTGGGACAAATGAAATGATTTAGTACCTTTAGAAGATTGTATCTTGTGCTGAGTATTTTACTGTCATATATAGTTCTCATTTATCCCCTCAGTGTTGAAAAATGGATTCCATATTATCTTCCCAAGAAACATTCCAAAAATGCATGCCCACAGTCCTCCTGCAATGTGAAACAAAAGTCAAGGATCACGGGAAAATTAAATTCCATCAACTTCGACTCGATTTAAGACATAGTAACACCTACCAAAAATCTTACATCCGTATCATAAATTCGTAAGCATCCTATTTTATAACAAAAACATAAGGATATCATTATCACTTGTTCAAAATAGAGAATACATATGAACATCCTAAAACCTAATCATACCATAACAGTGGAAATTGAACTGAATGCAATTTGGAAATCTTTATAAGAAAAAAAAAATGTCTAATATATGGGCTGCTAAGTTTATGCACATAATGTACCACCTGTTTGATTGCTTTATTTGTTAGTTATCGAAACTAACTTTCAAGATGACCCTGATATAATATATTATACAGGGTTTTATTCCGACTCCCACATAACCCCTATATAAACAGATAATTAAATAAACAATTTATAAGTAATTCCAAATAGCCCGAACTACATGATAACTTAACCAAATCATCTATAATCTCAAACCAATATTCTCGGCAAATACACTCTTTTAATAGAGAATGATCAAATGATTGGGAATAAGAGTTGAGAAACGATAAACCAAATAAAGTCCCTTTAAGGTTTTCATTCGGACCAGGTCATGCACATCCTAACATGGTACTTTAACCCCGCTAATTTTTTGATATAGGTTAGCCCGCTAGTTTTGACCAAATTGACCCGGGTAACCCATCACCAACCTGTGTGTAACCCGTACCAAGCTGAATGCAAAATCATCATACGTAACATGGTACTTTAACCTGATTTTTTTCCCAGCTAAGGAATTGTAAAAACATAAAGGTTAATAAATAATAAAATCACTATGAATTATCAATGCACTCTATGTAATAATGCATGGTATTATGATACCTGGAAAATCACAAACACTAATTTGAAATCACAAACACTAATTTGAAGTCTGTACAATAGAAGTCAACTCCCTTATTCTCCTTCCCTTCTCACCTGCAAATATAAGGTTCAATATGTATGATTATCTTAACATTGGTGCTTAAATTATCAGATAACATAATTTTAGAAAACTGAATGGGACTGGACATTTTCAACATCGATTTTTCAGTGTGTATGACACAAATATGGCATAACCTTCCTTATACATTATAGGTCTAAATGGAGACCAATATCTGTTCATTTTGTCACCAAATACAGCCGTACAAATTCAGTTTATCACCATCAACGTAAGTCAATTTTATGCAAAGTAATCCTCATTCCTCAAAAACAATGAGTAAACTTTTTTTTTTTTTATTTCTATGACGATGAAGCTACTAAAAAGAGTGCGTGCGAGCTTACCTTTTGGAGATACATAGCTTTTTTGAAGAGACGCGATACCAAATCACCAAGTATGACTCGGGTGAGTTGTACATAACAAAACCAACAATGCTTCAAGGACGATGACTATAACACTAAAATATACAAGAAGACGTTAAAGATTTAAAACCAACAACACAAGACAATATGATATACCTGAGATATGCACGTATCAAAATCAAGCGATCAATTACACCTTTTGGATTTATTGCTATAGAATAGACATAGCCCCTGTTTTCCAGCCATATCCTCCCGAGCTCGATCTGTAAAGTGACTAATATTTTCCAAATATAAAAGTTGGCCTCCATAACTCATAATTGTCCTTAATATGTAAGTAAAAGAATGCATAGCATTTTTCAAAGGAATATATAAACTTCAAGGCCAAAATCATAAATGGGAAACCATTTTACCTTTTCAAGTTGTTGTTTTTTTTTATCTTAGACATTAGATCAAACACCTAGTATCAAAACATGATAACTAATTAAACATTGCCTGAGTGAATAAAATATTAGAGTATAAAAAATTACTTATAAGAAGCAGGCAAAACACTTAACTTATAAAAAAAAAACTCATTCTCAAGCAAGCCAAATGTATTTCTTATTGTTGTTAACTCTTTTAAGCAACAAAACAGATGAACACATTCGGCTTAAAAGCTTAAGGAGGGACAAAAACAAACTCTTAGAGACAATTCTAACTAATACTTCTCATACCAACATTTACTTTGATACTTGAAAAATTAAGAAACTCGGCAGAATGTTCTAATCTATATTAATAAAGAAATTTGCATGAGAGTACACTGGAATTTTTACATTAAAGCTTAATGAAAGGTCGTTACTAAGTGTAGTTTCTGTTTTAACATTATAGCTTAATAAAAGTTTAATTTACCTGTGTCTGTGGCTCTGTAGAAGAAATTAGTTGAAGCAACCTTTGGCAATTGCCATTTCTTGTTGTTACAGTATCTCGAATTCCACTTTATCCCTTGCCTTGTTCCTAATTAGACAACATAGAGATAACATGATTCTAACAGACATAGCCCTAAAAGTCAATACCTTCATATAATTCATAGTAATAATGAAAAGTTCAAAATAACAAAACCAAACACTCACAATCAGGAGGGGCAAGGCGATTTTCACTTCCATATTTTGTATCGACTGAGTTTGGCTCGTATTCTAATGTCACATGCTGCAAATTAAAACAAAATTCACATAAAAGATCCGTCTAAAACCATAAAGACCACTTTTGTAGTAACCCCACCGAAAACACATTTGGTTAAAATGATACATAAAGAAAGATTTATATGTATGGCCTATGATAAAAGCTATTAGCCTATTAGTCAAAAGGCGCCACAAATCATGATCGGTATCCATCTTAGTATATATTAAAAAAAATACTACAATGCATTTCTCTATAGTATTACATGTACCGACAAATGTAACATTTAGTCAAGAAATATTTCACCTTCCAATTAATAGCATCAAAGTTGAAAGTAAACGTACATGAGTTGGCGGCCGCAGGAAAAATGCAAGGACTGTCATCAGCAAGTTCATCAGTATCATCTATCTTTCTTTTTCCATTTATCAACTGTTAAACCATTAACTACAGGTTGACGTCTGTTGTCAAACAAAAGAAACACAATTGACCGGCTTGAAACACAAATACGAACATTGAAACGAAAGTGAACAAATACAAACATGTGATTCAACAAATTCAACGGAGGAATCATCATATATAACATCATCTCTTGGTTATAAGGAAACATCAAGTGCTTCATTTTTGCCCTACAAATGATAATTACACAAACACAATTTATCAAACAGTTGGTGTGCATACAAATTACCATTAAAAATTACTGGTTTGCATCATAAACATTAAAAATTACCATTATTGGGTGAAACGCATATCGCAACAGAAGGGATAATGATGGGAAGAAACTTACAAACGGTTACAATAAGCGGTTTGGGGATAATTTTAGGGATCATTTCCAAGATTAGGGTTTGAAGTTTTTTGGTGGATTGATTCGAATTTGATATGGTTTATGCGTTTTATTGAAGAACAGTTACAAACCGAATTGATGACTTTCTAAAAAATGGACAAGAGTGTGTGAAGGAGGAAAGTGTGTGAAGGAGGAGCGTGGATGTATTGAAAAAGTCATGTTTGACTGGTTTTTTCATTAAAGTGTGTTAATGACTTTCTAAAAAACGGGATTGTATTTCATTATTTATCATTAAAATATATTTTACGGAAGTTTTACAATAAAATGGATGCATAGACTACTTGTACGCATTAAATCATCGACCAATCATATTCGAGACACATCAGCGAATTAATTACAAAAGGTGCTTTATTGAGTTGTAAATTATTCTGGTTTATTATAAGATATAGATATAGATGTATCTGATTCAACTATTTAACATGTATATTACTAGTACTATTAGTTTATTAACATGTGTTAGTTTAAATCATACACAAAGTGTGTCAAAATAAAAATAATAAATAAAGTTAAAAACTTAGTGCGTCACTGAAAATGTATTATGAAATTTAGTGTGTCAAAATACATAGTGTGTCTCAAAAAATGTGTCATAAAAACTAGTGTATCTTTACAAATGTACTACAATTTTGTAGTGTCACTACAAATGTATTAAAATTGTGTACTGTGTCATTACAAATGCTCTAAAATTTTAGCGTATCATTCTATAGGTATTGAAAATTTAGCATGACACTACAAATGTGTCAAAAAAAAAGTGCGTCACTATATATGTATCATCAAATTTAGTGTGACACTGCATTTGTCAAAAAGATATTGAGTGTCATTATATATTTATAAGAAACTTAGTGTGTCATGAAAAATAGTGTGTATTAGTAAATTATTTTGTAAATTTTATGAATCAAGTGGTTTTTGTCTTATATATAAGAAAACAATATTAGGTCACTACAAATGTACTAAAATTTTCTCTATAAGAAAATAATATTTGTGTGATAAACTTATTGTGTCACTACAAATGTACTAAAATTTTATAGTGTACCACTAAAAACGTACTGAAAATTTAATGTGTCATTGCAAATGTATCAAAAATTTTAGTATGTCACTATATATGTATCAAGATATTTGTATATATATATATATATATATATATATATATATATATATATATATATATATATATACATATACACACACGTATAAAAAAAATTGGTGTGTCATGATAAATTTAATAGGGATAAATTAATTTAATAGTGTGTCATAATGTTGGTACGTTATGTATCAATGTTGTTTTTGCGTGTTATTTTTTGTTGTGTCACGAATTAATTTAAAAATTAGTCTAAAATTTAAAAGTTAATTAATATGTTTCATTATTTGTCATGAGTCACAATACGCATAGTAAAAGAAATGGTATTTGAGAAAGGCACTTTCAACATTATTATATTGAGAAGTATAAATCGGTGTATCAAGAATTAGTAGAAAATAATAAGTTGGAAAATCGCGCGTTGCTGCGGGTGTTTTCTAAATAGGAAAAGTGTAATAACGGCCGGTAACTACTTAACGTTAATTTAGTGACTAAGGACTGACTTTGCAATAGACGTATAACATGAAGGACCAATTATGTAAATTATGAGATGACTAAATATGCAACGAACTTCTGAGATGAAGGACCAATTTCGTATGGCTTTTTAAAGAAAATGTTAAAGATAACGGTCGTTAGCTAACAGTCGTTAAATATCTAACGATCGTTAGTTATAACGCTACAGTAACTAACGGTCGTTAGTTACTTTAGCTGGGAATAAAAAATATTAAATGCACTGTAGTTGTGCAAAGCTTTTTGTCTTGATATCCCAACAAATAGTATATATAAAGAGTAAGTTACATGGTTGGTCCCTGTGGTTTGTCAAAATAACAACTTTCGTCACTATCTTTTAAAAGTTGCATGGTTAGTCCCTAAGCACGTAAACAAATAACACCACGGGTCCCTTGGTTTAACAGGTGTTAACTAAGTTAGTTAAAATTTACAAGTTAGCCCCCTGTGGTTAAATAGCGCTGCATAGTTAATCCTTTAGCGCTACATCGTTAATCCTTTTACTTAATGGCTGTTATAATTTACTTAACAGCTTTTATATTTTACGTTTTCGCCTATTTTCTTTCATTTTCATACGTTTTTGTCCGTTTTTTTTTACGTTTTCGACCGTTTTTGTCCGTTTTTCTATGTTTTCGCCCGTTTTTGTCCCTTTTTTTTACGTTTTCGCCCATTTTTGTCCGTTTTTTTTACGTTTTCGCCCGTTTTTGTCCCTTTTTTTATGTTTTTGTCCGTTTTTTTACGTTTTCGCCCGTTTTTGTCCTTTTTTATGTTTTTATCCATTTTTTTACGTTTTCGTCCATTTTTTTTACGTTTTCGCCCGTTTTCGTCCATTTTTTTTTACGTTTTCGCCTATTTTCTTTCATTTTCATACGTTTTTGTCATTTTTTTTACGTTTTCGCCCGTTTTTGTCCGTTTTTTTTTACTTTTTCACCCGTTTTTGTCCTATTTTTTACATTTTCGCCCGTTTTTGTCCGTTTTATTACGTTTTCGCCCGTTTTTGTCCGATTTTTTACATTTTCGCCCGTTTTTTTATGTTTTCGCCCGTTTTTGTTCGTTTTTTTACGTTTTCGCCCATTTTTTTATGTTTTCGCCTGTTTTTTTTACGTTTTCGCCCGTTTTTGTCCATTTTTTTTATGTTTTTATCCATTTTTTTACGTTTTCGTCCATTTTTGTCCATTTTTTTTTACGTTTTCGCCCTTTTTTTGTCCATTTTTTTTTATGTTTTCGCCTATTTTCTTTCATTTTAATACGTTTTTGTCCCTTTTTTTTAAGTTTTCGCCCGTTTTTGTCATTTTTTTACGTTTTCGTCATTTTTTTACGTTTTTTTCCCTTTTCTTAGAAACTTTTTTTACCCAATTTTTTTTTCGAAAATATTTTTTTCGATGATTATTTAAAAAAAAATTCAAAATTATATTTTATTGAATTTTTTGTCCGTAAAATAATGGACAAAAACGGGCGAAAACGTAAAAAAAAGGGACAAAAACGGGCGAAAACGTAAAAAAATAGACAAAAACGGGCGAAAACGTAAAAAAAACGGACAAAAACGTATGAAATTGAAAGAAAATAGGCGAAAATGTAAAAAAAGGGACAAAAACGGGCGAAAACGTAAAAAAATGGACAAAAACGGACGAAAACATAAAAAAACGGACAAAAACGGGCGATAACATAAAAAACGGACAAAAACGGGCGAAAACGTAAAAAAAGGACAAAAACGGGCGAAAACGTAAAAAACAAACAAAAACGGGCGAAAACGTAAAAAAACGGACAAAAACGTATGAAAATGAAAGAAACTAAGCGAAAACGTAAAAAAAATGGACAAAAACTGGCGAAAACATAAAAAAAAACGGACAAAAACATATGAAAATGAAAGAAAATAGGCGAAAACGTAAAAAAAATGGACAAAAACGGGCGAAAACGTAAAAAAATTGACTAAAACGGACAAAAATGTAAAAAAACTGACAAAAACGGGCGAAAACATAAAAAAAAAGGACAAAAACGGGCGAAAACGTAAAAAAAACGGACAAAAACATAAAAAAAATGGGCGAAAACGTAAAAAAAACGGACAAAAACGGTCGAAAAGTAAAAAAAACGGACAAACGTATGAAAATGAAAGAAAATGAGCGAAAACGTAAATTATAAAAGCTGTTAAGTAAATTATAACAACCATTAAGTAAAAGGATTAACGATGCAGCGCTAAAGGATTAACTATGCAGGGCTATTTAACCAAAGGGGGCTAACTTGTAAATTTTAACTAACCTAGTTAACACCAGTTAAACCAAGGGACCCGTGGTGTTATTTGTTTACGTACTTAGAGACTAACCATGCAACTTTTAAAAGATATGGACGAAAGTTGTTATTTTAGACAAACCACAGAGACCAACCATGTAATTTACTCATATATAAACGCTAACTTTAAAAATAAATAAAAGAGGTGCGTAATAAATGGAACTATGATTAGTAGTTGGGTTGACTAACTTTAAAGATACAGTCCAATAGAGCATATAAAAATTCCCATGATGTTTTATTTATTTACAATATTGTCATTATCAATAAATTGTTCTTAATAAAAACAAATCTTATCCATAATAATTGATCCAACGGTCTATAACTGTGCCTATTATTTTCTACTTTAAGGGTGTGCACGCCACCTTGTGTGTGTATATATATATATATATATATATATATATATATATATATATATATATATATATATATATATATTGTATTCACGGAATTTTGTAAGTTAACCTTTTTACAAATGTTGACTAGTCAATTTCACCCACGACTACTTTGTATTTATTTGACATACACCACAAACGTAATCAAGTTTTGACACCGCTGCCGGAGAAGTTGTGTTGTGACAATATCGTTAAGGTTTTAACGATTAGTGACTTGTAGATCCTTCATCAAGAAGTTATCGCTTTCAAAAAAACATATAAAACACAAAAATATTTTCATTTTCTTTTGTGTGTGTGCGTATATATATATATATATATATATATATATATATATATATATATATATATATATATATATATATATAAAGCAACCATCAAGAAACATTCGATAGAATACTACCTAACTCGAGGTATGACCATTAATAAGTTCCCAAATCAAAGATTAAAACTTGCCTTTGTATTCCTTGTGAAGTTGGTTCACTTTTGATTGATAAAAGAGCGGTTCTAGGTAGTTCTGATATTAAATTGTGAACCGAAGAAGAACGGGTACTTAAGCGGCATTTATTGCTCACCTTTTTTCTCCCGCCACTCTAAGAATTTTTCATTCAAAGTAACCATTCGCTTGTGATTATTAGTTTAAGTTCTTTGTGTTTTTTGATTCGGTCTCGTTTTAATTGAATTGTTTTTTATAGTGCATGCGCACTCGTTCGTCTACGTCATCAAGCCCTTTTCTTGAACTCGCAAAAATTCCAAGAAGACGTAACCGACGACGCACCATTCCAATAGTCGAACCCGAGATTCGTACTATTGACGATCCACCAAACATGGCAGATAATCGTACCATGTATGTGCTTTTCCAAGCACCCACCGAGGGTTATGGTGATGCCATAGTTGTTTCGGAAATCGTTGCCGATAGCTTTGAACTCAAGACTGGGTTGCTATCCTTAGTAACTTCGAGTCAATATTTCGGATTCGAGAGGGACAATCCTCATACCCATATTCGATGGTTTAACAAGATCACTTCTACCATCAAATACAAGGATGTCCCTCGAGAAGCTATCAAGCTACTTCTTTTTCCTTTATCTCTCGAGGGGACCGCCCGAATTTGGCTAGAAAAACAACCCCCTCGTTCTATTGAAACTTTGGAAGACTTAGTATCAAAGTTTTTGAATGAATTCTTTCCCCCGTCTAAAACCACAAGCCTTAAAAATGAAATCACCAAATCCACTCAAAATGTTGATGAATCCTTTAGTGAAGTATAGGATCGTTTCAAAGAATTACTTCGCAAATGTCCTTATCATGGTTTTTTCAGAGTTGTATCAAATCGATACTTTCTACAATGGTTTGAACCAAACCGATCAAGACTCGTGAAATGCCTCCGCCGGTGGTAATCTTTTGAATCGGACTCCTAAAGATGCTTTAGCTATCGTTGAGAACAACTCTAAGGTTCGTACTTCACGAAGCAAGTCAATTGTTTACCAAGTGACTGCAACCTCTTCTACCTCATCTCCGTTGAGTAATTCTAGAACCGATGCTAAAATTGACAAACTCACGGAAGCTATCCAAGCATTGGTTCTTTCCAAGCAAAAGAAACTTTCTTCCCAACAAACTTCTTCACCCGCTCAAGTGAAAGCGGTGGAAGAAACTTGTGTCACTTGTGGTGGACCGCATGCTTACTAAAATTGTACTACCACCGATGGTAGTCAATTTGAGGTAAAAGTCGTAGCCGGGTCTTACAACGAAGGAGGTAACCAATACCGTCCTCACGTTGACCTGAACTACCGTGCTAGCAATCAAAGTGGACCACCCGGATTTTCTCAACCCAATAATCCAAATAGATTCAATGAACATCAACCAAGAGAGCAAAATGTTCAAAACCAATTTCATGCCCCGATCAATCACTACCTAAACCATGGGGTTAATCTCAATCAAGTTTTCAAGATCCTAATTACCAAGCCCCAGTTGTTCCCTCAAATGAACTTGCTAATTACATTAAAGCAAATGAGGCTAATATGAGGGCAATGCAAACTCAAATCAACACTTTGAAAAATGATTTTCAAACTTCAATGTCAAAACAAGGTAATGAGCTTAAAAATGAACTTAGGAATATTAATCACAAGATTGATCAATCTCAAAACAAAATTGAGAACATGTTTTCTAGTCTCATAAATCAAATGAATCAAGCTTCTACTTCTGGGTCTCTCTCGGGAAACACCATTCCCAATCCAAAGGGAGAACTGAAAGCTATCACCATTCGTAGTGGTAAAGCTTATGATGGACCCTCGACTTCTACTACTTCTCCGGTGAATGAATTAGAACGAGAGACCAAGGTAACAAGGGACAAGGTGCATTCTTAAAGCCCACAAAGTACCGTACACGTCCAACCTTCGGTCGTCCAAACTTTTATTCTGGAACCCGATGTTCCAAAGACCAATCCTAGGCCTTCAATTCCATATCCTTCAAGGCTTAATGATCAAAAGCTCTGTGATAAAACAAATAGCCAAATGAAGAAGTTTCTTGAAATTTTTCAAAAGTTACACTTCGACATTAGTTTTGCGGATGCTCTTCTTTATATGCCAAAATTTTCTTCTACATTCAAGAATCTTTTTAGCAATAAGGAAAAATTGCTTGAATTAGCTGAAACATCGATAAATGCTTAATGCTCAGCCGTTCTTCTCAAAAAGCTTCTCGAGGAGCTTGGAGATTCTGGAAAATTTCTCATTCCTTGTTCTTTAAAAGATCAAAAGGTTTGCAATGCCCTAGCCGATTCAGGAGCAAGCATAAACCTCATGCCTTTGTCGATTTATGAACAACTTTGAATAGGAGAACTCAAACCGACTCGTATGACCTTAGAGTTAGATAATCGATCAATTACTCACCCAGTCGGTATAGCCGAAGATGTATTTGTTCGTGTGAATACATTTATCTTCCCAGCCGACTTCGTGGTAGTTAATTATGAAGCTGATCCGAGAGCCCCTCTTATCCTAAGGAGACCATTTTTGCGTACAGAAAAAGCCGTAGTTGATCATTACGAGGATACTTTGACCTTGAGGATTGATGATGAAAGAAGGATTTTTCATGCCGATGCGTCTAAGCATAAGAAAAATCACGTTAAGAGCATCGATGTTATTGATTTCTCCTCCGATGGTCATTCTTCTAAGTTCCCTAAATCCAAAGAGCATAGTAGTGGCAGTACTACTTCTAATGTTGACTCTCTTCTTGAGGAGTTCGCCGATGAACTTGCTCGCATCGATCCACTTCTACCGGGAAGTGACGATGATCTCTTTGATTTTGAAGCCGATCCTAAAGAAATTGAAAATCTTCTATATCATGATCCATCACTTGATTCTTATCCTAGCACCGAGCTTAGTGACTCACAAAGTGATGACGATCTATTTGATTTTGGAGCTAATAAAAAAGAATGGGAAGATCTTTTGTATGGCGAACCTTCTGATGTCAAAACTTTTGATGATGAAAAGCCAAAAATGAAAACCTTAACTGAAGAACCGACAATTGTTTCTAATGGCTAATCTCCTCAATCACCTGAGGGTGATTCCCTTTTCTCTGTCGAGTCTTCCATAGAGCATCATTTTTTGTGAAGACAAAGTGTTCAATCCAGGAATACTCGATGGTGGAAAAACTCATTTTATAATGAAATTGACTCCCGATAAGAATTTTAAGTTACAAACCTCATCCGAGGAACTTTTAATTCTGGAGAAAAGTTATTCCCCTCTATTTTATCTTAACGATGATATCATATTTCCATCGAAGTATTATTTCTTTGATCTTAAGGAAGATCATGGCCCGGGGGGAGACGTACTCTATCATGAGAGGTTTCTTAATGATAAAATTATCTCAACCCTCCCTCCCGGGATTTTCACAAAACCGAAGAGCTTAAATGTTAAAATTTAAATTAAGAAAAGTAAGTTCAATTTCAAGGAAAAAGATTTCAAACTCTTTCTTCCTTTCATCACTATTGATGTGATTTCTTCTCTTCTTCTCTCCTTCGGAAGTGAGGACACCATTTTTGACCCCGGTATATCCATTTATCATTCTTTTGTGTCGGATGTATCTCATTGGAGTGGAACTTTCACTAAATTCAATTTTTATCCAAACATCTTGAATGAAAGTCCGATGAAGATTTTCTCTCCCACATACTCCCCCATGGACCAATGAATTCAGGGTCGAGTCAAGCTAGTGACTCGGTTAACAAAAACATTAGCATCACATGGGCAACAGCTCGTGTTTCTGTCTGCTTCTTATTTTCTAATAAAGTAACAAGAGGGGGAGACCTCTTATGTATCTTGTGTTTTGTGATTGTTGTGTATGATTAGGATTTGCCCCGAAGTGTGGAGACTCTTGTGCTCGTGTTTTGTCTTTACTCCACTCATTCATCAGTGCCCAAAGAAGTCTGGTATCCAAAAATCTTATTGACTAACGTTATCTTTTGGCATAATTAATAAACGGTTTTAGATTTTACGTAGGATGACCCTTACCTTTAAAACATTGAGGACAATGTTTAACTTTAGTCTGAGGGTATCTTCGATTTGATTTGACTTGCACTTTCATATAGCCGTTTACTCATGCAACCCCGTTTTTCCTGAAAAATTGAAAAAAAATTGAAAAAATGATCAAAAAAGTATTAAAAAAAATGGAATTTTTTGCAAAAATATAATAAGTTTTGACATCTTGTTTGACTTTCCGCTGGGTAGAGTAGGAAAAGAAATTTTGACTTGACCGAACGTGTTGAGCCTGTTGGGTTTGTTAAAACCCAAACTCCTTAATCTAGGATTTGAACATAAAATATCCTAAGTGTTTGATAACCGAGAACACCAAACAAATCACTGAATGCATAGTTGTTCAGTGAGTCATCCTCAAGATGCTCAGGGCGAATCTATGAAGAAAGATTCACCATTCAGTGACGCGGTTCTCAGTGAATGATACCTGAGCCAAAGAAGAAGATGATGGACTCAGTGAGGGATGGCAATAACTCACTGAGCCCCATGACTCCTCACCAAGTAAGATCACTGAGTGAACAAAGACTGAAGATAAGAAGACTGAAGTAAAGGCGGGATTAGGCGGCATAAGTTTGAATGGAGTCCTTATCATGCAAAGGTCAACTTTTCCTAAATGAGTATAATACCAAGACATGTGTCAACACTGAAGACCAGAAAGTATCCCTGACCTTTACTACTTATAGCCATTTGTAACAGGGACAAAATACCTATGTATTTTGTCCAATGTAGGATGATGTAATTTGTCTTGTAGTCTTTGTCCATTAGGTATGTGTTAGAATCTACTTGTGTATAAATAGAGAATAAGTGGGAGAGGTAAATATTACATTTGTGAACTTAATGCTTAGACATTCACAAACCAAATCTTTACTCTCTCCAAAGAACAACACAATCCCTGAGATAGCTCAGCAGGATCTTAGTTTTCACTCAAACTTAGTTTGAGTTTAGTGAGGAGTATACCATACTTTTCATTTCAATTCTAAGTGTTGTTCCGCAAACACTTGGGGTATAATTCTTTTGATTAATTTCTAATAAAGCATTAAACGTTGAAAACTTTGTGTCTTATCTTTTACATTTATTTACGTTTGATAGTTAATCAATACTTCGCTACATCATGGAACTTGGTTAGATTAACTTTGTAGTTAACCATAACCAAGTAAAAGGGTCCAACAAGTGGTATCAGAGCCTCTGATTTGTAAAAGTTTTCAAAAACTTTTCAAACAAAAGAGTACTCAAAGTTTTTAAAATCATATTCCCACCATGGCTGATAGCGATGTACCCCAGCTAGTTGATAAAAATGGAGGTAGCTATTCAGGTGTAGCTCCTAGAGTAGAAGCTGGTAAATTTAGCAAGTGGAAAAAGCGTACGCTTTGCTACTTGACTGGTATGGAACCATACTACATCACATGCATCAATGAAGGTCCTTTTGTCCCAATGACTACTCAAGGTTTGCCCAAACCTGAAGCACAATGGACTCCTGATGAGAGGAGGGTGGTCAATCAGGACCAACGCCTAAAAAGCATCATTATATCGTGTTTCCCTGACGATACAATGGAACCAGTCATTAACTGTCTTACAGCCAAACAAACCTGGCTTGACTTGGTTCATAGCTTTGAAGGTCCCTCAGATACCAAGGAAAACAAGATCATGGACCTGAAATTTGAGTATAACACTTTCAGGGCCAAAAAATCTGAAAGTCTCTCTCAGACCTATACCCGTTACAAAACCTTGCTCAATGAGCTCTCAAATGATGGTGTAGTACTGTCTAAGCATGAAATTAACATTGTTTTTGTCAACAGTCTCCCTGAGAAGTGGTTAAACTTCTCTCAGGGTCTTAGGAATGCTAATCACATTCAGAATCTTGAGCTTCCTCAAATCTATGGGAAGTTTGTCTATAAAGACAACCTAATCGCAAGGCGATACCCTGAAAAACCTCAAGAAACCAAAAAGGCCCTGACTGTTTCACCCATATCCACTGCCTTCTACTCTAATGGTGTTGTGCAGGATTTTCAAGATGATTCTGATGATGAGGTTGATATGAGAACCAGTGAAGAGTACCTCAATGATCTTCAAGTTGAATTTCAAGAAAGAGCCTTTTTAGCAAACTCAAAACGTTTTATTAAAAGAAACAAGTCAAATTTTCAAAAAGCTAAGGCAAGTGAATCCACTGAATGTTTCAACTGTGGCAAAAAGGGTCACTTTGCTAAAGACTGTTTTTCAAAAACAACCTCAGACCCTTCATATAAACCATCTGGTAGTAGTTCTTCTTCAGGAACTAGCAAGTTTCAACAAACAATGCTTCAGTCGACTCAACATTTTCAAAATGCAAATATTCAAAAGGATTTTGAAGCAAAGTATAGAAAAGCTAAAGCTAAACTTGCTCTCCTTGAGACAACTCCCTCAGTACCTCAGGCTGCACCTTCCAAACCTGCTCAAGGAAAGAACAAGGTACTTGTTGCTGAATCCTATGATTGGGATCAGGAAAATGTCTCCTCTGATGAAGAAGTAAGGGTCAGTGCACTGATGGCACTTTCAGATGCCAACAAGCTAGCTGTTGGAAAAAGCCATGCTAGAAATGGAGAATGGGTCAACATCACCATGAAAAAGGTAAACATTTTGTTATCTATGGATGATGATGCTGATTGGCAATCCTACTTAAACTACTTAAATGTAGATCTTAAGTTCGTTGAAGAGCAAAGACAAAATCTGTTTTCAAAATTCAATAAGCTAGCTTTTGAGTTAAACAAGTGTAGATATGAATTACTGGTTTTAAAACAAGCAAAACTTGAAGCTGTTACACTTCAAATTCAAAACACTGAACTAGTAAAACAAAATCAAGCTCTTCAGGATGAACTTAAGAAAGAAAAGGCTGTGATATATAAGTGGACTCAGAAAAACCCTAGGGTTTTTGACTCAGTGAGTCTTACACCAAGTAATATATAAGCTATTATTGGTGAAGATTAAAACGCTGAGTCCTCTAGTGAGAATCATGGTGAAAAAGCATTTCTGCCTTCAGGCATATCCTTTAACAAGGAAATGGCACTGAAACCCAGTGACTGGATTGAAAGAGTCAACCCAGATAGCAAACTACCAAACTTTAACACTGGTAAAATATTGGAACCTGAAAGTCAGGCCATCAAAAATATGCTTGGTGTCACTGATGAGTCTAGTCTCCCTAAGTCCATTAATGAGTCTGAACTCATATCACAGAGTCCACTCCCACCACTGAAAGTTCTTCAGGGAGCTGAACCTAGCTCTGAGCTAACACCGTTGGTGTATACTCAAAACTATCCAAGAGAGAAGGCTAGTTTAGGAAAAACTATCTTGAAAAGACCACTCACTGAAGTCTCAACTCCAAATGATGACTCCACAACCTCAGTCTCAAATGACGCTATCACTGACAACCCTGACTCCAAATTTGATCAGTTGGCTGAACTTGTTAGGAAGCTGAGTGAAAAGATTGAATCATCTGAGAAGAAAACTCAACCTTTGGAAAAGGAAATTAAAGCAGCTTCCCAAGTTCCACCAAATCCAAGGCCACATCTAAACCAAAAATGAGATGTGAATTGTGTAGTTATACCACACATACCATTGATGACTGTTATAGAATCCTTTTTTTCATGATATGTAAAAAGGATGATCACAGAACCTCTGATCATCTATCTTACACAGTCTCATCAAGTGTTGTATCCTATCACAATGCTCAGTCTCATAACTATGCCTCAGGCTCCAAACAGATAAGGCAGAAAGCTAAACCATTCACACCTTGCACTCATTGTGGATTCAATGATCATCTCCCTGATGATTGTTTGATGTATCCATGTTGTGATATATGTAGAGATCCTACTCATGACAATTCAGGACATGAACAAGTCATTTAGTCCAGAAGAGGAATCACCAAGCCAACCCAACAAACTACCCCTTCTCCCAGATGCAAAATCTGTGGAAGCAACATTCACACCACCACTAATCATGGATCAATATCTCAGTTCAAAAAGGCCATTAAAGCCAAACCCGCCAAAAGTGGGTTTACAAGAAAAACTAACTCAGTTTACATTTGTGCAGAGACATTCCAGAAATCCTGTTTGGCATCTTGATAGTGGATGTTCAAGAAGCATGACTGGCGTGAAGGAATATTTGCACAAATATGTAGAAGAACCAGGACCAAAGTCGGTATTTGCTGATAATTCATCTTGTCTCACTGAAGGTTATGGTTCAGTAAACTATAGTGGAATAGTTTTTACTAGAATTGCTTATGTTAATGGTCTTAAATACAACTTAATCAGTGTCAGTCAACTATGTGATGCAAAATACATAGTTCAGTTTGATGATAAGCAAGGTACCAATGCAAACAAAGAAGTTGTTCTTATTGCACCAACAAGGCAGGATGTCTACATTTTGGATATGTCATCACTCACTCATAATGGAACATGTCTTTTTGCTAAAGCGACTGAAACCCTCAATTGGCTTTGGCATAAAAGACTTTCCCATTTGAACTTCAAAAACATAAAGAACCTGGCCAAACAAAACAAAGTCCTTGGCTTACCATCACTAGTGTTCTCAAAAGATAAACCCTGCCCTGCCTATGAAAAAGGTAAACACCACAGGGCATCCTTTAAAACCAAATAAAATTCCTCCATTACCAACTGCCTGCACCTACTTCACATGGATCTTTTTGGACCCATCAGTCCAATGTCAATCCACCATGAGAAGTACACTCTGGTCATTGTGGATGAATACTCAAGATATACTTGGGTATATTTTTTGACCAAAAAGAGTCATGCTGCTGAAATAATCATGTCCTTCATCAGGAAGATTGAAAACCAAAATGACATCAGGGTCAAACAAATCAGGACTGATAATGGGACTGAATTCAAAAACAATGACCTTAAATGTTTCTGTGATGAGAAGGGTATTTCTCAAAACTTTACCTCTCCTTACACCCCAGAACAAAATGGAGCTGCTGAAAGAAAGAACAGAACCCTCATTGAGGCTGCTAGAACAATGCTCAATGGATCTACTCTCTCCAAACATTTTTAGACTGAGGCAGTAAGAACACCCTGCTATACACAAAACAGGTCCATCATTGTGAAGAGACATAGAAAAACTCCCTATGAGATATTTAAAGGAAAAATTCCTGACATCAGCTATTTCCATGTGTTTTGATGTCCTGTGTTTATCCATAATCATAAGGATAATCTTGGAAAGTTTGATGCAAAAGCTGATGATGGGTACATTCTAGGGAACTCTCTTGTCTCTAAAGCCTTCAGGGTATTCAACACAAGGAGACAACAGACTGAGGAAACCTTCCATGTCACATTTGATGAGAGTACTGAAGCTGTCAGATTTTCAAATTCCTCTGTGGAAGAAATTGGTATTGATTACTCATCAAGATATCCTACAGATGAGTTTCACCCTGAGAATAATCTCTCCACACAATACCAAGCTGATGCAGATGTCTCATACTACATCAATCCACACAACCTACCTCAACCCACCATCAGTGAGTTCATAGAAACTCAACAAGTCTCTAATGAGACTACCACCACTGAACCAATTGTTCAGAATACCACAACTCAAGCTGATCACACTTAGGCAACTGAAAATCTCAATCTTGAAGAACCTCAGGCTCCCATATTAGACCCCACTCCATCTATACATCAGGCCTCTACAAGTTCCTATCTAAGACCTCAGGATAGCTGGACTAAGTCCAAATTAATTGAACTTGTTAACATCATTGGTGAGCCCTCTGAAGGCATGCTTACAAGGAGCATGGCTGCTAAACTCAAGGCGGCCTCAGCCAATGTATGTCTCTATGTTGATTTCCTCTCAGAAATAGAGCCTAAAAATGTTAAAGAAGCCTTTAAATATGAGAGTTGGGTTCAGGCCATGAGAGATGAGTTAGAACAGTTTTATAGAAATGATGTCATGACCTTAGTTGAATGTCCTCAGGGTGTGTTTATCATTGGAATGAAATGGGTCTTCAAGATTAAGAGTGATGAGTCTGGAACAGTGATGAGTGCTCAAACACTCATCATTTTTGGTCAAATCTGAACTGCAAAACATACAAAAACACTCAGTAATGCATCAAATTACTAGAAATATTTCAAAATTGTGTTTTATATGTTTTGGATGCAAAATGAGTAAAAACAAATGAAAAACGTACAAAGTTTGCAAAACTGGCAGTTTCAGTCCCCCAACTTTCAAAAAATGGCAGAAATAGTCCCTGGAATTCAAAATATGGAAAATTATCATTTAAGGTCCCTGTACTATTCAACTTTGACAAAATTGGACCTTTTGATAAACTTTTGAAAATTTACATATTCAGTCCCTCAGAATCCAAAATTTACATAAATGGTCCCTGGAGTTTAAAAATGATAAAATTATAATTTATGGTCCACGGGTTATTGAAATTAGAAATTTTGGTCCTTATTATGTCTTTGGAGGAGTTACATTTTCAGTCCTCATCTTTGGCCAAATTACAAAAATGGTCCTTGTTATAACAAAAACCAAACGGATCCTTTTGTGTTAATAAACCCAACACACCAAATCCACCTAACAAACTCCCAGCCCATTCACCCCTTTTGTTATTACCCTTGGCCCAAATAACACCCCAAGCCCAATCCCACAAAACAAAACACCCCGTTTATATTACTTCCCCCCAGGGTCAACATAAGTCAACACCACCACCTTCTCTTCCCACTTGACCACTGGTAATCCCCTGCAACACTCCATATCCCCCCCCTCTTCTCCTACTACCCATATCCTGTCCCCCCAGCTCACCACAACCTTCCAATTGCAATTAATGCAAACAAAACCCTCCAAGTTACCCATTACCTACCAAAACCAATTTTTCCCGCCAGACCAATTTAAAGGCTGAGATCAAACTTCACTCATCCAATGGTTATAATGATGTGTGGGAAAGTTAGAGAAGTCCTCCAGTGGTTATAAAAGAAAAATAAAATGAAGAATGATGCTGTGTATTAGAGTAGCTTTAATATACTTTAGACGTAGGTAGTGTAATTTTACATTACAGTTAATCTTTTAGCTTTTAAATGTTGTAATCAGTAATTTCATTGTATTTCAAACTTTTGTTAAGCTTTAATTCCAGTCATCCAGTTTCAATTCAATCAATACTATTTTCATGTTAAATTCTCAATCTTACTTAATGTTGTAAAAAGTTGATAGTTACTAGTTTCAAAGCTCACTTAAGCTTTTATAAGCTAATCTCAGTGTCTCAATTAGTTTCTCTTTGAAATTAAGAAAATACAAAAAAAAAAAAAATAGTAGAAAATAGATAAATAAGGAAGAGAAGAAGAAGGAAATTGGGGCATGGTGGATGTTGAATTTACATGGTTTTAGAAACCTCAGGGAGGTATTAGGATGTGTGTTGTGCCCTAGTAACTTGGTTTACTCAGGAATCCATTGTAAGATCATTATCTCATTTTTTTATCTGTAATGTAGCTTTGCTTTTAGCTTATTTATCTATGTATTTGTACTTATTTGATGTAAGTGAGTAGGATTATTACCTAATGTAATCAGCCTGTTCACTAGATTTCTTAGCTACTTAATTATCACTTTGAACTGTCAAAATAGCTTGATAGTGATTCTAGGTGTGTTGTTGTTCTTAGTAGTTTATCTGTGTCAGTATAAGTTTATTTCATCATTTGATAACCTTGGGAATTGGATTTGAGGCAAAAATCAATGAAATGCTTTAAAAAGGTCATTTGTAGTTTACCAAAGGGGTGTTTGGAATTGCTGAGTCTGTGGACTCAGTTGGATCTTAAGGTGGTACTTTTTATCCCTACATGTTTACTTGGTTTATTATTGCTCATTCAAGTCATAAAAGTAGTAAGTATTTAGTAAAAAGTCAAAAATAACTTTTGTTACCATGGTTCTTGTTAACTGTTAAGACTAGGGGGAATCATAATCTTGAATCTAGCTTAGAATGTGTTTAGGATGCCTCATTTAGGTTTATTTAAGATTAACATAACACATTTCATCACTTATGGTCACCCAAATCTCACCAAGGTCAACTTTTCATGATTTCATTAAAAGTCAAAGTTTTAGTTTCTCAGATTTTAGAATTTTGTGTTTTCTTTCAAGCCTTGAAACTTGTTTAAATTTGTTGTGTCCCACCTTAGCTTCAATGCCCTAGCTTCAATACATTTTTGTGATTTTTTCACTGGGCCCCACACACCCTCAAAGTTACCTGCAAGGGAACTGTCCTCCCCTGTGTAGCAGTTAACCACACCATCACCACCACTTTGGTGGTGGTTTCTGGCCACCCTTTTGGGTCCCATTGGCCAAACTTTGGTTCGTTCAACCCCCCTGGTTGTATCTCCATTTCAACCAATCCTTTGACCTCAAACCTTGTGGACCCCACTTGGAATTGCCACTCAATTCTGTCCCATTTTCAGTTAAGTTTCAAGATAATTAAGTGCATATTTTGATTCAATTGCTTATTATGTGGTCACCTTTGGATTTTTCCAGCTTAAACATGTCCAAACAAGTTAAGTGAATCACAATCACCCATAGTGGGTCCCACTTAAGGTCATTTGAGCTTATTTTCCTATTTGGTCAACAATAGTCAACTATCTAGCAAATAAGCTTCCACATTGCTTATTTTTTATTTACACAAATTTTGTTTTCACAAAAGTTCCTTGTTTTTAGTTGTAAAATAGATTTGTAAAAGAAAAATCCACAAAAAAAAAACAATTTAATTTCAAGTGATAATTTCTATTTAATGTAATTTAAATTTTAATTTTCCTTTTTAGATTTTTGTTAAGCACTTAGCATTTTTATATTAAAGTAATTTTAGTAAATTTCTCAGATTTTTATTTTGTCATTTAGTATTTATTATATTTAATATTAGTTTTAGTAATTATTAATTAATATTAAGTATTAAATAGCATAATTAGTTTTTATAAAGTAAACCCTAGTTTTTATATTTTTCCTAGTTTTATATAATGTAAAATAATTTTAGAAATTTTCTTATAATTTTTACTGTTCATTTTCTATTTTTCTTAATTTAAAATAGTTTAAATTAATTAATAATTAGTTTTTAATTAATAGTAATTATTAAAAAAGTAGGAAAAATATATTTTAAGTTTGAAAATTAGTTTTATAATATTTTAGATTTTTCCAAATTTATTTTTCTTATTTTTAGTGTTATTTCATAATTAGTTATAATTTAGGTTATTTTAAATAATTAATAAGTAATTAGAAAATAGTATTTAATTAATAATAATTAATATAATAATGTAAAAATTAATTTTAATTATCCAAAAATTTTCTTATATTATTAGGATTGTAAAAATGTGATTTTCATCTTTGTAAGTATTTTATTTCACAAAAACTCGCGTTTTAGTTTGTACGGTCGCGTAAATTTAATCTGAACGTACGCATTTTTAGGTTTTAAACGTTTCTGGTTTTTCCAACTTTCCAGTCTTGTTCATATAGCTTATTTAAGCTATTTCCTTGTAGATTCCCTAGTTTAATCAATCTCAAATCCCTTTCCCATCCAAATTCACCCGATCACAAACCCGTTTGAATACAATCCACACCTCGTCGGGACATAACAACCCGGGGAAACCCTATACTTCCACGGAGCATTGAGCCTAAGGAGTTTGACTATATTGACCACATCCGTGGTTGACTTTAGTTGACTGTTTTTGCCTCAATCAAAATTTGGCGCCGCTGCCGGGGAGGTGTGCGCGCTATTCTAAACGGTTTTGCGTATTGGTGAACCTGGATCTACATCCATTGTATATTTACCACCCTCGTTCATATTATCTTCATATTTTCATATTTTTATAAAAACAAAACTGTTCCTGAAAACATTTTAAATCAGTTTTCAACGAACACAAAAAAAACCCAAAAACATTTTCTTTCCTATTTGTACAAAATGTTTATCCAAAAATCCAAAAACATTCTCCTTTACCCTCTCACATCTTTGATTCTTCATCCCTACCCCTCTGTAAACCTTTGATTCTTTCATATGTCGTATCCGCACCATTGCGGTTGCCAATGGTGTGGTGGTCCTCATAGTGGTGGGAATTGTCCCGGTTGTCGCATGGTAGAGTCAGGAGATGGGTCTGTCTATAACCAAGCTCCCTATCCTTACCATGACACATCTGATTCATCCTACCAGCCACCACATCGTGAGATTTGAGTGTCCTCACCAAGGATTTTGAGTGTCAAGCCGGAAACACGTTTGTCTATGAACAGTTTTCCGGTGATGCTCAGAACTTTGGTTATGACCAATACCCATATGATTCACCAGTCCAGACTCAACAGTTTTACTGTTGTGAGTATTGTGGAGGTCCACACTTCAGCTCGGATTGCCAAACAAGGAATCCATTTCCTTGTAACGATTATGACTATCCGTATCATGACCAACCTCCACAGTACCAAACGATCCAAGCAACTCCTCATGATATTGAGCAAGACCTTTTACTAGAGGCTCTTGAGATATTGAAAGAACTTAAGGAGGAGTTAGCTATTACATCGTTTCAAAACTCTCGTGAGAAATCTATGGCAGAATTACTTGCTGAAGAACAAGATGCTAGAAACGAATTGAGCAAGGAAAAATTACTAGTCTTAGAACAAGCAGCTAAAACACGTGTCATATTTCGCCGTGCTGCTCTTCTCGACGATGATGATGATGATGAAGTTACCCTTGATATTTCTCAATTTTGTAAGGGTTCATCAAATTCATCATTTGTGATTCCTTCCATGGAAAATCAGGGAGAAAATAATGTGATGGAGAAATTACTAGCAGAAGATCAAATGGAACACATACAATCCATGAATGCTAGCTCCTCTCCACTCCCTTAGTCTATTGATATCACACCCGAAGTTCACACTCACTCTTTGAACATGGGGGATGAGCATCTTAGCACTGTTCCTAATAAGGAATCGGACGAATTAATAAAGTCTAGTGTTGCGATCCTTGTCCCAATCCCGAGAGAGTCACAGAGAACTTTTGATCAAGTGTGTGATATTCCTTCCCCTCTTGAGTGTTCAAACGATCATTTTGAGACTTTCTCAGATTTTAATGATGATTGTTGATGAGGCGAAAAATGAACCACTTTTAGGGGGTCATTTAAGCCCGAAATTGAATTTATTTGATCAAATATTACCCTAAATCGTTTCTTTTGTGATTTTAGGTACTTTGGGAGAGAAATCTGGAAAAGGAAGCAATTCAGACGTTTTTGGAGCATAAAAGTGAAGAAAACGCAAAAGACTTAATTTTCCAAGCTGGGAACAGTAGGTGACGGCGTCAAGAGTAAAATCCTGACGGCGTCAAGAGTAATTTTCATGACGACCCAGTACAGAAATGAAGGCGTCACAAGGAAGAGCGTCCAGAGTAAAATACGTGACGGCCTGGAAAAGTTATAACGTGACGGCGTCAGAAGTAGATCAAGGCAGTTCGAGAAGTATTTTGGCGGCGAGATGATGTAACACCCCCAAAATACCGCAGCGGAAGACTGTGTCACTGGGGTGCTACTTCATAATACAAAGTACAAGTTATAGAAAACGAACTCTAAATGAGACGTTTTGAAAAGTTACCATTCGATTAATGAATTCAGCGTTACAAACATGAGATTCCAAAGTATGATACATAAATGTATACAAATGTTTTGAATGGTAAATGATAAAAGCGTAAGTCTTCAGAATATGCAGCTTGACTCTAAGTTCCACGTACTAGCTATCGCCTTACTAACCTGAGATAAACATGCTAAAGTGTCAACACAATGGTTGGTGAGTTCATAGAGTTTGTCTTAAAACAGTTGAAAAAGCCTTAAAGAATGATCACACAGCAAAGGCATCGTGAATCCACTCAGTTACAAGTGCCGCCATAAGAAACTTGTAACCTGTGTGTTCACAACCCACTGCCAACATATAGTATAATAAAGACATGTATAAGTTCATCAAGACAATTAAGCAATTAGTAGTGAGTCTCTACTTCATCTCCGAAGACCTCACTTTTATGATGTATCCAACATTCGCAAATGTTAGGATGTATCAAAGCCAACTGGGAGTCAATTCCCAAAGACAACTGGGAGCCACTTCCCAAAGATAAAAGACAGTCATGTATGTATTAAATCAAGTATAATGCCATCAAGTATAAGACAATCAAGTATAACACAGTCACGTATAAACGTTTTGAGTATTTGTACAAGTAAGCAAGTAGTTGAGCATGTATCCCCCCAAGAGTTAAAACAAGTACGAAAAGAGTAGGGGCTATGACTCACCTTAAGTCTATGTAGTGAGTAATGAAAATGGTAGTCGAATCGCGAAAGTCTCTAAGAGCAGCCTATAATAGAACGTTGCGACTTAGGTTTGGAGTAACGTCTAAGAATACGAAGAATTGCCCATATATGTCTTGCATAATGTTCATGATGTAGTACTTAGTATATAGTGTAAGTCTTTGAATATAAGTGGTCTATGAAACATGTATAGTTTGTATATCTCTTACTACCGTTCGGGCCGACATAATTCAGAAGTCATGAAGTAAACGTTCGAGGAGCTAGGACACTTTAACTCGTAAATCCACAACTCGTCTCGATGGCTTACTCAATGAACTCCTCACATGAGGCTCCCTACTATTGTAGTATTCGATAACATATATATATATAAGCTTTTGATCTTTAATAGTTATATGGTCTTTAGCCGTGGCTTTGCCGTGACTTTGGTCATGTTACCATGGTCTTGAGACTCAACCTTGGCTTTAGCTATGGTTGTGGTCTCGGCTTTAGGTCATTAGACCTCTTGGTCTCATCTAATTATAATGATTATATAGTAACTTTGGTCTAAAAATGGGCTGTTAAGAATTTGAAGAAATTTATCACTCAGAAAGCGTTTTCAGGTCTCGAGCTTCTTTGCTCCTGAACGAAAACGTCGTTCCGGACAACTTTCGTGTTTTAACTTTTTGATGAATCGGAGCAGAAGTGGGACTTTCAAAATCATAATTTGATCAAAATGCAATTTAGGCAGTTTTGCCGTTTTGGTTTCGCTAACTTCAAACGGTCATAACTTTTGACTCGTATACTCGTTTTGGGTGATTCAAATTGCTATGTTTTCCTTGTTAAGTCCTCTTTAACAGTAAGTAAGTGTCAAATATCAAAGTTATACTATTGTGGTCGTGGTTTTCCATAAAAATCACTAGTTTGCTTGTTTGCTTGTCATAAGTTAACATATGTATACCAATACTCGTTTTATCCATTTTTAAACATCATGAACACAATACAAAGACCATATATAGCATGAATGAAACATAATAAGCATGAATATGATATTGAGCAAGAAAGTGTATAAGGTTTTCTTACAACTTTTGGCTTTCACTTAAGAAAGGAAGTCAAGTATAGAACTAGGACACTAAACCTAATCTTGTAAACCCTTCACCATAACTCTTGTAACCCTTGCTAGCCTTGATCTAACCCTTGATAAAACTCATTAACTTCAGCCCCTAATCACCTTGTGTAGCTCCTAATTCAACCATGGAATCACCAAACAAACTTAAGAACTAGGTAGAGAATACTAAGACCTTGAACTTTGTAGTGTAACTTGTAGTTTGAAGATCAAAGGATCATGGAGCTAGGGATTGTGTTGTGGCGTTTTATTTATGAAGAAATGATGGAATGAGCTCTCTATTTATAGCATGAAGAGGAGGTTAGGAAGCTTACTAGGAAACTACACAAACTTGGTGACCAAGGTTAACTTGGAGCCAAAGTTGTAATTAAGTAAAGAATCAATGGTCAAAATTTAACCACAAGTGTGAACCCCCCCCCTAGTGGCGGTTTGAATGAGGATAAGGTGACTAGATGATGACTCTTGGTCTTTGGATGATAATATCCTAAGTATGTAGCTAGTTTTGGACCCGTAAATTGCTAACCGTAAGTTTTTAAGCCACGAAACGTAAAACCGGGTATCCTAAAAATATGAAACTTATAAATATGGTTAAACATGTCAATATAGTCCATAATAAAATATAAAATGAGTGGTAGGTTCTATCGGGTGCGAAAACCCTGCTAAAAACTGGAAACACGGGTCTAAAACGCGCAATTCGCGTAAAACGCTGAACTGAAAAACGTAAAATTCTGAAACTTTTGGAATTGTCCTAAAATGAGAGAAAATCATATTTCTATTGTTTATAATGTTTTATGGACATATCGGGATGCTAGAAGGACGTTTAAACTTAAAAGTAAATCTCGGACACGGCTTTGTGATTTTTGCAGAAATGATCCGACGAGCGTCAAACTCTCGGATTATCGTTAAAATAGTTTAACTTACGAGAATATGAAATAAAAATTTCTGAGATGAATAGTGAAAAAGTGAATAGTAAAAGTGAATAGTAAAAAGTGAATAGTGAAATTTTCGGGAATAAAAGTTAACCTGAAATAGCGAATTGTTACAGATGACGGCGTCACCAATTTGGTCTTGACGCCGCCAGCCTCAATTTCCTATATATAGTTTTCTAATTTTCATTCATAAAAAAGGAGAAGTTTTGGAGAAACCCTAAGGCCGAACTTAGTACGAACTTTACAGGTTTTTCAAGGGTTTTCAGCCCTTGAACCCTTTCATGTGTAATTGAGATAAGTGTTCTTTTAATTCAATCAATATTTCTATGTGTTGGTTGTCTATATCTTGTTTCTGTCTTAATTCCATCATGCTAGGCTAGATCTATCTTGTGTTTGCTTAGATCTAATGAAACCTAGATGTTAATTATGTGTTGATTACTTGTTTATGGTTGTATTGGATGAATGATTTCGATGTTAGGCTTAAGAAAACTGGCAGATCTCCAAATGGTAACATGCTTGAACGTCTTAGGAAACATGAACTGACATGCACTAGGTTTTATTGGTTGTATTTAATGCATGAGTAAATTCTAATGATCCCATGTTAGGAGCTTCTTAGCCAGCTCGACATAGGAGTGAAGTAGGCACTCATAGGATTGGGGAATTAAGTGCGGCACCCCATGAATGGTATTAAGGAATACAATCCGTCATCCACGCAACTATAACAGGTAATTAACGTGTAAAAGATATCTAGGGAGTAATGAAATCTAAGTAAACACAACTTCTCCACTTATTGCTCACAACCTTAGTTAATTTAATTTATTTTCATTTCTAGTATTTTATTTTGATTGCATCTTTAGTATCGGGTTAGTTGACTAGAAACTAATTCCGCCCAAATCCTTATAACCCGAGATTTTTACTTGCTTTCTAAAAAACATAAAAATACAAAAAATAATCACCCTTCATCTTTAGAACTAGTATTTACGTTTTCTAATCCTAGCGACACTATTCCTTGCTGAACGATCAATCCCCTGGTACTTGTCACTATACTATACTACAACGATCAGGTACACTGCCTGGTGGGGGTTGTAAGCTTCTCAAGATCCCTTGAGAGGTAAAGCCTGGTGCGATTCCCACGTATCAAGTTTTTGGCGCCGCAGCCCGGGGAATAGTTATTGTCTAGGTTAGAATCTCTTTTTATTAGGTCTACTTGCTAGATTGCTTTCTAGTAAGATTTTAATTTTATTTTTAGGTTTTCTTTAGTCTATCTTATTTCTTTGTGTTTTTGTTCGTAACTTTTCACCACCCGACATCATGGACGATAGGAACATCTTTGAACCCATCATCCCACCACAACAAAACCCACCACTAGAACCTCTTAGGCCCCGAACCTTAGGAGAGTATTCCCGACCTAGCCACCAAGGCTACCGAAACACCATTGAGCTCACCGGAGCCAATGTGACCCCCTTGCGATCTGACACCATCCGGTTGGTGCAAAGCGGATGTGCATTCCATGGACTTCGTTCCGAAGATCCAAACCAACATCTTAAGGACTTTCTTAAAATCGTAGACTCCATAGACCTAGATGTTGAAACTAGAGAGACAACCCGATTACGCCTATTCCAATTCTCTCTACGGGATCAAGCTAGTCAATGGCTTGAGCGTTTACCCACGGGATCCATCACCACATGGGATGATCTCACCACTCGTTTTCTTGCTCAATTTTTCCCACCGGGGAGAACTACTAAGCTTTGAAATGACATCTTGATGTTCCAACAACGTCAAAATGAATCTCTTTATGAAGCATGGACTCGTTTCAAGGACTTACACCAAAAAGTCCCTCATTATGGCATAGATCTTTGGCTCCAAGTCTAAATCGTTTATGACCATATCGATCTCTCTACGAGGTGAGCCATTGACTAATCGTCCGGTGGTAAGCTACGTGATCTAAGTGCGGAACAATCATGGGAACTCATAGAAGATCTTGCTCTCTATGACAACGAAAGTTGGAATGATCCCCGTGATTTGAACAAAACGGTCAAGGCAATATCTTTGCCTTCGAACAACTCTAGCACTCCCGACCGTAGGATCATGGAACTTGAGGACCAAGTCAAGTTTCTCATGAAATCCTATGAAGCTCCTAAGCATTCAAGCCAAGTGAACAAAATCACTTCTTCATGCGAATTATGTAGTGGTCCCCATGACACTCGTGATTGTGTAGAACTCCCCGGAACAGCTTTTACGGATTACGCATCTACGCGTACCGACAAAGCGGGAGATAAGTGGTACACTTTCAAGCCCGAGCCAAACCCTTACGGTGATTCATACAACCCAATTCTTCCAATCCGCCTAATCGTTACCAACCAAACGGTCCACCCTCCAACCGTACTTTCAACAACAATCCTTCTAACAATTATGGTAGTACCAACAATCTTGAAGGATTGATGTCTAAGTTCATGGCATCTCAAGAAGCTCGCATAGCTAGGTTTGAAACCGAATTCAACCAACAACAAACGGAGATAACCAACAAGATTGACAACTTGTTGAAAGCTCTCAACAACCAAGCGTTAACTACACCTAGGAAGGACACTAGGGACACCAATAACTGAATCCAAATTAAGGACCCCTCATCATCTAAACATGTTCACTTTGTCAATGTTGTCACCATTAAACCAATAGATAAGGAGATAGAAGGAAGTGACAAGGATGAAGTTGGAGTAGAAACAGAGACTAGGGATGAAGGTAGGGAAGTTGAGGATAATAAGGGAGAGTAATTAGAGGAAGTAGAAACTATAGAAAAGCACTTTGATAAGCTGCCCACCAAGGAAGAATAGGAATACCATAAGGATTTATTTGATAGTCCCAAGAGACCATATATCCTTGGCACACCCCTTATCTAAATGGGAGACCCCTCTAAAATTAACATACCGTGCAATATCGGGCACATGCATATATGGAAAGCTTACATCGATCCTAGATCTCCTATTAACATCATGACTAGGACTTATTACAATTGGGTGATGAAGAAACAACTTGATTTTAGGATGATGCCCAATAGGAATTTGATAAGTAATTTTGTAGGAAGAGTGAAGGGATTGCATGTGATAATAGGCAATCTCACTTATGAGATCGATTTTATGATAGTGGAAGACACTCGTCCGGTGATAGATGTTTGCCTAAGCCAAATAATATTTGGAAAACCATTTGTTGAGGCCACTAGGATGAGTTATGATCCGACTCTAGGGATAGTTAGATTCAAGGAAGAGAATGATGAGGTTACCTACCAAATGCCCTACAAAATTGAGCAATACCGCCTCCTCTCTATTATAGAAAAAGAACACAAGCAAGAGGCTTATTATAGGAATGAGGAGGATAGACGTAGAGGAGTAGAGTATGTGAAGAGTAGGATGCTTGGTTTCTACAAAGAATGCTTGCAACTAGGTCCGGAATACAAAACTGGTTTAGAAGACGACCTAGAGAGTGGAACCAATGATGAGGTCACGTAGTAACCCATGGCCTTGAGTCTAGCTACAAGACTCGTAAATAAAGAAAAAGCACTTCTTGGGAGGCAACCCATGCTTTGTGTGATTTCTATTTTGTTTGTTTGTTATTTGCTTCTGTATGCATGCTTTATTTTTATTGTTGGTAGATCATGTTTCTCAATTAAATAGTGGAAGTACTTTACTTTGTTGTTTTGGCCTAGTCTTAACTCCACCTAAAAGTATTTTTGCAAAAGATAAGTGTAAGGGGAAACCCCAAATATGTTTTTAAGAAACAAACCGATCATGATTCTCCACAATATTAAGTGAACATGTATATTAGTATTTGTTAGAGTCAAATGCTTGTATTGAGTCATAATGAAGTTTTGCAGGATTTTCCAGGAAGTAGGACCAAGTTTTTCCAGAAATTTTCCGGAAACTTAACACAAGAATTTCTGCAGGTCACTTCTGACGGCGTCACGAGATTACTCTTGACGGCGTCATGTGTAAAAATCTGGAAATTTTACCAGTTTTGTTTTTCTAACGGAGTCTTATGGTTTTTGTGAATTATTAAGTTTTATAATCTCCAGGAAATCTGCAAACTTCATTCCACAAGCATTATATCTTACTTTGTTTTCTAGGATTTAGTAACTTATATAGGTTGCCGCCGATTTTATGCGAGGTTGTCTTGTCTATTTTCTCAGGATTTACAGCTTATGTATGACAAGAAGATGATTTATATTCTGGAAGGAAAGCTTTGATTGTTCATTTCTTGGAGGAAGATTTAACATGGCCACCTTATTATCCATACCGAGCGAATCAGGGGAGTATTTGATTTCATTCTTTTTACTTTTTCACTTTTACATTCTTTACTTGAACATTGGGGACAATGTTCATCTTAAGTGTAAGGGGATGGTAAAATGATGATACCTTATAGATACACTTTCGCTTGAGTTTGTTTTATTTGATGGTAGATGTGTAATAAAACTATGAGAAATACTTGTTAGTGCAATTTTAGCGCCAAATTTAAATATTTTTACAACATTTAGGAGTGAAACTTTAGCCATAGCAAGCGTCTCATGGATAGGAGATTGTATGACTAGCACATAACCGTATATTCAGAAAAATTTTCCACCCAAATATGTGAGGTTCGCCTTTAGATTTGATAGGAAAAACATTTACTATTATTGCTTATGAGTGTACCGGTAGCATTTAGATTCTAGAACTTGCGTTAGTGATGCATCCCGAGACCGCTAGTGAGACTACATTCGTGTAGTAGGATTTACTACATGATAAGAGGCATTAGGATCACCCTTGTGTTAAACCCGTATCATAATTACTTGACCATTTAAGTCATATTACTTGGCTAGTTAAGTCAACTAATTTTTCCCACACCCTTAGCGTTGTACTCATTTCTAGTACACGAAACCCCTAGTACACCCCTCCGAGCCTATCTTTTCGTTTCTAACTTTAAGCATCTTACTTAAAGGAAGAATTTGTTACAGCCCACTTAAATGTACACCCAAATCGCCTTAGCCTTCCGTGTATGCACTCATCTTTAGTGCATTATTGTTATTTTTTAAAACCTAAGTTAATTATCTAATTGATTACATGGTTGCTAAGTCAGTCATATCCTTGTACATATTGTTTTGGGACGATTGGGAGTCATGGGTAAAGTACTTATTTTATGGAGTAATGGGGAAGAACATAATATATTACCCCCATATGTGCGTTAATCTTAAAAGTACTCTGTAACACCCCCAATTCATGGTCGCAGCGGAATTCGAACTGGGTGTTACTTGACGGCACAATAGTCACAATAATAGAAAACGAACTCCAATTGAGTCGTTTTAAAAGATTTATCATTCAAATTATATAAATATCAGAGGTTACAAAATGAGGTCCCAATTGGTTCCATGTTTACAATGTATAATAAATGAGTTTTGAATGATAATAAAATTTATAGCCCTCTTGAGTATCCGTGCCCTTCCGTGCCATCCTTGATCGTCATGAACCTGAAATACATGCTTGAGAGGTCAACACAAAGGTTGAGTGGAATTCGTAGAGTTTAGTTAAATCGTTTGAACACAATAATCGTAATGTGAGGTAATTAATCACACATTCATAGTTAGAAAACAAAATCGTCATTTATTTCACTAAGCTCATACAACCAAAGCGTTAACATCGAACCAACAAAATTGGCATTATAGAAGCCCTATCAAGGTACTTTTGCCGTTATACCGCTAAATCTCAAATATAGTGCATTTGTGTGAACTCATCGTTGTTCAACACAAATGGGATTCGTCAATCCCAATAGATCTATTCACAATATTCGCGCTCACTAAAGGTAGTGACTAATGGTTCATGATATAGGGACTTCGAACATGGCAATCGTTACTTAGTGATAATAAAACATCGTCGGGTAGCATACAGTAGAAAGCATCGTGTTCGAGTAGAAAAATAATAGCATGTATCCCCCCCATGGATTTGTAAAATAGTTAAACAATAGAAAGTGGGGCTACGAACTCACCTTAAGTACGATAGCAAGTAATGAAGGTGATGGTTTGATCGTGTAGGTTTCTACGAGCAACCTATAATAGAATGTCGCGACTTAGGATCGGGGTAAAGAATATGAAGTAGTGCCTATATATATATCTTGCATTTAGTCCATGATGAGGTATGATGTATATTTGTAAGTCTTTGAAAGAAAAGATTTATGAACATGTATGTTTTGTATATCGTTTACTACCGTTCGGGCTAACATATTTCAGAAGTCATGTTAGTAAGCGTTCGAGGAGCCAGGACACTTTAACTCGTAAATCCACAACTCATCTCGACGGCTTACATAATGATCTCCTCACATGAAGCTCCCTACTATTGTAATAGTTGATAAAGTATATAGATATAAATTTTGATCCGAAAAGTTATATGTCCGATATTTGTATAAACTTAGGAAAGTTTATAGTACATGAAGATTGTTATTAGGGTATGATTCATAAGTTTTGTATGACCATTTGTCTTGGTAAAATCTCATGGTTTCCTTTTAGGTGAAGTAGATACAAATTACTTGTTCATGTTATCGCCAATTACATTGTTTCATGTTTACGCCTTTGTAAGTTGGTTTGGTCATTTCGTCATGGCCTAGCCATGACCTTTGGTCCTTGTTCCAAGGTCATGTTACACAACCTTGGCTCTAGCCATGGTGGGGGTCTTGGTTATAGGTCATAATACCTTTTATTCCTTTGAAAGTATGACAATAACTTAGTGACTTAAAATATGTAAATAGCTGTTAAGAAACTGAGAAATATCTCACTCAGAAAGCGTTTTCAAGGCTCGAGCCTCTTTATTCCTGAAGGAAAACATGATTCCGGACAACTTTCGTGTTTTAACTTTTTCATGAATCGGACCAGAAAGGCCTCTTTTTGCGTGTTTTAGGTTCTGTCACAGAAACATTTAGGCAGTTTTGCCGGAAATCTTTGGTAACTTCAAATCGCCATAACTTTTGACTCGTTTACTCTTTTTAGGTGGTTCAAATTGCTATGGTTTTCTTTTTAAGTCCTCTACTGTAATATGTAATAATCCAATATAAAATTTTTACCATTTTGATCAGGTTATACCAAGATATTCACTAGTTTGCTTGTTTTAGTAACTTGTTTCAATAATTCATTACAACAACATCTTTTACTCATCATGATACATCATGGACATAATTACAACACATAATATAGCAAAGATAACATGTAAATGAGATGGATATGATAAATAAACAAGAAGCATGGTAGGTTTAGGCTTACAACTTTAGGCTTTCTAATTAAAGAAAGGAGTAACTAGTAAGGAAATGGACTTTGATAGACAAGCTTCAACCCTTTTTCACTTCAAGCAATCTTTCTACCCTTGGTATTCTTGAAAGATATGTAATGAAAGTTGAGGTGTATTGAGTGGATTTAAACTCAAGAGAAAACACCAAGTATGTTAGGGTTTGGAAGATTTTTGGTAGCTTATAATCAAACTAGGGTTTCTATACTTGAACTTCACTTGAACTTGCAAGATCTTGGAAGAAATTAAAGCTAAGGATGGAGTGTTTTGAGGTGTTGTGATGGCCGGCCATAAGGAGAGGGGAGGGAGTATATATATGACTTTGAGGAGGTTAGTTTTCATGAGATATTTTGCCAAAAATCCACATGTATGCATCCTAGACCAACAAGGCATGAGATCAAGCCACACAAGGGCATGACTCCCCCCCCTTTGGCGGTTCAAAGAGGATAAGGGGGGTGAGGTGTGTGTTGGATGAAAATATCTAGATATTAGATGCATTCTTGACTCCGGGAAATGCCAACCGTAAATGATTAGGCCTCGAAACGTAAAACCGGGTGTCGTAAAATTATGAAACTTTAAAGTATTGTTAGAAATGTTCATAAGTCCCATAATAAAATATAAAATGGGTGATAAGTTCCATTTGGGTGGTAAAACCTGCTAAAAGCTGGAAACACGGGTCTAAAACGCGTAATACGTAAAATGTACGAATATTGCGTAAAACTGAGAAAAGTAAAATGTTACTTTTCTAATATGCTAAAAATGATTTAAAATGATTTATAATGTCTAGACTGGGCTCAGTCTGGTGTTGGTTGGTCTTAAATGTCTCTCAGACATCAAACCGGAAGCCTAAAAATCACGAAATGACTTATAAAATCAAAGAATGATTTTTAGTCAATGGAGGAGGGAAAAATATGTTGACTTATTTTAATAAGTTGAAAGCTCGAATCGTCTTAGAAATGCGGTGCAGGTATAGGCTAGGGTTACGGCTGAGTAAAAACGCTTAAAACTGAAAATTCCAGTTTTTCACGGCCGAAGTTTATTTGGGCCATGATTTTTCTCAGTCATGATTTATTCTCAAATAAATCATAAGTGTGTTAAACATTTTTCTGATGTGGGGTCACCTGACGGGGTCAAATTTCGTTGTGCGTAGAATTTCTGATTGCCGTTTTACCCTAAAACGTGTAATGTCGTGTCATTCCTTAATAACTTTCACGAAAATGATCTGACGAGTGTCAAACATTTAATTTGTCATGGAAATGATTTATCACTCGAGAACATGAAATAAAAATCAACTTTCGGGAAAATTTCAGAAAGAATGAATAGTAGAATGAATAGTAACATGAATAGTAAAAGTGAATAGTAAAATTTTCCGATAATAGAAATTAACCTGAAATTGCGAATTGTTACATACTCCAAGTGTTTTGATTTTCTTAATTCGAGTCATTAGATTAGTTTATTGTAAAGTATGTAAAAATTCAAGTGTAAGGGGAATGTTCATTCCCTATGATGTATTATTTCGGATGGTAGGGTAAGAGTGTATGCAAAAAAAAAAAAAAAAAAAAAAAAAAAAAAATCGAAAAAACAAGAAAAAGAAAAGAAAAAAATTAGAAAAAGAAAAGAAAAAAAAACATACGAACTACCATCCCGTTTCATTCAATGTTTATTTTATGTTTTTGTTATTTTCCATTTATTAGCTTAAGTCGAGTCTAGTCTTGGTTTAGCAACGCTACATTGTACATGTAATTAACCAAGATTGTTAACTCGCCACCAGTAAAACTTCCCTTATCCAACAAAACCGTGTATTTCATATCCCTACACCTAACGTTACAACCCTTTAAAAAGACCTCTTTGATAGTTTATCCTAGGTGCTTACACCATGTGGTGGAGGTTTGATCCTTTCCCAAGCCTATGGTAATCTATTTTGCTATGACAGGTAGTGAGAGATATCTTCCGTTTCCATATTGTAATTTATACTTTATTACACCCGAGAGATGTGAGTATCTAAACACTATTTGTGAGGTGCTAGTGTATGATCTCCGTGCTTGTCTATTGGTCTTTAGTGGAATGATTATTTATTGTAATTACTTTTATATTAGTGTTAAATGACCCCTAACTTGTATTTTTAGTAGAATAAAAGCGCATTTGCTTGAGGACAAGCAAATCTCAAGTGTAGGGGTATATGATGAGGCAAAAATTGAACCACTTTTAGGGGGTCATTTAAGCCCGGAATAGAATTTATTTGATCAAATATTACCCTAAATCGTTCCTTTTGTGATTTTAGGTACTTTGGGAGAGAAATCTGGAAACGGAAGCAATTCGGACGTTTTTGGATCATAAAAGTGAAGAAAACGCCAAAGACTTAATTTTCCAAGCTGGGAACAGTAGGTGACGGCGTCAAGAGTAAAATCCTGACGGCGTCAATAGTAATTTTCATGACGACCTAGTACAGAAATGAATGCGTCACAAGGAAGAGCGTCAAGAGTAAAATACGTGACGGCCTGGAAAAGTTATAACGTGACGGCGTCAGAAGTAGATCAAGGCAGTCCGAGAAGTATTTTGGCGGCGAGATAACAGCGTCACCAATTTGGTCTTGACGTCGTCAGCCTCAATTTCCTATATATAGTTTTCTAATTTTCATTCATAAAAAAGGAGAAGTTTTAGAAAAACCCTAAGGCCGAACTTAGTACGAACTTTACAGGTTTTTCAAGGGTTTTCAGCCCTTGAACCCTTTCATGTGTAATTGAGATAAGTGTTCTTTTAATTCAATCAATATGTCTATGTGTTGGTTGTCTATATCTTGTTCTTGTCTTAATTCCATCATGCTAGGCTAGATCTATCTTGAGTTTGCTTAGATCTAATGAAACCTAGATGTTAATTATGTGTTGATTACTTGTTTATGGTTGTATTGGATGAATGATTTCGATGTTAGGCTTAAGAAAACTGGCAGATCTCCAAATGGTAACATGCTTGAACGTCTTAGGAAACATGAACTGACATGCACTAGGTTTTATTGGTTGTATTTAATGCATGAGTAAATTCTAATGATCCCATGTTAGGAGCTTCTTAGCCGGCTCGACATAGGATTGAAGTAGGCACTCATAGGATTGGGTAATTAAGTGCGCCACATCATGAATGGTATTAAAGAATACAATCCGTCATCCACGCAACTATAACAAGTAATTAACGTGTAAAAGATATCTAGGGAGTAATGAAATCTAAGTAAACACAACTTCTCCACTTATTGCTCACAACCTTAGTTAATTTAGTTTATTTTCATTTCTAGTATTTTATTTTGATTGCATCTTTAGTATTGGGTTAGTTGACTAGCAACTAATTCCACCCAAATCCTTATAACCCGAGATTTTTACTTGCTTTCTAAAAAACATAAAAATACAAAAAATAATCATCCTTCATCTTTAGAACTAGTATTTAGGTTTTCTAATCCTAGCGACACTATTCCTTGCTGAACGATCAATCCCCCGGTACTTGTCACTATACTATACTACAACGATCAGGTACACTTCCTGGTGGGGGTTGTAAGCTTCTCAAGATCCCTTGAGAGGTAAAGCCTGGTGCGATTCCCACGTATCAAGTTTTTGGCGCCGCAGCCCGGGGAATAGTTATTGTCTAGGTTAGAATCTCTTTTTATTAGGTCTACTTGCTAGATTCCTTTCTAGTAAGATTTTATTTTTATTTTTAGGTTTTCTTTAGTCTATCTTATTTCTTTGTGTTTTTGTTCGTAACTTTTAACCACCCGACATCATGGATGATGGGAACATCTTTGAACCCGTCATCCCACCACAACAAAACCCACCACTAGAACCTCTTAGGCCCCGAACCTTAGGAGAGTATTCCCAACCTAGCCACCAAGGCTACCGAAACACCATTGAGCTCACCGGAGCCAATGTGACCCCCTTGCGATCCGACACCATCCGGTTGGTGCAAAGCGGATGTGCATTCCATGGACTTCGTTTCGAAGATCCAAACCAACATCTTAAGGACTTCCTTAAAATCGTAGACTCCATAGACCTAGATGTTGAAACTAGAGAGACAACCCGATTACGCCTAGCTTGTAATATTACCCTTTTACGTTCAAAGAGACGGCATAATAGCCGGGACTTTGAATATTGAGGACAATATTCATTCTAAGTGTGGGGGGTATTTCGCTATTCTAGCGAATTTTATCACATTTTACTATCTAGTACCCCCGTTTTTTGCCAAAATTTCAAAAATTTTAAATTTTTTTTCACTTGAGTTCAAAATTTTTGTGGTTATCAGTCCGCCATGTCTAAACGACAAAAGGATTGGCTAATCCAGGAGCAAACAGCTCTTGGTAAAGATATATCAAATCCGTTTACGGCTTGCAATTTGCCCAAAATTGTATGGTACCTCAACTCGCCATATCCTAAAAAGAAATGAGTTGGCTAGCCCGCAAGATTATGGCTTGTGGTAAAGGCAGTGGAAAATCCATAATTGGTAATCAGCTCACCAAGATGTCGACTGTGTCCATCAAGAGTTGGCTAGTCCAGAAGCAAACGGCTTTTGGTAAAGACGAATCTAATCCATTGACAGCTGGTGGTTTGCTCAAAATCACATGGTTATCAGGTGGACCATAGTTCTTACTTGAATCGATACATCTGGCTACTCCAGAAGTGATGGCTTTTGGTAAAGAGTTTCAAATCCATTAAGTTTTCAAAACAGTTTATTGATAGGGACTAGCAATAGTTTAGTGTGAGGGATTGATGGGTGCCTGGAGTTTAAAAATGATAAAATTATAATTTATGGTCCACGGGTTATTGAAATTAGAAATTTTGGTCCTTATTATATCTTTGGAGGAGTTACATTTTCAGTCCTCATCTTTGGCCAAATTACAAAAATGGTCCTTGTTATAACAAAAACCAAACGGATCCTTTTTGTGTTAATAAACCCAACACACCAAATCCACCCAACAAACTCCCAGCCCATTCACCCCTTTTGTTATTACCCTTGGCCCAAATAACACCCCAAGCCCAATCCCACAAAACAAAACACCCCGTTTATATTACTTCCCCCAGGGTCAACATAAGTCAACACCACCACCTTCCCTCCCTACTTGACCACTGGTAATCCCCTGCAACACTCCATATCCCCCCTCATCTTCTCCTACTACCCATATCCTGTCCCCCAGCTCACCACAACCTTCCAATTGCAATTAATGCAAACAAAACCCTCCAAGTTACCCATTACCTGCCAAAACCAATTTTTCCTGCCAAACCAATTTAAAGGCTGAGATCAAACTTCACTCATCCAATGGCTATAATGATGTGTGGGAAAGTCTGAGAAGTCCTCCAGTGGTTATAAAAGAAAAAGAAAATGAAGAATGAAGCTGTGTATCAGAGTAGCTTTAATATAGTTTAGACGTAGGTAGTGTAATTTTAAATTCCAGTTAATCTATTAGCGTTTAAATGTTGTAATCAGTAATTTCATTGTATTTCAAACTTTTGTTAAGCTTTAATTCCAGTCATCCAGTTTCAATTCAATCAATACTATTTTCATGTTCAATTCTCAATCTTACTTAATGTTGTAAAAAGTTGATAGTTACTAGTTTCAAAGCTCACTTAAGCTTTTGGTTAAGCTTTTATAAGCTAATCTTAGGGTCTCAATTAGTTTCTCTTTGAAATTAAGAAAATAAAAAAAAAATAGTAGAAACTAGAAAAATCAGGAAGAGAAGAAGAAGGAAATTGGGGCATGGTGGATGTTGAATTTGCATGGTTTTAGAAACCTCAAGTGAGGTATTAGGATGTGTGTTGTACCCTGGTTACTTGGTTTACTCAGGAATCGATTGTAAGATCATTATCTCATTTTTTTTATCTGTACTGTAGCTTTGCTTTTAGCTTATTTATCTATGTATTTGTACTTATTTGATGTAAGTGAGTAGGATTATTACCTAATGTAATCAGCCTGTTCACTAGATTTCTTAGTTACTTAATTATCACTTTGAACTGTCAAAATAGCTTGATAGTGATTCTAGGTGTGTTGTTGTTCTTAGTAGTTTATCTGTGTCAATATAAGTTTATTTCATCATTTGATAACCTTGGGAATTAGATTTGAGGCAAAAATCAGTGAAATGCTTTAAAAAGGTCATTTGTAGTTTACCAAAGGGGTGTTTGGAATTGCTGAGTCTGTGGACTCAGTTGGATCTTAAGGTGGTACTTTTTATCCCTACATGTTTACTTGGTTTATTATTGCTCATTCAAGTCATAAAAGTAGTAAGTATTTAGTAAAAAGTCAAAAATAACTTTTGTTACCATGGTTCTTGTTAACTGTTAGGACTAGGGGGAATCATAAGCTTGAATCTAGCTTAGAATGTGTTTAGGATGCCTCATTTAGGTTTATTTAAGATTAACATAACACATTTCATCACTTATGGTCACCCAAATCTCACCAAGGTCAACTTTTCATGATTTCATTAAAAGTCAAAGTTTTAGTTTCTCAGATTTTGCAAAACTAGCAAGATTTTTGTAGAATTTTGTGTTTTCTTTCAAGCCTTGAAACTTGTTTATATTTGTTGTGTCCCAGCTTAGCTTCAATGTCCTAGCTTCAATACATTTTTGTGATTTTTTCATTGGGCCCCACACACCCTCAAAGTTACCTGCAGGGGAACTGTCCTCCCATGTGCAGCAGTTAACCACACCATCACCACCACTTTGGTGGTGGTTTCTGGCCACCCTTGTGGGTCCCATTGGCGAAACTTTGGTTCATTCAACCCCCTGGTTGTCTCTCCATTTCAACCAATCCTTTGACCTCAAACCTTGTGGACCCCACTTGGAATTGCCCCTCAATTCTGTCCCATTTTTAGTTAAGTTTCAAGATAATTAAGTGCTTATTTTGATTCAATTGCTTATTTTGTTGTCACCTTTGGCTTTTTCCAGCTTAAACATGTCCAAACAAGTTAAGTGAATCAGAATCACCCATAGTGGGTCCCACTTAAGCTCATTTGAGCTTATTTTCCTATTTGGTCAACAATAGTCAACTGTCTAGCAAATAAGCTTCCACATTGCTTATTTTTTATTTCTACAAATTTTGTTTTCACAAAAGTTCCTTGTTTTTAGTTGTAAAATAAATTTGTAAAAGAAAAATCCACAAAAAAAAAAACAATTTAATTTCAAGTGATAGTTTCTATTTAATGTAATTTAAATTTTAATTTTCCTTTTTAGATTTTTGTTAAGCACTTAGCATTTTTATATTTTTCTTAAATTCCTTTTATATTAAAGTAATTTTAGTAAATTTCTCAGATTTTTATTTTGTCATTTAGTATTTATTAGATTTAATATTAGTTTTAGTAATTATTAATTAATATTAAGTATTAAATAGCATAATTAGTTTTTATAATGTAAACCCTAGTTTTTATATTTTTTCTAGCTTTTATATAATCTAAAATAATTTTAGGAATTTTCTTATAATTTTTACTGTTCATTTTCTATTTTTCTTAATTTAAAATAGTTTAAATTAATTAATAATTAGTTTTTAATTAATAGTAATTATCAAAAAAGAAGGAAAAATATATTTTAAGTTTGAAAATTAGTTTTATAATATTTTAGATTTTTCCAAATTTATTTTTCATATTTTTAGTGTGATTTCATAATTAGTTATAATTTAGGTTATTTTAAATAATTAATAAGTAATTAGAAAATAGTATTTAATTAATAATAATTAATATAATAGTGTAAAAATTAATTTTAATTTTCCAAAAATTTTCTTATATTATTAGGATTGTAAAAATGTGATTTTCATCTTTGTAAGTATTTTATTTCACAAAAACTCGCGTTTTATTTTGTACGGTCGCGTAAATTTAATCTGAATGTACGCATTTTTAGGTTTTAAACGTTTCTGGTTTTTCAACTTTCCAGTCTTGTTCATATAGCTTATTTAAGCTATTTCCTTGTAGATTCCCTAGTTTAATCAATCTCAAACCCCTTTCCCATCCAGATTCACCCGATCACAAACCCGTTTGAATACAATCCACACCTCGTCGAGACATAACGACCCGGGGAAACCCTATACTTCCACGGAGCATTGAGCCTAAGGAGTTTGACTATATTGACCACATCCATGGTTGACTTTAGTTGACTGCTTTTGCCTCAATCAAACAGTAATCAAAAACAAGGCAAGACTTGTTGCTAAAGGATACAATCAATAAGAAGGTATTGACTATGAGGAAACCTTTGCACCAGTGGCTAGAATGGAAGCCATCATGATATTTCTTGCATGTGCAACATACATGAACTTTAAAGTCTACCAAATTAATGTAAAAAGTGCATTCCTAAATGGTAACATTAAAGAAGATGTATATATGCAACAACCTCCTTACTTTGAATGTAGTGAGTTTCCCAACCATGTATACAAGCTAAACAAAGCCCTCTATGGACTAAAACAAGCTCCCAGGGCATGGTATGAAACTCTTTCAGCCTTCCTGATCCAAAACAATTTTTTCAGAGGTAAAATTGACAATACACTGTTCACCTATTGGACAAAAGAGGATGTGATTTTAGTCCAAGTGTATGTGGATGACATCATATTTGGCTCAACAAGCTACAAAATTTGTAAGCAGTTTGAAAAACTGATGACAAAGAAGTTTGAAATGAGTATGATGGGTGAACTCACTTACTTCCTAGGACTACAAATCAAACAAACTGAGAAAGGCATTTCCATCAGTCAAGAAAAGTACACTAGGAACCTACTCAAAAAGTATGACCTCAGTGACTATGCCTTAATGAAAACACCAATGGTACCTCCTAACAATCTAGGACCTGACCTTACTGTAAAATCAGTTAATCCTACTCTTTTTAGAGGCATGATTGGGTCACTGATGTATCTTCTTGCCTCAAGGCCTGATATTCAATTCTCAGTCTGTTTGTGTGCAAGATATCAGTCTGACCCAAAAGAATCTCATCTCACTGCTGTCAAAAGGATTCTAAGATATCTTAAGGCCACCTCCAGTCTTGGACTTTACTATCCCAAATGTTTAGGGTTTGATCTCAAAGGATACTCAGAGTCTGATTATGCAGGATGTAATATGGATAGAAAAATCACTTCAGGCTCCTGCCAATTTCTTGGAGGAAAGTTAGTCTGTTGGAGTGCTAAAAAGCAACAATCTATTGCAATGTCCTCAGCAGAAGCTGAATACGTTGCTGCTGTAGGATGTTGTGCAAATGTGTTGTGGATGAAAAGTCAACTCAGTGACTATGGTATTTATTACAAAATGGTACCCATCTTTTGTGATAACACAAGTGCAATATCCATTTCAAACAACCCTATGATTCATCAAAGAATAAAACACGTCGATATCAGATATCATTTTATCAGGGATCACATCATGAAAGGTGATATTGAATTACACTTCATCCCCACTGAGTATCATTTAGCTGATATCTTCACAAAACCCTTGGATGAACCTACTTTCACCAGACTGAAAGCAGAACTAGGCATGTTAGATATTGATAATCAGGTCACTGATTAAGGTATCCTTCCATGGTGTATATTCCTTATCCTATCTCTAATAATCAACCTTCCTCAGTGAAACCCTTCAACAAAAAAAAAAAAAAACAATCACATGGTGTCTTTTTCTCATATTGTGAAAGACTCTCTAAACCGAGATATTCACACTGAATGAATTCTCATTCAAGGGGGGCTCATGATATTTACTCATGCAATTCAATGCATAACTAAATGCTCTAAGTATCTAGTTAGTAAATGTCCTAGGCTGGTAACTGAATTTTCTATTTAATATAGGAATATATGTCTCTGCCTCACTGGCATCCACACCTTGAGCCCCCCTTACAAAACAACATCCCACTAGACATTAAATGCCTTCCCTCACAAATAATATCTCATGATATTTCTGTGACATCATGCCTGCAAAAGTGCATCTTGTGCAGGCCCCTTGCACTGTTAACCACGACAGTTGCGAAAAACTTGGGAAAATGGAGTGGTGGCATTAAATGCGGATCCCAAAGTGGTTATTCATTTTGATTTTCAAAATCCTAACCAATGGTATTCCTCACCCTCTATAAATACCTCCTTCAAAACACACAAAACACACACACAAAAATTTTCTTAAAGAAACTCTACAAAAATTTCATCTTTGCAAAGCTGTGTGTAATCTTTTATAACAAAAAAAGGGCTTTTTTCACATCATTGTTTCTTGTTTAAGTAGACTTGCAACAAGAAATCCTTCCTGTTTGCAACCTCCTTGATAACAATATCATTCATTTCACGAATAGAAAACGAGTTGGACTCAACTTGTGGAGCATCTGGTGAGTGATATTCTGCCATTAAAATTTTTAAAACCTTTTTGAGCTAAAAATGGCAGATGACCAAGGAATTGAGCTTGCACCTCAATGGGCAAAATCAAATCTGGCTGATGACAATTCAAAACCAATAATGTTTAAGCAATTTTAACTACCCTAAAAATTGTCTTGCCTACAAGGAAATCATAAATTTTTTGTATAACTGCCCCTTGAAAACTGCCTTCACCTCCACACCCTACTTTCAGTACCACAACTTCCTTAGGGAGTTTTGGGGTACTGCTCAGGCCTATGACCCGACCCCCTCCACTGACGAGAACGAACTCAGGCCACTTAAGGAATTTCTCATCAGTTTCTCTATTTTAAATGGGAAAAGAAAATTTTTCCAGGATTTCAAAAATTTTTGCTCTGCAATAGGACTTCATTATAACAATGGAAACTATGTTGCACACCCTGACCCAAATGATGTTAAAACAGGGTTGGAAAAAATTGCTTTGGATCCAAAATATTTGGACAAGACCCCTGTCACCAAGAGCTCCTTTCCCATGGCTTGGAAGATCCTGTTCACTTTTGTGATTCAAATTCTCGGTGGGAACCATTAATCCACTGAGCAGATTAAATCTGTTCAGATGATGATGGCTTACTGCCTGATGAAAGGGGTCACTGTCGAGATTGGAGAGATCATTTATGGTGATCTTGTAACCAAGCTACTGAATAAGACTAGGCTACACTATGTACCGTATCCTAGATTTATTTCATGTTATCTTCAAAGGTTACTGGGTTGTGACTACACTCAGGACGTTCATTTATGTTCTTTACCAGCCGTCCTGAGTCCTTCAAATTCTTCAAAGGACCCATCCTCAGTCTCCAACATAGAATTGACAGCCCATATGGTTGCCATAAACAACCAGAGGGACTCAGTGTACCCACCTTCCCCTCCTAAGAGGATAGGGAAGTCTCAGACTATGCCAAAGACCAAACCAAAGGCACAGGGCCCTGAGGCTTCAGGGACACATGCTTCTAAGCCAAAAAGAAGACCTAAGTCTGATACAGCCACCCGTGACCAGGCCCCACCACCCTCAGGGACAACGAAGGGCACTGACAAATCACAATCAGGGTCCTTGGTCCACACGACTACTCCCAAAGATCCAAAGGGAAACATACAAACCCGCTGGTAGGGGAGTGCCTTCCACCTTTCCCGCTAACGTCTCTGGTACATCACAACCAGGGTCTCAGGGAGTGGCGGCCCCTAAATCTTCGACAGGCCAGCACCAGCCTGTTGGAATGGGGGTCTCAACATTTCACTGATTTCTAGTGATGCCACTGAAGAACACCCGTCAGTGTCTGAAGGAGTCATAGGGGACAAAGACTCAGAGGGATTAAAACCACCCGCTGATATGGAACCTACACCCCCTCACGGAGTTGCCCAGACTTCACAAACTGACTCTAGTCACCAAACAGACAAAACCCAGTCTGTTGGATTAAAGGGGTCAGGGAGTGACCACAACCAAGGCAAGTCTTCTTTTGAAGAAGAGCCGGCTAACCTGCTCTTGCAAATTGATTCAATGGCTACCTTTCAGGCTGTTCTTGATTTAGATGATGATGATAACAAGGTCAGTAAGGAAGAGTTCTATGAAGCTAGTGATGATATGGAGACTGAGGCAACAACAACTGAACAATCTCCTCAGTCTCCCATTGATCCTCAAGAAGAAAATGAATGAGAGTCTTCCTCTCCTGCAAAACTGACTAAGTATGATGACTCCAAGCCGATCACTGAAAGAAAACTGATGAAATTTCTATAGAAGGCTTGCAAAGTCATCTACAATGACATCACTGAAGATGTGTTCGACATGCACACTATGCAGGTTGTTCACTACTTCAACCTTAGAGACTCAGTTGAAGCCTTTCATGATAATACCTTGGAACAGCAGGCTGATGTTGCATTCAAACTGACAACTCTTAATGGACACCTCAACAAGTTCAATGAATTGCTTGGCCAAATCACCAAGAGCGTTTCTACCATTCAAGAGTCTGTCAAAGATGACCCATAACTCAACAGAAAGATACTTCAGGCTGCTCAGACCTACCAGCAGAACTCTGCTCAATTCACTGAGCTGGTAGATATGCTGAAGTCTGCCAATCTTCAGGGTCTTCAATCTTCAGAGACCTCCATCTGTTCATCACTCAGTCTCATGGAGAAAAACTTGGCTGCTTGGGCTAAGTCTTCCAACTCCTTGGCCTGGAATCTTGGGCCAAGAATGTCTGCCATTGAATCATCTCAGGCTTCCCTGGATGCCAAAGTATCTACCATTCAAAAGGATACTGCTGACATCAAGAACATGCTCTCTGAACTTTACCAAGCCTTCATGGGTCCTTCAGTGGTGCCGCCAACTCTTGCTCTCACTGATGTTGCGGCAACAATTGAGGGGGAGAGATCCACTGAAGATCCACCTACTGGAGTCCCTGACACTTCCACCAGTAAACATTCCTCTCAGGCTGAAGGGGAGCGCATAGTTGAAGCCACTCCAATCTCCTCTTTTCAGTCTCTTGATACAAACACTTAACCAACAAACCAGATGGACAAGGGCAAAGGCATTCTTACTGTTGTGTCTGAACCTACAACAACACTGGTAGCCGCCTCTTCAGTCATCAGACTAGACCCTGATGCACCTGTCAGGGTTCCTGTCAGGGTTCCTTTTCAAATGATACTTTCAAGTTCATGATCCTTTCAGATTTGCTGACTTTGAGATCACTGAGCTTGATAAGCTAGGTCCAATTATTGCAAAGAAGAACAATGTCGTTGTCAAGAACCTACTGAAATCCCTCATAATCAGGTATGACCTGCTGCCAAAAAGCATGAGGAACTTGGCATTCCCTCACTACTCCCAGCATCAGTCTTCTAGGAGGAAAAGGAAGAAGATAGAGACTGAACCTGAAATTAGTGCTCCGGGCCTAAATTGCAACAGAGCCCTCCCTGAAGGAGTTACATTTGTGAACAACCTGGTCATTGAGCAACCTGATAGAGGTCTCTTCTTCACAGATGAGTATGGAGATCCAGCTTTCCAAAGATGGGCTGATATTGATCTGTCAGGAATTAAGGCAATGACAGGATACTTCTTTATGGCCAATCCCATCAAGAATGAGGCTAATGAAAGGTTCTGTCATGACCTGAAGATCAAAATCAAAGAGCATCCTGACAAACACTTATTGAGTTCAAAGAGAGCCAAACTTGAAGCCATGGGTCCAAAGTTCTGAAACCTAAGCATGTCTGCAACAACCACTATCTTTTATTTACTTTATCTTGTTTAGGATTGTAATAATGATGAATAATATTGATGTTTTGTTTAACATTCAGTGTCCTAAACAATACTTAGTAATTTAGTTTGTAGAGATAATACCTTTGCTATCTCTCACTGAACCTTGAAACACTCGGGCTATTTGTATATCCAAATAGGGGGAGACTGTTGGGTCTGTTAAAACCTCAACTCCTTAATTTAGGATTTGAATAGAAAATATCCTAAGTGTTTGATAACTGAGAACACCAAACAAGTCACTGAATGCATAATTGTTCAGTGAGTCATCCTTAACATGCTCAGGGCGAATCTATGAAGAAAGGTTCATCATTCAGTGAAGTGGTTCTCAGTGAATGATATCTGATGAGGCGAAAAATGATCCGTTTTTAGGGGGTCATTTAAACCCGAATCCGACTTTATTTGATCAAATATTGCCCTAAATCGTTCCTTTTGTGATTTTAGGTACTTGGAGAGTGAATTCTGGAAAAAAAGTCATTTTGGACGTTTTTGGAGCATAAAAGTGAAGAAAACGGCAAAGTATCAATTTTCCATGCTGGAAACACTAGGTGACGGCGTCAAGAGTTATACCCTAACGACGTCAGACATCAAGAATAAAACACCGTAGTTGATGACGGCGTCAAAAGCCATCCTGACGGCGTCAAAGTCCCAAGAATAAAATACCGTAGGTGGTGACGGCGTCACATAGGCCGTCATATGTAGATCAAGGCCGTCCGAGGAAGTATTTGGCGGCGAGGTGACGGCGTCACATGCTTGTCTTGACGCCGTCAGCCCAGTTTTCCTATATATAGTTTTCTAGTTATTTCATTAAAAGAAGAGAAGTTTTGGTGAAACCTTAAAGACGAATTTGGTGCCTCTTTTACAAGTTTTTCAAGGGTTCCAAACCCTTGATACCTTGCATTGTAATTGAGATAAGTGTTCTTCTAATTCAATCAATATGTCTATGTGTTGGTTGTTTATATCTTGTTCTTGTCTCAATTCAATTATGCTAGGCTAGATCTCTCTTGTGTTTGCTTAGATCTAATGAAACCTAGATGTTGATTATGTGTTGATTACTTGTTTATTCTTGTTCTTGGATGAATGATTTATATGTTAGGCTTAAGAAAACTGGCAGATCTCCAAATGGTAACATGCTTGAACGTCTTAAGAAACATGAACCGAGGCGTACTAGGTCTTTATTGGTTATATTTAATGCATGAGCCACTGTTTACAATCCCTATAGTTGTGCTGGGTCATGGTGTAGGAGGAGATAAGAGCTCATAGAATTGGGGAGTTATGTATGCCACCCCACGAATGGTATTAAGGAATTCAATCCGTCAATTAAAACAAGGTTACAATTCAATAGGTAGGATTGGATAGCTAGCAAGGAGTAACATATCATAGGTAGACATGCTTCACTTATTTTATAGAACCTTAGTTTAGTTTTCTTGTTAATTAGTTTAATTAGTAGCTTTTGGGTTAGTTGATTAGCAACTAATTCCGCCCACTCTCCCAATACCCGAGATTTTTACTTGCTTTTCATAAAATATAAAAATACAAAAAGAATCATCCTTCACCTTTAGACCTAGTTGGATTAATTTCAATCCTAACGACACTATTCCTAGCTGAACGATCAATCCCCCGGTACTTGTCACTATACTATACTACAACGATCAGGTACACTGCCTGGTGGGGGTTGTAAGCTTCTCAAGATCCCTTGAGAGGTAAAGCCTGTTGCGATTCCCACGCATCAAGTTTTTAGGTACTTGGAGAGTGAATTCTGGAAAAGAAGTCATTTTGGACGTTTTTGGAGCATAAAAGTGAAGAAAACGGCAAAGTATCAATTTTCCATGCTGGAAACACTAGGTGACGGCGTCAAGAGTTATACCCTGACGGCGTCAGACATCAAGAATAAAACACCGTAGTTGATGACGGCGTCAAAAGCCATCCTGACGGCGTCAAAGTCCCAAGAATAAAATACCGTAGGTGGTGACGGCATCACATAGGCCATCATAAGTAGATCAAGGCCGTCCGAGGAAGTATTTGGCGGTGAGGTGACGGCGTCACATGCTTGTCTTGACGCCGTCAGCCCAGTTTTCCTATATATAGTTTTCTAGTTATTTCATTAAAAGAAGAGAAGTTTTGGTGAAACCCTAAAGACGAATTTGGTGCCTCTTTTACAGGTTTTTCAAGGGTTCCAAACCCTTGATACCTTGCATTGTAATTGAGATAAGTGTCCTTCTAATTCAATCAATATGTCTATGTGTTGGTTGTTTATATCTTGTTCTTGTCTCAATTCAATTATGCTAGGCTAGATCTCTCTTGTGTTTGCTTAGATCTAATGAAACCTAGATGTTGATTATGTGTTGATTATTTGTTTATTCTTGTTCTTGGATGAATGATTTATATGTTAGGCTTAAGAAAACTGGCAGATCTCCAAATGGTAACATGCTTGAACGTCTTAAGAAACATGAACCGAGGCGTACTAGGTCTTTATTGGTTGTATTTAATGCATGAGCCACTGTTTACAATCCCTATAGTTGTGCTGGGTCATGGTGTAGGAGGAGATAAGAGCTCATAGAGTTGGGGAGTTATGTATGCCACCCCACGAATGGTATTAAGGAATACAATCCGTCATCCATACAAGTATAACAAGTAATTAACGTGTAAAAGATATCTATGGAGTAGTGAAGTCTAAGTAAACACAATTTCTCCAATTACTGCTCACAACCTTAGTATAATTTAGTTTAATTTCACTTTCAGTATTTTATTTTGATTATATATTAGTTTTGGGTTAGTTGAATAGCAACTAATTCCGCCCACTCTTCCAAAACCCGAGATTTTACTCGCTTTCATAAAAACATAAAAATACAAAAATAATCATCCCTCACCTTTAGAACTATTAATTAGGTTTTCTAATCCTAGCGACACTATTCCTAAGCTGAACGATCAATCCCCCGGTACTTGTCACTATACTATACTACAACGATCAGGTACACTGCCTGGTGGGGGTTGTAAGCTTCTCGAGATCCCTCGAGAGGTAAAGCAAGGTGCGATTCTTACGCATCAAGTTTTTGGCGCCGCTGCTGGGGAATAGTTATTGTCTAGGTTAGAATTTCTTTTTATTAGGTCTACTTGCTAGATTCCTTTCTAGTAAGATTTTATTTTTATTTTTAGGTTTCTTTAGTCTATCTTATTTCTTTGTACCTTTGTTCGTAACCACCCGACATCATGGACAACGGGAACATCTCATCCCACCACAACAAAACCCACCACTAGAACCCCTTAGGCCCCAAACCTTTGGAGAGTACTCCCGACCTAGCCATCAAGGCTACCGAAACACCATTGAGCTCACCGGAGCCAATGTGACCCCCTTGCGATCCGACACCATCCGGTTGGTGCAAAGCGGATGTGCATTCCATGGACTTCGTTCCGAAGATCCAAACCAACACCTTAAGGACTTCCTCAAAATCGTAGATTCCATAGAGCTAGGTGTTGAAACTAGAGAGACTACCCGTTTACGCCTATTCCAATTCTCTCTACGGGATCAAGCTAGTCAATGGCTTGAGCGTTTACCCGCGGGATCCATCACCACATGGGATGATCTCACCACTCGTTTCCTTGCTCAATTTTTCCCACCGGGGAGAACTACTAAGCTTAGGAATGACATCTTGATGTTTCAACAACGTCAAAATGAATCTCTTTATGAAGCATGGACTCGTTTCAAGGACTTACTCCAAAAAGTCCCTCATCATGGCATAGATCTTTGGCTCCAAGTCCAAATCTTCTATGACCATATCGACATCTCCACGAGGCGAACCATTGACCAATCGGCCGGTGGTAAGCTACATGATCTTAGTGCAGAAAAATCATGGGAACTCATAGAAGATCTTGCTCTCTATGACAACGAAAGTTGGAATGATCCCCGTGACTTGAACAAAACGGTCAAGGCAATATCTTTGCCTTCGAACAATTCTAGCACTCTCGACCGTAGGATCATGGAACTTGAAGGTCGAGTCAAGTCTCTCATGAAATCCTACGAAGCCCATAAACCTTCAAGCCAAGTAAGCAGAATCGCTTCTACATGCAAACTATGCGATGGCCCTCATGAGACCCATAACTGCATGGAACTTCCAAAACGTGCTTATAACGAATTCACATCATCGCACATAGGTCAGGGTCCTCGAACTTCTGCCAAAGCCTATGAGGCATGGAAGGATAAACCTGATTTTAGAGGGTACCAAACGCGAAGCGTATCCTTCAATGACTCCTCACCACTCACTTGGTCCGAGCATTTTCCATCACAAGGCACTCCTAGGCAAAGCTGTGAAGATACTTTAAAGAAATTCATTCTCTCTCAAGAACTACAGCTCGCTACGCTCGAGGCCAAATTTAAACAACAGCAGGATGATGTAAACAACAAGATTTGTAATCTGTTGACTGCTATCAAAGAGCATTTTGATAATAGGCCCATTCCCGTTAATGAGGTTAAATCTGCTACCATCATGAGTCCACCAGCTTCCCCTGTAAAAATAAAAAGTCCTAGCAAGCTATTCAAACATCTGTCTCCTAACGGAAAAGAACCTGTCAACCCCCCCTGGACCAATCCACTTCGTAAACACCATCACCACGATATCTGCTTCAACACCCAACCCAAACCAACAACAACCTAACAAATTCCGTCAGACAGCGAAAGATGAGACCTCAAGGGTTGACCATGATTTGGCAAGAAAACCTACCGACTCACCCGAGCAATACACCGCGCAAGAATCCGACAAACCAGATGAAAGGAAAGAGAAATCGGAAGAGCACGAGAAAGATCCAACCATTTTGGGTAAATCTATTATAGAAGAACCCGAGAGAAAAATGGAGGATGTTATTAGTGTGGGTAACAATCATACTAAGGAAAGTAACCCTAAAGTTTTCAAGATCCCCTATACCATTAAGGAAAAGCTCTTAACCGATAGTCATATAGATCCTAGCTTCCCAGTCAACATAATCCCCCTCTCCCTATACCACAAAACCTTCCCAGAGCACGTTGCGTGCAAGAGAGTAATAGAAAATTTATCAATTAGGATTAGAGAGCTTGTTTACAATACTGACCTCACCGTGGTTGATGACGTGGACCCTTTCACCAATCAAACGTTAACCCACCTTGTCCTTGGGATACCATTTATCAATGAATCAGGAGCAATCCTTGATGAGAAAGATGGTAGTGTAGTACTCACAATGGTGTTAGGAAGGTAATCTTTCGTAGGGATAGTGAGGAGGTGTACGAGTATCGTCCATCTCTTGAGGGGAATCTATATGGGTCAAAGGATGGAGAGTTGGGGAAGATAAGACGACGTGATCCGGATAATCTCAAAATCCCCTGCATGATCGGTCATAAGTACTTCGATAACATATACATTAATGTATTCCTGCCAAAGAATTTTATGTCATTGTTTCACTATAACAATATCTGCAGATGGGGGATGATTTACAAAGGAGAGAAAGTGGTTGGTAAGGATCATGAAATCCAGGTGTTTGTAGGAAATATGGCATTCCCTATGGAATTCATAATTGTGGATAACATCGAGGACTATGTCGACCCTAGGTTATCACAAGTCGTCTTTGGAGCACCCTTTTGTTAAATCACTGATTTGATAGTGGATGACTTGAACGGAATCATGACCTTCACTGATGGGATTAGGAGGATTTCATACCAAACGCCATACAAGAGAAAAGACCTTAAGGGAATAGATTGTGATGGGCTTGATATGATGAGCTCCCAACTTATCTTGTGTGATGAAGATGTTAGGAGAGGGTGTAGGAATATTTCTGATTTATCATGTGGATTCTTGAAGAATGTTAGTAAGCTTGGTTCTAAGTATCGACAAGATGTTTTCGAATTCGAAGATCCAAAGTACTTGCACTATGAAAGCGATACTAGTTTAGAAGACGACCTAGAGAGTGGAACCAATGATGAGATCACGTAGTAGCCCATGACGTTGAGTCTAGCTACAAGACTCGTAAATAAAGAAAAGCGCTTCTTGGGAGGTAACCCATGTTTTGTGTGATTTTATTTGTTTGATTGTTATTTGCTTCCGTATGCATGTTTTATTTTTATTGTTGGTTGATCATGTTTCTCAATTAAAATGTGGAAATACTTTACTATGTTGTTTGGCCTAGTCTTAACTCCAACCTAAAAGTATTTTTGCAAAAGATAAGTGTAAGGGGAAACCCCAAATATGTTTTCAAGAAACCGATCATGATTCTCCACAATATTAAATGAACATGTATATTCGTATTTGTTAGAGTCAAATGCTTGTATTGAGTCATAATGAAGTTTTGCAGGATTTTCCAGGAAGTAGGACGAAGTTTTTCCAGAAATTTTCCGGAAACTTAACATAAGAATTTCTGCAGGTCCATTCTGACGGCGTCAGAGTATTACTCTTGACGGCGTCAGGAGTTAAAAATCTGGAAATTTTACCGGTTTTGTTTTTCTAACGGAGTCTTATGGTTTTTGTGAATTATTAAGTTTTATAATCTCCAGGAAATCTGCAAACTTCATTCCACAAGCATTATATCTTACTTTGTTTTCTAGGATTTAGTAACTTATATAGGATGCCGCCGATTTTACGCGAGGTTGTCTTGTCTATTTTGTCAGGTTCTACAGGTTATGTTTGACAAGGATATGATTTATATTCTGGAAGGGAAGCTTTGATTGTTCGTTTTCTTGGAAGAAGATTTAACCTGGTCAACCTAAAATCCATACCGAGCGAATCAGGGGAGTATTTGATTTCATTCTCTTTACTTTTTCACTTTTACATTCTTTACTTGAACATTGGGGACAATGTTCATCTTAAGTGTAAGGGGAGGGTAAAAAGATGATACCTTACATATGCACTTTCGCTTGAGTTTGTTTCGTTTGATGGTAGATGTGTAATAAAACTACGAGAAATACTTGTTAGTGTAATTTTAGCGCCAAATTTAAAATTTTTTACAACATTTAGGAGTGAAACTTTAGCTATAGCAAGCGTCTCATGGATAGGAGATTGTATGACTAGCACATAACCTTATATTCAGAAAAATTTTCCACCCAAAAATGTGAGGTTCGCCTTTAGATTTGATAGGAAAAGCATTCATTATTAGTGCTTATGAGTGTACCGGTAGCATTTAGATTCTAGAACTTGCGTTAGTGATGCATCCCGAGACCGCTAGTGAGACTACATTCGTGTGGTAGGATTTACTACATGATAAGAGGCATTAGGATCACCCTTGTGTTAAACCCGTATCATAATTACTTGACCATTTATGTCATATTACTTGACTAGTTAAGTCAACTAATTTTTCCCACACCCTTTGCGTTGTACTCATTTTTAGTACACGAAACCCCTAGTACACCCCTCCGAGCCTATCTTTTCGTTTCTAACTTTAAGCATTTTACTTAAAGGAAGAATTTGTTACACCCCACTTAAATGTACAACCAAATCGCCTTAGCCTTCCGTGTATGCGCTCATTTTTAGTACATTATTGTTATTTGTTAAACCCTAAGTTAACTTTCTAATTGATTACATGGTTGCTAAGTCGAGTCATATCCTTGTACATATTGTTTTGGGACGATTGGGACTCATGGGTAAGTACTTATTTTATGGAGTAATGGGGAAGAACATCATATTATTACCCCCATACGTGCGTTAATCTTAAAAGTGCTCCAAGTGTTTTGATTTTCTTAATTCGAGTCATTAAATTAGTTGATTGTAAAGTATGTAAAGATTCAAGTGTAAGGGGAATTCTCATCCCCTATGATGTATTATTTTGGATGGTAGGGTAAGAGTGTATGCAAAAAACAAGAAAAAAAAAATAAAAAAATAAAAAAAAAATAAAAAAAAGAGAAGAAAAAGAGAAAAAAACATACGGACTACCATCCCGTTTCATTTTATGTTTATTTTATGTTTTTGTTATTTTTCATTTATTAGCTTAAGTCGAGTCTAGTCTTGACTTAGCAACGCCATATTGTACATGTAATTAACCAAGATTGTTAACTCGCCACCAGTAAAACTTCCTTTATCCAACAAAACCGTGTAATTCATATCCCTATACCTAACGTCACAACCCTTTAAAAGACCTCTTTGATAGTTTATCCTAGGTGCTTACGCCATGTGGTGGAGGTTTGATCCTTTCCCAAGCCTATGGTAATCTATTTTGCTATGACAGGTAGTGAGAGATATCTTCCATTTCCATAATGTTATATCACTTTATTACACCTGAGAGATGTGAGTATCTAAACACTATTTGTGAGGTGCTGGTGTATGACCTCCGTGCTTGTCTATTGGTCTTTAGTGGAACGATTATTTGTTGTAATTACTTTTATATTAGTGTTAAATGACCCCTAACTTGTCTTTTGAGTAGAATAAAAGCTCATTTTCTTGAGGACAAGCAAATCTCAAGTGTAAGGGTATATGATGAGGCGAAAAATGATCCGTTTTTAGGGGGTCATTTAAGCCCGAATCCGACTTTATTTGATCAAATATTGCCCTAAATCGTTCCTTTTGTGATTTTAGGTACTTGGAGAGTGAATTCTGGAAAAGAAGTCATTTTGGACGTTTTTGGAGCATAAAAGTGAAGAAAACGGCAAAGTATCAATTTTCCATGCTGGAAACACTAGGTGATGGCGTCAAGAGTTATACCCTGATGGCGTCAGACATCAAGAATAAAACACCGTAGTTGATGACGGCGTCAAAAGCCATCCTGACGGCGTCAAAGTCCCAAGAATAAAATACCGTAGGTGGTGACGGCGTCACATAGGCCGTCATAAGTAGATCAAGGCCGTTCGAGGATGTATTTGGCGGCGAGGTGACGGCGTCACATGCTTGTCTTGACGCCGTCAGCCCAGTTTTCCTATATATAGTTTTCTAGTTATTTCATTAAAAGAAGAGAAGTTTTGGTGAAACCCTAAAGACGAATTTGGTGCCTCTTTTACAGGTTTTTCAAGGGTTCCAAACCCTTGATACCTTGCATTGTAATTGAGATAAGTGATCTTCTAATTCAATCAATATGTCTATGTGTTGGTTGTTTATATCTTGTTCTTGTCTCAATTCAATTATGCTAGGCTAGATCTCTCTTGTGTTTGCTTAGATCTAATGAAACCTAGATGTTGATTATGTGTTGATTACTTGTTTATTCTTGTTCTTGGATGAATGATTTATATGTTAGGCTTAAGAAAACTGGCAGATCTCCAAATGGTAACATGCTTGAACGTCTTAAGAAACATGAACCGAGGCGTACTAGGTCTTTATTGGTTGTATTTAATGCATGAGCCACTGTTTACAATCCCTATAGTTGTGCTGGGTCATAGTGTAGGAGGAGATAAGAGCTCATAGAGTTGGGGAGTTACGTATGCCACCCCACGAATGGTATTAAGGAATACAATCCGTCATCTATACAAGTATAACAAGTAATTAACGTGTAAAAGATATCTAGGGAGTAGTGAAGTCTAAGTAAACACAATTTCTCCAATTACTGCTCACAACCTTAGTATAATTTAGTTTAATTTCACTTTCAGTATTTTATTTTGATTATATATTAGTTTTGGGTTAGTTGAATAGCAACTAATTCCGCCCACTCTTCCAAAACCCGAGATTTTACTCGCTTTCATAAAAACATAAAAATACAAAAATAATCATCCCTCACCTTTAGAACTATTAATTAGGTTTTCTAATCCTAGCGACACTATTCCTAAGCTGAACGATCAATCCCCCGGTACTTGTCACTATACTATACTACAACGATCAGGTACACTGCCTGGTGGGGGTTGTAAGCTTCTCCAGATCCCTCGAGAGGTAAAGCAAGGTGCGATTCCCACGCATCAATATCTGAGCCAAAGAAGAAGATGACGGACTCAGTGAGGGATGACAGTAACTCACTGAGCCCCATGACTCCTCACCAAGTAAGATCACTGAGTGAACAAAGACTGAAGATAAGAAGACTGAAGTAATGGCGGGATTTAGCGGGATAAGTTTGAATGGATAAGGGAAGGTCCTTATCATGCAAAGGTCAACTTTTCCTGAATGAGTATAATACCAAGACATGTGTCAACACTGAAGACCAGAAAGCATCCCTGACCTTTACTACTTATAGCCATTTGAAAGAAGGACAAAATACCTATGTATTTTGTCTAATGTAGGATGATGTAATTTGTCTTGTAGTCTTTGTCCATTATGTATGTGTTAAAATATACTTGTGTATAAATAGAGAATAAGTGGGAGAGGTAAAGATTACGTTTGTGCACTTAATGCTTAGACATTCATAAACCAAATCTTTACTCTCTCCAAAGAACAACACAATCCCTGAGATAGCTCAGCAGGATCTTAGTTGTCACTCAAACTTAGTTTGAGTTTAGTGAGGAGTATACCATACTTGTCATTTCAATCCCAAGTGTTGTTCCGCAAACACTTGGGTATAATTCTTTTGATTAATTTCTAATAAAGAATTAAACATTGAAAACTTTGTTTCTTATCTTTTACGTTTATTTACTTTTGATAATTGTTAGGTACCCATATTGACTACACATAAGCAAGAATGAGATAGATATAAGGATGGGATGATTATGAGAATGAGAGAAATATAAGTGCAAGAGTTTCCTTAAGATTTCAAATAACCAACCAAGTATTACATGTGAACATAAGGTCCTATTTATAGGAGGGAAGCTAGGGCAACACTCCTAGCTCCCATCTTCCATCATTTTTTGGGCTTGGAGGCCTTGTGGGCTTTTCATAAGCCTTAAACACATAAAATATAACTAAATGTAAGTAACTAATAACTAAGCAACCTAACATTTATTATAAATGACCGAGACTTGATAAAATAGTAAAACTTTGTTCCCAACAATCTCCCCCTAAGGGTCAGTCATGACGGTTGCTTGACGTCTTTGTCATTTCTTCATCTTTGACTTTTACAGCTTTAGACATCTTTCAAAAAAGTCATGAGATAAAGTCATTCATCGTTCTTTGTGCTTTGTTCATTGTTGTTGTGATAGTGATCAAGTTATGAAGTTGTCTGCCTTTTGTCACTTCTGCGTCTGTGGTGGTAGTCCGCCATTCCAACATGCTCATACATCTTTGAATTTTGACTTATACATGCACGTAGTTCCCTTTCTAAGACTTTTAATCTTTAGTCTTTATACTATGTAGATTCTTCTTTTTGGCGTAGAATCTTTCTTTGAACTTTGTGTTGCTTTGATCTTTGAAGGAGCTTTTGATGACTTCAAGATGCATGTATGAGCATGTGGAATCCGTCGCATGGAGATGATATGTACCTGAGGGTAAACAGTTAGCAATAAAACATCCGGTACTTATAGATAAGGAATTAGAGATCATCAACAGCATAGTGTGAAGACTCCGTCTAACCCTTATCAAGACCGTTCCCTTGTCAGATACCCCCGAAGGAGCTTACGAGACCTACTAAGTAGCTCAATGACTAGGTGAGTCGCTGGGGATCACCCCACGACTATAGACCGCTAAGAAACCACCGCAAACACTAAGCGTAACCCACAAGGAGTTACCGAAGTGACCTGCTGTCAGGGCTGTTTGATGTTGACTCTGGCAGGATTTCCATTCAATCATTGAGAAATACTTATGTAAATTCTCTCATAAACGTTCTCGGCAGATTGCTAAGATCTGCGAAGGACTTGATAATTTACAGCTGGTGTCCATTGATGTAGAACACCAGTTGTAGAAATACTAAGTGTTCCTAAGAGATCTTTGATGTATCTCATGGCTCTAGACTCGAAAAGTGCACACATAGGTTTCCTATGCGGAGACTAGGGAGGGGTCTCCTACTTCAATATCAACCATCTCTAAGAGATAGGTCGATAGATTACACCGGTTCCCCGTGAGAATGAAACAAGTTCTTTTAAGAGAACTTGAGATGTTAGAAGGTTTTGTGCATTGCGTCACTGGGTCCATGACGACTTTATCTTCAATACCGGTGTTGCCTTAGCAACAACGAGTAGCATACGAATTGAACCCGATGTCTGTCCTAAGGTTGAACATATGGAGGGCTATTTCTTTTCACCCTTTTCTTTACTTTTCTTTTTAATTCTTCAACTCCTTCTTTCCCCTTTCATTCTTTTCTCCTTTTTTCGTATCATACCTAAGGACTTATAATTCTAACTATTGGTGATGTCCTTGGGTAGATCCCTCCGGCTCTGGCGGATCATAGGACGGTTTTTCCTATCTTAATCACCTTATAACTCCATGATTATCTGACAACAGCCATGAAACCTTTGATTGAAAATCTCTCAAAGTGTTTGTGATTATCAAACATTTTGTTTAACACTTTAAGAGTTTTGTGTTTTCTTTTGAAGGGGTCCCCCTTCACATGTGCTCATAAGTATTTAATAAATTTGCACATGCGGGAGGAGCAAGCACTTTTGAATTGATCCGCTTTCAGTGAACTCGATCGATTCGAGACACGCTTACGTCACTAGTTAGACTAGCTTGAAGTTATTACCCGGCCTGGTCAAGTCCACAGAAAGTTTCTCGAAACGGTACATTTCTACTAAGACAAATCCTTTTCGAGACTCACTTACGTGGTTAGTTAAAGAGTTCCATTGTCAGTTTTTAGGTGACAACTAGCTCTAGTAACTAACTTGATGTCATTACCCGTTGAGGATAAGTCCTTTCGATTATTAACTTTTATGTTTCGTCAATTCTTGGGTAAATCTAAGTCTAGCTCGCATGAGATTTGACTTGTAAGCAACTTGGAACTTTCATATTTTAATCACATTCACTTTTTCTCCCCTTCAAAAATAGAATATAAGATGATATTTTTGACAATCTTTTTGATTAAAATATGCCCTTTGAGTCTTATGGGGAGAATTCAACAAGAACTTTTGATTTCAAGAACGATGATTTTGTTTCAAGTGCTCCCCCTCAACAAGTGAATTCTTATTGAGGTGAAATACTTGTCTTTTGAGGAGAGTTATGAAAATCGGAAAATGCTTGATTAACTCTACTCAAAAGTAAGAAGCCTTCACTCCTTATATCGGGATTGAGGCACTGATGCGTACCTCAGGGCCCTTTCTTTACAAGAACGGGTTGTACACTGTTATGTGTGCAGAAGCCATAATGATAACAAATCAATCAAGTGAAACAGTTAATATTGAAATGTTAATACCCTTGTGTACCAGTTTATGATTCATCAATGATCGGTGCATCAAAGTCTGTGAAATGTGGTTCTAGTCTTTTGAAGAAGCTGACGGGAAATGAAGGCCTGACACCAATATAATTTTCCAATCGTCTGATCTGTTCCCTGCGAAATAACATTTCTTCTATTTTCATGACGAAGTTTCGAACTTGTCTTCTGGAACTGGATTTCCACCTTGGAGTTTCACCTTTCGATATCTTTCTCCAGTCATCATTCAACCTTTTGACTAACCCATCACGAAAGGTTTTGAGCATAACATCACAGAACTTGTGTAACTCATCGAGCCTCATGAAACTTAGTTACTATTTGCTGTTGAGGTAGGTGAAACCAAATGAAGGATTTTGGATGAGTGTATACTGTGACATTTGATTGATTTCTTCAAATGAGAGTTGTGGCTTAGTCCAATTGATCTTCTGTTGGTAACTTTCCACTCCAAGCTGAAGATCTTCCACTCTTTCTTGAACTATCAATCGTCGGATGAAGAGAAGTAGAGATGAAATGAAGTTGTATTGTGTTTCAGTTTCGAATCCACACATTCTTCCTTGAACTTTTTCTAGATACATGTCTTCAATGTCATTTAGATAAAGGTCGGGAAAGTCTGCTTCTGAGAATTTGTACTTCTTTTCATCTTGCCTTTTAACCACAATCTCATTCATGAACATGTAGTTAAACCGTTTCGACTCTTGAATCTCCAAGATAGCAATGATCTTTGATTTATGCTTCACATTATCTAATGATTTGATTTCTAACCTGTGAGTGTAACCGAGTCGACGACGTTCAGGCCAGTGCTGAATCCCGTGTAAAGCATCTATGTCGTAAGCTACAATAGAATCGCTAAATACTGGAGTGGATTCTTCAATTGCAGGAACATCGTATCTTGCAGTTGGCACTAAGATAGTCAATGAGGAAGCATATTTCTGTTTGGAGTTCTCTTGAGTGAGTTGGAGGTTACGAAGATCCTGGTTGAAGAAGAAGCGGTAAGGTATCTTTGGTTTTTCGGGAAATCCTTGCAGAGGTAATGGTTTAGTCCAATCGGTGAAGTAAGGTTTGTCAGGTTTTCCAGAATGGATGTCGAAATATGCTTCAGGGTTTAGCCAGTCAAACTTTCCAGACATTGCACTGGCTATGTTCTGCATGTGAAATTCGTATTCCATCTTGTTTCCAGATCTAGACTTTAGGAATTCCTGTGCATCCTTATTTATTCTTCTTAACTCAGCCTTAGTAAGTTTCTCAATTTGAAGATCTGCCATTATACTCTGAGTATATTGCAGTGTATTGCCCGGGAGTGGTTCTTCAATTTCGAGAGGAGGTTGAGCCTTGACCAAATCAGTCAACCAATCATCTTGAGGTGGTCGCCATTGTCAATCTATGAGTGACGTCTCTGATTGATGCTAAACCACCTAACTTATATTGACCAAGGAATGGTCAACAAAGTCAAATAGCCTAGATCAATGCTCCGTGGAAGTATAGTGTTTCCCCGGGTCGTTATGTCCCGACGAGGTGTGAATTGTTAACAAACGGTTTCGTGATCGGCTGAATTTGGATGAGAAAGGGGTTTGTGTGTGATTGAGATATGGAATTTACAAATAAATAGCTTAAATAAGCTATATAAACAAGACTGGAAAGTTTGAAAACCCAGAAACGTTTAAAACTAAAAACGCGTACGTTCACGTTTAAATAAAACGTAAACGTACAAAATAAAACGTAAAAAATGAAATCTGAAAACACCCAGGGGGTGAAAATGACTTTTTTACAAACTTAAAAGTAAAAGAAAATTTATAGAAAAAGAAAATAAATTTTAACACTAATTAATTATTTAATATTAATTAATTACTAATTAATACTTATTATTAATATTTAACAACTTAAATATAATACAATATTATTTAAACACTAGAAAAATGAAAATAAAATTCCTAAAATTATAAAATAACTAAAAACAAGTTTTAAAAATAAAAATAAGTGTTTTTGTCTTTTTGTGAATTTTTATATTAATTAATTACTAATTAATTACTAATTACCTAATTAAACTATTTTAAATTAAGAAAAATAGAAAATGAACAGTAAAAAATCTAATAAAATTTCTAAAATTATTTTATAACATATAAAAGCTATAAAAAGTATAAAAACTAGGTTTTGCTTAATAAAAACTAATTATGCTATTTAAAACTAATTATTAATTAATAATTAATAAAACTAAGATTAATTCTAATAAATACTTAACAACAAAATAAAAATCTGAGAAAATTATTATAAATACTTTAATATAATAGGAATTTAAGAAAAATATAAAATAGCTAAGTACTTAATAAAAATTTAAAAATGAAAATTAAAATTAAATAAAATTAAATAGAAACTATCACTTAAAAATAAAACTTGATTTTCTGGATTTTCTTTTTGGAAACTTAATTTATAACTAAAATCCAACAACTTTTGTAAAAACAAGATTTTTGGAAATCAAAAATAAGCTGAGTACAAGCTTATATGGGTCAACAGTTGACTTTTGTTGACCAAGGGGAAAAATAAGCTCAAATGAGACCCAGTGGGACCCACAATGGTGAAATCTGATCTAAATAAGTTATTTGGACATGTTAAAGCAATAATAAGCCAAATAAGCTCACAAGATAAGTTGAAAAGCACCAATAAGCACTTTGGTAACTTGTGACACAACTAAAAATGGGACAGCTTTGAAGGCAAGATTCAGGTGGGACCCAGGGCTTCCAAGGTCAAACCAGTGGTCAACATAAGAAGCCCACCAGGGGGGGAGTTGAAAGGTGCAAAGTTGGGGCTTTGGGACCCACTGGGTTGGCCAGAAAACCACCACCAAGTGGTGGTGGTGGTGGTGCTGCTGCTGTGAACAGGGGAGCAGCTTGCCCTGCAAGCTACTTTAGGGCAAGCTGGGGGATAGGGAAAAAATTGCAAAAATGAAAAAAACATGGGACATGATAGCTGAACTGGTAGACAACAAATTACAACAAGTTTCAAGCCATGAAATCAACCACAAAATTCTATTTAATTCCTTGAACTTTTGTGAAAATCTGAAAGGCAAACTTTGACTTTTTGCTAAAAACTTGGAACTTTGACTTTATTGAGTTTCTAATGCCTCCTAATGATTTAATATGTTGTAATAAGCTATAATGAGGCCAAATTAAGATTAAGGAACATATTTTAGACCAAATGGTGAGAACTTGCCCCTAACAGATCCAACAGTGACAGATATGAATATGTGTTGGTGATTTTGACTAAATGGCTAATGACAACTAATTTTTAAACTTTAACTAGCCTAATTTAACTCTAAGGAAGAAGTCTGCACAAGTTTTAGCCTTTGAAAAACTCAAGTGCTCAGCCAATAACTCAAATCCAAACACACCCTTATATGATTGACTGTTTTGTATTTAGGAAGCAAAGGGTTAATTTAAGCTACAGAACTGATAGATTAACTAATATTAAGCTAAAAGAACCATGATTAAGCAAAAATAAACAAAGTTAAACAACAAATACTCACAATCACAGTTGATGCAAAGATTTACATGGAAAGGCTTACAAATGAGTTAAAGCAGAATCACATGAACCACAGACCAAATTTGTATCCTAAAGACTCCCTTGAGTCACTAATACCCTGAATATCACAAATCCACCATGATTCTTGCTTGAATCTTCATACACACTAAATTTTATTTTTCTACTAATTTATTTCTTATTTTTGAGTATTTTTAGTTTTTTATGCTAAAACTAATTTCAAAGACTACAAAGCTTATGGAAGCTTGTTAGGAACTTTAAGTGAGCTTGTAGGATTATTAAACAACAACTTCAACAGTGATCAAATGAATTTGAGATTTTTAGGAAAATGGCATAAAACTGAATTTGCTAAAAATAAACTGAAATGAAACTTAAAACAACTTTGGATTACAATGAAATACTTGAAATTACAATTTTAAAGCTAAGTTTAAACTAAGAATTTTAGAGTACAAGAAAATGATAAAAAACTACACTAAACTACTGAGCTGCTACTTAACTACTGCTTCCTCCTTTCTTCTTTTTGACTTTTATAAGCCCTTGGAGTAATCTCTTTCTTTCCCACTCAGTTCTGAACCGTTGGATGGGGGTAAATTGATCTCAGCCCTCAAACCGTTGGATGGGGGTAAATTGAAGGTTTTTATTAAGTTTGGTGAGGGTTTGGTGAAAAGTAGAGGAGGGGGGAGGGAACACAGGAGCGGGTTTTCTGGAGGTTGAGGGTGATGAACAGTGGAGCGTGTGGGGGTTTGACTGAAGTCAAAGACCAGGTAATATAATAAAGGTGGGGTTGGGCCGGATGTGCATTGGGCTGGGGTTAGTTTGGATCAGGTTTGGGTGGGGTATGGTTGTGTTGGACCAGATTTGGTTTATAATTGCAAAAAGGGTCCAATTGGTTTTAATAAATATCATAAGGACCAAATTGCAAAAACTGAAACCATAGGGACTGAAAATGTAATTTTCCAAATTTAATCACAAGGACTATAATTGTCACATGTGAATAACATAAGGACCAAAATTATAATTTTCCAAAATTTGAAACCCCGATGACCAAAATTGATATTTTTCAAAGTTTAGGGGTTAATTTTGCCAATATGTGAAAAACTTTTATCCAAGGACCAAATTTGAACATTTTTGAACTTCCAAGGACTAAAAATGATTTTTCATCCAAAAATATCCCACCAGGGACCAAAACTGTCAAAGATTGAAACTTCAGGGACCAAACTGTAAATTTCCAAAACTTTTGAGATTTTTCACCAAAGGACTAAATATGACAACTTATGATTGTAAAAGGACCTTTGGTGATAATTTTCTATATTTTGAATATCCAGGGACTAGTTTTGTTAAGTTTTGAAAGTCGGGGGACTGAAACTGCCTATTTTGCAAACTTTATACATTTTTCATCTGTTTTTGCTCATTTTGCATCTAAAACATATAAAACACAATTTTGAAATATTTTTAGTATTTTGATGCATTTCTGAGTGTTTTCGTATGTTTTGCAGTTCAGATTAGACCAAAAATGATGAGTGTTTGAGCACTCATCAATCCCCCACACTAAACTATTGCTAGTCCCTAGCAATACTGTTTTGAAAACTTGATGGATTTTAAACTCTTTACCAAAAGCCATCACTTCTGGAGTAGCCAGGTGTAAGAACTGTGGCACACCTGATAACCGTGTGATTTTGAGCAAACCACCAGCTGTCAATGGATTTGAGTAGTCTTTACCAGAAGCCGTTTGCTTCTGGACTAGCCAGCTCTTGATGGAATAGTCAACATCTTGGTGAGCTGATTACCAATTATGGATTTTCCACTGCCTTTACCACAAGCCATAATCTTGCTGGCTAGCCAACTCATTTGTTTTTGGGGAGTTGAGGAACCATACAATTTTGGGCAAATTGCAAGCCATAAACGGATTTGAGATGTCTTTACCAAGAGCCGTTTGCTCCTGGACTAGCCAATCCCTTTTGTCGCTTAGACAAGGCGGACTGATTACCACAAAAATTTTGAAGCACCAGTGAAAATTTTTTGAATTTTTGGCTAAAAACGGGGGTAATATCTGGTAAAATGTGATAAAATTTGCTAGAATAGCGAATACCCCCCCCCCCCCCCCCCACACTAAGCATGAATATTGTCCTCAATATTCAAAGTCCCGGCTATTATGCCGACATTTTGAACGTAAAAGGGCAACATTACAAGCTAAGCGTGGAAAACACCATTTTGTATTTTCACTCTATTTGTAACCATAGCATGGGGGACTCCCCCACACTTAGGGTGAAAACCCTATAAGTATGATGTGGAAAAAACAATCTCAATCGGACTTTCATTCAAGATGTTTGGACAAACATCTGAAGCACGTGAAAGTTCCACACCGATGAGATATAATACCGGCTCAAGATAATGATACATGAAAATGCCGGGATCAAATATAGTGTCCTCATTCCCGAAGGAATGAAGAACAGGAGAAGTCACCCTGTAGGTGAAGAAGGGAAGAAAGATCTTGATGACAATCAAGATTGATTCACCATCATCAGAAAGAGAATTCATGATTGGTGTATCATGAATCTCATCAGTAAAGCTCATATGATCTAGACAAATTATGGGTGGGAGGGTTGGGATTTTGATATCAATCAAATTCTCATGGTTGAGAATATTTCCCTCCGGAAAACAAAGATCAACTTTGTCTAGATCAAAGTGAAAATTATCATACTCCGGTGGAGATATGATATGAGCGAGTTCACCGGAGAACTCCTCAAAAGTGAATGAATCATAATCGGGGAGAGAAATTTGAGAATGAGAAGTGGTACTGCCACTAATCTTCTCTCCCATATGATCAAAAGTAAAGGCTTCAAACTCCAGAATAGGATCGTCGGAGACAATGTCACTATCCTTTATGGGGATAGGAGATGAAATAGGTTTCATTTTGAAAGCCTCGATTTTAGAAATGAGGAGATCGACATTCAATAATGTTGCACGAAGTGCTTTATCCTTGATTTCAGTGTTAATCTCGTCATTCTCTTCTTCTAAGCTAACTAGCTTAGAAGGTAATTCTTCCATATAAATGATGTCTCCACAAGATAACGAATTGTCATCAATAGAATCGGAGAACATCTCATCATGATTAGACGGGAAGAATAGAGGAGGAGGAATATCACACATATGGTCAAAAGTCCCCTGTGACTCTCTCGGGATTGGGACAAGGACCTCAACACTAGACTTTATTAATTCGTCCGATTCCTTATTAGGAACAGTGCTAAGATGCTCATCCCCCATGATCAGAGAGTGAGTGTGAACTTCGGGTGTGATAACAGCAGACTGAGGGAGATAAGAAAGACTAGCACACATAGATTTTATATTTTTCATGTGTTCTTCTGCTAGCAATTCTTGCATACTCTTATCTCCCTGTGCTTCCACGGAAGGAATCTCAACTGATGAACTGGATGAATCTTTGTAATATTCCTTCATTTGAATAGAATCCTCATCATCATTGCCATCATGAATAAAACGGAACAAAGAGCTAGATTTGGCTGCTTTTTCTTTTGCATATGCTTCCCTAACAGCTTTTTCAAAAGCATTTATGGAATCAATTTTAGCAACCTGCTCTTCCGTCAATATTTTAGCCATGTATTTCTCATGTGAATTAAGAGTAAATGAAAATTGCGGGGGTGGGGATTTGTCAAAACCGGAAGGTTGACATTGATAATCATCATGAGGACCCCCACAATTTACACAAGAAACACTGGGTGCATTATGAAGTTTTGTGGTACCCAACTCCTTAAGTTTTTTCAATATCTCAAGAGCCTCTATTATAATGTCAGTAACAGAAGGAGTTGTGTGAATCATTTGGTGCTGTGGAGGTGGGTCTGAAAACGAATAGTCGTAATTGTTACAAGGAATTGGATTCCTTGTTTGACAATCCGAGCTAAAGTGAGGACCTCCACAGTACTCGTCATTAACAAGTAAATCAAACACGTATTGTTGAATTACCTGAACAACTTGTCTGTTGATGGGACTCAGGAAGAAGAAAGCACAAGATATATAAGCACCATGCATGCATATACACTCTCGATTTACCATTTTGTACCAAAGGTGGTTTTGTGTGGCTAAGCTTGTGTGGTGTTAAAAGATTAAAAATCATATAAAAGGAAACTCACAAATAAACTGAGCTTAAATGATTAACGTATGGTGAACTCAGTTTTGGTTAAAGAAAATGAAGCAAGATGCACATGAATACAAACACCATTCGTATATACTGAAACAATGAAATATATAAAACAAGTATAAAATTGTAATGAAAGCTTTAAAGAAACAATTAACTTACAAAGTGTAAAAAGAGTCATTCAGCTCAGTTGGTTATTTCACTGGCTTATGAGTTAGGGGTCTCGAGTTCGAGACTGGGCTATGGCAATTTTGCCATTTTTGCTAGTTTGCAAAACTTTTATATATTGACAGCTTCAGACCCTCTACTTTGCACCCTTACCATTTTCCTAAAAGACTTTTATAAGTTTAAAAACTATTATAAATATTTTACGCTCTCAACCCTTAAATTTAGAAATATATATCATTTTCTTAAAGACTTTTATAAGTATGTAAACATATTTAATTTTGGACTAAGTACGAGAAGCATTTTGGCATTAAAAGAGTCACCTTAGTATAACTTAAGGGTTTACATAAAAACTTAAGTATGCTTGACAAGTTAACTTGTCAAGCATACTTAAGTTTCTATGTAAACCCTTAAGTTATACTAAGGTGACTCTTTTAATGCCAAAATGCTTCTCGTACTTAGTCCAAAATTAAATATGTTTACATACTTATAAAAGTCTTTAAGAAAATGATATATATTTCTAAATTTAAGGGTTGAGAGCGTAAAATATTTATAATAGTTTTTAAACTTATAAAAGTCTTTTAGGAAAATGGTAAGGGTGCAAAGTAGAGGGTCTGAAGCTGTCAATATATAAAAGTTTTGCAAACTAGCAAAAATGGCAAAATTGCCATAGCCCAGTCTCGAACTCGAGACCCCTAACTCATAAGCCAGTGAAATAACCAACTGAGCTGAATGACTCTTTTTACACTTTGTAAGTTAATTGTTTCTTTAAAGCTTTCATTACAATTTTATACTTGTTTTATATACTTCATTGTTTCAGTATATACGAATGGTGTTTGTATTCATGTGCATCTTGCTTCATTTTCTTTAACCAAAACTGAGTTCACCATACGTTAATCATTTAAGCTCAGTTTATTTGTGAGTTTCCTTTTATATGATTTTTAATCTTTTAACACCACACAAGCTTAGCCACACAAAACCACCTTTGGTACAAAATGGTAAATCGAGAGTGTATATGCATGCATGGTGCTTATATATCTTGTGCTTTCTTCTTCCTGAGTCCCATCAACAGACAAGTTGTTCAGGTAATTCACCAATACGTGTTTGATTTACTTGTTAATGACTATTTGTTGTATTGCCACACAAGAGCCAATGACACATGTTTTAAAGCTTCTAACATGGGTTTCATCATGTAGCCTTAAGTACTAGAACTGGAATGCGACAAGTGGTAGAATGGAGCAGGAAGGTGATGTAGGAGTTGCACATGGTTTCCTCTAGGTTACACCTAAGGTAGTATGAAGCGAGGGAGGGTGATAGTGTGAATGATGAGCTGCCATTTGCATGTTGCCTCCATCTATGACCAATCGAGATCAAGCATGTGTAAGGTTATTCCTGACATTTCGTATGTGATCTTTCTAGTTTTGTTTGGGTTGTTTATGGGACAATGAACGAGTGAGGGAGGATGAGTGAGCTGCCATTTAAATGTAATAGATGTGTTCATGTGTGTAAGGAAGTAACATGGGTTACTTAGGTTACACTTGGGGTAGGTTTACTTGGGTCAGGTCGTATTCCATAGATAGCAGCCACGAATTACATTTCTGGTTCAAAAATCTCGCGTGTCTAGACGTAAAACATTATTTCGGACAACTTTCGTGTTTTACACTTTTCCTGGTTCGGACCAGAAGGGCCTTAAAATTGGGATTTAAATTCGTTACAGAAAGTTAGTGGTTTATTAGAGTTCATACGAATTGTTATTGGAACAAAGTTATTATTTGTGAGGCGCCTTAACTTGATTAATATTCTAGTATCATAATTATATTTGAAGGTGGATAACAATTGTCATTCATGTTTCTTAGAGGTCAAATATTATTAGCGAGTACACATGGGAATTTTAGTAGGCTCGGGATTTATTTAAATTGTATTTGTTAATTATTGAAACGTATACTTATTAAGTATCAATGTTTTAGGTTATGTATGGTATCTAGGTTATTAAGGTTTAGGTGTAAATGTCGTTTTAAGGTAAGAGTGAATAGCGTTATAATTGACAAAGTATATATAAAAAAAAAATTGTTACGGGTAAAAAGGGTTAATCTATGTTATGGTAACGTGTTAATCGTAGGAAAATTTTACGGGGTGTTATATTAAAATAAAGAAATTGTAAATCATCCTACTTAAGAATTTCTGACTCAACACCCATACTGATCGACAAGGTAATGCGCAGGTTTTTCTGAGAGTACGAAAAGAGTATGACATACGCATCTATAGAGATGAGAGCGAGGTAATTAAGGAGGATTGGTATAGTACTCAAAATAGTTGGGGGAGCATATATATATATATATATATATATATATATATATATATATATATATATATAAATAAATATATTAATATACTAGAGTGTAGTTGTAGCATAAACTATTTAAAAGTCACATAATAGTCTGGTGGACGGAAATATGAAGACACGGTATTTGTAATAATCCCGACTAGTAAGTATAAGTTATTAGCATAATCATAACATGTTAACATATATAAGAAAATCATGTAAAAGTAATGTCTCTACCAGATGTTGGAAACGCGTAGGCACGGAGGGCATAAGGTGGTATTTTGTAAAAGTGGTCCGTTTTAAACGTGTAGTTATAGTCCAATGTTCAAAACACTTGGTTCTCTATAACTGTAGCTCTGATGCCAATCTGTAACACCCCCAAAATCATCACGTCAGCGGAAGACTTAAGATGTCAGCGGAAGACTTAAAATGTCAGCGGAAGACTTTTTGGGTGTTACTTCGAGGATCTTTGTCACAATCATAGAAAACGACACAAAAGTGATGCTTTAAAGTTTAATTCATTCAAAATACCAAATATTCGAGACATCAAGATGTTTCATAATTTAAACAACAAGTTTATTTGAAATATGTCAAAATGTTTATTTAAGCCCATGCCGTGTTACAAACCCACTCCGTGCCTTCAAGTTCCTTCTTGTTTAGTTACCTGAGATAAACACATGCTAAAAGTGTCAACACAAAGGTTGGTGAGTTCATAGAGTTTATAGTTTAAATCGTTAATTAGAAAATGAGTGATTTCTTTATCAATTCAACACAAAATAATCCGTTGGTTTGCCCTTCACCGGGCCAACACTAAAATAGTAGTTGGTTTATAAATCCATTTAACACGAGATTCGATATTTGGGCCACGTTATTTCATCCATAACATAAACAGTTTACGGGGAACCGTATTTAAACAGTTGAAACTGTATCCGAACAGTTTGTAGAGAACCGTATTTAAACAGTTGAAACTGTATCCAAACAGTTTGCGGGGAACCGTATTCAAACAATTGAAACTGTATCCAAACAGTGTGTGGAGAACCGTATTTAAACAGTTGAAACCATATTTAAACAGTTTGTTCCATAATTCCAAATATCGATAGTAAAATCGTTAGAAAAGTTGTTACACATGCATCTCTTCCAAAGAGTTTATAAACAGTTAAATGATAGAAAGTGTAGCTATGAACTTATAGTAATATGTAAATAGTTAACGAGTACTTGTAAAAGTATAAAGCAATAGTTAAGCATGTATCTCCCCCAAAAACGTTTATAAATCATTGTAAAACAAGTAAGAGTAGGGGCTATGACTCACCTTAGTAGTACGGTAGACAGAGTATAAGTAATGTCAGAAGTGAAGATGGAATTGACTTCAAGAGATAACCTGAATGATATGGAAGTCCGAGATAAGTTCGACTTATCGAGAATTGTGATTTGACATGACGATGGATGACGTAGTGATTTATGTTCAAAAGGTCAATGTTTGTATCGTTGCTACTTGTGTGGCAAGTGCTCAAAGTTATATACTATATAACTTGTCTTTATGTATATGTCTCGTTTATTTTTATATTTCTCGTCACGAATTTATGATATGTATCGAAAGTTGGTGAATGATAAATTATAGTAAATGTCAATTTAATTAAATGAATGGATGAGTTCTAAGAATTAATCATTACCTGATGTGTATTCAAGTTAACCGATAATAACGTCAAGTTATATAATTTACGTTATATATTCAGAAATATATAGTTATTCGTAATTATTGTCTAAAAATGTAGGTCTCGTTATATGTTACTATGATATAGTCATATAAGGTTAACTTGTCAAGCATACTTAAGTTTCTATGTAAACCCTTAAGTTATACTAAGGTGACTCTTTTAATGCCAAAATGCTTCTCGTACTTAGTCCAAAATTAAATATGTTTACATACTTATAAAAGTCTTTAAGAAAATGATATATATTTCTAAATTTAAGGGTTGAGAGCGTAAAATATTTATAATAGTTTTTAAACTTATAAAAGTCTTTTAGGAAAATGGTAAGGGTGCAAAGTAGAGGGTCTGAAGCTGTCAATATATAAAAGTTTTGGAAACTAGCAAAAATGGCAAAATTGCCATAGCCCAGTCTCGAACTCGAGACCCCTAACTCATAAGCCAGTGAAATAACCAACTGAGCTGAATGACTCTTTTTACACTTTGTAAGTTAATTGTTTCTTTAAAGCTTTCATTACAATTTTATACTTGTTTTATATACTTCATTGTTTCAGTATATACGAATGGTGTTTGTATTCATGTGCATCCTGCTTCATTTTCTTTAACCAAAACTGAGTTCACCATACGTTAATCATTTAAGCTCAGTTTATTTGTGAGTTTCCTTTTATATGATTTTTAATCTTTTAACACCACACAAGCTTAGCCACACAAAACCACCTTTGGTACAAAATGGTAAATCGAGAGTGTATATGCATGCATGGTGCTTATATATCTTGTGCTTTCTTCTTCCTGAGTCCCATCAACAGACAAGTTGTTCAGGTAATTCACCAATACGTGTTTGATTTACTTGTTAATGACTATTTGTTGTATTGCCACACAAGAGCCAATGACACATGTTTTAAAGCTTCTAACATGGGTTTCAACTTGTAAGGTGAACGAGGTGTCACGTAAGAAAACTCAGTTCATAAAGGACCAAATAACGTGACTATAAGAATTATACGTATGAAATTGAGCTTGGGAAACTTACTACAACAAAAGTGGTGGTGAGGGTGTAAAGGAAACGGAGTGAACGAGAACCAGGCCAAAACATCACCAACGTCTTCAAGTCTTTTAACCCGTCTAGTAGTAACCGAATAGCTTTAAACTTGTTTAGATGATAACCCTAAACCCTCTTGTTCTTCCTTCTTTCTTTCCTATGCTCGACAACAACAAAAATGGTCTGCTTCTTTTATTTATTTTCGATGGGCAGTAGCAAAGAGAATGGGTTGTTTGTATGTGAGTAAACTACCAAAGCATGGTTTGCTTCTCTTTCTTCTTACGACAGAAGCAACAAAGGTAATATTTTATGTTTAAGTTTGGTTGAGGGATGTGGGAGAGTGATGATGTATAGCTTGGTTAAGGCTTAGCCATGAACCATGATCAGTTACTAGTTTCCATCACTTTGCTTTCACTTGCACTTGGCTCGACAGAAAAATTATAAGTATGCATGATTGTGAGTTGTGGTGAGGTTGTCGAACACCATGTAACCTTTATATATTAGACTGGAATGTGATAAGTGATAGAGTGTTTGCATGTTTCTGGATTGGAGAGGCTTTGAGGTGGGAGGATGAGGGTGTGAGTGAGCTGTCGAGTTACATGCCACCTCCCTCTATAACCAATCGAGATCAAACAGCAAACATGAGTTAAGGAATGTGTATGGATGGTGTCTAGATATTCCTGACGACTGACACAATGCTTTGTGATGATTGGGGATCAAGGGTGGCTGGTGTAAGAGTTACATATGGGTTCTATTAGGTTGTATTCGAGGCAGTAGCAAGTGAGGAAGGTGGAGGTGTGAACAACGAGCTGTTATCTCATATGTTGGTGGTTCACTTGATCTAGCCTAGTCGACCAAGAGAAGGGAACAAGAAAGAAAAGTGGTTTAGTTTTTCAGGTAGCAATGTACACGAGATTGAGAGACAAATGTCATTCTTGAGTCCTTGAGGTAAAGTTAATCCAGAAGGTGTAATAATATGGTTATGTTGTTAGCCAAAAATGTGAGGAGAACAGGCAAAGTAAACTGTACTAGCGATTGAGATTTAGAAAAGATAATACAAATGAACAAGGGTCCTTGAGATGTGGCCTGGTGGGCTTGGTGGTAAATGGCAGATCAGGATTAAACGAAAAAGAGATAAAAGGATTAAGAAGTCCGTTTGGTTTGGCAAAGGAATAGCTCTCATGTGTTTATTTGTTTGGTTATACGAATGGATTTTTAAGTAACACACAAATTTGTATCAAGTTAAAAGAAAAATGGATTAATCGAGCTGAGCTTTGGTGATATTTAAAGTAGCAAACGTATGTTAAAATGGGAAACAATTATCATTCGTGATTCCTTGTCGTGAGGATAATTGAGTCGTGAAATAATATAAATATGTTGTTAAGAGACTTCGTCAAAGATTTGGCCAAAGTAAACAAGCATAAGCCAGTTATATTTAAATAAAATTTACAAAGTTGGGCTTGAATTAGTTCATGATTTGGAATAACGGGTACGCATGCAAGGGTGATTTAAAGGATGTGAATTTATGTTACAATACCCGTTTCGTAACATAGTTGAATAAAAGCAAAAAAAAATTTAGCCCGTAAAATGGATAGTTGAATGGTGACGATAGATTACTCGTGTTACTCGTTTAAAATTAAGAGGGGAAATTTACGGGATGTTATATTACCTACCCGTTAAACCTGTAAAGGTGAGTGGGAAGGGTGAACAAATAGTCATTCCTAACGATCTAATCCCTGAGCGGTTTTAAATTTTCCTTTCGAGCCTAACGTATCTACTACTACATTAGCTTCTTCTTTTTAATTTTTCTTTCTAGCTTAACGTATCTACTACTACATTAGCTTTTTCTTTGATGATAGCAGTTCTCATAGTCATAATTGTTGAGTAGTTCTAACTACTTACGTTGTCTTATGTTCAATTCCTTTTGATTAACTTGACTTAAGAAACAATTTCATTTTGAATGAAGATTTTTATTTTAACATGTTTTGAAGATAACATGGTTCACAATATCTTGTTTCGTGAAAGTTAAAATCTGTAGGGTAACCTACCCGTTAAACTAGTTGCTTGTTAACAGATTTTTAATAATAATAAGATTTTTCAAGTGAAAACTTGTTGAATGAAGAGAAAGTTGTTGAACTTCAGCTTTTGTATAGTTTTAAGTGATAACACGGTATTTGGTTTCAAGCTTTTGTAGATGATGAATCTGTTTGTTTCTTAGCAATTCCATATCTTGTATTTCTATTAGAGGAATTTATAGATTTTTGATGGATTTTAGGTAAAGTTGTACAGTTTGTAGAGAACCGTATTTAAACAGTTGAAACTGTATCCAAACAGTTTGCGGGGAACCGTATTCAAACAGTTGAAACTGTATCCAAACAATTCAACATATATTATGACAAATACACCTGCACACCTCGAGACTTAACGAGATAATAAATATGAATCGACAAGGTAATACTTTTATGACGTTATCATAATATAAGATATCGGGAGCTACATTTTGAGACTATAATAAAGCTATATAAACGACTTGACGTTATTATCATTTTCTTAAATACTTTTATAAGTTGGTAAACGTATTTTGGATTGAATACGAGAATCATGTAACTACTGAGAGAGTAACTTAGGCATAACTTAAAGGTTTACATAACAACTTAATTACAGCCGACAATTTAATACCTTATGACTATATATTTTTGAATATATATAATTCATAACATAAATTATATAATTTGGCAATATTACCGGTTAACACGAATACATGTTAAGTAATGGTTATTCCTACAATAAAACTCATTGATTCACTTAACTAGGAGTAACGTACAATTACTATAATTTATCATTCACCAACTTTCGATACATATTATAAATTCATGACGAGAAATATAAATAATAAACGATACTTATACATAAAGACAAGTTATATAGTATATAACTTGCTCTTGAACTATTAAACGTTTTGCCACGCAAGCCACCTCTGCCACAAACCATTTTGTCATCAAACACTATTCAAATCACGATTCTCGATAAGTCGAACTTATCTCGGACTTCCATATCATTCAGGTTATCTCTTTGAAGTCATTACCATTCTATCTCTGACATTACGTTATCTATACCTATCATAACTCTCAGGTGAGTCATAGCCCCTACTCTTACTTGTTTTACAATGATTTATAAACATTTTTGGGGGAGATACATGCTTAACTATTGCTTTATACTTTTACAAGTACTCGTTAACTGTTTACATATTATTATAAGTTCATAGCTACACTTTCTATCGTTTAACTGTTTATAAACTCTTTGGGAGAGATGCATGTGTAAACAACTTTTCTAACGATTTTACTATCGATATTTGGAATTATGGAACAAACTGTTTAAATACGGTTTCAACTGTTTAAATACGGTTCTCCACACACTGTTTGGATACAGTTTCAACTGTTTGAATACGGTTCTCTACAAACTGTTCGAATACAGTTTCAACTGTTTAAATACGGTTTTAGAATGGTTATGTTATGGGTGCTAACAACTGGCCCACTGGTTATGTTATGGGTGCAACAACGTGGCCCACTGGATTGTGTTACGGGTACAACAATGTGGCCCAAACCTCGAGACTTGTGATAAATGGATTTATAAACCAATTACTATTTTTGAGGTTGGCCCGGTGAAGGGCAAACCAACGGATTGATTTGTATTGAATTGATAAGGAAATCACTCATTTTCTAATTAACGATTTAAACTATAAACTCTATGAACTCACCAACCTTTGTGTTGACACTTTTTAGCATGTGTTTATCTCAGGTAACTAAACAAGAAGGAACTTGAAGGCACGGAGTGGGCTTGTAACCCGGCATGGGCTTAAATAAACATTTTGACATATTTCAAATAAACTTGTTGTTTAAATTATGAAACATCTTGATGTCTCGAATATTTGGTATTTTGACTGAATTAAACTTTAAAGCGTCACTTTTGTGTCGTTTTCTATGATTGTGACAAAGATCCTCGAAGTAACACCCAAAAAGTCTTCCGCTGACATTTTAAGTCTTCCACTGACGTGATGATTTTTGGGGGTGTTACACATACCAATCTGTAACACCCCCAAAATCATCACGTCAGCGGAAGACTTAAGATGTCAGCGGAAGACTTAAAATGTCAGCGGAAGACTTTTTGGGTGTTACTTCGAGGATCTTTGTCACAATCATAGAAAACGACACAAAAGTGACGCTTTAAAGTTTAATTCATTCAAAATACCAAATATTCAAGACATCGAGATGTTTCATAATTTAAACAACAAGTTTATTTGAAATGTGTCAAAACATTTATTTAAGCCCATGCCGGGTTACAAGCCCACTCCGTGCCTTCAAGTTCCTTCTTGTTTAGTTACCTGAGATAAACACATGCTAAAAGTGTCAACACAAAGGTTGGTGAGTTCATAGAGTTTATATTTTAAATCGTTAATTAGAAAATGAGTGATTTCCTTGTCAATTCAATAAGATAATCCGTTGGTTTGCCCTTCACCGGGCCAACACCAAAATAGTAGTTTGTTTGACCAAATCGGGTCAACACCAAAATAGTAGTTCGTTTGCCAATTAATAATAGTTTTTCCTGCTATATAGTGAGCACAATCTCGTAGTTTAAATAAAACAGTGGGCTACAGCATTGTACGCCCTTAACATCAGTCATTGTAGTGCTATATTATTACCGTTCTCTTGCCCTAAGCTCATGACACTCAACGATTAACAGGCATCAAAATTATCCATAATAATGATGTAAAACAGTGGCCCTCAAGATAGGTATTTACCAGTAACCTATGAAATCAAATAAAGTGCATTTGGTGGCTTTCCTCTAGCGAACAAATGGGGATTGTCAATCCCTAATAGATCTATCCACAATTATTTACGTTCACCCTACAAGTGATTAAGGCGCATGATCGAGGGACTTTTGGTAATAGTTACTTAGGCAATAGAGATCAAATATAGCATATCGTTGGAAAATCGCTTGTAATCATGTCTATAGCAGGTATTTCCTTATGGGATATAAAAATATGTAAACCAGTAACGTTTATATGAAATACAGTCATGTATTTAGTTAATGAATACTTGTAAAAGTAAAAACAGTAGTTAAGCATGTATCTCCCCCAAAAACGTTTATAAATCATTGTAAAACAAGTAAGAGTAGGGGCTATGACTCACACGAATTACATTTTTGGTTCAAAAATCTCGCGTTTCTAGACGTAAAACATTATTTCGGACAACTTTCGTGTTTTACACTTTTCCTGGTTCGGACCAGAAGGGCCTTAAAATTAGGATTTAAATTCGTTACAGAAAGTTAGTGGTTTATTAGAATTTATACGAAGTGTCATTGGAACAAAGTTATTATTTGTGAGGTGCCTTAACTTGATTAATATTCTAGTATCATAATTATATTTGAAGGTTGATAACAATTGTCATTCATGTTTCTTAGAGGTCAAAATATTATTAGTGGGTACACATGGGAAATTTTTAGTAGGCTCGGGATTTATTTAAATTGTATTTGTTAATTATTGAAACGTATACTTATTAAGTATCAATGTTTGAAGTTACGTATGGTATCTAGGTTATTAAGGTTTAGGTGTAAATGTCGTTTCAAGGTAAGAGTGAATAACGTTGTAATTGACAAAATAAAAAAAAAATGTTATGGGTAAAAATGGTTACTTTATGTTGTAATAATGTGTTAATCGTAGGAAAATTTTACGGGGTGTTATATTACCTACCCGTTAAACGGAATCCCGTCCCGGGATTCTAAGATAAGGTAGCTGTAAAGGTGAGTGGAAAGGGTGAACAAATAGTCATTCCTAACGATCTAATCCCTGAGCGGTTTTAATTTTTCCTTCGAGCTTAACGTATCTACTACTACATTAGCCTTTTTTTTTTTTTTTTTTTTTTTTTTTATTTATTTTTTTTTCCAGCTTAACGTATCTACTACTACATTAGCTTTTTCCTTGATGATAGCGGATCTCATAGTTATAATTGTTGAGTAGTTCTAACTACTTACGTTGTCTTATGTTCCATTCCTTTTGATTAACTTGACTTAAGAAACGATTCCATTTTTGAATGAAGATTTTTATTTTAACATGTTTTGAAGATAAACATGGTTCACAATATTTTATTTCGTGAAAGTTAAAATATGTGGGGTAACCTACCCATTAAACAAAGTGTTTGCTAGTTACAGACTTTTAACAATGAGGGTTTCGGATGAGAACTTGATGAATGTAGAGAAAGTTGTTGAACTTAAGCTTTTGTATAGTTTTAGGAGACAACACGGTATTTGGTTTCAAGCTTTTTGTAGATGACGAATCTGTTTGTTCCTTAGCAATTCCATATCTTGTATTTCTATTAGAGGGATTTATAGATTTTGATGGATTTTAGGTAAAGTTGTGAAAGGTTTGGAGATTACTATATTACTCATAGTGCCGGAGAAGTAAGAGAGACCATTGTAATCACATACAATGTCGTGAAAAGGTTTCATATATCGCCAGAATGTAAAGGTAAGTACATGATTGAAGAAATGTGATTGTGCAGTAATGCCTTAGAATTAGGCGTACGTAGGAGAAAATCGTGAGTCTTTGGCTGAAGTTTTAGTGTTTTATGAACTTTAGTGATCCTAGATTTCATACGCATGCCATTTCAGACAAAATTAAGCCCACTTATTTATAATTCATTATTTACATAGAGAAGCGTCCCAAACGATGTAAATAACGAAGTATAAACTTATGGTTCGGCGGTTTACAATTTCTTTATTTCAATGGAAAGGCGTCCCAATCCATTCAAATAAAGACGTTGTAAATCATCCTACTTAAGAATTTCTGACTCAACATCCATACTGATCGACGAGGTAGTGCGCAGATTTTCCGAGAGTACAAAAAGAGTATGTCATACGCATCTATAAAGATGAGAGCGAGATAATTAAGGAGGATTGGTATAGTACTCAAAATAATTGGGGGAGCATATATATATGTATATTAATATACTAGAGTGTAGTTGTAGCATAAACTATCTAAAAGTCACATAATAGTCTAGCGGATGGAAATATGAAGACACGGTATTTGTAATAATCCCGATTAGTAAATATAAGTCATAGCATAATCACAACATGTTAATCATATATACGAAATCGTGTAAAAGTAATGTCTCTACCAGATGTTGGAAACGCGTAGGCACGGAGGGCATGAGGTGGTATTTTGTAAAAGTGGTCCGTTTTAAACGTGTAGTTATAGTCCAATGTTCAAAACACTTGGTTCTCTATAACTGTAGCTCTGATACCAATCTGTAACACCCCCAAAAATCATCACGTCAGCGGAAGACTTTTTGGGTGTTACTTCGAGGATCTTTGTCACAATCATAGAAAACGACACAAAAGTGACGCTTTAAAGTTTAATTCAGTCAAAATACCAAATATTCGAGACATCAAGATGTTTCATAATTTAAACAACAAGTTTATTTGAAATATGTCAAAATGTTTATTTAAGCCCATGCCGGGTTACAAGCCCACTCCGTGCCTTCAAGTTCCTTCTTGTTTAGTTACCTGAGATAAACACATGCTAAAAAGTGTCAACACAAAGGTTGGTGAGTTCATAGAGTTTATAGTTTAAATCGTTAATTAGAAAATGAGTGATTTCCTTATCAATTCAAAAATAGTTCGTTGGTTTGCCCTTCACCAGGCCAACACCAAAATAGTAGTTTGTTTATAAATCCATTTAACACGAGTTTCGATATTTGGGCCACGTTGTTGCGTCCATAACATAAACAGTTTACGGGGAACCGTATTCAAGCAGTTGAAACTGTATCCGAACAGTTTGTAGAGAACCGTATTTAAACAGTTGAAACTGTATCCAAACAGTTTGTAGAGAACCGTATTTAAACAGTTGAAACTGTATCCACACAGTTTGCGGGGAACCGTATTCAAGCAGTTGAAACTGTATCCGAACAGTGTGTGGAGAACCGTATTTAAACAGTTGAAACCGTATTTAAACAGTTTGTTCCATAATTCCAAATATCGATAGTAAAATCGTTAGAAAAGTTGTTACACAAGCATCTCTCCCAAAGAGTTTATAAAACAGTTAAACGATAGAAAGTGTAGCTATGAACTTAAAGTAATATGTAAATAGTTAACGAGTACTTGTAAAAGTATAAAGCAATAGTTAAGCATGTATCTCCCCCAAAAACGTGTTTAAACCATTGTAAAACAAGTAAGAGTAGGGGCTATGACTCACCTGAGAGTTATGATAGGTATAGATAACGTAATGTCAGAGATAGAATGGTAATGACTTCAAAGAGATAACCTGAATGATATGGAAGTCCGAGATAAGTTCGACTTATCGAGAATCGTGATTTGAATAATGTTTGATGACAAAATGGTTTGTGGCAGAGGTGGGTTGCGTGGCAAAACGTTTAATATTTCAGGAGCAAGTTATATACAATATAACTTGTCTTTATGTATTAGTATCCTTTTATTATTTATATCTCTCGTCATGAATTTATAATATGTATCGAAAGTTGGTGAATGATAAATTATAGTAATTGTACGTTACTCCTAGTTAAGTGAATCAATGAGTTTATTGTAGGAATAACCATTTCTTAATGTGTATTCAGGTTATCGATAATAACTTCAAGTTATATAATTTACGTTATATATTCAGAAATATATGATTATTCTTATTTAACACTTCATTATCGCCTCAAAATGTAGGTTTCTATATACGTCATCATGATGCCGTCATTTTTATATTTATCATTTTTGTTAGGTTTCGAGGTGTGAAAATATATAAAGTATATATTTATTAAATTCGTAATAATATATTAGGACTAATATATATAGCTCATTGTTTATCCCAATGTGGTTGCTAAGTAAAATAAGTGTTAGCCATATTTATTTACACGAAATGTGGTAGAATATCGTAAGTTTATTAGCTCATAAAAGTTTCTAGAAAGTCAAGTGAGTTAAAGTTGGAGGTTTCAATTGTACACTTTATATAAGTTAGTATAAGCTTTTAAAAAGTCTTTTAAGAAAATAATAAGTGGTGTAAGTTGAAGGGTTAAAACTGTCAAAAGGCTAAAGTTTCAAAATAAGGAAAAAATAGTAAAAGTTGTACTAGATGGGATTCGAACCAAGGACCTTTTGTTCAGCAACCCAGCGCCCCAACCAGATGAGCCATGGGCTCGTTTTGTTTTGTTCTACAGCCTAACACCTTTAACTACCACTTAACTGTTTAGCTTTGTATATATTTTACTTGAAACATACTGAGGTTCGTGGGTTGTGTTTATAAAATGTTTGTGTTTCATTTTCCTTAACCAAAACTGAGCTTGTGATTATTCGTGTTCAAGTAGTTTTCTCTCGTTAAGTTTCACTTGATTAGTGTTTCCTCCTACCCAATGAAACATAAGAACGTTAAACGCAATAAGTTTTTATGAGCTTACTTTACGTTAACATGTAGTTCATTTGTTGTTGTTTCGTCGTGCATGGCCACACAAGAACAAAGATACGTTTTTAAACGCGAGTTTTATGTTAAGTAAACCATGTTTTGCTGTTAAATGACTCCACATAAACCTAAAAACATTTTAAGGATTCAACTATTTCATAGTAGCTGAGTGAAAAACAAGTTTTAGAAAGTGTTCATATTTTAACGAGAGTATGTAAATATTGCATTTGAGTCGAAAATAAGTTCGAGTTTATAACCGTTATTAGTATTAAACGTTTAGGACAATTACCACACAAGTCTTGACAATGCCACTCTAATTATGTTAGAGATGCATGAAGTAGAATATATAGAGTATGGGTACGTATAAAAAGAAGTTAGAGGATCTTACTACACCCAAAAGGTGGTGAGCGATGGTTGATGGGTCGAAGCTAAAAAAAATAACTTCAATGCCTTTAAAGCTTTCAAGCTCATCACGTATTAGAACTAGAGAAGTTTTAGAACTCGAGAACCATGACTTGTTCCTTTGGCTTTCCTTCGATGGGCAGCAGTAAATAAATGGAGTGTTGTGTTTTGCTTTCAGTTGTGATGAGAAAGAGTGTTTCTCGAATGGAAACAAGAAAGTGAGCTGAACCATGTGACTCGACCATGAGCGAAGACTCGCACCTAGTCGACTATAGAAAACGTATGAAATCTTTTATGTTGGCTAGTTCTTCTCGTACAGTAACACAGGAGAAAAGACTTGGGAATATATTTGTTGTGAGATGTGAATAATGAAATGGATGTTTGTCTGCTTTGGTTATAAAGGAAGAAAAGAAGAAAGAAAACAAACGTAAATATTGCTTGGAGTGTTTAGGTGAATGAAATATTGGAGGTTCAGGGAATCTTAAAAATGTGGCCATGCTTAGATTGGGGAGAGTTGGAGGTGGCTGTAAGAGCTTCACATGGTGTTTCCTTAGGTTATACTTAGGGCAGTATCGAGTGAGGTAGGGTGAAGATAAGAAGCTGCCATTTATATACTCCAGTTATGTTTAGACAAATGGTGAATTAGAGCAGGAAATCATGAGAGTTTTGAGGTGCAAGATGGTGTGTAAGAGCTGCATATGGGTTTCTTTAGGTTATACATGAGGTAGAACCAAGTGAGGGAGGGTGAAGGTGTGAGTTGAGGGAGGTTTACTTGGGTCAGGTTCGTATTCTTTATATATCAGCCACGAATTACATTTTGTCATCAAACACTATTCAAATCACGATTCTCGATAAGTCGAACTTATCTCGGACTTCCATATCATTCAGGTTATCTCTTTGAAGTCATTACCATTCTATCTCTGACATTACGTTATCTATACCTATCATAACTCTCAGGTGAGTCATAGCCCCTACTCTTACTTGTTTTACAATGGTTTATACACGTTTTTGGGGGAGATACATGCTTAACTATTGCTTTATACTTTTACAAGTACTCGTTAACTATTTACATATTACTTTAAGTTCATAGCTACACTTTCTATCGTTTAACTGTTTTATAAACTCTTTGGGAGAGATGCTTGTGTAACAAGTTTTCTAACGATTTTACTATCGATATTTGGAATTATGGAACAAACTGTTTAAATACGGTTTCAACTGTTTAAATACGGTTCTCCACACACTGTTCGGATACAGTTTCAACTGCTTGAATACGGTTCCCCGCAAACTGTTTGGATACAGTTTCAACTGTTTAAATACGGTTCTCTAAAAACTGTTTGGATACAGTTTCAACTGTTTAAATACGGTTCTCTACAAACTGTTCGGATACAGTTTCAACTGCTTGAATACGGTTCCCCGTAAACTGTTTATGTTATGGACGCAACAACGTGGCCCAAATATCGAAACTCGTGTTAAATGGATTTATAAACAAACTACTATTTTGGTGTTGGCCCGGTGAAGGGCAAACCAACGAACTATTTTTGAATTGATAAGGAAATCACTCATTTTCTAATTAACGATTTAAACTATAAACTCTATGAACTCACCAACCTTTGTGTTGACACTTTTTAGCATGTGTTTATCTCAGGTAACTAAACAAGAAGGAACTTGAAGGCACGGAGTGGGCTTGTAACCCGGCATGGGCTTAAATAAACATTTTGACATATTTCAAATAAACTTGTTGTTTAAATTATGAAACATCTTGATGTCTCGAATATTTGGTATTTTGAATGAATTAAACTTTAAAGCGTCACTTTTGTGTCGTTTTCTATGATTGTGACAAAGATCCTCGAAGTAACACCCAAAAAGTCTTCCGCTGACATTTTAAGTCTTCCGCTGACATCTTAAGACTTCCGCTGACGTGATGATTTTGGGGGTGTTACAGTTCAGAATGTTCAAAAGAGCTTATTAGAACAGCTTATTCCCTTAAAAAGCTTATTTTTCACTATATGGGCTTAACGAGCTCATTTAAAGGCCCGTTAACGTTTTGTGATCCAAAGGACTTACTAGAGGTTTGGGCCTGGTCTCGGGCTTGTTTTTATGTTACAAAAACATTACAAATAAGCTTATACGATCAGCTTATCAAATAAGCTTATAAACAGCTTATTGGGCTTTTCAGGCCCAAAGTTAACAAATTTGTATTTGAAAAATCTGCCAAACGTGCAATCACTTTGGCTCTAGAAATCGACTCATATGAGTTCGTTAGGTTTATTATTTTACGTTTCCTGTTTACTAGTCATGTTAACAATGAGGTCGAGTTTTAATATCGATATGTTATGTGTCTCGATTTTGAAATAACGAGGCCAAGTAAGTGACATGAGTCGATTCTGGAAAACAGTTTTTCTAGTCAAAATATTCTAAGTGTTTTATTAAAATCGTGAAGGTCTAATGACTTTCAAAACGTGTTATATTTAATAGGTAAACGTTATTTTTAGATTAAAATATTATACCACTCGTTTTCTAGTATGTTAAGCACTTAGTATGTCGAATAAACTATATGTGTTATGTTTATATATTATGAAATAAAGAGGCAAAGTAAATGTGCAAAAAAAAATGATAAACTTTGACTTTGGCGAAATTTGGACTAACTTTGCAAAATTTTCATAACCAGGGACTAAAAGTGTAACTTTGGTAAAAACTTAAAGGATTTTCTGTAAATATTATTTTATAAAAATAATATTAATATTTTATATATAAATACATATGTTTAGTATAAAACTCTTATAAATATATACGATATAAATATTCGCGTAACTATAATAAATTTTAACGATATATATTTAACGATACGTTTATTTCTTTTCTTTTAAAAACTAACATCATAAAATATCGTCTACATACTTCGACTTATTCTTGATGATTTTCCATCGCACATCGAGCATCGATCATTACACTCACAAGTTATATGTATATATAACTTTGTTCTTGAACTTCAAACATTTAAACGAACACGAGTTTTAATAACAAACTAAATAACTAATATTCGCGATAAAACGAGATTTAAACTATCAACTAAAACATACCATATCTTTTAGGTTGTGTGTGAAGCCGTTGCCTTGCATCGTTGAGATTATGTTACTACCAATACTACTGTACTACTAAGGTGAGTTCATGGCCCCTACTTTTAAACTGTTTTTATAACTATTTTTGGGGGAGAATACATGCTCGTTTTAACTGAACTTATTGAGTATTTATATTGAAATTGTGAATTGCTTGTTTAAGAACCGATTGATTAATTTTAACAACTGATTTGATTATTGAAAGTTTTATGTGCTTATCTGATGTGAATGAGAGTCATAGCCCTACTCGTAATTGTTTTACAATGATTTATACACGTTTTTGGGGGAGATACATGTTTAACTACTGTTTTATACTTTTACAAGTACTCGTTAACTATTTACCTATTACTATAAGTTCATAGCCCCACTTTCTATCGTTTAACTGTTTTATAAACTCTTTGGAGAAATACATATGTAACAACTTTTCTAACGATTTTACTATTGATATATGGAATTATGGAACAAACTGTTTAAATATGGTTTCAACTGTTTGAATACGGTTCTCCACAAACTGTTTGGATACAGTTTCAACTGTTTGAATACGGTTCTCTACAAACTGTTTGGATACAGTTTCAACTGTTTGAATACGGTTCTCTACAAACTGTTCGGATATAGTTTCAACTGTTTAAATACGGTTTCAGAATGGTTATGTTATGGGTGCTAACAACTGGCCCACTGGTTATGTTATGGGTGCAACAACGTGGCCCACTGGATTGTGTTATGGGTACAACAACGTGGCCCAAATCTCGAAACTTGTGATCAATGGATTTATAAACCAACTACTATTTTGGGTTTTGACCCTGTGAAAGGCAAATCAACGAACTTATTTCGAATTAATAAGGAAAATACTCATTTTCTAATTTTGATCTAAGCTATGAACATTATGGATTTACTCATACTTTAATTTGATAATTAACTGTTATTATATCTACTATGAAATCATAAACTCTTTGATTTTAGAAATCGATATTTGAAACTATAAACTCTATGAACTCACCAACCTTAGTGTTGACACTTTTAGCATATGTTATTCTCAGGTAACTATACAAGAAGGAACTTGAAGGCATGGAGTGGGCTTGTAACCCGGCATGGGCTTAAATAAACATTTTGATATATTTAAATAAACTTGTTGTTTAAATTATAAAACATCTTGATGTCTCGAATATTTGGTATTTTGAATGAATTAAACTTTAAAGCGTCACTTTTGTGTCGTTTTCTATGATTGTGACAAAGATCCTCGAAGTAACACCCAAAAAGTCTTCCGCTGACATTGTTAAGTCTTCCGCTGACGTGACGATTTTTGGGGGTGTTACAGATTGGTATCAGAGCCACGGTTATAGAGAACCAGATGTTTTTAAACATTGGACTATAACTACACTTTAACTGGACCATTTTTACAAAATACCACTTCATGCCCTCCGTGCCTACATTCCAACATCCGGTAGAAAAGTTACCTCTCATTATGTCTTACTTATATAACTTGATATATGCTTACATGTTACGATTATGCTAATAACTATGTTTACTAATCAGGATTATTACAAATGCCGTGTCTTCATATTTCTATTCGCCCAACGATTATGTGACTTTAAATAGTTTATGGTACAACTACACTCCAGTATATTAATATATATATATATATTTATATGCTCCCCCAACTATTTTGAGTACTATGCAAATCCTCTTTAATTGTCTCGCTTTCATCTTTATAGATGCTTACGACATACTCTTTTCGTACTCTCGGAAAATCCGCACATAAATTATTTTGTCAGATGGTTAAGTTAGAATCTTAAAATGATTTACAACGTCTTAATTTGAATAGATTGGGACGCCCTTTTGTTCAAATCAAGAAATTATAAATCATTGAACCATAAGTTTATATTTCCTTAAATTACATAGTTTGGGACGCTTCTCTATGTAAATAACGAAATATAGATAAATAGGTTTAATTACTTCTGAGTTAACAGACATATGAAACCAAGAAAACCTAAATCTCATTAGAAACCGCGAATATTAATACACAACGATATAACTAGCATCGGTAATGCTATCATCACTAAGTAAACCTTAACGTCACTAAACGATTAATCCACCAAGCTGATGAAGAATGCCACCACTCCTACGAGTGAAAGAACCACAACTGGATGTAATACATCGAATACCCTATATGACAAAAACCACACAATGAAACGTTAATGCCTAATGCATGAAGCTACAAATTCAAAAAAAAAAACAACACTCTTAATATTTCTTACCCCCATATTTCATCCACACTAACGACTAAAACCACGATTAGCATAAGAAATGCTATGATCCAATCCAAGGACTCCAGATCTTCTTTCGGGAAGAAAGTTACAACAAAATACGCAACTATGAGAACAATATAAGTATAAGACATATTAAAAATTGTTATTTGAAGACAAAATGAACGATAAAGAGAAAAATCAGGAAATATATAGACATGTTGCCATGAATCACTATTCTTGCCATGAGCATTCACTTTTCCCCAAGTTAATATCTATCCACAAGAACTAAATAATTCGAGAATTATCTCCACACTATTCTCTTTGTAAAAAAAAAAAAAAAAAAAAAAAAAAGAAAAAAAAAATTATCAACAAAACTCTTTTGTTTAACAGGTAGGTTACCCGCACAGATTTTTGTAATTTTTAAAACATGAAGAATAAATAAATTATCATCCTCATTTTGCTCACAATGGATTTTATTCAAACGACATATTATTATTAAACTTGACTGAAACACATAAAAACATTACAAACGATACTAAAAATTAAACATCACACTTCAGCGGTAGTCTGGGTGATCCCAAGTCTGAGAATCGTTAGAATCATATCCATCATCATAAGGGTCGAAGCTTGCCAACCTCTCTTCTTCTATTTGAGCCTCCAACCTACTCAGCTCCCGCTCCATGTCAGAAGTCCAACCACCATCATCGACCGCCACATTTTCCTCAAAACTTGGCTGGAATTGATCCAGATGAGGCAATTGTTGTTGTTGCACAGTCACTCTTGGTGCAGAAGAACTCGATGCACCTTGTTGAAGTGATTGCTGTTGTGGTTGTTGTGGTGGTGGTAGTGGATTTGGTTGTTGTTGCTGTTGCTGTTGCTGTTGTTGTTGTTGCCGTTGCTGCTGTTGCTGTTGTTGTTCAATCCTAGCAGCTTCAACATTCTCTTTAAAACTCCAACAGATCTTGCTAGAACTATGGTCCTCTATCTGATGAACACAAACCCATAACGATTCAATAATAGCCGCATCCTTACGATATCCGTCATGCAAGAAAGTATCAATCACCTGTTTCCGATCTTCCGATATATCTGTGCACTTTGCATAACGTTCTCTAAGCCGTTGCTTCAATTGTTTCGCCACCTCCAACTCCAGGATAACCCTCAAAATAGCATTTTTGCGATCCATATCACTATTTTCGACCTCTGCTTTGATATATTGTTGAATTTGTTCAGCGGTATGTGGCAGCTTGCAAGCCATTGATTGTTTTGTGTGTGTGTGTATGTGGATAACCCAACACGTACCAATGGTATTTATAAAAGAATTGGAAAAATAATTCTCAATTATTGTATTAAATGTGACCGTTTGTTTTTTTTTCAAACGGTAAAAATTTTCAAAAAGTCTGTATCTATTAAAACTACCAAAAAAAAAAAAAAAAAAAAAAAAAAAAAAAAAAAAAAAAAAAAATCTATCTTGGATTTCGCATTTCAACACAAGTGGCAAGAAACAGATCACATTAAACACATAACACCATAACTTAAATCATGAACGCGCCACGTATAAGTAATACACTCTCACATGATTGGACCCCTCAATCTCTAAGAAATTGTGAACTCCTCCATACTCTTTCCAAACTCTCAAACGTTATATAAAAAAAAAAATTCAATGATCTCCGACCAACTTGTAACCTCATATATTTAAACGTATGTCGTTGATGCACACTTCAAAAAAAAAAAAAAAAAAAAAAAAAAAAAAAAAAAAAAAAAAAACTAAATCGAATACACTCTCTTAACATGGGCCTTAACCCACTGCTTCCATATACCAACACACCTTTGGGCCACAAAATCACAATAACCCAACGCACCATTGGGCTGACCACTAACTTGAGCCCGGCATTGCTCAAATCTGAAACATAAACATTACTTCCGAACGACTCGTACCTATAATTTCGAACCATTTTTCCGTAACATTTCTACACACCCCGTCAATATATTTTTGTACATCTCAATTTATCATAATCCCAAGAAACAAGTGTGACGAATCTTTTCCAATTAATCAATCCTTCGATGGTCAAATTTTCATCAAAGCTCAACCAAATTGCTACACTCAACTATAACTAAAAATCATATTTATTGAAGTATTTGAAGCCAAATAAACTCCACATATAGTTTTAGTCATAATTTATTGAAAACCCACCGTTGTAAACTTGACTACAATCAAATGAACCGACTCTAAATATTCTTAACACATGATAACATTCTATATAACGATGCATAAGCAATAAATACAAGCGAAAAATCAACATAAACCATGGCATCAGAAAACGAAGAAAATTTCATTCATACGTTCGAAATTACATGGAAACACAACAAACCTTATTTCAACATTCCAACCACTACACTACGACACTATTCCTCACTTCCAAAACTTGTCAATGAAGATCGCTAGAACCACGAATGGTGCAAGAAACATTAAGATCCCAACCAACATAGCACGATCTTCGTTCGGAACATACATTAGATAGATAGCGGTAACAATAGTATACATGATTGCAAGATTTGTGATGAAGTGAGGCATATCGACGAGAAGAAAGGGAAAGGAAAGTTAGGTAAAAAGGAGTGTAAAAAGTGGGTTATTTAAAGAGAATAAGAGTTGGGTACTGTACACCACTGTGGTAAAATACTGTTTACACCATAAATAATACTGCCAAGTAACAACTATAATTTTGGACTAAAGTTTCCCCAAGTTTTTCTTTCAACCTCATACTAAGATTGGTTATCATCAAGTAAAAAGCTAATGTAGTAGTAGATACGTTAAGCTGGAAAGTACAATTAGGAAGCTAATAATAAATACGTTATTTGTTCACCTTTCCCACTCACCTTTACGGCTACCTTATCTTAGAATCCCGGGACGGGATTCCGTTTAACGGGTAGGTAATATAACACCCCGTAAAATTTTCCTACGATTAACACATTACCATAACATAGATTAACCATTTTTACAGGAACAATTTTTTTTTTTTTTATATTATGCATGACATATTATGTGAACCACTATGACATTTATGATTGACCATTTACCTAGAAACGATGCTTACACACAACCTTGATAGATTTAATATCGCGAATATATATATTTATATTTTAAACGTTAATAATTAAAACAATACGTTTCGTTCATTTAACGTACATTATTTATATCATCCCGGAGCCTACGAAAATTCTCGAGACTACTCACTAATATTATTAGACCAAAACCCGACTCTCGAAATCACCTAAGTGGGCCCACAAGACCCAAAGGGCCATTAAACCCAAAACTGCTGCTAACAGGCTCACTTCAAGTTGTTTTCATTTCTTTTTCTTTGTTATGGGCCCAATCCAAGAAAACAGCCCACCAGGCCTGCCCAGCGAGGAGTGTTTGTTAGCTTATTTGTTTCCTTTCCTTTTGTTTTCCAGCCGCGACACAGCCCCAAAACCACCCCATTTCTTTGCGATTTCAACATGTAACACCTACATATTATTGATCGTCTTGTTTCACCTAGTGCCCTAGAATCACAAATGGTAAGAAATACACCCTCCCTCACTCGTTTACTACCCTAAAATCAACCCAAGCAAACCCCGAAACTCACCTTTGAAAAATATAGCGAAACATGTTACAAACATTCTTACAAGCCACCCAAGCTCCCCAATCCCTTCAAACCACCTATACACGTAATTTATCTTGTCAGAAATGGCAGGAACAATATCATACGAAATCTAAGCTTTGTCAACCTTCGATTGGCCAATATGGGTGGTGCCAAGATTCGTTTATATCCTATCCTTCATCTCATATGAACCTACCTTGCCTCTACACTCCATGAACTCACTATAAAGGCTTTCCCATGCAAACTCAGTTAGTATTACACATTCATACATATTACACTACATGAAATTTAACGAAGGAGGAAGTATTAAGGGACAAATCGTTTGTCAAGTGTACAAGGAGCTTGAAGCAATTTCAAGTACCATTATTCCTCATCCTAGATCCTTGGTGTGACGTGAACCAAGCTAAACAGCCCGTACTACCCAGCTCGACTTACACAAACGTATTTACACCACGTCGTGAAGTGAGGTAAGAACTTGGAGTCCATTTATTAATTTCTCACTTCATTTTTTTTTTTTTTTTGCACATTTACTTTGCCTCTTTATTTCATAATATATAAACATAACACATATAGTTTATTCGACATACTAAGTGCTTAACATACTAGAAAACGAGTGGTATAATATTTTAATCTAAAAATAACGTTTACCTATTAAATATAACACGTTTTGAAAGTCATTAGACCTTCACGATTTTAATAAAACACTTAGAATATTTTGACTAGAAAAACTATTTTCCAGAATCGACTCATGTCACTTACTTGGCCTCGTTATTTCAAAATCGAGACACATAACATATCGATATTAAAACTCGACCTCATTGTTAACATGACTAGTAAACAGGAAACGTAAAATAATAAACCTAACGAACTCATATGAGTCGATTTCTAGAGCCAAAGTGATTGCACGTTTGGCAGGTTTTTCAAATACAAATTTGTTAACTTTGGGCCTGAAAAGCCCAATAAGCTGTTTATAAGCTTATTTGATAAGCTGATCGTATAAGCTTATTTGTAATGTTTTTGTAACATAAAAACAAGCCCGAGACCAGGCCCAAACCTCTAGTAAGTCCTTTGGATCACAAAACGTTAACGGGCCTTTAAATGAGCTCGTTAAGCCCATATAGTGAAAAATAAGCTTTTTAAGGGAATAAGCTGTTCTAATAAGCTCTTTTGAACATTCTGAACTTATTGAAATAATAAAAATGATAAACTTTGACTTTGGCGAAATTTGGACTAACTTTGCAAAATTTTCATAACCAGGGACTAAAAGTGTAACTTTGGTAAAAACTTAAAGGATTTTCTGTAAATATTATTTTATAAAAATAATATTAATATTTTATATATAAATACATATGTTTAGTATAAAACTCTTATAAATATATACGATATAAATATTCGCGTAACTATAATAAATTTTAACGATATATATATAACGATACGTTTATTTCTTTTCTTTTAAAAACTAACATCATAAAACATCGTCTACATACTTCGACTTATTCTTGATGATTTTCCATCGCACATCGAGCATCGATCATTACACTCACAAGTTATATGTATATATAACTTTGTTCTTGAACTTCAAACATTTAAACGAACACGAGTTTTAATAACAAACTAAATAACTAATATTCGCGATAAAACGAGATTTAAACTATCAACTAAAGCATACCATATCTTTTAGGTTGTGTGTGAAGCCGTTGCCTTGCATCGTTGAGATTATGTTACTACCACTACTACTGTACTACTAAGGTGAGTTCATGGCCCCTACTTTTAAACTGTTTTTATAACTATTTTTGGGGGAGAATACATGCTCGTTTTAACTGAACTTATTGAGTATTTATATTGAAATTGTGAATTGCTTGTTTAAGAACCGATTGATTAATTTTAACAACTGATTTGATTATTGAAAGTTTTATGTGCTTATCTGATGTGAATGAGAGTCATAGCCCTACTCGTAATTGTTTTACAATGATTTATACACGTTTTTGGGGGAGATACATGTTTAACTACTGTTTTATACTTTTACAAGTACTCGTTAACTATTTACCTATTACTATAAGTTCATAGCCCCACTTTCTATCGTTTAACTGTTTTATAAACTCTTTGGAGAAATACATATGTAACAACTTTTCTAACGATTTTACTATTGATATATGGAATTATGGAACAAACTGTTTAAATACGGTTTCAACTGTTTGAATACGGTTCTCCACAAACTGTTTGGATACAGTTTCAACTGTTTGAATACGGTTCTCTACAAACTGTTTGGATACAGTTTCAACTGTTTGAATACGGTTCTCTACAAACTGTTCGGATATAGTTTCAACTGTTTAAATACGGTTTCAGAATGGTTATGTTATGGGTGCTAACAACTGGCCCACTGGTTATGTTATGGGTGCAACAACGTGGCCCACTGGATTGTGTTATAGGTACAACAACGTGGCCCAAATCTCGAAACTTGTGATCAATGGATTTATAAACCAACTACTATTTTGGGTTTTGACCCGGTGAAAGGCAAATCAACGAACTATTTTCGAATTAATAAGGAAAATACTCATTTTCTAATTTTGATCTAAGCTATGAACATTATGGATTTACTCATACTTTAATTTGATAATTAACTGTTATTATATCTACTATGAAATCATAAACTCTTTGATTTTAGAAATCGATATTTGAAACTATAAACTCTATGAACTCACCAACCTTAGTGTTGACACTTTTAGCATATGTTATTCTCAGGTAACTATACAAGAAGGAACTTGAAGGCATGGAGTGGGCTTGTAACCCGGCATGGGCTTAAATAAACATTTTGACATATTTAAATAAACTTGTTGTTTAAATTATAAAACATCTTGATGTCTCGAATATTTGGTATTTTGAATGAATTAAACTTTAAAGCGTCACTTTTGTGTCGTTTTCTATGATTGTGACAAAGATCCTCGAAGTAACACCCAAAAAGTCTTCCGCTGACATTGTTAAGTCTTCCGCTGACGTGACGATTTTTGGGGGTGTTACAGCCAACACTAAAATAGTAGTTGGTTTATAAATCCATTTAACACGAGATTCGATATTTGGGCCACGTTATTTCATCCATAACATAAACAGTTTACGGGGAACCATATTTAAACAGTTGAAACTGTATCCGAACAGTTTGTAGAGAACCGTATTTAAACAGTTGAAACTGTATCCAAACAGTTTGCGGGGAACCATATTCAAACAGTTGAAACTGTATCCAAACAGTGTGTGGAGAACCGTATTTAAACAGTTTGTTCCATAATTCCAAATATCGATAGTAAAATCGTTAGAAAAGTTGTTACACATGCATCTCTTCCAAAGAGTTTATAAACAGTTAAATGATAGAAAGTGTAGCTATGAACTTATAGTAATATGTAAATAGTTAACGAGTACTTGTAAAAGTATAAAGCAATAGTTAAGCATGTATCTTCCCCAAAAACGTTTATAAATATATATATATATATATATATATATATATATATATATATATATATATATATATATATCAAATATAGAATTATTATTAAAAGTAAATATTTCGATTCGATCCCTAATGTTTTCTCAATTTTACACTTTTTACCCTTAACGGAAAACATTTACGTCGTTAGTCCAAAAGTTATATATATACATTTATTATCCTTAAGTTTCAATATTTATAGTTTATACCCCTTAGAAAAACAGTTTTTATACTTTTCACTCAAGTTTACCAATTTGGCAATTTTAGTCCCTATCCTTCGTTCATTTGCAAAAAATAGTCCCAACTTTACCAAATTCAAAATTTAACAATTTTATTATTTCATTAAGCTCAAAACATTTAGAAAAGCTTATTTTCGCAGCTTATAAGCTTATTAGTAGCTTATTTTGTTTATTGGGCTTAACGAGCCAAAAATAATATTCAGAGTTATAAAGACATAGGTCCCAAAAGTTGGAAAAGTTTACGGAAACAAGTTTAATAAAATCAAACGACGTTTGAACATAAGTGCAAGAAAGTCCGAATGAGCCGCGTCATCCATGTTACACAAAATGACTCCATGCATGCCATGAGAATATGCCTTAGTTACCTGAGAAATACATTGCGAAAAACGGTCAACATAAAGTTGGTGAATAATCATAGGTTTATAAGTAATTCGTAAGTACATAAGCCCACAAGTATAAAGTAAAGTGACAAAATGTCAAAAAGCTACATTGTCTCTTAAGCTCATGGCACCGAAGCTAGACGTACTAAAATATGCCCCAAAGGAGTGGTTACCAGTCACTCAGTAATTTAGACATGAAATGCATTCGTTTTCCTTATGGAGCAACCCAAACACGAATGGAGGAGTCACCCTTGATAGATCTATCCACTCACTCTCGCTTAGTACTAAAATTAACGGTCCATGATAAAAAGGGGACTTGTCAAGACGTGGTAATAAGGCAACTTAAGCAATGTACGGAATTTGTAATACTTGGGCATGTACAAAAATAATTGTGCAATGTATTCTCCCCCGTGGGATTTAAAATCAAATAAGTAATTAAAACGGGGCTATGAAGACTCACCTCGAAATGATGGTACAACGAAGGTACAATGATGTAAAAGTAGTCGGGACAATGAGGCGCGAACACTAGCCGCAACCTAAATGAATAATCGTGATCTAATTAAGATCAAGCCGTAATGTAATGAATGCACATGCACATGATACCTATACCACTCGTAATTTGGAAATACTAGTTATCGTCATAGTAAAATAGTTTCCATACTTAGGAAAAATAGATCCATTTATAGAAGTATATAACTTGTCGTATTATCTCGTATGAAAAATGTTAGCGTTAAATTCCTTGTATCGAAAACCTTGAAATAACGTCGTTAAGTCGTATAAATATTCTCTTGGGTCATACGTATTCATTTGATAAGAAAATAGTCGTTAGCAACATTTCTAGAAAATATGCCATTTAGTGCGTACGTTATTATTTTTATTTGTGTCCATATATATATATTTATAGTTTGACAATGTTAGAATGGGTATAACTTGGTCGTTTTAAGCTCGTTTTCCTTGTTCTTTATGTCCACGGATTCGTTTTTGTATATACTAATATATTTTTGATAATTCGGCTCCTTTAGGTTACGTTTAACACCTCTTTTTACCCGTTGAAATCTGCCAAACAGCAAGCAGTTTTTATAAAAATAGTTTTCGTCGTTAAATTTGCAAAAATCATATCTCCTTCGTTATAAGCTCGTTTTAATCCGTTCTTTCGCCTAAAGTTTCGTTTTTGAAAGTATTTTCTAAATCTTTGGTCAAAACTTAGCCACCATCTACTGATTTTCCCACGAAATGAAAATAGGGACAGTAGGTCAATATGTAGTTTCAAAAACCATTTTCAAGTCTCCAAACTAGTTCTAACCTCAATCAAGCCACTTTCAATCACCACAAAACTAGTCTAATCCTACCATACACCTTCTTAGGGTGTCATGGGTCCTTAAACATCATCAATCCACTAGGTCTAACAAGGGTTTCTCATGTGTCCATTTCTAGGGCTCAAAGTTAAGTGTATACAAAATAGAGTGGTATAAACCATTATATGCATGAGTTCTTGTAAGAAAAATATATAAACATAGTAATAACTTGTAAAAATCATAAAAATGAGTTTGTTAACTTACTTGAAGGTTTAGGGAGTTTGGATGATAAAAACCTACTAATCCTTGAGTTTCTATTTCAAAACTCCAACAAGGATGACTATATGAACAAGTTTATACCTAGATCTTGTAAAATTTGTTGTTCTTGCTCCTTTATAACACCCCGTAAAATTTTCCTACGATTAACACATTATTACAACATAAAGTAACCATTTTTACCCATAACAATTTTTTTTATATACTTTGTCAATTACAATGTTATTCACTCTTACCTTGAAACGACATTTACACCTAAACCTTAATAACCTAGATATCATACACAACTTAAAACATTGATACTTAATAAGTATATGTTTCAATAATTAACAAATACAATTTAGATAAATCCCGAGCCTACTAAAATTCCCATGTGTACTTGCTAATAATATTTTGACCTCTAAGAAACATGAATGACAATTGTTATCAACATTCAAATATAATTATGATACTAGAATATTAATCAAGTTAAGGCACCTCACAAATAATAACTTTGTTCCAATAACACTTCGTATGAATTCGAATAAACCACCAACTTTCTGTAACGTATTTAAATCCCAATTTTAAGGCTCTTCTGGTCCGAACCAGGAAAAGTGTAAAACACGAAAGTTGTCCGAAATAATGTTTTACATCTAGACCCGCGAGATTTTTGAACCAAAAATGTAATTCGTGGCTGATATCTATGGAATACGACCTGGACTCAAACTCATACACCACCTCCCTCAAATATGACCTAGAGAACCATGTTACTTCCTTACACATTGTATGACACACACATGAACACTCTTATACATGTTATATGGCAGCTTCTTATCTTCACATTCCCTCACTCATGATTGTTGCTTATACTCGATTGGTTATTGATGGAGGTCACATACAAATGGCAGCTCTCGTTCACACCTTCACCCTCCCTCACTTGGTTCTACCTCATGTATAACCTAAAGAAACCATGTGCAATTCTTACACTACCTTTCCTGTTCCATTTTAGCACTTATCACATTCTAGTTCAAGTATATAAAAGGCTCCATGCATGTCAACATTTCAAACTCACTACAACTCACATCACATAAAATCATACATACTTGGGGTTTCTGTCGAGCCAGGTGATGGAGGAAGCAACGTTTTGGAACTAGTAACTGATCGTGGTTCATAGTTGAACCCTTAACCGAGCTATACACGATCACTTCTCCACTTCCCTCACTACCCTTGAACCAAACTTAAACATAAACTGTTACTCTTGTTGTTCCTATCGTGAAAAGAAGAAGAAGAAACCATGCATTGAAAAGTTCACTCACACATAAACACATCACTTTCGTTCCTGTTGTACGAGAAGAAGAGAAGAAGAACATGAAGGCGTGAGTTATTCTAAGTCGTTTCATTGTCTGCTACGTGTCGGGTTCAAAGCTTGGAAGCCTTGTGGTTGTTTTGGCTTTGTTTCTCGCTCGTCTCTTGCTCGTCTTCCACCATTCTTGGTGTAGTAAGTCTTCCTCTTATCATACTTTCTCATCCTCTTGTTATGATTTCATGCGAACCATAACAAGCTTGCATGTTCTATCGTTGACCATTTTACGCTTAAAGTTGTGGCAGCTAATTTCCTTGCGTGGCTACGTATAGAGTAAACTATTAATATAAACATATAACAAGCTTTCATTATACTCACGCCACATATAAACTCAAACCTAAATAAACCTAACGTATTGTAGAAGCTTGTGTAATATCTATAATGTTTACGTTTACTACAAAGAATCAAACTTGTGCTCATGCATTTCCAGCACTTCGACCCACATTCACATGCTGGGTCATTTTGAAACGTCTAAAGTTTATAATGACCAACGAAAAGGAAAATGAAATATAAAAGCTTAAAGTTTTGGCTCGATTTGGAACAAGTGCTCGTTTGAAAAGTTAAACAAACTATTTAACTCTACCCTACATCGGTTTACATTTTGTCACGTTTGAAAGTTTGAATCGAATAAACTCAAATGAGTCGAGACTCATTTGAGCTTATAAACTTGAGCTTATTATTATGAAAAACCAGAAGAACCACGAATTATAAACACAACTCAAGAACACACTATATTATACGTAGTACATACAAAATATAACACCGACTCGTAAGTATATATGAACAAATCATTGGATAATCAAACACAAAAGGAGTAATAGTCCAAATGGTTGGGACGTTTGGCTTTGATCGAGAGGTCATGATATCAAACCTTGTCCATGGCAGTTTTGCCCATTTCTATTATTTTTCAACTTTCACCTCTTGACAGATTTAACCCCTCGACTTTAAACTATTTGACATTTCCTTAAAATACTTTTATAAATTTATAACTTATCTTAATATTTACAACTTCAACCCTTATAAGTTTGATACTTTGACATTTAGACACTTTTCATTCTAAAACTTTTATACTTTTTATAAACGTATACACTTTACCACTTTCATCTAGATAAATATATCAAACACATACTTTTATTTAGACGACCACATTAACGTAAACTATAATATATTTGTCTAAATATATTATTTGCACACAGCTTCGATAAATATATAACCTAGACATTTACACCTCGAGACCTAACGAAATAATAAATATAAATTGAAAAGGTAATGTTTTATGACGTCATCATAATATAAGATATCGGAAGCTACATTGTGAGACTATGACGAAATAATAACTTGAATTATAAAACATATGACTTGACGTTATTATCGTTTTCTTGAAAATCTTTATAAGTTGTAAACATATTTATTTTGGGCTAAATACGAACATCATTTAAAAGAGTAACATTGGCATAGTTTAAAAGTTTACATAACAGCTTAATTAAGCTTGACAAATTAACATTTCATGACTATATCATAGTAACATATAACGAGACCTACATTTGGAGGCGATAATGAAGTGTTAAATACGAATAACTATATATTTCTGAATATATATAATTTATAACGTAAATTATATAACTTGACGTTATTATCGATTTACTTGAACACACGTTAAGAAATGATTATTCATACAATAAAACTCATCGGTTCACTTAACCAGGCGTAAACATGAAATTACTATAATCATTCACCAACTTTTGATACATATCATTTATTTATAACGAGAAATATATAAATAATAAAAGGATACTTATACATAAAGACAAGTTATATTGTATATAACTTGCTCTTGAACTATTAAGCGTTTTGCCACGCAAGCCACCTCTGCCACAAATCATTTTTGTCATCAAACACTATTCAAATCACGATTCTCGATAAGTCGAACTTATCTCGGACTTCCGTATCATTCAGGTTATCTTTGAAGTCAATTCCATCTTCACTTCTGACATTACTTATACTCTGTCTACCGTACTACTAAGGTGAGTCATAGCCCCTACTCTTACTTGTTTTACAATGATTTATAAACGTTTTTGGGGGAGATACATGCTTAACTATTGTTTTATACTTTTACAAGTACTCGTTAACTATTTACATATTACTATAAGTTCATAGCTACACTTTCTATCGTTTAACTGTTTTATAAACTCTTTGGAAGAGATGCATGTGCAACAACTTTTCCAACGATTTTACTATCGATATTTGGAATTATGGAACAAACTGTTTAAATACGGTTTCAACTGTTTAAATACGGTTCTCCACAAACTGTTCGGATACAGTTTCAATTGTTTAAATACGGTTCCCCGCAAACTGTTTGGATACGGTTTCAACTGTTTAAATACGGTTCTCTACAAACTGTTCGGATACAGTTTCAACTGTTTAAATACGGTTCCCCGTAAACTGTTTATGTTATGGATGAAATAACGTGGCCCAAATATCGAATCTCGTGTTAAATGGATTTATAAACCAATTACTATTTTTGATGTTGACCCGGTGAAGGGCAAACCAACGGATTGATTTGTATTGAATTTATAAGGAAATCACTCATTTTCTAATTAACGATTTAAACTATAAACTCTATGAACTCACCAACCTTTGTGTTGACACTTTTAGCATGTGTTTATCTCAGGTAACTAAACAAGAAGGAACTTGAAGGCACGGAGTGGGCTTGCAACCCAGCATGGGCTTAAATAAACGTTTTAACACATTTCAAATAAACATGTTGTTTAAATTATGAAACATCTTGATGTCTCGAATATTTGGTATTTTGAATGAATTAAACTTTAAAGCATCACTTTTGTGTTGTTTTCTATGATTGTGATAAAGATCCTCGAAGTAACACCCAAAAAGTCTTCCGCTGACATTTTAAGTCTTCCACTGACGTGACGATTTTGGGGGTGTTACAGATTGGCATCAGAGCTACAGTTATAGAGAACCAAGTGTTTTGAACATTGGACTATAACTACACGTTTAAAACGGACCACTTTTACAAAATACCACCTTATGCCCTCCGTGCCTACGCGTTTCCAACATCTGGTAGAGATATTACTTTTACATGATTTCTTATATATGTTAACATGTTATGATTATGCTAATGACTTATATTTACTAATCGGGATTATTACAAATACCGTGTCTTCATATTTCCATCCGCCAGACGATTATGTGACTTTTAGATAGTTTATGCTACAACAACACTCTAGTATATTAATATATATATATATGCTCCCCCAACTATTTTGAGTACTATACCAATCCTCCTTAATTATCTCGCTCTCATCTTTATAGATGCGTATGTCATACTCTTTTCGTACTCTCGAAAAAATCTGCGCATTACCTTGTCGATCAGTATGGGTGTTGAGTCAGAAATTCTTAAGTAGGATGATTTACAATGTCTTTATTTGAATGGATTGGGACGCCTTTTTATTGAAATAAAGAAATTGTAAACCGCCGAACCATAAGTTTATACTTCGTTATTTACATCGTTTGGGACGCTTCTCTATGTAAATAACGAATTATAAATAAGTGGGCTTAATTGTATCTGAAATGGCATGCGTATGAAATCAAGGATCACTAAAGTTCATAAAACACTAAAACTTCAGCCAAAGACTCACAATTTTCTTCTGCGTATGCCTAATTCTAAGGCATTACGGCACAACCACATTTATTCGATCATGCACTTACTTTTACATTCTGGCGATTTATGAAACCTTTTCACGACATTGTATGTGATTACAATGGTCTCTCTTACTTCTCCGGCACTATGAGTGATATAGTGATCTCCGAACCTTTCACAACTTTACGTTGTTTCACCTGAAATCCATCAAAATCTATAAATTCCTCTAATAGAAATACAAGATATGGAATTGCTAAGGAACAAACAGATTCATCACCTACAAAAGCTTAGAACCAAATACCGTGTTGTCACTTAAAACTATATTTAACAAGTTTTCTCTTTACAAAAGCTGAAGTTCAGCAACTTTCTCTTCATTCAACAAGTTTCCACTTGAAAACTCTTATTATTAAAAATCTGTTAACAAGCAACTAGTTTAACGGGTAGGTTACCCTACAGATTTTAAACAAGATACTGTGAACCATGTTTATCTTCAAAACATGTTAAAATAAAAATCTTCATTCAAAATGGAATTGTTTTCTTAAGTCAAGTTAATCAAAAGGAATTGAACATAAGACAACGTAAGTAATTAGAACTACTCAACAATTATGACTAAGAGAACTACTATCATCAAGGAAAAAGCTAATGTAGTAGTAGATATGTTAAGCTAGAAAGAAAAATTAAAAAGAAGAAGCTAATGTAGTAGTAGATACGTTAAGCTCGAAAGGAAAATTAAAACCACTCAGGGATTAGATCGTTAGGAATGACTATTTGTTCACCCTTTCCACTCACATTTACAGCTACCTTACCTTAGAATCCCGGGACGGGATTCAGTTTAACGGGTAGGTAATATAACACCCCGTAAAATTTTCCTACGATTAACACATTATTACAACATAAAGTAACCATTTTTACCCATAACAATTTTTTTTTATATACTTTGTCAATTACAATGTTATTCACTCTTACCTTGAAACGACATTTACACCTAAACCTTAATAACCTAGATATCATACACAACTTAAAACATTGATACTTAATAAGTATATGTTTCAATAATTAACAAATACAATTTAAATAAATCCCGAGCCTACTAAAATTCCCATGTGTACTTGCTAATAATATTTTGACCTCTAAGAAACATGAATGACAATTGTTATCAACATTCAAATATAATTATGATACTAGAATATTAATCAAGTTAAGGCACCTCACAAATAATAACTTTGTTCCAATAACACTTCGTATGAATTCGAATAAACCACCAACTTTCTGTAACGTATTTAAATCCCAATTTTAAGGCTCTTCTGTTCCGAACCAGGAAAAGTGTAAAACACGAAAGTTGTCCGAAATAATGTTTTACATCTAGACCCGCGAGATTTTTGAACCAAAAATGTAATTCGTGGCTGATATCTATGGAATACGACCTGGACTCAAACTCATACACCACCTCCCTCAAATATGACCTAGAGAACCATGTTACTTCCTTACACATTGTATGACACACACATGAACACTCTTATACATGTTATATGGCAGCTTCTTATCTTCACATTCCCTCACTCATGATTGTTGCTTATACTCGATTGGTTATTGATGGAGGTCACATACAAATGGCAGCTCTCGTTCACACCTTCACCCTCCCTCACTTGGTTCTACCTCATGTATAACCTAAAGAAACCATGTGCAATTCTTACACTACCTTTCCTGTTCCATTTTAGCACTTATCACATTCTAGTTCAAGTATATAAAAGGCTCCATGCATGTCAACATTTCAAACTCACTACAACTCACATCACAGGAACAGTTTATAGAGAACCGCATTTAAACAGTTGAAACTGTATCCAAACAGTTTGCGGGGAACCGTATTCAAGCAGTTGAAACTGTATCCGAACAGTGTGTGGAGAACCGTATTTAAACAATTGAAACCGTATTTAAACAGTTTGTTCCATAATTCCAAATATCGATAGTAAAATCGTTAGAAAAGTTGTTACACAAGCATCTCTTCCAAAGAGTTTATAACACAGTTAAATGATAGAAAGTGTAGCTATGAACTTATAGTAATATGTAAATAGTTAACGAGTACTTGTAAAATATGAAACAATAGTTAAGCATGTATCTCCCCCAAAAACGTTTATAAATCATTGTAAAACAAGTAAGAGTAGGGGCTATGACTCACCTTCTCTTGTTATGATTTCATGCGAACCATAACAAGCTTGCATGTTCTATCGTTGACCATTTTACGCTTAAAGTTGTGGCAGCTAATTTCCTTGCGTGGCTACGTATAGAGTAAACTATTAATATAAACATATAACAAGCTTTCATTATACTCACGCCACATATAAACTCAAACCTAAATAAACCTAACGTATTGTAGAAGCTTGTGTAATATCTATAATGTTTACGTTTACTACAAAGAATCAAACTTGTGCTCATGCATTTCCAGCACTTCGACCCACATTCACATGCTGGGTCATTTTGAAACGTCTAAAGTTTATAATGACCAACGAAAAGGAAAATGAAATATAAAAGCTTAAAGTTTTGGCTCGATTTGGAACAAGTGCTCGTTTGAAAAGTTAAACAAACTATTTAACTCTACCCTACATCGGTTTACATTTTGTCACGTTTGAAAGTTTGAATCGAATAAACTCAAATGAGTCGAGACTCATTTGAGCTTATAAACTTGAGCTTATTATTATGAAAAACCAGAAGAACCACGAATTATAAACACAACTCAAGAACACACTATATTATACGTAGTACATACAAAATATAACACCGACTCGTAAGTATATATGAACAAATCATTGGATAATCAAACACAAAAGGAGTAATAGTCCAAATGGTTGGGACGTTTGGCTTTGATCGAGAGGTCATGATATCAAACCTTGTCCATGGCAGTTTTGCCCATTTCTATTATTTTTCAACTTTCACCTCTTGACAGATTTAACCCCTCGACTTTAAACTATTTGACATTTCCTTAAAATACTTTTATAAATTTATAACTTATCTTAATATTTACAACTTCAACCCTTATAAGTTTGATACTTTGACATTTAGACACTTTTCATTCTAAAACTTTTATACTTTTTATAAACGTATACACTTTACCACTTTCATCTAGATAAATATATCAAACACATACTTTTATTTAGACGACCACATTAACGTAAACTATAATATATTTGTCTAAATATATTATTTGCACACAGCTTCGATAAATATATAACCTAGACATTTACACCTCGAGACCTAACGAAATAATAAATATAAATTGAAAAGGTAATGTTTTATGACGTCATCATAATATAAGATATCGGAAGCTACATTGTGAGACTATGACGAAATAATAACTTGAATTATAAAACATATGACTTGACGTTATTATCGTTTTCTTGAAAATCTTTATAAGTTGTAAACATATTTATTTTGGGCTAAATACGAACATCATTTAAAAGAGTAACATTGGCATAGTTTAAAAGTTTACATAACAGCTTAATTAAGCTTGACAAATTAACATTTCATGACTATATCATAGTAACATATAACGAGACCTACATTTGGAGGCGATAATGAAGTGTTAAATACGAATAACTATATATTTCTGAATATATATAATTTATAACGTAAATTATATAACTTGACGTTATTATCGATTTACTTGAACACACGTTAAGAAATGATTATTCATACAATAAAACTCATCGGTTCACTTAACCAGGCGTAAACATGAAATTACTATAATCATTCACCAACTTTTGATACATATCATTTATTTATAACGAGAAATATATAAATAATAAAAGGATACTTATACATAAAGACAAGTTATATTGTATATAACTTGCTCTTGAACTATTAAGCGTTTTGCCACGCAAGCCACCTCTGCCACAAATCATTTTTGTCATCAAACACTATTCAAATCACGATTCTCGATAAGTCGAACTTATCTCGGACTTCCGTATCATTCAGGTTATCTTTGAAGTCAATTCCATCTTCACTTCTGACATTACTTATACTCTGTCTACCGTACTACTAAGGTGAGTCATAGCCCCTACTCTTACTTGTTTTACAATGATTTATAAACGTTTTTGGGGGAGATACATGCTTAACTATTGTTTTATACTTTTACAAGTACTCGTTAACTATTTACATATTACTATAAGTTCATAGCTACACTTTCTATCGTTTAACTGTTTTATAAACTCTTTGGAAGAGATGCATGTGCAACAACTTTTCCAACGATTTTACTATCGATATTTGGAATTATGGAACAAACTGTTTAAATACGGTTTCAACTGTTTAAATACGGTTCTCCACAAACTGTTCGGATACAGTTTCAATTGTTTAAATACGGTTCCCCGCAAACTGTTTGGATACGGTTTCAACTGTTTAAATACGGTTCTCTACAAACTGTTCGGATACAGTTTCAACTGTTTAAATACGGTTCCCCGTAAACTGTTTATGTTATGGATGAAATAACGTGGCCCAAATATCGAATCTCGTGTTAAATGGATTTATAAACCAATTACTATTTTTGATGTTGACCCGGTGAAGGGCAAACCAACGGATTGATTTGTATTGAATTTATAAGGAAATCACTCATTTTCTAATTAACGATTTAAACTATAAACTCTATGAACTCACCAACCTTTGTGTTGACACTTTTAGCATGTGTTTATCTCAGGTAACTAAACAAGAAGGAACTTGAAGGCACGGAGTGGGCTTGCAACCCAGCATGGGCTTAAATAAACGTTTTAACACATTTCAAATAAACATGTTGTTTAAATTATGAAACATCTTGATGTCTCGAATATTTGGTATTTTGAATGAATTAAACTTTAAAGCATCACTTTTGTGTTGTTTTCTATGATTGTGATAAAGATCCTCGAAGTAACACCCAAAAAGTCTTCCGCTGACATTTTAAGTCTTCCACTGACGTGACGATTTTGGGGGTGTTACATCCTTGGATCACCTAGGTCGATTCACACTTAAGAGAAAATGAGAGAAAAAGTTTGCTTGTGCTAGTAAAATGAGTAGTGATAATAATGGATGAAAAAAAAGTTTATTATATACTTAGGGACAATTGTTAGGTTGCATTTAATTTGGTTGGTGAGGTTTAGATATTTAGGACCAAGGGGGGGGGGGGGGGGGGAGGGTTGGCCGGCCCAAAAAGGAGGGAAAAGGGGGGGGGGGGGTTGTCTTGGGTTTAATAAAAAAAGTTAGTGGTATTATGTTGTAATGTTAGTTTTAAGTTTAATCGGGTACCGGGTTTGTTAGAAATAAATTTTATTGAAGTTATTCGGGATGTAATAAAGTCGTAAAAAAATTGTAAAAATATGTCGGGTACAAGTACGGAGAGTTTGGGTGATTATTGTTTAATTTTGGTGAAAACCGTCGTTATTAAGTTAGACGTACGATACGTAATAAATAAATTTCCAAAATACCGGGTAAATTAATATTATAATTTTTATATTATTAAAATGAATATAAAAATATATTGGGACAATAGTCGGGAGTGTCGGACACGTTAGACACATTTATAGTTCGCGTATTAGCGTTTATTTAAAATAAACGTACGTAAATCGTTAATTGTACCAAAAGTATAAATTTACTTATCCTACGAGTGGAATAGCATGCAAGTGCCCTAATGATGATGTGCAGACTATTTCTAGTCCGTATGAAATGTCCCTGATAATAATGCATGAATTCGCTCCTGAACCAATACGGTTACGCGAATTTCAACACTCATAAACTAAATTTATGATGACATGAGTAATGCACGTGAATAGCGGTTTCCTCTCGGAATTGAATAGTGTCAAGTGAATAGTAAAATTTCTGAATGTGTCTCGGAATGTCAAATTGACCTCAAAAACGATGAATAGTAAAACGATGAATAGTGATCGATGAATAGTAATTTGTGAATAGTAGAACGTCGAAGTTTGGAAAAATGACCTGAAATTGTGGGTTGTGACAGTCGCCCATCCAAAAAGGAATTCAGTCCCTGAATTCAGTTAGTGTTGGTCTCGGTAATAGGCTCGGTGAAAAGTTGTGGATACTTGCGTCGCATTTGGTCTTCTCGTTCCCAAGTAAACTCGGGTCCTCTTCGAAAATTCCAGCGAACCTTCACGATCGGAATTCGACTTTGTTTCAACTGTTTGATCTCGCGATCCATTATTTCAACTGGTTCTTCCACAAAGTTAAGCTTGTCATCGAGTTGTATTTCTTCTAATGGTATAATGGCAGACTCGTCCGAAACACATTTCTTGAGGTTCGAAACATGAAACGTGTTGTGTACGTTGCTAAGTTCTGACGGAAGTTCAAGTTTGTAAGCAACCGGACCAATCCTCTCCAGGATCTTGAATGGCCCAATGTATCTCGGGTTCAATTTCCTGCGTTTTCCAAATCGTATCACGCCCTTCCAAGGCGAGACTTTCAACATGACTTTGTCTCCGACCTGAAATTCCAATGGTTTGTGTCGAACATCTGCGTAGCTTTTCTGTCGACTTCTAGCAGTTTCGAGTCTCTCTCGAATCTGAATTATCTTTTCTGTTGTTTCTTGTACCATCTCCGGGCCAGTACATTGTACTTCACCGACTTCGGCCCAACAAACTGGAGATCGACACTTACGACCATAAAGTGCCTCGAATGGTGCAGCCTTAATGCTCGAATGGTAGCTGTTGTTATAGGAAAACTCGATCAACGGCAAATGGTTAGCCCAACCATTTCCAAAGTCAATCACACATGCTCGCAGCATGTCCTCAAGTGTCTGAATAGTTCTCTCGCTCTAACCATCGGTCTGAGGATGGTAAGCAGTGCTCATGTCTAACTTAGATCCAAAAGAATCTTGCAATGACCGCCAAAAGTTTGAAGTAAAACGACTATCTCTGTCGGAAATGGTGGAAACTGGTGCACCGTGTCTTGAGACTATTTCCTTGACATAAAGTCTAGCAAGTTGTTCCATAGAATAAGTCTCTCTAATGGGTATGAAATGTGCTGATTTGGTAAGACGATCAACAATTACCCAAATAGCATCGAAACCTCCTGACGTCTTAGGAAGTTTAGTGACAAAGTCCATAGCAATACGTTCCCACTTCCATTGTGGAATTTCTGGTTGTTGAAGTAACCCTGACGGTTTCTGGTACTCGGCTTTCACTTTAGCACAAGTAAGACATTTGCTGACATACGTAGCTATTTCTGCCTTCATGTTCGGCCACCAATAAAGCTTTTTGAGATCCTGATACATCTTATCAGAACCTGGATGAATAGAGTACTTCGACTTGTGTGATTCATGCATAATCAATTCTCGCACTCCACCATAGAGTGGTATCCAACTTCGGTCCTTGAAGCATAACACTCCATCTGATCTCTTTACAAAGCCATTTTCGCTTTCTGGCATACCATAAATTTTCTCGTGTGGTCAATTTTCTTCCTTGAGAGCCTCAATCTGAGCTTCTAGAATTTTTGATGGTAATGGCGAAATGATAGTCATTCCCAATGAGCTAACTCTCAAAGGTTTGAGTCGTTCTTTTCGGCTAAGTGCATCTGCTACAACATTTGCTTTCCCTGGGTGATATCGGATTTCACAATCGTAATCACTCAACAATTCTAGCCAACGACGTTGTCTCATGTTGAGTTCCTTCTGATCAAGTATATGCTGTAAGCTCTTGTGATCGGTAAAAATTACGCACTTGGTACCATAAAGGTAGTGTCTCCAAATCTTGAGTGCAAAAACTACCGCACCCAACTCCAAGTCGTGCGTAGTGTAATTCTTCTCGTGTATCTTAAGTTGTCTAGATGCATAAGCTATCACCTTCTCGTTTTGCATTAGCACAGCTCCAAGTCCTTGATGCGAAGCATCGCAATATACCACAAAGTGCTCAATACCTTCAGGTAGTGACAAAATCGGTGCGCTACAAAGCTTTTGTTTCAATAATTGAAATGCGGACTCTTGTTTTTCTCCCCACTCGTACTTTTCATTCTTTTGTGTCAGCTTTGTCAACGACTTCGCTATCTTAGAAAACCCTTCGATAAATCTTCTGTAATATCCGGCAAGTCCTAGGAATTGACGAATTTCCGTAGGAGACTTGGGCGTAGCCCAATCCTTAACTGCCTCGATCTTTGCCGGGTCGACTTGTAAACCTTGGCTATCAATAACATGGCCAAGAAATTGAACTCTTCGTATCCAAAAATCACACTTAGAAAATTTGGCATACAATTGCTCCTTCTTGAGTAGTTCCAGGATTGTTCTGAGGTGTTCTTCGTGATCTTCCTTACTCTTGGAATAAATCAAGATATCGTCAATGAATACGATCACAAACTTATCAAGATACGGTTTGCACACCCTATTCATGAGATCCATAAATACCGCAGGTGCGTTGGTTAATCCAAAAGGCATCACTTGAAACTCATAATGACCATAGCGTGTTCTAAATGCCGTCTTCGGGATATCCTCTTCCCGAACTTTAAGTTGATGGTAACCGGATCTTAAATCAATCTTGGAATAAAAACTAGAACCTTGTAACTGGTCGAACAAGTCGTCGATTCTGGGGAGTGGATAACGGTTCTTCACCGTTAACTTGTTCAGCTCACGATAGTCGATGCACATTCTAAAAGTTCCGTCCTTCTTCTTCACAAACAAAACCGGCGCTCCCCAAGGCGAAGAACTCGGTCTAATGAATCCTTTGTCCAAAAGTTCTTGTAGTTGATTCGACAATTCTTGCTTCTCCGACGGTGCAAGTCTATACGGTGCTCGCGCAATTGGTGCAGCTCCTGGCACTAATTCGATTTGAAACTCAACTTGGCGTGTAGGCGGAAGTCCTGGCAATTCTTCCGGAAAAACTTCTGGAAATTCCTTAACAATTGGCACATCTTCAAGTCGTTTCTCATCCGACTTCTTCTCCGTGATGTGAGCCAAGAATGCATAACAACCCTTCTTTATGTACTTCTCAGTTTTAATGCATGATATGATACTGAGTCTAGTTCCACTTCGTTCTCCACGAACAACCAAAGTTTCACCGTTATAAGGTAGGTGAACAACTTTCTCATCGCAAATAATCCTTGCTCGATGCCGAGATAACCAATCCATACCGATAACAACGTCAAAACTTCCAAGTTCTACGGGTATAAGGTCTATATTGAATGGATGGTTTAGGAAATTTATAGTGCAACCACGAACAATGGTGTTGGTGTTAACTAAAGACCCATCGGCTAGTTCAACGATATAGGAAGTGTCTAATGGGGTTGGTTCTATGTTAAGTAAAGGTGTAAATGCAATAGAAACAAAACTTCTATCCGCTCCTGAATCAAATAAAATGGATGCATAACGATTATTAACGAGGAACGTACCCGCAACAACATTCGGGTCCTCTTTGACATCATCTCCTCCCATAACATAAGCTCTTCCTCGAGCCCTTCCATCTTGATTTCCAGTTCCTTGATTCTTCTTCTGTGGGCACTCACCCCTAAAGTGTCCAATTTCTCCACAGCCAAAACATGTTACAGGTGGCTTTTGATTGTCACCCAAGGTTGGAGATTTGCAATCTCTGATGTGATGACCAACCTTCTTGCAGTTACCACATGTATTTGGGCAACGTCCAGGGTTATGATGCTTCTGACACCTTTCACACTTGGGTAAATTACCCTCATATCCTTTCCTTTCAGTCGGTCCTGCAGCATAGGCCTTTGCCACTTCTTGCCTCTTAGGTGGCGGCTGAATAGCATTTCCACCTTGGTTGTAGTCAAACCTTCTCTTGTTGTTGTTGTTGTTTGGATTGTTGTTTCGGTTATTGGGATAGTTGCGGTTTCGATTGTTGTTATAGTTGTTGTTGTTTCGAGTGTTGGTGTAGTTGGTGTTGTTTGAACGGTTATTGTTGTTGACAGCAGATTTTCCTTTTACCACTTGGACCATGAGTTTCTGAGTTATACGAAAAGCCTCTTTCATTGATTGAGGATCAAAAGAAATCACATCTCCTCGAACACTTTCAGGCAATCCACCAACAAAGTTTTCCATCTTTTTCTCATCGTCGGGAACCATAGTTGGACATAGTGCAGCCAACTCCTGAAACCTTCTGAAGTAGGTCTCGATGTCATCACCTTTAGTCACAAGCCCATAGAATTCTGTTTCCAATTTCTGTATCTCAGTACGAGGGCAAAACTTCTTAGACATCAGTTTCTTGAATTCCTCCCAAGTGAGCTTGTAAGCATTCTCCATGCCAATCGGCTGAGCATACGAATTCCACCAAGACATAGCTTCATCAAGAAGCATACTTGTAGCAAATTTTACCTTGCTGACGTCCGGGCATCCGCACATGAGAAATACATTCTCAGTCTTTTCAAACCAGCGGATCAAAGCAACCGCTCCTTCAGTGCCCTTAAACTTGATAGGATCACTAATCTTGAAATCTTTCCATGTACATTCCCGCTTAGCAGCGGTTGGTTCAACTGTTCCTGTATTAGAAGCAGTCTCGGCAGCCCTAGCAGCAACCTCAGCTCTCTCAATCTCCAGAGCTTCTGCAATACTATCCCTGACCAACTTGCGGATAGCGGCTTGTGTCATAGCGGGTGTTTCTGGTGCAGTCTTACTCTTCCTTGGTGCCATATTTCTGATAAATCACAATGGAAATAACCATGAGAAAAATCATAATAGAAATAGTCATCGAACCAAAGGTATACACCCACAACATGTATAAATATATACAACCTCAACAAGTATAAATACAACCACGATATGTACGAATACAACCACAATCTGTCTAGATATCACCACAACAAGTATATATACAACCACAACCTGTATCAATACAACCACGACATGTATAGATACAACCATAATCAGTCTAGATATGACAACAATAAAGAGCAACCACGAAACATCATAAATATAATCACAACACATGAATATAATACATGAAAATTTCGGCCTACATGGACCGATATAATATATAGCACAACATTTCCAGCATAGTAGAGTCGCACTTGATATATTTGTTTGTACAACAACCAAAAGACTACAAGTTCTTGAACTATGTCCCACATCCCGGGACTAGGAAAATAATAAAAGCTAATATAATACCAGTCTACGTCTAGGCTCCTCCAGGTGCTCTAGATGGTCCAGGCTCTCCCCTCAAGCGGCGAATCTCACGATCCATCACAACCATGATCTCCTCAAGATGCTGGACTCGTAACTGAAAAGAAGCATCTCTGCGCTCCAATACAACTAACCTCTCTCGGATCAATGCCAACTGGTCTACCTGCTCCCACTGAGTCTCCTGTGTCGCCTGAGCTCTATCTCGAATCTCAGGTAGCTCATCTCTAAGTAAATCAATCTGCTCCTGGTGACTCAACTGTCGTGCCTCGAGTCCATGGTAAGACACATCAATACCAACTCTGCCCTGAATCAAATCCTCAACCTGCTCCTCGACAGCCTCAAGTCGAGTGGTAATAATCTCATCAACTCTATACCCCAACCTATCAACTTGCTCCTGCTGAGCCTCAAACTGATCATCTAGTGTAACGGCTGTAGGATCCCTAGCTGCAGCCGCTCTCGAACTCTCACCTATGTGGTATACTGGTGGTGGTGAAAGGTCAGCAGTCTCGGTAATGGGTGAATCTGGGGTGGTAAGCCTTGCACGCTTCCTGAGCGGCAAGAGTGAGGTAGGTACAGGAGTAGTAGTGGGTATGGCTGGTGGTGGTGGTGTAGGCACAGTAGGACTAGGGAGAGTCCTATAAGTAGATGTAGATGGGCGAACCCTCTTCCTAGCAACCTGAATAGTCTTACTCCTAGGAAACATAAGTCTCGGTTCAGAAGAAGTAGTAGTAGTAGTAGGTGATGGTATGTCAGTGGGTACAGTAGGATGGACAAGGGGAGTAGGAGCCGTCTCCTCCTCCTCGAAAGGTTCGGTGTCATCATCTGATGCCAAAAGTGGCAACTCAGGTGTAGGAGAAACAAATGGTGAAACAGCAGTGGAGGACACAGAGCCCTCATCATCAGAGTCTGATATAGTGTAAAGTATGACAGTGTTGGGATTCGAAGACATGACTCTGTGATAATCAAGGTGAAATAAAATAAATAACTCGTAAAAATGGAATCACCAAAATAAGTAAATATGCACTCATGATGAAATGATGATATGTTATGATGGTGTGGTTATAGTCTAGGGTCCATGATGCATCCTAGTTCGCTATAACCTTAGCTCTGGTACCAATCTGTCACACCCCCAAAATACCTAAATGGCAGCGGAATGGAATACCTGAGGGTGTAACGGATCATAGCACACAACCAGGATATATTGAATGACCTAAAGTGTCGTTTTAAAAATCCGTCGTTTGATTCATTCAAAATATTCAGAGTTATAAAGACATAGGTCCCAAAAGTTGGAAAAGTTTACGGAAACAAGTTTAATACAATCAAACGACATTTGAACATAAGTGCAAGAAAGTCCGAATGAGCCACGTCATCCATGTTACACAAAATGACTCCATGCATGCCATGAGAATATGCCTTAGTTACCTGAGAAATACATTGCGAAAAACGGTCAACATAAAGTTGGTGAATAATCATAGGTTTATAAGTAATTCGTAAGTACATAAGCCCACAAGTATAAAGTAAAGTGACAAAATGTCAAAAAGCTACATTGTCTCTTAAGCTCATGGCACCGAAGCTAGACGTACTAAAATATGCCCCAAAGGAGTGGTTACCAGTCACTCAGTAATTTAGACATGAAATGCATTCGTTTTCCTTATGGAGCAACCCAAACACGAATGGAGGAGTCACCCTCGATAGATCTATCCACTCACTCTCGCTTAGTACTAAAATTAACGGTCCATGATAAAAAGGGGACTTGTCAAGACGTGGTAATAAGGCAACTTAAGCAATGTACGGAATTTGTAATACTTGGGCATGTACAAAAATAATTGTGCAATGTATTCTCCCCCGTGGGATTTAAAATCAAATAAGTAATTAAAATGGGGCTATGAAGACTCACCTCGAAATGATGGTACAACGAAGGTACAATGATGTAAAAGTAGTCGGGACAATGAGGCGCGAACACTAGCCGCAACCTAAATGAATAATCGTGATCTAATTAAGATCAAGCCGTAATGTAATGAATGCACATGCACATGATACCTATACCACTCGTAATTTGGAAATACTAGTTATCGTCATAGTAAAATAGTTTCCATACTTAGGAAAAATAGATCCATTTATAGAAGTATATAACTTGTCGTATTATCTCGTATGAAAAATGTTAGCGTTAAATTCCTTGTATCGAAAACCTTGAAATAACGTCGTTAAGTCGTATAAATATTCTCTTGGGTCATACGTATTCATTTGATAAGAAAATAGTCGTTAGCAACATTTCTAGAAAATATGCCATTTAGTGCGTACGTTATTATTTTTATTTGTGTCCATATATATATATATATATATATATATATATATATATATATATATATATATATATATATATATATATATTTATAGTTTGACAATGTTAGAATGGGTATAACTTGGTCGTTTTAAGCTCGTTTTCCTTGTTCTTTATGTCCACGGATTCGTTTTTGTATATACTAATATATTTTTGATAATTCGGCTCCTTTAGGTTACGTTTAACACCTCTTTTTACCCGTTGAAATCTGCCAAACAGCAAGCAGTTTTTATAAAAATAGTTTTCGTCGTTAAATTTGCAAAAATCATATCTCCTTCGTTATAAGCTCGTTTTAATCCGTTCTTTCGCCTAAAGTTTCGTTTTTGAAAGTATTTTCTAAATCTTTGGTCAAAACTTAGCCACCATCTACTGATTTTCCCACGAAATGAAAATAGGGACAGTAGGTCAATATGTAGTTTCAAAAACCATTTTCAAGTCTCCAAACTAGTTCTAACCTCAATCAAGCCACTTTCAATCACCACAAAACTAGTCTAATCCTACCATACACCTTCTTAGGGTGTCATGGGTCCTTAAACATCATCAATCCACTAGGTCTAACAAGGGTTTCTCATGTGTCCATTTCTAGGGCTCAAAGTTAAGTATATACAAAATAGAGTGGTATAAACCATTATATGCATGAGTTCTTGTAAGAAAAATATATAAACATAGTAATAACTGGTAAAAATCATAAAAATGAGTTTGTTAACTTACTTGAAGGTTTAGGGAGTTTGGATGATAAAAACCTACTAATCCTTGAGTTTCTATTTCAAAACTCCAACAAGGATGACTATATGAACAAGTTTATACCTAGATCTTGTAAAATTTGTTGTTCTTGCTCCTTGGATCACCTAGGTCGATTCACACTTAAGAGAAAATGAGAGAAAAAGTTTGCTTGTGCTAGTAAAATGAGTAGTGATAATAATGGATGAAAAAAAAAGTTTATTATATACTTAGGGACAATTGTTAGGTTTGGTTGGTGAGGTTTAGATATTTAGGACCAAGGGGGGGGGGGGGGGTTGGCCGGCCCAAAAAGGAGGGAAAGGAGGGGGGGTTGTCTTGGGTTTAATAAAAAAAGTTAGTGGTATTATGTTGTAATGTTAATTTTAAGTTTAATCGGGTACCGGGTTTGTTAGAAATAAATTTTATTGAAGTTATTCGGGATGTAATAAAGTCGTAAAAAAATTGTAAAAATATGTCGGGTACAAGTACGGAGAGTTTGGGTGATTATTGTTTAATTTTGGTGAAAACCGTCGTTATTAAGTTAGACGTACGATACGTAATAAATAAATTCCCAAAATACCGGGTAAATTAATATTATAATTTTTATATTATTAAAATGAATATAAAAATATATTGGGACAATAGTCGGGAGTGTCGGACACGTTAGACACATTTATAGTTCGCGTATTAGCGTTTATTTAAAATAAACGTACGTAAATCGTTAATTGTACCAAAAGTATAAATTTACTTATCCTACGAGTGGAATAGCATGCAAGTGCCCTAATGATGATGTGCAGACTATTTCTAGTCCGTATGAAATGTCCCTGATAATAATGCATGAATTCGCTCCTGAACCAATACGGTTACGCGAATTTGAACACTCGTAAACTAAATTTACGATGACATGAGTAATGCACGTGAATAGTGGTTTCCTCTCGGAATTGAATAGTGTCAAGTGACTAGTAAAATTTCTGAATGTGTCTCGAAATGTCAAATTGACCTCAAAAACGATGAATAGTAAAACGATGAATAGTGATCGATGAATAGTAATTTGTGAATAGTAGAGTGTCGAAGTTTGGAAAAATGACCTGAAATTGTGGGTTGTGACAAAATACCCACAATCACAGTTGATGCAAAGATTTACATGGAAAGGCTTACAAATGAGTTAAAGCAGAATCACATGAACCACAGACCAAATTTGTATCCTAAAGACTCCCTTGAGTCACTAATACCCTGAAAATCACAAATCCACCATGCTTCTTGCTTGAATCTTCATACACACTAAATTTTATTTTTCTACTAATTTATTTCTTATTTTTTAGTATTTTTAGTTTTTTATGCTAAAACTAATTTCAAAGACTACAAAGCTTATGGAAGCTTGTTAGGAACTTTAAGTGAGCTTGTAGGATTATTAAACAACAACTTCAACAATGATCAAATGAATTTGAGATTTTTAGGAAAATGGCATAAAACTGAATTTGCTAAAAATAAACTGAAATGAAACTTAAAACAACTTTGGATTACAATGAAATACTTGAAATTACAATTTTAAAGCTAAGTTTACACTAAGAATTTTAGAGTACAAGAAAATGATAAAAAAAACTACACAAAACTACTGAGCTGCTACTTAACTACTGCTTCCTCCTTTCTTCTTTTTGACTTTTATAAGCCCTTGGAGTAATCTCTTTCTTTCCCACTCAGTTATGAACCGTTGGATGGGGGTAAATTGATCTCAGCCCTCAAATCCTTTTTGGCGGGAAAGTTTGGTTTTGGCAGATAGGAGGTTTGGTGTGGGAAATAAATGGAGGGGGGATTAGTGCGTGCAGGTGAAGGTTTTTATTAAGTTTGGTGAGGGTTTGGTGAAAAGTAGAGGAGGGGGAGGGAACACAGAAGCGGGTTTTGTGGAGGTTGAGGGTGATGAACAGTGGAGCGTGTGGGGGTTTGACCGAAGTCAAAGACCAGGTAATATAATAAAGGTGGGGTTGGGCCGGATGTGCATTGGGCTGGGGTTAGTTTGGATCAGGTTTGGGTGGGTTATGGTTGTGTTGGACCAGATTTGGTTTATAATTGCAAAAAGGGTCCAATTGGTTTTAATAAATATCACAAGGACCAAATTGCAAAAACTGAAACCATAGGGACTGAAAATGTAATTTTCCAAATTTAATCACAAGGACTATAATTGTCACATGTGAATAACATAAGGACCAAAATTATAATTTTCCAAAATTTGAAACCCCGAGGACCAAAATTGATATTTTTCAAAGTTTAGGGGTTAATTTTGCCAATATGTGAAATAATTTTATCCAAGGACCAAATTTGAACATTTTTGAACTTCCAAGGACTAAAAATGATTTTTCATCCAAAAATGTCCCACCAGGGACCAAAACTGCCAAAGATTGAAACTCTAGGGACCAAACTGTAAATTTCCAAAACTTTTGAGATTTTTCACCAAAGGACTAAATATGACAACTTATGATTGTAAAAGGACCTTTGGTGATAATTTTCTATATTTTGAATATCCAGGGACTAGTTTTGTTAAGTTTTGAAAGTCGGGGGACTGAAACTGCCAATTTCTCAAACTTTATACGTTTTTCATCTGTTTTTGATCATTTTGCATCTAAAACATAGAAAACACAATTTTGAAATATTTTTAGTTTTTTTATGCATTTTTGAGTGTTTTCGTATGTTTTGCAGTTCAGATTAGACAAAAAATGATGAGTGTTTGAGCACTCATCAGTCTCCTTTTCCATGATGGTCCAGGTTGAGAATCGGGAATTGGAGAGGCACGGTAGTCAGTATCGGGTTGTCCTTCATAATCATCAGTTGGTTGCATAAGTGTTTCTTCCGGATCTGTGGGACCTTGACCAGAAGCTGAAGTATGTTGCTGATTTCCAGGAGGAGTAGAATCCTTTTGTGGTTGGTGAGAAGATGGTGGACATGTTCCGGACTTGTGTTTCTTTCCTTTTGAGTTTGGGTCTGGGTCGTCATCTTTCCTTGACCTCTTCAGGGATCCAGCAGCTTCTTTGCACGACTCTTTTGACAAGTTGGCTGCAATGGCGTCAATAAGCGCAGTTTCCTCAGTTGTCAAAGTGGTTTTGGATGCAACTTTGTCGTAGAGCTGAGCAAGCAGGTCTTCGATTGATGGTTCAGAAATGGTTGGAGTTGGTGTTGGAGCTTTTGCAGGGTGAAGCGTGAATGGTGTTGTTGACAACATTTTCTTCACAACACTTCTGATTTTGTGCTCCAAGTTGTCCTTAATTGGTGCAACAAGATTTATCACTTCAGGAGTGACGATTTCAACCAGATTCTCAGTAAGGTAATCTAGTGTGAAAGTCCTGATGAGTCCTGTCAAGTCTGCTTTCATGAACTTATTGATTTGCTGCTTTGCCTCCTGAAAATCTTCAACTTGCTTAGCAAGATTAGTAACCATGGTTGTGAGACTGTTGAGTTGCTCCTGAAGATCAACTGGTTTTGTCGGTTCATTGATTGATTGTTGTTTAAACGCGGTTTCAGAGGGTGTAGGAGATGAATGTTCCGGTGATGATTTAGATGACGACTCATTGTGAGAGCTAGAAGAAGAAGCTGGAGGAGTCGGATCCTTTGGTGGAGAGTCTTTAGGAGGTGTAGGTTGATGTGAAGATGTCTGCTTAGAATGTGAAGATGACCGAAGGAATATGTTGGTGTCGAATGCTTCATTTTCTTCATTTTCCTTTCTTCTGCGTTCCTCTTCTTCCTATGCAAGAAACTCTGGTGTAGTGAAAGGGTCAAATCCTTGATCCGTAGCAATGTTCTCCTGTTCATCAACATTCTCCTCAATATTTGCAGTTTCTGTCATAGTGATGTTGCCATCTGCATCTTTGTCTCCTACTTTATCACCGGGTTGTAAAGCTGGTTCTAAAGTAGTAGACACAACGGGAGGAATTATGCTGCTGGTAGTGCCTTCATGCTCTGGTTGATTGACAGGTGGTGATGAAGGTTGAGTATGAAGTCGGCTGAGGAGTGATGCTTCCCTCTGATCTTTAAGAAATTTCTTCTCTTCGGCCTGTGTGTCGACAACTATACTTTTCAATTTTTTTTGTCGACCAATTGTTCAACTATTGGTTCGTCTTCTTCATCATCATCGGGTTCATTAATCGTGACCCCTTTCCTTTTTCTTTTATCTGCTTCAAAGGTTTCTAAACTCTGTTGTATAGCAATTTCCGTTTCAAGAAATGCTTCTTTAGGTACTCTTACTCTTCGTTCAAAATCTTCCTCTTCTTCTTCAGATTCTGTGTCAAACTCAGAGTCGCTTTCAGAGGGTGGCGGTGTAGGTTCATCTCGAAGAGCGCGCTTTGGTGTTACCTTCTTCCTTGGCTTAGTTGCAGGCTTAGGTTTGGGTGTAGGTGTCACAACCCGTAATTTTAGGTCATTTTTCCAAACCTCGACAATTTACTATTCACAGATTACTATTCATCGTTTTACTATTCATCATTTTTTAGGTCAGTTTGACATTCCGAGAAATATTCAGAAATTTTACTATTCACTTGACACTATTCATTTCCGAGAGGAAGCCACTATTCACGTGCATTACTCACGTCATCGTAAATTTAGTTTACGAGTATTCAAATTCGCGTAACCGTATTGGTTTTGGAGCGAATTCATACATTATTATCAGGGACATTTTATACGGACTAGGAATAGTCCGCATATCATCATTAGGGCACTTGCATACTATTCCACTCGTAGGATAACTAAATTTATACTTTTGGTACAATTAACGATTTACGTATGTTTATTTTAAATAAACACTAATACGCGAACTATAAATGTGACTAACACGTCCAACACTCCCGATTATGATCCCAACATATTTTTTTATATTCATTTTTATAATATAAAAATTATAATATTAATTTACCCGGTATTTTGGATATTTATTTTAATTATTAACTTAAGTTTACTAAAATTCCGACGGTTTTCGTAGAAATTAAACTATAATTATCTAAACACCCAATAATTTTACCCAACCTATTTTTATAAGTTTTATAACTTTATTATGACCCGGTTAACTCTGTTAAAATTTATTTTTAGTTAACCCGGTACCCGATACATTTTAAAACTACAACTAAACACAATAATACACAACATAATACCTAATACATCAAAAGTCCTACATTCATTCCCCCCCCCCTCTTTTTCCGCCCCCCCCCCCCCCCCCCCCTTGCCAAATTCTTACAAAACCCACTTACTCACTCTTTCTCATTAATAACTTATACTAACTTTTATATAATAATAATACTAATAATAATATACATATCAAAGGCTAGATTTTTTATCTCATTTCCCAACTAGTAAAATTTCATCTTTTTCTCTCTTTTGCTCTCTTGAACCCACGGCCACAACAAGAAGGAAGGGCAAGACCAAAACTTTTCTCAAGATCAAGTGTTATTGTAGTTTAGTTTAGTTATTCTTACAAGGTTTTGAAATACAAACTTAAGGATACTAAGGTTTTTATCATCTAATCACACCATCTTTCAAAGTAAGTTACCAAGTTAATTTTTATGTTTTCATCAAGTATTTACTTATATCTTATAGCTTTCATACTTTGATCCATGCACAAAATAGTTATACCACTATATTTTTACAAACTTTTGGAACTTACAAGCCCTAGAAGTGATTTTTGGTTAGATCCTTGTTAGATCCACTTGGTTATGATGTTTAGGAACCCATGACACCCTAAGAAGGTGTATGGTAGGATTAGACTAGTTTTGTGGTGATTGAAAGTGGTTTGATTGAAGATGGAACTAGTTTGGAGACTTGAAAATGGTTTTTGAAACAATAGAAATACCTACTGTCCCTATTTTCATTTCGTGGGAAAATCAGTGGTTGATGGCAAATTTTTGACCAAATATTTAGAAAATACATTTAAAAACGAAACTTTAGGCGAAAGAACGGATTAAAACGAGCTTATAACGAAGGAGATATGATTTTTTCAAATTTAACGACGAAAACTATTTTTATAAAAACTGCTTGCTGTTTGGCAGATTTCAACGGGTAAAAGAGGTGTTAAACGTAGCCTAGAGGAGCCGAGTTATCAAAAATATATTAGTATATACAAAAACGAATCCGTGGATATAAAGAACAAGGAAAACGAGCTTAAAACGACCAAGTTATACCCGTTTTAACATTGTCAAACTATATATATATATGGTCACAAATAAAGATAATAACGTACGCACTAAATGGTATATTTTCTAGAAATGTTACTAAGGACTATATTCTTAACAAATGAATACGTATGACCGAAGAGAATATTTATACGACTTAATGACGTTATTTTAAGGTTTTCGATACAAGGAATTTAACACTAACATTTTTATACAATATATTATGACAAGTTATATACTTCTATAAATGGACTTATTTTTCCCAAGTATGGAAACTATTTTACCATGGCGATAACTAGTATTTCCAAATTACGAGTGGTATAGGTATCATGTGCATGTGCATTCATTACATCACCGCATGATCTAAATTAGATCACTATCATTCATTTTAGGTTGCGGATAGTGTTCGCTCCTTGTTGTCCATATCATTTCGCATCTTTGTATCTTCACTCCAGGTGAGTCATAGCCCCACTTTTACTCTTTATACTTGTTTTAACTCTTTGGGGGAGATACATGCTCAACTACTTACTTACTAGTATAAATACTCAAAACATATTTTCTTGATACTTGAAACATTTATACTTGATTGTCTTATACTTGATTATACTTATACTTGATTTTATACATACGTGATAGTGTTATACTTAACTGTGTTATACTTACTTGATACTTGAAACGTTTAAACATTTATACTTTGGGAAATGACACCCAGTAATCATTTATACTTTGGGAAATGACACCCAGTAATCAATTATACATTGGGAAATGACACCCAGTAATCATTTATACTTTGGGGAATGGCACCCAGTAATCTCATAACTTTGGGAAATGGCACCCAGTAGTCTTTAATCTTTGATCAGTGGCATGTACCCATATCGTATACTCATATGTCTTAATCATACTATATATATTAGCAGTGGGTTGTGAACACACAGGTTACAAGTCTCTTATGGCGGGACTTGTAACTGAGTGGATTTACGATGCCTTTGCTGTGTGATCATTTTCTATAGACTTTATTTGTTAAACAAACTCTATGAACTCACCAACCTTTGTGTTGACACTTTTAAGCATGTTTATCTCAGGTTAGAAGGGCGATAGCAGGTTTATGGAGCGGAGAGTCTTAGGGCATACTTTTTGGAGACTTTCGCTTTTATCATTTACCATTCGATACTCTTTAAAAACTTATGTATTTTTGTACTTTGGGATCTTTTGGTTTGTAAACTATGACTTTTATCTATTCGAATGGTAACTTTTTAAAAATGTCTCATTTAGAGGTCGTTTTCTATATCTTGTACTTTGTGCCCTGAAGTAGCATCCCAATGACACAGTCTTCCGCTGCGGTATTTTGGGGGTGTTACAGATTGGTACCAGAGCCTTGGTTATAGAGAACTAGGTTGTTTTTTTTTAGAGTCTAGACTATAACTACATACATTTAGACTCTCCTCCCTATCGCCTTGCATTTTTCATACACGTACGCTTGCTGATAATTTTCTTAAAACTACGCTATTAGATATTTTGTGGTACCGATGGGGAAGTCCCAAAATCTAGGCAAGTTATCAGAAATATGGAGCTCGGTAATAACTGATCATTTAACTTAATCTTGTGACAGTTCTTGTTTGATGAGACATGAGACTAAGTTAAATGAAGGTTATTACTTAGATGTAGAGATTTGATGATTTGCCCGAGGATGGGAGTTCTCTTGATGATACTCTTTAGAAACCGTTAGAAACTAGACTTCCCAGTGACTTTAGCACTTAAGGGAAAATCCTTTGCTCCTTTGTACTGAACGTGACATTCCCTAGATACCCATTTAAGCAACGTCTACCACTGAGATATGTGTGCCTGGTGATATGTACACCTGTGAAAGGAAACATTTATAATTGTCGTGGCCAACATAATTATAAGTGCTTCACGACACACGTGGACATATGACTATGCATATGTAGATCGGTGTTGGCACAACTTAGGAGACAATTGGTGGCACGATATTATATATGAGGATGTTAAGTATAGACTTTGGTTAATCAACGGTTTTCCCTCAACTCTGACGTTCACTAAATGTCCTTCCTCTCAGGAAATCATGGCACCAAAGAGAGTGACTCGTAGCTCTGGTCGAGGAGGCGCAACACCAAGGGGTGGAAGGACTGGTGGACGTGGAGGTAGAGGAGGTAGAGGAGTTACTCATGACACTAGTAACCCAAGTAACGATGGTGGAAGAACTGGTGGACGGGGAGGTAGAGGAGGTGGTCACGGCGTTGAAAACAATGATAACAACGACAGTGGAAATACTGATTTTGAAGCCATCATCACTCGACAACTTCAAAACTTTCTCCCCACTATTGTCACTCAAGTTGGCGATCATATGAATAACTTGGAAAACCACGAAAGCGGGATTAACAACACCAATGGTATAGGCCAGAATGGTAATGGCAACAACAACATTAGGACTGGATGTACGTATAAGGAATTTACATCATGTAAGACAATTGATTTCGATGGTGTAGGAGGCGCGTTAGGGTATACTCGATGGGTTGAAAAGATGGAGTCGGTGATCGATATTAGTAACTGTGCAGCACATCAAATGGTGAAGTACTCTGTATGCTTGCTGTCAGGAAAGGCATTGACATGGTGGAATACGCAGGTTCAAGCTAGGGGTAGAGAGGCAGCTGTAGGTATGACATGGGACGATTTTAAGGCATTACTGAAGGAGGAATACTGCCCGGACAATGAAATGCAGAAGCTGGAGGATGAACTTTATCATCACTCTATGATAGGGGCTGGACATGCAGCCTATACAGATCGATTCCATGAATTAGCCAGACTAGTTCCACATCTAGTTACCCCTGAGTCCAAGAGGATCGACAGGTACATATATGGTCTTGTCCCAGAAATTCGGGGGATTGTGAAAGCAACTGAGCCTTCTACAATTCAGAGTGCAATATTGAGAGCAGGGACTCTGACAGATGAGATGGTTAGAAATGGAAGCTTGAGGAACAGTGATAAAAGGAAGGGAACAAGCGAGTCGAACAAGCATATGGGCGCGATAGCTGACAACAAAAGGGCAAGGACCTTTTCGGTGACTAGTTCTGGTCAGAAAGAGTATGCAGGCACGCATCCTAGATGTACGAGATGTAATTTTCATCACCAAAAGACTATGCCCTGCCGTATGTGTGCAAATTGCAGACAGTCTAGTCATTTTACAAACCAGTGTAGAGAACCAGTAAATGTGGGCAATATGGCGAACAATCAAAAGACATGCTATGAGTGTAACAGCCCGGATCACTTTCGGAACACCTGTCCTAAGTTGAAAAGGAATCTTAACCAAGGAGGCAATCGTCCAAAATTAGCAGCAGCAATTGAAGGGCCACAGGATGAGGCCGTTGAGATTCCACCCGCGCGTGGCAGAGCTTACTTCCTAGGAAATCCTATCACCCAGCATGTTCACGATAGCATAACGGGTACATTCTCTTGAACAACTATATTATTTTCGTAGCACTTAAGTCTTGGTATAGAACTTATACACAACCCCGACTAATCTGAGACCTAGCATCATTAACCTAATTATATCGATAGTAGATGATTTGATTGGTGTAAGCAACTCTAACGAGTTTGGGAAAGTTTACGTTGTCGAATCAGACCACTAGGAACATATGTGGAATGAATGAGCTGAACTTCGGGACGAAGTTCCCTTAAGGGGTAGAGACTGTCACAACCCGTAATTTTAGGTCATTTTTCCAAACCTCGACAATTTACTATTCACAGATTACTATTCATCGTTTTACTATTCATCATTTTTTAGGTCAGTTTGACATTCCGAGAAATATTCAGAAATTTTACTATTCACTTGACACTAATCATTTCCGAGAGGAAGCCACTATTCACGTGCATTACTCACGTCATCGTAAATTTAGTTTACGAGTATTCAAATTCGCGTAACCGTATTGGTTTTGGAGCGAATTCATACATTATTATCAGGGACATTTCATACGGACTAGGAATAGTCCGCATATCATCATTACTGAGGGCACTTGCATACTATTCCACTCGTAGGATAACTAAATTTATACTTTTGGTACAATTAACGATTTACGTATGTTTATTTTAAATAAACACTAATACGCGAACTATAAATGTGACTAACACGTCCAACACTCCCGATTATGATCCCAACATATTTTTTTATATTCATTTTTATAATATAAAAATTATGATATTAATTTACCCGGTATTTTGGATATTTATTTTAATTATTAACTTAAGTTTACTAAAATTCCGACGGTTTTCGTAGAAATTAAACTATAATTATCTAAACACCCAATAATTTTACCCAACCTATTTTTATAATTTTTATAACTTTATTATGACCCGGTTAACTCCGTTAAAATTTATTTTTAGTTAACCCGGTACCCGGTACATTTTAAAACTACAACTAAACACAATAATACACAACATAATACCTAATACAACAAAAGTCCTACATTCATTCCCCCCCCCCCCCCCTCTTTTTCCGCCCCCCCCCCCCCCCCTTGCCAAATTCTTACAAAACCCACTTACTCACTCTTTCTCATTAATAACTTATACTAACTTTTATATAATAATAATACTAATAATAATATACATATCAAAGGCTAGATTTTTTATCTCATTTCCCAACTAGTAAAATTTCATCTTTTTCTCTCTTTTGCTCTCTTGAACCCACGGCCACAACAAGAAGGAAGGGCAAGACCAAAACTTTTCTCAAGATCAAGTGTTATTGTAGTTTAGTTTAGTTATTCTTACAAGGTTTTGAAATACAAACTTAAGGATACTAAGGTTTTTATCATCTAATCACACCATCTTTCAAAGTAAGTTACCAAGTTAATTTTTATGTTTTCATCAAGTATTTACTTATATCTTATAGCTTTCATACTTTGATCCATGCACAAAATAGTTATACCACTATATTTTTACAAACTTTTGGAACTTACAAGCCCTAGAAGTGATTTTTGGTTAGATCCTTGTTAGATCCACTTGGTTATGATGTTTAGGAACCCATGACACCCTAAGAAGGTGTATGGTAGGATTAGACTAGTTTTGTGGTGATTGAAAGTGGTTTGATTGAAGATGGAACTAGTTTGGAGACTTGAAAATGGTTTTTGAAACAATAGAAATACCTACTGTCCCTATTTTCATTTCGTGGGAAAATCAGTGGTTGATGGCAAATTTTTGACCAAAGATTTAGAAAATACTTTTAAAAACGAAACTTTAGGCGAAAGAACGGATTAAAACGAGCTTATAACGAAGGAGATATGATTTTTTCAAATTTAACGACGAAAACTATTTTTATAAAAACTGCTTGCTGTTTGGCAGATTTCGACGGGTAAAAAGAGGTGTTAAACGTAGCCTAGAGGAGCCGAGTTATCAAAAATATATTAGTATATACAAAAACGAATCCGTGGATATAAAGAACAAGGAAAACGAGATTAAAACGACCAAGTTATACCCGTTTTAACATTGTCAAACTATATATATATATATGGTCACAAATAAAGATAATAACTTACGCACTAAATGGTATATTTTCTAGAAATGTTACTAAGGACTATATTCTTAACAAATGAATACGTATGACCGAAGAGAATATTTATACGACTTAACGACGTTATTTTAAGGTTTTCGATACGAGGAATTTAACACTAACATTTTTATACAATATATTATGACAAGTTATATACTTCTATAAATGGACTTATTTTTCCCAAGTATGGAAACTATTTTACCATGGCGATAACTAGTATTTCCAAATTACGAGTGGTATAGGTATCATGTGCATGTGCATTCATTACATCACCGCATGATCTAAATTAGATCACTATCATTCATTTTAGGTTGCGGATAGTGTTCGCTCCTTGTTGTCCATATCATTTCGCATCTTTGTGTCTTCACTCCAGGTGAGTCATAGCCCCACTTTTACTCTTTATACTTGTTTTAACTCTTTGGGGGAGATACATGCTCAACTACTTACTTACTAGTATAAATACTCAAAACATATTTTCTTGATACTTGAAACATTTATACTTGATTGTCTTATACTTGATTATACTTATACTTGATTTTATACATACGTGATTGTGTTATACTTAACTGTGTTATACTTACTTGATACTTGAAACGTTTAAACATTTATACTTTGGGAAATGACACCCAGTGATCATTTATACTTTGGGAAATGACACCCAGTAATCATTTATACTTTGGGAAATGACACCCAGTAATCATTTATACTTTGGGGAATGGCACCCAGTAATCTCATAACTTTGGGAAATGGCACCCAGTAGTCTTTAATCTTTGATCAGTGGCATGTACCCATATCGTATACTCATATGTCTTAATCATACTATATATATTAGCAGTGGGTTGTGAACACACAGGGTACAAGTCTCTTATGGCGGGACTTGTAACTGAGTGGATTTACGATGCCTTTGTTGTGTGATCATTTTCTGTAGACTTTATTTGTTAAACAAACTCTATAAACTCACCAACCTTTGTGTTGACACTTTTAAGCATGTTTATCTCAGGTTAGAAGGGCGATAGCAGGTTTATGGAGCGGAGAGTCTTAGGGCATACTTTTTGGAGACTTTCGCTTTTATCATTTACCATTCGATACTCTTTAAAAACTTATGTATTTTTCTACTTTGGGATCTTTTGGTTTGTAAACTATGACTTTTATCTATTCGAATGGTAACTTTTTAAAAACGTCTCATTTAGAGGTCGTTTTCTATATCTTGTACTTTGTGCCCTGAAGTAGCATCCCAATGACACAGTCTTCCGCTGCGGTATTTTGGGGGTGTTACAGTAGGTTTCGGTTTGGTGGAAGGTTTAGTTTTGTGAGTAGCCTTTGACTTTGATTGCAGTGAGCCAGTGGTGCTACTAGTACTCCAAGATTTTACACCTTCTTTACTTCGAGTCTTTGTGGTAGTCTCTCGAATCCCTTTAAAAGCATTATCGTAGAATTCATAGCTTGAACATTTCCTGATATTTTCATCAAGAAAGTACTCAGGAAGCCTCTTTCCTTTCCGCTTTGTAGAAGACGTGGTCATTCTGACAAAAGAAATGGTGAAGTCGTCCTCTAAGAGGTTCTTTGGCTCATTTGGATCTCCCATTCTTTTGATGAATTCCGGTGTATCTTTGCAGAAATGTTCAATGATTAGCTTTGTGAACCTTATGAACGAGATCATAGTCTTTTTACGTTTCGTTTGAATGTTGTAGACTATATCACTCATTATAGGAATTGCAAAGTCAATCGGTAGCATACTGACCATTCCCCAAAACTCTTGTAAATGCTCAAGTCTGGGATGTTCGTGACCACTTTTTCTTCCTGATATTGAACGTATAACCAACATATAGAAGGTTCTCCAAGGCTGAGGCATGTTCTTTGCATTGAATCTAGAATGCTGGAGCATAGGTAAGTCGTCCTGAACATCATATCCTAGGTCAATGAAGAAGTCTAGGAGTTCCAGTTCAGGCAACATTGGAACAAATTCGTTCTCAGGTTGAGGCAATAGGAACACTGTACGAAGGACTTCATGATCTATAGTGTAGACTTGTCGATCCAACGTGACGGTGAAAGACTCGTCATCCAAGTTAACGTTTGCCGTAAGCCAGAACTGATGAAGGTTGAACACTAGAACTGAAGTTGATTTGTCGAGCAGATGCTTGCATGGATGCGCAAGGAGAATATCTTTGACAATTTTGCACGAGTTCTCAAGAATTCTCAATTTGTCGAAGTCAACTCGAGGATTGTTTTTGCCAATGGTGACGCTGTAGTCAGCAGGGATGATCTATTCAGTGTAAGCAACGGAAGAGTTTGTTCGGGGACATTCTCGTTGTGTTCATCCATGTTATTCTGAAAAACATTATCATAAACCAAACATCCAGATTTGTTACTCGTTAGCACGATCACAAGTTTGATTACAGATAAACATTTAGAATCATTTAAGCATAGATGGTGTGAAGTGACGAGTGAAGTATACTAAGATAATTTAGAATCATGAAATCAAGCATAGAGTACTCATACATTCACATAAGCACAAATACTATTCAAGATATATAATTACATCACATGTTACATCAAATGATAATCACCACATAAGTACATGTTTTTCGAAGTTACAACATTCAAAGATCTCGAAATATAACATATAAAACATTTTATCACAAACATTCATAAGTCCTTGATTTCGAAAAATATGTCAAGCGTGTTCTCGAAAAGCTACCCAGGTAAAATTTCGCAAATCCCCAATGTAAGCGTTTTCGAAAAAATCCACAAATCGTGTTTTTGATAAATAATTTATCGAGAAATTACAGAATTTGCGAAAATTTCGCAAACACTCAAATTGAGTGTTTTCGAAAATTTCATCTGGTTGTGTTCTCGAAAAAATGAGCAATGATGAGATTTTCTTCGCAAACGCACTAGACAAGTGTTTTCGAAAGATTTTCAAAGTGTATTCTTGAAAAAAGTGAATTTTTTTTTAACTTTGAAAATTTTTCGAAAACCCTTGTAGGATGTGTTCTCGAAAGAATTTCTACCATTCACGGGTGATTGCGAAAATGCTTTTTCGAAAAAAGTTCTTATACAAGAATTTCGAAATCTTGTTGACGTACGTTTCTTTTGGCAACTTGGTTTTCCAAAGAGTAAGACCTGTTGTATGGGTTAAAGAACAACAATTAGATTCACAGAGATAACATTCATGTTACAATTTCGAAACGAAGGCAAGAACACATTATCGAGAATCACAAGTATGGGCGAATTTTCATTACTTCTATGAATTATGTAACTCTTATTAAGCATTAGAACAAGTTAGGCACAAACAATTCCACCAATTGGACATCTTATGAGAAACACTCAATATGTATATAAACCCTAACTTTCAAATAGTACACATTCGTGAGATAAGAAACAATTTAAGTGATCCAAAACATTATAAGCACAAGAAACAACATTTCCCATCAATAATAACAACGAAACAAACAACAAATCAATAAAACCCGAATCGTACCTAAACCCTAGTTTTCGAAAATCACTCAAATATGTGTTAGATTACGATTAGGTGATACATAAACATTTAGAACATGATTTAGGACAAAAGCCCTATGAAAAATTACACCTCCAAACACGTTTTGATTAACTTCAAAATATGCGAAACCCGAGAATTTAAGAACACGATTTCTTGAAATCAAACCGTTAATTTTGTGATTAAACGAAAACCTATGTTTGAAATACCCTTAGGATCATAAATAAACTTACAGGTCGAAGATTTGAAGCACCGATTTTGCGTTTGATTTTAATCCGTAGGTTTCAAATAGGGGTTTTTGTTTGATTTTGATGGTTTTAGAAAAAACGGGGTGTTTGTTTGTGTTTATATTTTGGACTTTTGAATTTTGTCACTTTTAGTCCCTTAACTACTAATTTTGCATCATGAGTCCATTATTTGATACAAGTAAATGATCAAAGGCAATATTCTAAGATATACTCCTTATGACATTGTTTTGTGAAAAGAAAAAGACATGAGATATCCATTTAATCCTGTAACAACGCATCCTTTGAAAATATGCAAGTATACCGATTTGAAAAATTAAAAAATTTTGAACGTGTCTCCCCCTCAACACTTGTAAAAGATAAAGAAATAACAAGTTGTTGACAGGAAGCGATATACTTGCGTTTTTTTTTTAAGTGCAAGAAATAGAAAAAAATCTTTTTGTGTTTTTGATGTTTTTATAATTTTGAGAAAAATAATTTACAAAGATAGTTTGTTTGATGTTTGACATTTATTTATGTTTTAAAAACTTTTCCAGATCCTCTGGAGTCAAACATCGCATACCAATTTGGTGAACTAAACTAGCAAACCTTGATGGAGCTAAGGCTTTTGTAAGTAAGTCAGCCAATTGGTACTCAGTTCCCACAAAATATAATTCAACAGTACCCTTTTTGACATGCTCCATGATGAAATGATATCTAAGATCAATGTGTTTGGATTTGCAGTGATGGACTGTGTTGCAGGAGATTGCGATGGCACTTTTGGAGTCACAGTAGATCGGAATCTTATTGAATAGGTAGCCATAGTCTTTAAGTTGTGATCTCATCCAAATGACTTGAGCACAACAAGCAGACATAGCTACATATTCAGATTCTGTTGATGACAGTGAAGTGCAGTCCTGCTTCTTAGATTGCCAAGACACAAGCTTATCTCCAAGAAACTGTAGTCCACCTGATGTACTTTTTCGTGTGTCTAAGCATCCTGCATGGTCAGCATCTGAAAAAGCTATTAGTTCAAAACCAGAATCCTTCGGATACCAGATTCCCAAATGGATGGTTCCCTTTATGTATCGAAGGATTCTTTTTGCCTCATTGAGGTGTTTCTCAGTTGGTTTAGACTGATAACGCGAACACATATAGACAGCAAATACAATATCAAGTCTACTAGATGTGACATACATGAGGGACCCAATAATACTTCGGTATTTGGTATGGTCTACAGGAGTCCCATGTATATCAGCATCTAGTTTTATGGAATTGGCCATAGGTGTATTCATTGTGTCACAGCTTTGCATTCCATGTTTCTTTAAAATCTCAAAAGCATATTTGGACTGATTTAGAAAAATTCCACGGGGTGATTGATGAACTTGTAGTCCTAGAAAGAACGTAAGTTCACCCATCATGGACATTTCGAAATTATCTGTCATTAATTTTGCAAAATCCATTGAGTAAAGTTTGTTGGTTGAAGCAAAAATAATGTCATCAACATAAATTTGAACAATTAATAAGTCCGCCCCGTATGTTTTTGTAAACAGTGTTGGGTCCATCGAGCCTAGAGTAAAGTTATTGGCCAACAGGAATTTAGATAACTTATCATACCACGCCCTGGGGCTTGCTTGAGACCGTAGAGAGACCTCTTTAGTTTGTAGACATGATTAGTGATAAGATCGTTGTAGCTCTTAGACGAGGTCTAATATTATATCTAGGAACACATAATAATGAAGGCGGAATATTCAAACATAGAATCAATCATTATTATGAACAAGGTTTTTCATTATCATTCACGTCTCTAACGATTACAAACTACTTAACATGTTCTACCTTGATCAAGTAGAACACATTATCTAAACTAAAACACTAAACCCTAGGCGTTTATCTTCTACGCCTAGGTTACACACACACACCCCTTTACTATACGTCTACATTGTGGAAGACTTGAATGATTAATTTAATGACCCATGTCCTCTTTATATACTAGAGTGTTAGGGTTTACAAAATACTACTAAGGACTAATAAATAAAACTTCTCTTGCAAGTAAGTCCTTCCCATCTTTGGTAGAATTCCTTCTTATCACTTGAAGCCCTTCATGTTTCATTCATCTTGTTTTGTATCATCAAATTAATAAATATAATTCCCAACAATCTTCCCCTATTTGATGATGACAAAACAAACACCTTTTTGTACGAACTTCCCTAGACGAAGAAGAAAAGTTGAGATAATTAAATCTCGCCATGAATGAAACAATCTTGTCTTCCCCTTAAGTCATGCCATACCACTCCAACATCTCTTCCCCTTTTTGTTATCAACAAATAGGGAACGTATGCAAATAATGATCTTAACCACCACGAACCAATACCACACTCATAACTAAAGTCTTCCAATGTTTCGAATTGCCCACCATGAAGAACACAAAAATGCTTACTAAAAGTGAATCCAAAACAATAGAAACTCCAACTAGCAGTAGTAATACTAATCAATAGTAGTAAGAATCAAACACATCCCCTCGAGTGGTGCATGAACATCAAATGATTAAACACATAATAAGATACTTCCCCTGAAACCAATGTGTTAATCATCTTCATGAATCTTCAATTCTGTAAGCTCCTTGTAATGATTAATGATGAAGAAAATCAAGTATAACGAATTTGATGAAGAAGTAGAATAACCCAAACTTGTGCCTTATACCTTGTACTAACCATGTGACTTTAAACTTATATGAAACCATAAATATAAGTAGATCACAACCTCTTGACAAAATCCTCAACTAATATGAGACACTGAGCACTACAACGTAACTCCTTAAAGTGATAGCAAATGTGACATTAAGCACCTTTAGTTTGTAGATAATACCCCAATTTGCTAGATTCATCAAGTCTTTGAGATATGATAAGAACACGTATCCAAGAAACTCCACTTCAACTCCAAATAAGTGATAAACAATCTTCTTCGTAATCAATTCTTCCAATATGAACTAGCCTTTGAAACCTTTAAGAACAAAAACCAAACTCCTTGTGTGTGTAAATCAATAACCTTCTGTGTGTGTAAAACCATCTCCAAATAACTAGCAGCACTTTAAAAAATATACGCAGCAGTAGCATTAAAGTGCAGCAGCAGAATCAAAATAATACCGAGCAGCCAAAATATTTAACGCTAGCAGCAGAATCTTCAAATAAGCTTAGCAGTAGTATACTAGTATTATATTGATAGTAGCAGTATTCGAAAAACATAAATATACGTAGCAATCTAAATATTCCATATATTGCCCATCAATGATACAGTACGAGAAACTCACGTGACTTCTTAACATCACTCCTCCCAAACACGACAAATATAGGCCCACAATTAGAATCAGTACGATATTTAATTTGCAAACAATTGAAAACCAGATCTGTCCCATTCGTGGTTACTTCATGAGCTAGTCGACAAACAAGATTAATATTTGACCACTGACCAATTAAAGATTCGACCAATAATATCCAACAGCAGCAGCTATCGTACAAGGATACCAATTTTCCACCGTCCCACTATCTATTTATCAACAATTCATTATGCATTTTTTGACAATTTAAGAATCGGCCACAACTGATCGAGGTTTAAATTTTACAATCACTAAACGACAACAGTAGCATAAACGAATCAGTGAACCTCACACAATTGCAATATCGATTTAGCCATTATTTGTGCACCGACCCATGTTGCATTAATAATTCATCAATGATTGATTAATGAAGTACGAGATCAATTAATGAAGTACGGATCACAACAAAACCCAATTAATCAAGCACAACCAATAAACGACAAACCATAGGATGGTATTTAATAGTACGAAGTAAAATTCTTTGAGTCAGCGCACCACTTCTTATAAATCTTTGTCGTCAAACAGAAACTTTAACAGCCGATTATATCTTTATCGAAACAGATTTCTTCCACAAACCTTGTAAATCCCTAGATCGCACAAGCTAACCTTGATAAGATCGTTGTAGCTCTTAGACGAGGTCTAATATTATATCTAGGAACACATAATAATGAAGGCGGAATATTCAAACATATAGTCAATCATTATTATGAACAAGGTTTTTCATTATCATTCACTTCTCTAACGATTACAAACTACTTAACATGTTCTACCTTGATCAAGTAGAACACATTATCTAAACTAAAACACTAAACCCTAGGCGTTTATCTTCTACGCCTAGGTTACACACACACACCTTTACTAGACGTCTACATTGTGGAAGACTTGAATGATTAATTTAATGACCCATGTCCTCTTTATATACTAGAGTGTTAGGGTTTACAAAATACTACTAAGGACTAATAAATAAAACTTCTCTTGCAAGTAAGTCCTTCCCATCTTTTGTAGAATTCCTTCTTGTCACTTCAAGCCCTTCATGTTTCATTCTTCTTGTTTTGTATCATCAAATTAATAAATATAATTCTCAACAATTAGGACGTTCTGGATCAACAAATCATTCAGGTTGACTGACATAAACCTCTTCACGGAATTGACCATTTAGAAAAGCCGTTTTCACGTCCATTTGATAAACAACCATATTCCGATGAGCAGCATATGCTAAGAAGATCCGTACAGCTTCAAGTCTAGCTACTGGAGCAAATTATTCTTCAAAATCGATTCCTTCTTCTTGAGAGTATCTTTTTTCTACCAAGCGTGATTTGTTGCGTATGACAGTTCCTTCTGCATCCAGTTTATATTTCCAGATCCATTTTAATCCAATGACAATGATTCCTTCGGGTTTTTCAACCATTTCCCAGACTTCCAATCTTTGAAAGGATTCAAATTCTTCTTGCATAGACTCAATCCAGTTTTCGTAAGTCATAGCTTCTTTGACGTTCTTTGGCACGGTTTCACATACTGTGAGTGCGTATATGCAAGTTTCACCATCTGGTGAAGGCGTTGTATTGTCATAATAGGTGCATCTTGATGGCCAATAATTTGAACTAATTGGTGATCTCTAGTCCATTTGTGTGTCGAAGGGTTAAGTTGATAAGTATCTCGCAAGTGAGCAGGATCCAAATTGCGTGTAGATGACTCAGCAATGTCGGGGACAAGTGGAGCCGGTGCAAATGGGTTAATGAACGGTTCTGGGTCATGCTCTGCGGTTTGTGGAACTGAAAAAGGTATGGAGTCTTCAGTTGATTGTCGTGAGTTGGACCCGGTTTGTTCTGTTGTTATTGGGGATACTATTGGAGGACCGTCTCTTCCAACAGTTGTTGTTGTTTGTTGAGGTGTATCAGGTACTTGATGTTGATCAAGATGTGCAGCGGAATTTGGTGAGGCCTCAGATGGACGGTTAACAATCGTATCATCAAACAATGGAGCAAACAAGGTTTCCACTTCTTTACGGAAGAGTGACAACGGTTCAGCAGAAGATTCCGGAAATTTTAGACGGTTGGATGCGGGTCCTAAGCTGTGTTGCTCAGAAGCCATTTAAGTGAGTTCATCAAAATTAGCATGAATAGTCTCTTGAATTTCTCTTATACGACGATTCCATATCCGAAAGCCTTTTGAATTTTCACAGTATCCAACAAATATTCCAATGTCATCCTTTGCTTTAAGTTTACCTAGATCATCACGATCATTAACTAGATAACATAGAGCTCCAAATACATGAAAGTAACTGATGTTCGGTTTCCTTTTGTGAACAATTTGATAAGGGGTTTTGTGATGGCGTTTTGTGATCATACAACGGTTTTGAGTGTAACATGCGGTTGAAACAGCTTCCGCCCATAAGTAATCCGATAATTGAGCATTGATTAACATCGTTCGTGCAGCTTCTACTAATGTTCTGTTGCGTCTTTCGACTACTCCATTATGTTCGGGTGTTCGTGGAATGGATGTTTGATGTTCAATTCCTACTTTCTCAAAATACGACCTTAGAGTCTGATTCTTAAATTCTGTGCCATTGTCAGTTCTAACAATTCTGACTGTGTTGCGTAGCTGAACTTGTATTTTGGTGAGAAAGGTAATGATCATTTGAGGAGCTTGATCTTTACTTCGAAGAAAATAAACCCAAGTCCGGTGGGAATAAGCATCAACAATTACTAAAATGTAGCGTTTACCGATGATACTTTGAACACGCATCGGACCACACAAATCCATATGAAGCAGTTGTAAAACATGATTAGTACTGTGTTCAAGTTTTGAGGGAAAATGAGCACGGGTACTATTTCCTTGTTCACATGTTGGACATAGGTGATCTTTGGCATAGTGGAATCTTGGAAAGCCTTCGACCAATTTGTGACGAGCAATATCAGTCATCGTTTTGAAATTCAAGTGAGAAAGGTGTTTGTTCCATAACCATGATTTAGTCGTTTCAGCTTTGGATAGAAGACAAATAGGAGATGAAGCGAGCATGTCAGACATTGAGATTGTGTAAAGGTTAGTGCCACGCTTGCCTGACATCAGATCATTTCCTTGTAGATCACGAACAAAACAAGTTTTCTCTCGAAATGCTACTTATAAATCCCCATCACAAAATTGACCGACTGAAAAGAGGTTGTGACCTAAGCCTTCAACATAGTAGACTCTGCTAATTTCAATATTCCCATTCGCATAGTCACCGTAACCCATGATGAGAGCGTATTGATCATTCCCGAATCTGACAGTTCCGATAAACTTTGAGACAAAGTTTGCTAATAGTTTGAGATTGCCTGTCATATGTCGGGTGCAACCGCTATCAACAATCCAGAGAATAATCTGAACCACCTGCATCACAAGGAGACGAAAAAGATGGAACAGAAGTAAGGGTGGAACCCGAAGAAATTGTGGGTTCCTGTTGGTTAGAAGCACAAATATTCAACAGTTTAGGAATCCATTTAAAATTTGGTTTGTATTGTAACCAACGTTGCCAGTTCCAACTAGTTTTTGCTTTATTTTTGGTAAATTCACTAGCTTTTGGTGTGTTCCTAGATTTGTTGATTTTTGCTGTAGGGGTGACTACAACATCATTCGAAACAGTAGTTGGCAGTGTTCCTAAGGTAGACTTAGAGGCGGTAGTGGGCCTAGAAGGAATGCCTGTTATACGTTTCTTGTGACGATTTAAGAGATTATTAACTACACATTTAGTATGATCACCAGATAACACACTTTGACGACAAAACACACAAGATGCATTAATATTCAAAACATTCAAAGGTTCATCATTCGTTGCATTAAGATTTTGATTACAATTTGACATATTAGAATCTAATCAGATGCAACATGAGTTTTATTCAAGTTCCTAAGGTGAGCTTCTACTTCTTGCACTTCTAGTGTTCCTCTTCTATGTTGCGAGAGCCTGGTCTTTTTAGTCTTCTTAATGCTTTTTGTCTTTGGAATGCTAACGCTTTTAGGGGAAACTAGTCCTGTAGAAGTGGAAGAGCTAACATTAGAACTCTGAGCATTATTACCCTTGTCTGTTTTGTCTATTTGAAACATTCCTGGTGCTATCACTTTTGTGTCAACAAACTTTTCTTTTTGAAGTAGCTTAATTTTCTCTTTCAAATCAATGATGATGTGATTTTTATCCTGAATGTTAGACTCAAGTAAACCATCGCAATAATGAATGTGATCGCGGTTTTGTTGCCATTCGACGTTTTCAATTTTTAACTCCGAAATTTCTTTTTCATATTGAAGACATTTATTTTTGAGAAAAACCTTGTCTTTGCAAAGTTGACAACTTTTTGAAACATTTTGATTTTGTAGTTGCAATTCCATTTCAAGACTTTGAGCTTGACACCATTCAAGCCTTTGTTTGAGTTGACAATTTTCTTTTGAAAGTTTGTTTCTCACATCATCACTATTTTGACGCAACGTTTCATATTTATGTTTTAATGTCTCAGTTTCCTTATTCAGCAAATCAATGTCAGCACAGTAATTATTAAACATCATAGCATTGCTGGATTTGTAAAGATCATTCATGATGATAGAAAAAATATCAGCTGTGAGAACTTTTTCCAAGAGTCGATCAGAATCCGTTTTCAAAAATCTATTTTTGCGTTGTTGAACCAAAATTGAATTTTCATTTAAAGTGAAAATATTTTGCATTGATTTAACTTCTTTTTGGAGTTCCTGTTCCCACCGAGTATCACAATGACACAAGTTTTGAACTAAAGGCAGAAATTGTTTTTGAAAAATTTCTCGCTTTTCGCGCTCGTAAGCTGACTGAAAAATAGAAATTTTTATTTCCGAATTATGTTCAATTACGTTTTCCAAGTTTTCGATGCCTTTCATGAAAGTTTTAAAATATTCTAAGACTCGACACCGTGTGGGTAAAGGTGTCACAGTACCAGAAGATGGTAATGGACCATTTACTTGTGCCACTGGTTTGACAGGAGCCCCATTGGAAGATGAAACATAAGACTCAGTTACATACCATGATTTCTCAGGTATTTCACTTGATGGAACAAAAGATTTTGAAATATGAGGAACTTTTGAGTAATCATATGGTTTGCAATATTCAACTTGACTCATTTTTTATCGACTCTATTCTTCAAGTTCTTCTTCTTCCTCAGTATTATATACAATAACACGCACAATATTATTATCCATCAATTGGTCCATACTGTAAAGCTTAGGAATTGTTTTGAACGCAGTGTGAAGAAAAGTTGATCTGTAATCGCCAATGGCAAAACCTTTATCGGGTCTTGGTTTTAAAGTAAACTTTTGAATTGTTGTTACAGATTCTCCACGTTTGTAAACGATATTTTTAAATTCTTTTATTTGACGTTCAAGAGTGATATTTTCTTCAATTAAAGAATTTTCTTTTTCTCTTTTTTGCACTTTGTATTCATAAAATTCCTGTTTACAATTTGACAACGCTATTTGTTTTTTTGAAAGTTACATTTGAAGTTGTGCAACTTGTTTTTTAAGATCATTTTTATCATTTTCCAGTTTGGAAACCAATTTACCATTTGACTCAATTAACTCATGCATTTTCTTTTGAAGATTTTGTTCTTTGACATACGATTCCTGAAATGACTTTTCAAAACACTTTTTACGTTTAACTGCATTTTGAAAATGTGAAAGTTGTATTTTATAACATTCAATGTGCTTTTTCAAAACTGCATTTGTTTCTTTCAAAACTTTATTTTGCTCGTTCAGTTTCTGAGTAGTAAGAATTTGTGCTTGAACTTGTTTGGCCATGACAATATAGTCAGGATCTGGATCAGAAGAAGGTTCATGTTGTTCAACATGATCATTTTTATCTTGCTCAATAGGATCATCAAATGAAACGACAGTGTCATCATCAAATATAACATCTGTGTTTAATTGTTCATCTTCTTGAGAAGATAAAAAGGATTCGGACGAAACAACTTGCGCCTTATCTGATTCAGAAGCAGAGGGTGATGCATTTTCTTGTATTGAACATTTGGTTAGGTCATGTACCTGAGACAAACCATCAGTGTCAAACACTGGGCCTGAATCATTCAACTGGAGTTCCTGCATGTTGGCCATAAGCATCACAACTGCATTGGCTTCAAGATCTTCCATATCATCATCGTTGTAAGTATTAGCGAAGAAACTATTCTCTTGTTCAGTGAAAGTTCCTTCCTTTTCATCTTTGAGAGCCATTAGTAATGCCTGCTTGTGAAACTGACTGCCCCGGGTTCTCGGTTTTGGACATGCTGTTGCAATATGACCTTTTTCGTTGCAGTTGTAGCACCATACTGCATTCCCAGATTCTGTATTACCATTTACCACATTGTCATTTCTTCTCTGAGGAGCACCTGAATTGTTTCTGAATCCCCCATTGTTGTTAAACCTTTGTCCATACCCAGAATTTCCTGAATACCCTCCTGAACCTGAACGTCCAAGATTACGGTTCTGAATCTCAACCCGACCATCTTGAATGACAACTTGATTCCTTGTATTTGATGAAGAACGAATACGGTTGTTAGTCTTGTTTGAGAATTTGCTGAAAGCACGAGTGATAAGAGCAAGTCCCTGATTCAACGTATTGACGTCTTCATCATCATCTTCTATCTGATTCGAGTAGTACATGCTATCATGGTTGTCATATGGAGCTAGTTGAGGAGAAGCTTGTTGCAAGGATGATTCATATGGGACCATTTTGTGTAAGGTTGCAGGTTGCGGGTAACTGAAATAATTATGTTCCTGAACATAAGCATGATTAGACATCGGAGGATGAGCAGCATGAGATTGAGCAACGAGTGCTAGTGGATTTGAAGTAGGTGGCAGTGTATATCCTCCTCGTGCAGCTCTATCTTTTTCAACTTCAGATTCATGGTGCTTTAGATAGTCATACAACAAACCATATGGAGCATCATGAAGATTCTTAGCTTGTCTCACAAATGTCACATACTTTTGCCAATCATAACCCAGACTACTGACAAATTTTGTATTAACTGAGATCCTTGGAAGGTGTACTTCATGTCTCTCTAAGTCATTGACGACATTGGTGAAACGATGATAGTAAGATTCAAGTGATTCCCCTAGTTCAATCATGAAGTTAGTGTATTCCAAGTAAAGTTTAGATTTCATGTCTTCTTTGTTCAGTTGTGTGCCTTCCATAAGTAGATGGACGTGTTCCCACATAGCTTTCGCAGTTGTCTGAGCATCAACACTTCTGAATATTGGATTAGGTATTCCCTGAAGTATATAAGCCATATCATACTCTTCTGCTTCATGATGAAGATGTTGTTCAGTAGTGAGTGCAGACTCATGAACTGGTACAGTAGTTGGAGCTACTAGAGGATCAGTAGATGGGTCACCTCCAATATAGTTAATAGGCCACTGAAACGGTCCTTCAAGGATAACTTGTTTCATGTACTTACCATTGGGTTTCTTGAGTTCTATAAACCTTAAGAATCGACTTGCCCACTAAACATAATTACCCGGTGTAAGCATTGGTGGAGTGTCAATAGATCCTGCTTCATGTCTGGATTGTTGAGTTGAAATGACTTCACACATCCTGTTAAACCAGTGAGTCTTTTTTTATGGAATTTGGCCTTGTTGTTGTGGCATTGGATAGGATTGTTGTATTGGAACCATCTGATGTTGTTGCATGAGTAGATGTTGTTGTGAGTAAACCGGTTGTGGATGATACTGTGGTGATTGTTGATAATGTTGTTGTTGCTGATGATACTGCTGATTCTGATGTTGCTGAGGATGGTTAAAGTTGTAGTACGGTGGTTGAGACATAATGAAATACTTGTGTGAAAAATGGATCTTGTAGAAGGTATAGGATTTAGCCAAATCTCGAAAACTTGTACAACTTGTGATTGCGACACTTGTGACTTGTGATTGCGAAACTTAGTATAAAAGTATTCTCGAAAACTGTTGAACCTTGAGATTGTGAAACTTTAGAGATTGCGAAATTAAGGAATTTCGAAACTTTAGTTGCAAGACTTTGTGGCTTCAATTTTTTCGCGAAACTTAGTGAATATGGGATGTTTTCGAAACTTTTAAAGTTTGCGAAAAAAATTGTGATTTCGAAAAAATGTTATATTTTCGAAAAAACACAAAGTCACTAACAGAATTTTGAAATTATCCAATTTCGAAATTAATCCAAAAGTCGAAGTACTTTTCTTTCTTATATAAGAGAGAATATACTGAGTTCACGATCCGTAAGTCGATAGGAAGCAAACTATTTAGATTTCGAAACTTGGGCAGTTTGGCGATTTCGAAACTTGGGCAAAAATTGTTTTCAAGGAAAGCAAACCAAAAACTCGTTTTTATTTAAAGATTCTTGTACTTTTAGGTATAAAATGAGAAGATCTTTAAGAAAGTTGAAAACTTGATAAACTTTTTCAAAAATGAAAAAGATTTCGAAAGCAAGTACAAAAAAACCAAATCATAATTTTTTGATAAAAGTTTGGAACTTTTTTGTTTGTTTTGATTTGTAGCACAAGTTTGTAAGCAAAGATGTGATAAAAACCAAGAAACAAACAAGAAAGTACTAAAATTTTAACAAAAAATGATTTAAAAAACAAGTTTAAGGATCGAATTCAATAAAACAATAACTACACCTTCATATGGCGAATGATACCACTTGTTAGGTACCCATATTGATTACACACAAGCAAGAATGAGATAGATATAAGGATGGGATGATTATGAGAATGACAAAAATATAAGTGCAAGAGTTTCCTTAAGATTTCAAATAACCAACCAAGTATTACATGTGAACATAAGGTCCTATTTATAGGAGGGAAGCTATGGCAACACTCCTAGCTCCCATCTTCCATCATTTCATGGGCTTGGAGGCCTTGTGAGCTTTTCATAAGCCTTAAACACATAAAATATAACTAAATGTAATTAACTAATAACTAAGCAACCTAACATTTATTACAAATGACTGAGACTTGATAAAATAGTAAAACTTCGTTCCCAACAATAATTAATCAATACTTCGCTACATCATGGAACTTGGTTAGATTAACTTTGTAGTTAACCATAACCAAGTAAAAAGGTCCAACAGAGCCCTAGCTTGTTCCCTTAACTCATTAGGCTAAGCATCCGCGGATCTCATTACTTGAGATTTTAAATTTGCGGAGAACGAGAAATGATAGAAAAGTTAATTATGTGATTAGATGCTAAACGTGAAATAGTTGTATTTCTTTAGCGCTCATAACAATTATTTGTAGTTCCTTGCTCCCGCAAGATTGAAAACCCAAAAATAAAATAATTAGAATTACGCGGTTCTAATAGTTATTTAAATTTCAACTCGATTACGTGTGGCATAAGCATTAAGCGGGCCTTGAATCCTTTATTCTGAAAGGCTTTTAGGTCTTGGAACTCCCCGTTTTGTCTATGCCACATGAGGTTCATAAATAACACCATTAATAGATCATAAATGCCAAAAACAGCTGTGGTTCGACAAGCGGATCCTTGCATCCTTTATTCTGAAAGGCGTTTAGGTCTGGGAGTTACACCGTGAAGCTCCGTATGCTTGAGGCAAGTAAAAGTGAATTAATAAATAAAAAGTGCCAAAAATAACTGCGGTTCGACAAGTGGATCCTTGCATCCTTTATTCTGAAAGGCGTTTAGGTCTCGGAGTTTCACCGTGAAGCTCCATATGTTTGAGGCACAAACAAACAAATATACATAAAGAAAAAATAATAATATAAAAATGTAATAAATGTGATATGACCTTTTGAGCCTTTTGAGTTAAAAGTTAAATGATTTTTAAAACCGCCTAAATCTATCGGACTTTTGTAACACCCCAACCTGACAAGGGATAAAATGTCACATTCATGGTGTCAATCAGAACAAACACAAGCATAACCTTAAATAATACAAATGAATACAAAGGTTACAAAAGATTCTAAGGTAAAGGAAAAACAATATCAGAACTAAAGTACAAATATGACTAATCTAAAGCCTCTTCAAAACAACTCTAGTCCATGGCGGCTATCAAAGCAAAGTCCTCTCTAAAAGCTCCTATTTGAACTCTTCACCCATAACCCAGCTTCCTTCTAAAACCTGCCGCGGTAAAAGAAATGCGGCTGAGCTTAAAAAGCTCAATGAATAGATATAACAACAAAGTAATATGAAACAGAAATGATAAACAGAATATGTTGCATTGGATTAAGTATCAGAAGGTGTAATATGGTTATAATATAAAGGCAAAGGTTAAGTAAAGTAATAATAAATGTAAAGGTTAAGTGTAAAGGTAAACGTAAAGGTACTAGGTTAAAGTTTAAGTTTAGGTTTTATATTCATTATTTCAACCACGTGCCCAGAACAGATCAGATCAAACCATATGTAGCCTCATATGAGATCCAGAGGGGGGGCCTCAGAATATCAGATGTAATCAGAGGGGTGACCTCAATGGGTTGTGAAGGATGTGTATTTCACACACAGCCACATTCACCAGATAACAAATAATAGATAACAGATCTAGGATGCATCCATACGCCCCTTACCCATTCACATGCAGACCAAATCAAAGAGACTGTGTGGAAAATCACTCTACCACACTGGAGTCATAACATCGGTGCATCAATGCTACGGAAATTGAACCCCCATGCCTAGTGATAGCCCAGGTTTCATACTGAATAGGTCAATGCTTAATTAAAGGTTCAAATCAGATATCAGAATTAAATGTCCAGATGAATCAGATGTTCAGATTATACAGATCATATCAGATGGTATAAATGTCAGATGTAATCAGGTTAGCAGGTTTATATATCATATGTTCATTATCACAGGTCCATATTTCATAGGTTTATATCAAAAGTTTCAGATAGCAAGTTCAGATGGTAAATGGTTCAGATTACAAAAAGGTTCCAATAGTAAAGGGATCATATCAATGGCATAGGGAAACCTAAACAGATGAAAGATCAAAAAAAGAAAAGAGAAAGTTTCAAATAGCAAAGGTTTATATCAATGGTTCAAAGTTTACAAGTGTGAAAGTTTTAGGGTTATTAGACACAAAAGTTACTAAAGTTTGCCAAGTGCGATTTGGTTACTATAGTTTTTTTGGTTACAAAGAGGTAACTTAAGTAAACGGGTTTGTCATTTAGGTTACTCAAATATTAAAAATGTTACATAAATGTTACTGCGAGGGTGGGCTACCGGCTAATTACCGGTTCCCCTTGTCCACGTCAGCACCAAAGTTTAAAATGTTACAAAGAAGTTACTGTAGTTTACGGGTTTATTAAATAGGTTACTGAACCTTAGCAAAAAGTTACTATGCATTTTTTTTTTTTTTTTTTTTTGGAATTTTTTTAATTATAATTTTTTTATTTTTACATTTTTACGTTTATGTACGTTTTTCTCCCTTGTCGTACTATCTTTACGTTGTTTTACGTTTATGTAAGTTTTTCTCCCTTGTCGTACGTTTTTCTTTAATTTCATACGTTTTTGTCCATTTTTGTACGCTTTCATCTATTTTTCGTATATTTTCATACATTTTCATAGGTTTTCGTAATTTTTTTATTACATTTATGTGCGCATTTATACGCTTGTGTACGTTTCATACATCTTTTTACGTTTTCATACTAGTTTTACGTTTTTCTACACCTTTGTATGTTTTATACGTTTGTATGTTTTATACTTGTTATGTTTTATGCGTATGTAAAAATGTGTATTAAAACGTGTATAAAAAGTGTATAAAATGTGTATAAAAATGTGTAAAAACAAACAAAACGTATGAAAACAAAAAAAACGTAAGAAAAAATGTCTGAAAACGAAAAAAAGTAAGAAAAACAGATAAAAAGGTAAGTAAAACATACGAAAACGTAATAAACTAGGGGAAAAGGTATAAAAACGGACAGAAAACATATAAAAGCGGAAAAAACATAAGAAAAATGGACAAAACGTAAGAAAAAATGACAAAACGTATGAAAACGGAAAAAACGTAAGAAAAACGGGCAAAACGTAAGAAAATGGATGAAAGTGTAAGAAAATTGGCGAAAACGTATAAAAACGAACGAAAACGTATAAAAACGTATGAAAACGGAAAACCCGTAAAAAAGGGTCAAAAAACGTAAGAAAAATGGACAAAAAGGTATGAAAACCAAATTTTTAGTTAAGTATAAACGGTCGTTAGGATAAAGGACTAACAGTGCAAATGTTTGTTGCAAACGACCGTTAGCTAACGGAAAAAACTAACGAGAGTTAGTCTGAGGGACCATTTTTGAAATTAACGAAAAAAAAAAAAAAACCTTTAGTAGAAGGTTAAAACATATATAGTAACTTATATAACCGGTTACCAAACTTGAGTAACCTCTTTGTAACAAAAAAAACTTTAGTAACCAAATCGCACTTTTTGGCAAATTTTAGTAACATTTTTGTCTAATAACCCAAAGTTTTACAAGAAAACAGATTTAAAAACTTTGCAATTCATTTAAGGACATGATTATAATAGAGTTATTTCTTTAAAAACATTTTTAACAATAGTTATTTAAATCTCCATTTAAAAACTGCTCTGGTATCATGTTTACAGAAATCATTTCCACAAAATTTGTCCCATATCATCAAGTTATATTTTCAAAAGGTTTTCATATGAAACATAATATCAATGAACCAAAGATATCAGATATACCAGGGTCAGAAATCATAATAGTGGTAGGGAAACGGATCATAAGTCATGAGAAACCTTACTAAAAGGTCGGAATATTTGTACCTTATACCGCAAGTGCAAACAAAACAGAAAACATAAAGATCGGAAGCAACTCCTTCTTCAGCGAATCGACACGAATTCATAATCGTCTTATTATTAATAACTTGTTTTAAATCAGATTAATCATTTTAGTCGGTATTCCATTTTTAGTAACTTTCCTTTTATAGCAGCTTTCCAAAAATAGTAAGTTTTCCCATCAAGTAGTTTAACCAGTTTAAGTAACTTTCTATTTTAGGCTAGTTTTCATATTTTGTAAGTTCCCACAATTGTAATTAATACTTAAAGATTATAATTGACATTGACAATTTATAATATTTAAGGGTAAAATAACCAATATAATATTTTAGGTCTTAATATGTCAATATTATAAGTTTAGGGTCTAAAATGTAAATTATCAAAATTATATATTAAAAGTCAAATAAAATTTATTTTAAATTTTATTTTAATAAATTAATATTAAGATAATAATTTTGGACACTGTCATTATAATTTTATATAATTTATTAACGTACCCACAATCTTAATATTTATGTCGTAACGACCCAAGATTTTTATAAAATCATATAAGACTTGTTTATAACCCGACGTCGTTTCACCTCATCCATATACACACGACCATAAGCCGAAATAAGCTATGACACACACACACCCTTTGTGACAGAAAATAGGCCGAACCAAAAACCCCTTTTGTGCATGAAAATTATAGGTCGAAACATGCATGCATAAAATTCTCTTTTAAATTTTCATGTAGCGTACAAATATAATACTATCATTTTGTGATTTGAACCAATAGACAACAAGCATGCCTGCATTCTCATTTTACTCTCATATTAGATCAGGTTCATATGTTATATATATATATATATATATATATATATATATATATATATATATATATATATATATATATATATATATATTATATAACAGGAGGCGTTACACGCGTATTGCCACCTCATTGCCTAGTCATTGCCATATAATTCATTATCAGCCACGTCACCAGCCATGTCATCACATTGTTGCCATGTAAGCAAATTTCTTTAATTAATTTCGAAAGGTTTTAATTTTATCAAAAAATTTTGTTGTTGGATTCGAACCTTGGTTGTGAGTAAGACTACCATACAACTTAACCACTAAACCAACACAATTTTTGAAATGTATTTTGCAACACTAAATTTATAATCTTGTGCAAATAATTATTACTGCTATTCCACATATATCTAACAAAATATACAGCTTTTATTTATTCATCACTACAAAACCCTAATATTAGACTTTTTCTCAAAACCCTAATATCAATGATACGGTTTTTGGGTTTTTGTTTGACTGATACATAAAAAAGGTAGGCATCTTTTTCCTCAAAACCCTAATGATGAAACTTTGTTACATTGTATGCGTATGTTGCTTTTTTGCAGTTTTTTTAGGTTAGTTGTCTTCTTTGTAGGGTAGTCATCTTCTTTTAACGCATATATCTAACAAAATATACGGCTTTTATTTATTCATCACTACAAAACCCTAATATTAGACTTTTTCTCAAAACCCTAATATCAATGATACGGTTTTTGGGTTTTTGTTTGACTGATACAGAAAAAAGGTAGGCATCTTTTTCCTCAAAACCCTAATGATGAAACTTTGTTACATTGTATGCGTATGTTGCTTTTTTGCAGTTTTTTTTAGGTTAGTTGTCTTCTTTGCAGGGTAGTCATCTTCTTTTAACGCATGTTGCTGTAATGGTTCTTAAAACAACATGCAGGTCTCTTTAGAACTCATAATAATTGTGCATGAAGATTTTGATCATGCTTCATCCTCCTGCATAACAATCGATAATTTTTATTTGTCTTCTTTAATGATCTATTATTTTCATAATTGTTGTATTATTTTTAGATTTTATGTAGATTGTGAGGTATTATTTTTATTTGCATTAGTGAACGTCTACGTGTTCAAAAGAGCCATTTTGTTAAATCTTATAAGATGGAGGTACCCACCATCTAATGACTTTGTGTCTCAAATCCTTCCAACTGTTGTATCTGAGCACAACATGCAAGTAAGGAAATAACTCTTATGGTGTTCTTTTACTGTGAATTGATTTGTTTGTTTCATGATCGTGGCCAGCCTACTTATTTAAAGATTACTATGAAGTTATTTGAACGGCCAAGTCTTTTGACGATGCAAATTTAGCACGAACACATGAGGTAATTGAACTTATAATTTGTCTACTTCCATTTAAGTTGCTAATATTTATACTCTACATGTTTTTTTCTTTTTGGTCTGTCTGATATATTATTATTATATTATCTTCTTTGTTATAGTTTGTGATTATTCATGAAGTTCATTTTGATACAGAGTGGTTTTAAAGACGAATCGGGTGTTATGGTTAGTAAGATCAGGGTGGACCAAGTAACAAGTTTTTAGCAGGACTAAATGCTCACAGATCTAATTTTGTTTACCTAACAATTATATCAATGTGTAGGCTGTTGTTGTAGTCTCGGTTAAGTTATTACCAAGATGCAGAATTTTTGTTTGAATGTATTTGTTGTTGCTAGGAACTACCCACGTCTCCCCTAAAGAGGGAGAAATTTTGTTGTGTGGAGTAGATTGTATGTTTTCTAATGAAGGTTCGCTTGATTGGTTTGCAGGATGACAAAAACGGCCCAAGGTTAGCAGATGATGATAACTTCACAGATGATACTGAAAAAGTATATTATATGTTTACATTCAACCACATAACCTATACAGTAATCAATTAGAAACTACTTATATTCTTCTCTGTTTGCTACCTCTACAGGCCAATATGAATAAATAATTGGGAATGCCATCTAGAGATGATGGACTGGATTTATCTGAATATTCTTAGTAAGTGATTTCATCTCTAGATTACTGTTGCTGTGGAGCGTTGGATATTGAAAACATTGCTTTTTTACATTAACTAACAGCTATAGACTAACTTTTGGTGGTATTTCAGGTTTTGTCCAAACGCCTGTACTGCCTATTAGCAGTTCACAACGAGCAAGGAGTTCAAATCGAAGAGTTATGCAGGGTGAGTTGTACCCACGTATACTTAGTCCGTCATACACCGTGCTTCCCTGATACTTCCTTCAAATTTTTGCCAGAATGTTTATAATTTGGTATTTTTTCAGGTCCTCAATCAGATTACACATTCTTTAGTAATTGTGATCGTTTTTGCCCGCACTGTCATGCAATGTGGACGCAAAAAAGTTGAAGCAGGAGAACTATGTGAAAGAGTTTAAAACATTAAGACGTCACATGCGCCTTTACCACTCGATTGTTGGCTCACACAACCCGGGTAAGCCCCTGAATATTCCGTTTATTTATATTTACTTAAGGCAGCAATTTTGACCTTTTAAGTTATAAAATGAGCCTGTTTATTGCTTAGTTGAATATGCCACCATATATAGATGTTCAGATCTGACTATAGTGCTTGGGGATGTCAGAAAGGTATGTTCTAAATCAGGGAAAGTAAGTTACTGCTATTATAAGTAGGTTGACTTTGTAACAACAATTTTTGTGCTTAAGTTCTATTAGTATTTACTCAAAATATTTATTAATCAAGTAATGTGTTTCTGCTTGCAACTTCCAATATTTTTCCTTTTTCACAAAAGTAGATATGGCATGCAACACAAGATTAGAGTGCATCTTTCCATACTCGAATACTTTTTAACATGGGAGTTTGCTTCCGGAGTACACAATGAGGCTAGAGCTGTACTACCGCCATTTCCAGATAGTTTAATGTACCAAGGAAGTGGTGTTGATGCATTGCATCCTTTGTACGATTGTGGACTTCAGGAAAATGCCCAGGTACTAAATTTTCTTATTAGTTATCGTATAATTTTAGTTTAAGTATAGCAGCTTGTCATATTAAGATAGAAAAAGAAGACAGTAGTTCCATAACGTATGTCATAAAAGACTTTGAAACCAATCAAGATAACATCGTATAATGGAATGAATCACAGTTGGATATCTGTTGTTTGTGCCATTAGTTTGAATTTATAGGTTATTTGTGTAGGCATTCCATTGTGGTTCTTCAAATGTCGGGTGTTTTCACTATCCCTGTCAAATATGTACTAATTGTGTTTGTTTATTTTCTCAGGGATTCACAAAATGTTGGTTCATGGGTTGCTCAGCTTATTCATGAAGCTGGAAGAAAATTTGTATCACTGAGTGATACGGGAGCTATAAAGAACAACAAAGGACTTGCAACCCCAACCTTCTTTCATCCGTTTCTGGACTGCATCAGCAAGCACACATTGATTTTGGGATGAGGTATTGTTTCATTGGTTAAGCTGAGAATATATTTGATGTGAACGAGCTAGGCTGATCACTTCAGCAGTTGCCAGCTTTTCAAATAGCACATTGATGAACGCATTGAGATGTATTTTAGCAACAGCCATTGGAAATCTTTCAAATCTTTAGTTCTTTGATGAATATTTGCAGATGAAGCAAATGGGTTGACTGACTTTGTGCCAATACTATGTAAAATTCCAATTTCATCAAATTATTCAATTAGTCGTGGAAGAACTTGATAAGCATTCCATCTGCAAGTAACTTTTATTTCTAAGAGAATCATAACTTACCAAACCCGAAATATGTTTCTCTATGAGTTATAGTAAAGTTGGAGTACATATATAAAGATTTGAATACATGTGAATATCACATTATAAGTTGTTATTTTACTGTTTAAATCAATTTAAACTATGGATTGTTATATACTTTTTAGTCAACAAGAAGTGGAGTATTCAGTTTTCATTAAGAGTGTGGTGTTAGCTACATCTTGGCTGCAAAGTAATATGCAAAAGATAAATGATTAATTTGTTGAGGCGTTATGTCATCTTGGGAGGTTTCGGCTGCAAAGTTTATGAAAAAAAACTTTGGTACGTTTATATCTTATTTTTCCTTCATATTCAATAACCGTTTATTTTTTCGTTCTTAAAGCATTCAATAAAAAATTTGGTACGTTTATATCTTATTTTTCGTTAACTTATTTTAGATATTTCCATTATATATTATTTTTTGATAACTAATACCTTCAAACGATAATTATAAGTCATGCCACCTTCCTTATAACTTAAGTTTTTTTTTACAATATTTATAACCCATCGAACGGGCTATGCTTTGATACTTTTTTCTTGCGTACCACTTTGAAACTTTTTTTCTCTCATATTCGATAACCATTTATTTCTTTTCGCTGTGGGCTCGAATCACTAACTGCTAATTCGCCGTTCAAAAAAGAATAATAATGATACGAATAAATAAATTTACCATCATCATTCAAACACAACTTTTTACAAAACTTGAATCATTCAAACAAAACTTTTACACTAAAAACATAACAAAAATTATAAGTCATGATCAAAACAAAAAATATAACTAAACATAAACTAATACATTTTAAACAATAATCAAAAGACCGTACATAAAAAACAAATTTCCGTTAATTAACACCATCAGATGTAAAATTATAACACATGCCCGCCCATCGGGCGGGCTTTGACAACTAGTATATATATATATATATATATATATATATATATATATATGCCTTGTTTAAACTCCACACGACACTCACACCACCATATGATTTATTATATAACGCCATGCATGCACTCATCTATCTCGTTTAGTATTTCCAGATTTTAACAAGCATTTACCTCATTTCCGTTTAGGTTATCACAGATTTTAAATAATAGAAAAGAGATCAAAACCAACTCATATAATACAGATTCGGATAGTCATCCAAGAATAACTCAAGTCGACACATGCGATTAGTCGTTTCGTGTGAGTTTCTTGTCTATCATTTTATGTGTTTATTTTATTTGTATACACACACACACAAACATATATATATATATATATATATATATATATATATATATATATGCTATCCATTTCACAATTTTATGAACATATTATACGTAAATAGATAGAAACAAAAAGAACAATAACAAGGATGATACAAATACCCTTGTCGCGTGATCGAAAGGAATAGAACAAGGACTCAATCGGACAAGAATTAACCCGAACCAAAGCAAACCCAAAACACCTCTCGAACTGCGCTACACCACGACCAAAATCACCATCATGCGAAACAGAATATACCACAATTGTCACAACTCACCATTTCAGGTCATTTCCCAAACTTTGACAATTTACTATTCATAAATCACTATTCATCAAAACACTATTCATTGTTTTACTATTCATCATTTTTTAGGTTAATTTGATATTCCGAGAAGCATTCAAAAATTTTACTATTCACCAAGTACTACTCATTTCCGGAAAGAAAATAATATTCACGTGCATTGCTCATTTCATCGTAAATTTAGTTTACGAGTACTTAAATTCGCGTAACCGTATTGGTTCAGGTGCGAATTCATGCATTATCATTTGGGACACTTCATACGGACTAGAAATAGTCTACATATCATCATAATAGCATTTGCATACTTTACCTCTCGTAGAATATTCATATTATTATTTTTGGTATGTTTAACGTTTTACGTATAATTATTTTGATTAAACGTTAACCCGCGATAAAGAAATATAACTAACATATCTAAAAATCCCCACGATGGTTCCGATATATTTTTACACTCATTACAACGTCATAAAAATTATAAAATTCATTTACCCGGTATTTTGGGAATTTATTTAATTTTTAACGTAAGTTTAATATAATTACGACGGTTTTCGTGAAAACTAAACAATAATTATCCAAACGCTCAATTTTTGTACCCAACATATTTTTAATAATTGTATGACTTTATTATGTCCCGGTTAACTTGTTAAAATTTATTTCTCGCAAACCTGGTACCCGATTATAACTAAAAACTAAGTACAACTACCTAAATTTAACAACTAAATTCTATACTTATACAACACTACTCTCCACTAACACTTCTAATTAAATCACAAACCCATTTTCTCTTTTTGATCCTTTGAAAAACCGGCCAAGCCCCCCCCCCCCCCCCCCCCCCATTTTAACCTTAGGCATTAACTTTTTTTAACTTCACCAAAATCACCTCAAAATATCTACAAACCTAAACCTCATTTCACACTTATAATTTTAGATCAAAAACTTGCACTTTTTCTCTCCTTTTTCTCTCAAAACCCACGGCCAAACACAAACATCACCAAGATCCACCATTTTTTCCAAGATCAAGTCCATATAGTTATCCTTGTTGGGGTTTTGAAATACAAACTCAAAGATCCTTAGGTTTTAATCATACAAGCTTCATAATCATTCAAAGTAAGTTACAAAAATTATTTTCATCTTTTCTTCAAGTATTTATTATGATCATATGGTTTTCATACAATATTTCATGCATATGTTAGCTTGTACCACTCATAATATACACTTATGCCTTTGAAACCCTAGAAATGGAAACCTTTGTTAGATCCACTAGATTGATGATGTTTAAGAACCCATGACACCCTAAGAAGGTGTATGGTAGGATTAGACTAGATTTGTGGTGATTGGAAGTGATTTGGGTGGATTAGAAACAAATTTAGAACACTAGAAATGGATTTTGAACATATATATAAACCTACTGTCCCAAAATTTAATTTCTGGAAAACTCAGTAACTCAGGGGAACTTTTCAACCAAAGATTTAGAAAATACTTTTAAAAACGAAGCCGTAGGCGAAAGAACGGACTAAAACGAGTTTATAACGAAGGAGATATGATTTTTGCAAGTTTATTGACGAAAACTATTTTTCTGAAAATTGTATGCTGTTGGACGATTTTTGGTGGACAAACCGAGGCGTTAGACGTAACCTAGAGAAGCCGAGTTATCAAAAATATATTAGTACATACTAAGACGAACTCGGGAATATAAAGAACTTAGAAAATGAACTTAAAACGACCAAGTTATTCACGTTTCAATATCGGCAAAACTCTATATAATTTGACAGCTTTTACTAGAAATAATAATAATACTACTTCTACGTACTAAATCCTAGATTTTCAAGAAATACTACTAAATTGCCAAATTCATAACTAATGAAGTACTAGTGATTACAAGTATATTTTTACGACTATTATACGTTACTTCAAGGTTTTCAAGGCGGAGATTATAACACTAACTTTCTATATACGATATACTACGACTAGTTTTTACAAGTCTAGTTATGACTTATTTTTCTTAAGTATGGAATACATTTTACTATGACTATAACAAGTATTTTCAAGTTATGAGTGGTATAGGTATCATGTGCATGCATATTCTCTACATCATTTCATGATCTAAATTAGATCATATTCATTCATCATAGGTTGCGGTTGATTTCGTTCCTTGTTGTCCTTATCATTCCATTGTATTGTATCATCACTTCGAGGTGAGTTTTCATAGCCCCGTTTTTAATACAATATTTTGATTTCAAATCCCACGGGGGAGAATACATTGCACCACTTATTTTTGTACATGCCAAAGTAGCTACATTTTCGTACATTGCTTAAGTTGCTATCATACCACATTAAGTCCCCTTTATATTATCATGGACCGTTAATTTGCCTTTAAGCGAGAGTGAGTGAATAGAATAGATCTATTGAGGGTGACTCCTCCATTCGTGTTTGGGTTGTTCCAACGATTGAGTGCTTGGTAACCACTCATTTGGGGCGAAATTCTGATTATGTCTAGCTTCGGGGTCATGAGCTTAAGAGCCAATGTAACTTCATTTTGACATCAAGTCACCTTACTTTTTACTTATGGCTATTGTACATATCATTTAATCCATAAACTTATGATTTCTCACCAACTTTATGTTGACCGTTTTAGCAATGTATTTTCAGGTAACTAAGTTATATCTCATGGCATGCATGGAGTCATTTTAGTGAGTAGCAAGGATGACGCGTCTCATTTTGGATTTTCATGCACTTATATATTATCGTTTGATTGTACCAAACTTGTTTCCTTTAACTTTTAAATACTTTGGGACCTATGTTTTGTAACTCTGAATCTTTTTAAATAAATCAAACGATATATTTTCCAAACGACACTTTAGGTCGTTCAATATAATTGTAACTGTGGTGCTATGACCGTCACCCCAGGTATTCCATTCCGCTGCCATTCAGGTATTTTGGGGGTGTGACAACAATCACCCCTCCTTAACCACGACCCAAGGCACCCTTTCGAATCCGGAGTATCACCATCGATCACCACCTTTCCACAGCCTCCTTGTGCTCGTTTCTCCAAGCTCAAGTCAACAGAAAACTAGGCGGCCGAATTGTTTGAGTAGCTAGCGTTTTGTAGGTGAAATATGTGTGTGTGAATATTGGAATGAACCGTATTTTTTGTGAGATAAAAAAATGGAATAGGAGCGTGTGATATTGAATGGGAATATACTAGTTGCCGAATTTGTGGGATTCTTTGACTAGTTTGTTACTTATCCTTCCAGGAAGTAATTTTGGGCCTAATATCTTTTAAATTTTGATTATACAAAGCCCAAATGTTATTTACATATGCTGTGACAAAATTCGATCCATATGGTACATGTAGGCGTGTGTTATGATCCTTGTAGTAGCTTATGTATTTTTAAGTTAGTTAAATTAAGATGTAAACTTTTAGAATTTTTATTAGTGAGTTAAGGATTTACGTAACTTATGTTTTAGCTTCATAATGCTTCTTATGTGTTCAAGGTTTGAGGGGTAATTTGGGAAGTTCAAATGTTTTAACTTTTAGGGTTTTACAACTCTTCCTCTCTAAATAGAAAAATTTCGTCCTCGAAATTTGAAGTCGCAATATTAGACATAACGCAGAAAATCACAAAAGAACGACACCATTAACCTCACACTCGGGGAGGTTCCTCCAAAAGAACTCTTCACAACGGAGATAGTTTGTTCCTCATGACTCAATCCAAACAAAATAGTCTCGGTTTCCTCCAAAAAAACAAATCGGGTCGAATCTGGTAAAAAAAAAAGGTAAATGCAACATATAACAGATGGTAGGTGAATCTTCTCAGAACATACACACGAAAACATAGACAGAAATCAGATTGAATGACGATATCCAATAGTAGAAAGCTCTACCAGGAAACAGATGCACAAAAGTCGTCAAAACGCACGTCACGGATTTAACTCATCCAGATAACTAACGAATGGAGACAAAGCAGACGCATAGGTAGAATGAACGTAAAGTCTCACTAATCGCAGATAATCTTCAACAGAGGTCAGATTCTAAGCTTCTTAGGCTCTCCTCAAGATATCCTATGCCCACAATAAGTGCACGTTATATGATGTAAGTATTATTACGTTGATCAGGTGTAATAATACCAACATCATATAAATATGCCCTCATGATGGTCATCCTTTATCTCGAGTCGTGAACAAACAACCTATGAGAACTTAAGTCAAATCTTCTTAATTATCATACGGTACCTCAAACATTATCATCAAAAGAATCTAGGGAAAACAGATCCTATCATAAGGTAACGGAGATCTAAATACATCAAACAGAAATGAATTACGTCAGCAAATGCATTATCCTAAATCTTCCTCAGAGTCTAACTCAAAGACATAAATGTTTGCTTTAGAAGTCGTCTATTCAAAACGCATGATCTCAAATCTTTTCAAGTCTGAGTAGCCTGTCATTGTCTGATCATTAATCTGAGAGTGAAACAAAAATCATGAACTTGAGTCAGGTTCCTCAAGCCTTCTACAGTTCTTCTTCAAATTGTCGTAGAGTCATGTGAACTTCTGACACGATCATTAAATCCTCTTATGTTATCAAGTCTGCTTCCGCTCTCATTTCATTTTAGTACAACCAAGATGAATAGGGAAGTGAAATTGCATGTCTTCGTCAGGTCTTCTAGCTCAGCTTCAGGTTCGCCCTCTTGACTAGATTCTTCTTCTCTGTTCACCACTACTTTTGCCTTGCAAGAAGATGTCTTTCAATCATCAAGGTAACACTGCTGCTGTCAACTCTAGGTCATGCGTAGAATAGCCCTCTTCATACTGATCTAATCGCCTTGATGAATAAGTAAAACCTTCCTTTGTTGTATGAGGTCATAACCAACTCTTCTTGAAATGTCCCAAATTTGTACCGCCCACAAGTATGGAAGCAAATCTCTATTTCAGCTTTTCAGAAACTCCATTCTCTTTCAGACTAAGTTGTTTCTTCCTTCTTATAAAATCCTTCAGCAATAACGCAAGTCGTAACCATCTTCCACCATCCTTCAGCAAAGTTCAAGAGATTCCAGCTCCTATAACTGTAATCGGTCTTGGTCGCCTGGTGATGGTTTCAAATCTCGCAGAATCCATAGAAAGGTTCTCAACACTTATCAAACTTCTAGAGTATGCAGAGGGTTCTCAGATTCCTAAAAAAATACGAAAATGGTTCTCATTTTTTTCCTTCTTCTCTGAATGTCATTCAATGACAATGTCTAAGTACTCATGAAAAGTGTAACTTATCAAATTCGTACGACAGTCAAAGCATTAGCTAATACTATTAGCATCATTAACCGTCATAGTAGTCGTTATAAATACGAAAGGCAATACTAGGAATAACTTCAAGCCATAATCCCATCTGAAGGAAAACTTCGCGTCTCTAAGTTGAACGGATGCATAGTCGTTTCAAGATGGAGAAATAATGGTTCCTAACAGCAATACGGTTCAGCTTCTAATGATCAATACAAATCTCCTACTAGCATCCTTATTTCTCGCGAATGAAACGGAAGTATTCTGAAGATACACTCAGGCATACAAAACCACTCTCATTTCTTTGGTTGTTGCTCCTTCCATTCTATCAATTCAACTAGTGTTGTTCTCCGACACTTCTCAAAGACATCCCTACATGATGACCAGATGATCACTCTGCATCACGTCATTCCAAATTCACACTACGGTGTAACCTCGGTGGTTCATCCAGGGAATCAGGGATCATATTGAGAACGCTCGGATTGTAAAATAACTCTCAAGGTGGGCTTCATCCTTCAATGTACAAAATAGATGCTAAAAAAACTTCGTAACCGCGAAAGTAATGTATGAGTCTCTAGAGTAATAGTGATACCAAAAGTTAACAATCAGGATATCATGGTAGGTAGTTCGAAATTGTTCAAAACGCCAAAGGTGAGACATATTAGGACATTCGTTAGCATCATGAATGCTCAAATCAACCAAATCCATATAGGATAAAATCGAAGTTAACTTTCCAAAGAAAGATAGGTCAACATAGCAAATCTTATCGTTCAAAAGTGAGGGGAAATATTCCTATACTCGTGGTTAAACACCACAAGACTTCTCATAGGGACAGAGATGGTAAGACGAAATCAAATAGCGTCGTAAGGTTTACAAGTGCTTATCAAAGACAAGAGACAAATCATCGAATGTATCAAATGCATCATCGTCATGGAGATTCTCAGAATGAACGAAGAGGCGTCAAAATGATTAACAAAAGGGTTAGAAGTAAGAGTCGGAATCTGAAAATACGGATCAAAAGTGTCATGCATTACTATGCAATTCTCAATGCCTTCACAGTTCACTAGATTATAAATCTTAGGTGGTGCAAAACATCAGTTTCAAATCTCCAAAAGTGATCTTAACAGGATTAACTAAATGTAAGGCACGAATCAGAGTGATGCGGAAGCAATGATACTTAAACAAATGCCTTATAGTCTACCCATTCCTCACCGGTCAAAACTTAAGTTCATACTAGGAAATCCTAAAGCAGGTTCTCAAGGTATTCTCTTATACTCCCACAGTGGAAGCCTAATGGTTCAAAACTCACAGGTCCAGGTTTATATATTACAAGTCGTCAGCCTGGGCTTTGATACCATAATTGTAACACCCCAACCTGACAAGGGCTAAAATGTCACATTCATGGTGTCAATCAGAACAAACACAAGCATAACCTTAAATAATACAAATGAATACAAAGGTTACAAAAGATTCTAAGGTAAAGGAAAAACAATATCAGAACTAAAGTACAAACATGACTAATCTAAAGCCTCTTCAAAACCACTCTAGTCCATGGCGGCTATCAAAGCAAAGTCCTCTCTAAAAGCTCCTATTTGAACTCTCACCCATAACCCAGCTTCCTTCTAAAACCTGCCGCAATAAAAGAAATGAGGCTGAGCTTAAAAAGCTCGATGAATAAATATAACAACAAAGTAATATGAAACAGAAATGAGAAACAGAATATGTTGCATTGGATTAAGTATCAGAAGGTGTAATATGGTTATAATATAAAGCCAAAGGTTAAGTAAAGTAATAATAAATGTAAAGGTTAAGGGTAAAGGTAAACGTAAAGGTAAACGTAAAGGTACCAGGTTAAAGTTTAAGTTTAGGTTTTATATTCAGTATCTCAACCACGTGCCCATAACAGATCAGATCAAACCATATGTAGCCTCATATGAGATCCAGAAGGGAGGCCTCAGAATATCAGATGTAATCAGATAGGTGACCTCAATGGGTTTTGAAGGACGTGTACTGCACACACAGCCACATTCACCAGATAACATATAACAGATAATAGATAACAGATAACAGATCTAGGATGCATCCATAGGCCCCTTGCCCATTCACATGCAGACTAAATCAAAGGGACGGTGTGGAAAAACACTCGACCACACTGGAGTCATAACATTGGTGCATCAATGCTACTGACATGGAACCCCCATGCCTAGTGATAGCCCAGGTTTCATACTGAATGGGTCAATGGTTAATTAAAGGTTCAAATAAGATATCAGAATTAAATGTCCAGATGAATCAGATGTTCAGATTATACAGATCATATCAGATGGAATAAATGTCAGATGTAATCAGGTTAGCAGGTTTATATATCATAGGTTCAATATCACAGGTCCATATTTCATAGGTTTAATATCAAAGGTTTCAGAAAGCAAGTTCAGATGGTAAATGGTTCAGATTACAAAAAGGTTCCAATAGTAAAAGGATCATAGCAATGACATAGGGAAACCTAAACAGATGAAAGATCAAAAAAAAGAAAAGAGAAAGGTTCAAATAGCAAAGGTTCATATCAATGGTTTAAAGTTTGCAAGTGTGAAAGTTTTACAAGAAAACAGATTTAGAAACTTTGTAATTCATTTAAGGACATGATTATCATAGAGGTATTTCTCAAAAAACATTTTTAACAATAGTTATTTAAATCTCCATTTAAAAGCTGGTCTGGTATCATGTTTACAGAAATCATTTCCACATAATTTGTCCCATATCATCAAGTTATACTTTCAATAGGTTTTCATATGAAACATAATATCAATGAACCAAAGATATCAAATGTACCAGGGTTAGAAATCATAATAGTGGTAGGGAAACGGATCATAAGTCATGAGAAACCTTACTGAAAGGTCAGAATATCTGTACCTTATACCGCAAGTGCAAACACAACAGAAAACATAAAGATCGGAAGCAACTCCTTCTTCAGCGAATCTACACGAATTCATAATCGTCTTATTATTAATAACTTGTTTTAAATCAGATTAATCATTTTAGTCGGCATTCCGTTTTTAGTAACTTTCCTTTTATAGCAACTTTCCAAAAATAGTAAGTTTCCTCTTCAAGTAGTTTAACCAGTTTAAGTAACTTTCTATTTTAGTCAAGTTTCCGTATTTAGTAAGTTCCCACAATTGTAATTATTACTTAAAGATTATAATTGACATTGACAATTTATAATATTTAAGGTTAAAATAACCAATATAATATTTTAGGTCTTAATATGTCAATATTATAAGTTTAGGGTCTAAAATGTAAATTATCAAAATTATATATTAAAAGTCAATTAAAATTTATTTTAAACGTTATTTTAATATATTAATATTAAGATAATAATTTTGGACCCCGTCATTATAATTTTATATAATTTATTAACTTACCCACAATCTTAATATTTATGCCGTGACGACCCAAGATTTTTATAAAATCATATAAGACTTGTTTATAACCCGACATCGTTTCACCTCATACATATACACACGACCATAAGCCGAAATGAGTTGAGATCCATGAAGAACCTAAATATGCCATATAACCTATCAACCAATCATTTATATTTTCCACTTTTTTTTTTCAAAACAACATATCTTGCAAACGGTAAATCTTCAAGCTACAAAAAAAATACCATCGCGACGAGAATTAAATGATCTTTTTATAGATATGCATTGTTATATACTTTCAACGAACTTTTTTTTTTAATTTCCGCCCAGAAAGAATCATATATGATTCGTCAAAATCATATACGATTCGTAAAAAATCATATATGATTCGATTCTTACGAATCATATATGATTTGTTGAAATCGAATCATATATGATTCTTACGAATCATATATGATTTTTCTGGGCAAAAAAAAAAAAAAGTTCATCGAAAAAAAAGTTTGTTGAAAGTATATAACAATGCATGTCTATAGAAAGATAATTTAATTCTCGTCGCGATAGTTTTTGTTTTTATTTTTTTATTTTTTATTTTTTTTGTAGCTTGACGATTTACGGTTTGCGAAATATTTAAGTTTTAAAAAAAAGCTGGAAGTTTATTTTTTTATTTTGATATAAAAAAATGAATAGCTAAGATTGCTTGATAGGTTATATGATAAAAGTTGAATCTATAAATAACTTTTTGCAAGCCGAAATAAGCTACGACACACACACCCTTTGTGACAGAAAATAGGCTGAAACAAAAACCCCTTTTGTGATTTGAACCAATAGACAACAAGCATGCCTGCATTCTCATTTTACTCTCATATTAGATCAAGTTCATATGTTTTATATATATATATATATATATATATATATATATATATATATATATATATATATATATATATATATATATATGGCCCTTTATTTTCAGAACCCTGTTAAGTGCAGAAACTGCGAGAACTCCAATTTTGCATTGAAAACATGCATGTTCATATAAAACATATATGTTTTCTTACATATACCTTAATAAACCCGCCTACGTATTAAGTTATATGTAAGAAAATATACATATTTTATATGAACATGCATGTTTTCTAATGTATAATTGGAGTTCTTGCAGTTCACGCACTTAACAAGGTTCTAAAAATAAAACCATTTTGCATTGATCTATTGCACTTAACAGGTTTTTATATGAACATGTATGTTATGCATATATGTGTATTAAGGTGTATGTAAGAAAACATACATGTTTTATATGAACATACATGTTTTCTAATGCAAAATTGGAGTTCTCGCACTTAACAGGGTTCTGAAAATAAAGATACACTATATATATATATATATATATATATATATATATATATATATATATATATATATATATATATATATATATATATATATATATATATATATATATCAATGTTGCAAAAATCGTGAGTCGGTACTGAGGCGGTCCGGGGCCAATTAGCGATTTTTTACCGATTAATCGGCCGATTTTCTTGACTCGGCAGATTTCCGTGAAATTCTCTCCAAGGTCCTGGGCCGATTACCGATTAATCGCCGATTAATCGGCCGATTCGGCCGATTTTTGCAACACTGATATATATATATATATATATATATATATATATATATATATATATATATATATATATATATATATATATATATATAAAGTATCAATATCCCCAACAAAAAACCAAGCCTCCAACTTTAAGATTCAGACATCCAAACCTACATAAAAGCCTAAATTTACACATACAAACCAACATCCAACCCTAAAAAATTACTCAACCAGCAAAACCATATTAACCTACTATACAAACTAATACCCCCACAAACAACAACCCTCCCATCTCATTTACTTTCATTTAATTTTTTTAAAAAAACACAGACACACACAACACTCTCTCTCACAACACACAATTCACATTCAACACAAAAAACACACACAAACCCTCTCATATCTTCCACCACCACACAAACAACAACACCACCGACGTCACCATCATCCGATGCCACCACCACCGGACTCCACCATCACAGAAATCAACGTGCCGCCACCGGAACCACCAAGACCCGCGAAGATCTACGACCAACAAAAGGGTTTTTTCAAGTTTTGAGGTATTTCTATTTTTTTTAATAGATCTATGTTTATTGATTAATTTTTTAAGGTGTATTTCATAGAGATACATAATTTATTTGTAGATCTATAGGCTTTATTGTAGATCTATACTAGTTATAATACCTGTGCACGCACATGATTTTTTAAATTTCGTTTTGATTATGTATTATTATCGATTAAGAAATGAATCACTTAACATGTTTTAAATAGTTTTACTTAGTGGACTAAAAATAAAAAATCATATGTATATATGTTATAATCTACCAATTATTTTAGGGGAATGATTTTGGATTAAAAATTATATTTTATTATTCAAGCAAAATCACATGATGATACTTGACTTGCATGAGATGTTAATGATATATGTTTTTAGTTTTGCAAACCCGTGCTATCAATTTACGATGTGTTTTGTAATTCTGTTATTTCTTTTACTTATATTTTCGTTAATATATGTAGCATGTTTAGATAGCTTTGAAGATTGATTCATTTCCTTGATTATGAATAACTATCATACCATGTTTACTAATGTACTTTTTTGTATGAAAATTTGTATTTTCATAAGTTTGTGTTATTTACTTCTCATGTTTGATCATAAAATTACCAAATTAACATAGATGCTTACACTATAGTTTCTTTATTACATAAAGAGAAACAAAAAAAATGTAATTGGTAGAACTCAAATTTAATCTTACGATTATTTATAATGTATAAGAATAATTTTTCTCTAAACCCGAACTATATAAGGAAATTATTATTACTTGTATAAGTAAATTATAAATGCATAAAAAATGACAGAGTACATCCGCAAGTCTTTTAAGATTGTTTGAATCCTTACCGACCTTTCATTTTAATGCAACTTTCTTCACAATTGGCCTAAATCATCAAGGTAAAACACACCCATATTTTAGATCATTGGTTGACACCCATAATGTTATCAATGACGGCAAACATCTGCTAAGTTTTATTAATTCATTCAAAGACAAATTACACTCCGAAAAGAATTCCTACCATAAAATTCCACATATAGGCACTAAAACACATCTTTGGTACATTAACCTTCCATGACAATCATGTGTTGATACTTAATCCTCCTCTAAAAAGCGCACAAAATAAATTGCATTACACTTTAGTGTGTGCGATAAGATCATAAAACTGCAAAAACCACTAACATGTTGCATTATAGTGAGGATAACAACAAAGTTAGTCATAACATCAAATAAGAAATCTTCAGATTAGAACTAAAGGGGTGTTTGGTTATGCTTATTAAAGGTGCTTATTGGCTTATTCAATTACTATAACACAATAAGTTTATGATAAAACTATAAGCTTTTTTGAGAAGCTTAATAAAAAACCCCTGAACTCCCAACTAATTCAATAAAACATCAAAAAAAAAATAATAATAAATAAAGTTGGTATGTATAACAAAAAAGTTAAACCATAAAAAAATTTACTAAAAACTATCAGCTAGATAAGGCATAAGCCAAAGTACTGTTGAGGTCTCTTTCGGATTCTATTCAGAAGCAAAAAGGGGTTTACACATCAATCATAAGTATAAAATAATGGTTGTATCTCACATCCGTGATTACCAAGTCAATAACATTATCGCAGTATAGTAACGTAATAACCTAATTAAAAACTATATATTATTGCTGAATAATTCTCATGTACATACTTTTAATTCCTTTACAACAACCAACTATTATTATTATTTTTTTATTATTATTATTTTTTTTGAAACATCAAGACAATGAATAAAGTTAGGTTATCTCCTACGTATTTTTTCTTTTTTTGATTTAGGAGGTGATTCTTATCAAATAAGGATTGTGATGCGTGCATTTTTTTTTTTATAATTTAAAGAAAACACCTTCTATATTAAAGAATGACTATCTAGCCGATGTGTGTGTGTGTGTGTTTTTTTTTTTTTAATAATTAGCTTTGTTTAACATTTTTAACTGACAGAGATGTTGAGTTTGAGGTTAATGTTGATGTTTAACTTTAACTATTGATATCATGTTGTACAAAATGTGCGAGTTTAGTGGTACATAATAAGCGTTGATAAAATTAAAATATGTTCCGTAAAGTTTTTAAAATATTTTTATGGATATCCATATATAAATTTTAAATAACAATTTCATGAGTCGTTGTTAGAAGTAGAATCACGTATATTTATTTTATATCACAGTAACTCATGCTTACCATTTGATATTTATATTCTCGTTACTAATAATTTAACTGTATTTCAAACCCGTGTACGCATAAATTAAACTTTTAAATAGTAACATGAGTCCTTATTTTAAAAAAATATTCTAATGGATGAAAGTTTAACACTAACATTAGTTTAAAAAATATTTAACGTATATTAAAACTAATTCGCATATTTACCAAATTTATTTTAATAGATGAAAGTAAAAAAAAACTAATACTATTACTCATGTAATTTTAAACAACGTTAACATTATAAAGTATAAGGGGTATGAAGTGTAAGGGGTTATTTGTTTATTATCTAAAGTTATTAAAAAACATGGAGATTTATAATTTTACACTTAACCACTAAGGTTTTATTAATTACCTCCTCTTTTCATAAGTTTTTATTTTCACAAATTTGACACCTATATTTTTATGTGTTTTTTTATCAATCAAATTCTCAACCAAATTTATTAAAGTTTGACCAAAATCAATTCAATTTTGACTTTTTATTGGCCAATCATATTGCTTAATTTTGCTTATGTGTCAAAATCGAGCTCTCCTATTGGTCCAATTTTTTTTTCAATGAGAAGGGTTTTGCAAAAACACTCCGAAATGATGTAATTCTTGTATTATATAAAAGATGTTTTTATATGTTTTTTTATAGATCTATCTGTATTAACATGTTTGGTATAATTTTTTGTTATAGCCGTCCTTTCCGCCGCCGTTGTCTAGCCGGAAAGACGTGCTACCACACCGGAGGTCGTCATTGCTGTTGTCGCTGCCGGAAACTGCTGGTGCCACCAATTCTATCGTTTGTGCTGGAAAACTTGTGGTTCGAGTATAAAGTTTTTATGTTTGTTAGAATATTTATTTTATAAATATTGTTATAAAATTTACATAAACTTTTGTCACAAAGTTTATGTAATTATTAAAAAGTTTGTGTGTATTTTTCTTTATTAGATTTATTTGTGTATTTTGATGTGCAAAATTTGTTGGTAAGTGTACTTGTGAATTTGTAGTATTATTTTTATTTGTTGGTAAATTTTATTTAATTACTTGTAGTTTACTTTTGTATTTTTTTTAATGTAGATCTATTTTTCTATTTCGGTGTGTAAATAAGTGTGCAAGTTTATAGCTTTCAAATTTGAAAATATTTCGAAAAGGTAAAACTTTTGAAATCTAAGGTATTTTGAAGTTTTAAAAATGTTAAAATCTCGAATATTTTGAAATGATAAAACTTTGAATTTTGAGTGTTTAAAGTTTTTAAATATTTCAAACTTTTGGTATTTGAAATATTTTGAAACTTTTGGACTTTTAAAAAGACAGATGAGGTTTTTCACAATGTTAAAATCTTGCAAACTATTGTACAGTAGTCAAGTAATGTAAAATGGTATTGTGTTAGTAGTAAAATAAAAAATGTAGATGAGGTTTATGGAATTAGAAATTTGAGTATTCGGACACTCTTGAAAGTCACACGAGATACAAAATCTAAATTTTGTTAGATTGTTCTGGAAAGAGACGATTATAGATCTGAGCCAAAAGCAAGATTTTTACGTTTGTAAAGTTTTTTACTTCATGAAGTAGAGAATTTGAAAATATGGCCATTTTAGAAAATTAGAAAATAAAGTTATAGGTGTAATCAAGGTTGTCAGGATCGCGATCCTGATCGTAGAATCGTACGATCCTACGATCCTACATATAAAAAACGAGCAGGATCGTAGTAGAATCTTAATTCTATCAGGATCGGTATAGGATCGTAGGATCGCACGCAGGATCGTGGGATCGTAAACGATCCGATCCTACTACAAGCCTATGTTTTTATCTCGAGGGGAGCAAGATCGTTGTAGGATCGTAAGATCGTGAACGATCCGATCCTACTAGAAACTCATGTTTCTTATTGTTTTTTCTTTTATCATTCATTTAAATTCATTTATCATATAAAATATTCTATAAAAGTATAAAACTACAACTCTTATACAATAATATATACATTTTCATAGGATCTTATGATCCCGATCCTACGATTCCGATCTTGTGAAGCCAAAAACGATCCTAGGTAGGATCCTGATCCTGACAACCTTGGGTGTAATGTCAGACGCAAAAGGACACTTTGTTGCGTACACGCATCATCCCATGATCGCATCACAATTGCTTTTCTTTTTTAAGGTCGAACAAAAACTTATTTATCTTTATTTTATTTAGTCACAAGTATTTTTACGTTGAAGAATCTGATTGACTTTAGTTCAGATAGTAACAACCATCTTTTCTTTTAAAATTCGGCTTTTGATTGGAAACATATAACACATGCAAAAGCGGTGATAAAATTTAGACAACATGTATCAAGAAGGTGTGTGACACTACAGAGTTTTAATGAAGTCCATGTGAATGAAACTCTTTGCTACTTTCGAAAAAAAGAAAGATTTTATTTTTTTTAGAACCATAATTTTTACAATCTCACAATATTTTTATATCACAAATCTATCTCACATATATTAAACAAAACTTTATTCATAACCATTTAGTTGAGAAGTTTCTTGTATAACATGAGGTATCATAAAGACACAATCTTTTTAATAAAAAGATTTGATCTTATTCTATTCTAAGTTTAGTAAAAGGATTTTTACTGCCTATTTTTTTTACTCTCTTTCAAAAGCCATGCTGACAAAGACTTATCATCTATGCTTTTTACTAAGTCACATGTCAAAGTAGGAAAAGTAGTGAAAAAATGACAACTTTGCATTGTAAATTGAGATATTAGCAAAGTTGAAAAAATAAAGACAACTCTTTGTTTCATGTTAGGTGTAAGTAAAAAAAGTAATAAAAAAGAGGATAATTTTGTATCGTAAATTGATATGTCATGAAAAGAACATAAAAAGTGCACTCTTGGTCAACAAAATGCCTTCTATGGACCGGGCACTCGGGCAGTAGGCAAATAGAAGAAACAACGGATAAATTTGAAAGTCAATATTTGAAAATGTTTTCATCATCCATCTGCTTTGGACCTGACTTAAAATTTGAAGTAAAACTTTTTATAGTAAACTACTTCATCTGTCCCATAATTATAGTTAATTGTTTATTTTTTAAGTTTTCGTTTTGCAACTTTGACCTTATATATTTTTATTTGTGTTATATAATACTTTATAAAAATCATACCAATGAAAAATAAATTCAAAACTCAATACATTAATATTTTTTGCATCAAGTAATATATAACATAAATAAAATATTTAAGGTAAAAGTTAAAAACTAAATATACTTCAAAAGTCTACAGTAGACTATAATTATGAGACGGAGAACGTAGTAAACTAATAACACTAAAGTTTTAGATTTGAGTATTTAAAACGATTTAATAAATGTGACAACTTTTAAATGTAAAGAAGAATTGCGCAGATCATTGTTGGCTTTTACCTACGAGTATTATACATGCAATAATTAATTCATATTAAAATTAGAGTGTACTTATTAATTTAAGTTAATGAATGTGAATTTGACTATAAAAAGCAAACGTGGGATAATGCACGATAGTTATACAACATATCATTGATATCGATCAATCACTACTTGCTACACACAATGCCTTCAACATTCATGTTACAAATCGTGAGCTACGACTATTGAAATGCCGCTGAACCATCAATAAAGAAACAAAGGTCATCGATAATTTATTCGACTGTAGCCAAAATGATCTGTTAGAAAAACCATAAAAGACCAAACAATTTGTCAAAAATTATAGACCGCAGCCACTAGGTAAAATAGTGTCGAAAGGGAATTACTCGCCCTCAAAATATTGTCGAAACTAGAAACCGCTGCCGCTAGGCGCGGGTAATCGGCTAGTGTATATATATATATATATATATATATATATATATATATATATATATATATATATATATATATATATATATATATATATATGCCTTGTTTAAACTCCACACGACACTCACACCGGCCACCATATGATTTATTATATAACGCCATGCATGCACTCATCTATCTCGTTTAGTATTTCCAGATTTTAAAAAGCATTTACCTCATTTCCTTTTAGGTTATCACAGATTTTTAAGTAGTAGAAAAGAGATCAAAACCAACTCATATGATACAGATTCGGATAGTCGTTCAAGAATAACTCAAGTCGACACATGCGATTAGTCGTTTCATGTGATAGATATTTCATGCGAGTTTCTTGTCTATCATTTTGTGTGTTTATTTCACACACACACACACACACACACACACACACACACACATATATATATATATATATATATATATATATATATATATATATATATATATATGCGATCCATTTCACAGTTTTATGAACATATTATACGTAAATAGATAGAAACAAAAAGAACAATAACAAGGATGATACAATTACCCTTGCCGCGTGATCGAAAGGAATAGAACAAGGACTCAATCGGACAAGAATTAACCCGAACCAAAGCAAACCAAAACACCTCTTGAACTGCGCTACACCACGACCAAAATCACCATCATGCACAACAGAATATACCACAATCACCCTCCTTAACAACGACCCAAGGCACCCTTTCGAAACAGGAGTATCACCATCGATCACCACCTTTCCACAGCCTCCTTGTGCTCATTTCTCCAAGCTCAAGTCAACAGGAAACTAGGCGTCCGAATTATTTGAGTAGCTAGGGTTTTGTAGGTGAAATATGTGTGTGTGTGTGTGTGAATATTGGAATGAACCGTATTTTTTGTGAGATAAAAAAATGGAATAGGAGCGTGTGATATTGAATGGGAATATACTAGTTGCCGAATTTGTGGGATTCTTTGACTAGTTTGTTACTTATCCTTCCAGGAAGTAATTTTGGGCCTAATCTCTTTTAAATTTCGATTATACAAAGCCCAAATGTTATTTACATATGCTGTGACAAAATTCGATCCATATGGTACATGTAGGCGTGTGTTATGATCCTTGTAGTAGCTTATGTATTTTTAAGTTAGTTAAATTAAGATGTAAACTTGTAGAATTTTTATTAGTGAGTTAAGGATTTATGTAACTTAGGTTTTAGCTTCTTAATGCTTCTTATGTGTTCAAGGTTTAAGGGGTAATTTGGGAAGTTCAAATGTTTTAACTTGTAGGGTTTTACAACTTTAAAACTATCGGAACGAAAATGAGAAATCATTTCCATAAAAAAGTCTAGATAAAATAATACTTAGCAGGAATTCACAAGTAGAATTTATGAGTAGTGTTAGCATCTAATGACATTTTTTGCTATGATTTCGTTTTTATGCTTAGCTTGGGAACTTGTGAAAAATAAGGGACGATGAATTCTATCCATATGGACACGTTTCTATGAATTGTGTTTCTTAATCTGTGACCCTAAACATTATTGAAAACATAATGAAAGTCGACATCCCATCACATAAAAAATGGAAAACAAAAAACAGTAGCGTAGAGAATAAAGTTGAAAAACGGGGCGTTTTCAGGAATAAATGATTTCGTAATCCCTTTTGAACGTTTTGCTACATTTCAAAGTTAGTAAAAAGAGTTGTGAAATTATTTATCTCTAAAGCGTGAAGTGATTTCATTGTGTGAGGACACGACAATAACTTAGTCTGGGGGATTTTGGTGAGTGCTTATTCACACACCTTTTTCTTACTAAATTAAGACCAAAACAACCAAAAACTAACCATGAATGCCAAAGATATTGTGTTTTTGAGTTTGTTATCGTGTAGGAATGGATATTTCAAAAACAGGCATAATTTAGGCCAAAAAGACAAAAACAAGCACGAGATTTGGAAAATTGTCAAAATTCGGAGCTTGGATGGGAAACAAAGCACAATGGAGTATTACGGTATCGACTCGACACAATTTTGGTAGAAAAACAAAGAAAAGGACAAAAAGTCAAAGTTAAGATCGAGAGTGTGACATGGGGGAGTGTGGAAAACCAAACCGAAACCCGTAATCACCTTTACCCTTAACCTAACCTCAAAATAACCAAAATACCCCTCAAACCATCACCAAATTACCATTTTAACCCTCACATTTAACCAAATTCCCAAAATACCCCTAAACCCCGAACTTTAATGCAAAATCGTTTTCAAAAACAAAACTCAAAACCTTTTCTGACACTACATCAGAAACCAAATTTCATTTTCAAGTAAAATCCCAAAATTATTTTTTGTCAAAACCTTTTTACTTTTGTTAAAACCTTTTAAGTTTACATTATTATTATTATTATTATTATTATTATTATTATTATTATTATTATTATTATTATTATTATTATTATTATTATTATTATTATTATTATCATTATTATTATTATTATTATTATTATTACTACTTAAAAAAAAAAAAAAAAAAAAAAAAAAAAAAAAAAAAAAAAAACTACAAAGTTTGTTTGTGATAAAACTGTTTTACCAAAAAAAAACCCAACTCCAAACACAACCGACACCTTCAGCCCACTACATACCAACCCATCCCACTTCCCATACACAACTTCACCCCACAGCCCAATCCAAACCAACCCAATAATCCAACACTAATAAACCCTACAAACCCCGTACTTGTTTTATTCGTTTGACCAAGCCAACCCAGTCAAACAACTCCATCTTCTTCCCCACCCTGCTCCCCTTTACCCACCAGACATTCCCCCTCCTCTACGCCTTAAGCCTGCTACACTCAACCCTCCCACCTCAAAAGCATCCCTCTCACCTGCTCCAAGAAATCCCTCACATGTATCCACCTCCAGATCATCAATCCACAACTATATTTAGGTGCCAAAAATCCATTTAAGGGCTGAGAGGAATCCCATGGCTCACCAATGGCTAGGATTGACTCCAAAAAAGCACAAAGATAAAACCAAGTTGTTTGTACCCACACAACAAGCACAGTTGCAAAAAGACAAGAAGAGGCACGAGACTTGGAAGCCCTAGCTCAAGTACTATAAATAGATTGCTATGTAAGCCTTTCAAAGGCAGTAGGTTTTAGTATTACTTTTCTTAGTCTTTTTAAGTTTTTAAACTCTGTCTTGTATTCTTGTTTTAATTGCAATGAAAAATTCATTTTTAAGTTAAGTTCTTCTTGCACAATTTACATTACAGCTCTTGTTTACTAAATTTTATTAAGCTCCTTTGGTTATTTTCTTTAAAAGCTTCTCTCAGTTTTCTTTTTCAAATCTTAAATAAATAAATAAATAAATAAAATAAAAATAATAATTTCTTACTATAGCAATAAGCAGCTCAACTGCTTATTGCAGCTGCTTATTTGAAGCCACAAACTGCTTATTTTTTATTAACTTATGCTTGTTTAGTTTCCCTTTAACATAATACCTCACTTGCTTTCAAAATCAAGTTTAAAAAGTTGCACTTAATTTGAAAAATTTTCAGCAGTCACCCTTTAAGGGGTATTTGGTATTGCTTGGCTTTTTAGTATAGAAACTGTTTTTACCAAAATATTAGCTTAGTTCAGCTCTATTCACTTGTTAGTAGTAGCATTTAATCAAGTTTTCACACTTTCCAATAGGGGTGTGCACGGTTCGGTTTGGGTCGGTTTTTGGAAAAAATCGAAACCGAAACCAAATGTTTGGTTTTTTGCATAACCATAACCGAAATGTTCGGTTCTCCTCGGTTCGGTTTTTGGTTAACCGTTTATACTTGGGGATGAACAACAATGACATGAAGGCCAGGCTCCAAAGTTTCACCACTGTTAAATGGCAATGAAGGTTGTAAGTTTAATCAAATGATGCTTCTTATTTGATAAAAGCACAAAACAGTAGATGAAAAAAACATAAACTTACCATAGTAATGAAAGCTTGAAGTGATTAAAGTTTCACCACTGTTAAATGGCGACGAAGGTTGAAAGTCTTGCTGAAGAATGAGTGTGCATAGTTCTTAGAAGATGGATAGATAAAGCATCTTAAAAGAGAGTATACATATTGCCTGTAATGCAACTAATTTCAAAATCATGTATTGAAAACAATTACGTATAGTTTCCCCCCCTTATTTTAAAGCATCTTAAAAGTTACTGTATAATAATCTTGACATTTGGTTTTCCCCTTATTTTAGAAATTTTTATCATTCCCTAGGAGGCCCAACAGTATCAATATAAATATATATTATAATTAATGAAATATGTTCGGTTCGGTTCGGTTTTATGGTTCGGCTTTTATGTCAAAACTGAAACCGAACCAAAAGTTTGGTTATTGGAAAAATAACAAACCAGACCATCGATTTTTAGTTCGGTTTGGTTATTTTGGTTCGGTTTTTTCGATTTTCGGTTCGGTTTTGGGTTTTTCGGTTTTTCTTGCTCACCCCTACTTTCCAAATGGTTTCATAGCAGTTGAGGTGTTTTTCCAATTTTCTTTTATTAAAGCTGCTTTAGAGTAACTAGGGTAAGAATTGATATTAAGCCTTTTTAGTTGTTTTTGATGTTCCATTTTAGCTTTAGGAAAGTTATTGCATAGTTACATAGTTGAAGTTGACCTTTCACAAGTCAATAATATTGCATCTTTACCGATTTTTGCTTACTGTTGCTTCTGTCCATAAAATGCTCAAGTGTTTTTGTTAATTAGCTTCCTTAGATTCTAGTTTGTCGCACCTTAGCTGTTGTTATTGATTAACTTTAGCTTATGATTAGTTTCCTAGTCAAAACAACCCACTTTAACCCATTTCCATCACTGTTGCTGCAACAGTTGCCCTTTGCCTAAACCTACTTTTACTTTTAATTTTCTTATTCTTAGGAGTTATGATCTTAAAATTGGTTTACAAACAGTTTCCCAGCTTATCTTCATGCATATATTTTTTTTCTTATTTTTAGATTTTTTTTTTGATAGCTAATTAAGCCCCTAAAATCACCCCCCTAGGATGTCCTGCACATCAGCAGCCCTTAGGAAGAAGTTAGTTTGTTTAGTGCTTATTTTCTTTACCTACCTGCTTATTTTGCTCCCATTTAGATTATTAGGTATCCCCATATTAGCCTTAGATTAGTTTACCATAGGCTAGCTTATTTAGTCCTTTAGATTAGCTTATTCAGTTATGGTTTTTGCTTATTCAAGTTTTTTTTCTTTATTATTAACTATTTTAAAAATGTAGTTTATTTCTAACTTAATTCAAGTTTATGAAAAAGTTGGTTTTACAAAAAATTCTTATTTTCATTTGTTTTCTAATTTTCAAAAAGAAAAATCCAAAAAGAAAAATAGTTTTTCAAAAAAGCTGGTGCCAGGATTCGAACCTTGGTCACCAGCCTTCACAACACCACACAAACACTCATTGCCATATGAGCTATCCAACTTTGTTGTTAGTCTTCCTTTAGTTACTTATTTATAGTAGTCTTGTTCTTAGCTTATTTAATTATTTAATCCCAGCTTTCGGTCTGCTTATTTTTACTGCTTATTTCATCTTTTTATTTTTCCTAGGTTAGTATTAGTATTATCTAATTTTCAAAGAATTTCCAAATTTTTAAAATTAATTTTAGTATTTTAGTAATTTAACTTATTTTAAATACGAATTAATTCATAGTAATTAATTAAAAAAGTCCAAAAAATGTTTTTCTTTTTCCAAAAATTCTCTTTTATCTTTTAGAACGTAGAAAAATTGTTTTTACCTCTATAGGACTAGTGTAGCATAAAATTCACTTTTTATTTTGCGCACTCGCGTTTTTCTTAATTAACTTTTACGTTTTTAAAATTAGATTACGTTTTATGGTTCCCTAGCTTCCTATCATCATTCCCGTAGAATTTTAAGTAGTTTTTAAGTTTTAATTTTCATTCCTTATTTGAATTCATGTTTTAGTTGCGTTTATTTTATTTTCTCGTTCGTTATTTGTAATTTCCCGTAGTTCCATAATACCAAATAATCAAAATTCATCCTTACAAGCATTTCAATCTCGAATCTCACATGATATCGCCCATTCACACCTCGTTGGGACACGACCCGGGTAATCACTTGCCCGGTATCATATATATATATATATATATATATATATATATTGTATTCACAGAATTTTGCAAGTTAACCTTTTCACAAAGGTTGACTAGTCAATTTCACCAACGACTACTTTGTATTATTTGATATACACCACTAACGTAATCATGGAGTCAAAATTACTATGAACCTAATCCTTGTTCTAGTTTTGATACTTCTGATATCGACAATTCCTCACCCCCACAATCTCCCGTCATTCATCAATATTCTGGGAAAACTATTGCGGAATTACTAGCCGAAGAACAAGCAACTCGCAACCAAAAAGCATGGAAGAATTACTTGACGAAGAGCGAGAAGCTAGAACTCGTGCCATATTTCGCAAGGCTGCTTTTCTCGATGACGATGATTCCGATGATGACGAGGAGAGACTTGTTCCGATAAACGTTTTCCCTCAAATAGCACCCGTTCTTCCTCCCGTAGAACCCAAAGATTCTCTAAAAATGGGGGACAAGCATGTTAGCACTATTCCATAAACGGAATCGTCTAGTGTTGAGGACCTTGTCCCAATCCCAATTGAGTCCAGGGAAAATTCTAACGGTGATTATGAAATTGTTGAAAATAATCGTCTTGATATATCTAAAGATATTTCCGACTTTTCCCTTCCTTCTCTCACACCAACAATAAAAATAAAACATGCATACGGAAGCAAATAACAATCAAACAAATAAAAATCACACAAAACATGGGTTGCCTCCCAAGAAGCGCTTTTCTTTATTTACGAGTCTTGTAGCTAGACTCAAAGTCGTGGGTTACTACGTGATCTCATCATTGGTTCCACTCTCTAGGTCGTCTTCTAAACCAGTTTTGTATTCCGGACCTAGTTGCAAGCATTCTTTGTAGAAACCAAACATCCTATTTCTAACATACTCTACTCCTCTACGTCAATCCTCATCATTCCTATAATAAGCCGCTTGCTTACGTTCCTTTTCGAAATTAGAGAGAAGGCGGTATTGTTCGATCTTGTAGGGCATTTGATAAGCAACCTCATCATTGTCTTTCTTGAACCTAACTATCCCTAAAGTCGGATCATAACTCATCCTAGTGGCCTCAACAAATGGTTTTCCAAATATTATTTGACTTAGGCAAGCATCTATCACCGGACGCGTGTCTTCCACTATCATAAAATCAATCTCATAGGTGAGATTCCCTATAATCACATGTACTCCCTTAACTCTTCCTGCAAAATTACTTATCCAACTTTTACCGGGCATCATCCTAAAATTGAGTTGCTTCTTCATCACCCAATTGTAAAAAGTCCTAGACATGATGTTCACGGGGGATCTAGGGTCTATGTAAGCTTTCCATACATGCATGTGCCCGATATTGCATGGGATGTTAATGTTATAGGGATCTCCCATTTTGATCAGGGGGTCGCCAAAGATATATGTTTTCTCGGGACTATCGAATAAATCCTTATGGTATTCCCGTTCCTCCTCGGTTGGCAACTTATCAAAGTATTTCTCTATAGGTTCTATCTCCTCCAATTTCTCATCCTTTTTAACCTCAACTTCCCTACTCTCATCTTCACTATTGGCTTCTACTCTAACTTCATCCTTGTCACTCTCCTCTATCTCCCTATCTATCGGCTTAATGGTGACAACATTGACAAAGTGGACATGTTTGGATGATGAGGGGTCCTTAACTTGGATTCCACTATTGGTGTCCCTAGAGTCCTTCCTAGGTGTGGCTAGTGTTTGGTTGTTGAGGGCTTTCAACAAGTTGTCGATCTTGTTGGTCATCTCCGTTTGTTGTTGGTTGAATTCGGTTTCAAACCTAGCTATGCGAGCTTCTTGAGATGCCATAAATTTCGACATCAATCCTTCAAGATTGTTGGTACTACCATAGTTGTTAGAAGGATTGTTGTTGAAGGTACGGTTGGATGGGGGACCGTTTGATTGGTAACGATTAGGCGGATTGGAAGAATTGGGTTGATTTTGCTTCCACCTAAGGTTTGGGTGATTTTTCCATGAAGGGTTGTATGAATCACCGTATGTGTTTGGCTCGGGCTTGAAAGTGTACCACTTATCTCCCACTTCGTCGGTACGCGTGGATGCGTAGTCCGCAAAAGCTGTTCCGGGGAGTTCCACACAATCACGAGTGTCATGGGGACCACTACATAATTCGCATGAAGAAGTGATTTTGTTCACTTGGCTTGAATGCTTCGGAGCTTCGTAAGATTTCATGAGAAACTTGACTTGGTCCTCAAGTTCCATGATCCTACGGTCGGGAGTGCTTGAATTGTTCGAAGGCAAAGATATTGCCTTGACCGTTTTGTTCAAATCACGGGGATCATTCCAACTTTCGTTGTCATAGAGAGCAAGATCTTCTATGAGTTCCCATGATTGTTCTGCACTAAGATCACGTAGCTTACCACCGGCCGATTGGTCAATGGTTCGCCTCGTGGAGATGTCGATATGGTCATAAAAGATTTGGACTTGGAGCCAAAGATCTATGCCATGATGAGGGACTTTTTGGAGTAAGTCCTTGAAACGAGTCCATGCTTCATAAAGAGATTCATTTTGACGTTGTTGAAACATCAAGATGTCATTCCTAAGTTTAGTAGTTCTCCCCTGTGGGAAAAATTGAGCAAGGAAACGAGTGGTGAGATCATCCCATGTGGTGATGGATCCCGCGGGTAAACGCTCAAGCCATTGACTAGCTTGATCCCGTAGAGAGAATTGGAATAGGCGTAAACGGGTAGTCTCTCTAGTTTCAACACCTAGGTCTATGGAATCTACGATTTTGAGGAAGTCCTTAAGGTGTTGGTTTGGATCTTCGGAACGAAGTCCATGGAATGCACATCCGCTTTGCACCAACCGGATGGTGTCGGATCGCAAGGGGGTCACATTGGCTCCGGTGAGCTCAATGGTGTTTCGGTAGCCTTGGTGGCTAGGTCGGGAATACTCTCCTAAGGTTCGGGGCCTAAGGGGTTCTAATGGTGGGTTTTGTTGTGGTGGGATGATGGGTTCAAATATGTTACCACCTTCCATGATGTCGGATGGTAAAGAGTTACGAACAAAGGCACGAAGAAATAAGATAGACTAAAGAAGACCTAAAAAATAAAAATAAAAATCTTACTAGAAAGGAATCTAGCAAGTAGACCTAATAAAAAGAAATCCTAACCTAGACAATAACTATTCCCCGGGCTGCGGCGCCAAAAACTTGATGCGTGGGAATCGCACCTTGCTTTACCTCTCGAGGGATCTCGAGAAGCTTACAACCCCCACCAGGCAGTGTACCTGATCGTTGTAGTATAGTATAGTGACAAGTACCGGGGGATTGATCGTTCAGCTTAGGAATAGTGTCGCTAGGATTAGAAAACCTAATTAATAGTTCTAAAGGTGAGGGATGATTATTTTTGTATTTTTATATTTTTATGAAAGCAAGTAAAATCTCGGGTTTTGAAGGAGTGGGCGGAATTAGTTGCTATTCAACTAACCCAAAGCTATTAAAATAATCAAAATGAAATTAAACTAATTTATACTAAAGTTGTGAGCAGTGGTTGGAGAAATTGTGTTTACTTAGACTTCATTACTCCCTAGATATCTTTTACATGTTAATTACTTGTTACACTTGTATGAATGACGGATTGTATTCCTTAATACCATTCGTGGGGTGGCATACATAACTCCCCAACTCTATGAGCTCTTATCTCCTCCTACACCATGACCCAGCACAACTATAGGGATTGTAAACAGTGGCTCATGCATTAAATACAACCAATAAAGACCTAGTACGCCTCGGTTCATGTTTCTTAAGACGTTCAAGCATGTTACCATTTGGAGATCTGCCAGTTTTCTTAAGCCTAACATATAAATCATTCATTCAAAACAAGAATAGACAAGTAATCAACACATAATCAACATCTAGGTTTCATTAGATCTAAGCAAACACAAAAGAGATCCAGCCTAGCATAATGGAATTGAGACAAGAACAAGATATAAACAACCAACACATAGACATATTGATTGAATTGAAAGTACACTTATCTCAATTACAATGCAAGGTCTCAAGGGTTTGGAACCCTTGAAAAACCTGTAAAAGAGGCACCAAAATCGTCTTTAGGGTTTCACCAAAACTTCTCTCTTTTAATGAAAAAACTAGAAAACTATATATAGGAAAAACAGTCTGACGGCGTCAAGAGTTACTTGTGACGCCGTCACCTCGCCGCCATATACTTCCTCGGACGGCCTTGATCCACTTATGACGGCCTATGTGACGCCGTCACCACCCACGGTATATTAATTTTGCCACTTTGACGCCGTCACGAATCCTTCTGACGCCGTCACCACCTTCGGTGTTTAATTCCTCATGTCTGACGCCGTCAAGATGGTGGTCTTGACGCCGTCACCTTGTATTTTCAGCATGGAAATTTGGTACTTAGCCGTTTTCTACACTTTTATGCTCCAAAAACGTCCAAAATAGCTTCTTTTCCAGAATTCACTCTCTAAACACCTAAAATCACAAAAGGAACGATTTAGGGCAATATTTGATCAAATAAAGTCGGATTCGGGCTTAAATGACCCCCTAAAAACGGATCATTTTTCGCCTCATCATATACCCTTACACTTGAGATTTGCTTGTCCTCTAGCAAATGCGCTTTTATTCTACTCAAAAGACAAGTTAGGGGTCATTTAACACTAATATAAAAGTAATTACAACAAATAATCGTTCCACTAAAGACCAATAGACAAGCACGGAGGTCATACACAAGCACCTCACAAATAGTGTTTAGATACTCACATCTCTCGGGTGTAATAAAGTAATATAACATTATGGAAATGGAAGATATCTCTCACTACCTGTCATAGCAAAATAGATTACCATAGGCTTGGGAAAGGATCAAACCTCCATCACATGGCGTAAGCACCTAGGATAAACTATCAAAGAGGTCTTTTAAAGGGTTATAACGTTAGGTGTAGGGATATGAATTACACGGTTTTGTTGGATAAAAGAAGTTTTACTGGTGGCGAGTTAACAATCTCGGTTAATTACATGTACAAGATGGCGTTGCTAAGCCAAGACAAGACTCGACTTAAGCTAATAAATCAAAAAAATAACAAAAACATAAAATAAACATAGAATGAAAACGGGATGGTAGTCCGTATGTTTTTTCTCTTTTTCTTTTCTATTTTTTTTTTCTTTTTCTATTTTTTTTTTTTTTTTTTTTTTTTTTTGCATACACTCTTACCCTACCATCCAAAATAATACATCATAGGGGTTTGAGCAATCCCCTTACACTTGAATCTTTACATACTTTACAATTAACTAATCTAATGACTCGAATTAAGAAAATCAAAACACTTGGAGCACTTTTAAGATTAACGTACATATGGGGGTAATAATATTATGTTCTTCCCCATTACTCCATAAAATAAGTACTTACCCATGAGTCCCAATCGTCCCAAAACAATATGTACAAGGATATGACTCGACTTAGCAACCATGTAATCAATTAGAAAGTTAACTTAGGGTTTAACAAATAACAATAATGCACTAAAAATGAGCGCATACCCGGAAGGCTAAGGCGATTTGGTTGTACATTTAAGTGGGGTGTAACAAATTCTTCCTTTAAGTAAAATGCTTAAAGTTAGAAACGAAAAGATAGGCTCGGAGGGGTGTACTAGGGGTATCGTGTACTAAAAATGAGTACAACGCTAAGGGTGTGGGAAAAATTAGTTGACTTAACTAGCCAAGTAATATGACTTAAATGGTCAAGTAATTATAATACGGGTTTAACACAAGGGTGATCCTAATGCCTCTTATCATGTAGTAAATCCTACCACACGAATGTAGTCTCACTAGCGGTCTCGGGATGCATCACTAACGCAAGTTCTAGAATCTAAATGCTACCGGTACACTCATAAGCACTAATAGTAAATGCTTTTCCTATCAAAACTAAAGGCGAACCTCACATTTTTGGGTGGAAAATTTTTCTGAATATACGGTTATGTGCTAGTCATACAACCTCCTAACCATGAGACGCTTGCTATGGCTAAAGTTTCACTCTTAAATGTTGTAAAAAATTTTAAATTTGGCGCTAAAATTACACTAACAAGTATTTCTCGTAGTTTTATTACTCATCTACTATTAAACAAAACAAACTCAAGCGAAAGTGCATATGTAAGGTATCAACTTTTTACCCTCCCCTTACACTTAAGATGAACATTGTCCCCAATGTTCAAGTAAAGAATGTAAAAGTTAAAAAGTAAAGAGAATGAAATCAAATACTCCCCTGATTCGCTCGGTATGGATTATAGGTTGGCCAGGTTAAATCTTCCTCCAAGAAAACGAACAATCAAAGCTTCCCTTCCAGAATATAAATCATCTTCTTGTCACAAATAACCTGTAAATCCTGACAACAATAGACAAGGCAACCTCGCATAAAATCGGCGGCATCCTATATAAGTTACTAAATCCTAGAAAGCAAAGTAAGATATAATGCTTGTGGAATGAAGTTTGCAGATTTCCTGGAGATTATAAAACTTAATAATCCACAAAAACCATAAGACTCCGTTAGAAAAACAAAACCGGTAAAATTTCCAGATTTTAACTCCTGACGCCGTCAAGAGCAATACCCTGACGCCGTCAGAATGGACCTGCAGAAATTCTTATGTTAAGTTTCCGGAAAATTTCTGGAAAAACTTTGTCCTACTTCCTGGAAAATCCTGCAAAACTTCATTATGACTCAATACAAGCATTTGACTCTAACAAATACGAATATACATGTTCATTAAATATTGTGGAGAATCATGATCGGTTTGTTTCTTAAAAGCATATTTGGGGTTTCCCCTTACACTTATCTTTTGCAAAAATACCTTTAGGTTGAAGTTAAGACTAGGCCAAACATCATAATAAAGTATTTCCATTTTAATTGAGAAACATGATCAACCAACAATAAAAATAAAACATGCATACGGAAGCAAATAACAATCAAACAAATAAAAATCACACAAAACATGGGTTGCCTCCCAAGAAGCGCTTTTCTTTATTTACGAGTCTTGTAGCTAGACTCAAAGTCGTGGGTTACTACGTGATCTCATCATTGGTTCCACTCTCTAGGTCGTCTTCTAAACCAGTTTTGTATTCCGGACCTAGTTGCAAGCATTCTTTGTAGAAACCAAGCATCCTATTTCTAACATACTCTACTCCTCTACGTCTATCCTCATCATTCCTATAATAAGCCGCTTGCTTACGTTCCTTTTCAAAATTAGAGAGAAGGCGGTATTGTTCGATCTTGTAGGGCATTTGATAAGCAACCTCATCATTGTCTTTCTTGAACCTAACTATCCCTAAAGTCGGATCATAACTCATCCTAGTGGCCTCAACAAATGGTTTCCCAAATATTATTTGACTTAGGCAAGCATCTATCACCGGACGCGTGTCTTCCACTATCATAAAATCAATCTCATAGGTAAGATTCCCTATAATCACATGTACTCCCTTAACTCTTCCTGCAAAATTACTTATCCAACTTTTACCGGGCATCATCCTAAAATTGAGTTGCTTCTTCATCACCCAATTGTAAAAAGTCCTAGACATGATGTTCACGGGGGATCTAGGGTCTATGTAAGCTTTCCATACATGCATGTGCCCGATATTGCATGGGATGTTAATGTTAGAGGGATCTCCCATTTTGATCAGGGGGTCGCCAAAGATATATGTTTTCTCGGGACTATCGAATAAATCCTTATGGTATTCCCGTTCCTCCTCGGTTGGCAACTTATCAAAGTATTTCTCTATAGGATCTATCTCCTCCAATTTCTCATCCTTTTTAACCTCAACTTCCCTACTCTCATCCTCACTATTGTCTTTTACTCTAACTTCATCCTTGTCACTCTCCTCTATCTCCCTATCTATCGGCTTAATGGTGACAACATTGACAAAGTGGACATGTTTGGATGATGAGGGGTCCTTAACTTGGATTCCACTATTGGTGTCCCTAGTATCCTTCCTAGGTGTGGCTAATGTTTGGTTGTTGAGGGCTTTCAACAAGTTGTCGATCTTGGTGGTCATCTCCGTTTGTTGTTGGTTGAATTCGGTTTCAAACCTAGCTATGCGAGCTTCTTGAGATGCCATAAATTTCGACATCAATCCTTCAAGATTGTTGGTACTACCATAGTTGTTAGAAGGATTGTTGTTGAAGGTACGGTTGGAAGGGGGACCGTTTGATTGGTAACGATTAGGCGGATTGGAAGAATTGGGTTGATTTTGCTTCCACCTAAGGTTTGGGTGATTTTTCCATGAAGGGTTGTATGAATCACCGTATGTGTTTGGCTCGGGCTTGAAAGTGTACCACCTATCTCCCATGTGGTGATGGATCCCGCGGGTAAACGCTCAAGCCATTGACTAGCTTGATCCCGTAGAGAGAATTGGAATAGGCGTAAACGGGTAGTCTCTCTAGTTTCAACACCTAGGTCTATGGAATCTACGATTTTGAGGAAGTCCTTAAGGTGTTGGTTTGGATCTTCGGAACGAAGTCCATGGAATGCACATCCGCTTTGCACCAACCGGATGGTGTCAGATCGCAAGGGAGTCACATTGGCTCCGGTGAGCTCAATGGTGTTTCGGTAGCCTTGGTGGCTAGGTCGGGAATACTCTCCTAAGGTTCGGGGCCTAAGGGGTTCTAATGGTGGGTTTTGTTGTGGTGGGATGATGGGTTCAAAGATGTTACCACCTTCCATGATGTCGGATGGTAAAGAGTTACGAACAAAGGCACGAAGAAATAAGATAGACTAAAGAAGACCTAAAAAATAAAAATAAAAATCTTACTAGAAAGGAATCTAGCAAGTAGACCTAATAAAAAGAAATCCTAACCTAGACAATAACTATTCCCCGGGCTGCGGCGCCAAAAACTTGATGCGTGGGAATCGCACCTTGCTTTACCTCTCGAGGGATCTCGAGAAGCTTACAACCCCCACCAGGCAGTGTACCTGATCGTTGTAGTATAGTATAGTGACAAGTACCGGGGGATTGATCGTTCAGCTTAGGAATAGTGTCGCTAGGATTAGAAAACCTAATTAATAGTTCTAAAGGTGAGGGATGATTATTTTTGTATTTTTATATTTTTATGAAAGCAAGTAAAATCTCGGGTTTTGAAGGAGTGGGCGGAATTAGTTGCTATTCAACTAACCCAAAGCTATTAAAATAATCAAAATGAAATTAAACTAATTTATACTAAAGTTGTGAGCAGTGGTTGGAGAAATTGTGTTTACTTAGACTTCATTACTCCCTAGATATCTTTTACATGTTAATTACTTGTTACACTTGTATGAATGACGGATTGTATTCCTTAATACCATTCGTGGGGTGGCATACATAACTCCCCAACTCTATGAGCTCTTATCTCCTCCTACACCATGACCCAGCACAACTATAGGGATTGTAAACAGTGGCTCATGCATTAAATACAACCAATAAAGACCTAGTACGCCTCGGTTCATGTTTCTTAAGACGTTCAAGCATGTTACCATTTGGAGATCTGCCAGTTTTCTTAAGCCTAACATATAAATCATTCATTCAAAACAAGAATAGACAAGTAATCAACACATAATCAACATCTAGGTTTCATTAGATCTAAGCAAACACAAAAGAGATCCAGCCTAGCATAATGGAATTGAGACAAGAACAAGATATAAACAACCAACACATAGACATATTGATTGAATTGAAAGTACACTTATCTCAATTACAATGCAAGGTCTCAAGGGTTTGGAACCCTTGAAAAACCTGTAAAAGAGGCACCAAAATCTTCTTTAGGGTTTCACCAAAACTTCTCTCTTTTAATGAAAAAACTAGAAAACTATATATAGGAAAAACAGTCTGACGGCGTCAAGAGTTACTTGTGACGCCGTCACCTCGCCGCCATATACTTCCTCGGACGGCCTTGATCCACTTATGACGGCCTATGTGACGTCGTCACCACCCACGGTATATTAATTTTGCCACTTTGACGCCGTCACGAATCCTTCTGACGCTGTCACCACCTTCGGTGTTTAATTCCTCATGTCTGACGCCGTCAAGATGGTGGTCTTGACGCCGTCACCTTGTATTTTCAGCATGGAAATTTGGTACTTAGCCGTTTTCTTCACTTTTATGCTCCAAAAACGTCCAAAATAGCTTCTTTTCCAGAATTCACTCTCCAAACACCTAAAATCACAAAAGGAACGATTTAGGGCAATATTTGATCAAATAAAGTCGAATTCGGGCTTAAATGACCCCCTAAAAATGGATCATTTTTCGCCTCATCATGTTATATGATGAACCGTCGCTTTCTCTCCCCCTGATGGATGTTAATGTTGAAAACATTGTTGAGATTAAGCCGTTAGATCCTCTGGAGCTCGAGCTCGATGAGTTTTTACCCGAATATGAAAGTTTTTCCTTTGACACGGAAGAGGATAGTAGTGGCAGTCCCACTTCTCATTCCGATTTTTCTCTTTCGGCTTATGAGTCATTTTGATTTGATATCGATCATTCGGAAGAGACGAGTCGTGGCAGTACCACTTCTCATGCTTATATCTCTCTTCCAGAGTATGATTCGTTTCACTTTGATCTAGATCTCGAGGAGTTCTCCGGTGAACTCTCCCATGTTATACCTCCTCCAGAGTATGATCATTTCTATTTTGATCTTGATTTTGACCCGAGGGAGATATACTCTATCATGAGAGTTTGTTTAATGAATATTTGAATTTGAGGGGTACCTCAAAATTTGAATTTGAGGGGTACCTCGTATGTTTCTTGTTCTTCATAAAAGTCTATTGAATTTTGGGTTTTGAGTGTCTAGTGTCGATTAAGGATAAAGCTTTTATTCTTCGTGTTCGAAGATCCGGGTTTGTTGAAGATCCATCAAGTGGTATCAAGAGATATAGTGCTTGCAGTTTCTGGATAATCAAGTTAAGAAGGATTTAGGGCTTATATCAGTCGAGTTTTTAGGGAATTTTCATCGAAGAAGACGAAAAAGATAACGAATAAGAATGTATGTTGTTGCACGAGAATATTAATACAAAGCTAATAAGGGTAATTTTGTCTTTGGTGTGTACTAAAAGTCAAAACATTTGTTGTATATTTGACCTAAACCTTTTGAAAGCCTTTTGTTGTATATTAACCTTTCGATAGGAATGGGTTCTTTGCTTGCGTTTTTATTTCTTGTGTTACAAGTTTTTTGAAATCAATTCATTTGAAATTTATTTTTTCTATAGAAAGATGTTGATTACGGTTTATAACACATGGCTTGTAAGACTTGTTGGTAAAGGTGGTCAAGAAATATATTGGCAAACTTTTTAGCATGGTCAAGTAATAATGGTTGTTTCCGTAACTAGGCTAGACATCGAGAAATTTGGTAGGAAGATTGACTCCAGGTTATGAAAAATAAAGACGCATGCTTTAATCATATAACAAGGATGTGATGTTGCATTAGATACATTATGCGCAAATATGGAAGCATGAAAAATAGCTGCTTTAATGAAGAAGGCATACAATACCTTGATTTCATGCTTGGGAGACCATGTTTTATGGGAAGTTACCAAGTAAACAACTGGTGTAGAAATTTGGCTAAAGTTGACTAGCATGTTTATGACTAAGTCCTTAGAAACAGACTATATGTGAAGAAGAAGTTGTACACGTACTATATGAGTCCAGGTACAAAAATGGTAAATATATAAACGGGTGTAATAAGTTTATACTTGATTGACGAATATAGATATCGAGATTGAGGATGAGGATCAAGCACTTATGTTACTTATGTAATTGTCGTCGTCTTATGAAACCGTTGTGAGACATTATCGTATGGGAGGGAATCCTTGAAAATGGAGGATGTTCTGGTGACTCTGAATTAAAGAGAGTTGAAGAAAATAACTGAACGCACAAATGAAGAAACTAGTGATGGATTATACATAAGGGAAAGGTCGGATCTTTCAAGTAAAGCTCATTATGGAAGAAGTTCGTGGTTTAAGTCAAGGGGTGGAACTAGTAAATTCAAGAGCTTCATATGTCATTAGACGGTCATCTGAAGAGAAAGTGTCCAATGAATAAGTCAAGTAGGTACGTCTTGAAGGGTAAGGGTGTTCATGATTTTGATTCTTTAGAGGATGAGAGTAACACCTACTTTGCAGAAGACTTGATGGTAGTCGAGAATGATGAGATGGTTGAATTGGTAATGGATTTAGTTAGGTCTTATCATATGACACCTAGGAGGGAGTTCTTGTATGACTTCAAGGTTATGTGATAACTGGACTTGCACTATGTAAGGGACAAGGATGGTGAATATACACTTGCATGATGTTCAAGCTTTATACTACAAGATGTCACATATATTTCAAGGTTAAGAAGAATCTTGATTTCATTGGGTGATCTTGAAAAGAGGGTTACACTATGAAGATGCAGATGGGTAGAGTCAAGGTGCTCAAAGGTTGAGGTTTTGATGACTGTGATCATGTGAAAAAATTGTATGTATATCTAGAAGAAAAAGTGAATACTTACGGTGTACAAAAGCATAGAGGTTCAAAAGTGAAGATTTTTGGTGTACAAAAGGATAGAGGTTCAAAACATGTTGGATTCAAGAAATTTAGTTCCAAACAAGTTGCGTTCAAGAAACTTAATCATATACAAGTTGGATTCAAACAACTTGGCTAAAAACATGTTTGGTTTGAGGTAGAATTACAAGGAGCTCAGGAAAATTGTAAAGATAAGGTTGTTCTGGATAATTAATAGTAACTATGATGTTACAGTGGCTCAAAGACAGTTGGAGGTTAAACACGTCGAAGAAAAGACAAACACGGAATGCTTGGCGATAGAGTAGTAAAAGGCACACATTGGTATAAAGGTAGGGATGACAAAAGCACCCGAAACTGAAGATGAAAACCGGTTTGGTCGGGTTCAAAGACGGGTTGGCGAGTTTGGATACGGGTTTGGGTATTAATAATTCTTTTTGGCCAGGTAAGGATTCGGTGACGGGTTCTAGTAATACTCGCCCGATTACCCGTGCCCGTACCATATCTGTTTACGCAAAATCCGTACCCACTTTAATTTTTATATAACTTCTTCCATTATATTTTTTATACAAGTATCTCTATTATCTAACATATTTGCTTATTCAAAACGTTAAATCGTTTCATTCTAGCTATATTCATTTTCTTTAACTTTCAAAATTTGAATATATAGAGTGTTTTACTTTGTCTTTTTGGTGGGGTTTTGATGCAGGTTTTACCGACCAGGTTTTAATATTTATAAAGTGTCTCGTTTACCTAAGGTCTACCTAATGCACTATCGGGCAGTGTACCCGGTTGTGTGAGGTATAGCTAGATGGTAAAGCCGAGGTCGTCCCAAGAGCTATGTGTGTGGAGTTTATCTAATTTTAGTGTCACGTGTAAAAGGGGTTTTATGATTGAAAAGATTGATTAACTAGGAAATGTAAATTGACAAAGCAAATAATTAAATAGAAGGAAGTCAATAAAGATAGATAGTGCTAATCTAATTACTACTCTTGTTATTATTATGATTAGTTTTCTATAAGTGCATCCTATCATATCGTCTGGGGGTTATATTCATTTTGGATCAGAGGGTTAAATCACCTAAATCTATCTTACACCTTGTCCTATCCCCGACTATTGTAAAGCCGAAGGTTCATCGGCCGACGTGAACCTATGAAGATGTAAGAGTCATTAAGTACCTCTATTAACATGGACAAATCTAGCGGGATGCGGCATGGTTAGATCTTACACCCCCTCTAACTCCTTTAAGTGTATCGCATCGGTAGGTGGTCCTAGGGTTAATTCGCACATGTATGGTGATATTGCTATCACCAAGTCACATCCCTATCGGCTTGGTTCCTAGGATTAATTCCCCAAGCCTCCAAGGAACTACCAATGCTCAACACTGCCACAACTAGAGTGTCCTAAGACTCGCCATGAAAGTATACAAACAATAGACAATAGATGCGTAGAAAACTAAATCATAACAACAACAATTTCATAACTAGGCTAACACCAACAGGTGTTTAGCCACTCATATTCATAATTGCAGTAAAACAATGTTGAATTAATACAAATGTAAACATGAATCGAATACAAGACAAAGGAAACGATAAACTTATGATTTGTGTGTAAATCCTCCGTTGGAAATGGCTTCTATGTGGCTAGAACTTCGTTCCTCCTGCTCCCTGAGTTTCTCCCAACTTTTGTGTGGTGAAAAGTGAATGAATAAACTCAGAATTAGGGCCGGTATTTATAGGCCTGACTTTGCTATGGCGTAGCTGATTGAGTTGTGATGAGTGCTCAAACACTCATCATTTTTGTCGTATTTAAACTGCCAAAACATACAAAAACACTCAATAATGCATCAAAATACCAAAAATATTCCAAATTTGTGTTTTATATGTTTTAGATGCAAAATGAGTATAAACAAATGGAAAACGTACAAAGTTTGCATAATTGGCAGTTTCAGTCCCCCAACTTTCATAAAATGTCAAAACTAGTCCCTGGTCATTCAAAATATGGAAAATTATCACCAAAGGTCCTTTTAAAATCATAAGTTGTCATATTTAGTCATTTGGTGAAAAATCTCAAAAGTTTTGGAAATTTACAAGTTTAGTCCCTGGAGTTTAAAAATTGGCAGATTTGGTCCCTGGTGGAAAATATTTGGAAGAAAAATCATCATTGGACTTTGGGAAATCACAAATATCAATTTTAGTCCTTGGGATGAAAGTTTGGGGAATTTACATGTTTGGTCCTCGTATTTTGGAATTTTGCAAAATTGGTCCCGGGAAATTTAATATTGGAAAATCACATTTTTTGGACCTTGGGTAAATAAAAGATGGCAATTTTTATCCTTGTGGCTACTTTGGAAATTTACAATTACAGCCCCTGGATTTTCAGCTAATTACATGAATGGTCCTTGTGATTTTAAAGCAAAATAAACAAACAAACCAACAACCAAAGCCTGGTCCAATCCCAAAAGCCCACCCAAAACATAAACCAATCCACCCAACACCCTATACCCTTACCCAGCCCACCACCATCAGGCCCAAACTACAAACCAAACCTCACCCCCGTTTGTTATTTCCCCAGGTCAAACCCCGTTGACCTCTATTCCATCTCAAATACCACCATCAATGTACCCCCAAACCACCATGGTTTTCACCCCCAACTTGCTCACCCACTCTGCTACTACTCCATCCCATGTCCCCCCTTCCAAACACTAACATCCAAAACCTAATTAATGCCCTCTCACCCTCACAAGTTACCCCAACTACCAAAACTCTATTTTGGCGCCAAAATCCTATTTGAAGGCTGAGATCATTCTATCCTCATCCAATGGTTCACAGGGGAAGTGGGAAAGTCTCAAGACCCCACATTGGTCCATGTAACTGAAAAAAGAAGGAGAGAGAGAGGGCAGTTTGCTAATGTAGATTTTTAGTCAATTTCTAATGTAGAATTAATGTAATTTTCAATTTTAAATATTACTGTTAGCTTACAAGGTGTAATCTCAGTTTCTATATATGTAATTTCATCTTTATTTAATCAAAATTTCCAGTCTCTCAGTTTGAATTCAAAGTTGCAATTTTTTTAGTGAAATACTCACATTAGAATTTAAAGTTGTTATAGGTTGTTTAAATGGTCATTTAAGCTCACTTAAGTCAATAATAAACTTTTATAAGCTTCTTATGCACTAAAATCAGTTTTAGTTTCAAAATCCTAAAAATACCAAAAATACAATAAAAATAGAGAAAAATAAAAATTAGTAATAGAAGAAGAAGAAGCATGGAAGTGTGATGGAATTTGAAACACCAGGGTAAGAGAACCTCAAGGGAGGAATTGGTTGGTTGTGTGGTTCATTTGATCCTAAATTGAGCTTGGAATCTCATTGTAAGCAATATCCTAGATTTTTGCTTATTACTGTGTTAATGATTATCCCTAGCTTATTTATGCTTCTTTCTACTTAAAAAGTTTATTTAAGTCAGTCTAATGCTAAAAATTGGGTGGTAGCTGTTAAGATTTCCTTGTGCCAAGAATTCTTTAGTTTATTGTCTCAATATGCTTGTTTTAGAATTCCTAGTATTTTTGTTTTTAGCTTGAGTTTCTATGCTTATTTAATGTCCTTTAATCATAATTAGTAACTTAAAATCAGTTCCATGGTTTATATTGTCCATTTGCTTTGAAAATCAAGGATTGGAGTGATTAAGGGTATGTTTGGATTTGCTGATTTGGCCTAGTCACAGGTTGCATGTGTTGTTACTTTTAGTTCATACAGTCTCACATAGGTGCCTTTTGGTTAGATTAGTCATAAAACACAAAGGTTATTTTGCAAAAAGTCAAAAATCACTCCCAAATCCTTTGACAGTCCACTGTCAATGACTGTTAGGTTTTTGTAACCTCAAACCTCACCCATTTTGATTTAATTTGTTCTTATAGCCTAATTTAGCCTTAATATAATTTAACACATCAATTTCAGTCATTTAGACCCAATCAAAGTTCAAGAAAGTCAAAGTTCCAAGTTTACATGAAAAGTCAAAATGGCATATACTCAGTTTTTTCCATTTCTTGCAAGATTTTTATAGAATTTTGTGTAGTGTTTTAGGACTTTATCTTTTTAGGACTTGTAGTCTCCTAGCTCAACTTTGAAGTCCTTGCTTTTTTATATTTTTGTGATTTTTTCTGTAGGTCCCACACGGCTTCAAACACACCTGCAAGGAGGAACACCTCCCCTGCTGCAGCCACCATAGTCACCACACCCCCACCTTTGGTGGCTCTTCCTGGACTCCACAGTGGGCCATACATCCTCCCCCTTGGTTCTTTGGACTCCCCTCCTGCCCCTCTCTCCATTCCAACCAAGCATTTGAGCTTAAGCAAGCTTGTGGGCCCCCTAGATCTGCCTCAATGTTGTCCCATTTTTGTGTTTAGCTAAGTAATCCAAGTGCTTATTTTGGCTTGTTTACTTATCCTGTGAACTTATTTGTGAAATTATTGCTTAAACATGTCCAAAAAACTCAGTTGAACCAGATTCCATCATTGTGGACCCCACATAAGCTAATTTGAGCTTATTTTCTTGTTTGGTCAACCAAAGTCAACTGTGCAAGCTTTTAAGCTTGCATTTGGCTTATTTTTAAGTTCTGAAAATGTTTTCTTCATAAAAGTTTCATGTTTTAAGTATTTTAAGAGTTTTTTTTATAGAAAATCCAGAAAATTCAAGTTTTAAAATAAGTGATAGTTTCTATTTAATTTTATTTATCTTTTTAATTTTCCTTTTTAGATTTTTGTTAAGCACCTTGCATTTTTATATTTTTCTTAAATTCATTTTATGTTAAAGTAATTTTAGTAATTTTCTTAGATTTTTATATTATCATTTGGTAATTATTAGATTTAGTATTAGTTTTATTAATTATTAATTATTATTAATGTATTAAATAGCAAAATTAGTTTTTATAAAGTAACACCTAGTTTTTATTTTTTTTCTAGCTTTTATATAATATAATATAATTTTAGGAATTTTTCTAGAATTTCTACTGTTCATATTCTAGTTATTATAATTTAAATAGTTTAATTAGTAATTATTTAATATTTAGAATATTAATTAGTAAAATAGTGTAAAAATATGTAAAACAAACTTTTTATAATTTTTTAGGATTCCTGTAATGGTTAATTAGGTTTAAAAAATTTATCTTAATTTTCTGAATCACTTTAGTATTTTTAATAATTCTAATTAGTTTAATTAGGTAATTAATATTTAATTAGTAATTAATTAATATAAAAATCACAAAAAGACAAAAAGACATATTTTTAGTTTTAAAATTTGTTTTTAGTTATTTTATAATTTTAAAAATTTAATTTTCATTTTTCTAGTATTAAATTAATATTATATTGTATTTAAGTTATTTAAATATTAATAATTAGTATTAAATAGTATTTAATTAATATTAAATAATTAATTAGTGTAAAAATTTATTTTCTTTTTCTAAAAATTTTCTTTTATCCTTTAGTTTGTAAAAAAGTCATTTTCACCCCCTGGGGGTTTTCAGATTTCAGTTTTCACTTTTTATTTTGTACGTTCGCGTAAATTTAAATTGAACGTACACGTTTTTAGGTTTTAAACATTTTTGGTTTTTCTGATTTCACAGTCTTGTTCATATAGCTTACTTAAGCTATTTCCTTGTATATTTCAGTAGTGTAATAATTCACAAACCCTTTCCTGTCCAAATTCACCCGATCACAAGCCCGTTTGATAACAATTCACACCTCGTCGAGACATAACGACCCGGGGAAACACTATATTCCGCGGAGCATTGACTCTAGGCAGTTTGACCTAGTTGACTATTGATCTGGTCAATTGAGGTTGACCATTTGGAGCCAATCAAGTTGCTACGTCGTAGCCTTTGTAAATCTGGACTACGTCGTAGCTTGATCAAGTGCTACAGGCGTAGTTTCTTCATTGGATGCTTTTACGGCGTAGTTGCTAGGGTAATGATGAAGCAAAAAGTGTACCGCTTTTAGGGGGTCATTTAAGCCCTAAATCGTGATTATTTGATCAAATATTGCCCTAAATTGTTCCTTTTGTCATTTTAGGTACTTTTGAGAAGAATTTTAAAAAAGGAAGCATTTTGGACGTTTTGGAGCGAAAGAGTGAAGAAAATGGCAGGGTCTCCAAAATATGCTGGAAACAGTACCTGACGGCGTCAAGAATTGCTCTTGACGACGTCACGACTTGGAAAAGGGTTGGATAAATAAAATACACTTGACAATCCAGAAGGTTTTTTGAAGGAGTTTGTGAGGGTGTCACGTGTTAATGGAGGTAGGCCATCACATATCAACTTAAAGAGAGACGGCCCTGAGGACTTAAAGAGTGACGGCGTCAGTGTTGAACCTGACGACGTCAGATGATTTAGAGTGACGACATCAGGAAGAAGGCTTACACAAGAAGAAACCTTAGTAAAATCGTCGCATGTTGATCAAGACAATCATAACTTACGCGCGGAGTAGCTGAGACTGTTTTGGCCATAACTTTTGCATACGAACTCGGATTTAAGCGATTCAAAAACAGAAATGATCGGGACGAAAAAATCTTCGATTTGGTGAAAAAATGGTCATGACGTCGTCATGTGTACGAGCTGACACCGTCAAGATGGGCCGACAGAAAATCTGCCTATAAATATAACCTTATTACTTCACTTTTTGTAAGCCCTAAACCCTAAGGTCGATTCCTGGGTTTAGGTAGGTGTTTTTACAGCAACTTAGAGGGTTTCAATCAGTCCATAAACATCATATATTTTTTTGTTGATTCTATCTTAATTATGTTTTCCATTATCATTGTTGCTTGCTCTTCTTTGATGATGTTTTTCTAATTCACCTTGTGTCTACTTATAATTGTGTGAAACTTTTATATTATTGATTCCTTGTTGATGTTTATGTCTATCTTCATCAATTAGGGTGTGACATTTCGATAGGTATAATTGGTGTAGCTTATAATTCTTGTTTCCTATTGTCTCTTGTTTAATTGAATGATATCGATGTTAGGCTTAAGAAAACTGGCAGACTTCCATTGGTAACTTGCTTGAACGTCTTAAGAAACATGATCAGAGATGTACTATGATTATATGGTTGTATTTAATGCGTAAGAGAATTCTAATGATCCCATGTTAGGAGCTTCTAACGGCTCGACATAGGAGTGAAGTAGGATCTTATAGAGTTAGGGAATATTGTACACGGCCCTACGACTGGTGTTAAGGAATACAACCCGTCAATTAAAACAAGGTGTGACAATTCAATAGGTAGAATTGGATAGCTAGCAAAGAGTAACATATCATAGGTAGACATGCTTCACTTACCTTGTAGAACCTTAGTTTATTTTTCCTGCACATTAGTTTAATTAGTAGCTTTTGGGTTAGTTGATTAGCAACTAATTCCGCCCCTCCTTCCAATACCCGAGATTTTTACCTGCTTTTTATAAAATATAAAAACACAAAAAAGAATCATCCTTCACCTTTAGATCTAGTTAGATTAATTTCAATCCTAACGACACTATTCTTGAGTTGAACGATCAATCCCCTGGTACTTGTCACTATACTATACTACAACGATCAGGTACACTGCCTGGTGGGGGTTGTAAGCTTCTCAAGATCCCTTGAGAGGTAAAACCTGTTGCGAGGGCGCAATTCCCACGTATCAGGTAACTACGCTGTAACTTCTTCTTTGGCCTCGTGAGTTCTTTACTGCCTCAAATTAGGGTCTACACCAAAGGTGGAGAGTCGCTACTCCGTAGTGCCCTTTAGCAAATATCTACACCGTAGTCATGGAGTGAGCTACGCCGTAGTCTTCATAAATATTTGCTATGGCGTAGGTAGATGAACCTCTACGCCGTAGTTAGTGCAGAATTCACATTTTTCATGTATTTTCACTTAAGTCCTTCCATTTCCGCGTTTCTTCGTTCTTTTGCTCATCTTTGCCCTGAAACCAGAATATAAACAAATAAGAGTATATATCCTACATATGAATAGAAAAGATGAGCAATTAAGGGGGAAATTAACACTTAAATCATGGGTAAATTTGACGTTATCAAATATCCCCCCACTTAAACTCTACTTGCCCTCAAGTAGACCTTATTGGAATATTTTTTAAAAAGATATTTCCTGAGAAACTAGAAATATGAGTCTAAAAACTTCCTATGCTAGAATATATCAAAGCCGAACACATCACGAAACTGGAAAAAACACTCATCTCTCTCTCCTAATCTAAGTGTTAATTTCAGGGTGATCACTCAACGCACAGTCATAGAATGTATTCTATCATAGGCTTGGAAGTTACACAAATCTCTACCACTAGAGCTAAGTTCGAAACAATTTTTAAAGGCAACATTGGGTGAACACATATGATTGGCTTGTGGGTGTGGTGTTGTTACTAACATACTACGGCAAAGGCGACAAAGGCAATGGTACATGACCGGAACGCCGGGCAAGACACCAATGACTGCTCAAATCCTTCACCTAAGCATGATTCACAACTAAAAGGGTAGGATAAGACATGGGATGCACAATAATGGTGTAAAAGGAAAAAGAAAGCAAATAGTCTTAGCCAATAACCGAGTTGCTATCACTTGCTGTTCATCTAAAGTCCAAGCTTCAAAATGAAAAAATTGGATCATGTAACAAGTGTTTGCCGTTAGCAGGCGTCATGATGGGCACCACACTTGGTCTTCATGTTGGTGATTAAGAACCAACAACTTTATTCTTCAAATATGACCGAAGTGGCCTTTCGATACTAATTCTTTCAAAGCTCATATTACGGTGCTATACAAGGTTGCACCAAAGATAACACATCTATATACGGAAATTCACATTTTTTTTCATAACAAATACAAGAAATAAATATATCCCCCCACTTGGGATGAACTATACATGTACAATAGTAGGTTTCTCATGATCTTCAAGGATTTGTCTTCAACGTAGGTGTGATTCTTGAATCTCTTGACTTGAACCTCGAACTAGAACAAATGGAAACTTCCCAACCATAAACCAAGACTACACGGTAGACTAAGGTGTATAGGTGTATCAAAACAATAATATGGGTAAGAAACGAAAGGATAGGCTCAAAAGGGTGTATCTAGAGGGTATCTTGCACTAAAGGTGAGTGCAACAAAGGGTTTAACACGGGGGTGGAATAGTCAATGTGGCTAATCGATAAACACACACATAAAGGTTATTTGGGTGATAATCGTAAAATATTGCCTTCTTAAAAAGTTTCTTCCAAATGTATCAAGAAATCTCAATACACTACTCGTCTATGGTTTCAAAATGATATAAAGGCCAAGTTCTAAAGTTTACAAACTACCCGCACACTCATAATTTAGGTAGATTTGAGGTAAAACAGGCGAAACTGAAATAGGCTGAACCTCACCATGGTATTAAGGGTTAATGTGCTCGGCTAAAGTATATTCTAGTTAGGTTTGGAAAAACATGTCAAAAGTTTTAAATTGGCTTAATTTTTCAAAATAAACTAGAAAAAAATGATGGCAACATAAAGTTCAAGTAAATAATTCTACTCCCATCCCCCCACTTGAGTTGTACAAAGTCCCTTTTGTACATAAATAAATATAAAGAGGTAAGGTAGAATTAGAACGAGAACTTCCCTGAATTTGCTCTTGAAAATGATAGAAGGATCATGTTGAAAAACGTGCCTTCTCTACGCCTAATGATCAAACTTCAATTCCCTTAAATCGCACAACTACCAAAAGCATAAAACCTAAAAAAAAAAAAAAAAAAAAAAAAAAAAAAACACCAACTCACTTTCGTAGGAATCACGGTTGCATTTAGCGTATGCAACAAGCCTTTTAAACCACTTGGTGTCCCAAGCGGACGAGTGAAGTCTCGTGAGGGTTTACAGGGAACAAACCCACAAAGTTCATTTAAAAACTAATACAATTTTAAATAATGATTTGTAAAAAATAATAAGCTTTTAAGGTTCTGAAGGTAGCTACGGCGTAGCTGAAATGGGTTGCTACGCCGTAGTTGCTAAAAATTTTCAGAATGGCACCTAGGGGTTGCTATGGTGTAGTCATGGTAGGAGCTACGCCGTAGCTAAGTCCTGGGGGATTTTTCTTGGTGCAAAAGTTCAAAAATTAGTTCCCCAAAGCAAAGTTTCCTCTAGGACCTGCAATTATCAATACAAAGCACACCAAAACAACAAAATATAGGAAAATAAAAGGAAAGGGATAATTCGGGTTGTCTCCCAAAAGAGCACTTTTGTTTATTATCGAATCTTTAAGTTAGACTCACTGCCACGGCTATGTGGGTGCAAAATAGAGATCTTCCGATAACCTTTGAACATCATCACCATAGTAAATTTTTGCTCTGTGCCCATTTACTTTGAAACGATGGACCTGGTCATCGATCACCTCTATAGTTCCATAATGGAATACTTCAGTTACCGTGTATGGTCCGTACCATCTTGATCTAAGTTTTCCTGGAAACAACCTAAGTCTAGAATTATATATTAGCACTTACTGTCTGATCTCGAACTCTTTCTCTTGTATTCTAGCATCAGGCCACCTTTTTGTTCTGTCCTTGTAAGCTTTTGAGTGATCATAAGCTTCATCCCTTAATTCAGCTAACCTACGTAATTGAGTCAACCTGTTCTTCTTGATTTCTTCTGGATCAAAGTTGGCATTTTTCAGTGCCCAATAGGCTTTATGTTCTAATTCAATAGGTAGATGACATGCTTTCCCATACACGATATGAAATGGTGTACATCCTAAAGGTGTTCTGTGTGTGGTGCGAAGTGCCCATAATGCGTCATCGAGTTTGTCTGCCCACCCCTTATGGTTTTTATGAACAGATTTCTCAAGGACACGCTTAATCGCCCGGTTGGTGTTTTCTGTTTGCCCACTATTTTGAGGGTGATAAGGTGTCCCCAAACGATGAATTACACTGTATCTCTTAAGGGTTTTCTCGATTAGAGAGTTACAAAAGTGAGTACCTCGGTCGCTGATTAGGGACTTGGGAACTCCGAATCTGGAGAAGAGTCCTTTTAGAAACTTAACGACTGCCCTAGCGTCGTTATTTGGTAGAGCTTCGGCTTCTACCCATTTTGACACATAATTGACAGCCACCAAAATGTAGCATTTCTTTCCCGACAGGGTGAATGGCCCCATGAAGTCTATTCCCAAGATATCGAAAACTTCGCAAAATATTAGATTATTTAAAGGCATTTTATTCCGTGAAGAGATGTTACCTGCACGCTGACATGCGTTGCAATATTTTACATATTTGGCAGCATCCTTAAAAATGCTTCGCCAATAGAATCCTGCTTCGAATACCTTTATAGAGGTTGTGTCGGCCCTGTGATGTCCTCCGGTTGGTCCTTTATGACAATGTTTCAGAATCTGGGTTATTTCTTCCCCGAATAGACATCTCCTGATGATTCCATCTACACATGATTTGAACAAATAGGCGTCATCCCAAAAATAGTATTTCAGATCTGCGAAAAAATTTCTTCTCTTATCGTGTAACACCCCCAAAATCGGGTCCAGCGGAAGCATACATGTTGCTGGGGTGCTACTCAATCGGTATCATAACACAGGTACAAAGAACGGTTTTTCTCAACCATCTAGAATAACTTTCATTATCAAAAATATTTAAATTTACATCGTTCAAAAATAGTGCGGAAAAACAGGCCCATATAAGAGTTTAAGCAGTCCTAAATATATGTCAGAGTTGTCTATGACCATGCCATGCCATGCCAAAGCCTTCAATAGTTAGCTATCGCCTTAACCTGAAAATACATGCTAAAAAGTGTCAACACGAGGTTGGTGAGTTCATAGATTTATAATAAAACAGTAGTATTGTGAGTTCAATAGAGAGTTTTGTGACCATTGTGTGGCTCACAATGTCATGAAAAATAGTGATTACCTTACATTAAAATTTGAATTGTGGACCATGAGTAGAGTGTGTGATCATTACAACGAATATAATGTCACATAGTAAATAGTCTATTACGCTAGCACTAAGTTCATGCAACCGAAGCTTGACAATGTGCATGCTCTAGAAGCACGTTAAATAAAGCCCTTGGAAGTGTCTATCCTGTGACACTCGTGTTTCGACATGTTATACGCTCGCGTTTGCCTATCCGGCCAAACCGAACGGGGGTGTCAACCTCAATAGATCTATTTATAGCATTCGCGCTTCCCAGCAGGAATTGACGGTTCATGAGTTTGGGTATTGTGGGATTCAGTGTCTTAGGCTAATCCGCGTAATAGTGTAAATAAAGCATAAGTTTCAGTGTGGTCCATAAAAGTGTTTGCATAAAAGCAATTGTCATTCAATAGAAGTGTTTGCGTAACAGCAATGATTTGTAAAGTGTTTTGCATATAAGCAATAGTTCATAGAGTGTATAGCATAACAACAATAGTTCATAAAGCGTATTGCATAAAAGCAATAGTTCATAGAGTGTGTATCATAACAGCAATAGTTCATAAAGCGTGTTGCATAAAAGCAATAGTTCATAAAGTGTGTTGCATGTTTATAAAACACTTGTGTATGTGAGAAAATAATCAAGTATGCAACCAAGATACACATAGGTGTATTTGAATAATCAATCAAGTATTCTAAAAAATAGTAGTGTTTAAATAAACAATTGCACATTCAAATAAAACTAGCATTGAGTTAGTTAAAAACGAGCATGTATTCTCCCCCAAAACAGTTATAAAACAAGTAAAAGTAGGGGTCATGAACTCACCTCAGTAGAGTATGCAATAAACCAAGTGATTCAAATAGAGTGTGGCACCAACACGCGACCTAGATTAGTAAGGCATGATTTAGTTCATAGTTTAAGTTTAAGACTCTACGAAGTTTAATTAAACTCAAAAGTTTTAGAGTGTTGTGTTATTGTTGCATGTGTGGCAGCGTTTAAGTTTGAAAACGGTTTTCTAAAAGACTGAGTGTATTGGCTCTTGGGAGTGTGTAAACATACAACGAATAGGATGTCGAAAATGAATAGTCTTTGGTTCGAGAATAACTAAAGACAAGGTGGGGAAAATAATCACATATAAATTTTAGATGTTGGCGAGTTTTGTTAGTTTTTTGGTTTACAGACTTTATAATGCTAAGTGTGAAATAAATGTCTAAAGTTAAGTACCACTTTATTTCTCATTGTAAATCGTGATTAGATGTCACTATTTATGTTTATTAAAAAAAAAGTGATTATAAGTTTACATTTCTTTTCTTAGAAAATATGGGTCTGACCCGTTTACACGCGCTTGTTGTTTTACGTGATAATAGTAGTAGTTGTCTTTGTAAGTTTATAAAACTTTTACTAGTTATAAAGTTTTCTGTTTCAACCACTTATAGCTTAATTGGAGTAAACGAACATGTTTAGTTTTCACAATTTTCGAAGTACATTTAGAGTGTATATATTATGTTAAGAATCGTTTATGCTCAAACTTGTTAGGTCTTTATCTAGGAATAACAATAACAACACAACAAGAACATGCACAACGGAATATATAAACATTATTGTTATTGCTATAAGGCTTCGCCATCATCTCTACTCTATTACAATCTTCAATACAGCCCCAATACTACCTTGATCAATGGTAGTACGTGTTATCTACACTATAACAAGGAATCAAAGATCCTTGAGGCTAAACAAAACTAAACCCTAGGCGTTTTTCCCAAACCCTACGCCTAGGTTTCCCACACACACTTTTCCTGGTGTTTACATCTTGACACGTGAATAATATCAATTCCCTGTATCTCTTTAAATAATAGAGATACCAGAGTTACAAAGGATATTCTAGAATAATAAAAAGATATGCAGTAATCTTTTTCTTTCTTTGCAAGTTTCTTCCTTTGTCTCCATAAGTCCCTCATGTTTCACATATTTTGTCTTATCAACTTAATTGTAATTCCCAACAATCTTCCCCTAGTTGATAATGTCAAAACTAATAATCATAAACTTCCCCTGAAGTTAATATGTCATGAAACATGTGACTTCCCCTTACACCATGCATATCATCAAGGATCTTCAAGCTGCAATCTTGTAAATCTCCTTCCCCTTTTTGTCATCATCAAATAGGGGACAAATGTATGCAACCTTGATCTTCACAACCACAAATTAATATTACTCGACCAATCCATCTTTCCAATGTCTCAAATCACCCACCATTAAGTTTTCCGCACTATAAATGGACTTGAAACAGTAGAAATCAAAACTATCAGTAGTAATAACAACTAGCAGTTGTAAAAACCTTCACCGCGATGTAGCAAATAAATGGTTAAACATTTAACACTTAAGCTTCCCCTGAAACAGATGTTAACCATTTGAAAAATGTAGGCTCTATGTAATAATCACCGATGAAGAAAACTAAGTATTACCAACTTGATGCTGAAGTAGAATAACCCAAACTTGTATCTTAAATATACCTTCAAACGTATACCCAAACCGATGTATAGGGAGACCGCAATCTCTTGACAATAATCACTGAGCACAATAACATAACTCCTTCAAGTGTTTGTCAATTCGTAGATATAATAAAAACACAATCTCGAACAATTCCACTTCAACGTCAAATAGGTGATAAAAACCTTTCTTCGTAATCAATTAAGAAATAAGAACGACCCTTTGAATCTGTGTAAGCACCAAAAACCAAAAATCTAAACTTGTGTGCTACCAATAACATGTGTGTGTAATCCAATCATCTCTCAAAGTATCCGAAATCTCCAAAGTGTGTGTCATCCGATATCTCTTTTTAAACCAAAAACCATTTGAGAACCAAAAACCTTCTCTGCCGACATCACAAACTCAGCCGAGAATGAACCAAACAAATGTAATATCTGATAAGAAACCATCAAATATTCCTTGCTTGCACCATAAAACATGTGTATTTGAAACACAAAAGATATGCAATAAACATTCCTTCAGCCAACTTGCTTAGCGGCAATCAGAATACATAAATAAGAATTATGTACAAATCTAATATAAAAAAAAACATTTTCTACTATCTTCATAATATTCGAACCACCAAGCAGATAGAAGCACTCAACACATGCCAACAAAGACTTCTCGTTATAATTTGTATAGCAAGCATCCAAGCAGGTATGAGAATCTTGGAAATTAAATCAAGCACGCAAGCTAGAATGTCACATGGAAAATTAATGAAAGCAAGCATAGAAGCAAGTCTCATTATAAATTTAAGTGTAGTATCACCAAACTTCATAACACCAGTACATCGAAACGAACTCTTTGTCCATCATTAAATAAATCCACGACCACTAAACATATCCCTTATTCCATCTTAAAATGCTCACAAGCAAAAATCACAACACTTTAATTTTACCACTTGTTCAACCTTTTCGATTTCACTCTCCATAATTCATAAGAAGCACGATGCTATGTACTAGAATTGATATCCACCGATTTGTATGGGCCACCAAATAATCAGAAAAAGCAGTAGTGGAAACGTACAAAGAACAGTGGTAACGGGAAGCAAGCAGTGGAAAAATTTGTGAGAGCAGTGGTGTCAATTACTACTAGCAGTGGGAACATATAAAACGCAGTAGTGGGAACTTGTGAGAACCATGAGCAGTAATATTTTTATAGTGAATAAGTAGTACCACGTGAATAAAGCAACATAGCAGCAACAACTTTTCCCACAAACTGAATTAGATAGCGACCCTTCAACATATAGGACCACCATGCCAGTAACCCTACTTTCAAATCCAATACCCTCAGGCCTTCCACCAGTAGAGTTACTCATAAGACAATAAGCGTATCACCATCAGTACTCCCCAATAAATAGATACGATCTCATAGATGAAAGACCATAAGCATGCGAATTTTTAAATCAAACCAACATCAGACCAAACCCTTCTATTCCATGCCATAACTAATTCTGCTATTACATTCACATAATCAGTAAGACCCTTAAATTACTTTGACACCATGTAATAATTACAATAACTAGGGTTTGCTAGGGTTTTCTTTGAATAAATTTCTGTAATGAAACCCTAAAAATTTTCGAATGCAACTTAAAATCAATAGATTGGGGCATAAAAAAACCACCAGTAACTCCATTACTGACTTCCATAGCAGATTGATTAAGTAGAATAAGAAAATCAGCAAGTGAATAACAAAGAGACCCTAAAAATCGACTTACTGGAACTGTTTCTGCAGCAGACTTTGAGCACGTATATCTTTCAATTAAAAGCTCAGATCGAAGATCCCTCCGGTGGGATTATAGCTTGATATACCAAGAATCTTCACAAAACATTTTAGGCCGATCCAACGGTTAACGAACGAGTTATCTTTGTTTGAAAACAGTCCTGCAGAAAGTTGCAAAAATTGAAACAAATTCGAATTTTTACCTTTTCTTCGAAAAACCTTGTAAATCCTAGATCACGAGAAACCTGGGCTCTGATACCACTTGTTAAGAATCGTTTATGCTAAAACTTGATAGGTCTTTATCTAGGAATAACAATAACAACACAACAAGAACATGCACAGCGGAATATATAAACATTATTGTTATTGCTATAAGGCTTCGCCATCATCTCTACTCTATTACAATCTTCAATACAGCCCCAATACTACCTTGATCAATGGTAGTACGTGTTATCTACACTATAACAAGGAATCAAAGATCCTTGAGGCTAAACAAAACTAAACCCTAGGCGTTTTTCCCGAACCCTATGCCTAGGTTTCCCACACACACTTTTCCTGGTGTTTACATCTTGACACGTGAATAATATCAATTCCCTGTATCTCTTTAAATAATAGAGATACTAGGGTTACAAAGGATATTCTAAAATAATTAAAAGATATGCAGTAATCTTTTTCTCTCTTTGCAAGTTTCTTCCTTTGTCTCCATAAGTCCCTCATGTTTCACATATTTTGTCTTATCAACTTAATTGTAATTCCCAACATATTATGTCGTAAGATACGTTTTATATTACAAACATGACATTAGGATTTATTATTAATATGTGTGGCATATTTGATCGTGAATCACAGGATAACTCGAGAACGAAAATAGTTGTTATTCAAAAAGTATTTACTTTATTTCCGTAAGGTTTCAAAAAAAGAATTTATGGGTTGTGGCCTGTTAAACGAAAAGGGCTTGTTTGGCTATGGGCTTGGCCTAAGTTGGTTTTAAACCAACTTTTTAGCGAGGTGAGCTTTGGCCCAAAAGCTTTGGGTAAAGATTTGTTCAAATTCAAGTCTTGGCCCAAAATGATTTCATAAAACTAATGATTAGGCCTGCGTTTGATTTCTTTTTTTTTTGCTCCTACTGAAGGTTGCAGAGATTCTTTTGATGAAACAATTTTAAAAATCTTGTTGTGTCATCATTTTCGACTTGACTAGAGTTATTGACTCCAAACTATGCTTGTTTAGACACTACCACCAACGACACAACTAGTAGGAAAACCAATCGGCTTAAGCCGAGGTCTTTTTCTCAACAAAAGGGCTCTTAACATTTCTCTTGGCTTAACCAAAGCAACTTAAAAATTTATAGCAGTTTTAAATGCTTAATAAAAGTGTTTTTGTGTTGTGAAAATCGTATCTGATGACCATGTTAAAGAAAGACCATTTATGTTCAAGATGTCGTTTGTGTGCGGTTTATATCAGTTCGAAGAAAATGACGTAATTGTTATGAAACACAAACTCTTTTATTTTTAGAGGTTATGATCAGAGGGCCAAAACAAGTGCCGTATACGATCCAACATAAACCAAAATTTTAAACATCCAACGCTAACGAGCAAGGCCTAAGACAAGCAACTAAGTCGGTTTTGTCGCCAACCCGAAACAACATAGATAGGAAAAACGCAGAATCAAAGGTAAAACAAAGGACAACATTTCCACATACGAGCCATAGTAAATTTTACATTTCGACTTGTTTAAAGCTTCTACCACACAAGACTTTAACACCCCAGTTTCTTATCATCAAAACTACTTGACCGATTCATGTTTATTTCAAAACAGTTTCTTATGATCAAAACTACTTGACCGGTTCATGTTTATTTCAAAGGAGACAACTTATCAATTTCCAGTCGATTCAAGTGTTATTTTTAAAACCGATTCATCAAACTTCTAATCGATTACTCCACAATCAAATGTAAACAAAACCAACATCATAAAGATTCAAATGAGGGAAAGAGTTTAAATCAGTTTGGGGTTCTTACACAAAGCGAAGTTGGTTACAAGAATCAAGTAAGACACGGAACAAAAGGCTCCAAACCCAATTCAGCAAGTGATTCCACACACTCCTTGAAGTTCTGGACTCGATCTCTTCCTTGCATCGATTACAATTTTTCTATTTTTGCTTTGATAATTTGTTTGAGTGTGTGGAACCTTGTGAACCGAGTTGGTTTTTTAGAATGTAAACAAGGGTGGGTTTGATTCCTCCTCCCTCCATTGACAATCGACCTTTAGTCGAATTTGGTAGTCGTCCCCCCCATGCTTCATCTGTTTAGCTGATTCTCGAAAAGACAAGAGCCTGGTGTTATGATCCACTCTCGTGGTTTATCAGATCTGAATTGGAGTAGGAGGTGGGGAGAGCGTAACAGAAGGAGAGAGGGGGGAAAAGACGCAGTTGTGTGGGGATAAAGGAGAGAAGAGCATTTTTAATGTTTCATTTTTTTATTTTTTTATTTTTTTATTATTATTTTTTGCTTATATCGCGTTTTAAAGTAAAGGTATGAGTAAATAATAAAAAGTGAGTGCTAATTTACATAAAGGTGAGTTGTGATATGTTTTTGGGTTTTTTACACTCGTGGGGATTTAAGCGTCCCCATATTTTATTGAGTTCTGGTGTGTTCCCGGGTTGTCGTGAGCACGATCTACATCGTCTTTGTAGTGTGTTTTTATAAAGGTTATAGAAACACTGTTTTTGGTTCTTGGTTAATTAACATAGGTTTATGCCAATACTAGGTTCGCTTCGGTACACGTGTGGTGTTGTTTTTAAGAAGAAATGAGATAACCTCTTGTTTTTGAGTTTTAATAGTTTGTAAAGGTTCAAAAGCGGAACTAACGAAATAATTTTTGTGATTTATTATTAAAAATCAGTTTGGAAAATTACGGTTTGTTATAGTCACGCCTCCTTAAACGGAATCGCGTCCTCGTGATTCAATTCAAGTTACCCATTTAGATCGAAAAGAGATGAGTACATACTCACGAGAATTCATCTTCATGTTTCCCACGTGAATTCAGGACCTTTTTGTGAGTTTCTATGAACTGTGTTGATAGGGATAGGTGTTGGTACTCACAACCGATTTGAGTCTCACGAGATGGTAAAGGCTCCTCTTTGTCTATGAGGGAGTAATATAAAATTCTTTGTTGAAAATTTGTAGTTAGGTAAACTGATTCGACTTCAAAAGACTCATAATTTCAGTAAAACATTCTTTCAACTTGGTGTGGGTAAAACAATGTCTCAAAAGTTAACATTTAGTCACCCCTTTAATATACAAAAGTCTCAATAAAGTTTCACCAGAGAAATTTTGGCACATCAAAATGGGTATCTCGGGAAAAATACCTTTGCGAGTGTTGTGGTTTATGTAAACGTATTTCAAAAAGGAAAGTCCTTAAAAAGCAAGGATGTCAGGGGAAAATGTGTAGTTAGGTATGTTTATTTCAACAAATTTAAGGTGCTTAATTACGGAGTCTAGTTGTCAAACCTGAGTGGGGTTCAAAGTTTAATATCAAGCGAATTTCATAAACATGAGTATTTAATTTACTTTAACAGTACCAAGAGGTAGTAACGTAAAGTGCTTTTCAATTGGGCAAATAGTTCACATGGTGAATGCAAAATAGTTTATAGAGTAATAGGAAAACAATTTATCACTTGTAAAATTGTAGCAAAATTGTGGTTTAGTTTTGTGATTTAGTAGCAAAGCAATTCATAGGGGAGTAAAATAGTTTGTAAAGTGTAGTAAGACTTGTAGGATAATTGTAATATTGTTTACAGAATGCTAGCAAAACTGTTTGTTGTTTTATAGAATGGTAGTAAGGTAATGAATCAGTTTATTACATCACGATAAAATAGTTGTAAAGATGATTCGTAAAACAGTTTAAAGGACAGTATGAAAACAATTTATAATTTATGAAATAGTAGCAGGGTTAAAATCTTGATTTCTCGAAATAGCAGTTAAACATTTTGTAGGATGACCGCAAAATGATTTGTAAAATAGTTGAAAAAAAAGTTTGTATGTGATGAGTGCTCAAACACTCATCATTTTTGGTCTAATCTGAACTGCAAAACATACAAAAACACCCAGTAATGCATCAAAATACTGAAAATATTTCAAAATTTGTGTTTTATATTTTTTAGATGCAAAATGAGCAAAAACAGACGAAAAACGTATAAAGTTTGCAAAATTGGCAGTTTCAGTCCCCCAACTTTCATAAAATAACAAAACTAGTCCCTGGATATTCAAAATATAGAAAATTATCACCAAAGGTCCTTTTACAATCATAAGTTGTCATATTTTGTCCTTTGGTGAAAAATTGGAATAGTTTTGGAAATTTACACTTTTGGTCCCTGGAGTTTCAAACTTTGGCAGTTTTGGTCCCTGGTGGGATAATTTTGAATGAAAAATCAATTTTGGTCCTTGAAAATTCACAAAAATCACTTTTAATCCCTGGATGAAAATTTTGAGAAAATTACAAGTTTAATCCCTGGAGTTTGGAAATTTGCAATTTTGGTCCCCAGGTATTTTTATTTTGGAAAATATTAATTTTCATCCTTGTAATTCTCAAATGTGTCAAAATAAGTCCTTATGGTTAGTTTTGGAAAGTTACAATCACAGCCCCTCATCTTTAACAAAATTACACTTTGGTCCTTGTGGTATTTTGCTAAAGTTACAAACATACGGACCCTATTTTATTACCCAACAAACACAACCCACCCAATTACCAAACCCAGTCCATGTACACTCCCAGCCCACCACAATGACCCGGCCCACTCCCACCTTTTAATAGTTTCCCCCATCTTTGACCCAGTCAACACCCCCAAAACAAACCAGGGTACTGTTCATCGTCCCTAAACTCTCCCTAATTACCAGGCTCATGCCCCCCTCCTCACCAAACGTCACCTTTTCATTTAATGATATCACCAACTTCACCTTCCCCCTCCTACCCTCATTAATTACCTCACCAAACACCACTTATCTGCCAATCCCACTGTTCCCGCCAAAATTGTGTTTGAACGGTTGAGATTATTTCAACCAATCCAGTGGTCAGAAATGTGTGGGAAAGTCCAAAGAAGCTGCAAGGGGCTATAAAAGAAAAGAAAAAGAGAAAGAAGAAACCAAGTAGTGTAGCAGTAGAGTAGTATGAGTCTTAGTTAAAATTAGATTAGGTTGTTTTTAATTTAATCTCATCCTTAGTTGTAATTGTTGGTTTATATCACTTGTAATCAACTCTTCCAGTGTACTATTATTGTTTTCAAGCATTAATTTCAGTGGTATTTGTTAAATTTTAGAAATTGCAATTTTAGTTAAAAGTCTCAAATTACTTTTAAGCTGTTAGCAGTGGTTGTTTATTGCTTATTTGAGTGTAGCCTGCTCAATTATAAGTTTCTTTAAGCTCAGTAAACTTTGCTACTTGTTTCAATTCAAAAATCACTAATCACTCAAAATTCATAAAAGTAACAAAGAAGTATAAGAATAACTGTGGGGACTTAAGGAAGTTGAATACATGGATGGTGAAGGATCTGTATGGTACTAGTGGTCTCAGGGGAGACTTTAGGTTGCAATATTGGTTCCTAAGTTCTTGATTGAAACCTCAAAGGATCACTGTAAGCTCATTTTTTTCTTTTATTCTTGTATTTGCTGTGTCTGTGGGTAACAAGTGTTCAAATCAGTTAATTTGTGCTTATATTTGTTTAATATAAACTTAGTTGTCAGTATTATAGCTTAGGTTGTCCATTACCTTTGAAAATCATTTGTTCAATCTCCAAAAGGGGTGTTTGGTTTTACTTGTTCTAGGATATTAGGGTCTGTCTCAGTTGTTGCATTTGATGTAGTTAGTTCATATTAGGTATATTAGGTTCATTTAAGTCATAAACCATCAAGGTTCTTTTGCAAAAAGTCAATTTACCCTTGTAATCTCCTCACAGTCAACTGTTGAAGATTTTTTAACCACAAGTCCACCAAATCAATGCATATGTTGTTGTTCTAACTTGGTCTGAACTTATTTTAGCTTATCTCATCATATTCAGTCCATAGATTAAGCTCAAATCTCATGAAAGTCAAATAATCAAGTTTTAGCAAAAAGTCAAATTGTGCACTTTCAGATTTTTCCAAAACTTCAAGGATTTGTTTTGATTTTTGTGTGTTGATTCAGATGGTTAAACTTGTTTCTATTCATTCTCTATTAGCTTAACTTCATTGTCTCATAGAGCTTATATTTTTAGAAATTTTGTGTGGGCCCCCACCATTGCCCAAAGTGGACTGCAGGGGAGACCCCTGCTCTGCACACAGATAAGCAGTCCACACCACCACCTTTGTGGTGGTTTTCTGGCCACCATGGTGGTCCCAAAACCCCCAACTTGGTTCCTCTCAACCCCCCTCCTACCAGGGTTGAGGTTTTGGCTTCTTGGTTGACCTAGAAACCCCTGGGTCCCACCTAAGTTAGCTCATCTTTTATGTCCCCATTTTCAGTCCTAAACTAGGTTTCAAAATGCTTATTGCTGCTTAATAGCTTATTCTGAGGTTCACTTGTGCTTTTTCTAGCTTATACTTGTCTAATACACTCACTTGAACCAGATTTTACCATTGTGGGTCCCACTTGAGGCCATTTTAGCTTATTTTGCCTTTTGGTCAACTTTGGTCAACTGTCTCAACTCTTGGCTTTTTCTCAGCTTATTTTTAAGTTCCACATTACTTGTTTTTACAAAAGTTTGTAGTTTTTAGGTATTAAATAAGTTTGTAAAAGAAAAAAATCAAAAAAAGTCAATTTAAAATTAAGTGATAGTTTCTATTTAATTTTATTTAAATTTTATTTTTCATTTTTAAATTTTTATTAAGTACTTGGTGTTTTTATATTTTTCTTAAATTCCTATTATATTAAAGTATTTTTAGTAATTTTTTCAGATTTTTATTTTATCATTTAGTATTTATTAGAATTAATCTTAATTTTATTAATTATTAATTAATAATTAGTTTAAAATAGCATAATTAGTTTTTATTAAGTAAAACCTAGTTTTTATATTTTTTATAGCTTTTATATGTTATAAAATACTTTTAGAAATTTTATTAGAATTTTTACTGTTCATTTGCTATTTTTCTTAATTTAAAATAGTTTAATTAGTTAATTAGTAATTAATTAGTAATTAATTAATAGAAAATCCACAAAAAGACAAAAATACTTATTTTTAATTTTAAAAGTTGTTTTTAGTTATTTTATAATTTTAGGAATTTTATTTTCACCTTTTTAGTATTTAATTAGTATTAAATTATATTAAGTGTTTTTAATATTAATAATTAGTATTAAATAGTAATTAGTTAATAATAAATAATTAATTAGTGTTAAAATTTATTTTCTTTTTCTAAAAATTTTCTTTTACCTTTTAAGTTTGTAAAAAAGTCATTTTCACCCCCTAGGTGTTTTCAGATTTCTGTTTTCACTTTTTATTTTGTACGTTTACGTTTTATTTAAACGTAACGTACACGTTTTTAGGTTTAAAACGTTTCTGGTTTTTCTTAGCTTCCCGTCTTATTCACATAGCTTGTTTAAGCTATTTCATTGTAGATTCCTTAGCTCAATCACACACAAACCCTTTTTCTCATCCAAATTCACCCGATCACATAACCGTTTGTTAACCATCCACACCTCGTCGGGACATAACGACCCGGGGAAACACTATATTACCCAGAGTATTGATCTAGGCTATTTAACTTTGTTGACCATTCTTTGGTCAATATAAGTTGGTGGTTTAGGACCAATCAATTTATGGCGCCGTTGCCGGGGAGGTCGTGCGCGTTATTCTAAAACGGTTTTCAGATTAGTGAATCTGGGTATACATCTACTGTATATTTATCCATCCTTGTTCATATCTTTTCATAAAAACCCAAAAATATTTTTCCTTACCCTCTATCTATTTGATTCTACCTTCTTATGCTCATCTCATGTATAATTCTTATGGTGTCTCTCGGCTACACGTGTTTTCACTGTAAAAGTCCGATTGAGGACGGCTTTCGTTGTCTCCGGTGTATTTGTGAGAAATGTGGCAATAATTGTAGTAACAGATTTTGTGTTTTGTGCAATCTGTTCATAAGTCCAAATTCTCTCAATGATTTACCAAATTCTTCCAACTGCCCTTCACAGCCCGAGATACGTGCTATTAATGACAAACCGTCAAGAATTGATCCTAACCTTTCACGGTTTACGGTTAAAAGTTTGTCAAGCAAACATGCTGAGCTTAGGGCAGTGACTGAAAAGAACGACTTGCCCAATCTTCACGTTTATCAAGAACCAAAACCCGAGACCATAACGGAAGTGGTGGAAATTGCTAGCTCTAAGAGCACACCACTTGTCCCACCTCCGGCTTTTATTCCTTGTGTTGGTTGTGGTGAGCCTCTTTTTGGTTTGCCATGTCGTTGGTGTACATGTGTGCAATGTGGTAACGATATTCAAAACGGGAGTTGTTTGTTTTGTGGGTCGAGTAATTCATTTGCTTATGATCCTAATCAAAACTCATTCAACGACTCTTCAAATTTTTCCAATTACCCAACACATTCATACGAGCAAGAATCATATTATCCAAACTTCAATGATGCTTCGTATCAAGATACACCAAGCCAGACTCAACAGTTTTACTGTTGTGAGTACTGTGGTGGTCCACACTACAGTTCTGATTGTCAATCGGGAAACACGCTTGTCTATGAGCAGTTTCCTGATAACAATTATGACTACAGCACACACGACTCACAGCCACATCAGTTTTACTGTTGTGAGTATTGTGGAGGTCCACACATTAGCTCTGATTGTCAAACAGGGAATCAATTTCCTTGTAACAATTACGACTATTCGTTTCAAGACCCACCTCCACAATACCAAATGACCCAAGCAACTCCTCTTGTCACTGAGCAAGACATTTTAATAGAGACTCTTAAGATATTGAAAGATCTTAAGGAGGAGTTGGCTAATTCATCGTTTCAAAGCTCTCGTGAGAAATCTATGGCAGAATTACTTGCGGAAGAACGAGCAGCTAGAAACAAACTGAGCAAGGAAGAATTGCTAGTCTTAGAACAAGCAGCTAAAACACGTGCCATATTTCGTAATGCTGCTCTTTACGACGATGATGATGATGTTACCCTTGATTTTTCTCAATTCTGTAAGGGCTCATCACTTTCATCTATAGCAATTCCTTCCTCGGAAAATCAGGGAGAAAAGACTATGATAGAATTACTAGCAGAAGAACAAATGAAATTTATAAAACCCCTGTCTGCTAGTCCTTCTCAACTCCCTCAGTCTGTTGTTATCACACCCGAAGTTCACACTCACTCTCTGATAATGGGGGATGAGCATCTTAGCACTGTTCCTAATAAGGAATCGGACGAATTAATAAAGTCTAGTGTTAAGATCCTTGTCCCAATCCCGAGAGAGTCACAGGGAACTCTGGATCATGTATGTGATATTCCTTCACCTCTTGAGTGTTCAAACGATCATTTTGAGACTTTCTCAGATTTTAATGATGATTGTACATCTCATGGAGACATTGAGTATATTGAGGCACCACTGCCTCATTCTGATGTTGATCCTCTTCTTGAGGAGTTCGCTGATGATCTTGCTCACATTGATCCACTCTCATTGGAAAGTGATGATGGTCTCCTTGATTTCCAAGCCGATCTGGGAGAAATTGAAAGTCGCCTATCTCATGATCCGTCACTCACTTCTTATCCCAGCAGTCCAACAGAGAATAATATTCACTTTGTTCCCAAAACATTCAATACCACTCTCACCAATCCTCTATTTGAATTCGAATCTGAATTCACTTCGATTTCTGATAATCCACTCTTTGGTACTCAGATTGAGGATTGTGATGAGTCTATTCCGGAACATGAGTTCCCAGATTCACATCTTGTGAATGATTCTCTTCATGAGGAGTTCTTCGGTGAACTCGCTCATCAGTTTGATTGCCCGGGGGGAGATGCTCTCAATCATGAGAATTTGCAAAATCCCACCCACCCTCCCGGGATGTTTTTCAGCTTACCCTTTGAAATCCAAACTCAGGCTATTGAGCCTCCTCTTGAAGAAGAAGATCAAATCATGCTTTTTATCATGATTTTCTTCCTTTTCTTCACCTACAGGGTGACTTCTTCTCTTCTTCACTCCTTCGGGAGTGAGGACACTATATTTGATCCCGGCATTTTCATGTATCATTATCTTGAGCCGGGTACTTATCTTATCGGTGTGGAACTTTCACGTGCTTCAAATGTTTGTCCAAACATCTTGAATGAAAGTCCGATTGAGATTGCTTCTTCCACAACATGCTTCCCCAATGACAAATGAATTAGGGGTCGAGTCAAGCTAGCGACTCGGTAAACAAAAACAGTAGCACGCTTATAGGGTTTTCACCCTAAGTGTGGGGGAGTCCCCATGCTATGGTTACTAATAGAGTGAAAATACAAAATGGTGTCTTCCACACTTAGCTTGTAATGTTGCCCTTTTACGTTTAAAATGTCGGCATAATAGCCGGGATTTTGAATATTGAGGACAATATTCATGCTAAGTGTGGGGGTATTTCGCTATTCTAGCGAATTTTATCACATTTTACTATATAATACCCCGTTTTTGCCAAAATTTCAAAATTTTCAAAAATTTTTCACTGGTGCTTCAAAATTTTTGTGGTAATCAGTCCGCCTTGTCTAACCGACAAAAGGGATTGGCTAGTCCAGGAGCAAACGGCTCTTGGTAAAGACATATCAAATCCGTTTATGGCTTGCAATTTGCCCAAAATTGTACGGTTCCACAACTCCCAAAAAACAAATGAGTTGGCTAGCCCGCAAGATTATGGCTTGTGGTAAAGGCCGTGGAAAATCCATAATTGGTAATCAGCTCACCAAGATGTTGACTATTCCATCAAGAGCTGGCTAGTCCAGGAGCAAACGGCTCCTGGTAAAGACAAATCAAATCCGTTGACAGCTGGTGGTTTACTCAAAATCACACGGTTATCAGGTGTGCCACAGTTCTTACACCTGGCTACTCCAGAAGTGATGGCTTTTGGTAAAGAGTTTTTCAAATCTATCATTTCAAAACAGTATTGCTAGGGACTAGCAATAGTTTAGTGTGGGAGATTGATGAGTGCTCAAACACTCATCATTTTTGGACTAATCTGAACTGCAAAACATACAAAAATACTCAGTAATGCATCAAAATACTGAAAATATTTCAAAAATTGTGTTTTATATGTCTTAGATGCAAAATGAGCAAAAACAGACGAAAAACGTACAAAGTTTGCAAAATAGGCAGTTTCAGTCCCCCAACTTTCATAAAATGACAAAACTAGTCCCTGGATATTCAAAATATAGAAAATTATCACCAAAGGTCCTTTTACAATCATAAGTTGTCATATTTTGTCCTTTGGTGAAAAATTGGAAAAGTTTTGGAAATTTACACTTTTGGTCCCTGGAGTTTCAAACTTTGGCAGTTTTGGTCCCTGGTGGGATAATTTTGAATGAAAAATCAATTTTGGTCCTTGGGAATTCACAAAAATCACTTTTAATCCCTGGATGAAAATTTTGAGAAAATTACAAGTTTAATCCCCGGAGTTTGGAAATTTGCAATTTTGGTCCCCGGGTATTTTTATTTTGGAAAATATTAATTTTCATCCTTGTAATTCTCAAATGTGTCAAAATAAGTCCTTATGGTTAGTTTTGGAAAGTTACAATCACAGCCCCTCATCTTTAACAAAATTACACTTTGGTCCTTGTGGTATTTTTCTAAAGTTACAAACATACGGACCCTATTTTATTACCCAACAAACACAACCCACCCAATTACCAAACCCAGTCCATGTACACTCCCAGCCCACCACAATGACCCGGCCCACTCCCACATTTTAATAGTTTCCCCCGTCTTTGACACAGTCAACACCCCCAAAACAAACCAGGGTACTGTTCGTCGTCCCTAAACTCTCCCTAATTACCAGGCTCATGCCCCCCTCCTCACCAAACCTCACCTTTTCATTTAATGATATCACCAACTTCACCTTCCCCCTCCTACCCTCATTAATTACCTCACCAAACACCACTTATCTGCCAATCCCACTGTTCCCGCCAAAACTGTGTTTGAACGGTTGAGAATATTTCAACCAATCCAGTGGTCAGAAATGTGTGGGAAAGTCCAAAGAAGCTGCAAGGGGCTATAAAAGAAAGAAAAAGAGAAAGAAGAAACCCAGTAGTGTAGCAGTAGAGTAGTATGAGTCTTAGTTAAAATTAGATTAGGTTGTTTTTAATTTAATCTCATCCTTAGTTGTAATTGTTGGTTTATATCACTTGTAATCAACTCTTCCAGTGTACTATTATTGTTTTCAAGCATTAATTTCAGTGGTATTTGTTAAATTTTAGAAATTGCAATTTTAGTTAAAACTCTCAAATTACTTTTAAGCTGTTAGCAGTGGTTGTTTATTGCTTATTTGAGTGTAGCCTGCTCAATTATAAGCTTCTTTAAGCTCAGTAAACTTTGCTACTTGTTTCAATTCAAAAATCACTAATCACTCAAAATTCATAAAAGTAACAAAGAAGTATAAGAATAACTGTGGGGACTTAAGGAAGCTGAATACATGGATGGTGAAGGATCTGTATGGTACTAGTGGTCTCAGGGGAGACTTTAGGTTGCAATATTGGTTCCTAAGCTCTTGATTGAAACCTCAAAGGATCACTGTAAGCTCATTTTTTTCTTTTATTCTTGTATTTGCTGTGTCTGTGGGTAACAAGTGTTCAAATCAGTTAATTTGTGCTTATATTTGTTTAATATAAACTTAGTTGTCAGTATTATAGCTTAGGTTGTCCATTACCTTTGAAAATCATTTGTTCAATCTCCAAAAGGGGTGTTTGGTTTTACTTGTTCTAGGATATTAGGGTCTGTCTCAGTTGTTGCATTTGATGTAGTTAGTTCATATTAGGTATATTAGGTTCATTTAAGTCATAAACCATCAAGGTTCTTTTGCAAAAAGTCAATTTACCCTTGTAATCTCCTCACAGTCAACTGTTGAAGATTTTTGAACCACAAGTCCACCAAATCAATGCATATGTTGTTCTAACTTGGTCTGAACTTAGTTTAGCTTATCTCATCATATTCAGTCCATAGATTAAGCTCAAATCTCATGAAAGTCAAATAATCAAGTTTTAGCAAAAAGTCAAATTGTGCACTTTCAGATTTTTCCAAAACTTCAAGGATTTGTTTTGATTTTTGTGTGTTGATTTAGATGGTTAAACTTGTTTCTATTCATTCTCTATTAGCTTAACTTCATTGTCTCATAGAGCTTATATTTTTAGAAATTTTGTGTGGGCCCCCACCATTGCCAAAAGTGGACTGCAGGGGAGACCCCTGCTCTGCACACAGATAAGCAGTCCACACCACCACCTTTGTGGTGGTTTTCTGGCCACCATGGTGGTCCCAAAACCCCCAATTTGGTTCCTCTCAACCCCCTCCTACCAGGGTTGAGGTTTTGGTTTCTTGTTTGACCTAGAAACCCCTGGGTCCCACCTAAGTTAGATCATCTTTTCTGTCCCCATTTTCAGTCCTAAACTAGGTTTCAAAATGCTTATTGCTGCTTAATAGCTTATTCTGAGGTCCACTTGTGCTTTTTCTGGCTTATACTTGTCTAATACACTCACTTGAGCCAGATTTTACCATTGTGGGTCCCACTTGAGGCCATTTTAGCTTATTTTGCCTTTTAGTCAACTTTGGTCAACTGTCTCAACTCTTGGCTTTTTCTCAGCTTATTTTTAAGTTTCACATTACTTGTTTTTACAAAAGTTTGTAGTTTTTAGGTATTAAATAAGTTTGTAAAAGAAAAAAATCAAAAAAAGTCAATTTAAAATTAAGTGATAGTTTCTATTTAATTTTATTTAAATTTTATTTTTCATTTTTAAATTTTTATTAAGTACTTGGTGTTTCTATATTTTTCTTAAATTCCTATTATATTAAAGTATTTTTAGTAATTTTTTCAGATTTTTATTTTATCATTTAGTATTTATTAGAATTAATCTTAGTTTTATTAATTATTAATTAATAATTAGTTTAAAATAGCATAATTAGTTTTTATTAAGTAAAACCTAGTTTTTATATTTTTTATAGCTTTTATATGTTATAAAATAATTTTAAAATTTTTATTAGAATTTTTACTGTTCATTTGCTATTTTTCTTAATTTAAAATAGTTTAATTAGTTAATTAGTAATTAATTAGTAATTAATTAATAGAAAACCCACAAAAAGACAAAAATACTTATTTTTAATTTTAAAAGTTGTTTTTCGTTATTTTATAATTTTAGGAATTTTATTTTCACCTTTTTAGTATTTAATTAGTATTAAATTATATTTAAGTGTTTTTAATATTAATAATTAGTATTAAATAGTAATTAGTTAATAATAAATAATTAATTAGTGTTAAAATTTATTTTGTTTTTCTAAAAATTTTCTTTAACCTTTTAAGTTTGTAAAAAAGTCATTTTCACCCCCTGGGTGTTTTCAGATTTCTGTTTTCACTTTTTATTTTGTACGTTTACGTTTTATTTAAACGTAACGTACACGTTTTTAGGTTTAAAATGTTTCTGGTTTTTCTTAGCTTCCCGTATTATTCACATAGCTTGTTTAAGCTATTTCATTGTAGATTCCTTAGCTCAATCACACACAAACCTTTTTTCTCATCCAAATTCACCCGATCACATAACCGTTTGTTAACTATCCACACCTCGTCGGGACATAACGACCCGGGGAAACACTATATTACCCGGAGTATTGATCTAGGCTATTTAACTTTGTTGACCATTCTTTGGTCAATATAAGTTGGTGGTTTAGGACCAATCAGTATGCTAATAGCGAACACAATTTATTATCTTATAAGAGGGTAGCAAGGTAGACAACAGATATTCCCGAGGGGTAAGTGAAGGACTGGGTGTGCAGGATTAGGTGTTCCAAAGATAGTGGTTTGGATTACTACATAAAGTTTTTAAGGTTTCTGTTGGGTATAGGATCTCTGCTAAATGTGGAGTTTCGAAAATTTATGGTTTGGCTTGAAGGAGGGTGTTGATTGCTACTAGAAATCAGTTGGCTGTCTTAGTAGTGTACTTAATGTGGAAGGTACAACATCGATTGAGTATAAGGTTTGAGGTGGAGGTGACTGTAACATAACAAGATTGTGATAAAAAAGTATTCCATTTAAGTGAAAAAGTACTATGATGCCAGTGTGTTGTGTGTAGACGTGAATGTTCATGTTATGCAATGATTATGTACACACTCATAAATTTTGGAAACTTCCAGAAATCAAGTAGAACATTAAACTGGACATAATTCTAGTATAACTACTCTGAGTATCACAAAATTTACCTCTGAGTCGGACATAGGTGATCAGGCTATGTCCCACTGTCCCTGGTCGAATATAGGTGATCACTCTATATTCCACCGAGGTTCAATGAATTTTGAAATACTCAGCTCAGTTACTCTAGTAATATGTCCTTTACTTTAAAAGAAAATGTTTTATAATAAGTAAGGCAGCAGGCTTGGCAGGCAGGCATGTGGTGGTCATAGGGTCAAGTTTTTGTAAAAGTAGTTATAGTCTAGGTTTTAAAAATACCCAGTTCTCTATAACCAAGGCTCTGATACCAATCTGTAACACACCCAAAATCGGGTCCAGCGGAAGCATACATGTTGCTGGGGTGCTACTCAATCGGTATCATAACACAAGTACAATTTCTCAACCATCTAGAATAACTTTCATTATCAAAAATATATAAATTTACATCGTTCAAAAATAGTGCGGAAATACAGGCCCATATAAGAGTTTAAGCAGTCCCAAATATATGTCAGAGTTGTCTATGACCATGCCACGCCATGCCAAAGCCTTCAATAGTTAGCTATCGCCTTAAGCTGAAAATACATGCTAAAAAGTGTCAACACGAGGTTGGTGAGTTCATAGATTTATAATAAAACAGTAGTATTGTGAGTTCAATAGAGAGTTTTGTGACCATTATGTGGCTCACAATGTCATGAAAAATAGTGATTATCTTACAGTAAAATTTGAATTGTGGACCATGAGTAGAGTGTGTGATCATTACAACGAATATAATGTCACATAGTAAATAGTCTATTACGCTAGCACTAAATTTATACAACCGAAGCTTGATAGTGTGCATGCTCTAGAAGCACGTTAAATAAAGCCCTTGCAAGTGTCTATCCCGTGACACTCGTGTTTCGACATGTTATACGCTCGCGTTTGCTTATCCGGCCAAACCGAACGGGGGTGTCAATCCCAATAGATCTATTTATAGCATTCGCGCTTCCCAGCAGGAATTGACGGTTCATGAGTTTGGGCATTCTGGGATTCAGTGTCTTAGGCTAATCCGCGTAATAGTGTAAATAAAGCATAAGTTTCAGTGTGGTCCATAAAAGTGTTTGCATAAAAGCAATTGTCATTCAATAGAAGTGTTTGCGTAACAGCAATGATTTGTAAAGTGTTTTGCATATAAGCAATAGTTCATAGAGTGTGTAGCATAACAACAATAGTTCATGAAGCGTATTGCATAAAAGCAATAGTTCATAGAGTGTGTAGCATAACAGCAATAGTTCATAAAGCGTGTTGCATAAAAGCAATAGTTCATAAAGTGTGTTGCATGTTTATAAAACACTTGTGTATGTGAGAAAATAATCAAGTATGCAACCAATATACACATAGGTGTATTTGAATAATCAATCAAGTATTCAGAAAAACAGTAGTGTTTATATAAACAATTGCGCATTCAAATAAAACAAGCATTGAGTTAGTTAAAAACGAGCATGTATTCTCCCCCAAAACAGTTATAAAACAAGTAAAAGTAGGGGTCATGAACTCACCTCAGTAGAGTATGCAATAAACCAAGTGAGTCAAATAGAGTGTGGCACCAACACGCGACCTAGATTAGTAAGGCATGATTTAGTTCATAGTTTAAGTTTAAGACTCTACGAAGTTTAATTAAACTCAAAAGTTTTAGAGTGTTGTGTTATTGTTGCTTGTGTGCCAGCGTTTAAGTTTGAAAACGGTTTTCTAAAAGATTGAGTGTATTGGCTCTTGGGAGTGTGTAAACATACAACGAATGGGATGTCGAAAATGAATAGTCTTTGGTTCGGGAATAACTAAAGACAAGGTGGGGAAAATAATCACATATAAATTTTAGATGTTGGCGAGTTTTGTAAGTCTTTTGGTTTACATACTTTATAATGCTAAGTGTGAAATAAATGTCTAAAGTTAAGTACCACTTTATTTCTCATTGTAAATCGTGATTAGATGTCACTATTTATGTTTATTAAAAAAAAAGTGATTATAAGTTTACATTTCTTTTCATGGAAAATATGGGTCTGACCCGTTTACACGCGCTTGTTGTTTTACGTGATAATAGTAGTAGTTGTCTTTGTAAGTTTATAAAACTTTTATTAGTTATAAAGTTTTCTGTTTCAACTACTTATAGCTTAATTGGAGTAAACGAACATGTTTACTTTTCACAATTTTTGAAGTACATTTAGAGTGTATATATTATGTCGTAAGATACGTTTTATATTACAAACATGACGTTAGGATCTATTATTAATATGTGTGGCATATTTGATCGTGAATCACAGGATAACTCGAGTACGAAAATAGTTGTTATTCAAAAAGTATTTACTTTATTTCCGTAAGGTTTCAAAAAAAAGAATTTATGGGTTGTGGCCTGTTAAACAAAAAGGGCTTGTTTGGCTATGGGCTTGGCCCAAGTTGGTTTTAAACCAACTGTTTAGCAAGGTGAGCTTTGGCCCAAAAGCTTTGGTTAAAGATTTTCTCAAATTTAAGTCTTGGCCCAAAATGATTTCATAAAACTAATGAGTAGGCCTGCGTTTGATTTTTTTTTTTTTTTTTTTGCTCCTACTGAAGGTTGCAGCGATTCTATTGATGAACCAGTTTTAAAAATCTTGTTGTGTCATCATTTTCGACTCGACCAGAGTTATTGACACCAAACTATGCTTGTTTAGACACTACCACCAACGACACAACTAGTAGGAAAACCAATCGGCTTAAGCCGAGGTCTTTTTCTCAACAAAAGGGCTCTTAACGTTTCTCTTGGCTTAACCAAAGCAACTTAAAAACTTATAGCAGTTATAAATACTCAATAAAAGTGTTTATGTGTTGTGAAAATCGTATCTGATGACCATGTTAAAGAAAGACCATTTATGTTCAAGATATCGTTTGTGTGCGGTTTATATCAATTCGAAGAAAATGACGTAATTGTTATGAAACACAAACTCTTTTATTTTTAGAGGTTATGATCAGAGGGCCAAAACAAGTGCCGTATACGATCCAACATAAACCAAAATTTTAAACATCCAACGCTAACGAGCAAGGCCTAAGACAAGCAACTAAGTCGTTTTTGTCGCCAACCCGAAACAGCATTGACAGGAAAAACGTAGAATCAAAGGTAAAACAAAGGACAACATTTCCACATACGAGCCATAGTAAATTTTACATTTCGACTTGTTTAAAGCTTCTACCACACAAGACTTTAACACCCCAGTTTCTTATCATCAAAACTACTTGACCGATTCATGTTTATTTCAAAACAGTTTCTTATGATCAAAACTACTTGACCGGTTCATGTTTATTTCAAAGGAGACAACTTATCAATTTCCAGTCGATTCAAGTGTTATTTTTAAAACCGATTCATCAAACTTCTAATCGATTACTCCACAATCAAACTTAAACAAAACCAACATCATAAAGATTCAAATGAGGGAAAGAGTTTAAATTGGTTTAGGGTTCTTACACAAAGCGAAGTCGTTTACAAGAATCAAGTAAGACACAGAAAAAAAAGGCTCCAAACCCGATTCAGCAAGCGATTCCACACACTCTTTGAAGTTCTGGACTCGATCTCTTCCTTGCATCGATTACAATTTTTCTATTTTTGCTTTGATAATTTGTTTGAGTGTGTGGAACTTTGTGAACCGAGTTGGGTTTTAAGAATGTAAACAAGGGTGGGTTTGATTCCTCCTCCCTCCATTGACAGTCGACCCTTAGTCGAATTTGGTAGTCGTCCCCCCATGCTTCATCTGTTTAGCTGATTCTCAAAAAGACAAGAGCCTGGTGTTGTTATGACCACTCTCGTGGTTTATCAGAACTGAATTGGAGTGAGAGCGTAACAGAAGGAGAGAGGGGAAAAAGACGCAGTTGTGTGGGGATAAGGGAGAAAAGAGCATTTTTAATGTTTTTCTTTTTTTTTTTTTTTTTTTTTTTTTTTTTTTTTTTTGCTTATATCGCGTTTTAAAGTAAAGATGTGAGTAAATAATAAAAAGTGAGTGCTAATTTACTTAAAGGTGAGTTGTGATATGTTTTTGGGTTTGTTACACTCGTGGGTATTTAAGCGTACCCCGTATTTTATTGAGTTTCGGTGTGTTCCCGGGTTGTCGTGAGCACGATCTACATCGTCTTTGTAGTGTGTTTTTATAAAGGTTATAGAAACACTGTTTTTGGTTCTTGGTTAATAGACATAGGTTTATGCCAATACTAGGTTCATGTCGGTACGCGTGTGGTGTTGTTTTTAAGAAGAAACAAGATAACCTCTCGTTTTTGAGTTTTAATAGTTCGTAAAGGTTCAAAAGTGGAACTAACGAAATAATTATTGTGATTTATTATTAAAAATCAGTTTGAAAAATTACGGTTTGTTACATATCGGGTGTAAGGTTCCCAGGAAATATTCTTGTTGTGAGGTAGTTTGCGAAATCTGCATACCAAGGATCTGATTCGACTTCCCTTGTTTGTACCGCCATTAAGTGTTCATCGGGAAATGACTCAAGAAAAGTTTCTTTATCTAATACCTCACGCTCATGATTTTCCAGTGTGGACAGGTGATCAGCAGCTAAGTTTTCCGCACCTTTCTTATCCTTGATTTCGATCTTGAATTCTTGTAAAAGTACCCATCGTATCAATCGTTGTTTTGCATCTTGTTTACTAAACAAATACTTCAAAGCAGAGTGATCAGTGTAGACAATAGTTTTTGACATTACCAAATAAGATCTAAATTTGTCAAACGCATAAACCACTGCTAAGAGTTCTTTTTCAGTTGTTGTGTAATGTGCTTGGGCGTCATTTAAAGTTTTACTGGTATCGTAAACTAGTTTAAATTTCTTATCAACACGTTTACCAAGAACGGCCCCTACGGCATAATCACTTGCGTCGCACATTAGCTCGAAATCATTGTTCCAATCGGGAGCAATGATAATTGGGGCAGTGGTCAATTTATCTTTTAAAATATCGAAAGCTTGTCTACATTCGTCATTAAAGTTAAATTTAGCTTCTTTCATTAGGAGCTGTGTTAAGGGTTTAGCTATTTTAGAAAAATATTGGATAAATCTTCTATAAAATCCAACATGACCTAGAAAACTTCTAATTCCCTTTAGATTAGTTAGGTATGGCAACCTAGATATAACATCGACTTTAGTTTTATCAACTTCTATCCCTAAATTAGAAATTTTATGCCCCAAAACAATCCCTTCCTTAACCATGAAGTGACATTTTTCGTAATTAAGAACTAGGTTAGTTTCTTCACATCTAGCTAGCATACGGGATAGATTTTTTAAACAAGAGTTAAAAGAATTACCAAACACTGAGAAGTCGTCCATGAATACCTAAATGAAGTCCTGGCACATGTTTGAAAATATAGCTGTCATGCATCTCTGAAAGGTGGCAGGTGCGTTGCATAGACCAAATGCCATTCGTCTGTAGGCGAATGTTCCGTAAGGACAAGTCAAGGTTGTCTTTTCTTGATCTTCCGGAGCTATAGGTATTTGGAAATACCTCGAGAAACCGTCTAAGAAACAATAGTATTCGTGTCCAGATAATCTTTCCAATATTTAATCGATGAAGGGAAGTGGGAAGTGTTCTTTCCGTGTGGCGTCATTCAACTTCTGATAATCAATACAAACTCTCCATCCAGTCACAGTTTGAGTTGGAATCAACTCGTCATTCTCGTTTGTCACAACAGTCATCCCTCCTTTCTTTGGTACCACATGAATAAGGCTGAGCAATGCACTGTCTGAGATTGCGTAGATTAGTCCAGCATCCATTAGTTTGATTATTTCTTTTTTCAAAACATCTTGAACCTTAGAGTTTAACCTTCGTTGAGGTTGAACTACTGGTTTGAAGTCGTCTTCCATCAGGATTTTATGAGAGCAGAATGATGGGCTAATTCCTTTGATGTCAGATACTTTCCAAGCGATTGCTCCATTATGAAAGTTTAGTTCGTGTAATAAAAGCCTCTTTTCTTCTTTGGAATGAGATGATGAGATAATGACTGGGAATTCAGGGTTATTATCTAAAAAGGCGTATTCCAGATGTAGAGGGAGCACTTTCAGTTTTGGGACTGATTTGGCTCCCTTCGCTGTTTCGTGTAGACCTTCTCCTTCCCATGGAATAGGTGATTTGGCTTCATCTTTGATATTAATCCCCTCCTCTTCCTTGTCTGAAAGAATAGAATTCAATTGTTCTTACGAAAGAAATTCTTGCACAAAATCGTCCGTTATAGAGTCCATTTCATCAAAGCCTTCGATATCGTCATCAGTAAAGTCGCGTATTTCATGGATCGCTCTAAATCGTAAGTTATCTTCTCGTTCCCAATCTTTAAAGAGATTTTTTTGTTGAAAACATCAATCATGGCACGTGCAGTTGCCAGAAAAGGTCTTCCTAATAAGATTGGGACTTCTTCATCATCTTTCATGTCGATAACAACAAAGTTTACTGGAAAAACGAACTTATCAATCTTTACAAGGACGTTTTAAGCAATTCCCTTTGGGTGTTGAGTAGACTTGTTTGCTAATTCAAGGCACATTCGGGTAGGTTGGAGATCATCCAACTCCAATCTTAAATATAGTGAATACGGCATTAGACTGATACTAGCCCCCAAATCGGCAAGAGCTTTATTGAAAGTGGTCTCGTTAATTGTGCATGGAAGTGTAAACTTCCAGGATCTCTTTCCTTTGAAGGAATCTCAAGTGTCAGTACGGATGAGCATCTCTCGTTTAAAGTAACACGTGATAGGTTCCCTTGCCGTTTTCTGGTAAGGATATCCTTCATGAACTTTGCATACTGATGTGTGCTTTTTCACACATCATTTTTAGACCAAAATCAGACTAAATACACCAAATACTAACCAAATATACCAAGAGAATGTGTGTTTTTGTATTTGTGTATGTGCAGGTACGAATATGTGAAAAATGAACAAAAACAAAGCCAAAACCGACAAAAACGAGCAAGAGATTGGAAAAAGGTCAAAAGCCGGAGCCGGGGAAGCCTAATGATCAAAGAAAGCTCAAAACATCAATGGAAGTCCTCAGAGATTCACAAAGTTGCAATAATAGTCCCTGGTCAAAGTTTGGTGAAACTGGCAACTTCGGTCCCTGTACTTTCAGATATTGACAAGAATGATCCTTTGATGAAAGTTTTGAAGAAAAGACAAAATATACCCTCCAAGAATATAGAAAAGTCAAAATGAGCCCTTGGATATTACTTTTAGAGAAATACAGCTTTGGTCCCTGAGTTTTGAGTTTGTACAAAATTGATCCTTAAAATAATACTACTCCTTAACTAACACAACCAGGTCCAAAGATCAAATCCATAACCACACCAAAGCCTAGAGTGACCACGTTCCAATTTCACCACAATTAAGGGTAATTCCGTACTTTAGCATGAGTTTCTAGAAGGTATTTAACATGGCAGGCCTGCCATGTCAGTAATCCGTGTGAAAGTGCGTGGGAATAATCAATCCAAGGGTCAAGAATGATTGGAAGCATCTGGGAGATGATCGTAGGGCTTAGGAGGGATCAAAAGAAGCACAAGTTGCGTGGATTGCCAGCATGGAATTGAAGGACTCCTCTATCTAAGATCAGCTATAAAAAGGATCCCTCACTCACAATTTGAGGTGTTAGATTTCTAGGAATAGATTAGGGTAGAAGTAGGCTTAATATAGTTGTAGCTTAATGTTATTTTCAGTTTTTAGTTAATTGTACTTCATCCTTTTAAGTTGTAAACTGTTTTGATTTAATAAAAATTTAGTGTTCATCTTTATTTCCTTGCAATTTAATTTTCCAGCAAAATTATCTCTGTATAGATTTAAAACTTTTAGTTATTGCTTTATTCAACTTTTGTAAGCTAAACAAATAGATTAGTGTGAGTTCAAGTTCAAATTAAACTGCGCTACTCTTCAACTTTTAATTCAGTCAATAAGAATCAAAAAGGACAGAACAAGGTGAATATGGTGTTGATTCCTGGGATTCTAATGTTCATTTGATATTCAATGGTGTTGGTGAAGCCTATTAAAGATAGGCTATGAGGGAACATCCTCTCTGTTTGGCTGAGAGGATTGGTAAGTTTTCATTTTAAGTTTCGTAGCTGATTATTGCATCATATAAACTATTAGTACTTGTTTCTGTTTCAGATTAGTTTTTGCATCATTAATAATTTAGTAGTTTACCTTTTCAATCATAGATGTTGTCTGTTGTTTCGAATTCTATTTCATCATTGTGTCTTATACTTGGCTCTGTGATTCAGTTAGATATCTGTGTTTGAAAATTGTATTTCTGTCTGGATTTTAGTTTGTTGGTTCAGTACTGGATTAGACATTTAGTTTGAATTGATTGGGAATAGAATTTAGTAGCTAGCTGATCACTAGAGTTACTATTAGGGGTGTTTGGATTAATAGCTTTCTATTTATCCTTGTGGTTAATTTGCTGTATTCCCTGCATAAACAGATTGTATTAGGATAGACTAGGCTGGTTTGACATAAAATAAATAGGTTTCTAAGCTAGAAGTCAAAATTCAACTCATCTCATCATATCAGTTAGCATAAGTAGATTTAGGACATGTGAGTTTGCAATCTTGTAGAATTATAGCACATCTTGGGTAATATAACTCAAGAGTAGCTTAATATATCATTAGGAGCAAGATTTGATTAGTAGAAATTCACATTAGTCAAACTCAGTGTGCAAATAAAAAAAGTCAAAGAGTAGTGAAAAACAGGCCATACAGACCTGATCTCAGGTCCTTTCAGTGGTTCATTTGGGTTTTTTATTAGAAGCTTTGTGGTTTTCTTGGTTGCTAGTAGTATATACTATCTTTTGCCCCCTTAGGATCCACTAATTAAGCTTATTAAGGTGTCTAATAATCAGCTGCTAATAAGGTACTTAAGCATAGTTCCTGTTTTCATCGTTTAGGTATGCTAGTGTTGTGTTGAGTTCATAACCTGAGATTAGTGATCATATAAGTCTCTTTGTGCTTTTAGTTGCTCAATTCACTATTTTGGAACAAATTACTTAACTGCTTAGCTTATTCCTTATTTTCCATTGCTTATTTGAGCTGTTTGAACCATATCCTGAGTTTCTGAGTGCTATTTGATATTATTCCTGTTCACTTGAGCTTATTTTAGTCCCAAAATCACTTAGTCAAAGATTTGGTCAATTTTGGTCAAAGTGCTTATAAATAAGCACTTCACAATAAGCAGTTTCTAGCCAAACAGCACTTATCTGGCTTATTTTACTTTCAAAATTTTTTCTCAAGTTTATTTTAATATTTTAGATTTTCTGTAATTTTTTTCAAATTTTTCCGAATTGATTTACTATTTTTCTTATTTTATTTTCATTTTTAATCAAAATTTAATACTTTTTAATTATTAAAAAATCCAAAAAAATCAGAGAAAGCCTAGAAAAATCCAAAAATATTTTAGAAATTTATTTTAAGTTATTTTAGATTTTCAGAAATTTATTTTGCAATTTTTCTCATTTATTTTCTATTTTTATTAATTTTTAATTAGATTTAATAGTTTTTAATTCCTAAAAATTACACAAAAAGCCAAAAAAAAAATTAGTTTTTAGTTTTAAAATTACTTTTTAGTTATTTTATAATTTTCATTTTTCTCACATTATTTGCATTTTTTTAATTTTTAATTAGTTAAATAGTTTTTAATTCATAAAAAAATAATAAAATGTCAAAAAAATATTTTTCTTTTTCTTAAAATTTTCTTTTATCATTTTTAACTTTTTAAAATTATTTTCAAATCCGTAGGAATAGTGTAGGTCAAAATTCACGTTTTATTTCGCGCGTTAACGTTTATTTTACGTTTAAGTTTACGGTTTCGATTTTACGTTACGTATTTAGTTTCCTCATTTGAAATACATGGTTAAGTGATTATTTGTGCTTCATTTACTTATTCATTAGTATAATCTCATAAAAATCACTTTTTACCACTTTCACGACAAGTTTCACGATTCGGGAATTCGAAATTCCATTCACACCTTCGTTGGGACACGACCCGCGGAAATACTTTCCTAAGCATTTCTTCGGAAAAAAAATCACTATACTAAAAACGACTATATCAAATGGCGCCACTGCCGGGGAAGGTTGAAGTGAATTTTTCGTTTTCGTTTTTCGAAATTGTGTTTTGAAAACCTTCCTTGTATATATTTTCTATAAAAACAAAAAAAAATTGAAAAATCAAAAACACTTTTCCTAAAGTGTTTTCAAAAATACCAAAAAAATAATAAAGTTACAGCCTCGACTCTCCCGTTGAAGGGTGGGCGTTGTAAACCAAATAAGCTTCCTAATATAACAACGCGTGAAATTAGTTGCTAATCGAATTACTTTGGATTCTACGACCGAATAAGCGGAAAATACGGAAGCTTTGACATTAAATTGCATGCTGAAGAGAGATCCATTCTTCTCTCCCGTTCCGTCGCGAGTAGTTTTAAAGGAAACGGTTTACGATTTACGTAACGTTTGAAAAACCAAAGAAAATAAAAGTTTTAAGTTTTCGAATTTTGTTTTCCAAAAACAAAAATACAAAAAGATTTTCCTTTTCCATTTTGATTTTCCTTTTATTTGACTTTACAATAATTAAAAAACCAAAAATAATCTTCTTATCCTCTTATCATTTGATACTTCTTCTTTAACCCTCTAAAACGATAATTCTTATGGATCCGACTTGTTTTAAATGTGGAGAACCATTCTTTGAAGGTTCATGTGTTTGGTGTACGTGCGAACAATGTGGTAATAGTATTCACGATGGAGTTTGTTGGTTTTGTAATACTCCAGAGTATGTTCGAAACGCAATCCTACAAAACGTTCCCGATTATTATCCTACACCACCGCCGTCTCTATTCACTTGTTTTAATTGTGGAAATCCATCCGACGAGGGATTACCATGTGGGCAATGTTTTTGTAATCAATGTGGATACATCAATTGTATATGTTATGCCCCGAGTGCTGAAACGTCTTACGCTTGTGATACGACTTTTGATAATTATCCTCAAAACGATTTCAATTATCATTTTCAAAACTTTTATGGGCAAGTACCATATTTCAATGATGATTCATTCCAAAGTTCATCGAATTTTGAAAATTGTGGGGGATCGTTTGAAAATTTTTATTATGAGCAGAATTCATGTTACGATTCTTATGGTTTTAACCAACCCCCACAAACTTCCGATGTTACTAATGATATTTTTGAGATTATATCCCTTATCGAGAAGTTAAAAGAAATGGTGGCTAATCGTGAAACTCATACTCCCGAGCCTCGTGAGAAGTCTATTGCAGAGTTGCTTGCTGAAGAGAGAGCATCTAATCCTTACAAAAATTTTGTTTACTATGATTCCGATGACGATGATGAGAAAATTACGTTCGTTCTTAATCCTCACAATACTTCCGATGTTTCTCCTGTAGAACCCGAGGACTCTCTAAAAATGGGGGACGAGCATCTTAACACTATTCCGGCAACAGAATCGGACGAATTCAATAAGTATAGTGTTGAGAACCTCGTCCCAATCCTAAGTGAGTCCGGGGAAATTTCTAACGGTGATTCTGAAATTGTTTCTAATTCTTCCTATCCTTCTTTCACACCGGTTGAGAGAAGTGATGTCTTTTTAGACGAGATTGAGGCTTGTCTTGCTCACAATGATTCTAATCCAACGATGGTTGATGATACTAATTTTGATCCAGAGGAAGACATCCGTTTGATTGAAGAACCGTATTCTTCCCTCCCTCCAATGAGCGATGAAGTAATTGATAATCCGAATGATCGTGTTGAAATGTTTTCCAATTCTGATGATGATGATACTTTATCTTGTGATATTGATGACCTTGTTCCAAGGGTTTCCGAACCATTCAATATGACTTTCACAAATCCATTATTTGATCTCGATTTGGAATTGACTCTTGATAATCCAATCTTCGATATTCCTTGTGATGAATCTGAAATAAAACCCGAGGTTCAGGATTCACATAACATGATTGATTCTCCTCACGAGAAGTTAACCGATGAACTTATTTATACCATTTCTCCACCGAATATTGAAAATGATGAGAATGGACTTCGAGAGAACGTGCTTACTGAAGAAATACGTAATGGTGATTTACTTCCTAATACTGACTCAATTCTCTTTGATTTACCGTCTTCTCGTCCACCGGCAAAACCACCCGATGCAGATTTTGAATCAGATACGAATGAAGAAATTTTTGGAGTGGTGGACGAGATTTCTGAACAAGATGTTCCTGTGCTTGATATTTTACCCACCTAACCTACCCGTGATTCAGATATCGACTTTGCTTTTATCATATGGGTGTTTTATCCATTCTTTGCTTATTCCATCATTTCTTCACTTTCCACTCCACCGGGAGTGAGGATACCATCTTTGACCCCGGCATCTCCATCTTTTATACCGGGTGTCCGTTTTATCTGCTCTCCCCAAGGACGAATTAATTTGGGGATCGAGTCAAGCTCATGTGACTCGGTAAACAAAAACAAGCGCTTCGTGGGACGCACCCCATGCTTATCTATTCATATTCTTTATTTTCTATTTTCTAGTAACGTGACGTGAGGGGGGCGACCCTTTCCAAACTCGTGTTTTCGTGGTTGTTTGTGAATGTTCAGGAATTTCCCCGAAGATTGAGGACTCTCGTGCTCGTGGTTTGTCGTTCTCTCCACTCGAGTCTTATTCTTCGCTGCTCTTTCGGAAATTCACCATATCCAAAATCTTATCGACTAACGTTTATCTCTTGGCATACTTAATAAACAGCCTTAGATATTACGTAAGACTACCCGTACCTTTAAAACATTGAGGACAATGTTTCACTTTAGTCTGGGGGGGGGGGGGGGGGGGGTGTGAATCTTCGATTCGATTTGACCTTGCACTTTCGCCTGAGCTGTTAACTTACGCAACTCCGTTTTCCACCAAAATTTTAAAATTTTGTCACCTTTTTATATGCAAAAAAAAAAAAAAAAAAAAAAAAAAAATGAATGAATGAAAAAAGTAAGTAAATATTGATATGATATATGATATAATAATAAGATTGGACACCTTGTTTTGACTTTCCTACCGGCGAGAGTAGAAATAGATGTTTCGACTTGACCGGGCGTGTTGAGCCCTAGCTCGTCTCCCTTAACCAATATAATCAAAAGATTATGGCTAAGCATCCGCGGATCTCATTACTTGGGATTTTAAATTTGCGGAGATCGAGGAATGATAGAGTTTATTTAGAAGTTTCGTGCTAAACGCGGAGTAGTTGGATCTCTTTAGAGCCCACGAAAGGTACTTGTGGCCTCCTTGTTCCCACAAGATTGCACACCAATAAAAGTAGATCTCTAGGATTAATTAAGTGTATGGGGTTTGGGCAATACTTAGTTTTTTCTCATTCCTAACAAAATCTCTGCATATGGGGGTTTGGTACACATAGGGGTACTGCCAGTGTTACGGTGAAATAGACTATCGCATCTTGCCGGTTCGCAGCCGATGTTGTGATCTTAGTAAAGGCCGTAGGACTCGGGGTTTGGCATATGATTATGAATATCACTAATAATAGTCCAAAGCCAAATAAAAAGGCAGAGGAATCCAAAGCTATAAAAAAGTAGCGGATATAAATCCAAGGTCATAATAAATCTCTTACATCTTGGCAGATAAAAAACCGTTGTTGTAAAAGAAATAAAGGACTAAGGACCAAATATTATTAAAGTGCTTATAATTATGCAAAAATGCCAAGCTTCGACTCCGGGGGTTTCCCTAATAAAAAGCTTCCATTTCGGGTCTCAGACATGGGATGTCTCGGTCGTAAATAAAAAGGGGGTCTCCACAAATCGTGTTAAATCAGAGACCTTCATGTGGACCCGATTTCTGTATGCAGGGGTTTTCGAGGGAAAGTTTGGAAACTACTTAGCGTTCAAATTTTGTGCTCTTATCGGACTAACAAATATCAAAACGAGAAAATATGAAGCAATTCATTTCTCACAAATTAAAATCTTGAGATACAAAACTTAGGACCTGGGAACAAGAGGTAAATACACAATTAACTTTTGTGGGTAGTGTTAGCACCTAACTTGTGGATAAACAATGATCTCGATTTTACGTTTAGTTTGGGAGCTTGTGAAAAATCAAGGATGACGATTTTTATTCGTATGGTCTCTTCTCTGTGAGAAGTGTTTCTACTCGTTGACCCTGAAAATTATCAACAGATAAGAATTGATAATGAAAGTCAAGGAAAACCGTCACATATATAAATGAAAAAGTACAAAAAAAGAGAGTAGTAGTAGTTGTTATTCATAAAAATCGGAAAACGGAGCGTTTTTTAGAATAGATGATTTTGATATCTCTTTTGAACATCATTGCTACTTTACAACATCAGTAAAGAGAGGTTTTTAAATTATTTATCTCTTAAGCGTGAGGTGATGACATTGCGTGAGGACACGACAATACCTTATTCTGGGGGATTTTGATGTGTGCTTTTTCACACATCCTTTTTAGACCAAAATCCGACTAAATACACCAAATACTAACCAAATATGCCAAGATAATGTGTGTTTTTGTATTTGTGTATGTGCAGGTACGGATATGTGAAAAATGAACAAAAACAAAGCCAAAACCGTCAAAAATGAGCACGAGATTGGAAAAAGGTCAAAAGCCGGAGCCGGGGAAGCCTAATGATCAAAGAAAGCTCAAAACATCAATGGAAGTCCTCATAGATTCACAAAGTTGCAATAATAGTCCCTGGTCAAAGTTTAGTGAAATTGGCAACTTCGGTCCCTGTACTTTTAGATATTAACAAGAATGGTCCCTTGAAGAAAGATTTGAAGAAAAGAAAAAATATACCCTCCAAGAATTTAGAAAAGTCAAAATGAGCCCTTGGATATTACTTTTGGAAAAATACAGCTTTGGTCCCTGAGTTTTGAGTTTGTACAAAATTGATCCTTAAAATAATACTACTCCTTAACTAACACAACCAGGTCCAAAGATCAAATCCATAATCACACCAAAGCCCAATAATAAGCTAAAAGCCCAACACTCCATTTTTATTTTCACCCGATCCACTACATGAAATACCCATCACCCGGTCAATATAGTCAAAGAAATAATAAATTACCCAATTCATATTACCCGCCCCCAAAATCCCCAATTACCCAGGTTTACTGTTCCCATATGAACCCTAGAGTGACCACGTTCCAATTTCACCACAATTAAGGGTAATTCCGTACTTTAGCATGAGTTTCTAGAAGGTATTTGACATGGCAGGCCTGCCATGTTAGTAATCCGTGTGAAAGTACGTGGGAATAATCAATCCAAGGGTCAAGAATGATTGGAAGCATCTGGGAGATGATCGTAGGGCTTAGGAGGGATCAAAAGAAGCACAAGTTGTGTGGATTGCTAGCATGGAATTGAAGGACTCCTCTCTCTAAGCTCAGCTATAAAAAGGATCCCTCACTCACAATTTGAGGTGTTAGATTTTTTGGAATAGATTAGGGTAGGAGTAAGCTTAATATAGTTGTAGCTTAATGTTATTTTCAGTTTTCAGTTAATTGTACTTCATCCTTTTAAGTTGTAAACTGTTTTGATTTAATAAAAATTTAGTGTTCATCTTTATTTCCTTGCAATTTAATTTTCCAGCAAAATTATCTCTGTTTAGATTTAAAACTTTTAGTTATTGCTTTATTCAACTTTTGTAAGCTAAACAAATAGATTGGTGTGAGTTCAAGTTCAAATTAAACTGTGCTACTCTTCAACTTTTAATTCAGTCAATAAGAATCAAAAAGGACAGAACAAGGTGAATATGGTTTTGATTCCTGGGATTCTAATGTTAATTTGATATTCAATGGTGTTGGTGAAGCCTATTAAAGATAGGCTGTGAGGGAACATCCTCTCTGTTTGGCTGAGAGGATTGGTAAGTTTTCACTTTAAGTTTCGTAGCTGATTATTGCATCATATAAACTAGTAGTACTTGTTTCTGTTTGAGATTAGTTTTTGCATCATTAATAATTTAGTAGTTTATCTTTTCAATCATAGTTGCAGTCTGTTGTTTTGAATTCTATTTCATCATTCTGTCTTATATTTGGTTCTGTGATTCAGTTAGATATCTGTGTTTGAAAATTGTATTTCTGTCTGGATTTTAGTTTGTTGGTTCAGTACTGGATTAGACATTTAGTTTGAATTGATTGGGAATAGAATTTAGTAGCTAGCAGATCACTAGAGTTACTATTAGGGGTGTTTGGATTAATAGCTTTCTGTTTGTCCTTGTGGATAATTTACTGTATTCCCTGCATAAACAGATTGTATTAGGATAGACTAGGCTGGTTTGACATAAAATAAATAGGTTTCTAAGCTAGAAGTCAAAATTCCACTCATCTCATCATATCAGTTAGCATAAGTAGATTTAGGACATGTGAGTTTGCAATCTTGTAGAATTATAGCACATCTAGGGTAATATAACTCAAGAGTAGCTTAATATATCATTAGGAGCAAGATTTGATTAGTAGAAATTCACATTAGTCAAACTCAGTGTGCAAATAAAAAAAGTCAAAGAGTAGTGAAAAACAGGCCATACAGACCTGATCTCAGGTCCTTTCAGTGGTTCATTTGGGTTTTGTATTTGAAGCTTTGTGGTTTTCTTGGTTTCTAGTAGTATATACTATCTTTTGCCCCCTTAGGATCCACTAATTAAGCTTATTAAGGTGTCTAATAATCAGCTGCTAATAAGGTACTTAAGCATAGTTCCTGTTTTCATCATTTAGGTCTGCTAGTGTTGTGTTGAGTTCATAACCTGAGATTAGTGATCATATAAGTCTCTTTGTGCTTTTAGTTGCTCAATTCACTGTTTTGGAACAAATTACTTAACTGCTTAGCTTATTCCTTATTTTCCATTGCTTATTTGAGCTGTTTGAACCATATCCTGAGTTTCTGAGTGCTATTTGATATTATTCCTGTTCACTTGAGCTTATTTTAGTCCCAAAATCATTTAGTCAAAGATTTTGTCAATTTTGGTCAAAGTGCTTATAAATAAGCACTTCACAATAAGCAGTTTCTAGCCAAACAGCACTTATCTGGCTTATTTTACTTTCAAAATTTTTTCTCAGGTTTATTTTAATATTTTAGATTTTCTGTAATTTTTTCAAATTTTTCCAAATTGATTTACTATTTTTCTTATTTTATTTTCATTTTTAATCAAAATTTAATACTTTTTAATTATTAAAAAATCCAAAAAAATCAGAAAAAGCCTAGAAAAATCCAAAAATATTTTAGAAATTTATTTTCAGTTACTTTAGATTTTTAGAAATTTATTTTGCAATTTTCTCATTTATTTTCTATTTTTATTCATTTTTAATTAGATTTAATAGTTTTTAATTCCTAAAAATTACACAAAAAGCCAAAAAAATTAGTTTTTAGTTTTAAAATTACTTTTTAGTTATTTTATAATTTTCAAAATTTAATTTTCATTTTTCTCACCTTATTTGCATTTTCTTTTAATTCTTAATTAGTTAAATAGTTTTTAATTCATAAAAAAAAAACAAAAGTCAAAAAAAATATTTTTCTTTTTCTTAAAATTTTCTTTTATCATTTTTAACTTTTCAAAATTATTTTCAAATCCGTAGGAGTAGTGTAGCTCAAAATTCACGTTTTATTTCACGCGTTAACGTTTATTTTACGTTTAAGTTTACGGTTTTGATTTTACGTTACGTATTTAGTTTCCTTATTTGAAATACGTGCTTAAGTGATTATTTGTGCTTCATTTACTTATTCATTAGTATTATCTCATAAAAATCACTTTTTATCACTTTCACGACACGTTTCACGATTCGGGAATTCGAAATTCCATTCACACCTTCATTGGGACACGACCTTGGGAAATACTTTCCTAAGCATTTCTTCGGAAAAATAATCACTATACTAAAAACGACTATATCACATACTTAGGCATTTGTTCCAAGGCTTTGACAAGAGGTATGTTGATGCTAAGATCCCTAACCCTTTCAAAGAAACGTTGGAAATGTTCCTGCTCTTTTTCTTTCCTCATTCTTCCTGGAAATGGGACAGGTGGAACATATATTTTAGCCCTTATTATGTCAATAACAGGAGTGCTCTTATCCACGTCATTGCTTGATGATGCTTTCTCATTATCAATCATCGTTGGATAAGCTGGTTCCTTTTAATTTAACCCGCTTCTTGTGGTGATAGCATGAGCTAAATCTCTGGGGTTGGTTTCAGTAGTACTAGGAAGTTCACCAGCACCCCTATCTTTAATAGTCTCAGCTAAATTTCCAACTTAGGCTTCCAATTTCTGGATTGCACTTGCATGAGACTTCAAAACACCATCATACTCCATTTTAATCCCCTAAATTGTTTATTGGGTTTCCTTTTGATTGCGATAGGAGTTCCTAATAAATTTCTTGATAATTTTTTCCAAGTCAGTTACTCTTCTGTTGATCGGGTCATTGAAGCTATGATGTACTATATTTACTTCTACAGTCAGTAAATTCATATCAGATTCAACCTTTTCAAGATTCTTTAGGATTGAGCAGAGTTCATCAGGTCTATCAGAAATGGGTTCCTGCTCTTCGTGCCATGTTGACGAATGGCGGGCGATTTCTTCGATCTTTTCCAGACCCTTGGCAGCAGTCATCTTAGGGATAGGTTACTTAAAATCCTATATTCTTCGGGTCTCAATGTTCAGCCCGTTGTAGAATATTTAGAGTTGTTCATGCTTGTTGAGCTTGTGTTCTGGACATTAGAATAGTAGGTCTTCAAATCTTTCAAATGCGGAAAATAAGGATTCACCCTAATTTTGCTAAAATTTTTGGATCCCCTCTAGTTATTGCAGGATCTTGTGAGGGGTTCGATATTCTTTGAGGAAAGCCTTTTTCAAAGAGTCCCATGTAGTTATAGCCCACTGAGGGAGCTTCTTTACCCATGTCAGAGCTTTTCCTTTTAACGAAAAAGGAAATTCCATCATCATCACATCGTCCCTTGATACCTTGGGAGCTTGAAATAAATCTATGATTTCACTAATTCTTGATATGTGTTCATGAACTTCTTCGTTATCTTCCCCAACGAACCTGTATCTTTTCAATTCATCAAGACATAGTTCCTAAAATTTGAATTTAATATTCTCCTCTAGAACTGGTCTTACTATTCCTGGTTCACAACGAACAGAAGTCAAATAATCGTTAATAGTCAAAGCCACAAAAAGTTTAAAAAACTTAAATAAATTCCTAATAGCTCCCCGGCAACGGCGCCAAAAACTTGATGCAGGTTTTACCGACCAGATTTTAATATTTATAAAGTGTCTCGTTTACCTAAGGTCTACCTAATGCACTATCGGGCAGTGTACCCGGTTGTGTGAGGTATAGCTAGATGGTAAAGCCGAGGGTTAAATCACCTAAATCTATCTTACACCTTGTCCTATCCCCGACTATTGTAAAGCCGAAGGTTCATCGGCCGGCGTGAACGTACAAAGATGTAAGAGTCATTAAGTACCTCTAATAACATGGACAAATCTAGCGGGATGCGGCATGGTCAGATCTTACACCCCCTCTAACTCCTTTAAGCGTATCGCATTGGTAGGTGGTCCTAGGGTTAATTCGCACATGTATGGTGATATTGCTATCACCAAGTCACATCCCTATCAGCTTGGTTCCTAGGGTTAATTCCCCAAGCCTCTAAGGAACTACCAATGCTCAACACTACCAGAACTAGAGTGTCCTAAGACTCGCCATGAAAGTATACAAACAATAGACAATAGATGCGTAGAAAACTAAATCATAACAACAACAATTTCATAACTAGGCTAACACCAAGAGGTGTTTAGCCACTCATATTCATAATTGCAGTAAAACAATGTTGAATTAATACAAATGTAAACATGAATCGAATACAAGACAAAGGAAATGATAAACTTATGATTAGTGTGTGAATCCTCCCTTGGAAATGACTTCTATGTGGCTAGAACTTCGTTCCTCCTGCTCCCTGAGTTTCTCCCAACTTCTGTGTGGTTAAAAGTAAATGAATAAACTCGGAATTGGGGCTGGTATTTATAGGCCCGACTTTGCTATGGCGTAGCTGATTGATTTGCTACGCCGTAGCCTTTGTAAATCTGGACTACGTCGTAGCTTGATCAAGTGCTACGGGCATAGTTTCTTCATTGGATGCTTCTACGGCGTAGTTGCTAGGGTAACTACGTCGTAACTTCTTCTTTGGCCTCGTGAGTTCTTTGCTGCCTCAAATTAGGGTCTACGCAGTAGGTGGAGAGTTGCTACTCCATAGTGCCTTTTAGCAAATCTCTACGCCGTAGTCATGGAGTGAGCTACGCCGTAGTCTTCATAAATCTTTGCTACGGCGTAGGTAGATGAACCTCTACGCCGTAGTTAGTGAAGAATCCACATTTTTCATGTATTTTCACTTAAGTCCTTCCATTTCCGCGTTTCTTTGTTTTTTTGCTCATCTTTGCCCTCAAACCAGAATATAAAGAAATAAGAGTATATATCCTACATATGTATAGAAAAGATGAGCAATTAAGGGAGAAATTAACACTTAAATCATGGGTAAATTTGACGTTATCAGGTTTAGTCTTAGTTAGTTTCGATACTTGCCATTTTATCCATATAGTATTCAATAGGGGATAATCGATACCCGTGGGAAAACCCGAAAAACCGATGGATAATACTAACCGGGTACCCAACGGATAATGGGGAGGGTACAGATGTGGATATTATAAACGGGTGGCAGACACTATGGTAACTGGAATACATGGTCAAGAGGGTGCATGTGTTAATGTTCTTAAATAGAAGAAAGTGAAGGAGACTAAGAATTCTAATCTGTAAAAACTATGAAGTAGAGTAGTTAGTCGACAAGGTGACCTCGAACAAGGTGGTCTCAAGTTCGAGGTTCCAACACAGGAAAATATGCTGAGTATCGGTTATGTATAAATGTTACTCCCCAAGTCGAAATTGTGGTATATTAGGAGCATCATTCAACATAGTTAGGGGTTTAAGTGTACGTTGTAATGAAGATGACGTATTAGACTATAACTAGGTGATATAGACTTGCCTTGTAAGGCAATGAAGGCCTTATGGCCAGTTCATGTGTTAGAGTCGGTTGAGAATCCTTAACCGACTACTACACGGTTTCTCTACCTGTCATCTCTATGAATAGAGATGAAGGGGAACGTTAGTCATTTACATTCTTCTTCCTCAATTTGTATTATAGGCGATTAATAAAGGGGTGTGAGGGGTATCTCGTGTGCTTCTTGTTCTTCACAAAAGTCTATTGACTTTTGGGTTTTGGGTGTCTCGTGTCGATTGCAGCTAAAGCTTCTCGTTTCCGTATTCAACGATCCAGGTTTGTTGAAGACGAGATTCAGATAAAATCATTATTGAAATTATTTCTGGAGGAATATAACATTACTTAAAAGGTGAGAGTTCACGAAGAACTACATTCACCTTTCACCCATTGACATCATTAGACCAGGTAATGCCAAAGCTATAATCTGAATTCCCCGAAGGATTCTTCCCAGTCTAGGTGACTTGAGATTCTATTGCAAAACACTATAAGCTCAAGTACATATAAAACCGATTGTAATATTACACATTTTTTACAAGTAATTACGTGCAGACTTAATTAGTCTTTAACGTCTGTATCCGTGTCTGCCGATGCCTCTTTTGACATTCGTTCCTTCGCCTGAATTGCCTGAAAAGGTGGTGTTCTACTAATTAAATCATTACACGAGAAACAAATAACAAACAAATCAGTGTGACCAAAAAATCATACTTTTTTTCCCCAATCAGTGCGTCCTGTTATTACCAATAGACCAATCGACAGAATTACAGATCCAATCACAATCCCAATCCAAAATCCTTTAGCTCTAAGATGTAAAGGGAAACCTAATACAACTGCTGCTGGGATCCCAAACAGATAAAATGCACCAAGGTTCACATAAGCTCCTATATGTTGCCACCCACTTCCCTTAGCGATTCCTAACATGCATAAAAAAAAAAAAAAAAAAAAAAAAAAAAAAAAAAAAAAAAGTTTCAGCAGCGAATACTTAAGTTCAAAATAAATGTATAAAAAAATGATCACCAACCAGAAATTACTGCTTGTAGGCTTTCGGTGATGATTGAGAGGGATATAAAAGGAGCCATTGATGCAACATAACTCACAACTGGCTTTTCATTGCTGTAAACTTTTCCAAGAAATTGGCGACAACTGAAAACCGTCATGCTAATAATTATGCCTTCCGTGATGGCTAGCAAAATTGACACGCATGCGGCTAGCCAAGCTCTTTGGGGGTTCCCAGCTCCTAATTCATTTGAAACTCGAGTGCTATGTAATGAAATTTCTAAATAAGATTTCTTTTAATGGAATAAAACTGATGGATTGGTGTGCGGTTACATATAATTCTGGAAATTTACCTTGCGGCGGCTCCAACTCCATATGATATGGTGAAGTGCAATGTGGAGATTGTTAGGCTGGTTAAAAAACATTTTGGTAGATCAGATCATTGTTGCTAATTAATGATAATATGATATGAATAACTGGAGTAAGGAAATTATACCATATTGAAAGAACTGAGGTTTCGAGCTCTGGATTTGGTAATAAGCCCGAAATCAAGATAAGTACTTCAAGTGCCCACCATTTGAGACTAAAACGCATATGCATTGCCGTTAGAAGTAAAAGAGAAAAACGGTAGATATAATAATTATTAAGGACGGTCATGTATTTGAGATCAAATTATGTTAATTTCATGTTATACTTGGTTGGGTCCTCGCGACTCTCTACGTAACTTCATGGGAGGTGATTTGCACACTTTTTATTTTGTTTGGGACACTCAACTATAAACATTGTACAACTATGTATTTCACATAATAGAATGTCATAATAAAAAATATGAGTGTGCAAATTAATACTAACTTCAAGTTTATCAATTTCAAGCTATATCCTTTGTACGGATATCACTTCTAGTAGTTATAAAAAATTATAGAGCTTACCAGATCATTACGGCTGAGGGGACAGCAAACCGGAAGAACTCTTTGATGCCAACAAACGCATCCATGGAGATAGTCACATGGGTGTTCTCACCAAGGGGTGAGAATTTAACATAGAGCACGACTAGTATCAGATAAAGCCAATTTGACAAACTAAATGCCACAGCAGCACCAACGATTCCTAACTTTAACTTGAACACCAAAGCCCAACAAACAGGGACATGGAAACATAAAACAAGGGTACAGCTCACAAGCAGTGGAATAGTCAAGCTCTGCGATTGAAGTGATCTCATGATGGGCTTAACGATTGCACCTCCAAACAAGGCAGGAATAAGGTAGATCGAATATTTTCGGGCTTCTAGCGAGATCAAGGGGTCTTGGCCAATTAAAGTTAGGAATTTGTCTAGGAAAATCCATGAGATGGAGACTGGGATGCAAACTAGTAGCAATGAGATAATAGCACTGCAGGTGTATATTCCAATTTTGTTGTATTCTTTGGCTCCATAAGCTTGACCACAAAGGGTCTCTAGTCCTCCCACAAGTCCTGACTATTCGTTAAGCAACAAATATTGATATAATTTAAGTGAATGAAGAAGAAAATAGAACGTATATTAGAGTTTGACACTTAACTTGAATAACCAATTAATTAATAACATCACACTATACTGTAGAGGATCCATCTGTCATTATATATTTCGCAGAAAACTGTATTAGTTATACTAAACTAAAGGCTTGGTAAAATGTTAAATCTCTCTTTTGTGGGACAAGTCACGCGTAAAAACATCACTACCAGAAGAAACACAGTTATTACCAATAATTTTGTACCAAAAATTTGGATAGCATCCACTATGATAAATATATATTAAAATCTATAACCTTTTTGTTTTATAAACCTATCTCCACTATTTATAACCATTTTAAAGAATTATAAACATCTTTATGTTGGTATTTTAGTGTAAAGTAAGTTGTGTTTAATATGCAAATAAGGGTCGACACTTAGTTGCATATTAATGGAACTAATTGGGTTCAAAGGTACGGTTCAAAGGTAAAGGTACTGCTAGTATGTGAAGGTACTGCTAGTATGTAAAGGTACTGCTCGTATCTCGTAAAGGTACTCCTCGTGCAGTTAACCTGCTGTGCCTTAATAATAACTGTTTTACAGTTATTTAGTTTTCTTATTAACCGTTTGGAACCAACAACTATCTATATTATTCTCATTTGAGTGAGATGGAGAGATAGACAAAAAGACACCGACATTTTGTGAAGGCAAACATAACAACATACACAAACTTGAATCAATTAGATTTTATCCGGTCGTTAATTGGTATCCACTCCAATTTAATCGATCTGAAAGCGTTCATACTCGTGACTTCTAATTGCTATCAGGATACCCTATAACCCCACGTATTACAACAAAGATCGATTAAATTATCACAAGATGGCAGGAGAATCAGTACGAGATATGATATCGAAGTTTGTTAAGTTAGCCAAATTCGAAGGGCAGGATTTTCGAAGATGGCAGAAGAAGATGTTGTTCTTGTTAACAACAATGAAAGTTGTGTACGTTTTAACAACACCAGCACCGGAGGAAGTGGAGAACAAAACCCTTGATCAAACCAGGAAACGAAACAAGTTCTGGAACGATGACTTCATCTGCCGTGGAACTATCTTAAACGTTATGTGTGATACTCTTTTTGATATTTATCAAAACATTGAATCTGCAAAAGAATTATGGGACATGCTTCAGGCCAAATACATGGCAGAAGATTCATCCAGTAAGAAATTCTTAGCAAGTGATTTCATGAATTACAAAATGATAGATGGACGTTCTGTTATGGAACAATATAATGAGTGTCTTAGTATACTTGGTCGCTTTACCCAACATGGTTTAAAAATGGATGAATCCATTGCGACAACATCTATTATTGAGAAACTTCCGCCTTCTTGGAAGGATTTCAAAAATAATTTGAAACATAAGAAGGAAGAATACAATTTGGTTGAGTTGGGAAGTGCCATAAGTATTGAGGAAGGGTGTCGTAGGATGGAGAAAACATGGATTAATGAAAAGGACAAGGATATTGGCGGTTCAAATGTCAATATGGTTGAAGAAACTAATTCTAGTTTCAAAAAGGGTTCGAATACTAAGAACAATAAACGAAAGTTTCAAGGCAACGATCACAAAAGGGCAATGTAAAGAAAGCAAAATAGTCCAACGATGGTGGCTGTTGGAAATGTGGGAAACCTGGACATTTCAAGCGTGATTGCCGTATGGGAAAAGGCAAAAACGAGGCTGGTACTAGTGGTGGATCCAAAGGAGATCCAAAACAAGCAGGTACAATATTAACAATTAATAATAATTCGGATATGAATTATGTGTCATTAATTTGTGAATCATTCTATGTACAGGATGATGATATTGCTTGGTGGTATGATTCTGGTGCGACATGTCATGTGTGCAAGGATCGAAGATGGTTCAAGGAACTTGCAACAATTAGTGATGGACGTGTTTTAACAATGGGAAATGTCGCAACAGAACCAATACTTGGAATTGGACTAGTAGATTTAACTTTTACTTCTGGAAAAACTATTTCTTTATGTAATGTATTGTATGTGCCCGGTATTCGGAAAAACTTGTTGTCCGGTGTATTATTAAATAATTTTGGGTACAAACAAGTGTTAGAATCCGATAAGTATATCTTGTCGAAACATGGTTCTTTTGTTGGATTTGGTTATTTATGTAATGGTATGATTATGTTAAATTTAGATATGCCTTCTACTTTTAATTCTATTTGTATGGTTGATTCTTTATCTAGTGTTAAGATTAGTAACATGGAATTATGGCATGCTAGACTAGGACATGTTCATCATAAAAGAATGAAAGAAATGTCTAAAATGAGCATGATTCCATCTTTTGTATTGGACCATAATAAGTGTAAAACTTGTATGTTAACTAAGATCACTAGAAAACCATTTAAACATGCAAATCGTGAATCCAAACTTTTAGATCTTATCCATAGTGATTTATGTGATCTGCATGCTACACCATCTCTAGGTAATAAAAAATATGTCGTAACTTTTATTGATGATGCATCACGTTATTGCTATATTTATTTATTGCATTCAAAGGATGAAGCTCTTGATAAATTTCGTATTTATAAACAAGAGGTAGAGCTTCATCAAAAGGATTTGGTAAAAATCTTACCAACTGATCGTGGAGGGGAGTATTATGATCCGGTATATTTCAAATCTACCGGAATAATACACCAAACAACGGCTCCATATACACCACAACAAAATGGTGTGGCTGAAAGAAAGAATAAGACATTGAAAGAAATGGTGAATTCAATGTTGTCTTATTCTGGGTTAAGTGAAGGATTCTGGGGTGAAGCCATGTTAACGGCTTGTTATTTGCTAAACTGTATTCCTGGTAAAAGCAACAAAAAAACTCCATATGAACTTTGGCATAAAAGAGCACCAAACTTGAATTTTCTCAAGGTTTGGGGATGTAGGGCTGTGGTTAGGCTTATAGAACCTAAAAGGAAAACTTTAGGTGAAAAAGGTATAGATTTCATATTTATAGGATATGCTGAAAACTCATATGCTTATAGATTCTATGTATTAGAATCAAATGAGTATGTTTCGGTGAACTCGGTGATGATGCAATCTTTGATGAAGAAAGATTCACATCTATACCTAGGCCAAGGGACATGATTAATAGTTCGAAGGAACCGGTTAATACCGAGAATGTTCCATCGACTAGCACTGAACCAAGAAAAGGTACAAGAGTAAGAAAAGCCAAAACTTTTGGTGATGATTATAAACTTTACTTAGTTGAAGGATCGAGGAATGAAGTTAATTTTCAATATCAATATTGTTATAATATTGATAAGGATCCAATGACATATAATGAAGCAATGGCTTCAAGGGACGTTGTTTTTTGGAAAGAAGCAGTCCAAGATGAGATGGATTCTATCTTGCACAATAAAGTTTGGAAATTGGCTGATTTACCTCCTGGGTGTAAACCATTAGGAAGCAAATGGATCTTCAAGAGGAAGATGAAAGTAGATGGTACTATTGATAAATATAAAGCCAGGTTGGTGATCCAAGGCTTTAGACAAAAAGAGGGTATTGATTATTTCGATACGTATGCTCCGGTTGCTAGGATATCTACTATTAGATTATTATTGGCATTAGCTGCTATACACAATCTTGTAATTCACCAAATGGATGTGAAAACTGCATTCTTGAATGGTGAATTAGATGAAGAGATTTATATGAAACAACCCGAAGGGTTTGTTATGCATGGACATGAAAACAAAGTGTGTAAGTTGGTTAAATCTCTTTATGGGTTAAAACAAGCTCCTAAACAATGGCATCAAAAATTTGATGAAATTGTATTGTCAAATGGTTTTGTTTTAAATCAAGCTGACAAATGTGTTTATAGTAAATTTGATGATTCTAGAAATGGAGTCATTATATGCTTGTATGTAGATGACATGTTGATCTTTGGTACAAACCAAGATCAAGTTGATGAGACAAAGGAATTCTTGTCATCTAAATTTGCTATGAAAGACATGGGGGAGGCGGAAGTGATCTTAGGTATTAAGATCATACGTGAGAACAAGGGTATTTCAATCTCTCAATCACATTATATTGAGAAGATCTTGGATAAGTTCAATTTCAAGGATTGTTCTCCCATAGGTACTCCCATAGATCCACAACTTAAGCTATTACCTAATAAAGGTAAAGCGGTGTCACAACTAAAATACTCGAAAAGGATTGGATCCTTAATGTATGCAATGATAAGTACTAGGCCGGATATAGCTTATGTTGTTGGAAAGCTTAGTAGGTTTACTAGCAATCCTAGTACATTTCATTGGCGAGCTTTGGATCGAGTATTTCAGTACTTGAAAGGAACAGTTGATTACAAGTTAACTTACATTGGGTTTCCTTCAGTAATTGAGGGTTTTAGTGATGCAAGTTGGATATCCAATAAAGAAGATCATTCTTCTACAACTGGATGGGTGTTCCTTCTTGGGGGAGGTGCCATTAGTTGGGCATCAAAGAAACAGACTTGCATAACAAACTCAACTATGGAGTCTGAGTTTGTTGCTTTGGCAGCAGCTGGTAATGAGGCTGAATGGTTAAGGAATTTGCTTTATGAAATTCCATTGTGGCCAACGCCAATTTCTTCAATTTCTATCAGGTGTGATAGTCAAGCTACTTTGGCTAAGGCTTATAGTCAAGTGTATAATGGCAAGTCAAGACACTTAGTGTGAGACACAACATGGTTAGTGAGCTCATAATGCATGGTGTAATATCCGTTGAGTGGATTGCAACTCATCGAAATTTAGCTGATCATTTAACCAAAGGGTTATGTAGAGATCTCGTGAAAGGATCAGCTGTGGGATTAGGTTTAAAGTCCATATGAAAATTCTCATGTTAAGATACCCAATTCCCACCTAATATGACGTTAGATGCTGAATTTTGAATGTGAAAAGCTTAACATCTAGAGTTTGGAACACAACATTAAATTATCCCAAAGGTATGTGTTCGGCACTGCAAGATAAGGAAGGTTGAAGTGTTCTTCTTAATAATTCTTTTGAAAAATTGCATTTGCAGGTGCAAGACTAAAAGAATTACCTATATGAGTATGAAGTTTAGCTGCTTCAAGAAGTTGGGACTTGGCTTCGATGTACTCAAGAAAGGATAGGGACATAGGCTAGTAAAATAATGTGTCAAGTAAGAAATTGTGTGTGCAAAGCTAATGTGTATATTATCTTCAGGTATTCAATAGTAATATTACAAGGTTCAATCTTTCGGGAAACCTTGATATTCGAATATTTGAAATGTGTAAAATACTAATATGAATTTCAATCGTCTCGAGATTTCATTTATGCATTAGTTTGAGTGTTTGCTGTGTATTGTTAGTTAATTTATGATTACCCTAAAATGGGGGAGGTTTGTTGGTATTTTAGTGTAAAGTAAGTTGTGTTTAATATGCAAATAAGGGTCGACACTTAGTTGCATATTAATGGAACTAATTGGGTTCAAAGGTACGGTTCAAAGGTAAAGGTACTGCTAGTATGTGAAGGTACTGCTCGTAAAGGTACTGCTAGTATGTAAAGGTACTACTCGTGCAGTTAACCTGTTGTGCCTTAATAATAACTGTTTTACAGTTATTTAGTTTTCTTATTAACCGTTTGGAACCAACAACTATCTATATTATTCTCATTTGAGTGAGATGGAGAGAGAGACAAAAAGACACAGACATTTTGTGAAGGCAAACATAACAACATACACAAACTTGAATCAATTAGATTTTATCCGGTCGTTAATTGGTATCCACTCCAATTTAATCGATCTGAAAGCGTTCATACTCGTGACTTCTAATTGCTATCAGGATACCCTATAACCCACGTATTACAACACTTTAATAATCCAAATGCGTTAAATTAACAAAAAGTTCAATATTTTAGACATTTTCATATCACACAAACTTCATCAAAATTTTGTTGATCTTTTTTTTACACAAACTTTAAATGGTTGCTAACTATAGTTTGCTAGTTTTTGAACTTCATCTTTTTATAAAACTCTTCATAAACAACAAAATAAATGCCTTTGGTCAACTTCTCAATAATGTTAAGAACGTGAGTTACTAATATTGTTTTTCTCGGTTTGCAAAAAATTATGAGTTGCTTCATTATTGCTTATATGATACAATATAAACATTTTAAACTCAGTTTGTAGACGCAAATAGAATATACACGGATGAGGTTTTTCTTTGTTAGGTAATCTAAGGAGGACGAGTCTTTAACTCAGATATACGTGGCCTTCTCATAGTAGTAGATTATTTCTATTACTATTACAGTTGTCACTGGTAGAAATGGAAAATAACTGCTTTGATTAGAATTTGATTACACATCTTAAAGGGATTTGGCCAAAATGATTTTTGACACTCAAATTGATATTGTTGTCTTCAAACAGATTAAGCCATATAGGTGTTACACTAGAGCTCATATAAAGCATCATTCAAACATTACTTTGTAAGCCTGGCTTATAAGGTTGTCTCATGCATTTCCAGGGCCCTCTTTAATAATCGAAGTAGACCCCTAATAGCATTGCTCGCTTGTTTGCTTAGATTTTGAGGCCATGGGACTACGTTTATAAGGTATGGATCACGAACATGAAAGATGTAATGTTAAAAATATTGTTATAGATATTTAAACTGAATTAAAAGTATTAAAAAAAATTATCAAAGCAACGGAGCCTAAACTCGATAATTCACACCAACATCACTGAACGATCATTTAAATAAGTTTTCAAACTAGGGCAGAAACTGTTATGTATTAGAAACTATTTGGACTTATTTAAGAATAAGGCTGTCAATGATGCAGATTGTCGTTCAAAAAAAAAATGATGCAGATTGGATCGAATCATGACCCGACCCATTAATAATCCAAGTAAATGGATCATAATTAACCCCGTGATCCAACTTGATAGATCGTGATAGGGTTGTTCATCGGTTCGGTTATCGGGTTATTTGGTTTATTCAGTTCAGTTAGTTCGGTTAATTTTTTTCCCTAGGTTAAACCGAAAACCTAGACGAACAGAATTCAAAATTGAATCAACCGAACCGAATAACCGAAAACCGAACCCTATAACCGAAACCGAACCAAATAACCCGAATTACATAATTTTAATTATTTTTTCATTTAATTATATATATATATATATATATATATATATATATATATATATATATTCGGTTTTCGGTTCGGTTTTCATTGCGAAACCGATAACCGAATATTTAGTTCGGTTCGATTCGGTTTTGAACAATTCGGTTTGGTTCTTTTCGGTTTTCGGTTACTGTATTACCCGATCCGTGAACACCCCTGGATCGTGATCCGACCCACTATTCAACTAACTTAAATAGATGATCATGATCTAGATCGACCCATTTAAGTAAAAGTTTAAATTTTTCATTTTATAAATTGTATATGCTTGGGAGCAAGTTAGAAAAGTAACATGCTCTATCAGTCTATCACATTCAAAACTTAAATACGTGATTCATTTTCATCTTGAGCGTGTTGTGCATACATAACGTTGTTGTTTTTTCATAACTACTTTTAAAACATGTTGAAACACAGTATGCAATAGATGTTTAAAACCAACGCTAGAAACCCAATATGCAGATCTCTTTACGTTAACTGTTAATCATTTTGCTGTCCATAAGAGCTATATTTGATCTTATGAATACGCATACAAGACACAACAATCCCATTCACAACAACATATATGGCTAGCAAATCCTACTCCCGCAACACCAATTCATTTAATTTCTGACTAGACATTGACGAGGATGAATGGGTTAAAAGCATACGTAAATTTGTCGCAAGATAAAGAACTCCACTCACAGTTGAACAAAAATTAACAAGTTTGGCTATTTATTTGTGCTTAGACATGAAAGGTAACAAGAAATTATCATTTATATATTCCGTAAGAACCAACACTAAAACTAATGGAACGGAAAAACCAAAGAAAAGTAAAATTTACAATAGAATTTTTTGATGTGTCTGACCCGGGCGGGTCATGGGCAGATCCAAGTAATGATCCATCTAAATAGATTGAGCCGTTGGGTCTCTAATTGGATCCATGGATCATGTTTTCGCCTCATCGGGTCATATAAATGGGGCTGGTCGGGTCGGATCGAGATCAAGATCCGACCGATTGATGGCCTATTTAAGAATATAGCTATATGATTATGACGAAATTGTAACAACTCAGGGAGGTGGAAAGTGAGCATGAGTAGAACTCATCTTCTTCCTCCTCCTCCGTCGTTGGTTCCTACCCTGTTTTTACTCATTCTTTCAAAACACTTCTTTTTAGGGGAAAATTCCATATGTACCAATAAAAATATAATAATTCTATATTTCCTCAAAATACAAGTTTTTAGTGCATATGTGTAATGCCTCTAAAGCATGTGTTGGGTAAATATGAAATTATGATGTTTCGTTTGGGTATATATGAAAATACCCTATTTCAATATAGTTGAAACTAGTTAACTAATCTGAGTACGAATCAATTGTCTTCCGTTATGGTGGAGAATCAAATAAAAAGTTGAATCCTCCCTGAAAGCTCACCACAGAATGGCACCTGTCTTTTACTATTTGTTTTTGGCGGAGTATTGATGAACATAAATTTGAACTAATGAACATTCTAAGTGATGAATATACATTCGAATTTATGAACACTTGTGTTTTTAATGAACATACATTCGTACCGATGACCACTTCTTTTTATGAACACTGAGACTATAACTGATGAACATACATTCAAATCAAGGAACATACATTCAAATCGAGGAAGTAAGTAATAAACAATCGAACATTCAAAGTTTTATACATCACGTGCTCATCATTCTTAAGAACATTATTGGTCAATTAATTTGATTTTTTTATCAAATATTAAAGGGTCTTTTATATTTTAACTAGCAGGGTACCCGCGCGTTGCAGCAGCGGATACCCTGAAATAAAATTTTTCAATGAAATTAATAAAAATGTCACGGGATGTCATTCCGACATTTAAATTTGCTTGGTTACAGCTTTGTGTATCGAGTCGAGTTTTATTGAGTCGAGTCTTGGTCACAAGTTCATGTCTAGATTAAGATAGAGGGTTGTACATTGTGTTTAAATGATTGTAATATTGGGTGTATGGGTGTTTTTAATGCTATTAATGTAGAATGAGAGTTGTACATTGTGTTTAAATGATTGTAGTATTGGGTGTAGGGGTGTTTTTAATGCTATTAATGTAGAATGAGGGTTGTACATTGTGTTTAAATGATTGTAATATTGGGTGTAGGGGTGTTTTTAATGCTATTAATGTAGAATGATGGTTGTACATTGTGTTTAAATAATTGTAATATTGGGTGTAGGGGTGTTTTTAATGCTATTAATGTAAAATTCTAAGGAAAGTGGTTTGAATTTCGATTCATGCTAGTTTTTGTTATACACAATACTTTTGTTGTTATAATTATGAAAATTGCTTGCTTTAAAGTGTTGTAAACCATGCAGTATTTTGTGTATATCTGAATTTTTTGAAGAGAGAGTCCTTCCTCCATTATAAATAGTATAGATAATGAATGCCTTCAAACTATAAATTCACAAAAGCACTTCATTAAGATATTTCATAGAACACCTATGGACGCTTTCAAGAACATTTGACTTGTTTCAAAATTTTAAATGAAAATTTTGGCAAAAACATTATATAAAAAGATGAAAAAAAAATTGATGTTACCTAATTTTAATTTATGTCAATCAATAATCACCACAATAATTTCATTCAGGATCAAATTGAACGAATCCATAATTTTTTTATAAATAAGTGAACTTTGAATTTCATGAAAAAATTTGTAATTTAAAGTAATTGATCGAATATATTATGAAATTGAAGATAAATTGAAACCTAAACCTAATTTTGCGATTGTCAGTATTTTAAAACTAAAAGTAGGGTGAAGATTTGGGGAAGTTCGCAAAAAGGAAGAAGAAGAAGAAGAAGAAGAAGAAGAAGAAGAAGGAAAGAGAGAGGATGTGAAATTGGGGGAACAAAGATAGAGGACACATGCTATAATTAGAAAGCATTTTTGGACATTTTAAGAGCATGCGCAATCATAACACGGTTTAAAGTTTAACACAATGCCACACCCGCGTCACATCAACTTTAACATTTTCACCTTAACTCACAAAAAAACACCCACAATCATAACTCAATCTTAACTCAACAACAATTTACAAAAACACCCCTTCATTTAGGGGGGGAAAGTTGTTGGCATGAATATTACGATATTTAATCTAAACATCCTCTTCATGTTTTGATAATGACAAAGATGTAAGTTACAACATATAACGTAAAATGCTTAAGTTACTTGTGATCACAATTCTTCTATGCATTCTTACGTCAACAAGCCTCAACATCTCAATGTCTCGAGTTTGCCTCAACAATCACTTAAGGTATGAATAAACAAGTGCTTAATACATCTCATGATCAAAGGGGTATTTAATTAACTAATACAAAGTTTATTTAATTATATAAACATATTATATATTTTTTAAAAACACTTTTGGTAATAAAGAAAAATGTTTTAATCATACTAAATATATGATTTCAAACTTTTAACCAAAATTAGTTAGTTTTTCACCAAATAAACTTTCCCCACTAAAAGACAGAAAATCTGGCCGTTTCAGTAGGGCGGCCCCCTTAATTATAAGGGGCACCCCCTTAATTTTAAGGGGACCGACACACAATTAAGGGGACCGGCCACGCTCCCCTGTCAGAATTGGTCAGAAATTTTTCCCTATAAATACCACCTCAAACCTGGAATTTTTCTCACCTTTTGCACAAAAATTTTCAGATCCAATTCTCTCTAAACATCCTTCTAAAACCCTTTGATCATAAGATTATTAATCTTTGTTTCAAGTGATCCAATCTATCATCACTCAAAGTGCAAGAGAAGAATCCTCCCTATCATAAAGCCAAAGATGTATTAGGATCTAGTTAGTGCTTATGTGAAGTTGTGAGTTATGTATATGTAATAAGTAGATCAAGATGATCTTACTTAGTAGTGATTCAATGAGTGAGTAAGAAGTAGTGGGAGGAAGTAGTAGTGTGGAGAAAACATGTAGTTGTGAAGATGTAGGTGTGTGATTAAGTAGTGGAGTTTAGAAGATGTTGTGATGAAGTTGTGAAGTCGTGAAGACGTGAAGACGTGAAGAAGTTGTGAAGCCGTGAAGAAGTTTAGAAGAAGTTGTGATGAAATTGTGAAGTCGTGAAGACGTGAAGAAGTTGTGAATCCGTGAAGAAGTTTAGAAGAAGTTGTGATGAAGTCGTGAAGTTTTGTAGAAGTTGTGTAGTGATCGAAGTTGTGTTGTGAGATTGGTTCTAGCTACTATTAGAACTCGACATTTAGCTTAGTGTCGTTAAATGGTGTAAGCAAAAGTTGTGTACGGTTTTCTCCGCCAAAAGGGAGCTTGTTGAGTAGTGAAGAAAACTCTCGAGTAGGTGACTCGGGGAGTGGAGTAAGAAGTGAGCTTTTCACCCCACTTGCTACAGAATCACAGTTCCTTATGTTATACGGAGTAACAGACTAAATAACTAGTTTCAAGCCAAAAACTAGCTGCTGCCATTTATCATAAACGCATAATTTTTTCTTCAACTATACTTACCAGGTGTAAACAAGTATACAATTATTGAAAAAGCACACACCAGCCTCTTCTGTTTATTTGATTTTTTTTAAACAAGCCATGATAAGTACAGTTTACAAAATATGCAAATTTTAAAAAATGATAAATTCCTTATTTCCCCAACTAAAACATTTAAATTATTCTACATTTTCCCAGCATGTGCTTCAAAGGCATTATACTTGTGTTTTTTAAAGAAATATGAAATTTTGATGCCTTAGCCGGGTAATTATAGATTTTTTCTTTTAAAAACACGTTTATAAAAGGTAGGTTTATTCTTGACGGAGTTCTAATAGCAAATGAGACAATGGAATTTTTGAAGAAAAAGAAAGAACGTTGATTGATTTTCAAAGTGGATTTTGAGAAGTCCTACTACAGTATTAATTGGAGATTTCTATTAGACATGAGGAAAAGAATGGGGTTTGGAGAAAAATGTTGTAAATGGGTGGATGCTTGTCTTCGGTCATCATCTATGTCCATCTTGGTTAACGGGTCTCAATCAGAGGAATTTTGTCCCGAAAGGGGTGTTAGACTAGGTGACCTGTTATCAACTTTCTATTTATTTTGGCGGTCGTGAGGCTCAACGCCATTATTACCGAGGCAGTGGAAAAAGGTATTTTTAAAGGAGTTGTAGTTTGAGAAAATAGAGTCACACTTTCACACTTAATATACGTGGATAGTACAATATTTTTTGAAAAATGCAATAAGGAGAATGTTAAATCTCTTATGTGCATTCTCAAATGTTTGGAAGAGGTAACCGGCTTAAAAGGAAAATATATAACAAGAGTAAAATTTGTGGTATTGGAGTTAACGAGATATGGCGGATATGGCGAGATGAATGGATCGTGGCATTGGGGAATTTTGTTTACATATTTGGGGTTGCCAATTGGTTAGAACATGAGGTGGGTAAATTCTTGGGGACCCGTGGTGGATAAGTTCAAAAATAATTAGTGGACTGGAAAGCTAAAACGTTGTCTTTCGAGGGTCGTCTAACATTAGTTAAATCGGTTCTTAGTAGCTTGCCATTGTATTATTTTTCAATGTTTTGCGTACCTTTTAGTGTGTTAAAAAAATCTTAAGAGAATGATGAAAAAATTCTTTTGGGGTGGGGTCAGGGAGGGTAAAAAACTTTCATGGATTAAATGGAATTCGGTTCTTGCATCATATAGGGTGGGGGGGGGGGGCTTAATATTAGGTCTTCAAGGACAAAATTTTTGGCTTTATTGGGAAAGTGGTGGTGGAGGTTTAGGAAGGATGGCAGGAGCTTATGGGTTACGGTGATTAAAAGCGTCCATGGGAATAGTGGGGGTTGGGTAAGGTTAGGAGGTGGGGTGGGTGTAGGGGTGGTTTCTGGAATGATATTGTGCGGATTGGTAGGGAAATTGATGGAACGGGGATTGATTTTTCTTCATCTTAGTTGTTGGGGGACGGGAGGGATATTAGGTGTTTAGTAGATAGGTAGGTTGATAATTAGAGGTTATGTGATAGATTTCCTAGTTTATATCATTTAGATAGGAGAAAGGAGGGGTGTGTGTGGGATAAGGGGTCGTGGGTTAAGGATATGTGGAGTTGGGAATGAGATTGGGTTAGAAGTATTAGAGGTAGAGCAAAATAGGGAGTTCGTAGAGCTTTTAGAGGTTGTACAAAATATCGTTGTTAATTCTAATTGTAGGGATAAATGGAGGTGAGAGCTTGATGAAGATGGTGAGTTCACGGTTAAAGAGCTAGTAAGATTGGTAGATGAGAAGACTTTACAAGTGGAAAGTGGAAGCCAAGAGACGATATGGAATAAATTGTGCCTAAGAAAGTAAATATCTTCATGTGGAGGGCGCTAAAAGAAAGACTACCTATTCGTGTAAGAGGCATAGATTTAGACTCAGTTCTTTGTCCTTGTTGTAACAACATCGCGAAAACATATGCTTATAGCTTGGTCTCTTGTGACTTAGCGATGAGTGTGGGAAAAAGTATTCAAATGGTGGAAGTTTGGGATCGTTAATGCTTTCACTCTCGATGAATTCTTTTCATCTAATGGATGTGTAAATGTTCCAAATGTTCTATCTCGTGTTTGGCAAGTGCTTATTTGGACTTCTGATTACTTCATTTGGAAAGAAAGAAATGCACGTGCGTTCGGTAAAAAAGTTTCAAATACTAATAAGATTGTTCAAGATATCTACTTAATATTAGAGGATAATTGGCCCAAGCCCGGTCTGTGGACTTAGGGTCCATTAGGGTTTACTCATGTAATCTATATATAATGTGTGTGGATAATAATAAACACCTACGGGGAATTATGTAGTCTAACATGGTATCAGCCACACATCGATCCTAAAAATCCTACAACTGCCGTCAATCTCATAAACCCTACCATCATTACTATTTTATTTTATTTTTTTCATTGATCCAATCACAAGCAAAATTCCTCCACAGTCGGTCGTTTTTTTTCCCAGCCTTGATCATCCACCAATAGTTATCTTGCTTGTCCCCACCACAATTATTTGTCCCTTCACCAATTGTTATAAACTTTGCTTTTTGTCTTTTTTGTTCCACCTCAAGTAAGGACGAGATCAAAGCCAAGTGCCTACCATCTACAGTGACCAACATTATTTTCTTTTCATACCATTAAATTATTCCTTATACCACGAAAGCTGAAGTTCTTTTGATGGTTCATGAAAGACTAGCGATGGCAGATGCAGCTGTAAACGCGGAATCGAAGGCTTGGATATATTTGACAGAGAGGATACTACTGAGGCAACATTGGGCCCATGCCCCACCTAGGTTTTGATGTTTATTTGTGAGGTGGGTGTTTATGTTTTTCTAGGGAAAAACACGCCCCGTTTGTTCGGAAGGTTCTTTGGGGGTTGAAGGTTTAGAACCAACTTTCGTTTTTTTAAGAGTTTTTTTTTAAGGTTATAGTTGTTTTATGTTTGTTTGTTCGTCGATTGTTCGTACAACTTTGTTAACAGTCGACTAAAGTTGACCGTTGGTACCAGTCCCTAAAGTCGACCGTTGGTACGATGTTGTTACCAGTCGACTTAGCCGACCGTTGGTACCAGTCGACTAAAGTCGACCGTTGGTACGGTTTTATTACGAGTCGACTAAAGTTATGTTTTTTTATTATGTTGATGTTTTCTTTTCTTTTCTAGTTTACTACTCCAGTCCGAGCTTACGCGATTTCGGCGCTCGGTCTGCGGGGGAGTATTAGAGGATAATCGGCCCAAGCCCGGTCTGTGGGCTTAGGGTCCATTAGGGTTTACTCATGTAATCTCTATATAATGTGCGTGAATAATAATAAACACCTACGAGGAATTATGTAGTCTAACACTTAAAAGCTTCAAATGGATAGTGAGAAGATCAAACAAATATAAATAGTAAGATTGACAACAATGGTTATGGGAACCACTCAAGATTCGACTACAGTAAGGTCTGGAATATGTTTATTCGAGTTATAGTATCTGCTGCAATTAATTCAGTGAGCTAAGTTTACTTTTTTGGTTCAGTTAATCTTCTGTTACAGTATCGAGTGTCAATCTTGTTTTGACCCATTATGTTTTTCCATCTGTTTTTATTAAAAAGATGGTGGGACATGTGTAAGTTGTGTAAGTGAGTTGGTGAGTTTTGTTTTGCCTATAATACGTGGTACTTGACCAACTGTTTTGGTTTCTTGTACTAGGCTAAAAGGAGTAGAGGGTGACCCCTCCCTCGTGCGGTGCCTTCTCACTTGTCACCCCATTCCACAAACATTGCTCGCGCGTAAGGATTTGAAAAAAAAAAAAAAAGGTGAGAGGTAACTGAGTCACCTCTTGATTTTTTATTATTGTATCGTTTAAAAAAAAAGTGTGTGTGTGAGGTATTTAGTAGTATATATTTATACGAGTATTTTAATAAAGGGAGGTGACTTGTACACCATTTTTATTTGTAATCCACCACTAAATTATGCATAGCGGTGTTGTACTGTGTGCATTATTGGTGTGATTTAATGGTGTATAGCCAAAAAAATAATGCATAAATCATCTTCCTTTAATAATATGTGGTGTATTTTATTTTGTTGGGTCACTTCCTCTTCAATGGCTTTGTTGAGGAGGTAGGATTAGGGGTGACAATTTCTGATCCGACATTAAACTTGACTTGAAATCGATACGAAAATTAACAGGATTGAGTTGAATGTAAATAGATTTTGGGTCGGGTTTGGGTCGACTCATCTAACCCATTTATTAAACAGGTCAGGTTCGGATTGGGAATAAATTAAACGGGTTAACCCGCTAACCCGTTTAAGATTTTTTTTAATTAAAATTTATTTACATTTTATTATACGGGTTAAATAGTTTAAACGGGTCAACCCACAAACACATTTAATCCATTTAAGGTGCTAACTTTAGTCTATAAACGGGTTACATGGATCAACCCGAAACCCGTTTAACCTATTAAACCCGTGTAACTTATTTAACGTGCCAACCCAAGTATATATAAATGTTAAATGGGTTAGGTTCGAGTTATGTGTAATTAGGGTTGACATAGTTGACCCGATTATTTAAATGGTCCAGGCTGAGGTTTTTTGACCTGCCAACCTGTCAATCCGAGCCTGACCTGAATTGCCACCCTAAGGTAAGATGCAATTTTTTTATAGAGGAAACTGCAAAATACATCCCTGTAGTTTACACATTTTGGCATCTTACAACCCTGTTAGAAACTTTTGGCAATATACATCCCCCGTTAGGCAAACGTTTGCCACAATACATCCCTCGTTAACAATGAGGACTAACGGTGCAAAATTTTTGTCCGTTATCTCTTAATGAGAAAGAAATTATAACACCGTTAACCTTCGTTAGCTAAACATTTTCACCGTCAGTCCTCTTTTTTTTTTTTTTTTTTTTTTTTTTTTTTTTTTTTTTTTTTTCGTTTTTTACGTTTTATCCGTTTTTTGTCAGTTTTGTTTCCGTTTTTTGTACGTTTTATCAGTTTTTTAACGTTTTAATCCGTTTTTTGTACGTTTTATCAGTTTTTTAACGTTTTAATCCGTTTTTTGTACGTTTTATCCATTTTTTGTCAGTTGTTTTCCGTTTTTTGTACTTTTGATCAGTTTTTTTTACGTTTTTATCCATTTTTTGTACGTTTCATCCGTATTTTATCAGTTTTTTTTTACGTTTTTATCCGTTTTTTGTCAGTTTTTTAATGTTTTTATTCATTTTTTGAACATTTTATCGGTTTTTTTTACGTTTTTATCCGTTTTTGTACGTTTTATCCATTTTTTGTCAGTTGTATTCCGTTTTTTGTAGGTTTTATCTGTTTTTTTTTATGTTTTTATCCATTTTTTGTACGTTTCATCCGAATTTTATCAGTTTTTTTACGTTTTTATCCTTTTTTTGTCAGGTGTTTTTTTTTTTTATTTTTTTTTATTTTTTTTTATGTTTTTATTCATTTTTGAACATTTTATCGGTTTTTTTTATGTTTTAATCCGTTTTTTTTACGTTTTGTGTACGGATAAAACGGATAAAAACAGATAAAACGTATAAAAAACGGGAAAAAAACTGACAAAAACGGATAAAACGTACAAAAAACAGATAAAACGTAAAAAAATGGAAAAAAAATTCAAAAAGAGGACTAATGGTGCAAATGTTTGCCTAACGGAGGCTAACGGTGTAATATTTTTAGTCTCGTTAAGAGATAACGGAGAAAACATTTGCACCGTTAGTCCTCATTGTTAACGAGGGATGTATTGTGGCGAACGTTTCCCTAACGACGGATGTATATTGCCAAAAGTTTCTGACATGGATGTAAGATGCCAAAATGTGTAAACCACAGAGATGTATTTTGCAGTTTCCTCTTTTTTATATAAATAAATATATATTTTTTTCCCTTTTATATATATTATAGAGAGAACTACAAAATACATTTCTGTAGTTTACACATTTTGACATCTTACATCCCTGTCAGAAACTTTTGGCAATATACATCCCCGTTAGGCAAACGTTTGCCACAATACATCCCTCGTTAACAATGAGGACTAACGATGCAAATTTTTCCTCCGTTATCTCTTAACGAGACTGAAAATATTACACCGTTAGCTTTCGTTAGCCAAACATTTGCAGCGTTAGTCCTTTTTATTAGAAAAAAAAATAAAAAAAAATTAAATTAAAATTAAAAAAAAGGGAAAAAATTTTAAAAATTAATTTTTTTTAAAGTTAATATTTAAAAATAAAAAATCAAAATTAGAAAAAAAAAATATTTGCGAAAAAAAAAATTTAATTTTTTTTATAAATACGCATTTTTTAAAAATATTAAAAAAAGGAAAAAAAATTTAAAAATTATTTTTTTTAAGTTTATATTTAAAAAAAAATCAAATTTTTTTTAAAAAAATTAATATTTTCGAAAAAAAGTAATTTTTTTTATTATAAAAACATTAATTTTTTTAAAAAAATTAATTTTTATAAAAAAAAATTATTTTTTTTTAAAAAAATACGCATTTTTTTAAAAAAAATTAATTTTTAAAAAAATACGCATTTTAAAATTAATTATTATTTATAATTTTTTTTTCGCAAATATTATTTTTTTTTTTTAATTTTGATTTTTTTTAAATATTAACTTTAAAAAAAACAATTTTTTAAATTTTTTCCTTTTTTTTTTTTTTTTTTTTTTTTTTTTAATTTTAACTTTTTTTTTAATTTTAAATTTTATTAATTTAAAAAAAAAAAAAAAAGACTAACGGTGCAAATGTTTGGCTAACGAAGGCTAACGGTGTAATATTTTCAGTCTCGTTAAGAGATAACGGAGGAAAAATCTGCACCGTTAGTCCTCATTGTTAACGAAGGATGTAGTGTGGCAAACATTTGCCTAACTGGAGATGTATATTGCCAAAAGTTTCTGACAGAGATGTAAGATGTCAAAATGTGTAAACCACATGGATGTGCAGTTCTCTATATTACATATGTTGGCTTTTTTAATTAAAAAAAAATAATAATGATAAAAAATATATAAAAAATTTTGCTCTGCTAGAATTATTACGAGTAAGTCGGTTATATAAGAAGATATAAAATACCTTATATTGCAAAATATTAATTTTGCATCGTAAATTGAGGAAAAAATTGATAGCTTAAAGCTATATTGCCCCTGCAGCTTACTCCGTATTATTTTATTTGCAATTTGCCTTTTCAAATGTATTTACACTATAGTACTATACTTTATAATTTCTTCTTATCGAGTACTTATTTAATAATTACCAAATTCTTAACGTTTTCTATAGGATAGTTTTAAAATATTTTTCTTACAAGCCTTGTTTTTATTTTTTCTTTTTTTAATCCATTTGAATTATTTATGTTTTTGTATAAGATTCCTTTTTCTTTTTACATGATTATTTTCAATGCTTCTGATTATAAAATATTATTGCTCGTCTGATCATGCCTCGTGATTTCAGAGTAGATTTTCTGAATATTTCGTGATTCCTAATCGAGCAATCACGACGAGTTTGATCGACTCCATGAATGGGACTCATTATATAAACAATATTAATTAAAAAGAGGAATACTATAAATTAATACAGTTATGATTGTAGTGTATAGTATGAAGGGTGAAGCTAAACATATGTAAGCACATTTAAAAAAAAAGAAAAGAAAAAAAGACGGGATACATAACCAACTTTATCTATTACCATAATTGCTAAAATACTTTTAAATACTTATCAATATCGCTAATATGACCGGTTTAACAGGTAATCTTCAAATGATTTAACTAAAATACGTTTGCCTTCAACCTACCATCTTTATGATTTGGGTGTTTGTGTTAACAAATGTGGTTCATAGATTTACTTATCACAATAATGGCCTCGTTAGATTATTCCTTAATGTGTTATCGAATCTTTTAACCAAATAAACGTACAATAGCAGTACTTTGTGTTAGAACAATAAATTTTAGATATGCTTGTTACACAAGAGGCCGTTAATACACTTGTAAAGCAAGCAAACATGATCAAAAGGATTGATTTTATATAAACACTCGACAACAGGTCACGACTCAAGTTGTTACAAAGACCAACAACCAGTCATTAACTCATGACTAAATTATAGTTGCTATCGTTTATGGCGTTCAACTTGATCTCACGACACAAGTCTCGCTTTACGACAACTGATAATCCTTGTCTCGCTATGTTATTCCTTAATAGTCTAAAACATGCAACACATGTGGCCGAAACCCAGTGGTGGATGGTCGGAATTGGTTGAGGAGGTTGTGGTGGATGGTCGGAATCTGGAAAGATTGTAAATTATGTTTTAAAAAATAAATGTAAATACAAGATATCATTCAAAGAGGAAGAACACAAAGGTATTTTAGTCAATTCACCCACAAAGTTAGCGATAGTGTTCAAAATTTGAAAGTATTTTATCGATTTTGATAATAGATAAAGTTGATTATGTATTTCAGTCTTTTACAAAGATTATGTTACATATCTTTAGCTTTCTTAATAACACAACAAATCACGGTAATATTAAAAAAAAACAGATTAAATTATGACAAAAATTGCTAAAAATGTTAAACCGTTAACTCAATAAACAGTTAGAAGTTAAACATTTATTTTTACTCAACAAAGAATGAAACATCTTTCAAGCATGAGGGATCAAATAGGTAGCAGTTGAGCCACTAAAAGTTTGTAATATAAATCCGCAGAAATGCATTGAGGATAAACATGGCCAAAACAAGTCATTGGTTAAACCATAAGCATAATGAACGTTCGACAACTACACCGTTATTAACATTTTAAATATATCCATTTGTTTATAACCATTAAAAGCTTAACGATTTAACTTTGATATTTGACTGATATGTGTTTCCTCAATCAATTATAAAAGTATTTTACCAACACTAATATGAGGATAAATGAGAGATGAGCTTATTCAACGTGTATACTGTATACTACTCGTTATTAGCTGTGGCTTGCTGGTGAAACAAACATTTAAAAATATATGTTTTAGAGAAGAAAGAACTTACGAGAAGGCTGAAACCAGTGACATTGGTAAGGGATGTAGCAATGGCGACACTAGCTAGAGATAGTTGATCAATATGCCCAACCATCACTATTGTCACCATTTGCACCATATATTGTAACACTGCCACTACCACCATTGGTCCAGCGAGTGCAATCACCTTCTTTATCTCGTCACCGAAGTTCGTCCATCTTTCTGCCTCACGCCTTCTTTCCCCGCCCACTTCCATCTCTCTCTCTCTCACACACACACACTTAGAAAGCGGCAAGTATGCGTATGTATATATATATATATACATTCCTTAAGATATTAATTCATGTGAATATCAATTGTTTAACTCTTTGACTTAGAAGCAAACCAGATATTTTTTTAATATAAATTTTGTTAATACAAATAAACACATAAAAGACGTTATTTCAATTTAACGATTCCTATTGCGTAACACTTTAAGTAAATATGTTTTAGACATAATTATCCTTTGGTGTAAATCATGTGATTTATGAACGTGAATCTCTAAAACTTGCTTGATGATCAAAGATAGTTTTATCATACATAATGCATCAAACTCTGGCATCATTTTATAAAACCTTCCATGATTTTATAAACCATTCATATCATTTTACTTAACTTCATTTAAAATAAAATGTTTTATAAAAATCTTTTTTGCCAACTAGCAAATATCTTCCCATTTGGAGATTAATTCAAATCTCATATTTCATTGAAATATGGATTAACCATTTTATAATTATTCAAAACTAAAAGGGAAAGCATCAACCGTCTTTTTCCATAAAGTTTATAAAATACTTTGTGGAATATTCCACTTTGGCTAGATGTTGTGCACAGGTCCTCTAGATGAAAAGTCATCTAGCTGATTATGAAATCTATTATGACAAGGTGTCTATCTTTTGTGACAACACCGGTGCCATAGCCATCTCCAACAACTCTGTTATGAACTCAAGGACTAAGCACATTGACATTAGGTATCACTTCATCAACGATCACATCAAAAAAGGTTATACTGAACTACATTTCATACCAACTAACTGTCATCTGGCTAACATTTTTAGAAAACCTCTACATGAGCCTAGTTTTACGAGACTAGTAGCTGAGCTTGGTATGTTATACATTGATCAAGTGGTCTCTGATAGACCAAAACCCTCTCAAACCATCTGAAAAGATTTTTAATATTAGATGATTAATTAAATGAATAAAGGGCTAAATTTGAGACTGGCCAGTCGCTCAATTGCTTGGGTTTTTTAGGACCGAAGTTGGTTGGTTTCTTGAAATGGCCCGAGCGACTTGCGAACTTAATCCAAGGGCGACATGTGGCACCACAAAAGTAGTATCCAATCATTATGTGTAGGGGTTACTTTTGTGCTACTTATCACCAGCGACCTATCAAAAGTTCGAGCGACCATCTAATAAAATTATTCTAATTTTTTTCCCCTTCCCAACACTTCCTATCACCACCACCCTCTACCACCACACAACCGTCACCACCACCCTCCACCACCACCACCCTCCACCACCACCACACAAACAAAAGGAAAAAAATCGAAAAATACCTGTTTTTTAATAGTAGCTTCAGCAACTTCAACTGCTTTCATAACCTGAAACAATCCATCATTCTTAACCATCATCCCGTTAATAGTATTACCGCCAGCATAACCATTATTAACACTCAAGCCTGAGAACTGGTGACTCAATTTGCTTCCATCATCAAACCCAACACCATTTTCCATCTTCAATTCAATTCAATTAATCTCTACACTGAAAACAAATTACAAATCACTAATTTCATCACAAGAAAAATAAAAGAAAGATCACACCGTTACCTTCAAGTAGGCTCAAATATATTATAACAAAAACCTCAATAATAGACAGATAAACAAGAATCATTCAAACCCATTAATAATATATTTTGCTGAAATAATAATAAAGATTGCAACTTTGGTACAAGAAACTCAATAAAGATTCATACCCACAACACAAAACATCTAAATTTAAGTAACTCACATAAAGAAAAGATATTAAAAAATTAAAAATACCCATGAAATGATGAAAATAGACATGGGATTTAAAGGGTGAGCTGTGGTCGAAAGGAAATTGGTTGGAAAGAAGATAATGAGAAATTTTGGGAGCAAGTAAACAACAAGACTCTTGCTTGACTTGTTACTCGTCAAAATCTTTTTTCTAAACTTCATGTTAATCAACCTATCAAAAGCCCGAATTTGTAATAAGTGGCCATATGGTTAATCAACACTTCATGTTAGTTCAATTAATTTAGAGCGAGTGTTCTACTAATCAATCTAAACAAAAGCTCTATGGTTAATTAAACTCAAACAATCATTCATGACAAAACCCAAAATCGACCTATAAGCGCTATGATTCGAAAAATCATTCAATCAAGTTTCTGGGTATGATTGTTTGTTAGAAACATGTTAAGCATAGATGTATTAACAAAACCCACTAACCAATTTAATAATATGTGTGGTGGTAGAGGTTGGTGGTGGTGGTGGTGATGGTTGTGTGGTGGTGGTGATGGGAAGTGTTGGGAAGGGGAAAAAAGATTAAAATAATTTTATTAGAAGGTCGCTCGAACTTTTGATAGGTCGCTGGTGATAAGTAGCACAAAAGTAACCCCTACACATAATGATTGGGCACTACTTTTGTGGTGCCACATGTCGCCCTTGGATTAAGTTCGCAAGTCGCTCGGGCCATTTCAAGAAACCAACCAACTTCGGTCCTAAAAAACCCAAGCAATTGAGCGACTGGGCCATTTGTAGAATTGTCCCATGAATAAAACATAGTTACTATTGAATAGATATTCCATATTAAAAAGGAACCTTTTCTAAAACGTTTACCAACGTTTTTAGGATGTGTATACAACTATATGAACGAATGGTCATAGGACCCCACATAAGCAAAAAAAGTTGCCTCTTGGCATTTAATGCGGATTTAAAATGTAAATTATTGTCAAAAATAAAATCGCATTGAATCCCACAAGTGGGCTAAACTGTTCACCTACTTTTCACTAAACCCTAAAAACCATTTTCACATATCACCTTTTCATACTACATTTAAACCAAAAAAATGAACCAAGAATCTAAACTGGTATATCTTCAAAGATATCAAGGGACTATTGAATTAGTTTATAACGAATCCTTTTAGTATCCCACGTAACTTACTGGTGTGTTCTTGACAAGTTTAAAGTTAAACTGCAAGATTTTAAATGGCTTCTTCACCATCGTCTCCTCCCAAAACTGTTTTAAAGAAAGCTAAAAACATTGATTTTGCACTTGAAGCAAGTAAAATCCAGGCAAACAATTATATTGCAAGGCTGGATAATACTCGTGATTTTTATCAATCCTGTTGGATCTAAACACCTTGATATGTGTTAGAATGATACTTTGAGTTATATCACTTAGTATGCGGAATCTACTTAGTAATACTTAGAAGTTTGTATGTGAATGAAACTATATGAATGAGAAGAATGTATGTATCAAACGGTTAGCTCCAATATTATTAATAATAATAATACGAGTGATCTTTATATCACTAGGGTTATAACCTTGAAGCTCTAAGAAAACGTATATCTAACCTTAACCTAGGACCTCCTTCTATAGCACAAGGAGTCCTCTTCTACAAGATACGTATAACTCTAATAGAATAAGATATACACAAAATCTATTCTATATTTATCTTTACAAGTTTCCTAACAGTTATCCTAACAGCAGTGGTAATAATATGTACTAGCAGTGGTAATGAGTTTCCACTGCTAGTGCATTCTTCAACAGTTGTAATCTTCATACTTAGCCATGGTAACTGTTAATATAATTCCCAACAAAACTCCCCTAAAATTATGTGTTAATACAAATATCGCCTAAAAACGTTATTTATATTTTACAATCTTTGCTAAGTTTTGTTAATGACAAAGTATGAACTTTGGCTAATAGTAAATCATCACTTTAGTATTTAAGTCTTGTTTAACTAAGGTTTAAATTTTCTTTTAAACAAAACATTGTTTTTATTTCTTTACTTAGAAAGTGTCTTGTCACATCATACATTCATGGCAAGCTTATGTATTTGACTTGCCATAACATTTTACACATTTTTGGAAGCTTTCCAAATTGAATTGAATGTGTTTGACTAGTTGTTGTTGATGTGACTTTGGTTGGTTTGAATGATTTATTGCAAAACCTACTGCAAGCCTGGCGGAACCCTGGGAGTACACGGGCGGAACCCATCAGAGGATTCCGCCGTATCCACCAGACCTGCTGTTTGTTTTGCTATAAATACCAAGCCACTTGTTTGTTTTGAGTCATCACTTTAGGACATATATTTTCATATACTCTCTCAACTAACTCAGTAATATTTGACTTGTGTGATCCTCTTATGTAGCAAGGGACTTCACAAGCTCATCCAAGAAGTTACAAGCTTCAACTCTAAAGTTGCAAGACTTGTTAGCTTTGTTATGTATAAGCTTTGGTAGTTTATACTTCATTTGTATCGTGTGTGTATGTAACACCTAAAATCTGAAAGCAAGTGAAATGACCAAATTGCCCTTACTTAATTAAAATTTAATTAAAAGCTTATTAAGGTACCAAATAAATCCCAAACTTCAAACAATGAACAAGTTATGTATCCAAATAATTTTAACAACTTCATGTAACATTTATGCAAGTGGTAAAATTACCAAAATACCCCTCTATGGGCCGAATTAGATAAAATGGGATTTTAAGAGTTTTAAATTGATTTAAATTATGTAAATATGGAAGGTAATCACCACAAATTAATTACCAACTTATAAATCAGAAATTTTGGGTCTATCCTTCCCCCCATACACGGAATTCCTCTTTTAAAAACAAATCATATCTTTTTTTTATTTAAAACCTAAAACCGATCCACAAAATATACACACACAAAATTCTTTGGCCTCCATTCGACAACCCCATATCTCTCAAGCATTTTTCTGTGATCAAACATTATTCAAAGAGCCCTAGAAAAATACCCATTCGAATTTTTGAAGCTTGGTACGATCGTGGTGACTTTTTCTCTTTGACGAACCCTAAAAACAAGGTTAGAAGATCGTTTTTGAAGTCGTGGTGATTTTTGGATCGTTTTGGCTCTACGCGTGTGTTATAATTCGTCCAGCCTATTCTATTTGTTCCAGATCTGGTCTGGTGTGAAGAAGGAGAGTCCTTGAGCTTTTCCATTCCTGTGTTTGTTTCATTTGTGCTTTGCAATAAGGTACGGATACTCTGCCTTTTCAGTAAAGGCTCCTATATTCTTCTTATGACTTTGAGCTACGATTCAGTTAAGATTCCCCAAGCCATTGCTATGTTCCCTTCTATTGTGAATTTCCTCTGATTCCTATTAAGCTTTGATATGTTAGCTTCTGACTTGATTTCGTTGCTATGACTTCTGACCTTTGTATACCCGATATCTCTGGTTCATCTTTTATGATAATCTGATATGAAAACCTTTTTTTTAAATATAACTTGATGTTATGGAAGGAAACTGTTTTGAAATGACACTCTATGATTTTGATACGAAACCATTTTTAAATGAAGGATTAATTGGCTTTTATGAAGAATGTTTTAAAAGGGAACCCTTTGTGATGAAATGGGTAAATGACTATTAAAGTTTTTAAATATGTTTTATCTTAACCCTTTTCACATTTTATGAACTTATGAAACTTAATAATGAACCTTTTGTAATGAACCTTGGATATTCTGAACCATTGATATGACTTCTGATATTATGACTTTGAGATGACCTTGAGACATGACTTTGAGATGCACCTTTGCTATATGACCTTTTGTATGACTTTGAGACCTGACTCTTAGTTTGATACCCGAGCCATTTATGTTTCTTCTACCTATGGAGGTACCATAGGCATGTCTGTGATGCACCACTGGCATGACTCATGCGTGGGTGAGTGATTTCTCACGTCGTCCCTTTTATGATATTATTATGGCCATTATGACTTTGAGTATATGACTTTGAGATTGACTTTGAGTAAGGGGCGTATGGATTGCAATCCTAGACATGTATGCTTAGTGGATTTAACTATGACTTTGAGTTGACTTTGAGGTGACTGGTGCTGTGTGCAATACACGCCTTTCACAACCCCTGGGAGCTGATCACTCCACCTTTATGATACATGAGGACACCCCTCATATTATCTGGTTGCCTGAGAGGTATCCCCTCTGATTGTGAGATTATGAATTGACGGCTTATGACTTTGAGATTACGATGTTGAGTTATGACTTTGAGTTTTGGGCTCGTGGTGGATGACTATCCTTTCTTTTCTTTTCTATTACTCTCTTTTATATATTCCTTATTCTATTTCCCCCATGCACTATATTTCAGTTCTGTTTCATTATCATTGCTTTGTATATGTATCTGTTCACTGGGCTTTTTAAGCTCAGCCGCATTTCCTTTTCCTGCGGCAGGTTTTAGTAGGAAGCTGGGTTATGGGAAGAGAGTGTGACTGGACTTAGAAGACTATGCTTTGATAGTTACGCTGGACTAGAGACGATTAGAAGAAGTTTCACTGCATTAGACTTAGTATTTATTTTTGTAACCCTGTAGTATCAGATTTTTCCATTTGTAAACCCTGAATTTCTTTGTATGTATGAATCATATGCTTGTGTTTGTTCTGATATGTCACTGTAATGTAATACTTCTACCCTTATCGGGTTGGGGTGTTACAATTATGGTATCAGAGACCAGGCTGCGATTCGTAATACATTTACCCTTGACCTGTGAAGTTTGGACCCCTAAGTTTCAACTGTAGGCGCTCATAAGATAACCTTTAGAACTTCACATTAGGATTCCCCATAGGAACCCAAGTTATTACCAGTGAGGAATGGGTACACTAAGACATTTATGTAAGTATCATTTGCTTCCGCATCACTCTGATCGTGCCTTTGCTCTTAGATAAGCTTTATAAGGACCTTTGTTTCAGAAGTTAGAAGTTTTGCAACTTAAGCTTAGTAACCGAGTAAGTTTGGAATACCTCGGAAAGCTACCTGGATACCTTACACATTTAAGTTTCATCTTCAGATTTTGATCTCCGCCTCCGATTTGTTTGATAAGCTGTTTGACACCTTTTCGACCATATCGTAGGTCATTCAACCATAATGTGTTCGACACATTCTGTGAATTCATTACTTATGTTAGGTATGAATGTATCATCCGATACTACTTAACTCTGTATGATCCATTGCTACTCCTATGAGAATTTTGGTAATTATGAACCACGAATATGAGAAGTTTTGTTTCCTCTCTTTGAATGATGAACCTTGTCCTGCCAACCGTTTCCTTTGAAAGGGTATGATGTAAAGACTATCTCTGTATGGATTTGTTAACTAAGCATGATGATGCTGATAACTGAGATTCTGTACATCTCACAATTGACAATTATACGATGTTCGTATTACAAATGATACACATCCTACCTGCTACTTATGCTAAGAAGCTAAACGAAATTCCCACACATTGAACTGTTCGTTTATCCATCCCAACAATTTTGTTGAACCATGTACTTGACTCTGATATATGAACTATCTGTATGATTTGACGACTGTATTCACCCTATGAAATCCTTTGACTTTGATCTTTTGGACTGAATGACTATTCGTGAAGATACCATAGACTACCGTATCTGAAATGTGACTTTAACAATCTGCTTCACCCTATTTCATTATGATGATTCTCTACATCTACTAAAATTTCTTCCACTATGGAAACACCAACCCCGAACTCATGTGATTATCAAGTTTTTCCTGAAAACCATTATTATCAACCCTTAGAAAGTTCTGCTGTTGGAAAATTTTGTTGTACGAAGATTTTCCGGTATTCTCTGATGAACCTTTTGGTACTCCTTCCTGCTTAGGAAGTAGAGTGGACATTGAACTGATATCAGTGAAGAAACCATGGTGCCATAGAAGTTGAGAGATTGAAGGAGCTGATGGAATATGATTTTTAACCTTGGTGATTCTCTTTAGATGCTCTTGTTTGTTTATGAAGAAGAACAAGAGAAGTATGCGATGACGTATCGACTATCGTGAACTTAAACGTACCACTATCAGCAATCATTATCCGTTTCCGCGTATCAATGATTAATTTGTTTTTCCTTTGAACCCCGCATCTGATTGCATCACTTTAGATTTGAAGGACTGAAGAAGCAACCACAAGAACTTCTAAGAAGGAGGTTAAATAACCAAGGGTAACCTTTGTGAAGTATTTCAGTTTTTGAAGAAGAAAGAAGGCGATGTGAAAATTTCCTGAGATGATTTCTGAAGCTGCCTTTGCACTCGTTATAACATTTATGAGCTTGAATGATGCCAATGGTGTTGGCTAGAATAATCATGTTTTTCGCATGTTTTGGACAAATTGTCATAGTATGACATTGTGTTGTGTTCTAAAACGAAAGAAGAACATAGAGATTATTGGTGAGATGACCCTTTGTTCTGGAAGAAAAATTTGATTGACGCTCAGAAAGCATAGTAGACACACTACCCCGTATAATGTGAAGACAGAGCTTTCACAAGAGGGACCAAGATCGAAGACCGTTATCGGAGTTTGAAACCTGGTGGAAGAGTAGTAGAAGATGGTTGCGACAAGCATTACCATGGAAGAAGCATACAAGAAGAAGTGAGGAACTAGGATAGTGCTCAATCATGCATCATGCAACACGTGAAGATTTCAGTTTAGGCATCAAGACAACCAGACCAAAGAAGACGAACCATTCGACACACAACCTGGAGTCAACAACAACATCATGTACCCTAAAACCTGGAGCCATGACAGAAGACCTGTCGAAGACACGCAGTCTTGTTTCTCTATTCATTTTAGTTGTACTAAGATGAATTGAGAGCAGAAGCAGACCTACAGATGGAGGGATGCACAGTAATCGCGTCAGAGACTGCCGTTACGATACCACACTACCAAGAGGAGCTGCTGAAGACCGGAGGAACCAGACTCGAGTTTAAATTCTTTTAATCATGAGGTAAGATGGACGAGAGTAAACAGACTACCCCAACTTGGAAGAAATTTTGAAATCTGTATTTAAGTGGACGGATTCTGAAGTGGACATTGTGTTTAAACGAGATGATGCTGTAAAGGATTGACGCTATTGATGACGTACCTTAATTTTGAATGACATTCTAGGATCTCCGTTACTCTTCGAGTAATTTCGTTCTCTTAGTTATGTTGTTTGATTTTGGTGACCTCTGAGACTGTAGGTGGACTAGGTGGATTTAGATAAGTTTGTGTTGTTCACGACTTGAGATAAAGTATGACCAGCATGAGGGCATATGTATATGATGCCAGTATTATGACGCCTGGCCAACGTGATAATACTTACATCATATAACGTGCACTTATGGTGGGCATGTGATATCTCGAGGAGTGCCTTAGAAGCTTTAGAATTTCTGGTATCTGATCAAGATCATCTGAGTTTAGTGAGACTTTAGGTTCATTCTACCTATACGTTTGATATGCTGTCCTTGCTATACGATTCGATACGTTTGGACTCTCGACACGTGTTTTGCTGATCTTTGCAACTTCTGATAAGAATCTTAGGTTCCATTTTGAAATTTCTGCCGTTGACGATACCTAACGATATGCTTTCTGTCCGTATACGTTTCGCATTCGTTGAAGTTGTTCATTATGATCTACTATGAGCAAAATATGTGATTGTGGACAGGAAACGAGATCTGTTTGTTTATGAGAATACCTTTGGAAGGTTATCTAAAAGCCGAGACTATCTGAGAAGCTGAAGAGTCAAACCTTAAATCACCCCATGTTTGCTAAAATTCAATGTATTCTCATCTGATTCGCCTAATCAATTCGATGAAAATCCTATGTATTTTTACACCTCTTCCTGGAGAATTCGATTATCATCCGTTATATTCGGTACATTATCTTTTCGATTCAAATTCAGTATAATATGTCTTTCTGAGAAATCTGAAACTGTTTTGACAATAGTTACGAGTCATGAGAAACTATTTGTCTGAAGATCTTTTTGGAAGAACCTCCCCGAGCGTGAGAATGTCGTAATGAATTTTTGCGGTTTGCTACGACTTCGTCTAACTTTGCGACTTCAAATTTCGAGGACGAAATTTTTCTTTTTAGAGGGGAAGAAGTTGTAACACCTAAAATCTGAAAGCAAGTGAAATGACCAAATTGCCCTTACTTAATTAAAATTTAATTAAAAGCTTATTAAGGTACCAAATAAATCCCAAACTTCAAACAATGAACAAGTTATGTATCCAAATAATTTTAACAACTTCATGTAACATTTATGCAAGTGGTAAAATTACCAAAATACCCCTCTATGGGCCGAATTAGATAAAATGGGATTTTAAGAGTTTTAAATTGATTTAAATTATGTAAATATGGAAGGTAATCACCACAAATTAATTACCAACTTATAAATCAGAAATTTTGGGTCTATCCTTCCCCCCATACACGGAATTCCTCTTTTAAAAACAAATCATATCTTTTTTTTATTTAAAACCTAAAACCGATCCACAAAATATACACACACAAAATTCTTTGGCCTCCATTCGACAACCCCATATCTCTCAAGCATTTTTCTGTGATCAAACATTATTCAAAGAGCCCTAGAAAAATACCCATTCGAATTTTTGAAGCTTGGTACGATCGTGGTGACTTTTTCTCTTTGACGAACCCTAAAAACAAGGTTAGAAGATCGTTTTTGAAGTCGTGGTGATTTTTGGATCGTTTTGGCTCTACGCGTGTGTTATAATTCGTCCAGCCTATTCTATTTGTTCCAGATCTGGTCTGGTGTGAAGAAGGAGAGTCCTTGAGCTTTTCCATTCCTGTGTTTGTTTCATTTGTGCTTTGCAATAAGGTACGGATACTCTGCCTTTTCAGTAAAGGCTCCTATATTCTTCTTATGACTTTGAGCTACGATTCAGTTAAGATTCCCCAAGCCATTGCTATGTTCCCTTCTATTGTGAATTTCCTCTGATTCCTATTAAGCTTTGATATGTTAGCTTCTGACTTGATTTCGTTGCTATGACTTCTGACCTTTGTATACCCGATATCTCTGGTTCATCTTTTATGATAATCTGATATGAAAACCTTTTTTTTAAATATAACTTGATGTTATGGAAGGAAACTGTTTTGAAATGACACTCTATGATTTTGATACGAAACCATTTTTAAATGAAGGATTAATTGGCTTTTATGAAGAATGTTTTAAAAGGGAACCCTTTGTGATGAAATGGGTAAATGACTATTAAAGTTTTTAAATATGTTTTATCTTAACCCTTTTCACATTTTATGAACTTATGAAACTTAATAATGAACCTTTTGTAATGAACCTTGGATATTCTGAACCATTGATATGACTTCTGATATTATGACTTTGAGATGACCTTGAGACATGACTTTGAGATGCACCTTTGCTATATGACCTTTTGTATGACTTTGAGACCTGACTCTTAGTTTGATACCCGAGCCATTTATGTTTCTTCTACCTATGGAGGTACCATAGGCATGTCTGTGATGCACCACTGGCATGACTCATGCGTGGGTGAGTGATTTCTCACGTCGTCCCTTTTATGATATTATTATGGCCATTATGACTTTGAGTATATGACTTTGAGATTGACTTTGAGTAAGGGGCGTATGGATTGCAATCCTAGACATGTATGCTTAGTGGATTTAACTATGACTTTGAGTTGACTTTGAGGTGACTGGTGCTGTGTGCAATACACGCCTTTCACAACCCCTGGGAGCTGATCACTCCACCTTTATGATACATGAGGACACCCCTCATATTATCTGGTTGCCTGAGAGGTATCCCCTCTGATTGTGAGATTATGAATTGACGGCTTATGACTTTGAGATTACGATGTTGAGTTATGACTTTGAGTTTTGGGCTCGTGGTGGATGACTATCCTTTCTTTTCTTTTCTATTACTCTCTTTTATATATTCCTTATTCTATTTCCCCCATGCACTATATTTCAGTTCTGTTTCATTATCATTGCTTTGTATATGTATCTGTTCACTGGGCTTTTTAAGCTCAGCCGCATTTCCTTTTCCTGCGGCAGGTTTTAGTAGGAAGCTGGGTTATGGGAAGAGAGTGTGACTGGACTTAGAAGACTATGCTTTGATAGTTACGCTGGACTAGAGACGATTAGAAGAAGTTTCACTGCATTAGACTTAGTATTTATTTTTGTAACCCTGTAGTATCAGATTTTTCCATTTGTAAACCCTGAATTTCTTTGTATGTATGAATCATATGCTTGTGTTTGTTCTGATATGTCACTGTAATGTAATACTTCTACCCTTATCGGGTTGGGGTGTTACAGTGTAGAAGTGATCGGTTAGTATTTTAGGCCTCAAAATACATAGTGTGTCGGGAGTTGTTGTACCCTTGTAAAAGAACTAACGGGAGTGGTTGTACCCTTGGTAAAGAACTCGACATCTAGCTTAGTGTCGGTAAAAGTGTAAGCGACGATGGGAGTGGTTGTACCCTTGTAAAAGAACTCGACATCTAGCTTAGTGTCGGTAAAAGTGTAAGCGACGTTGTAAATGTTTCTCCACCGGGAAAGGAGCTTGTTGATTAGTGCTTATAACTCTCGAGTTGGTAACTCGGGGCGTGGATGTAGGGCAAGGAAAAAGAGTCCTTGTAGCCGAACCATGATAAACAATCGTGTTGTGGTTTGATCGTTTCTTTCTTTGTCTTTGGTTATTACATATTGTCTTTAGTTAGAATTGTTATTCACACGTAAAGCTTTTCAAAGAATTAAACATGTAAAGTTATGCTTATATCTTTAAACAAACGTAAAGTTTTAAGAAGATAATCAAGTTAAAAAGCGGTAAACTATTCAACCCCCCTTCTAGTTTTCCACAATTGGCATCAGGAGCTATGTTACTCAAGATCTTTAAAATATAGTGTATTTTAAAACTTGGATCGATCCATGGATTTTGAAAATCTCAAAGAAGGGCAACCTATTCAAAACCCACCGCTAATTGAAAAAGAAAACTTCCTTGAACGGAAAAGTAAATTTGAAAACTATGTGAAATCAATTAATCAAGATCTTTGGCTTACACCTTACCACACGAAGATTAGGGCTCTCACTTACATCTCCTTCAATCCAATAAACCTTGTAAGTATTCTTATGATAATTGCATTTTCAAACAAAATCTATCACTCTCATCTACATACATTAACTAGAATCTTAGGATTTATGCATAAAATTTTTGATTCATGAAAAACCTTAGGTGTGAACTAGTCAAAATTTTCATTAGTTTGGAATTGTATCCTTTTTGTTATTATCTTGATTTACCAAACATACCAAGTTCATTGTCTTTTAAAAGTCACTAGAACACCATCTTTCGCCACATTGTTAAAACAAATGAAAAACGTCATTGAAACATCACTTGCATAATGTCTCTTGAATGCTAAAGGAAACACATAACTAATATGCGTTTACGGGTACATTCAAACGAAGCTATATTGAATTAGGAGCGTTTGGGTTATCTTTTGTTATGTAACAAAACTTGCATTACAAAACGTTTTAAGCATCAAAATGAGTCAAGATAACCGCACCTCTACAATGTTTTCATATAGGCACACATTAGAACATTCACATTATAAAAGTCATTAATTTGAACTTAAACTTTGTGTTTTCTAGGAATCAACATGCTTCCCACAACATTCTCTGATTTCAAAGAAACTCGTAATTACTTACCCAAACACCATAGGACCAAACGTCTTACTAAAGATCAAGTTGAAACCTTTAAGAGTCTAGAAAAACGCTATGTTCATGAAGGAAGAACCATTGATCCATCCTTCCTAGAAGGAACATCCATTCACCAAAACTTTGCCGCAATCAACTTTGATTGCCTCCTAGACATCGATGAGCTCTTAGAATTCTATGCAACCTTAAGCCTTTTCTTCGATGACGATGGTGAATTCTCACTAACCTTTAAAATCAATAAAATACCAAACATCATATCCTTGAAAGATTTTGCAACAATTCTTGGTGTCCCTTATGTTGGTACATGTCTCTATTTGTTAGAACCTCAACAACTAGGAAGAATCGTTCGGGTAACGAGGTAGATAAGGACCCTTTTGGTATGGAAATCAATGAGCTCAAACCACAATTTAAGAAATGGGAAGAAATTCTTAGAGCCAACATTATAAGTTCCATAGGAAACAGAGATCATGTGAACACATGTCTTAGCTACATGCTCTATAGCATTTCCACCGGTCAACCTTTCAACTTAGCCTATTACCTCGCCAAAAGAATGGCCGACATACCCTTCGTAGGAATAACCGCTCTTCCTTATGGAATGCTTCTCACCCGCCTCTTTAGAGCAATCTCACCCATTCCTCCTAACGAGAAGGGAATGTGCCTTGACTATTCTCTCGTTCCTCACATCTTCGTCCCTCTAAGTGATAAACGAGTCTTCAAAGCTAAGGGCAAACGTACTCGCTCACCGTCACCATCATCATCATCATCTGACATGAGCGAGGACGATAAACTTCCTAACTCTAAGCTACCCCCTTTAGACTACCTTCAAGAACTCCCCCTCATTGACAATGCATCCGAAGAATTCAGGCAAACCAAAGGAATTTTCAAGTGCTTTGGAAGGTACCTAAGTAAGCTCAATAAGAAGATAGACCGGTTGTTAGATGCGTGATTAAGGAGTGTTTGGCTTATGAAGGTTTTAGAACTTTTTATGTGTTAAACTATGTGATTTGTATTGATTTTCACGTTCATGCTTTATTACGTTTATCGGATTATGTTTTGTATGAGCCTTTTTGCACAATGACAATATTTGAGGTGTTTGTCAATTTTTATGCTTATGGTAAATTTCACTAAGTTTAGTGAAAATCGCTAGCCCCCGGTCAAAGTCCTATGATATGAATGTCTACATGCCCAATTTTTGCATTTTCTAATCAGACATATAATAAATTTTCATTTTTAAGAGTTTTCGAAAAATTTGAAAATCGTCTCGCGGGTCAAATTAGTGGACTGTATTGTTTTTCAGACCTCGCGGATCTGGCAGCACCCTCAAATGGGTTCCGACCAGTGAAATTTCTTGGCAACCCAGAAATGGCCCAACAGACCAGAGGGAACCCAAAACAGGGTTCCGCCAATCACCTGCAGAAAATTTTTATCATTTTTCTTAAGTTCAAAACTTGTAAAGTGTCAAACCATTATCTTTAGTGAGAAACATCTTCCCTTACCTCCAATAACCATATTAGGACAACTCTCTCTCACTAAAATAATTAGGAAGTCACTTCCCGCCAAAAATTCAAATTCAAACATAACTAACCCAAGGAACCCTTTTAAAGGATCCTTCAAACCATTGGAACATTTTCAACCAAATCACATCCCATGATCACAATGCATTGAGTGCATATGTTGGTCTTTCACTCCACTCAATTCCATTGGATTGACATCCAATGATTTGACATGTTCATGAAAATTTTCTAAATCATTTGAAACCTCAATCTTTGTATGGTAGAACATCAAATCCAAACACCCATTCCAACATCTCTTCCACCCTATAAATTTGAAAGTTTTGCAACAATTCAAATCACACCATCACCATCAAAATTTCTTCTCTTAAAACCACACCTTTGAAATGACTAAATCTAACACCTCATCCGAGTCATCAAAATCCTTGGCAAAAATCACTAGGATTAGTGTTAAACCTTGTTGCATCAACAAAACCGTCAAGTCAAGCTCATCATCTTCAAGTGATGCTTCACTTAACATTTCTTCACCTATCCAAGATTTCCTTAACCTTACTACCTCAACACCATCCTCAACACCTTGCAATACCAATGTGATCACTATTCAAGATTTGCTTAATCTTTCTACTCCAACACCCCCTCCAACACATTGCAACACCAACATAGCCACTATTCCGCCACCAACTAGACCTTCAAGTGATTCAACATCACCTTCTCAACAAACTCAACCATCAAAAACTACATCACCTCAATCACCAACACTTACACCAATGGAACTTTTCCATACACCACCAACATCACCACTACCCTATTTGGAAACATTAGAAGATCTATCACCTAAATCATCAAGCCCACCATCCTTGTCACTCTTTGACACCATTGCTCAAATGGAAACCCAACAACAACCTAGTGAAAAATTAGATGATGAACCCCATCAACCATCATTGGTAGAACGGTTGGCTTGCCGTTATGCTAGACCATCAATTTTTTCAAATGATCAAGGTCATACACACTCACAATCATTTGTGTTTCACCCAATTTACAAAAACCTTCATGGTAATCCTTCCGGAGAACCAATCTTCCGCCATTTTGTTCAAAACTAACAACCACAACAACAAGAACCACAGCAACAACAACAACCACCACAAGAGCATTCCCAACACTTTGAATCTCTATTTCCTTCGTATAAGAAAATAGAAGCATCCATATGGGAAAAATCTCCAAACCTTAATGATGAGATTGACACTCATTTAAACCACCTTCATGCCTTCAAACATATGGTTGACTCTCAAATCAACCATATTATGGTTTTACAAACAACGCTACACTCATCTAGTGAAGGAACCAAAAACACCTCTTAACCATCCACATTTGCTCCTTTAAGTTCAAACCATCCACCACCAACAAATCAAACCTTTCTTCCACCAAACTTTCCCCGCCATGATTGCGGATATTGCGAAAGAACCGCTCACATTAGTGAAAGGTGTCGAACGGAAATTCGCGAGTTATCCGAAGAAATGAGGTTTATCCTAAACCACATTTTGGATCGTCTAGCGTCCTTGTCTCACCACCTCAACTTTAGAGTCTCCAAAATGAAACAAAACCGTTTCTTTTGGAAAATGTTTTCCCTTTAAACCAACAAACCAAAACCGTGTCACCTTCTCAACCTTCAAAATAAAGCCCGCTACAACCTCCAACACACATTTTCATCCTTAAACAACCTTAGCCTTGTTTTTGGAAAATGTTTCTCATTAAGGAAAATGATGATTTCCTTGTAGCATTTTATGTTCTTAGTTTATTTTTTATTTTTTCTTTACTTTTAAAAAGTAGGATGTTGTCGTCCTAATTTCTTGTCTTTGACTTTCTAAGAGTCAAAATTTTACATGAAATGAATTTCATTCTACTACAAGGTTTGCATTGTTTGTTGACCATTTAGGTATAATGAGTAAACTATACCTCGCTATGGTAGCATACATATATCTTGTGTTTTAGAAACTAACCTTTCTTTTTGTAGGATCATTATCCATGTTTTCTTTCCTTGATACTCCATTTAGGGGAGTAATATTCAAGGGGGAGCATGAGTATTGCATTATTTCGCTTCACAACTCTTAGTTGTGTTTTAGACATGAAATGCTTTCATGACTTGTCTTGTGCGACAACTAACATTTTTTTCTTGTAGGTTCAAAATCCATGTCTCCTCTCTTGGCACTCCATTTAGGGGGAGTATCGTCCAAGGGGGAGCAAGTGCATACTTCCGCTTCGCTACTCTTCTTTTTGTTTCGACAAAAAGGGGGAGAATTATATATAAACTTGTTCTCATTTTTTTTCCTAACTCTTGCATGTCACATTGTTTTAGCAAAAACAAGTTTTAATACTAACTTTATAAGACTTAACACTAAAACTAGTGGCTTACTTATAAATAAAGTTTATGTTTTGTCATCAACAAAAAGGGAGAGATTGTTAATACAAATATCGCCTAAAAACGTTATTTATATTTTACGATCTTTGCTAAGTTTTGTTAATGACAAAGTATGAACTTTGGCTAATAGTAAATCATCACTTTAGTGTTTAAGTCTTGTTTAACTAAGGTTTACATTTCCTTTTAAACAAAACATTGTTTTTATTTCTTTAATTAGAAAGTGGCTTGTCACATCATACATTCATGGCAAGCTTGTGTATTTGACTTGCCATAACATCTTACACATTTTTGGAAGCTTTCCAAATTGAATTCAATGTGTTTGACTAGTTGTTGTTGATGTGACTTTGGTTGGTTTGAATGATTTATTGCAAAACCTACTGCAAGCCTGGCGGAACCCTGGGGGTACACGGGCGGAACCCATCTGAGGGTTCCTCCATATCCACCAGACATGCTGTTTGTTTTGCTATAAATACCAAGCCACTTGTTTGTTTTGAGGCATCACTTTAGGACATATATTTTCATATACTCTCTCAACTAACTCAGTAACATTTGACTTGTGTGATCCTCTTATGTAGCAAGGAACTTCACAAGCTCATCCAAGAAGTTACAAGCTTCAACTCTAAAGTTGCAAGACTTGTTAGCTTTGTTATGTATAAGCTTTGGTAGTTTATACTTCATTTGTATCGTGTGTGTAGAAGTGATCGGTTAGTATTTTAGGCCTCAAAATACATAGTGTGTCGGGAGTTGTTGTACCCTTGTAAAAGAACTAACGTGAGTGGTTGTACCCTTGGTAAAGAACTCGACATCTAGCTTAGTGTCGGTAAAAGTGTAAGTAACGATGGGAGTGGTTGTACCCTTGTAAAAGAACTCGAAATCTAGCTTAGTGTCGGTAAAAGTGTAAGCGACGTTGTAAAGGTTTCTCCACCGGGAAAGGAGCTTGTTCATTAGTGCTTATAACTCTCGAGTTGGAAACTCGGGGCGTGGATGTAGGGCAAGGAAAAAGAGTCCTTGTAGCCAAACCACGATAAACAATCGTGTTGTAGTTTGATCGTTTCTTTCTTTATCTTTGGTTATTGCATACTGTCTTTAGTTAGAATTGTTATTCACACGTAAAGCTTTTCAAAGAATTAAACATGTAAAGTTGTGCTTATATCTTTAAACAAACGTAAAGTTTTAAGAAGATAATCAAGTTAAAAAGCGGTAAACTATTCAACCCCCTTCTAGTTTTCCAAATTATGATTAACATGTAAATCAATAAGTTTCTTCAAGTAATCAGTAGATATGAAGATATGGGAATTGTTCCAAACACTTATTTTGTTTTTCTTAACTCCTTATCAGCTTTCACTTCTTTCCCAACATCTGAGCCTTACTGACATCATAACAGTGAGAACTCCAGCTCTCAATGGATATTCTTTCTCAGCTAACATAAACACATAAACTCCATTTTGAGTAGAAACATGATGTACAACACTTGAATCATAGAATTTCCGCAGAGTATTCATATTGTGAGCTTCAAATCTCCAATACCTGTAACTTGGGTCAGGTTCATATAATCTTCTAAAATGAACCCACAACTCTTGAGCTTTGACATCTACAAGTTCATCTTTCTTGGACCGATCTTGAATAATCCTCCACAAAGTATCCAAATCTTCTCTATCACAAGATCTAACAACATCTTCTAAATCTCTGCAAATACTTGTGACATTACCAGTTCTGATAATCTTCCATGCTACACCAAAATCATCAGAATAGATTTCCCAACCAACTACTGGATATCTTATTTGTAAAGGTTCTATATTAAACACATCAGTTTCAATATACACCATATTAGTAACTTGTTCTTCAGTCAACTTGCTGACACCTTCTTTTGCTTGAGATGACTCATGAATCTTTAATTTCTTAGCATCTTTGGATTCAAGACTCACTCCTAACCTTTTTGACTTTATTGCTACAGGTTCTTTATCCATAGGAATGAAATTACTATCATGTCTTTTAATCCTGTAGTAAATACCTTCAATCTGATCATGTGTCATTTCCTTAAATTGTGCCATCTTCATATTTCCAACATGACAACAATAGGTCTTCATCTCAGCAATAATTTGGGTCTTTGTAGGTTGTCTTGGTTTCTTTTGACCCTTTCTTACTGTGCCAATAATATCATCAAGAGCCTGTTGATTCGTCATCTAAATGAAGTCCTTCAGTTGAGCAGACCATTGATTTTCATTCAGAGTTGTATTTGCAATGAGTTCAATTGCCTTTTTTCTAATCACTGGATCATTTGCAATCATGAACACAATTTCTTCTTCTGTAGGTACATAAGTGAACATTGGAGGTTTCTCATGTAATATTGTTTGTGGAACAACAGAAAGTGGTTCTTCCATCACTGTTTCCAATTTGTCCAACCTCTTAGCTTCCATGAAACTTGCAATCTCATCCTCCTCTTGCTTTTTCTTCTTTTCAATTTCAGCTGCTGCCAATTCCTTTATCAATTCTGCATCATAATCAATCTGAGCTTGTTCTTTGTTTGAAATCTTCTTTGATTGCTCAGATGATTCATCAACAACTTAAACTTTTCCTTTTTCTACTCTTTTTCTTTGAAATTCTGCATCAACAACATCCATTACATTTGTATCTGTTTCCACTATGACTTTATGAGTTTTCACTGCTTCAGCAAAAATTTCTTTAGAACCCACAGCTGCATCTTCCTTTTCTTGAACATTAACAACATCATCTAAGTCAACAAAATCTTGTTCAAAATGTAATCTCCTCCCCTTAAACTCTGCTTCAGTTCTAATCCTCCCTTGTTTGGGAGAATTCTCAAAATCTTCACTAAAGTAGACTGAGTCATCATCATTATGAGGTGGAGTGGAAGATCTGTGCTTCTTGAGACTTTCAACTTCATCCTGTAATCTTTGAATCTCTGCCTTCATCTGGTTAAGCTCTGTGGCATGTTGTTGTTTAGTCATTGCCAGATCTTTCTCCAAAGCTTTAACCAGTTTGACTAACTTGGTACATAATTCCATCAATTCATTTGGTTGCACACTGCCCTCAACACTTCCAACTATGTGACCTGTTGGGAGAGGTGAATCATAGGGCATTGATTCAGGCTCTTCTCTAGTTGGACTAGGAGGAAGCCTTGAACCACCACTGCTTGATCCTAAACCAAAAGGTTCAGCAACATGCAATGTTGAGATGAGAGGAGTTGGCTGTTTTGGCCTCCTCTCATATGTGTGAGTTACTGCAGGGGTATGGTGAAAAGGTGGAAGTACAATAGTGGGTGTGTGATGGGATACAACTGGGATTATTGCATCTTCACCGTGTACCTGTGAAATCTTTGAAAGCATTTCAGGAAAAAGTGGGTGAACCTCCCCATTCCAAAGTTCTGAAGCCTTACACATATTTTGAAAAACTTTTGGCTTAAAATAGGGGGTTTCATAAACTCTTTTGTGGGTTTGCAATTGAAATTCATTTAACACTGCTTGCACAAACCTTGCATACATCAAAAATTTATATGAACTATTTACATTGCCTTTCATATTATTGAAAATAAACTTTGAAAAATTGAATGTCCTATCAGTAGCCAAGCAAACCAAAGGGTAAGCCATAGTTGATGCAAATTGCTCATAAGATGTTTTCTTAGGACTTAGGCAATGTAAAAGAGTATGTATTAAAAATCTCCAATGGGGACAAAAATATCCTTTTCTGAAAGTAACTTTTTGATCAGATGTATCATACCCCATGGAAGCAATATTTTTGAAAATATCTGAATTGGGTAATGTGATGATACTATTGAGATTATCCAATTGGAGAACTCTTGTAAAACCCAGATTTTCGGAACGCATAAAATACCCAAAATACCCTTCAATTTAAAACTTTTGAAATACGAATGATAATTAGAACCTAAGTGTCTAAACGTTAATATTTGAACCATGTACGTTATGCAAATAAATAAAAATTTATGATAAAATAAAATGTACACGACTTAATATATGAAGTTTATGTCACACATTTATAAGTTGTTTTGAACTTTTTATCACAAATGAATGGAACTCTAAAACGTGTTTAGGTTCGTGATTTGTAATTTATATTTGGTCTCCTTGAATTACTCCTCAATTTTGGTACTTGCATCTTTTGAAAATATCCTCACACGTTTTTATGAATAACCGGATCCCACATATTCTTTTTATATGACACATACACACAAAAGTTAACAAAACAGAAAATAAGAAAAACCCTAGATAACCACAACACAAAAACTGGCGGCCATTCTCTTTATTTTTTTTCTTTTTTTTTCTATCCTGGTCGAACCAAGCTGTGCAAAAAGGAGGTTGGACGTGGGTCGTTTTACTGTATGATAAAGTGGTCTAGACGTGAGTGATGTTGTTCGACAAGCGGTTTTTACGTGTGGGTTTTAGTTGCTGTTGTTCGAGGGTTCACATCGTGGTGATGATGTTCCATTGGTGTCGACTGTGTACTATCTTCTTCTTCGTGACACGACTACACGGGTATAATGTCATCCTTATTCAATAATTATCTCCTTGTGTTTTCTGATTCGACCCTAGCTATTTCTGTCTTGATAATCGAATACAAAAATGTTACATAAAATCATGATACGAGAATAATCAACTTTAAACATTTGGAAGTGTACGTTCGATTTTTAAACAAACCGTGGGTCAACTCAAATTACTCGTATGAGAACAAGATACCTATTTTTCGTATGGCATAAAAGAAACCCGCGACTACAGCAGTTTCAAATGGTGTTTAAAGAGTGTTAAAACATGTTTGTTTCTTATGATTTTCAAAACATCTAAAAGAAATCCCATGACTTGATTATATATGTACTCGAATGGGATTTAAAAGAGAATGTCATACGTAATAATTTTATGAAAGGATTATGGCGGTTCGAATCGATAAACATGCAAAAGACAATATAAAATAAAAGGGTACTCGTTGGTTATATATTTACGTATGGTGGGCATGGGTATTTTGTGTGTTGTATATGTACTAGATTTTATGTCTTGGTGGCTGTGATGTGTTTAGAGTGTTGATCCATAGAAGTTCAAGTTACATTTAAGTCAGGTTTTACTATAATAAACTAAGTTAAACATATTAGAAATTTTTTCGTCACTAGATTCGTAGTCGAATCAATATTTTTGAAACTATGGGTCAAAGGATCACGTTATTTATGAAGGTCAAGAAAGGTGTTAACCAAAGATGTGTCCGGTTTTATTATTTCATGGGTAGTAAAGGTGTGTCGTGAATGTGAAATGTTATGTCATGTGGGATAAATAGGAGTCGTGTATAAGGTTCATGAGATATGTCTATGTATAATTATACATGTGAATAATCACATATTGTGGTCGTCGCGGTCTAAGATTAATGTCGAGTGTACGTTAATAAATGATGAATGACGGGGTCTAAAATTATCCTCTTAATATATGATTATAGTATAAACCTTAAAATAATTTGTTTGGCATTTTAATATATAATTTTGACAATTTATATTTTTGACTCTAAACTTTACTAAATTGACATATTTAACCCTAAACTATTATATTGGTCATTTTAACTCTTAAATATATTTAATGGTCAATTATAACCTTAAAGTATTAAATTACCATTTCAGAAACTTACTAAACATGGAAACTTGCTAAATCGGGAATGTTACTATCTTTGGAAAACTGCTATATATGAAAAGTTAATAAAAATGGAAAGCCGACTAAAAAGAGTAATTTGATTTAAAATAAGTTACTAATAATAAGCCGATCATTAATTCGTGTAGATTCGCTGGATGAGTGACTTCCTATTCTTATGTTATGTTATGATTTCGTTGGCGGTTTAAGGTACAGATATTCTACCCTATTTCATTAAGGGTTCCGATCTCATGACTTTCGATCCTTTGACTTTGCTTCATTTTCTATGATATGATTCAGTTGATATAAGCCTTTGCTATGATCCCTTTTGATATGATTCGTTGATATGATTCGTTTGATATTATCCTTTGATTGGATTCTGTTTGCTATCCATTCTGTTATGATGATCTGATTACTATCTCACTGATATGAGATTCTGTTGATATATTCTGATTGATATGCTATGATTGCTTTGTTTATGGATAGCTTTACTTTGTTGTTCTGATATGTTCTGTTCTGATGCCCGAGTTTTTAGTCTACTCATGGAGGTACCATAATTGTAACACCCCAACCCGACATGGGTTCAGAGCGCTACAGTATGGTGACATATCAAAGCATACAAAGCATACAACGCAAGCGGAAGACTTATAAACATAAAGTTACAAAGGTATTCTAAGGTTACAAAAGAAATGCTAACTCTATACAAGAAGAAATATAAAGCTAAACATAAATCTAATTGAATCCAAATCCAAGTCTAATCCAGTTGTAATGGGCTTCTAATCATTGGGTAGTCTACTAACGTTCCTATGCACTCGTTACCCAAACCCAGCTTCCAACCTAAAACCTGCCGCAGGAAAAGAAATGCGGCTGAGCTTAAAAAGCCCAGTGAACAGATATATAACAAAGCAAACAAATAAACAAAATATATATAAGTATGAGAAATGAAATCATAAGCTCCTACTGAAATGAATATCATCTGTCAAGTGCATAAGAGATCAATGATAACTGAACAAATATCATAAGTCAAATGAATAATGAGTATGAAGAGTCAAGTGATAATATGAATCATATAGTAACCAGAATCATAGAGCACGTATCAACAAAGGCTTGTCTACCCGAGACACTCGAATAGACACAACGAAACATAGGAAAGCCACGAGCCGACCTACCCGAGACACTCGAATATGCTAGGATGCCTTTAGACTTCGTAGTATGCCATATAATTTTCATTTCCTGGAGTTATCACTTTCTTTTGAACTTCGATTCTTGATTTGTTTGACATTTGTTTAGATGCCTTTCGTTCGTTCGGAGATTCGTATGAATCCTACGTGTTCGACACACTCTATGATTTCTCCTTGCTTTTAATTCTTTCTTCATTGTTGATTTTGACCTTGCCTATTCTACCCCTATGAATGTTTTGTGACTTTTCATCGTGTATATTCAATTCGTTCGATGCATTCTGGAGATATTTGGAGACGATCTTGTTATGTTAATCTATTTACGTTGGAAATGTTCGATTTGATGTTATTCTGGATTTTGATTTGTCACCTGAGTATTATGTTGATGACGACCTACTTTATGTTTGTCACCTTTGACATTTTGTGAAGTTCATATTCTACCCCATGATTCTTTACCTGATAATCTTTTATAACCACCTTGTTCTTAAACTCATGCGTTGATTTCCCCACTGCTGTGAAAATACTTCTCTGATGAAACTCGCCTCGAGAGTTATTTGATTTGTTTGAAACATTCATTGTGTATCCTTGTGTGTTTTTGTTTTATTCGTGGAGGAGAATGATGATGGTATTTATTGTTGGAAGCTAAATCGTGTCTAATTTTGTGAAAGGTTCGATACACTCTTAGTATTTCCTTTCGTATCTGTGTGTGTAATGCCAATTGTATTGGTTATCTTTCCGACTATTCCTATGGATTTGATAAATCGTGCCTTTCATGAATACTTGGACAAATTGTCATAGTATGACATGTTAGTGTGTCCAGAGACAAAATAGAAACACGAGAATCATCTTCGTTTTCAGTGTTGAATTTCTACGATGGAAGGGAGCAGTTTGAATTGAACGGTCTTATCAACTCTATTCATCTTAGTTGTACTAATATGTATAGAGTCTTGAAGCAGGAGCCGGACGGGATGGTAAGAAGATGGTGGTGACTACATTGGAGATTTCCACGCACTAGAGGAAAGACAAACAAGTGGAGTCACAGTGAAACATTGACTTGGACGGCTTGCTTGGAAGATCGGCAGAGAATTCTTTCGGCCGAAGATTATTCAAACTACATGACGTACCTGCAATGATCGTGACAAGAAATCGCATTTTGGTTCACACTGCCAGAAGAGGCATAGAAGAGTTAGACATCTTGGCATTGGAAGAAGTTTGGTTCGCGACGCTTTATATCTTGATTTCATTCCTATACGTACGAATTATTCGACCTATTCGGTTATGCTTTATGATATGTTTTGATACTCTGATTCGTGATTTGGAACGTCGGTATGAATATGTTACCCCATCTTCGTATGAGACTCTTGGTATGTTTGATGATTCGAATTGTGCTTCTATGACTTTGGCAAGTTCCTTTATCCGTTCAGAATTTGGTAGGAGTCGATGAAGATTTATCGCTTAATACTATCGATATGCTTGCTTCGTAGGTTATATATTTCGTGTATCTCCTAATGGGATTTCAATTATCATCTGTCATCTGTCATCTGTCATCTGTCATCTGTTACTCATTGGTTTGCATTCGTTGGATCAGATTTGTTATGATTATGTTTTATTGGATCGAGTCATGAGAAACTATGTCGTTTTGAAGATTCTTTTGGAAGAACCTCCCCGAGCGTGAGGATTATCTGTGACATTCTTTTATGATTTGATATGACTCCGTCTAACTTTTGCGACTTCAATTTTCGAGGACGAAAATTTTCTTTTAAGAAGGGAAGAATTGTAAAACCCAGATTTTCTGAACGCATAAAATACCCAAAATACCCTTCGATTTAAAACTTTTGAAATACGAATGATAATTAGAACCTAAGTGTCTAAACGTTAATATTTGAACCATGTACGTTATGCAAATAAATAAAAATTTATGATAAAATAAAATGTACACGACTTAATATATGAAGTTTATGTCACACATTTATAAGTTGTTTTGAACTTTTTATCACAAATGAATGGAACTCTAAAACGTGTTTAGGTTCGTGATTTGTAATTTATATTTGGTCTCCTTGAATTACTCCTCAATTTTGGTACTTGCATCTTTTGAAAATATCCTCACACGTTTTTATGAATAACCGGATCCCACATATTCTTTTTATATGACACACACACACAAAAGTTAACAAAACAGAAAATAAGAAAAACCCTAGATAACCACAACACAAAAACTGGCGGCCATTCTCTTTATTTTTTTTCTTTTTTTTTCTATCCTGGTCGAACCAAGCTGTGCAAAAAGGAGGTTGGACGTGGGTCGTTTTACTGTATGATAAAGTGGTCTAGACGTGAGTGATGTTGTTCGACAAGCGGTTTTTACGTGTGGGTTTTAGTTGCTGTTGTTCGAGGGTTCACATCGTGGTGATGATGTTCCATTGGTGTCGACTGTGTACTATCTTCTTCTTCGTGACACGACTACACGGGTATAATGTCATCCTTATTCAATAATTATCTCCTTGTGTTTTCTGATTCGACCCTAGCTATTTCTGTCTTGATAATCGAATACAAAAATGTTACATAAAATCATGATACGAGAATAATCAACTTTAAACATTTGGAAGTGTACGTTCGATTTTTAAACAAACCGTGGGTCAACTCAAATTACTCGTATGAGAACAAGATACCTATTTTTCGTATGGCATAAAAGAAACCCGCGACTACAGCAGTTTCAAATGGTGTTTAAAGAGTGTTAAAACATGTTTGTTTCTTATGATTTTCAAAACATCTAAAAGAAATCCCATGACTTGATTATATATGTACTCGAATGGGATTTAAAAGAGAATGTCATACGTAATAATTTTATGAAAGGATTATGGCGGTTCGAATCGATAAACATGCAAAAGACAATATAAAATAAAAGGGTACTCGTTGGTTATATATTTACGTATGGTGGGCATGGGTATTTTGTGTGTTGTATATGTACTAGATTTTATGTCTTGGTGGCTGTGATGTGTTTAGAGTGTTGATCCATAGAAGTTCAAGTTACATTTAAGTCAGGTTTTACTATAATAAACTAAGTTAAACATATTAGAAATTTTTTCGTCACTAGATTCGTAGTCGAATCAATATTTTTGAAACTATGGGTCAAAGGATCACGTTATTTATGAAGGTCAAGAAAGGTGTTAACCAAAGATGTGTCCGGTTTTATTATTTCATGGGTAGTAAAGGTGTGTCGTGAATGTGAAATGTTATGTCATGTGGGATAAATAGGAGTCGTGTATAAGGTTCATGAGATATGTCTATGTATAATTATACATGTGAATAATCACATATTGTGGTCGTCGCGGTCTAAGATTAATGTCGAGTGTACGTTAATAAATGATGAATGACGGGGTCTAAAATTATCCTCTTAATATATGATTATAGTATAAACCTTAAAATAATTTGTTTGGCATTTTAATATATAATTTTGACAATTTATATTTTTGACTCTAAACTTTACTAAATTGACATATTTAACCCTAAACTATTATATTGGTCATTTTAACTCTTAAATATATTTAATGGTCAATTATAACCTTAAAGTATTAAATTACCATTTCAGAAACTTACTAAACATGGAAACTTGCTAAATCGGGAATGTTACTATCTTTGGAAAACTGCTATATATGAAAAGTTAATAAAAATGGAAAGCCGACTAAAAAGAGTAATTTGATTTAAAATAAGTTACTAATAATAAGCCGATCATTAATTCGTGTAGATTCGCTGGATGAGTGACTTCCTATTCTTATGTTATGTTATGATTTCGTTGGCGGTTTAAGGTACAGATATTCTACCCTATTTCATTAAGGGTTCCGATCTCATGACTTTCGATCCTTTGACTTTGCTTCATTTTCTATGATATGATTCAGTTGATATAAGCCTTTGCTATGATCCCTTTTGATATGATTCGTTGATATGATTCGTTTGATATTATCCTTTGATTGGATTCTGTTTGCTATCCATTCTGTTATGATGATCTGATTACTATCTCACTGATATGAGATTCTGTTGATATATTCTGATTGATATGCTATGATTGCTTTGTTTATGGATAGCTTTACTTTGTTGTTCTGATATGTTCTGTTCTGATGCCCGAGTTTTTAGTCTACTCATGGAGGTACCATGGGCGTGTCATTGAGGCACCAATGGCATGACACTATCTGGGGCGGTGTGATTAGTCCCCGGCGTCCCCGTCTGTTTATGATATGATATGTGATCACTTGGCCACTTTGGATATATGTTTGTTTGTTTGTGGGGGGCGTATGGATGCATCCTAGGATTTGTTTTGATATGATACGATTTGGTTTGGTGACTGGCTGTACGTGCCTTGTACCCCTTTCACGTCTGGTACTTGGAGGTCGCACCTCTATGTACACCCTATGAATTGACGGATATGTGATTATGTGATTTGAGATCTATTCGAGTGTCTCGGGTAGGTCGGCTCGTGGCTTTCCTATGTTTCGTTGTGTCTATTCGAGTGTCTCGGGTAGACAAGCCTTTGTTGATACGTGCTCTATGATTCTGGTTACTATATGATTCATATTATCACTTGACTCTTCATACTCATTATTCATTTGACTTATGATATTTGTTCAGTTATCATTGATCTCTTATGCACTTGACAGATGATATTCATTTCAGTAGGAGCTTATGATTTCATTTCTCATACTTATATATATTTTGTTTATTTGTTTGCTTTGTTATATATCTGTTCACTGGGCTTTTTAAGCTCAGCCGCATTTCTTTTCCTGCGGCAGGTTTTAGGTTGGAAGCTGGGTTTGGGTAACGAGTGCATAGGAACGTTAGTGGACTACCCAATGATTAGAAGCCCATTACAACTGGATTAGACTTGGATTTGGATTCAATTAGATTTATGTTTAGCTTTATATTTCTTCTTGTATAGAGTTAGCATTTCTTTTGTAACCTTAGAATACCTTTGTAACTTTATGTTTATAAGTCTTCCGCTTGCGTTGTATGCTTTGTATGCTTTGATATGTCACCATACTGTAGCGCTCTGAACCCATGTCGGGTTGGGGTGTTACAACTCTCCTCAAGGATGACTCAGTAACATCAATGGTTACCCCATCCACTGTGGCTCTAAGAGCTTCCACAGTTTCTTTTGTGTCTCCCTGTTCAATAGTTATGGACTCCACAGTGTTCCAGAACTGTTTGATATGAGAAAAAAAGATTGTGGGATTAACAGTTAAAACATACCTTATATGGGTTGTATTGAGAAAATCCACAATCTGATGGAAAACAGGACCACTCTTTTCGTTTGACTTTTGTAAATAGGCCACTTGGTTGTGCTCCTCAACAAAGTTTAGAATTGCCATGATTTTGTGAAAGAAACATAAAAGTGTTAGTAATCGATAAGAAGAATCAAGCCGTATGATGAATAATATATACTAATAGGGTTTTGAGGAGTATGCGTAATGTGAATTCTCTTAAGAAAGAATTTATCTTTGGAAAAAGAATAAATTAAAATTGGTAAGTGGATAATTCACAAAAAGTTACCCTATTAATAAAGAAACATGGTTATTTTACAACGTGTGACATTTCGTAAATTTCATGTCATTTTACTACTTTTATTATTAAATAATTCTATCTTAAACAATTAACTTCATCGGAAGTTATCCGCGTACATTCAATCCATTCAACCACGACTATTCTATGTCTACTCTACACTTTCTATGAACCATTATTTCCTTTCAATCCTATTTATAAAGTCACAATTCACTTTTTCTATTTTTACGTCAACTTTCCACTTTTTACGTATTGCGCGGTTTAAATTCATGTTTTCACGTTTTAACCTCAAATAAATCCTCAAGATGAACTCACCACTCATCTATACTCATCTATATTTCAAAATACATTGTGAAAATAAGTTTTAATATCTTTACAAGTTTACATTTTATTTTCTACCCGGTATTACGTTACGCGTCTTAAAACTCCACGTTTTAAGTTACCGGGAGCAATATACACTACTTAATACACTAATTAATCAAAATACTATCAAAATTTTCCCACTAACTTCCCCCCCCCTCCATGTGGCTGGTCATGGTGAGTCCTCAAGACATTTTGAGTGTCTTGAGTACACTTGTCCTAATACCTCTATTCTTGTCTTCCACTTAGTCCCACTAATCCACCAAACTACTACTTAGATCATATCACCATGCAAAGACTCATTTGATCTCTTCCCCTCCTCCTTTGTGCCGTGAGATAGGTAAGCAAACAACCATTCATTTTGATTTTTTATAGCTAAAATTATTAGTACAAAATGAATCTCTCTTGGTGCTAACTTGATCCTTGTTCTTTTCTTTCTTCAAAACTCTCATTTCCAAGAGTTTTGTTGATGATCTCCTAGGATTTTCTTGGTGATCTTCTTATAGTTTTCAAGTATTAAGAAGTGATGAATCTCAAGTTCTTTCAAGAGTTTTGGTGATAAAATTTGGATGATCATGGGTTAAGGAAAAGGTGGTAAGTATTGTTACTTTCATCTTGAACTTTATGATCCTTCCAAATATTTCTTCCTCCTATATTTTTATGGCTTACAATAGGTTATTGTGGCTGTAGATTGGAGTTCTCAAGATCCTCTACAAGTTCATCCTTCAAGTCATAAAAGACCCTTGCTTGGTGGTGACTTTGGATAGCCCTTGATTCTTGTTCTTGAAAATTATCTTATCCAAATCTTTTGTAAGAAAAACTCCTCCACTAACTTTCAATTTATTTTTATATTCAATACTGTAAAAACGATATATATTGATGTAATTGTATAGTATATAAGTTATAGGCTTGGTTAGGCTTGGTACATGAAACTAGATCACTAGAAACACTAAAGGACTAGACATGATTCTGTGATTTCTGTATCAGGGGCAAAGATGGAATAAACTGTACTAATCAGTAAACATTGAGACTAAACTAAAAATATGGGGTTTTAGATCTATGTCTTGTGGTCATTTTCCCGGGTGGCACGTCCCGAGATCTTACCCGATGATTAAACAATGAATATTTTCGTAAAACATGTCATATTCTGAGTAACAGATTTGAAACATGTAAAAGTCAAATTTTTTTGTGAATAACCCTCTGTTACTCAAAGAATAAAAGTTCTAGATAACATCTTAACTTAAACATGGCCGAAAATGGGGAATTAATCGGGTTTGTAAAACACTAGATATCGCACTTTTCGTGGGACTGATGCAATGTTAAAGTTTTCTGAAGTGAATATATTGGGTAAATGGGTAACTTTGGTACTGTTAAGTACTTTTGGGTTTAGTGGGACCCACAAGACTTGTTGGTACAGATTAATACCTTTCCGTGGATATAAAGAACGTAATTTTTGGACTTACGGTTTACAAATGACGGAATTTCTAAGATGAATAGGTTATATAAATTTTGATAGCTTTTACGTCAAAAGTATAAAAAGGATTTTAAAATTATGTAATTGTATCTTTAAAATTTGTTTTTGAACATTTAGAATATATGTACCAAGTATAATTAAGGTTATAATTTATATAGTATAGAGACTAAATTACATCAACACTTACTTTCAAAAACTAAGACAAGCGTATATCTATTTAGGTTCGTTGTAGAACTTTCGCGGCTAGTTTCTTCACTTGCTTGTTTCATATCACTTCCTTTGTTCAAGGTGAGTTCATGGCCTCGCCTTTACTTATTTAAATGTTTTATAAACCTCGCGAGGGGGATACATGCTAGTTTTTACAAACTGAATACAAGTAGTTTTTGGTATGCTAGACCCGATTACATGATTATAGTGATTGAATGCTTCTTGCCAATTAAGTCCCCACTATGAACCGTTAATTCCGTAAGGGAACGCTATTATTATGGATATGCATATTAGGCTTGGCCGGCTTTGACTGGGCACAGTCACATAATCTTGAGAGTTTGGGGTAAATAGGCAGTTTTTACCTCGGGGCACAAAATCATGGTTAAGGTTTCGGTTTCATAATTCTCAATACTATAATCAGATAACCCGACAAGTAATTGCAATGCTTGTCGCCCGATAAATAATGCTTGTATTCAACTTATTACTTATTAAACTCTATGAATTCACTCAACTTTATGTTGACTTTTTAGCATGTTTTATCTCAGGTCTGTAAGTGACTTTCAGCTTGGATGGGCGGCTCAAAAGAATGAATATCTACTTGATGGCCCATGTCTAAATAAAAACTTTCATTCGATAATGTTCAAACTTTTAAACTTATGTAACTTCGTACTATGTTAAACCTTTTGGGACCTTTGTCGACTCTGGTAATTTATCGAATGTAAAGTTTGAACTTTTATTAAAAATGACTTTGTTTAAAGTTGTTTACTATATTTGTACAATGTGACTAGTATATAACACTCCATGTCCCTTTCCGCTGCGATCCTAAAATGGGGGTGTTATAGATTGGTACCAGAGCAAAAATTATAGTGAACTAGGTCTTTTTGTTCTAAAAACCTAGACTATCATCAATTTTTTTTAATCATGAGCTTCCATCATTTTGTCCGATATCCATGCACGCCTACTCCCGAGCTTCCTATTTCTCCCTCGTATATATATCTTAATCATGCTATATTAAAAATAATTATAAGCACTATAATTATTTCCTATCTTGTCCGATAATCCGCGAAATATCACTTCTTATATATGCACTTTATGCACAAAAATTCCTTGTTGTATTTTATGCTATTCATAAGCATTATAAATTTCCATCCAGAAATTTATACACATCTCTTTGATTGTACCGTTGTTATACGTATGCACATAACAAATATTATCATTTGTACATGTAATATTTATTGATCATTTTGTTTATTTATAAAGCATCACTATTTGTTCACTTATTTACACAAAATATTTTTTTTTATTATAATATTTCTATTCTTATTCTAATTATATGTATATATGATTTTCAGATTTGTCATGGCACATTTACTTCCTCCTGATCACGAGGTAGACATCCAAGAGATCGAGCCGGCTCAACCTGAGCTTGCACCGGCTCAACATCTACCTCCACTACCGAATCACATTCATCCAAACATCGATTTAGAAAACCAAGACGAAGAAGAAGAAGAGCCATTTGAAGATGGGCAAGAAGAAGAAGATGAAGAAAATATATTGATATTACAAGATATAAGCTCAGAGGAAGAGATGGATGAACCCGAACCGATCTATCCTTATGCAGCACTGGGATCGCCTTATCCACCATCTTCACCGGACACTCCTTCCGATTTTGAGCCTAAACCCGAAGAAGTTGCTACTGTAGGTACTATTACACAAGTACCAATTACATGACGTAGATTTCCTCGTAGTATCCATGAAAGGGGTGGATCATCCTCAGCTGCTCCTACCACTTATGAGCTTGAGGATCTAGTACCCGGGACCATGAGTAGGGACATTGACTCTCTTTATGGTAAAGTTAGAATTTTGGAGAGGCAGATGAGTATTAGAGAACTAGAGGGTATTCATGCTATGTCTAGAGATAGACTTGGGGAGAAGCGTATAGATATGTTGGATTTTGATTTGGGTATGGTAGAGCACCAACAAGACGAGACTAAGCGTGAAGTGGCTGTATTGGGTAAACATGTTTGAGAGTTAGATGATGTGGGTATAAGGGATGAAAATAAGAAGTTGAAGCACGAGTTGGAAGATGTCAAGTTGTCCCGCACATTTGACCGTATGACCAATGAGCGCCTTGAGAGGGATCTTTATGAGTTAAGGTGATGGACTTACGCTCACTGGGGAGAGATGATTCAATTGGGGTATGTTGAGGAGAGGTCTTATGTGGCTACAGATGTATTAGCAGTATATGGAGAGACCCCACCGCCCAAGCCAAGTGAATCACCCCGCGACCCTCAGTAGTTTATGTACTTTTGTGTCTTCTTGTTGTATTTCGTTGTTGTTCTTCTATCTTGTAAATTACTATCAGTTAGTAAACTAGTATCGTTGAATGTAATGACTTCGTCAAATTTTGTAATACAATCCAATAATGTATTAATCTTTTGTAATGAATGATGAAGTTATATTCTCTTAAATTCTACTCTATATTGTTGTGATATTTTTCATATTCAATTTACTCATGTATGAATATATCTATATCAATGTATAATTACTTATCCAAGATTTTCTTGTGTTGTGATAGAATCATGCCACCAAAGAAAATGTCTAATGCAGCTATTCGGAAGCTAGTCGCTGACAGTGTAGCCCAGGCTTTAGTCGAGGATCGTGCTGCAAGGGAAAATGACGCTGGGGCTGCCGGTGGCGGTGTGGAAGCCGCTGGGGCTGCTGGTGGTGGTGCTGGAGCCGCTGGGGCTACAGGTGGTGGTGTAGTATGTGGTTACACTTATAAACAATTTCTGGGTTGTGGACCAACTAAATTTAAGGGAACTGAAGGGGCAGTTGCATTGACACGCTGGTTTGAAAGTATCGAAGACACATTCATACTTAGTAACTGCTTAGAGGACTGCAAAGTCAAGTACGCCGTGGGTACTATGTTAGATTATGCTAAATCATGGTGGAATTCTTATGCTCAGCCCATCGGGATAGAAAAAGCCTATGAAACCACATGGACTGAATTCAAGAAAATGGCAATCAATAAGTTCTGTCCCCGTAGTGAAATAAGGTTGCTTGAAACTGAGTTTTATGATCTTAAAGTGAAAGGTTATGATATCGAAACTTATATTCGAAGGTTTCAAGAGCTAAAAGTCTTGTGTCCTAGTATGGTTCCGGATTTCGAAAAGGAAATGGAAGCTTTTATTAAGGGTCTTCCGCGAAGCATCAAAGGAAGTGTGACATCCTCTAATCCACAAACTCTAGATATGGCTATACGTATGACTCAAAAACTTATGGCTCAAGTGGTGGAGTATGGAAAAATTCAAAATGCTAACAACAATGACAATAACAACAACCACCAGAACAAAAGAAAATGGGATGATGAGAAAAGGGGAACAACAACAATAACAACCAGGGCCGCAACAATGACCATCACCATCAGCAAAATGGAAGACAAGAGAATGTGAGGCTATGAATGATGCCCCAACCAGGAGAGGTAGATATAATGGTCCCCATCCTTACTGTAATCGCTGCAAGAAGCATCACACTAGCCACTGTACTGCGATATGTACCAAATGTGGAAAGCAGGGTCATGCGGTGACAAGTTGTAGGGTTAAGGCTACTGGTGCTAATACATAACCAATCGTAACTTGCTATGGTTGTAGGGAAAAAGGGAATTACAGCAACAAATTCCCGAATAAGAAGAATGATCAGACTGGGGATGCTCGTGGTCAAACGTATGTGATGGGGGAGCAACAAGGCCCGAATGTCGTGACGGGTACGTTTTTACTTAATAATCACTATGCCAAGGTTTTATTTGATTCGGGTTCATACAAAAGCTTTGTGTCCACTAGATTTAGTGTGTTAATAAATATTAACCAGGTTAAGTTAAACTATAGTTATGAAGTAGAATTAGCCGATGGGAAATTGGTTAGTACCAACACTATTCTAAGGAATTGTACCATAAATCTAGCGAACCACCCATTTAGTATTGACCTCATGCCAATTAAACTTGGGACTTTTGATGTCATTATTGGAATGGACTGGTTATCCGATCGAAAGGCGGTTATTGTTTGTAGTGAAAAGATTGTTTGTATTCCACACAACAATAAAACATTAACACTCAAAGGCGATAGAGAAGCTTCCTAATTAAAAATCATATCCCGTATTAAAGCCCAAAGGTACATTGAGCAAGGGTGCCAGATGTATTTGGCGCAAGTGACAAAGAAAGAATCAGTTGAAAGACGATTAGAAGATGTACCCATTGTCTGTGATTTTCCAGAAGTGTTTCCCGAAGAATTACCGGGGCTTCCACCACCTCGACAAGTAGAGTTCCGGATTGACTTAGTGCCTGGTGATGCACCTGTGGCACGTGCACCTTATCGGTTGGCACCATCAGAAATGAAGGAGCTATCGGAACAACTACAAGAATTGTCGGAGAAAGGATTTATTCGGCCGAGCTCGTCACCTTGGGGTGCTCCAGTGCTGTTTGTTAAGAAGAAAGACAGATCCTTTCGTATGTGTATCGATTACCGCGAGCTTAACAAGTTGACGGTCAAGAATCGTTATCCACTCCCAAGAATTGACGATTTGTTTGATCAACTTCAAGGCTCAAGTGTATATTCCAAAATTGATCTACGATCAGGTTACCATCAACTCCGTATCCGAGAAGAAGACACTCCAATTACTGCATTTAGAACTCGTATGGTCATTACGAGTTTCAAGTGATGTCGTTTGGGTTGACCAATGCACCTGCAATATTCATGGACTTGATGAATCGGGTATGCAATCCATACCTCGACAAGTTTGTAATTGTGTTTATTGATGACATTTTGATTTACTCCAAGAACAAAGAAGAACATGAGGAACACTTGAAGAATGTTTTAGTGTTACTCAAGAAAGAGAAATTGTATGCCAAATTCGCGAAATGTGAATTTTGGCTAGAATCTGTACAATTTCTTAGCCATGTGATCAATAGTAAAGGTGTTCATGTTGATCCATTGAAGATCAAAGCTATCCAGAATTGGACTCCCCCAACAACACCAACAGAAGTGAGGCAATTCTTAGGACTTGTTGGTTATTATCGAAGATTCATCGAAGGTTTTTCTTTAATAGCCAAACCTCTTACCAAGTTTGTTAATACAAATATCGCCTAAAAACGTTATTTATATTTTACGATCTTCGCTAAGTTTTGTTAATGACAAATGTAAACTTTTGTTTCTAAGTAAAACATAATCTTAGTTTTAAAGACTTGCATAAACTAGACTTTTGCTACATTTTACATTTCATAAAACACAACACAAGTCTATTTCTTAAATTAGAAATTGTCACATCGCATTTATGGCAAGTTTTGTCATTATGCATTTATGGAAAGAAATGTGTTTGACTAACTTTGTTGTTGCTTGCAATCTTTGTATTTGACTTGTTATTATGAGATGTGACATTGTTTGGTTACTAGGAGTTATGAGACAAGACCTTTTTTGGTTTGCAAGATTTATTGCAAAACCAACTGCAAGCCCGACGGTACCTTGGAGGTACACGGGCGGAACCCTTCTCAGGGGTCCGCCTGATCCGCCAGACCTGCAGAAGGTTTTGGCTATAAATATTGAGCCACAAGTTGAATTTTGGATCATCACTTGACATTATATTTTCACACACACATTCATTCTTTCATCTAACCTCTTAACATTTCATATGTGAAGTTTCTTTTTGTAGCAAAGAGATTCACGAGCTTACTAAAAGTAACAAGTATTCAACACAACGTTGCAAGACTTGTTAGCTTAGCATTGTTACACTTCATTTGATTGTGTATTTTCAGTAGTGATCGGTTAGTATTTTAGTCCTCAAAATACGAAGTGTATAGGGAGTAGTTGTACCCTTGTAAAGAACTAACGGGAGTGGTTGTACCCTTGGTAAAGAACTCGACATCTAGCTTTGTGTCGGTAAAAGTATAAGCGACGTGTAAGGTTTTCTCCGCCGGTGAAAGGAGCTTGTTGACTAATGAAAGAAACTCTCGAGTTGGATACTCGGGGCGTGGACGTAGGGCAAGGAAAAAGAGTCCTTGTAGCCGAACCACGATAAATACTCGTGTTGTGGTTTGATCGTTTCTTTCATTTACTTGCATGTTATATATTGTGTTTGTGTATATATCTTTGATCAAACGGAAAGTTTCAAAGCTAACTTAACAAGTTAAAAAGATTTTAATCGGTAAACTATTCAACCCCCCTTTTAGTTTTCCACAATTGGCATCAAGAGCTACGTTACTCAAGCTTTTAAAATATATTGTTTTTAAAACTTGAAACGATCCATGGATTTTGAAAATTACAAAGAAGGGCAATATATGCAAAGACCACCACTCTTTGAAGCAAACGGTTTTATATATTGGAAAAACCGTTTTGAAACTTACGTGAAATCTAAAGATATAGATTTGTGGTATATAATTATTGATGGTGATAACGTAGTTACTAACATCAAAGATGATGATCAAAAGAAATTAATAGGTAAAAATAATGAAGCAAAAATGATGTTTTACAATGCTTTGCCTAAGAAAGAATACGAAAGAGTCTTTTTGTGTAAAACCGCCAAAGATATTTGACAATCTTTAATTGTCACTCATCAAGGAAACTCACAAGTTAAAGATAACAAAATTGATCTTCTTGTTCAACAATATGAACAATTTGTTATTTCCGAAGATGAAATTATTGATAATGCTTTTGCTAGATTTAATACTATTATTACTTCACTTAAAGCACTTGACGAATCTTTTTGTAGTAAGAACTTTGTCAGGAAATTTCTTAGAGCACTCCATCCGAAGTGGAGAGCAAAAGTGACGGCAATTGAAGAATCTAAAGATCTTTCAAGCATGTCACTTGATGAGCTAATTGGAAACCTCAAAGTTCACGAAATGGTAATGGAAAAAGATTCGGAACTAGTTAGAGGCAAGAAAGAAAAAGTTAAGTCCATTGCCTTGAAAGCTAGAGTTCAATCAAGTGACAATGAAGAATCTACTTCAGATAGTGACGATGAGGAATATGCTATGGCCGTTAGAGAATTCAAGAAGTTCTTTTGTAGAAGAGGAAAGTTTGTAAGGCAACCTAAAGATGAAAAGAAAACTTTCCGAAAAGATCGTGATGATAGGAAAGGAAAGGCTGAAAGAAAGTGTTATAGGTGTGGAGACACAAGTCATCTTGTAGGAGAATGTCCAAAACCACCCAAGAGCAAACCTCAACAAGCTTTTGTGGGTGGTGCTTGGAGTGACTATGAAGGAGATGACGATGAGCCAAAGAATGACGATATTGCTCTCATGGCTCACAACTCAAACGAGGTATTATCCGACTCATCTTACTCCTCTATTGATAATGACACTTTACAAATTTGTGAATTAAGCTTAAAAATCATAAACAAAAATAAAATTTTGAAAACTAAAAAGGAGTTTTTAGAAAATGAAGTTTATGAGTTAAAAGAAAAGGCTAAGAGATTAGAAAAGAGTAAAGGTATTAACACATCTTGCAAATCATGTGAAGAACTTAAACTAGAAGTTGAGAAACTCAAAATTACTCAAAATGATCTAATAAAACAAATCACTAAGTTTAAGAAGTTTGATAAGAGCATTTCTTGTGCGGATGAAATTATGAAACTTCAAAAGTCACCCTTTGATAAAACAGGACTAGGATTTACGAAAATAGAAACTTCAATGGGTCAAATGAAACAAGAAATGATTGCACAAGAAACAAATAAAATTGCTACAGCAGCCTGCGGATCAGGTGGAACCCAATTTAGGGTTCCGCCCGTTGGCCCCGAAGGTTCCGCCAGACCTGCTGCAGCAATAACCTCATCCACTTCGGATCGTTCAAAATTTGTTAAAGTTACATACAAAAGTGGAACAAAACATGTGTTTAAAACTGGAGTAGGATTTAATAAAAATGAATTTAGAGCTAAAACTACTCAACCAAGACCTAAGACTCCAATTCCCAAAAGCCCCTTTCCAAAGAGCAACTTCAACGCTCGACCAAACTACCAACATGTTTGGAACCAAAACACTACTAGACATTACCAAAATCCAAACCACATGCCATGGAACCCTTATGCTCTATTTTCATACTTGGAACAAATTAATGGCATGCTTAACCAAAATGGACCCATGAGAAATTGGGGACCAAATGTTTGAGTGTTTTTCATAAAATAGGTGTGCCTTAAAGTTTGTTTGGAACCGGATGAATGGATTAAAGATAGCGGTTGTTCGAGGCACATGACGGGTAACAAAAGCCTCTTCACCTCTTATCACAAATGTGACGGAGGTAATGTTACGTTTGGTAGTAATGCTAAGAGCAAAATCATCGGAAAAGGTACAATCTCTCATGACTCCCTTTTTATTGATGATGTAGCTCATGTTGATAACTTAGGTTTTAATCTCCTTAGTATTAGTCAACTTTTTCGTAATAAGTATAATGTTCTTTTTAGTGAAAACGGAAGTAAAATACTTAAAAATGGTATAACCATAGCCAAAGGTGTCCTTAAGAATAACGTATATGTCATGAAGATGGATCCAACATCTAGAGACAAACTTTGTCTTACCTCATTAAATGAATCTTCAACTTTATGGCATAGACGTTTAGGACATGCTAACATGAGACTAATCCAAAACCTCACCTCCAAAGACTTAGTTCGAAACGTACCTAAGTTGAAATATGACCAACACTTTTGTGATGCTTGCAAAGTCGGTAAACAAGTCCATAGTAGCCATAAGGCTAAAAATTTGGTTTCTACATCTAGGTGTCTAGAACTTTTGCATATGGATTTATTTGGTCCATCCGCTATACAAAGTTATGGAGGCAACTTCTACACTTTGGTCATAGTTGATGATTACTCAAGATATACTTGGACAAAATTTTTGAAAAGTAAAAATGAAGCTTTTGATAAATTTGAGATTCTAAGTAAGAAAATTCAAAATCAAGTAGGGTCTAATATTGTGTCCATTAGAACGGATCACAGTCGTGAATTTGATAATGAATTTCAATTTGGAAACTTTTGTGATAATAATGGTATAACTCATAACTTTTCGGCTCCTCGTACTCCTCAATCTAATGGTGTAGTAGAACGTAAAAACCGGACATTGCAAGAGATGAGTAGAACAATGCTTAATGAACAAAACATTCCACAAAAGTTTTGGTGTAATGCCGTCGACACTTCAACGTACATTTTAAATCGAGTCCTAATTAGACCATTTTTAAATAAAACCCCTTATGAACTATATAAAGGTAAAAAGCCTACATTAGGATACTTTAGAGTGTTTGGGAGTAAATGTTTCATTCTTAACACCAAGGATTATCTCACCAAATTTGACCCAAAGTCTTATGAAGGTGTATTTCTTGGATATTCACAAAATAGTAAAGCATACATTGTTTTGAACAAAGAAACCTTAAGAGTCGAGGAATCGTTGAACGTAACATTTGACGAGAGTCCACCTCCCTCTAAGACATCACCTTTGGTAGATGATGACTTAGTTGAAAGCCAAGCAATAGAAAATCAAGAAATTTTAAGTGATGACAAAGAAGATGAACTATTTAACAAAGAACTTGTCAATGTCAAAGAATCTAAAAGTCATCCATTAGATAGTGTCATTGGCAACATTAACGAAAGAACACTAAGGTCAAAAGTTCAAAATGAAAGCAACTACTTTTGTTTCGTGTCAACCATTGAACCTAAAAATATTAATGAAGCAATTAAAGATGAATCTTGGGTAATTGCAATGCAAGAAGAGTTAAACCAATTTGTTAGGAATGATGTATGGACATTAGTTCCTCCACCAAAGAGTCAAACTATAATTGGAACGAAATGGGTATTTCGTAATAAAATGGATGAAAATGGAATTGTGTCTAGAAACAAAGCTAGGCTAGTTGCAAAAGAATATAACCAACAAGAAGGCATTGACTACGATGAAACTTTTACTCTGGTTGCTAGGCTCGAGTCAATTAGAATCTTACTTGCATATGCATGTGCACACAATTTTAAACTCTTTCAAATGGATGTCAAAAGCGCATTTCTAAACGGAGTCATTAATGAAGAAGTGTATGTTGCTCAACCACCAGGCTTCATCGATTTTGAAAAACCAAATCATGTTTACAAACTTAAAAAGGCTCTTTACGGACTTAAGCAAGCTCCAAAAGCATGGTATGATCGACTTAAAACATTCCTAGTTGACCATAAGTATACCATGGGCTTAGTTGATAATACTCTCTTCACTAAGAAGAAAGACTCACATATTATCATAGTCCAAATCTATGTTGATGACATTATATTCGGATCAACTTGTCAAGAATTATGTGTGGATTTCTCAAAAATCATGCATGACGAGTTTGAAATGAGTATGATCGGAGAACTCAACTTTTTCCTAGGACTCCAAATCAAACAACTAGAAGAGGGTATCTTCTTTAACCAATCTAAATATATTAAGGACATGCTTAAGAAATTTGGACTAGAAGATTCGAAACCTATCAAAACTCCCATATCCACGGAAACTAAACTCACCAAAGATGAGGAAAGTGAATCCGTAGATAGCACTAAATATAGAGGTATGATTGGTAGTCTACTTTACCTAACGGCTAGTAGACCCGACATTATGTTAAGTGTTTGTCTATGTGCTCATTTTCAAGAAGATCCTAAAACTACCCATCTCGAAGCCGTTAAAAGGATTTTTAGTTATATTAAGGGCACTACACATTTAGGTTTATGGTATCCCAAAGGAACGGGAATAGACACCATAGTGTATGCCGACTCGGATCATGCCGGTGACTATGTCAATAGAAAAAGCACAAGTGGTATTTGTACTTTTGTTGGACATTGTCTCACCTCATGGTTCTCTAAGAAGCAAACGGCTCTTGCTATCTCAACAATAGAAGCCGAGTACGTTTCGGCCGGAAAGGCATGTCAACAAGCTCTTTGGATGAAGCAAGCTCTTGTCGACTACGGAATTCAACTCAACGACATCACAATTCTTTGTGACAACAAAGGTGCCATTGATCTTAGCAAAAACCCGGTTCAACATGCTCGTACCAAACATATTGAAATCCGTCATCATTTCCTTCATGACAACGTTCATAAAGGAAATATCTCAATCGAGAAAGTTTCTTCCGAAGATAACATAGCCGACATTCTCACAAAACCTCTTAAACGTGAACCTTTTAATCTTCTTAGGCTAGGCTTAGGACTCATGGAACCTACATTTTAGTTCTGGACTTTAGACAAAAATCACAAAAATCAAAACAAATCCAAAACCATTTTTCTCAGCAGGGTCGGCGGAACCCTCAGCCATAATGGACGGAACCCAACTCAGGGTTCCTCCGTGTCCGTCGACCTGCATAATTATTTTCTTTGTTTATATTAAACCAAACACCCATTATCTCATACCACCACTTCCAAACTGCTACTATTCACTTTACCATCCATCCATACCTACAAATTCTTGGTCTTCCATTCATTTACATTGCAACTAAATCATCATTTTAAGTATTCTAAACATGATTACAATCCTGATCTGAGTCTAGGATTTCTATTTCTTGCACAAAAACAAAAACTTGGGGTTATTCATTAACTTGAAAAACTCATGCATTAGATTAAGTGTTTAATAAAACTAATCATGTTTCCCATAGTTAGGAATTGCATCTTTAATTAGTATAAACATGTTTGCTAAAACACGCCATGTCAAATCCTTCCAAAAATTTCTCACAAGTAGGGCAAATATTTTTTCCTCTCACATTGAAAATACAAAATCAAAACGTTATGTTTAAAAAAATCACTTGCATAATGTCTCTTGAATGCTAAAGGGAATACATAACCAATATGTATTTTCGGGTACATTCAAACGAAGCTACATTGAACTAGGAGCGTTTGGGTTATCTTTTGTTTTATAACAAAACTTGCATAAAACGATTTTGAAGCATCAAAATGAGTCGAGATAACCGCACCTCCACATAGTTTTCATATAGACACACACTAGAACATCCACATTATAATAAGTAGTTTACTTAAACTAAAATGTGAAATTTTGTTGTTCTAGGAATCATCATGCCTCCTCTAACCCATTATGACCACAAGGACACCATTAAGTACCTACCGAAACACCACAAAACCAAAGGCCTTACCCCAAACAAAGTCAACGTTTTCAAAGCCTTAGAAAAACACTATGTCCATGAGGGTAGAACCATTGACCCATCTTTCCTTGAAGGCACAAACCTTTATGCCGAATTCGCCATAATCAACTTTGAGTGTCTTTTGAATATCGACGAGCCTATTTGTCCTAGGTTCATTCTAGAATTCTATGCATCCTCCGTCCTCTCCACGGATGATTATGGTCATATGTCTATCAACTTTAGGGTTAGCGGTCATCAATACTCCTTTACTCTTGAGGAGTTTGCTCAAATCCTAGGTGTTCCAAACCGTGGTACTTGCCTCTATTCCGACTTGCACTCCCTCTCAACTCTTGACAACCTCCAAGACCGTATCCACCCTTATGACACACCCCTTGTCTCAAAAGACGTACTCCGTGACCACCTCTTTGTTAGAACCACCACCACTAGGAGAACCCGTTCGGGGAATGAGGTCGAAAAGGACCCATATGGAATGGAAATGAACGAACTTAAGCCCCAATTCAAGAAATGGGAGGAAGTCCTTAGAGCCAATGTCATTAGCACAATAGGGAACCGTGACCATATCAACCTTTGCCTTTGCTACATGCTCTACTCCTTGTCCGTTAGGCAACCCTTCAACCTTGCCTACTGCATGGCCAAGAGAATGGCCGACATTCCCGTGCATGGCACAACGGCTATGCCGTATGGAATGCTCTTGACCCGTCTCTTTAGGTTCATCTCACCCATTCCACCAACTCCAAACGGTCTTCACCTCAACTACTCTCTCATTCCACACACCTTTGTCCCACTAAGTGATAAGAGAGTGTACAAAGCCCAAGGAAAACGTCCACATCCTCCTACCTCATCTTCGTCTTCCTCAATGAGTTAAGATGACAATTTGCCAAACTTTAGGCTTCCTCCTCTCGAATACCTTTCTCAACTTCCGGATATTCCAAATGAGTCGGAGGAGTTCAAGCAAACAAAGGGGATGTTTAAGAATCTTGGAAGGTTCCTTGGAAAGCTCAAGAACAAGATCGATCGTCAATGAGTGCGGGTGTGTTAGGAGTGTTTGGCATAAGGTGCTATTTAAACAATTTGGTTGTGTAAACAATGGTTCTCTTGAATTTATGTGTTGGTAGGATGTTTGATACTATTTGAAACATGTTTTAACTAACAATGATGCAGGGAGACAACCTTTGGCAAGTTGTCAAATTTTCATGTTTATATAATTTTCACTAAGTATAGTGAAATTTGCTAGCCCCCGGTCAAACTCCTATGCTATGCGTGTTTACATGTCTAATTTTTGCATTTCCTAACCAGTTATGAATTATATTTTTGGTTTTAGAACTTTTTGAAAATTTTTAAAATCGTCTTGCGGGTCAAAAACATGGACTGCCACTTTTTTCAGCCCTGGCGGATCTGACGGTACCCAAAATTGGGTTCCGCCAGTGCAATTTCTGGGAATTCCAGAAATGGCCCAACGGATCGGGCGGCACCCTCAAATGGGTTCCGCCTGTGTATTATGAGGGTGCCGCCAGACTCCTGCAGAATTTTTGTTTTCAATTTCACCAATTCAACATCCAAACACCAAAATCCAATCCTTTTAGGTAGAAACCCATTATTTGCAATGTGTTTAGCAAAATAGGATACTCCTTCTTCCATAAACTTAACCAAAACCAATTCCCACCAAAATTCAAATTTAACCATAACAACCTCAAGGACCCCTCAAACATAAAGGAAGGAACCCTTTTAAGGGATCCTTGAAATCCCTGAGATCTTTACTACCACAAATCCACCAAAACCACTAAGCATTTAGTGCAAAACTTGTCTTCTCACTTCACCATTTTCATTGGATTGACTTCCATGACATGACAACCCACAATTAGTTTTCCAAATCATTAGAAACCTCCATTTTTGTATGGACTAACATCAAATCCAAACACATTCCTTTCCATAATCCATCAACACTATAAATTAAGCCTTCTTCAACATCATCAACACACACCTTCCTCAACACAATTTCTGAAACTTATAAACCATTTTTCACCATGACTAAGTCAACAATCACCTCTCAACCTTCAAGACCCATCCGGAAAACCGCACGGATTAGTGTTAAACCAATATGGTCTAATCAACCCATCAACCTAAGCTCCTCATCCTCGGATGAATTCACATCACCCATAAAAAATGAACACCTTTTAAACCTTGCATCTCCATCACCATCACCCAATGAACCAAATGAGCTCACTCCACCACCAACTAAATCACCTATTGACCCAACTCCACCAAGTGCTTCAACTCAACCATCCAAAACCTCACCACCATCACCATTACCCAAAATTGAGCCAATGGAACTATTTGGGTCTCCTCCCACATCACCACACCCATTTGTCCAAGATCTTAATGATCTTCCTCCAAGACCTACACAACCACCACCTTTTGAAAATGAATCACCAAGGTCAATTCTTTACCAAGATAACCTTTTTAACCACATTCAACCACCACAACAAGTGTACCATCAACCTAAACCATTATTGTTTCACCCTATCTACCATGACATCCATGGTCCTCTATATGGAGAACCAAACTTTGAAAACAATGATCACCCAAATCCACCACATTCTCAAGCCCAAACCTTTGCGACTTTCTTCCCCTCATATGAGGAAATCCAAAGCATGGTTGAGAACCACCTTCATCAAGCAATGGAATTTCAAACCACCTTGCTTGACTCAATACCAAATCCATCCTTCACCCAAGAATGAAAAACCAACCAACCCTCAAACCAAGAAACAAAAACCAACCCATTTCAACCCACTCATCCCCATGCTTGCTCAAATTGTGAGCAAATGGGTGAAACCATCAAAACATTGCTTAACCAATTCCAAAATGAAACTCGTTTTGCATTCCAACACATCATAGAACGTTTGGATGCTCTTTCCCACCCCAACAAATCCTAGACAATCCTTGGAGGCCGTTTGCCCCAATTTAGGAAAGTAGGATTTTCTTTTTTTTCTTGGTTATTTTTTAAGTTTTTATTTAGAAGTAGAAGAATAGTTCTCATTTCTTGTCTTTTGACTTTTAAAAGTCAAAATTTTACTTGGAATGATATTTCTTTCTACTCACTTTAGTACATTGTTGGTTGATCATGTTTATGTTGTCATTGTGGTTGCAATGTGTGTGGTAACTGCATCCTTGACTATCTATATCACCAACTAACATTTTTGTTGTAGGGTCCAAGATCCATGTTTCTCATCTTGGCACTCCATTTAGGGGGAGTATCAACCAAGGGGGAGCATGGACATTATTCCGCTTCGCCACTCTACTTTTTGTTTCGACAAAAAGGGGGAGAAATATATTGAACTTTCAATACTTAATATGATTTTCATAAATTAAGTAAAACAAGTTTAATATAAGTTTTTTTTTTAAGTCTTAAAAACCAAGATTTTGTGAGTTACTTAAAAACAAAGTGTATGTTTTGTCATCAACAAAAAGGGGGAGATTGTTAATACAAATATCGCCTAAAAACGTTATTTATATTTTACGATCTTCGCTAAGTTTTGTTAATGACAAATGTAAACTTTTGTTTCTAAGTAAAACATAATCTTAGTTTTAAAGACTTGCATAAACTAGACTTTTGCTACATTTTACATTTCATAAAACACAACACAAGTTTATTTCTTAAATTAGAAATTGTCACATCACATTTATGGCAAGTTTTGTCATTATGCATTTATGGAAAGAAATGTGTTTGACTAACTATGTTGTTGCTTGCAAGCTTTGTATTTGACTTGTTATTATGATATGTGACATTGTTTGGTTGCTAGGAGTTATGAGACAATACCTTGTTTGGTTTGCAAGATTTATTGCAAAACCAACTGCAAGCCCGGCGGTACCCTGGAGGTACATGGGTGGAACCCTTCTCAGGGGTCCGCCTGATCCGCCAGACCTGCAGAAGGTTTTGGATATAAATATTGAGCCACAAGTTGAATTTTGGCTCATCACTTGACATTATATTTTCACACACACATTCATTCTTTCATCTAACCTCTTAACATTTCATATGTGAAGTTTCTTTTTGTAGCAAAGAGATTCACGAGCTTACTAAAAGTAACAAGTATTCAACACAACGTTGCAAGACTTGTTAGCTTAGCATTGTGTAGACTTGTGTAGTTTACACTTCATTTGATTGTGTATTTTCAGTAGTGATCGGTTAGTATTTTAGTCCTCAAAATACGAAGTGTATAGGGAGTAGTTGTACCCTTGTAAAGAACTAACGGGAGTGGTTGTACCCTTGGTAAAGAAATCGACATCTAGCTTTGTGTCGGTAAAAGTATAAGCGACGTGTAAGGTTTTCTCCACCAGTGAAAGGAGCTTGTTGACTAGTGAAAGAAACTCTCGAGTTGGATACTCGGGGTGTGGACGTAGGGCAAGGAAAAAGAGTCCTTGTAGCCGAACCACGATAAATACTCGTGTTGTGGTTTGATCAATTCTTTCATTTACTTGCATGTTATATATTGTGTTTGTGTATATATCTTTGATCAAACGGAAAGTTTCAAAGCTAACTTAACAAGTTAAAAAGATTTTAATTGGTAAACTATTCAACCCCCCTTCTAGTTTTCCACAAAGTTGACCGAGAAGAATAAGAAGTACGTGTGGGGTAAAAATGAAGACGAGGCTTTCCAAATATTTAAACAAAAACTTTGTAGCCCGCCTATCTTAGCACTACCGGATGGGGCAGAAGATTTTGTAGTCTATTGTGACGCGTCGATCAAAGGTTTTGGGGCAGTATTAATGTAACGACAAAAGGTCATAGCATATGCTTCTCAAGAATTGAGAACTCATGAAGAAAACTATACGACCCATAATCTAGAATTGGGTGCTATAGATTTTGCTCTTAGATTATGAATACACTATTTGTACGGTACAAGGTGTACGGTGTATGCCGATCACAAGAGTCTCCAATACATCCTTGACGAAAAAGAGCTTAATATGAGACAACGTAGATTGATTGAACTCCTAAGCGACTATGATTGCGACATCCTTTATCACCCTGGAAAAGCAAATGTGGTGGCTGATGCCTTAAGCCGAAAAGAAATAGAAAAACCATTGCGTGTCAGATCGTTGGTAATGACAATCACAGTTCTCCCCAAGTTACCAGAACAAATTCTTGAAGCTTAGATGGAGGCAATGAAAGAAGAAAATGTGAATGCCGAAAACCTAGGGAAAGGGATCAAACCAATATTCGAAACTCGCCCTGACGGAACCCGATACTTCGATAATCGTATTTGGTTGCCACTGTTTGGAGGTTTGAGAGACTTAATCATGCACGAGTCTCATAAATCCAAATATTCTATTCATCCGGGGTCAGATAAAATGTATCACGATCTAAAACAATTGTATTGGTGGCCAAATATGAAGGCCGAGATTGCCACCTATGTTGGCAAGTGCCTAACATGTGCAAAGGTTAAGGCAAAACATCAAAAGCCAGCCGGTTTTCTTCAACAACCCGATATTCCTGTTTGGAAATGGGAAAGAATCACCATGGATTTCATTACAAAGATTCCTAGAACTCCAAGTGGGTATGATTCGATTTGGGTCATTGTTGATTGTTTGACGAAATCTGCTCATTTCCTACCAATGAAAGAAACCGACGGCATGGAGAAACTTGCTCAACTGTACTTAAAAGAGATTATTTGTAGACATGGCATGCCTATTTCAATCATATCTGATAGAGATAGCCGATTTACATCGGGATTCTGGAAATCACTCCAGAAGGCCTTGAATACAAATCTGGATATGAGTACGGCGTACCACCTACAGATGGATGGTCAAAGCGAGAGAACAATACAAACTTTAGAAGACATGTTAAGGGCATGTGTGATTGACTTTGGAAGTAGATGGGATCGACATTTACCATTAGTCGAATTCTCCTACAACAATAGCTATCATGCAAGCATCAAGGCTACACCGTTTGAAGCTCTCTACGGGCGAAAGTGTAGATCACCAGTTTGCTGGAGTGAGGTTGGGGATAGTCAACTCACAGGGCCAGAAATGATTCGTGAAACAACAGAGAAGATTGTCCAAATCAAGAACCGTTTGTTAACTGCTCGTAGCCACCAGAAAAGTTATGCCGACATTAGACGCCGACCTTTGGAGTTTAATGTAGGTGACAAGGTTATGCTTAAGGTTTCACCATGGAAGGATCTAATTCGTTTTGGTAAGCGTGGAAAGCTAAGTCCATGATACATCGGACCATTCAAGATCCTAGCCAAGGTTGGTCCCTTAGCATACAAGTTAGAGCTACCCAAAGAACTCCAAGGCATTCACAACACTTTTCACGTTTCTAATCTCAAGAAGTGTTTATCGGATGAGATTCTCATCATTCCATTAGAAGAACTTCGTATTGATGACAAGCTACACTTCATAGAAGAACCCATAAAGATCATGGATCGTGAAGTAAAGAAACTCAATCAAAGTCGCATACCCATTGTCAAGGTTCGTTGGGATACCCGACGAGGACCAGAGTTCACATGGGAACGCGTATACCAAATCAGAAAGAAGTATCCCCATCTTTTCACAAGTGATCCGTCTGGAGTTAAAGCGAGTTGAGCTCCGGGACGACGCTCTTTTTAAGGGGTACGTGCTGTGACATTTCGTAAATTTCATGTCATTTTACTACTTTTATTATTAAATAATTCTATCTTAAACAATTAACTTCATCGGAAGTTATCCGTGTACATTCAATCCATTCAACCACGACTATTCTATGTCTACTCTACACTTTCTATGAACCATTATTTCCTTTCAATCCTATTTATAAAGTCACGAATCACTTTTTCAATTTTTACGTCATGTTATTAGATTTGATAGTTATTGTTTCATATCTCAGGATCTGTCCTTATCTGTGGATCTGTGTCACTAGTTGTTTTGGGTCTGAGTTTTGATTGATTTGGAGTTGTGATTCATATTAAGTCTATAGGTTTTGAGTTGGACTGTTTTGGATTGATTTTGAGGAGTTTTAGTGGTGACTGTCACCATAAGAAGGTGTTTGGGATAACTGTGGTTTGCTAGTGTGATTATTGTTGCAGAGTTGTTTATAGGATTAGACACCACATTCAGGTTAAAATTAGGCTTAGGTAAGTAAAATTTAGCAGGTAGTTTTATTAAAAAGTCAAATTAAATTTCTATTGGGCATTCAGTTAGTTTATTTGGAATAAGTAGTTGCATAACTCTCATAATTAGTTGCATAAGTAGTTAAGTTAGTATTAATTAGTGCACAATAGCTTAATACATCTTAGGTAATCAGTTAAGATAGGATTAAAGTCATTTTGGTCAAAGTTTCTCTCAAATTAAAAAGTCAAAAATAATTGGAACTCAGATTTTAGTCAAACTTAGTTATCACTTGTAGAGTTCAATATAACTTGGAAATACTTTTTGATTGTGGATTCTAGTAGTTTTACAGTAAGAAAATCAATAACAAAAAGAAAATTTCAGATTGAATCTCATTTGCTTATTGGAAAAGTTGTTTGAAGTTTCTTGTTTGGTTTAAATATTCCCCTGCTCCACAGGTTCTGACTCATCTTCTAGTCTACTTTTAGATATCTTATTGGTTAAAGGATTGAAAGGTATTGGTGGTTTTGGGTTCTCAGTAGGTTAGTGTAACTTTTGCCCCCTTCAGAAACTACTCCTCAGCTTTTCCTCACTGCTTATTTGGCTTATCCATTTGATAGTTTGAACCTAGGACTGATTTCTGAGTATCAGGGCTGCAACTTGGAATTGTTGATCATTATTTGAGTATTATTGATTATCTGAGCTCATTTACACATATAGTTGCTGTTTCCATTAAGATTGTACCAATTGCTTATCTGTTTGGCTTACTGCTTATTCCATTTTTTTACCTTATTCTGTGTTTTTGAGTATCATTTGGTCTGAGATTTGTTCCACTAAGCTCATTTTAGTCTCAAAATCAATTGGTCAAAGTTTGGGGTCAGTTCTGGTCAAAGTGCTTATTAATAAGCACTTCATTTTAAGCAGATTTGAGCTAATAAGCAGTTTTCTGGCTTATTTTACTTTCAAATTTTTTCTCAAGCTTATTTTAATATTTTAGAATTTCTGTAATTTTTTCAAATTTTTTCTGAGTTCATTTACTATTTTTCTTATTTTATTTTCATTTTTAATCATTTTTTAAATACATTTTAATTACTAAAAAGTCCAAAAAAAATCAGAAAAAGCCAAGAAAAATCAAAAAAAAAATTTAGAAAATTATTTTCATTTATTTTATAATTTTAGAAATTTATTTTGCATTTTTCCCATTGATTTTGAATTTAATTTGAATTTTTAATTAGATTTAATAGTTTTTAATTCCCAAAAATTACATAAAAAGCCAAAAAAATTAGTTTTTAGTTTTAAAATTATTTTTAATTTATTTTATAATTTTCAGAATTTAATTTTCATTTTTTTCACTTAAATTCCATTTTCTTTTAATTTTTAATTAGTTAAATAGTTTTTAATTCATTAAAAAAAAAAGTCAAAAAAATATTTATCTTTTTCTTAAAATGTTCTTTTATCATTTTTAACTTTTAAAAATTATTTTCAAGTCCATAGGAGTAGTGTAGCTTAAAAGTCGCGTTTTATTTCGTACGTTAACGTTTAATTTACGTTTTAGCGTACGGTTTCGATTTCACGTTACGTGTCTAGTTGCCTTATTTGAAATACGTGCTTAAGTGATTATTTGTGCTTCATTCACTATTTCATTAGAATAATCTCATTAAAATCACTTTTTACCACTTTCACGACACGTTTCACGAATCGGGAATTCGAAATTCCATTCATCTTTCACACGGACTACGACCTCGGGTTATCCGTATTTCTTTGCGGATCCCTTGAGTAATACTATACTATATATAACTTGATTTTATCACGAATCAATTTTGGCGCCGCTGCCGGGGAATGGTTGAAGTGAATTTTTGATTTTCGTTTTTCGAAATTAAACAAGTACTTATATCAATTAAACAAGCTCAAATAACATGAACTAATACTGAATAAAATCGAACTAAAACTATGAAACAGTAACTAACAATAATTATACTATATTTAGAGGAATCAAAATACTTGAGAACTTACAAATCCACCTCAGCCAAACAGAGGTTGTCTCCCACACAGCCTATCTTTAAGACAGGCTAATTGCTCCTTATTAGCTGTCTATAACTCCAATAAGCTCAGCTTATTATGAATAAGCTCAAATGTTGACTGTCTTTGACTTAGATTTATTTGAGATTTCAATGAACCAATAAGCTCACCAAAGCTATTATTTAGTTGAGATGTTCTTAAGTAATTCAGTAGTTACTCTAAATTCAACTTGGAATTTAAATTGAAACTATTTTTTTTTTTATTATTATTTTTTTTTATGTTTTCAGGTTTTTATAAATCAAAACAAATTAAAAGTAAACAAGAGTGAAAATGAATTATTGTAAACTAAATGATTACTAAAAGAGAATAATAACTGAATTAACAACTAATAAGAGAAAAGAAAAACAGAATTTAACTTGAAACTAAGTGGACTTTTATTAAACTAAAATATGAGATTACAGTACTTTGAAAAGAAAAATACAATTTAAAACTAATTTTAGCAGAGTAACAATACAATAAACCTACACACTAATGAAGAGGGGGAGGGGGTATATATAGGCAGAGGGGAAGAGGTCCTTGGCTCCTTCTAGGGTTCCATGTCAGCAATCCTTGTGCATCTGTGTTTGTTTTGATCCCTCCTGAGCCGTGTGATCACCCTTGGTCCACAAGTCTTGATATCCACCGTTTGATTGATTGATTGATGTAGACCTATCATCCGTGTATCATCTCATTGGTCCACGTACCCCTGCCAATCCCTGCATTCTCTGTCATATGTCAGGCCTTTTAGAAACTCCAATTATTTGGGTAATTATTACCCAATCAAGGTAAATGAGCGTGGGTGATTATCTAGGATTCATAGGTGAATAGTAAAACTGGGTAACTTATGAATTTGGGGGACGGGAATTGGGTGGTTTTTTATTATAAGGGTGTGTTGACCGGGTAATAAGTTTGACCGGGTAAAGTGGAGATGGACCGGGTAGTTGGGCTTGGTTTATTGATTGGGCTTGGCAGGGTTTTGGATTAGTTTTATTATGGGTTCGGTTTATATTTATTAACCAAAAGTGTAGTTTCTGAATTTGTAAGGACCATAACTGCCATCTATCAAAAATATATTCCAAGGGCCTATTTTGACTTTCTTTGATTATTGAGGGACCTCTCTTTGACTTTTATTGAAATATTACTCCAAGGACCCTTTTTGTAAATTCCTGAAACTACAGGGACTGAAGTTGCCAATTCTTCAAACTTTTAGCCAGGGACTAATCTTGTACTTTGATGAATCTCTGAAGAGTTCTTGTGAAAATTTGAGCTTTCCTTAATCATTTTGCTTCCCCGGCTTCGGCTTTTGACCTTTTTTCATTCTCGTGCTCGTTTTTGTCGGTTTTGGCTTTGTTTTTGTTCATTTTTCTCGTATCCGTACCTGCAGATACACAAATACAACAACATACATTCTCTTGGCATATTTGGTTAGTATTCGGTGTATTTGGTTTGATTTAAGCCTAAAAAGGATGTGTGAAAAAGCACACATCAAAATCCCCCAAACTAAGGTATTACCATATCCTCACGCAATGTCATCACGTCACACTTAAGAGATAAATAATTTCAAAACCTCTCTTTACTGACGTTGTAAAGTAGCAATGATGTTCAAAAGAGATAGTAAAATCATTTATTCTCAAAAACGCTTCGTTTTCCGATTTTCATGAATAACACTACAACTACTCTTTTTGTACTTTTTCATTTATATATGTGACGGTTTGTGATGAGTGTGTAAATACTCATCATTTTTACCTTTTCTGAGCTGGCAAAACATCTAAAAACACTCAATATTGAATCAAAACAGGGAAAATATCCCAGGAATGTGTTTTACATGTTTCAAATGCAAAATAATCAAAAACAGATGAAAAACGCACAAAGTTTGCAAAATTGGCAGTTTCAGTCCCTCAACTTTCAAAAGTTGTCAAATCTAGTCCCTAGTTATTCTAAAAACTTGAAAAAGTCACCAAAGGACCTTTTAAATCAAAAAGTTACATAATTAGTCCTTTGGTGCAAAGTTTCACAAATTGTCAAGATTAGTCCCTAAAGTTTGGAAAATTGTCAAAAATGGTCCCTGGGATATTAAAACTTTGAAAACAACAAATTTTGTCCTTGCACTAATCTTTTATGGCAGGATTGGTCCTTGGTGGAAAAGTTTGGTGAAATCACACAATTGGTCCCTGAAGTTTGAAAGTTTGGCAGAAATGGTCCCTGGTGAAATTTAAATGGAAAAATCATATAAGGACTTCATATTATTCCGAACTTGGCAAGAAACACCCCTTGATACACTATGGAAGAATGCCAAGTTTTAACCTCCAACTTTTGAATTATTACAAATTTGGTCCTTGTGAATTTCAAAACCATAACCGGACCATTAATAATACTACTCCTAAAAGCCTAGTCCAATCCATACAATTTTCCCAAGCCCACTTCCTCTATCCTAGGCCCATCACCAAAGCAGCCCACCACCCACACCTTTTTACTAATACCAGGGTCAAAACATTGACCTTGGTCAAACCGGTCAAACACCACCCCCTTTCCCCTTTTTCCCTCTCAACCAAAACCACCAACAAAACCACCTGGTTTTGCAGCCCTCCATCACCACTTGCCTGTCAATTCACCACCGCCCAACTCATCATGCACCCTCACCTCAACATTAAATGCACCACCCCCCCTTTGTCTGATATTCAGAATCAAATTGCAAAAATGTCCTTCCCGCCAAAACACGTGGCGTCCAATTAGAGAGTTTCATACATCCAATGGCTACAAGTGTTAATGGGATATGATCAGAGAGGCAGAAGGAACCCTAATCATGGGCTATAAAAGGAAAGAGAAGCAAGAAAAAGAAGCAGTTCCATTTTTAGTTTAAAAGATAGTCGTATTAGTAGTAGCTTGTAATTTTCATCAATTTATAAGCTTTTAAGCATTGTAGTAGCACAAGCAAGTGTAATTTGATCTTTTTAATAAATCAATTTCAAGTTTCCTTTGGTATCTAAGATTGTGCAAATTTTAAATTTATTTCAAAATTCTTAGTGTACTGTGTTGTGGTTATCGTTAAGTTCAAATGGACTCTTAGGTTCACTTAGGTTCCATTAAGCTTATTGAAGCTTTTAGAGACCCTAAAACTCAGTATTAATAGAAAAATTAAAAATATAAAAAAAAGTCAACCATAGTCAACTGTCTTGTTTTGAGTTTGATTGCAGGTTTTGAGAAGCATTTGTGGACAAGCTTGGAAGTGGATTTGGCCTATCTAAAGATAGGCATCAGTGGAAAACCCCTTGTTCATGCTAGGGGCGTTTTGTAAGCCTTGCTTATTTGAAATTTCTTCTAAAATCTTATTTCTTTATAGCTTCTTATTGCTTGTTTGGTTATTGCTATTCTGTGTTTCTTATGCTTATTGAGTGTTGTTTATGTAGTTTATAGCTTAATTTAGTAAACTTGTTAATTAGGATTAATAGTTATTTTAAATCATAGTTTCACAGTCAAATTTGCATAAGTAGTATAATTGTGTGTTCTTGGTTACTAACTGTTTCTAAACACTCATTTAGGTTTAATATTTCATAAAAAGTTGAATTGGAACAATCTCATAAGCTTTCAAACCCCTTAGCTTCTTAAAATAAAAAACAGTTTTGTATTAAGGGGTGTTTGGTTTAACTCAGTAACATGGGTTCTTGTGGTTGTTTCATGGTTGTTTTGGCTTAGAAAGACTGCATTAGGCATAGTGTAGTTAAGTAAAACCTAAAATTCAAGTTTCTATTTGCTTAAAGTCAAAATCAAAGCTCATACCCCTTGATTTGATCACTGTTGAATCAGTTGATTCCATAACACCTAAAATCATTGCAAAACTGCTTAAGTTCAATAGATTTAGCTTCTTTGTGGTTAGGAACATCATAACAAATCAATAAATCAAGATCTAGATTCACAAAAGTCAAAGAATCAAGTTTTCTCAATAAGTCAAAAGTTGAAGGTCTCAGATTTTGCAAAACCTCAAAGATTTTTGTGGAATTTAGCATTAAGGTTTAAAGCTTGAAATTTGATTCAAATCATAGTCTATCAGCTGTTCTTTAAGATCTCATACTTGTTTGATTTTTGGGAATTTTTGTGTGGGCCCCACAAGCCCTGGAACACACCTGCAGGGAAGGAAACCACCCCTGCACCAGCATACCACCACCACACCACAAACTTTGGTGGTGGCTGCAGCCCACCTCAGTGGGACCCATTGCCTCATTTTTGCTTTTGACAACCCCCTCCTACCAGGGATCATAGTTTGACCCTTGGTTTGTCCTAGGAACAAGTGGACCCCACCTGGAATCTACCCCAAAGTCTGTCCCAAGTCTGTGTTACATTTCAAGTTTCAAAGTGCTTATTTGGTCCCAAACAGCTTATTTGTGCTCATTGCTTGTTGTTTCTAGCTTATTAAAGTTCCTTTAGCTTATTTGTACCTAGTTTTATCATAGTGGACCCCACATACAGTCAATTGTGCTTATTTGCCAATTCAGTCAATGAAAGTCAACTGTCTTAAGTAAAGGGGGTGCACACTGCTTATTTTTAAGCTAGATAAAAAGTTGTTTTACAAAAGTATCTTATTTTCATCTAACTTTAAGCTGTCAAAAAGAAAAACTCAAAAAAACCAAACATAAAAATAGTGATAGCTTCTATTTAATAGAAACTATCTTTTTCATTTTTCATTTCAGCTTATTTATAAACACTTTTCAATTTTTATAATTTTATAAATTTTCTAGTACATAAAATAATTTTCTTAGATTTTTCCGGATTAGTTTACTATTTATTAGATTTAAAAGTAGTTTAAATAATTAAATAAGTAATATTAGTTATTAATTAGTTTTCTTAAATTTTTAGTAACAACAGTAGGTTTTTATAATTTTTATAAGTTTTATAAATTAGTTAATACTTTTAGAAAATATATTTTTAGTTTCTACTGTTCATTTTCCATTTTTCTTATTTTAATTATTTAAATTAGATTTAAAGTAATTAAAAGGTAATTAATTAGTGGAATAGCCTTAAATATAATTTTTAGGAGTTTTTATAATTTTGTAGGATTCCTGTGATGGTTAAATAATTTTACAAATTTTCTCATAATTTTCTAAGTTAATTTAGTATTAATTGTAATTTAAATTAGTTTAACTAGTTTAATTAAGTTAAATAATTTTTAATTAATATAAAACTCATAAAAAGACAAAAATATTTGTTTTTATTTTTTATACTTTCTTCAAGTTCTATTTTAAGTTTAGGAATTGTTTTTTGCAAATTTTTAGTTTAATTTGCAATCCTTGTAATTTTTAGTTAAGTTAAAATTATATTTAAATTAAATTTTAATTAGTTTAATTAATTAAATAATATTTAAATATTAAAATAATCATTTTTATAATTTCATTTTCATTTTCAATTTTCTTTTAATTTTAAGTTTCAAAAGTTTCAAAAGCACCCCCTGTAGTTTGTAGTTTACCAAATTCCATTTTTCTGTCTGTTACGTGATCTAAATTGTGAATTTGTGCATATACCTGTATATCTGATTTTTGTGAATATTATATCATTGTGTGAATACCAAAATAACAGTAGCAAAATCAATTCAATATCATCTGGGCTACTGTCCTCAGTGCCACTCATTCCTAAACGATTTCAAATAACACCATTTCAATCTCGCTGGGACTTTAACGACCCGGGGACACACTATACTTCCACGGAGATTGACTCTTAGGCAATTTGACCTTGTTAACCATCCCTGGTCAATTTAGGTTGACCGTTTGGGAGCCAATCAAAATTTGGCGCCGCTGCTGGGGAGGTTGTTGCGTGTTTTAAAAAATCGTTTTAAGTTTAGTGGATTTTCAAAACCCTCCCTGTACAAATTTCCCATAAATTTATAAAAAGTTTTTGTAAAAACATAATCATATCAAAAAGATCATTAACACTTTTCCTAAAGTGTTAAAAACACCAAAAAAATCAAAAACAACAAAACAAACTGTGAAGTTAAATTACTTCATTTTCTTTAAGATTACAACCTGAAACAGTTGGTTTAAGGTAAGTTCTGACATTAAATTGCGAACTGAAGAGGAAACCTATTTACTTCCTCCCGCCAGCCTGCGAGTAATCTTAAAAGAACGATTTCGGTTAACGAATCAGTTCCAAAAATATTTCCCAAGTTTTCTGCACACACACCATAAGCCTAAAGACAAGTTTTTCAAATTAATAAATACATAAAATCTTACCACCGCAAACCAAGGCTGAACTCCTACCAACTAGGGGTGTGGACATAATAAGTTCCCAAACTTAAGATTAAAACTTGCCTTTGTATCCCTGTGAGTGGTGTACCTTTTTTAAAGAAGCCATTCACTTGTGATTATTGGATTTAAGTTCACTGTGGTTTTGCCTCGATCTTGTTTTGAAAAATTGTTTTTAGTGCATGCGCACTTGGTCACAAACAAAACGTAAAAATCAGAAAAACGTACCCGAGCTACATTCTGATACAAAAGAACCAAAAACCGAAATGGCCGCTGGGCCACCACCACCATTACCACCCCCTGACCCTCCCAGGGATGTGCCAGCTCCCGATCTCCGAATGATGGAGGAGCTGTGCCAGCCTACGATGCAAGGGCGGGGTGGGCCTATTGCACCACTCACTATTGAGGCTACGGACTTTGGCCTCAAGCACCACATGATCCAACAAGTCCAGAATTCTTGTCAATTTCACGGATTACTGGGTGACGATGCTAACAAGCATCTTGACAAATATCTCACGGTCACCCAAAGCATGAAACAGCATGGTGTCGCCGATGATGCCCTACGGCTGTACCTCTTCCTCTATTCTCTCACTCATCATGCCACTGCATGGTTTGACCGACTCCCAAAGAATTCTATTCGTACCTTTGATGAAATGGTAACCAAGTTTTTAGCAAAATATTTTCCACCTTCCATGGTTACCAAGTTACGAAATGATATCAGCAACTTCCGGCAACGTCCCGATGAGTCTCTTTTTGAGGCTTGGGAACGTTATAAGCTAGCTATTGATCGGTGCCCTAACCACAATATGTTGCAAGTTACCATCATAGATACCTTCTATAATGGTCTGACATTGAGGCACCGGGATATTCTCAATGCTGCTGCTGGTGGGACCTTTATGAAAAGGCGTCCCGAAGAGTCCTATGACTTGATTGAGAACATGACTGCCCACCATAACTTTTGGGATTCCTCTGCGGAGAGGGATGCGTCATGTAATTCAGTTACTCCTTCATCATCATCTCCCAAAATAATTGCTCTTACCAAAAAGATGGATGATATTTCTACGGCTGTGTTGTGAATGAACCAAACGATGCAAAATCAGGTTCCAAATCAACAAGTGAAAGCCGTGGCCCGAAGTTGTGAAACTTGTGGGGGCCCACATCTTTATTCCGAGTGTCCAGCTACTGCTGGCTTTCCTCAAGAGAACGTTTATGCTGCTCACGGTTCCTACAACACGGGGGGTAATTCTTACCAACCGCAAGGAGACCGTAATCTCTTAAGCTATCGTTCCAACAATTTTCTCGGACCTCCCGGTTTTAACCAAAATCAAAACCGTAACTCAAATCAGAATTTTAACCAAGGTCAAAACTCAAATTTCCAAAAACCGAACCAAAATCAAGGCCAGTTTAATCAAAACAATTTTCAAAATGGCAATCAAAACCAAGGTTTTCAAGGAAATTTTCAAAGAAACCAAAATCAAGGAAATTACAATCACGGTAATTTCAATCAGAGAAACAATTTTCAGGGTAACAACAATCAAAATCAAGGGAATTTTCAAAACAACCGTGTTCAAAATCCTCCTCAAAACGTTGTTTCACCCTCGTCTTCCTCTGATGAAGTGCTAAAACAATTCATGAAAGCACAAGAGGAAACGAATCGGTTATTGATCACCAAGATCTCTGAGCTTCAGAAGTCTTTAAATGATCGACCCTCGGGCCCGGGTACACTACCGAGCAACACGATCGCTAACCCGAGGGGCGATGTCAAAGCGATCACCACCCGAAGTGGGGTATCATACAATGGACCCTCGATTCCCTCTACCTCTTCTTCTCCTCCTATTAAGGTAGCGGAACGTGAACCTGAGGTTACCACGGACACGGTACTTCCTACTAATAACGGAGGTATCAACAACGTCCACCCTCAAGTTGTCCCGGTCCTGGCTCGTAAGCCGAAAGTTGTATTTGATCCTCCTGTGAGTTCTGATGAAATTCCAAAGAATGATCCTAAGCCTTCAATTCCATATCCTTCACGTATGAATGATCAAAAGAACCGCGAAAAAGCTAACCATCAGATGGAAAAATTTTATCAAATTTTCCAAGAATTGCACTTTGATATTAGCTTTGCGGATGCTCTTCTTCTCATGCCTAAGTTTGCTTCGACAATCAAAAATTTAATAAGCAACAAAGAAAAACTCTGTGAGATGGTAAAAACTCCACTTAATGAGCATTGCTCAGCAGTGCTCTTGAAAAAGCTTCCCGAAAAGCTTGGAGATCCCGGGAAATTTTGCATTCCTTTTATTTTCCCGGGGATGGTTGAATGCTTTGCCTTGGCCGATCTTGGCGCAAGCATTAACCTGACGCCTTACACAGTCTGGAAAAGACTCTCTCTTCCTGCTCTCACTCCGACCTGCATGACACTCGAGCTTGCAGACCGTACTATATCCCGTCCGCTCGGCATTGCCGAAGATATCTTCGTGAAAGTAGGAAAATTCCATTTTCTGGCAGATTTCGTGATTGTTGATTTCGATGCTGACCCAAGAGTTCCTCTCATTCTCGGGAGGGGATTCTTAAGAACGGGTCGTGCTTTAATCGATGTATTCGAAGAAGAAATCACTCTACGTGTTGGTAGTGAAGCCATCACATTCAATCTTGATCAGACTTCAAGATACTCCTCCAACTATGACGCTGAAATGGTTAACCGAATTGACATCATCGATGTTACGTCTGAGGAGTATTCTCAAGAAGTCCTTGGTTTCTCAGCAAGTGGCAGTACCACTCTTTCTACTGATCCAATCATTTCTGACTCTTCCCCTTCCCTCACTCCGTTTGAGGGAAGTGACTTCCTTTTGGAAGAGCTCGAGGCTTTTCTTGCTCAGGATAGCTCAATCCCAAATGGGGTTGATGAAAACTATCTTGACCCGGAGGGGGACATTCTTCTCCTTGAAAGATTGTTAAATGACGATCCTTCACCCTCTCCGTCTCCAAAAATACTTCATAAAGCGGAAGTCAAAAATGTTGAAATAACTGAAGACTTTCCCGAGGTTGAGCTCAAGGACTTGCCTCCTCATCTAGAATATGCATTTCTGGAGGGTGATAATAAATTGCCCGTCATTATTGCTAAAGACTTAAAAGATGAGGAAAAGGCAGCACTCCTAAAAGTTCTTAAAGCAAACAAGCAAGCAATTGCTTGGAAACTCTCCGACATTAAGTGCATAAGCCCGGACTTTTGTACACACAAAATCTTAATGGAGGATGACTTTAAGCCAGCAGTGCAACAACAGAGAAGGGTAAATCCCAAAATCCATGAAGTTATCAAACAAGAGGTTCTAAAACTTCTTGATGCGGGATTGATTTATCCTATATCTGACAGTCCTTGGGATAGCCCAATTCATTGTGTTCCTAAAAAGGGTGGCATAACCGTTGTCACCAACGAGGATAAGGAGTTGATTCCAACTCGTTTGGTCACGGGTTGGCGAGTATGTATTGACTATTGAAAGTTAAATGAAGCTACCCGTAAAGACCATTTTCCTCTCCCTTTTATGGACCAAATGCTCGAAAGACTTGCTGGGAATGAATACTACTGCTTCCTCAATGGTTTTTCGGGTTACTTCCAAATCCCCATTGATCCCCAGGATCAAGAGAAGACTACCTTCACATGCCCCTACGGAACTTTTGCTTACAGACGTATGCCTTTCGGCTTATGTAATGCACCAGGCACGTTCCAGAGGTGCATGATGTCTATCTTTTCCGAAATGATCGGGAAAACCATGGAGGTATTCATGGATGACTTTTCAGTCATCGGGGATTCATTCCAGTCTTGTCTCTCCCACTTGGAGCAGATGCTTAAACGTTGCAAAGAAACGAATCTAAGTCTCAACTGGGAGAAGAGCCACTTTATGGTCAAGGAGGGCATTGTCCTCGGCCATAAAATTTCAAAGAACGGGATTGAGGTTGACAAAGCCAAAATCGATGTCATTGCTAAATTACCTCATCCCACCACCGTAAAAGGTGTTAGGATCTTTTTGGGTCATGCCAGCTTCTACCGTAGGTTTATCCAAGATTTTTCTAAGATTTCCCGGCCTATGACCCATCTCCTCGAGAAGGATGCTCCTTTCATCTTCTCTCCTGAGTGCATCGAAGCTTTTGAAACATTAAAGAAAAAGCTTACCGAGGCACCGATTCTTGTTGCCCCCGATTGGGACCTGCCTTTTGAGCTTATGTACGATGCTAGTGATTTTGCCATAGGTGCGGTCTTGGGGCAACGTAAAGCAAAATACTTTCAGCCTATACACTACGCAAGCAAAACTATGACCGAGGTTCAAGGTCATTACACCACCACTGAAAAAGAACTCCTAGCTGTGGTGTATGCCTTTGAAAAATTCCGGTCATACTTAATCTTGACTAAATGCGTAGTGTATACGGATCACTCGGCTTTGAAGTACCTATTTGCAAAGCAAGATGTAAAGCTGAGGCTTCTCCGTTGGGTTCTCCTCCTCTAAGAATTTGATATCATTATCCGTGATAAAAAAGGAGCCGAGAACCTTGCTGATCATCTCTCACGATTAGAAAACCCTCATCAGGATGTGTCCGAGAAACAGGAAATCAATGAAACATTTCCTCTCGAGACACTCAATGCGGTTGCTTTTCGTGGTGACTCTACTACCCCATGGTTTGCCGACTTTGCAAATTACCATGCGGGTAACTTCATCGTGAAGGGGATGACGTCCCAACAGAAGAACAAATTCTTCAAAGACGTTAGACATTACTTCTGGGACGACCCCTATCTCTTCAAAATCTGTGCCGATCAAGTCATCAGGCAATGTGTATACGGACAGGAAGCCGCTGATATTCTCAAGGCTTGCCATGCTGGACCCACCGGGGGCCACCATAGTCCTAACTACACCGCCAAAAAGGTGTTTGATTCCGGTTTCTATTGGCCCACGATCTATAAGGATGCCCACGAGTTAGTCCAAGCTTGTGATGCTTGCCAGCGTCACGGGAATATTTCACAAAAGAACGAAATGCCACAAAATGCCATTCAAGTTTGTGAAATCTTTGACGTCTGGGGCATTGATTTTATGGGGCCATTCCCATCTTCTCGTGGAAACAAGTATATTCTCGTGGCTGTTGACTATTTGTCAAAATGGGTTGAGGCTAAGGCCTTACCCACTAACGATGCCCGAGTTGTTCTGAAATTCTTGAAATCCCTCGTTGCTCGTTTTGGAACTCCACGTGCCATCATTAGCGATCGCGGTACTCACTTTTGCAATGATCAATTTGCAAAAGTCATGCTTAAGTACGGTGTTACTCATCGTCTTTCTACCGCGTATCACCCACAAACAAGTGGGCAGGTGGAGGTTTCCAACCGTGGTATAAAACGGATTCTTGAGAGGACAGTAGGTGAAAACCGTGCTTCCTGGTCGGATAAACTAGATGATGCACTCTGGGCCTTCCGTACAGCTTACAAAACACCCATCGGGTGTACTCCATACAAGCTTGTATACGGGAAGGCGTGTCATTTACCGATCGAGCTCGAGCACAAAGCCTACTGGGCCTTGAAACATGCAAACTATGATCTTCATAAAGCGGGTGATCACCGTAAGGTTCAACTCAATGAATTAAACGAACTTCGTGATCAAGCCTACGAGAACTCTTTGATCTACAAAGAAAAGACAAAGAAGATTCACGACTCTAAGATTAAGAACCGCGTTTTCAACGTCGGTGACAGAGTCCTTCTTTTCAACTCAAGGTTAAAGATCTTCTCTGGGAAATTAAAAACCCGATGGACTGGACCATTCACTGTTGCTAAAGTATATCCATATGGGACTGTTGAGTTATCTCAACCCGAAGGTCCCAACTTCAAAGTGAATGGTCACTGTTAGCATTAAAAATATATATATTAAAGTGATGGTCATTCTCATATTTTAACTTTGTGTCATTTGTTAAGATTAGTAATAGTTTAGTCATTGGGCCTTGGACTTGGCAAGCTAATATGTTATGTGCTATGTTTCATAAGCCTAGTTATCCAACCATGTAACCAAGTCCAAGCCCAAGCCCATCAAAGCCTATGTATGGAACTATTTAAGGCACCTTACCTCTCATTTGTAAGGTGTGCTTGTGTGTGTATTTGTGTGTGTTTTCTTGAATAAAAGCTCTCATCTTTTCCATCTCTCTCTCATATATACGATTCACATATATATACATCAAGTCACCATCTTTCCTTCTTATTGTGCTTATATTGTGTGTGATAAAGTTGTGATATCTAAGGTCCTACAGTCACCATTTGAAACACTATTTTGGAGAGGACATACCATCCATGGTTGTCCCTGATCTCCAAACTTTCCCCATGGACCAATGAATTCGGGGATCGAGTCAAGCTAGTGACTCGGTGAACAAAAATTAGCAACATATATGGGTTTTCACCCGTATTTCTGACTTCTTTCTACTTTCTACCTCCCTAGTGTGGGGGAGTGGCCGTCCCCCGCCTTTTGAAAAGTAAATATGTATATAAGTTTCAGTTCTGGTAAAAAAAATGTTTATATGTACAGTTAAATAAAGTAAAAAATAAAATCGATATTCCAACAGTTAGTTTCGAATATTAGCTTTTTCGTTCAGAGATTCGGTATAATAACCGGGACTTTGAATATTGAGGACAATATTCAATTCTAGTGTGGGGGGGGGGGGGGAAATTCTTACGAATTTTATCACAAAACTTTCTAAGTACCCCCAATTTTAGGCCTAAATTTTTCAAAATTTTTTTCACTTTATTTCAAAATTTTTGTGGTAATCAGTCCGCCAAAGTCTAAATGACAAATGGATTGGCTAGTCCAGGAGCAAACGACTCTTGGTAAAGACATCTCAAACCCGTTGATGGCTTGCAATTTGCCAAAAATTGTATGGTTCCTCAACTCCCCATATCCCATAAAGCGAGTGAGTTGGCTAGCCCACAAGATTATGGTTTGTGGTAAAGGCCGTGGAAAATCCATAATTGGTAATCAGCTCACAAAGATGTTGACTTAGTCCATCAAGATGTTGGCTAGTCCATAAGCAAACGGCTTTTGGTAAAGACTAATCAAATCCGTTGACAGCTTGTGGTTTGCTCAAAATCACACGGTTATTAGGTGTGCCACAGTTCTTACACCTGGCTACTCCAGAAGTGATGGCTTTTGGTAAAGAGATTTTCAAATCCATCAAGTTTTTCTCAAAAGATTACCAGGGACTAGCAATGTTTTAGTGTGCGGGATTGATGAGTGTGTAAATACTCATCATTTTTACCTTTTCTGAGCTGGCAAAACATCTAAAAACACTCAATATTGAATCAAAACAGTGAAAATATCCCAGGAATGTGTTTTACAGGTTTCAAATGCAAAATAATCAAAAACAGATGAAAAACGCACAAAGTTTGCAAAATTGGCTGTTTCAGTCCCTCAACTTTCAAAAGTTGTCAAATCTAGTCCCTGGTTATTCTAAAAACTTGAAAAATTCACAAAAGGCCCTTTTAAATCAAAAAGTTACATAATTAGTCCTTTGGTGCAAAGTTTCACAAATTGTCAAGATTAGTCCCTGAAGTTTGGAAAATTGTAAAAAATGGTCCCTGGGATATTAAAACTTTGAGAAAAACAAATTTTGTCCTTGCACTAATCTTTTATGGCAGGATTGGTCCTTGGTGGAAAAGTTTGGTGAAATTACACAATTGGTCCCTAAAGTTTGAAAGTTTGGCAGAAATGGTCCCTGGTGAAATTTAAATGGAAAAATCATATAAGGACTTCATATTATTCATAACTTGGCAAGAAACACCCCTTGATACACTATGGAAGAATGCCAAGTTTTAACCTCCAACTTTCGAATTATTACAACATTGGTCCCTGTGAATTTCAAAACCATAATCGGACCATTAATAATACTACTCCTAAAAGCCTAATCCAATCCATACAATTTTCCCAAGCCCACTTCCTCTATCCTAGGCCCATCACCAAAGCAGCCCACCACCCACACCTTTTTACTAATACCAGGGTCAAAACATTGACCTTGGTCAAACCGGTCAAACACCACCCCCTTTCCCCTTTTTCCCTCTCACCCAAAACCACCAACAAAACCACCTGGTTTTGCAGCCCTCCATCACCACTTGCCTGTCAATTCACCACCGCCCAACTCATCATGCACCCTCACCTCAGCATTAAATGCACCAACCCCCCCCCTTTGTCTGATATTCAGAATCAAATTGCAAAAAAGTCCTTCCCGCCAAAACACGTGGCGTCCAATTAGAGAGTTTCAGACATCCAATGGCTACAAGTGTTGATGGGATATGATCAGAGAGGCAGAAGGAACCCTAATCATGGGCTATAAAAGGAAAGAGAAGCAAGAAGAAGAAGCAGTTCGATTTTTAGTTTAAAAGATAGTCGTATTAGTAGTAGCTTGTAATTTTCATCAATTTCTAAGCTTTTAAGCATTGTAGTAGCACAAGCAAGTGTAATTTGATCTTTTTAATAAATCAATTTCAAGTTTCCTTTGGTATCTCAGATTGTGCAAATTTCAAATTTATTTCAAAATTCTTAGTGTACTGTGTTGTTGTTATCATTAAGTTCAAATGGACTCTTAGGTTCACTTAGGTTCCATTAAGCTTATTGAAGCTTTTAGAGACCCTAAAACTCAGTATTAATAGAAAAATCAAAAATATAAAAAAAAGTCAACCATAGTCAACTGTCTTGTTTTGAGTTTGATTGCAGGTTTTGAGAAGAATTTTGTGGACAAGCTTGGAAGTGGATTTGGCCTATCTAAAGATAGGCATCAGTGGAAAACCCCTTGTTCATGCTAGGGGCGTTTTGTAAGCCTTGCTTATTTGAAATTTCTTCTAAAATCTTAGTTCTTTATAGCTTCTTATTGCTTGTTTGGTTATTGCTATTCTGTGTTTCTTATGCTTATTGAGTGTTGTTTATGTTGTTTATAGCTTAATTTAGTAAACTTGTTAACTAGGATTAATAGTTATTTTAAATCATAGTTTCACAATCAAATTTACATAAGTAGTATAATTGTGTGTTCTTGGTTACTAACTATTTCTAAACACTCATTTAGGTTTAATATTTCATAAAAAGTTATATTGGAACAATCTCATAAGCTTTCAAACCCCTTAGCTTCTTAAAATCAAAAACAGTTTTGTATTAAGGGGTGTTTGGTTTAACTCAGTAACATGGGTTCTTATGGTTATTTCATGGTTGTTTTAGCTTAAAAAGACTGCATTAGGCATAGTGTAGTTAAGTAAAACCAAAAATTAAAGTTTCTATTTACTTAAAGTCAAAATCAAAGCTCATACCCTTGATTTGATCACTGTTGAATCAGTTGATTCCATAACACCTAAAATCATTGCAAAACTGCTTAAGTTCAATAGATTTAGCTTCTTTGTGGTTAGGAACATCATAACAAATCAGTAAATCAAGATCTAGATTCACAAAAGTCAAAGAATCAAGTTTTCTCAATAAGTCAAAAGTTGAAGGTCTCAGATTTTGCAAAACCTCAAAGATTTTTGTGGAATTTAGCATTAAGGTTTAAAGCTTGAAATTTGATCCAAATCATAGTCTATCAGCTGTTTTTTAAGATCTCATACTTGTTTGATTTTTGGGAATTTTTGTGTGGGCCCCACAAGCCCTGGAACACACATGCAGGGAAGGAAACCTCCCCTGCACCAGGATACCACCACCACACCACAAACTTTGGTGGTGGCTGCAGCCCACCTCAGTGGGACCCATTGCCTCATTTTTGGTTTTGACAACCCCCCTCCTACCAGGGATCATAGTTTGACCCTTGGTTTGACCTAGGAACAAGTGGACCCCACCTGGAATCTACCCCAAAGTCTGTCCCAAGTCTGTGTTACATTTCAAGTTTCAAAGTGCTTATTTGGTCCCAAACAGCTTATTCGTGCTCATTGCTTGTTGTTTCTAGCTTATTAAAGTTCCTTTAACTTATTTGTACCTAGTTTTATCATAGTGGACCCCACATACAGTCAATTGTGCTTATTTACTAAGTATCTTATTTTCATCTAACTTTTAGCTGTCAAAAAGAAAAACTCAAAAAAACTAAACATAAAAATAGTGATAGCTTCTATTTAATAGAAATTATCTTTTTCATTTTTCATTTCAGCTTATTTATAAGCACTTTTCCATTTCTATAATTTTATAAATTTTCTAGTACCTTTAAGTATTTAAAATAATTTTCTTAGATTTTTCCTGATTAGTTTACTATTTATTAGATTTAAAAGTAATTTAAATAATTAAATAAGTAATATTAGTTATTAATTAGTTTTCTTAAATTTTTAGTAACAACAGTAGGTTTTTATAATTTTTATAAGTTTTATAAATTAGTTAAGACTTTTAGAAAATATATTTTTAGTTTCTACTATTCATTTTCCATTTTTCTTATTTTAATTATTTAAATTAGATTTAAAGTAATTAAAAGGTAATTAATTAGTGGAATAGCCTTAAATATAATTTTTAGGAGTTTTATAATTTTGTAGGATTTCTGTGATGGTTAAATAATTTTATAAATTTTCTCATAATTTTCTAAGTTAATTTAGTATTAATTGTAATTTAAATTAGTTTAATTAGTTTAATTAAGTTTAATAGTTTTTAATTAATATAAAACTCATAAAAAGACAAAAATATTTGTTTTTATTTTTTATACTTTCTTCAAGTTCTATTTTAAGTTTAGAAATTGTTTTTGCAAATTTTTAGTTTAATTTGTAATCCTTGTAATTTTTAGTTAAGTTAAAATTAGATTTAAATTAGATTTTAATTAGTTTAATTAATTAAATAATATTTAAATATTAAAATAATCATTTTTATAATTTCATTTTCATTTTCAATTTTCTTTTAATTTTAAGTTTCAAAAGTTTCAAAAGCACCCCCTGTTGTTTGTAGTTTACCAAATCCCACTTTTCTGTCTGTTACGTGATCTAAATTGTGAATTTGTGCATATACCTGTATATCTGATTTTTGTGAATATTATATCATTGTGTGAATACCAAAATAACAATAGCAAAATCAATTCATATCATCTGGGCTACTGTCCTCAGTGCCACTCATTCCTAAACGATTTCAAATAACACCATTTCAATCTCGTTGGGACTTTAACGACCCGGGGACACACTATACTTCCACGGAGATTGACTCTTAGGCAGTTTGACCTTGTTGACCATCCCTGGTCAATTTAGGTTGACCGTTTGGGAGCCAATCAGTTTGCCTTGACTTTCATTATCAATTCTTATCTGTTGATAACTTTCAGGGTCAACGAGTAGAAACACTTCTCACAGAGAAGAGACCATACAGATAAAAATCGTCATCCTTGATTTTTCACAAGCTCCCAAACTAAGCATAAAATCGAGATCATTGTTTATCCACAAGTTAGGTGCTAACACTACCCACAAAAGTTATTTGTGTCATTACCTCTTGTTCCCAGGTCCTAAGTTTTGTATCTCAAGATTTTAATTTGTGAGAAATGAATTGCTTCATATTTTCTCGTTTTGATATTTGTTAGTCCGATAAGAGCACAAAATTTGAACGCTAAGTAGTTTCCAAACTTTCCCTCGAAAATCCCTGCACACAGAAAGCGGGTCCACATGAAGGCCTCTGATTTAACACGATTTGTGGGGGGCCCCCTTTTTATTTGCGACCGAGACGTACCATGTTTGATACCCGAAACGGAAGCTTTTTATTAGGGAAACCCCCGAAGTCGAAACTTGGCATTTTTGCATAATTATAAGGACTTTAATAATACTTGGTCCTTAGTCCTTTATTTCTTTTACAACAACGGTTTATGAGCCGCCAAGATGTAAGAGCTTTATTATGACCTTGGATTTATATCCGCTGCTTTTTTATAGCTTTGGATTCCTCTGCCTTTTTATTTGGCTTTGGACTATTATTATTGATATTCATAATCATATGCCAAACCCCGAGTCCTACGGCCTTTACTAAGATCACAACATCGGCTGCGAACCGGCAAGATGCAATAGTCTATTTCACCGTAACACTCGTAGTACCCCTATGTGTACCAAACCCCCATATGCAGAGATTTTGTTGGGAACGAGAAAAAACTAAGTATTGCCCAAACCCCATACACTTAATTAATCCTAGAGATCTATTATTATTGGTGTGCAATCTTGTGGGAACAATGAGGCCACAAGTACCTTTCGTGGGCTCTAAAGAGAACCAACTACTCCACGTTTAGCACGAAACTTCTAAATAAACTCTATCATTCCTCGATCTCCGCAAATTTAAAATCCCAAGTAATGAGATCCGCAGATGCTTAGCCGATAATCTTTTGATTATATTGGTTAAGGGAGACGAGCTAGGGCTCAACATGCCCGGTCAAGTCGAAACATTTATTTCTACTCTCGCCCGTAGGAAAGTCAAAACAAGGTGTCAAATCTTATTATTATACCATATATCATCATTTTTTTATTATATTTTTTTTTCATTCATTTTTTTTCATTTTTTTTTCATAAAAAGGTGACAAAAATTTTAAATTTTGGTGGAAAAACGGAGTTGCGTAAGTTAACAGCTCAGACGAAGGTAACAGGTCAAATCGAATCAAAAATTCACCCCCCAGAGTAAAGTGAAACATTGTCCTCAATGTTTTAAGGGTAAAGGTAATCCTACGTAATATCTAAGGCCGTTTATTAAGTATGCCAAGAGATAAAGCGTTAGTCGATAAGATTTTGGATATGGTGAATTTCCGAAAGATCAGCGAAGAATGAGACTCGAGTGGAGAGAATGACAAACCACAAGCACGAGAGTCCTCAAACTTCGGGGAAATTCCTGAACATTCACAAACAACCACAAAAACACGAGTTTGGAAAGGGTCGCCCCCCTCACGTCACACTTATTAGAAATAAGAAAATAAAGAAGATGAAAATGATAAGCATGGGGTGCCTCCCACGAAGCGCTTGTTTTTTTATTACCGAGTCACATGAGCTTGACTCGATCCCCGAATTTAGTTATCCTTACGGAAAGTTTGGAGATCCGGGACAACCATGGGTGGTATGTCCCCTCCGAAGTAATGTTTGAGACGGTGACCATTCACCTTAAAGTTGGGACCATTAGGTTGAGCAAGCTCAACGGTTCCATAAGGAAATACTTGGGTAATGGTGAATGGTCCAGACTAACGGGTTTTTAACTTGCCCGAGAAAATCTTTAATCGAGAATTGAAAAGAAGGACTCGGTCACCAACATTGAAGACGCGTTCTTTAATTTTAGCATCATGAATCCTCTTCATCTTCTCTTTGTAGATCAAAGAATTCTCATAGGCTTGATCACGAAGCTCGACTAATTCATTCAATTGAACTTTACGGTGATCACCCGCGGTTTGTAGGTCAAAATTAGCATGTTTCAAGGCCCAGTAGGCCTTGTGCTCCAGTTCAAAGGGCAAATGGCAGGCCTTCCCGTAAACTAGCTTGTAAGGAGTGCACCCAATGGGTGTTTTGTAAGCTGTACGGAAAGCCCAAAGTGCATCATCTAACTTATCGGCCCATGAAGCACGATGCGGTTTACAGTTAGCGATTAACGCAACCAAAACTCACTCCGTAAAGGTAAGATAAATATCCAAAACTCTTAAACTCCTCAATTCAGCCCTAGGTGGTGTTTTTATGAGTCACCAAGACTTTAAGGAAGATTACATAGCAAGCTTGTACACATATGTTGACTTAAGTGCTAAGTTTACTTCACATATGCAAGACTTAGCTAACAAGCTTCGTTAGTCACTTTCCTAGCACCTCCTCAAGGCCCTATATAACCCTCTCCTCACCCTTTGGTCGTTCATACCATCACAAACACAAACAAATTCATGATTTTCTCTCTACTTCAAGTATTGTTCAAGAATACAAGTTCCATATCAATTCTAAAGCTCTTGTAAAGCTTTGATTGATCCAAAGTCCTTGTTTCTTCCATCCTTTGGTGATCTTCCATCCACACAAGAAGTGTCTTGTAGAGACTTCAAGTGCCTTCTCAAGTAGTCACAAGTTGGTGTCAAGAGATTAGAGAAGTTGAAAGCTAGAGATCCTAGTTCAATCAAAGTCCTAATCCTTGTTCTTAACTTCCTTTCTTTAGAAAGCCTAAAGTTGTAAGAAACCCTAATACACTTTCTTGCTAAATATCATTTTCATGCTATTTATATTTCATTCATACTATATATTGTCTTGTTATTATGTTCATGATGTATAAAAATTGGTAAAACAAGTTATGGTATATATATGTTAACTTATATTAAGATAACAAGAAAACTAGTGACTTTTATGGAGAACCACGACCAAAATAGTATAACTATGATATTGGACACTTACCTACTGTTAAATAGGACTTAACAAGGAAAACATAGCAATTTGAATCACATAAAACGAGTATACGAGTCAAAAGTTATGGCCATAAGAAGTTAGCGAAACCAAAACGGCGAAACTGCCTAAAACAAGTTGTAAACATTCTGACCTTTTTGAAAGTGGCACTTCTGCTCTGATTCATCAAAAAGTTAAAACACAAAAGTTGTCCGGAACGACGTTTTCGTTTAGAATTAAAGAAGCTCGAGCCCTGAAAATGCTTTACGAGTGATATTTTTCTTTAAATTCTTAACAGCCCATTTTTATACCAAATGACCATGTAATAGTTATGGTTAATTGAAACCAAGAGGTCTAATGATCTAAAGCCAAGACCACAACCATGGCTAAGGCCAAGGATGAGTCTCAAGACCATGGTATCAATGACCAAATCCATGGCAAGGCCACGGCTAAAGACCTTATGGCTTTCTAAGTCGAAAACATAAACTAGAGAGTTAATGGCAACATAAACATCCAATTTAGATCTACTCCATCCAATGACCATGAGACTTTACAAGTAATATTCATACTAAACTCAAGAAACTCATTGTAATAACAATCTTCATCCAAAAGTAAACTTTCCTAAGTTTATTCAAATAATGGGACATGTAACTTTTCGGATCAAAAACTTATATATATTTTATCAAATACTACAATAGTAGGGAGCCTCATGTGAGGGGTTCATTAAGTAAGCCGTCGAGATGAGTTGTGGATTTACGAATTAAAGTGTCCTGGCTCCTCGAACGTTTACTACATGACCTCTGAATTATGTCAGCTCGAACGGTAGTAAGCGATATATAAACTTTACATGTTTCATAAACCATTTTTATTCAACGACTTACACTATATACTAAGTACTACATCATGAACAATATGCAAGACATATATAGGCAATTCTTCGTATTCTTAGACATTATTCCAAACCTAAGTTGCAACAATTATTCTAGGTTGCTCGTAGAAGTTCTCACGGCATATCCATCATTCTCATTAAACATCATCCAACTCACGGTGAGTTCATAGCCCCACTTTCCATTACTTAATTGTTTTACAAACCCTTGGGGGGAATACATGCTATTTTAAACCGAACACAATGCTTGGAAATTGTATGCTACCTGATTGTTTTATTATTACTAAGTACCATCCTTGCCAATCCAAGATCCCTTATTATGAACCATTTAATCACTAGTAATAGTGAGCGTGAATATTGTGATTAGGCCTATTGGGATTGACGAATCCCATTTGTGTTGACTAAGTTCAAACAAATGCATTAATATTTGAACACATAGGTATGACGGCAAAGTACCTACCGGGATAACTCCACCGATTGATATTGGTACACGTTAACGTTTTGGTGTCATAAGCTTAGTGAATAATAATAACTGTTTTGTTTTCCAACCATTGGTGTGAGTCTATAGCTCACACTACCAACATATTGTGTTCAACCATTAAACAAACTCTATGAATATCACTCAACCTTTGTGTTGACCTCTTAAGCATGTATTTCAGGTCCATGATGATCAAGGATGGCACGGAAGGGCACGGATAATTCAAGAGGGCTATAAATTTTATTATCATTCAAAAACTCATCTAATGTAATTTGTAAACATGGAACCATCTGGGACCTCATTTTGTAATCTCTGATATTTATATAATTTGAATGATAAATCTTTTAAAATGACTCAATTAGAGATCGTTTTCTATTATTATGACTGTTGTGCCGTCGAGTAACACCCAGTTTGAATTCCGCTACATCATTGAATTGGGGGTGTTACATTTTACACCTTGACGGCGTCACGTTGTAGCTTGTGACGCCGTCAACTTGCCGCCAAATTAAAGGTCGTATTGCCTAGATCCAATCTTGATGCCGTCATGTATAGAATAAGCTCTGGGCCGTCACGTATAAGTTGATCCTGACGGCCTTGGTGACGCCGTCAGGCATTTTTGCCTTGAAATAGTTCTGGGCCGTCATGTGTATTTTCCACATCCACCTCTTTTGCCAAGCTTGACGCCGTCACTTGTATCGCCTTGACGCCGTCAGGTACTGTTCCCAGCAAGGATTTTGAGACTTTGTCATTTTCTTCACTTAATTGCTCCAAAAACATCCAAAATGCTTCATTTTCCAGATTTATTCTCAAAGGTACCTAAAATGACAAAAGGAACGATTTAGGGCAATAATTGATTAAATAATCATGAATTCGGGCTTAAATGACCCCCTAAAAGCGGTACATTTTTCGCCTTATCAAGTTGTCAAATCGGGAAAGCCAAAAGTACGCTTCATACTAGCCTACTAGGCACGTGCCTATCTATAGTAAGTGGACAACTTACTATGCAACCCACAAATAACCATTGTTTCCCCTCCTATATAACACCCGGTTGTAACCAAGTTAGGTAGAGATTAAAACAAAGAAAATAATACAAAGTATTATAGTTAGGATCCTCCTCACCTAGAAACAACAAAGCAACTAGCAGTCTTTTGTTGTTTGATTTTGGAGTGTTTAATCCGTCAACTCGAGGGTAGTTTTCCGTAGGCTACTCCTTGTAAATCTTTGATACATTAATAATAACATTTAGGAAAAGTTTAAAAAATATAATAATGGTATTATTAGCATGTCTGTGTCGCTCTCAAGCAAACCAAACCTCATCCATGTTGATGTCCATCAATTTTATGGTTTGCATGAATGTGTGTTCGCAAGCACCCAACACCTATTGAAGAATATGAGCTTGAATCAAAGAGGTTAAAGCTGAGCATTCCCATGCCAACTCCTGTCTATGAAATGTTGACTCCAATCTCTTCCATGATTCCTCAAAACATGTCCTACAAGCAATTCACTAGTTAGCATCTATTTCAATCTGGCATACAAGGGGACTCAAAAATTGAGCATAGATCCCTGACACTAAGACCTTCTCAAAATATCACTGATAGAGGCAAAATAAAGTTGATGAAGAAGAGAAAATGAAGGGCTTAATTTCCTATATGGAATAAGGTGGATCTAATCCAAAGGTTCCTCAAGTCCCTGGTTTGAAGTTAACTATCGAAGAAGCACATTTGATGGTGGAACAAAAGAGGTTAGCTGATAAAAGAGCTGCTAAAATTGCAACTGAAGCTGTTTTGGATAAACTTAAAATCTCTTAACTTGCTGCACAGAAAAGGGAGTATGCTAACTGCTAAGTATGAGGCAAAAGAGCAGTTGAACTTGAAAGAGGCAAAACTGGTTATCAGAAGGTTATAAACTTTAGGTAGAAGAAAGATCCTATCACTACTATCAAATACAAGATTGAATTCAATAAAATAGCAACTACGGAAATAATCAGAAATCATGAAATCAGAAACTTTGATATTCACTCTGAAGAGTCTTGGGTTCCCTGAATGGATTAAAGTTCATGACTTGGCCAGAAAATTGAAGTCAAAAGCTGCTAATGAACTTAAAAAGAATCTGGCCAACAAGTTCACATGGGTTAGAAACTCAGTTGACAGACTTAATCTCCACCCTCCACCTGAGCTAAGTCAGCTTGATCTACCAGATCCTAGAAAAAGGCAACCCACATAAAAGAAAAGAAAGAGATTATAGCTGTGTGAAACACTTGTCACTAAAGAATCCATCGTAGATAGATGTCGCATGAATCTTTTACCACCTAAAAGAGTTATAGGGGAAGATGGTCAGGTGCTAAAAGAACCAGAGGCTGGTGTGTTCTTCATCAAGAGGTTACCTGACTTATGCTTCCAGAGGCTAAGTGAGTTCAACTTTGCTCCTACAGCTCAGTTGATTAGACTTCATAAACATATAAAGTTGGACTCGGAGTTTATAAAAGTTTTCGCAGCAACAATGCATTGAAAGATAGAAGTCAGGGTTGATAAAGAAGAACAGAGACACAAGTTAGGGAGTTAGAAGTTTGAAACTTGTAAAATCATCAATGTAACCCTTAATAAAATTGTCCTTTTGTTTATCTGGTCTCTGTTACTTATGTGTAAGAAAAATTTGTGCGCTCACTTACAAAAACTTAGACTTAGCATAATTTATAGCCAAATAGGGGAAGATTTTTGGGCCAATTCAGTGCCCAAAGATTTTCAACTAGGATTTGAATATAAATTAGTCTAAGTAAAGAAGACTCTGATAATGAAATCAGTGAGAAACTTAAGAAGACTCGTTGATAATGAATCAGGGAGCAACCTCAACAATGTTCAAGTCATAGATCAAAATCGTCAAGGAAGTCGAAGATTACTTTAAGGCATACTCACTGGCTAATGCGGGTCAGCTAGTATTTAGAAGGAACTTATGTTGAAGGACAAAGGTTCATCAGGGGTTGACAATACTCTAATGAACCTCTCAGCTCTCTAACTACAAACAGAGCATAGCTCTTATTCATTTGGACATTTAGGCGAGACTTTCCAAAGATGCAAAAGAGCAAGATAAAGTGCATTTTGGATCAAAGTCAATCAAGTACGAGTTGGTGAAAGACAATGAACAGTTGTCAAAATTGTTCACTAAAGCAAGCTTGGCGGGTTTTCAAAAATAGAAGCATTAAATGAAATATATATTTTGTGGAAAACTAGAAGGGGGGTTGAATAGTTTACCGTTTAAAATCTTTTTAACTTGTTTAATTAGCTTTGAAACTTTCCGTTTGATCAAAGATATATATATACACAAATACAATATATAACATGCAAGTAAATGAAAGAAACGATCAAACCACAACACGAGTATTTATCGTGGTTCGGCTACAAGGACTCTTTTTCCTTGCCCTACGTCCACGCCCCGAGAATCCAACTCGAGAGTTTCTTTCACAAGTCAACAAGCTCCTTTCACCGGCGGAGAAAACCTTACGCGTCGCTTATACACGTTTACCGACACTAAGCTAGATGTCGAGTTCTTTTACAAGGGTACAACCACTCCCGTTAGTTCTTTTACAAGGGTACAACTCCCGTCACACTTTGTATTTTGAGGACTAAAATACTAACCGATCACTACTGAAAATACACAATCAAAGGAAGTGTAAACTACACAAGTCTACACAATGCTAAGCTAACAAGTCTTGCGATGTTGTGTTGAATACTTGTAACTTTTTATGAACTCGTGAATCTCTTTGCTACAAAAAGAAACTTCACATATGATATGTTAAAGGATTAGATGAAAGAATGAATGAATGTGTGAAAATATGATGTAGAGTGATAAACCAAAAATCAAACTTGTGGCTTAGTATTTATAGCAAAACCTTCTGTAGGCCTGGCGGATACGGCGGAACCCTCAGATGGTTTTGCAATAAATCTTGCAAACCAAACAATGTCACATCTCATTACACCTAGTCAAACACAAAACTTGCAAGCAAACATATGGTTAGTCAAACACACTTTCTTTCCATAAATGTATATTGACAAAACTTGCCATAAATGTGATGTGACATTTCTATTTTAAGAAATAAAAAGTGTTGTGTTTTATGAAATGTAAAATGTAGCAAATGTCTAGTTTATGCAAGTCTTTAAAACTAAGATTATGTTTTACTTAGAAACTAAAGTTTACATTTTGTCATTAACAAAACTTAGCAAAGATCGTAAAATATAAATAACGTTTTTAGGCGATATTTGTATTAACAATCTCCTCCTTTTTGTTGATGACAAAACATAAACTTTGTTTTTAAGTAACTCACAAAATCTTAGTGTTTAAGACTTAAAAAAAATTATATTAAACTTGTTTCACTTAAGTGATGAAAATCATATTAAGTTTTAAAGGTTTAATATATTTCTCCCCCTTTTTGTCGAAACAAAAAGTAGAGTAGCGAAGAGGAATAATGCACGTGCTCCCCCTTGGTTGTTACTCCCCCTAAAAGGAGTGCCAAGATGGGAAACATAGATTTTGATCCTTCAAAAAAAATGGTTAGTTGGTGATATATATAGTCAAGCTTGTAGTTACCACACACATTGCAACCACAATGACAACACAAAAATGATTAACCAACAATGCAAGTAAGTAAGTAGAAAGAAATATCATTCCGTGTAAAATTTGACTTTTAAAAGTCAAAGACAAGAAATGGGAATGATTCTTCAACTTCTAAAAGAAAAACTAAAAATAACCAAGAAAAAAAATCAAATCCTACTTTCCAAAATGGGGCAAAAGGACTCCAAATATTGTATAGGATTTGTTTGGGTGGGAAAGAGCATCCAAATGTTCTATGACGTGTTGGAATGCGAAACGGGTTTCATCTTGGAATTGGTGAAGCAACAATTTGATGCTTTCACCCATTTGCTCACAATTTGAGCAAACATGGGGATGAGTGGGTGGAAATGGGTTGGTTTTGGTTTCTTGGTTTGAGGGTTGATTGGTTTTTGTTTCTTGGTTGGAGGATGGGTTTGGTATAGAGTCAAGCAAGGTGGTTTGAAATTCCATTACTTGATGGAGATGATTCTCAACCATGCTTTGGATTTCCTCATAGGAAGGAAAGAAAGACTCAAAGGTTTGGGCTTGAGAATGTGGTGGAGTTGGGTGATCATGGTTTTCAAAATTTGGTTCTCCATAAAGAGGACCATGGATGTCATGGTAAATAGGGTGAAACAACAATGGTTTGGGTTGATGGTACACTTGTTGTGGTGGTTGGGTGTGGTTAAAATGCTCATTTTGGTCAATAATTGACCTTTGTGTTTCATTTGCAAAAGGTGGTGGTTTCGTTGGTCTTGGTGGAAGATCATTGAGATCTTGGACAAAAGGGTGTGGTGATGTTGGAGGAGACCCAAATAACTCCATAGGTTCAAGTTTTGGCAATGGGGATGGTGATGAAGTTTTGGATGGTTGGGTTGGAGCACTTGGTGGAGTTGGGTCAATGGGTGATTTTGTTGGTGGTGGAGTGAGCTCATTAGGTTCATTGGGTGATGGAGATGGAGATGCAAGGTTTAGAAAATGTTCTGTTTTGATTGGTGAGGTGAATTCATCCGAGGATGAGGAGCTTAGGTTGATGGATTGGTTAGTCCAAATTGGTTTGACACTTATCCGGGTGGTTTTCCGGATGGGTCATGATGGTTGAGAGGTTATTGTTGACTTAGTCATGGTTAAAATGGTTTAAAAGATCAGAAATTGTGATGAAGAAGGTGTGATTTGATAGTGTTTAGGATGGTTTAATTTATAGTGATGAAGCAGTGTGGGAAGGAGTGTTTGGATTTGATGTTAGGCCATACAAAAATGGAAGTTCCTAATGATTTGGAAAACTAATTGTGGGTTGTCATATCATGGAAGTCAATCCAATGAAAATGGTGAAGTGAGAAGACAAGATTTGCGCTAAATGCTTAGTGGTTTTGGTAAATTTGTTGTAGGATAAATCTCAGGGATTTCAAGGAACCTTTGGAAGGGTTCCTTCCTTTATGTGTGAAGGTTCCTTGGGGTGGTTATGGCTATTTTTGAAATTTTGCGGGAAACGGTTTGTTTGAGTTATAAGGAATGAGAAGTACCCTATTGTGCTAAACAAATTGCAGGAAATTGGTTTCTATCTAAAAGGATTGTATTTTGTTGATTGGATGTTGAAATGTTGAAAACAAAAAAAAAATTCTGCAGGAAATCTGGCGGAACCTTCAGGATACATAGGCGGAACCCGTGTGAGGGTTCCGTCCGGTCCGTTGGGCCATTTCTGGGTTGCCCAGAAAATGCACTGGCGGAACCCATTCTAGGGTGCCGCCAGATCCGCCAGGCCTGAAAAAGTTAGCAGTCCGCGATTATGACCCGCGAGATGATTTTCAAATTTTTTGAAAACTCCTAAAATCAAAAAGATAATGCATATCTGGTTAGGTAATGCAAAAATTGGACATGTAAACACACATACCATAGGACTTTGACCTTGGGGTCGAGAATTTCACTATACTTAGTGAAAATTTCATAAACATGAAAATTTGACAACTTGTCAAAAGTTGTTTACCTGCATCATTGTTAGTTAATACATGTTCCAAATAGTATCACACATTGTACCAACACACAAATACATCACAAACATTGTTTAAACAACCAAATTGTTCAAATAGCACCTTGTGCCAAACACTCCTACACACCCGCACTCATTGACGGTCAATCTTGTTCTTAAGCTTTCCAAGGAATCTTCCAAGATTCTTAAACATCCCCTTTGTTTGCTTGAACTCCGTCGACTCATTTGGAATATCCGGAAGTTGGGATAGGTATTCGAGAGGTGGGAGCCTAGAGTTGGGCAAAGAGTCATCTTCACTCATTGAGGAAGATGATGAGGAGGTAGGAGGATGATGACGTTTTCCTTGGGCTTTGTAAACTCTCTTATCACTAAGTGGAACAAAGGTGTGTGGAATGAGAGAGTAGTCAAGACGAAGACCATTCGGAGTTGGTGGAATGGGAGAGATGAACCTAAAGAGACAGGTCAAGAGCATTCCATATGGCATAGCCGTTGTGCCATGCACGGGAATGTCGGCCATTCTCTTGGTCATGTAGTAGGCAAGGTTGAAAGGTTGCCTAACGGACAAGGAGTAGAGCATGTAGCAAAGGCAAAGATTGATATGATCTCGGTTTCCTATGGTACTAATGACATTTGCTCTAAGGACTTCCTCCCTGTAGGACCCTTGAATACTATATCTAACACAAGTTTGTATATAGATTATTGAAGATAAAGAAGAGATAAGTAGAGATAGAGAGAGAGAGATGGTAACTTCTAGAGAGAGAAAGAAAGATATATTAGATTAGAGAGAGAAAGAAGGAAATACACATAGAAGAAACCCTAGAAGCAACACCTCCAAATGAGAGCATTTGGAGGTATTTATAGGTAAGGTAAGAGGATGGGCCGGGCTTGGGCTTATGTAATGAACTAGACCTAAACTAATACAATATTAGATTAAACCAAACCCGTTTACCCTTAACTAAACTACAAGACTATTACAATATTATTACAAGACTAAGTGACTTAATAAATGATCTTCACTTCTATTTCTAACAATCGCCCCCTAAGGGGTGATCATTGAGATCTCTCTTTGATTCCATTGATGATCAACACTTCTATTGCTAACACTCCCATTTCTTGAATTGGGGCTTGAGTTCATTCATTTCCATTCCATATGGGTCCTTTTCGACCTCATTTCCCAAACGGGTTCTCCTAGTGTTGGTTGTCCTAACAAAGAGGTGGTCACGAAGTACATCTTTTGACACAAGAGGGGTGTCATAAGGATGGATGCGGTCATATAGGGTGTCGAGAGTTGAGAGGGAGTGCAAGTCGGAGTAGATGCAAGTACCACGGTTTGGGACACCTAGGATTTGAGCAAACTCCTCAAGAGTGAAGGAGTATTGATGACCACTAGCCCTAAAGTTGATAGACATGCGACCATACTCATCCATGGAGAGAGTGACGGATGCATAGAATTCTAGAATGAACCTAGGACAAATAGGCTCGTCGATTTCTAAAAGACACTCAAAGTTGATTGTGGCAAATTCGGTGTAGAGGTTTGTGCCTTCTAGGAAGGACGGGTCAATGGTTCTACCCTCATGGACATAATGTTTTTCTAAGGCTTTGAAAACATTGATTTGATTTTGGGTAAGGCCTTTGGTTTTGTGGTGTTTGGGTAGGTACTTAATGGTGTCCTTGTGGTCGTAGTGGGTTAGAGGAGGCATGTTGATTCCTAGAAAAGCAAAATTTCACATTTTAGTCTAAGTAGGTAACTATTAGAATGTGGATGTTCTAGTGTGTGCCTATACGAAAACAATGTGGAGGTGCGGTTATCTTGACTCATTTTGATGCTTCAAAAACGTTTTATAATGCAAGTTTTGTTATAAAACAAAAGATAACCCAAACGCTCCTAGTTCAATGTAGCTTCGTTTGAACGTACCCGAAAATACATATTAGTTATGTATTCCCTTTAGCATTTAAGAGACATTATGCAAGTGATGTTTTAAACATAACGTTTTGATTTTGTATTCTCAATGTGAGACGAAAAAATATTTGTCCTATTTGTGAGAAACTTTTGGAAAATTTTGACATGGGGTGTTTTAGCAAACATGTTTACACATAGTAAGAATGCAATTCCTAACTATGGGGAACATGATTAGTTTTGTTAAACACCTAATTTCATGCATGATTTTCTCAAGTTAATGCATAACCCCAAGTTTTTGTTTTTGTGCAAAAAATAGAATTCCTGGACTCAGATCAAGATTGTAATCAAGTTTAGAATACTTACAATGATGATTGATTTGCAATGTGAGTGAAAGGAATACCAAGAAATCGCAGGTTTGGATGGATGGTAAAGTGAATAGTAATAGTTTGGAAGTGGTGGTATGAAATAATGGGTGTTTGGTTTTATATAAACAAAAATATTGGTTCTGCAGGTCGGCGGATACGGCGGACCCTTGGATTGGGTTCTGTCCGTTGTGTCTGAGGGTTCCGCCGACCCTGCTGAGAAAAAGAGTTATGGATTTGTTTTGATTTTTGTGATTTTTGTCTAATGTCCAGAACTACAATGTAGGTTCCATGAGTCCTAAGCCTAGCCTAAGAAGGTTAAAAGATTCACGTTTAAGGGGTTTTGTGAGAATGTCGGCTATGTTGTCTTCGGAAGAAACTTTCTTAATTGAGATATTCCCTTTTTGAACGTTGTCACGAAGGAAATGATGACGGATTTCAATATGTTTGGTACGAGCATGTTGAACCGGGTTTTTGCTAAGATCAATGGCACCTTTGTTATCACAAAGAATTGTGATGTCGTTAAGTTGAATTCCGTAGTCGACAAGAGCTTGCTTCATCCAAAGAGCTTGTTGACATGCCTTTCCGGCTGAAATGTACTCGGATTCCGTTGTTGAGATAGCAAGAGCCGTTTGCTTCTTAGAGAACCATGAGGTGAGACAATGTCCAACAAAAGTACAAATACCACTTGTACTTTTTCTATCAACATAGTCACCGGCATGATCCGAGTCGGCATACACTATGGTGTCTATTCTCGTTCCTTGGGATACCATAAACCTAAATGTGTAGTGCCCTTAATATACCTAAAAATCCTTTTAACGGCTTCAAGATGAGTAGTCTTAGGATTTTCTTGAAAACGAGCACATAGACAAACACTAAACATAATGTCGGGTCTACTATCCGTTAGGTAAAGTAGACTACCAATCATACCTCTATATTTAGTGCTATCTACGGATTCACTTTCCTCATCCTTGGTGAGTTTAGTTTCCATGGACATGGGTGTTTTGATTGGTTTCGAATCTTCTAATCCAAATTTCTTAAGCATGTCCTTAATATATTTAGATTGGTTAAAGAAGATACCATCTTCTAGTTGTTTAATTTGGAGTCCTAAGAAAAAGTTGAGTTCTCCCATCATACTCATTTCAAACTCGTCATGCATGATTTTTGAGAAATCCACACATAATTCTTGACAAGTTGATCCAAATATAATGTCATCAACATAGATTTGGACTATGATAATATGTGAATCTTTCTTCTTAGTGAAGAGAGTATTATCAACTAAGCCCATGGTATACTTTTGGTCAACTAGGAAGGTTTTAAGTCGATCATACCATGCTTTTGGAGCTTGCTTAAGTCCGTAAAGTGCCTTTTTAAGTTTGTAAACATGATTTGGTTTTTCAAAATCGATGAAATTCGGTGGTTGAGCAACATACACTTCTTCATTAATGACTCCGTTTAGAAATGCACTTTTGACGTCCATTTGAAATATTTTAAAATTGTGTGCGCATGCATATGCAAGTAAGATTCTAATTGACTCGAGCCTAGCAACCAGAGCAAAAGTTTCAGCATAGTCAATGCCTTCTTGTTGGTTATATCCTTGTGCAACTAGCCTAGCTTTGTTTCTAGACACAATTCCATTTTCATCCATTTTATTACGAAAGACCCATTTTGTTCCAATTATAGTTTGACTCTTTGGTTGAGGAACTAATGTCCATACATCATTCCTAACAAATTGGTTTAACTCTTCTTGCATTGCAATTACCCAAGACTCATCTTTAATGGCTTCATTAATGTTTTTCGGTTCAATGGTTGACACGAAACAAAAGTAGTTGCTTTCATTTTGAACTTTTGATCTTAGTGTTATTTCGTTAATTTTCCCTATGACACCATCTAATGGATGACTTTTAGATTCTTTGACATTGACAAGTTCTTTGTTTAATAGTTCATATTCCTTGTCATTACCTAAAATCTCTTGACTTTCTATCGCTTGGCTTTCAACTAAGTCATCATCTACCAAAGGTGATGTCTTAGAGGGAGGTGGACTTTCGTCAAATGTTACGTTCAATGATTCCTCGACTCTTAAGGTTTCTTTGTTCAAAACAATGTAAGCTTTACTATTTTGTGAATATCCAAGAAATACACCTTCATAAGACTTTGGGTCAAATTTGGTGATATAATCCTTGGTGTTAAGAATAAAACATTTACTCCCAAACACTCTAAAGTATCCTAATGTAGGCTTTTTACCTTTATATAGTTCATAAGGAGTTTTATTCAAAAATGGTCTAATTAAGACTCGATTTAAAATGTACGTTGATGTGTCAACGGCATTACACCAAAACTTTTGTGGAATGTTTTGTTCATTAAGCATTGTTCTACTCATCTATTGCAATGTCCGGTTTTTACGTTCTACTACACCATTAGATTGAGGGGTACGTGGAGCCGAAAAGTTATGAGTAATACCATTAATATCACATAAGTTTCCAAATTGAAATTCATTATCAAATTCACGACCGTGATCCGTTCTAATAGACACAATATTTGACCCTACTTGATTTTGAATTTTCTTACTTAGAATCTCAAATTTATCAAAAGCTTCATTTTTACTTTTCAAAAATTTTGTCCAAGTATATCTTGAGTAATCATCAACTATGACCAAAGTGTAGAAGTTACCTCCATAACTTTGTATAGCGGATGGACCAAATAAATCCATATGCAAAAGTTCTAGACACCTAGATGTAGAAACCAAGTTTTTAGCCTTATGGCTACTATGGACTTGTTTACCGACTTTGCAAGCATCACAAAAGTGTTGGTCATATTTCAACTTAGGTAGGTTTTGAACTAAGTCTTTGGAGGAGAGGTTTTGAATTAGTCTCATGTTAGCGTGTCCTAAACGTCTATGCCATAAAGTTGAAGATTCATCTAATGAGGTAAGACAAAGTTTGTCTCTAGATGTTGGATCCATCTTCATGGCGTATACGTTGTTCTTAAGGACACCTTTGGCTATGGTTATACCATCTTTAAGTATTTTACTTCCGTTTTCACTAAAAAGGACATTATACTTATTACGACAAAGTTGACTAATACTAAGAAGATTAAAACCTAAGTTATCAACATTAGATACATCATCTATAAAAAGGGAGTCATGAGAGATTGTACCTTTTCCGATGATTTTGCTCTTAGCTTTACTACCAAACGTAACATTACCTCCATCACATTTGTGATAAGTAGTGAAGAGGCTTTTGTTACCCGTCATGTGCCTTGAACAACCGCTATCTTTAATCCATTCATCCGGTTCCAAACAAACTTTGAGGCACACCTATTTTACGAAAAACACTCAAACATTTGGTCCCCAATTTCTCATGGGTCCATTTTGGTTAAGCATACCATTAACTTGTTCCAAGTATGAAAATAGAACATAAGGGTTCCATGACATGTAGTTTGGAGTTTGGTAATGTCCAGGAGTGTTTTGGTTCCATACATGTTGGTAGTTTGGTCGTGTGTTGAAGTTGCTCTTTGGAAAGGGGCGTTTAGGAATTAGAGTCTTAGGTCTTGGTTGAGTAGTCTTAGCTCTAAATTCATTTTTACTAAGTCCTACTCCAGTTTTAAAGGCAGGTTTTGTTCCATTTTTATACGTAACTTTAACAAATTTTGAACGATCCGATGTGGATGGTGTTACTGCTGCCGCAGACCTGGCGGAACCTTCGGGTCCAACGGGCGGAACCCTGGATTGGGTTCCGTCTATTCCGCGGGCTGCTGTAGCAGTTTTGTTAGTTTCTTGTGCATTATTTTCTTGTTTTGTTTGACCCTTTGAAGTTTCTATTTTCATGAATCCTAGTCCTGTTTTATCAAAGGGTGACTTTTGAAGTTTCATAATTTTATCCGCACAAGAAATGCTCTTATCGAACTTCTTAAACTTTGTGGTTTGTTTTATTAGATCATTTTGAGTTATTTTAAGTTTCTCAACTTCGAGTTTAAGATCTTCACATGATTTGCAAGATGTGTCAATACCTTTACTCTTTTCTAATCTCTTAGCTTTTTCTTTTAACTCATAAACTTCATTTTCTAAAAACTCCTTTTTAGTTTTCAAAAACTTATTTTTGTTTATGATTTTTAAGCTCAATTCACAAAGTTTGTTATATTCTTTTTGTAAGGTGTCATCATCAATAGAGGAGTAAGATGAGTCGGAGAATACCTCATTTGAGTCGTGAGCCATGAGAGCAATATCATCATTCTTTGGCTCATCGTCATCTCCTTCATAGTCACTCCAAGCACCACCCACAAAAGCTTGTTGAGGTTTGCTTTTGGGTGGTTTTGGACATTCTTCTACTAGATGACTTGTGTCTCCACACCTATAGAATTTCCTTTCTACCTTTCCTTTCCTATCATCACGATCTTTTCGGAAAGTTTTCTTGTCATCTTTAGGTTGCCTTACAAACTTCCCTCTTCTACGAAAGAACTTCTTGAAGTCTCTAACAGCCATAGCATATTCCTCATCATCACTATCCGAAGTAGATTCTTCATCATCACTTGATTGGACTCTAGCTTTCAAGGCAATGGACCTAACTTTTTCTTTCTTGCCTCTAACTAGTTACGAATCTTTTTCCATTACCATTTCATGAACTTTGAGGTTACCAATTAGCTCGTCAAGTGACATGCTTGAAAGATCCTTGGATTCTTCAATTGCCGTCACTTTTGCTCTCCACTTCGGATGGAGTGCTCTAAGAAATTTCCTGACAAAGTTCTTACTACAAAAAGATTCATCAAGTGCTTTAAGTGAAGTAATAATAGTGTTAAACCTAGCAAAAGCATTATCAATAATGTCATCATCGGAAATAACAAATTGTTCATATTGTTGAACAAGAAGGTCAATTTTGTTATCTTTAACTTGTGAGTTTCCTTGATGAGTGACTATTAAAGATTGCCAAATATCTTTGGCGGTTTTACACATAAAGACTCTTTCATATTCTTTCTTAGGTAAAGCATTGTAAAGCATCATTTTAGCTTCATTATTTTTACCAATCAATTTCTTTTGATCATCATCTTTAATATTAGTAACTATATTATCACCATCAATGATTATATACCATAAATCTATATCTTTAGATTTCACGTAAGTTTCAAAACGGTTTTTCCAATATATAAAACCATTTGCTTCAAAAAGTGGTGGTCTTTGCATAGATTGCTCTTCTTTGTAATTTTCAAAATCCATGGATCGTTTCAAGTTTTAAAACACAATATATTTTAAAAGCTTGAGTAACGTAGCTCTTGATGCCAATTGTGGAAAAATAGAAGGGGGGTTGAATAGTTTACCGTTTAAAATCTTTTTAACTTGTTTGATTAGCTTTGAAACTTTCCGTTTGATCAAAGATATATATACACAAACACAATATATAACATGCAAGTAAATGAAAGAAACGATCAAACCACAACACGAGTATTTATCGTGGTTCGGCTACAAGGACTCTTTTTCCTTGCCCTACGTCCACGCCCCGAGTATCCAACTCGAGAGTTTCTTTCACTAGTCAACAAGCTCCTTTCACCGGCGGAGAAAACCTTACACGTCGCTTATACACGTTTACCGACACTAAGATAGATGTCGAGTTCTTTTACAAGGGTACAACCACTCCCGTTAGTTCTTTTACAAGGGTACAACAACTCCCGTCACACTTTGTATTTTGAGGACTAAAATACTAACCGATCACTACTGAAAATACACAATCAAATGAAGTGTAAACTACACAAGTCTACACAATGCTAAGCTAACAAGTCTTGCAACGTTGTGTTGAATACTTGTAACTTTTTATGAACTCGTGAATCTCTTTGCTACAAAAAGAAACTTCACATATGAGATGTTAAAGGATTAGATGAAAGAATGAATGAATGTGTGAAAATATGATGTAGAGTGATAAACCAAAAATCAAACTTGTGGCTTAGTATTTATAGCAAAACCTTCTGCAGGCCTAGCGGATACGACGGAACCCTCAGATGGGTTCCGCCTGTGTACCCCCAGGGTTCCGCCGGGCTTGCAGTTGGTTTTGCAATAAATCTTGCAAACTAATGCAGCGTGCGTGGTTAGCACAATGAACTGCTATCAAAACTCGTTGATTCAAAAGAATACCGAAAATTGATAGATATGAGGAAACCTCGTTTTTTATTAATCACGAAAAGCTGTGTAGCAAAAACATCCAGGAGTGCTTAAATACTGAAAACCTAACTTGCTGGAAAATCTAACAATTATTAAAAATTGCAAGAAGTGCCTAAAACTTATAAAAATACGGTTTAGCCCAAAACTTATAAAAATACTAAATCTAACACTTCCGCAACAACTTCGGATGTGCCATCTTCTGCATAAAAACCTCCTCGAATTGCACCGCATCATTTCCCCCTGGATAGAGAAGATTCGACCTCGAATCTGGAACCGCATCAGAAGAATCACCTATGAAAGGAACAAGATGCTTCACATTGAAGACATCAGAGGTACGAACATGGCTGGGCAACTGCAACCGGTAGGCATTCGGGTTAATTTTCTCGACAATCTCCACTGGACCAATCTTCTTAGCAGCCAACTTGCTGTATTCATGGGCAGGAAAACGATCCTTGGTGAGAATAGCCCAAACAAAATCACCCACTTCAAACTCAACAACACGACATTTGAGGTCTGCTTGCGCCTTATACTTAGTATTGTTTGCCACCAAATGCTCATGGGTCTGTTGATGGACCTGCTGTAACTGAGAAATAAAATCCTCGGCAGTAGCATGGGGACGCACTTTGTTGGGTAGTGCTAGTAAATCAAGAGGACCCCGTGGTGATAAGCCATAAATCACATGGAAAGGACTGAACCCCGTAGTACGATTTACAACATGGTTGTGGGCGAACTCAGCTTGCGGCAAATGCAAATCCCATGCTTTAGGACGATCACCAATCAAACTGCGCAACATATTACTCAAAGAGCGATTAACAACCTCAGTTTGACCATCCGTCTGAGGGTGGTAGGCACTACTGAAATTCAACTTTGTGTTAACCATACGCCACAAACTTCGCCAAAAATGGCTCACAAAGTGAGTATCCCGATCAGAAACAATAGAAGCCGGAAGACCATGAAGGCGATAAACATCACGAAAGTGAAGTTGAGCAACAGAAACAGCATCAGATGTACGCTTACATGGAATAAAATGAACCATTTTTGAGAAACGGTCGACCACCACATAAATAGAATCATTACCTCGCTGAGTACGGGGTAGACCAAGGACAAAGTCCATGCTAACATCAGACCATGGCTGTGATGGAATAGGAAGCGATAGATATAAACCAGCATTAGTAGAGGAACCTTTGGCCAGCTGACAAACATGACAACGAGTGACAAATCTGCCAACCTCCTTACGCATCGTAGGCCAGAAGTATGATCCCGCAAGTAGCTGTAAAGTACAATCACGGCCGACATGACCCTCATTGTGAAGCTCCTGAATAAAATTCAACCGCAGACTACAATTAGGAACACATAACTGAAGGCCACGGAACAAAAATCCGCCTTCTAACACAAAATCCGTAGGTGCACCTTGTTGTAGTTTGGCAAGCACTTGAGAAAAGAATGGATCATCCATGTATAAATCCAAGAATGAATCAAAACCAGGAACATGAATACGCATCTCTGTCATAAGGCCATGGCGACGACTCAAAGCATCGGCTACACGATTTGAAACCCCTGCCTTATGCTTGATCACAAAAGTAAATTGCTGAAGAAAAGAGATCCAAGAGGCATGACGATGTGAGATCTTATCTTGGCTACCGAGATGTTTGAGTGAATCATGGTCAGTGTAGAGAACAAACTCCCTCTGAAAGAGTTAATGACGCCAATGTTTGACAGCCTGGACAACCGCATAAAACTCGACATCATAAGTACTAAAACAAAGTTTAGCACCAGAAAGTTTCTCACTGAAATAGGCAACAGGACGACCAAATTGGCTAAGAACAGCACCAATGCCCGTTTTTGAGGCATCACAATGGAGCTCAAAAGGGAGTGAAAAATCTGGGAGAACAAGAATAGGTGCAGAAATCAGCCTACACTTAATCTCGTTAAATGCAGCATCGGCTTCGTCCGTCCAATGAAACTTATTCCCTTTCATGCAATCTGTGATAGGAGCCATAACACCACTAAAGTGAGGGATGAAATGTCGATAAAAAGACGCTAAACCATGAAAGCTGCGAACTTCAGTAATGGAGGATGGTATAGGCCATTGTTCAACAGCGAGAACCTTACCAGGGTCGACTTTGAGTCCCTTGCGAGAAACCACATAACCAAGACACTAAATGGAAGCAGTCATAAATGAACACTTAGCTGTAGCGACATAGAATTTATCTCGACGGAGGACCAATAATACTTCACGCAAGTGTTCAAGGTGTACATCGGGGTTTGCACTATAGATCAAAATGTCGTCAAAATAAACGACGACAAACTTCCCAATGAAAGGACAAAGAGCTTGATTCATCACACGCATAAAAGTACTAGGGGCATTGGACAGACCGAAGGGCATGACCAGCCACTCATATAAGCCTTCACGAGTTTTAAATGCAGTTTTCCATTCATCTCCCATGCGAATTCGAATCTGATGGTACCCACTTTTCAAATCAAGTTTGCTAAACACACAAGCACCGCCTAACTGATCTAGCAAATCATCCAACCGAGGAATGGGAAAACGATAACGTATCGTAATTTTGTTGATAGCACGACTATCCACACACATGCGCCAAGAGCCATCCTTTTTTGGGGTAAGGAGGGCTGGGACAACGCAAGGGCTAAGGCTCTCACGAATATGACCCTTAGCGAGTAAATCCTCCACCTGGCGGCGTAACTCTTCATGTTCCTTGGGACTCGTGCGATAGTGGGGTCGATTAGGTAAGGCTGCCCCGGGCACCAAATCAATCTGATGTTGAATGTCTCGTAATGGTGGTAATTCTGAAGGAAGAGATTCAGGAAACACATCCGCAAATTCATGTAATAAAGGGTGAACCTCATCAGGTACAACACGAGAAGTATCACTTGCAGCAACTGGACAAGAAAATAAGACAAATACCACACCAGATTCTTCCATAGCATCCTGAAATGGACCACGAGACAACAAGGTGGTCGGGGGTAGTGTTTGAGCAGTACTTGCAGCAAGTCCTTTGGGCTTATGTGGAATTAAAACAATTTTCTTCCCACGAAACATAAAAGAATAAGTATTGGAACGACCATCATGTAGAACTGTATTATCATACTGCCATGGGGGACTAAGCAAAAGGTGACAAGCATCCATGGGAACCATATCACAATAAATAGCATCATTATAAGGAGGGCCAATGGAAAAATTGACAAGCACACGTTTGGAAACAGTAACATCGGTACCTTGATTGAGCCAAGAGAGGCGATAAGGCTTAGGGTGAGGCTCAGTAGATAGACTGAGTTTGGAAATAGCGACCTCAGAAATCACGTTTTCACAGCTACCAGCATCAATAATGAAAGTGCATACCTTCCCACCAATAGTGCAAGTCGAATGAAATAGATTATTGCGTAACCACTCGTTATCAGGAGCACGAGGGGTTAAAAAGGACCTGCGCAACATCAAAAGAGGACCAACATCACCTGAAACATATTCTTCATCGATATCATCATGATACTCATCATAAACAGGGGTCAAATCCGATTCAGATTCATTAGCTTCCGACAAAAGGCCACGATTGGCAGATTTTGGTTTCGACAATCCGCTTGTCGATGGCCAAGTTCACCACAATTAAAACACCTCAAACCGCCACTGGTACGCCCTTGAGGCGGATTCGAAGGACCAGGAGTAGGTGCAGGGATCTGTGGGGTAGCCGAAGGCTGGGGAGCCTGCGTAGAAGATCCCTTGAGACTTGCCGAATTAGAGACCTGGCGAAAACCTCCAAGGACACGCTGATTCAATTGTTCTTCGGCCTGCGAAGCACCTTGATGCGCTTCAGCAATGGTCAATGGGTCAAACATGTTGAGAACATTCTGTAATTGGAGACGAAAACCACCAATATAGCGAGAAACCAACTGAATAGGGGATTCATTGAGATCAGTGCGAGCAAGTAACTCTTAAAAAGTTGTTGTATAATCGTCGACAGAACGTGTGCCTTGGCGAAGATTCTGAAAGCGCTGGTACAATTCTCGCTCAAAATTGTAGGGCAAGAAGGCAGCCCTAGCATGTTTCTTAAATTTATCCCAACTTGAAATCTTAGCCTTACCGCTGCGAATACGAGTTTTCTTAAGTTGTTGCCACCAAGCCTGTGCACGACCGCGTAATCGGATCGCTACCAAGGAGACACGGCGATCATCAGGAACTTTCTTAAAATCCAGAATTTCGTCAACTTGGGACAGCCAATCGACAAACTCTTCCGGCTTAAGACTACCATCAAAAGTCGGAATCTCCACCTTGAAACTATTCTCCCAACGATTATTGGGACGTTCTGGGGAATGATTCTGGAAATCACCAAACGGGTTTTCGTCCGTAACAGTAACATCATCATCTGGATGGTGCATGTTGACAAACTCATTCAGCCGTTGAGTCAATGTATCAACCTGTCGCTGAAGATCAGCGTTAGCACGTCGCAAATCAGCGTTATCGGCACCATCATCACCATTGTTGGCATCGCGAGGTTGTCTTCGGGGCGGCATAACTCAGGATCGACTGGAATATGATACCACTTTGATGCAGCGTGCGTGGTTAGCACAATGAACTGCTATCAAAACTCGTTGATTCAAAAGAATACCGAAAATTGATAGATATGAGGAAACCTCGTTTTTTTATTAATGACGAAAAGCTGTGTAGCAAAAACATCCAAGAGTGCTTAAATACTGAAAACCTAACTTGCTGGAAAATCTAACAATTATTAAAAATTGCAAGAAGTGCCTAAAACTTATAAAAATACGGTTTAGCCCAAAACTTATAAAAATACTAAATCTAACACTTCCGCAACAACTTCGGATGTGCCATCTTCTGCATAAAAACCTCCTCGAATTGCACCGCATCACAAACCAAACAATGTCACATCTCATTACACCTAGTCAAACACAAAACTTGCAAGCAAACATATGGTTAGTCAAACACACTTTCTTTCCATAAATGTATATTGACAAAACTTGCCATAAATGTGATGTGACATTTCTATTTTAAGAAATAAAAAGTGTTGTCTTTTATGAAATGTAAAATGTAGCAAATGTCTAGTTTATGCAAGTCTTTAAAACTAAGATTATGTTTTACTAAGAAACTAAAGTTTACATTTTGTCGTTAACAAAACTTAGCAAAGATCGTAAAATATAAATAACGTTTTTAGGTGATATTTGTATTAACATATTTTATTATACTTATTCTATAGAATGTTTGACACATATTACCTAACCCCACTAAGTAACTACCTCGTACCTAGTATAAAAGGAATGTTGATCGAGAGTAAATGCACCACTTCGCATACTTATTGTCGAATTTATTGAAGTGCATTTACACTCCTTGAAATTATAGCAAGTCTTTGATCCTATCAAAGACTTATAAGTTCACTTGCAAACTTGAATTCTTAAGTTTGCTTGATAAGAAAGTTGTATTTACATTGTCATTCAATTAAGTGTTTCTCGCACCACACTTTGAAATTCTTTTTCAAATCAATAAAAGATTATAAGTTGAAAAGTTTAGATTGTGTGTTGTACTTAAACTATTTTATCTTTTGTTTACAAAAAAACCAAAACTTCTATTGTTTTGGGAACAACAGGATCGTAACATATATTTTGGGGATATTTAGCGGTCTTTGGTGAGTATTTTAATGGAACACAAGTCAAAAATTTTCAATAGTATATCGTGGTATTAAACTATTAATCATGCAACTCTCAAACTAATGCGGCTCCGTCCATGCCACAGCCTCAACACTAACAAGCACTGATTAGGAGAATAATTGAAACACTCGTGTATTTCCATACTATTTTGCATGCCTGTTTTGCTCTGTATATTAATGCAAGCGCACATGAATCATGCTCGATGTAGTTTTGAATATCAAACAATAATACTCTATTTTTGAGCTGATTGATTCTGTTATCGACACTAGCTATAGATGATAATTATTGTTGAACCATGATTACGATGCAAGGGCAACAAAGAATTGCGGGTAAGCATCAAGCTGATAAAAATGAAATAGCAGAAACGTAGGACCTGCAGGATCCTTTTACAGAGCATTCCCCTGAGACGGAGATTCTTTTTACTTATCTTAATCAACCCATTATAACAATTTCTTGAATTGAAACTAATATGAAATAGGATCGTCACCAGGTCCTATAGACACATTCTCACCAGGCATACGGAGTTCTTAGGATAGTGCATATCCAGCACTCTCATTAAAGACTATATCATCATGATTTGTACTTGATATAATAACTTCATGTAGGTACCTACTACTATAAGTAACCCCAGGAAACTTTTTGAGACTCACTGTCAAAGACCTCATGTACGACCAGCCCTTTGAATGCTGCATTGATTTCCCTCGTTTTTGGAATAAAATAAAGATGTTTTATTTTGGGATTTTGTACATGGAAGCCGTCTACGTTTTATACCTTTTTCATTAAGGCCGCTCATCTTTAAAACTTTATATATAGGCCGCCCAATCTCCCTTTTCACTCATACCAAATCCGGCAAAATGAAGTATCTATTGCCTAAAATACCCTCAAACTTATTGTTAGACAAACACATCCTTGTATTGATAAGGCAAAAAGAATTATCAATCTAATCTTAAAACAACTAGAGCTTAGTGTCTCTAACTGTGCCTCTTTTTCATTCTGAAAAGCATTGATCAAGCATTTTTGTCAAGGTAATTGCAATGTTCTTCCATCACTTTAATTAATTATATCATAATCCATAACAAGATTGTAACATCTCGATTGCAATTAATGATTTAAACAGTAGTGATATATGCAACTTTTTTATGATCATGAACTCATGATACTTAATAATTAATGTAGAGACAAAAAGTTAAGTTATATGTTTACCTTGAGGCTTAGGTACCCACGAATATTAAGGCTATGCTCTCGAACAACAACAATAGCTAGATTAAGGGAAATTATTGTTAGAGATGACTGAACGCAAATCAATATACATGAGAATTGTTTTTTTATAGCTTAAAAGGGTATATTATGTATTAAATACTTATAATAAAATTCATATTATTTTCATTATTTTAGAATGGGGTATTTTTGTCGATTTACAATATTCCGGTGGGATTTTTTCCGGATTTGGTATAAGTGAAAATGAGATTTACTTGGACGGCCTGTAAATAAAATTTTAAACATGAGCGGCCTTAATGAAAAAAAGTATAAAAGTTGGGCGGCCTCCATATACAAAATCCCTATTATTTTCATCTTCATCCATGTACCACACTACTAAAGAAAACGTTTTTGAAATGCCCATTTGATACAGTTAGAGAATAAAACCGCGCCAAAACCTAAAAAATGCTATTAATACAGTTCATAAAGAAACCGTATCAAAATAGATTTATTGATATACATGGTTGGGAAAACTTATTTGGTACGGTTTATTTGTGAACCCAGCAATTAATTATTTTTTATATGGTTTCTTAAAAAACTGTGCTAAAAAGAATTCCCGAATTACCAGTGGCCTCTGATCTAGTGGTATGGAGGTTTTACCCTCTTAGACAAGGTCTCAAGTTCGAGTCTTGTTTAGAGCGATAGGGTTTCCTCCCGCGTGCGTAAAGGGAAGGGTACTATTGCCTTCTGGGCTGAACCCAACCTTGTTGTGTGGGCTCGCTACGCCTTCTGGGCTAAGGGTCATGTAACCACAATTGCCGTCTAAAAAAAATGTATTCCCGAATTAAAGTCATCTTCGCCAACGGAACCCTTCACTTGGATCCCCTCAAGTCAAGCGTATGGAGCTTGCACGTTTATTTTAGCCCATCAATCAACTCAAATCTCTCAAACATACATCTCTACCTATCATCAAATGTTTCATTTTTTGAGACGCCATTGTTTAGTACGGTTCAAAAAGTGTACCAAAAGCCCTTAAAAACGTTTACATTCAAGCTTGGACAATTTTTTTCAAATTGGAGTTGTTTCCATTATAATTTTTTTTTTTTCAAAATTTGTCTAAATGTTACAATTCAAGCTTGGACAACCATTTCTAACATCATGTAGATTTCCAAATAACCCCTGCATTAAATCCAAAAGCAGATAATACGGTAGCCGAAACCAAAAATCAGGAAAGTTGTTTTTTATTCCGGTTTGGGGTTGCAATCATTTGCCAAGCCTTTCAAATATTCTTATTATACAGAAAACCGGACTCAGATTTTAACCATTTTCCCAAGCTTCCGTAATGTTTCTGCCTTTATGAGATGCGACTTTGGGTTATCAGCATCTCTCATCACATACAAAAAAGCTAAGACGATATGGGGAAAAAGAAAGATAAACTTTACAAGCAAGCATATCAGATCAGCAGAAAGACATCGCTTATTGTTTAATTAAAAGTTTTTAACGTTAAATTAGCGTATCCAAAAGACCAATTATAATCACCAACCATTTTATTGGCCGCTAATTATTCACTTTTAAAATTAATTTAATACTGTAGTTCTTTTATGAAGATGGCCAAAACAAATGAGCCAAAAGCTTCAACAGCTACTTATTAAGCGTCACCAACAAAAGCATCACCCAATATTTACTGAGCAGCAAACCAAAAACCTAAAACATGGTTCCAAAAGCATCACCCAACATTTACTGAGCAACAAACCAAAAATCTAAAACATGGTTCCAGTAAGTTCCATACTGAAAAATCACTAAAACATCGCCACAATTTTTAACCAACAACTATCGTTTTCCCTAGACAGAAAATTAACATCATGAATTAGGATTCTGCATTGTCTAAAGAATTAGTACCAGGTGAATTTGGTGGTGGTTGTTCACTTGTTTCAGCTTCAGGTGGAGGACCTTGCTCTCCACTTTCACTGTTTTCAGGGTGAAAATTGATCGGGAACTTTGTTACCCTGGGTTTGTCTGTCAATATGTTTCTTTGGACCTTATCGATGATCACCTTTTGTGGGGGTTCCTCTTTTAGCTTCTCATCGTCATAATCATTGTTCACATAATAACCTACTCGCACAAATTCCTGACCCACGTAAGAGCAGGTTAGCAAAAGCACAGTAACACCAATAATATCTTCTTCACGAATCTTTGATGGGTCCGGAGGGTCCGCCTAGTTAAAATTTTGTGTTGGGAAAATGTCAGTTGTGAATAACCAATATCATTAATTCAGAAAAATTAATGTCGGTAGTAACGTTAACCTGAAAAACAAAACGGTAGTTTCCCACATTGACAGGACCAACAAGTACGCTTTCTAACAGTTGGTCATATGAATCGTCCTCTGCAGATCCAACGTAGATAAGTTTCCATTCCAGATCTGCAAATAAAAAGTTCCCAAGAGTTCATGTTACATCCTTATATGTCGTTTAAACAAATGATAATATCGAAACAGAAAAAGCATAAGCTAAAGATGAATGCCCTGTAAGTCACCTTTGACATGTGAGAATATTAGTTCCTAACAACTAGAACAGGGGAAATGTTCTAGGAGAGACAAAACGAGCATCTTTACATTCCCCAAAGGAATATACAGGTTAATTTTCAATTTTTCACATCCAATATCTTCTATAACCCTTCAGAGGTAGCTGATATCTATACTATTATATAATGTATTTGGGACTATTCTATAATTAGAAAGGCTTAAAAATTCAGACTTTTACTTACTAATTATGGAAACAACCACCCCTAACAATCACCCCCAACAATTTATAACCACTTCAACAACCACCCCAACAATTTATAACCACCTCAACAACCACCCCAACAACCACTTTCCACCACCCCACCTCCCTCCTCTTCACCCCAACAATCCGCCCCGCATCGCGCGGGCACCTTTCTAGTATTTCTCTGATGCACGTATCCTGTTTTGCATATACTAGTCTGTTTTGTATTCAAGATCCCATGTACATTGCTATAAATGGATATGTTTATGCTGTGTGGGATTATTAAGTGGCCAATTATTTGTAATTAAAGATTAAAAATACAGCCATACAGGATGAGTTCAAGTTCAACACTCGCAAACATTAAAGTAGAGACTACCAGTACTCACGGAAAGAAAAAGAGTTATAACAAGGAAAACCTTGTTGCAGCCACTTTTACAGGGGTGACTATTCTTGTACATTCAAACACCTACTAGTACTCATTAACTGCTAAAGAGGAGACAATTACCTATTTGGATCGTTTTTCAGTGAAAGTAACCTAATTTGTCAGCGCAACCTAATTAGTTATATACGTTGGTTAATGGTACATCACCTGCACTTGCCGGAGGTCTCATTGGAAGCAGTCTCTCTATTCCTGGGTTTATCCTGGGGTAGGGGTAGGATCTGTCTACACTCTACCTCCCCCATACCCTGCTACGGTGGGATTGGGTTTGTTGTTGTTGTTGTTGTTGTTGTTGTTGTTGTTGTTGGTTAATGGTACATTTATGGGTGTGTAACACCGATATTTGCGTGGTTCATGCTGGGTACAGTATTACCCTAAATGGAATATTAAATACTTTGTCCTGGTATGTTAGACATAGTATCTTATCTTAACTACATTATAATGCATTTAGGAATATTCTATAATTAGAAAGGCTTAAAATTCAGACTTCTCTACATGCTTGTTATAGAAGGATTTCAAAACTTAATCAATACTTGTAACCTCAAAACTTATAACTGTAATACAGAGTATTAATGATCAATAAAGTGATTTAATGGAAAAAAAATCATGTAACCACCAAATCAATACTTGTAGCATATGAAACTGAAAAAAAGTTATTGATATACTTAAGATGTCAGTTATGAAATCTTAATATAAAAAGAACTCATGCTTTATGAAGTAATAAAGAAAGCTACAACACAAACTAATCATACTTCACGTACAATAGATTCATCCATCCTAGGTTCCTCGGACAACGGTGGCACGAATCTCATCCTCCTACACCCCTACATTCAAAAACAAGGTTCCTCGAACCACCTTTATTGGCTTGTGGCCTCAGTCTCTATGCTCGCCGCAAAATATAGTCACAGGATACCCGCCGCCGCATTGCACGGGTACCCTGCTAGTATGTCATATTCATGTATGATCATAAATCTGCAGCACATTTTAGGAGCACTACGATCCCAGAGATCTTAAATTAAGATTAAACAGACATAAAAACTAGCACAGCCCTAATTATTGGCATTATATATTTCTATATTTTAATTCAGAATAGTTATACAAAAAGAAAGTATACTTAAAAGAGAGTTTTTTAATATCATCCCTCTTTCAAAATCATGTATTCGATTAAGACAATGAAAAAGTTAAAAGGTTTGATTACAACAATAAAGAAGTGTTATTTAATTCCCTTCTACTGCTTTAAGTATTAGCTCGCTCTAATCACAAGTATCTTGTGATGTAGTCGTGCCGTTGTTACTCTTCACTCCCTTAAATTTGTGTAATTGGTCTGCAAAATATATACTCGGAGAGATTGAGTATGTATGAACAGGCTCGTCATGTTCGCGTGGGGTATGTTGAAGAGGGCAACTAGGGGAACTGCTAAGACTGTCTTACCTATAAGTTTGTGTTTATTATACTTTTCACCAAATTTGTAGATTTGGTCTGCAAGCAACTAAGCAAGTGCTGTTCATATAAATACAAGCTGCTGGCCCTCATAGGTAACTAGGTAAAGACCTATGTCACAAAACAACTAACCAAACATTAAATATGAACCAACAAGTCACAAAATAAGAGATCCGCTTAATCTAAATCAGATCTGGCAAAATTACGCTTTGCTGTTTCACGCAGGTACAGAACAAACTAAGCCTCTTAAAAACAGTATGAAAGATCTAACAATGAGATTCCATAAGTAAATGCAAACACGACCTTCCAATCTACAAATTTGTGAACAATACTCAAAATTTGTGAACTTCCAATCTACAAATTTGTGAACAATACTCAAAATCAGGTAGCTGAAAGTAGCAAACGCTAAAAAATACACACCTTGCTAATTAATACATATAAAGCGTTTCGTAAACAACGCAGGCAGGTATTGACAAGCAAAATATTGTCCAAACTCGATCCTAGTTTCATAGTTCCAAATATGAAGTGGCACGCAGATACGCAAGTCACGAACAATCATATATCAAACAAGCTAATAACCGAATGCATATTTATTCCAATGAGAAGCATTTCTTTCCATTTACTCAAACGAAAAATCCTAAACTAAGCACACTAGGGATTAGTATGACGTGCCATCTCAAAGACAACCGTATACACATTCAATTACCTGTTTTAGTGTCTTCAATTATTTTTAGGAACCCTAATTTAAACAAGTTTTGACATATAAAACCCTAAGTTGACCTAATTGATTCATTAACAACAAAAACAATCACAAAAATCAACAATTCACCATAACAAAACTCATTAGCAAGAGATTACCTTCTTTAAGAGACGAAACACACTCGTAGGATATCTCGAACTGAAAGGGCGTCAAAAACGACGCCGGATTATCCAACACCGTCACATTCGTAATATTCACTGCACTCATCCTCAAATTCAATAAAACCCAATAAAGAGTTTATTAAAAAAAAAAAAGGTTGACTATTATAAGGTGGTATTAATTAGGTGGGTGTTGGGTAATTTTGGAACGCTAGGGTTTTGAATCGTTCATTTGAATTTGATTTTTATCGAATTTGGGACTATGTTGGAGATGAATTTTATTTTGTGTTTGTGGGTTGTGTATTTATAGCGTTGACCGGTTGTTGACATTTGGTTACCGGAAAGAGCCGGTGGTGTTTTGAGTCCAGGCATGGCGGGAATCAGAGCACGTGATATGCATGTGTTGATATGCATGGGCTGTTTAGCCCATTATTACCTTCTTTATATATCCACTTCAATAATAATGGATCATCGAAAGGTGAAATCATTTGTTAATACTTAACAGAGTTTATCATGGTAAAAAAAGGGACCTGGCCAGTGAATATCGAACATGACCGAAAAACGAGTTGGCTAAAATACCATACCGAAATTTGTTCGGTTCGTCAGTCTGGTAAACATATTGGCCGATTTTGTGTAAAATCGAACTGAATTAGACCCGACGGAGAACCAAATATGAGGAAGAAAGTGGATTGAGTACCAGCCAAAAATATGGTCAGACCGGATCGGGTTAATTATTTGCTTTGTGATCCATTGTACTCGGCCCTATTTGCTAATACTCAAAGAATTTTATAAAGTATAATCAGTTGGCTTCATTGTCGATAAGTTTAGAACAAAAAAAATATATAAATAACTCATATAAACATCAATAATTTTGTATTACTAACACGTAATTTACAAAGGAAAAACTATTAATTTCACATGATTTGTCACTAATTTGTAAACGACAGAATAAAAAATAAATAAAAAATACAAACCAAATACAAACTACATGGTTGGCCTCATCAGCATAAGCATTTTTGGGCATGGGCTTGAGCTAGTATTTTATCATAAATCTCATGGGTGTTCACCCATCTTTTAAACATAAAATGATACTTCTGGTTGAAGTCAAAAAATAAGAAACAAATACTTTTGGTTCACCCTCTTCGCTGCAAACACATACTGAAACCCGGGTCGACCCGGCCGGATTAATCGGTTCGACTGGTTCTGGTCAAAAAAACGGTTAAAAAAAGGTTAACCGGTTAGACCCGCCGGGTTTTGAGTGACCCGGGTCAACCCGGTTCTCGAAACCCGGCCTGGTTTCAATTTTTCAAAATTTTTTAATGAAAACCCGGGTTGACCCGGCGGTCGAACCGGTTGACCCGATCGAAAAATAAAACAATTAAAAATTAAAAACCGGGTTGACCCGGCGGTCGAACCGGTTGACCTGGTGCTCAGAGACTCGACCGGGTCGATTTCGAACCCGGTTTTCAAAACATTGCTTCACACACAAACACACACACATACACGCACACAAAAAATAAAAAATAAAAAGTACTAGTAGCAAATAGCGTGAGGTGAGTTAACTCACTTGGGAAATGGCGCAAGGCCGGTCCAGTGCAGTAACGAGGAAATGGAATCGCCGTTTGGCATGCCATGTCGGATTTGGCGACCCTTTTCGCCATCATACCTCTCCCTCTAAGAGCAAAGGTATCATGGCTCAAGCCTTTTGCCACCTCAGCATTTACATCGTCATATTCACACATTAAAATACCTTCTCACTCATCACTCAAATCAAAACACATCTTTTGTAACTCACCATTTTATTTTATTTATTTATTTATTTCAAACAAAATAATTTTTCATTTATTCAAATAAAAATACAAAACAATATGAAAATAAAATAACATACAAAACAGTACGAAAATATAAAAATACACTAAATTATCAATAAAATAATTTTGTCGTCGATGTCATTGCTAAAGATGCTCCATAATATTTCGTTGAAGACTTTTGTGTGTTTGTTTATCACGTAATACTTTGGTTTTCCTCCATTCTACAGCGCATATCTCGATCCAACTTTTGTTCAGCACCCTTTCGTGCACCTTTTTATCGCCTTTTAAAGTGTCCACGCTTCTCGTCTCGTGCCATTGTAAATGATATTTGACAAAAGATGCATATTATGGTAAATCCCGTCAGCTAGGTAATACCATTTTTCATATGTAACTACATTACTTCTAACTGAACCACAAGGGCGATGTCATCAATAAGGTCGTCGAATAATAGAGAATTACTTAAAACATTACCCACTACCCAAAAAATGCATGTCAAATCCACAAATCGTACGACGCAACAACTTCAAGTATTATACCTGGATATTTTTTATCACCTCTTCAAAATTGCTTGTGATATGCTTTCAAACAGTTAGTCCATTCCCATTGCAAACAATCAATGCTTCTAAGCATTCCCAAAAACCCATGAACCCTCTTATGTGTTGCATATAAATTTTGAATCTCATTAAAGTCAGGTTTCTTTAAAAACTTAGGCATATACAAATCAATAATGCACATAGTAAAAAAATTTAGACAATCGCATGCAATGTTTACCTATTTGTAAATATTCATCAAATGCATCAGGTGTTGTGTCGTGTGTTAATTTGAGTATGACGAAAGTGTATTTTATAATAACATTATATATGAAAATTATATAATGTGACCATTGTGACTAGGGGTATGCTATATCTACATAAAATCCCTACACAAAACCTCCACTCGCTGACGTGTCAGCGAGTGATTGGTTTAATCAGTGAGTGGAGTCTTTGATTAAACCAACCACCCGCTGACACATCAGCGAGTGAGCGTTTTGTATGAGAGTTTGTGTGTGGTTGTAGCAATTCCCTTGTGATTATGTGAAATGCACATTGTTTTAATATCTTATGTTACAAGTCTTCAAGAGTAAATTACACTTTTCATCCCTATATTTTCCCCAGATTTCATACGACATGCAAAAGTGGTGATATTTTCCTTTTTCATCCAAAATTAAGATCTTATTACGCCGCTAGTCCAAAATCCTGACGGTCGTTAAATATCCCAATTAAGTCGATGTCACGTGCAATCCACACGAGGGCAATTTCGTCCGATCACTTTTTCCCTACTTTTCCCAGCTACTACCTGACGACTTGTCATTTCATTGTTCCCGCCATTAATATCCCCATTTTCCATAACAATTTCACATAATTTCTCTCACAAAATTCATCTCACAACTTGTCTCAATTGCACACAGTTAAACCCCAATCTTTTTCCTAAAAATTTTGTTCATAAATTTCTTATGGTTGTTTAACAAAATGGGTACTATTAAATGGAAGATAATGGGGGGACGATCAAGAATATTTTACTGATGAAAAGATGTATCATAATGCAAAGGATGATTATAGTAAGTTTCCTACGTTGGTTAATTTTGTTTTAGTTTTAGTATTAATTTTGTTCGATTAGGTATAATATGGTTCACATTCTATATTCATGAATTCCTAATTATTGTTTGACTTTTTGCAGAAAATCTTCCTACTTCCTTTTGTATGAGGATACACAATGGAGGAGAGTTTGACTTGTTTCATGGAAGGGTATACCGTAATGGTAGGAAAAGTATTGTTGATATGGTTGATACTGAAACGTTCTCGATTCACGACTTAGATGAAATGGTTCAGGATTTGGGTTGGACAGATAGAAAAATAATGTATTATAATTTTCTTGAACCTGGTAAGAATCTTGACGTTGGCTTGCATTCATTATCTACTGATGATGATGATGTACGTTATTTAAGTAAGTTTATAGCTGAGCATAAGTTCATTGAAGTGTACATAGAACATGTAGTCTCCAAAGTAGGAACTTAATTCAAGCCATATCAGGCAATGGGTCTTGTTCTTAATGAAATAGAAGAGGACAATGATGCTAGTCCTAGTAACCGTAGTGTTATTGGTAGTAGTATTTCTAGAAGAACTCGATCTAAGAGGCTATTATTGGAATATGTTATTCTTGATGAGGCCGAAGTAAGTGATGAAATTAGTAGGTTTACTGAGTTACCTAATGAAGAGCCAAGGGTGAATGAAATACCATCTCAAGAGTCTAGGTTTACTGAGTTACCTAATGAAGAGCCAAGGGTGAATGAAATACCAACTAAAGAGAATAGGTTTACTGAGTTACCTAATGAAGAGCCACGGGTGAATGAAAACACCTCAAGAGAATAGGTTTACTGAGTTACCTAATGAAGAGCCAAGGGTGAATGAAATACCAACTCAAGAGTCTAGGTTTACTCAATTATCTATTAAAGAGTCTTATGTTCCAGGTTTAGATGAAGAATTAGATGAGATAGATGGGGTATTTGGTAGTATAAACTTAAGTCAGTTTGGAGATAATGATAGGCAGGAACAAGCTGAAGATTCTTTCAGGGTAGAAGATTATGAGCTAGATGATATGGTTGTTGATGATAACATTATGGTATTTGAAAATAAATAAAACCTTGATAATATGGATCATATGGTTGTTGATAGTCATGCTACATTAGAGGAAACTAATGAGCAAGTGAATGCTAGTAATGCAGGTGATGATTCTGTGGGTTTAGATAGAAGTAATGATCAATTGAATGGCAATGTAGGTGGTGATCATATGAATAGTAACTTAGGTCCTGAAAACATTATTAATGATAATGGTATACAGATTATGGTGGATGATGTGTATTCACCACGTGGTCCTTTTGAGAATGACGATGATTATGAGCGTTATGCTTATGATACTAAAAGTGAGGAGGATACTGAAAGTGATGATGATGATGAGGTATTTTTTTGATGAGAATAACATTATCCATGAACCTCATGTTGAAACACATTTTTGTTTTGGTAATTCAGCTGATATAGAAACCCCTGATCTTTTCGCAAATTTAAACAATCCGGTTCCAGATAACTTGGTTGATGATACTGAGTCAAAAGTTTTTGATTCTGATGATTTTGAGAGTGACTTTGATGAAACAGTAGCTACTGATGTACAAAAGAAACTTAGGAAGTTAAGGAAGGAGAAAGAGAAAGATGAGTTTATCGTTAAGAAGTATGGGTTTTATGCAGGTCAGAAATTTGCTTCTAGTAAGGCTATAAAAGATAGAGTTTACATACATTCCATAGAAACTAGAAGAAAACTCAAACTGGTAAGGAATGACAAAGTTAGAGTTAAGCCCAAATGTGAAGGTCCCATCCCTGTGTTTGACCTTAATAGTGGGCCATTAAATGATGGGCCTTCTGTGGATGACCCATCAAAGGTAAGCCCAAGTCAGTCCACTGGTCCAAAAACTAGGTCTAAGTCAAAAGTTGGTTCTGCAGACAAAGACAAAGGAAAGTGAATATTTGAAGAAACAAGTAATCAGAGTTATCCATGGGAACTTTATTGCACTAAAGAGTTAGGTAAGGAAACTTGGACTTGCAAGACTCACCACAGTGAGCATTTATGTCTACAAACAAGGGACATTAAAGCTTACAACTACAATTTTCTATCATTCAAATTATGGATGAAGTTGTTGTGGATCCAGAAATCCCTATAAAAGCAGTTCAAGATGCCTTTCAGAAGAAATGGGAAGTAAATGTTTCTAGAATGAAGGCATTCAGAGCCTAGGTTGCAGCCGAAAAATTGATAGTGGGTGATCCCAAGGGTCAACATACTTTGCTAAGAGATTATGCTCAAGAGTTGATGACTCAAAATCCAGGAACCATAGTGAAATGTCAAGTAGAAATGCTTGAAGATCATAAATGTCCTACTAGAGTATTCAGGAGAATATATGTGTGTCTTGGTGCATTAAAGAAAGGATTCAAAGCTAGTAGAAGGGAACTGTTGGGGTTGGATGGAGCTTTTATCAGTGGCCCTTTCCGTGGCCAATTGTTAACAGCTGTTGGACTTGATGCTAACAATGGCATCTATCCGGTTGCTTATGCCCTTGTTGAAGCTGAATGCAATGATTCATTGTTGTGGTTTTTGAACATGTTGGGGGATGACCTAGATCTACAACGAAACTCCCATTTTACCTTCATATCAGATAGACAAAAGGTACAATACAGTTGTATAATTTGAATAGGTTTGTTTTATACTATTGTATCTGTAATATAATTGTTAATTTTTATTGCAGGGTATCGTTCAAGCAATGAATGAAGTGTTTCCAAGTGCAGAACATAGATTCTGCTTAAGGCATATCCATGAAAACATGAAGAAGCAATGGAATAGACTTGCATACAAGCAACTGCTATGGAAGTGTGCTACAGCTACAACACTAACTAAGTTTGAAGCTGCAATGAAAGAACTCAAGGACTTAAAAGAGGCTACATATGACTGGTTAGCAAAGATTCCACCAGAACATTGGTCCAGATCACACTTTTCAGGTAAATTCAGTTAGGTTTTCTGAAATAATTATCATGATTTAATCAATTAGTTCCTTACAAGATTATATTATTTCTGTATGTAGGAAGAGCTCGTTCATATGTGTTGCTCAATAACATGTGTGAAGTATTGAATGGTAAGCTTGTCCTTGGTAGGGACAAACCTATTATCACTTTGTTAGAGTACATCAGGGAATACTGCATGAAAAGAATTGTGAATGTTCAGAAAGGCATTGAAAAGTGTCTTGGTCCTCTAACTCCTACAGCCACAGTTATAATGTCAAAAATCAAAAATGTTGCTAGCAATTATAAAGTTATGTGAAATGGGGGTCAAAAGTATCAGGTGACTAGATCTTTTGGGGAACAATGTGTAGTTGATGTTGAAAGAAAAACATGTACGTGTAGGAGATGGGAGATTTCAGGCTTCCTTGTAGGCATGCAGTTGCTGCAAACTAGAATATGGCTGTAAATGGCCAACCTGTACCACTACCAGAGGCTTGGGTTGCTAAGTGTTATTGGTTAGAAACTTGGAAAGAAGTTCCACAGTTTAAAGATACAACCATGTAGTGGGAGGGCAGACTGGAAGAAATCTCCGTGTCTTACAACACTAACTCATCCACACTATCACCATCAAGTTGGCAGGCCTAAGAAGAAGAGAGTCAAAGGACAATTGGAGGACACACCATGTGTTAAGGATGGTAAGTTGAGTAGGAGAGGGAGAACTGTTACATGTTCTTCTTGTGGAAACTCGGGTCACAATAAACAGTCATGCAAGGGTCAAGGTGGTGCAACAACTTCTGGGTCAAAAAATACAAGCAGAGGAAAAGGTAAAAATTTTGAAGCTTCTGGTGGTTCATCTGGTAATCCAAGACCCCGCAAGAGAGTTAGGTTTTGTTTGGATGATTACATAGAAGGTTCACCATCTTTTGTTGCAAGAGAAGGTACTAATTGCTTAGTCTTACTAAGTTGTATTTTGTATGTTTTTATTATTTATCATTTTTTACAAATTTATATGATAATGTTGATAATGCTGGTGGAAGCAACACTGCTGGAAATGGCACTCCTCCTTCTGCAAGTCAAAGTGGTGAAAGGTCAGGTGCATCTACTGCTACAACAGAAAGCCAAAGGCATCCTAATGCAACGCCAAGCTGTCAAAGTGGAATTTCTAGCAGAAGCAGAAGTCCTGGATCACCAAGATGGAACAGACATGACATAAGGAATGGCATATATAGAGGTGGTGGAGTTAGTAAGAGAGTTGGACCTGAAGCACCAAACAAGACTTGAGCAGTATTACATTGGAGTTAGAAACTTATGGACATGTTTGAACATGTTTAAGACTTATTTTTATTTGTTTTCATGTATGTGGATTTATGTTTAAGACTTGGTACTAAGCCATTGAAATTTTCAAGTCATTGCAACTTGTTGCATTAACAACATGCAATTGAAGGCTTTTATGACTAATATTCTACACGTTTAGCTAATTTTCTGTTGGTGCAAATGACAATGATGACTTGCATCTGCATAATACAATTGAAAAAACGTAAATTATTATGACTATTTTAACAAAAACTAAGTCAACAAGACTTTAAAGTTCCATTCACTTAGGGTTTAGTATGCAAAAACCATTCATTGCATCTGCATAAGCCAATTGAAATGGGAAGTAAATTCTTATGACTATTTAGACAAAAACTATGTCAACAAGATTTTAAAGTTCCAGTCACTTGTGTTTTAGTATGCAAAAACAATTGTTTTTCATGTTAGTGCAAAACTCAACTTCCGATTCTTAACCAAAGCAAACTGAACATTCTTAATACCATTATGTTAGATTATAATAGAAAAACTTAACCAAATGAGATCATGGTCAAGTACTTATGTTTACCCATTTCAAAGTCAACAACTAAATGTTAAGTGATGAGGCGAAAAATGAACCACTTTTAGGGGGTCATTTAAGCCCGGAATTGAATTTATTTGATCAAATATTGCCCTAAATCGTTCCTTTTGTGATTTTAGGTACTTTGGGAGAGAAATCTGGAAAAGGAAGCAATTCGGACGTTTTTGGAGCATAAAAATGAAGAAAACGCCAAAGACTTAATTTTCCTTGCTGGGAACAGTAGGTGACGGCGTCAAGAGTAAAATCCTGACGACGTCAAGAGTATTGCATGACGGCCCAGTACAGAAATGAAGGCGTCACCCAAGGCCGTCACGTGTTAACTGGTCAAAACTTGCGCGCGGAGTAGCTGATATTGTTTTGGTCATGACTTTTGCATACGAACTCGGATTGAGGTGATTCAAAAGCCCACGCGAAGAGGACGAAGAGATCTACAATTTGGTGAAAAAATGGTCTTGACAGCTTCAAGAGAAACGACCTAACGTCGTCAAGCCTTGCCGACAGAAAACATGCCTATAAATATAACATCATAACTTCACTTTTTGTAAGCCCTAAACCCTAAGGTCGATTCCTGGGTTTAGGTAGGTGTTTTTCCAGCAAATTAGAGGTTTTCAATCACTCCATAAACATCATGTATTGGTTTGTTGATTCTATCTTAATTATGTTTTCCATTATCATTGTTGATTGCTCTTCTTTGATGATGATTTGCTAATTCACCTTGTGTCTACTTATGATTATGTGAAACATGTATATAATTGATTAGATCTCATTGATTTCTTGTTGATGTTGTGTCTATCTCCATCAATGAGGGGCTTGTTGATGTGTGTGTCTATCTCCATCAATTATGGCGTGACAACTTCAATAGATCTAGTTGGTTTAGTTTATAATTCTTGTTTCATATTGATTCTTGTTTTGATTGAATGATTTCGATGTTAGGCTTAAGAAAACTGGCAGATCTCCAAATGGTAACATGCATGAACGTCTTAGGAAACATGAACCGATGTGCACTAGGTTTTATTGGTTGTATTTAATGCATGAGTAAATTCTAATGATCCCATGTTAGGAGCTTCTTAGTCGGCTCGACATAGGAGTGAAGTAGGTACTCATAGGATTGGGGAGTTAAGTGCGCCACCCCAAGAATGGTATTAAGGAATACAACCCGTCAATTAAAACAAGGTTACAATTCAATAGGTAGGATTGGATAGCTAGCAAGGAGTAACATATCATAGGTAGACATGCTTCACTTATCTTTTAGAACTCTAGTTTACTTTTCTTGTTAATTAGTTTAATTAGTAGCTTTTGGGTTAGTTGATTAGCAACTAATTTCGCCCACTCTCCCAATACCCGAGATTTTTACTTGCTTTTCATAAAATATAAAAACATAAAAAGAATCATTCTTCACCTTTAGACCTAGTTAGATTAATTTCAATCCTAACGACACTATTCCTAGCTGAACGATCAATCCCCCGGTACTTGTCACTATACTATACTACAACGATCAGGTACACTGCCTGGTGGGGGTTGTAAGCTTCACAAGATCCCTTGAGAGGTAAAGCCTGGTGCAATTCCCACGCATAAAGTTTTTGGCGCCGCAGCCCGGGGAATAGTTATTGTTTAGGTTGGAATTTATTTTGATTAGGTCTACTCATTTGATTCCTTTTTAGTGAGATTTTTATCTTCTTTTTATTAGCTTTCTTGTAGTCTATCTTTTTCTTTGTGCCCTTTGTTTGTAAAACCATTTTCATTTGTCTCCATGGCAGATGAAATTCCATTTAGATCATTAACTATAGAGGAACAATTAGTTTACTCTGATCGATTTGCCTCCTATTGTTCCAATGAATTTTTAAGTGATCTTAGATATATACAAGAGGAGATGGGTGTAAAGTTAGATGGGTTTGATGAATTTTATGCATGTGTGTTTTCTATTAGACGATCATTATCAGGATCAATTCCTTTTAGTGAGACCCTTTGGATGAATTTTGAGAAAAGCTACCTAACCATTACCCATGAGTTCAACGAATCGGTGGATTCGTATGAGCGAGATGACCTGGTTTCTAAGAACATGAACTTAGAATCAAACCAAGATTATGAGATGGTTAGTGTTGAACTACCTAGTTGCATGAGCGGGATAGATTTCACCAAAACATACGACACACATGAGGTTAGAGTTGAGCCACCTAGTTGCATGTCATGGTTAGGCACTACCATAATACAAGATGAACACATAGGTGATATTGATGTGATGGAAGAGATAGTAGAAAACCCAAGCCCACTAAGTACCCCACAAGTCCAACCATCATTTGAGGCACACACACCGTCCGTGACTTACCCGGAAGAAGTAGAAGAAACTTTAGGAATTCCGATGGAGGTAGAACCCTTGGACCAGACACCACTTGAGGATATAGGTTTGAATACTTGTAGTGATAACCTTACTCCTAGTTCTAGGGAATTTCCTAATGTTGATGAACCGGAACCTCAACCTTTACACAACTTTACATCCTTAGATATACATCTAGGAGACAAAAGAGGAACCGACCCACCCATCAACCAATATTATCCGGGTAGTTTTAGGATGAAGGAAGCCATTCACTCACCCCCTTCACCTCACGTGGCATATTTCCACCCTAAGGGTGTGTATCGCTACTTCCACCCGCACTTAATTCAAAGTGTAGGGAAAACCTCCCCTATTTCCGTTAAATAAGGGTAGAGTCAGGCTCGTGACTCGAACAAAAACAAGCGCTTCTTGGGAGGCAACCCATGTTTTGTGTGTTTTTATTTGTTTGTTTGTTTGTTTGTTTGTTTGATTTTATTTGTTTCCGTATGCGTGTTTTATTTTTATTGTTTGTGGCTCATGTTTCAAAGTAAATTGTGAAAATGCTTTATTTTGTTTTTAACTTCGTCTTAATTGCATATAAAGGTATTTTGCAAAAGATAAGTGTAAGGGAGATCCAAATTTGTTTATAAGAATGAAATTGAGCATGAACCACAACAATAATAAATGGACATGTGTATTAGTACTTGTTAGAGTCAAATGCTTGTACTGAGTCATAATGAAGTTTTGCAGGATTTTCCAGGAAGTAGGACCAAGTTTTTCCAGAAATTTTCCGGAAACTTAACATAAGAATTTCTGCAGATCACTTCTGACGGCGTCACGAGTTTACTCTTGACGGCGTCACGTGTAAAAATCTGGAAATTTTACCGATTTTGTTTTTCTAACGGAGTCTTAAAATTTTTGTTGAATTATTAAGTTTTATAATCTCCAGGAATCTGCACACTTCATTCCACAAGCATTATATCTTTAATTGTTTTGTTTTTATTCCTAAGTCTGGAATTACATCTAGTTGTGAGTTATCTTTGTTCGGGTTGATGCTTTGGGTTTTTGTCTGTTTTCTCAGGATTTATAGGTTATGTATGACAAGAAGATGATTTATATTCTGGAAGGGAAGCTTTGATTGTTCATTTTCTTGGAGGAAGATTTAACCTGACCACCTTATTATCCATACCGAGCGAATCAGGGGAGTATTTGATTTCATTCGTTTTACTTATTTCACTTTTACATTCTTTACTTGAACATTGGGGACAATGTTCATCCTAAGTGTAAGGGGAGGGTAAAATGATGATACCTTACATGTACACTTTAGCTTGAGTTTGTTTTGTTTAATGGTAGATGTGTAATAAAACTATGAGAAATACTTGTTAGTGCAATTTTAGCGCCAAATTTAGAATTTTTTACAACATTTAAGAGTGAAACTTTAGCCATAGCAAGCGTCTCATGGATAGGAGATTGTATGACTAGCACATAACCGTATCATTCAGAAAAATTTTTCACCCAAATATGTGAGGTTCGCCTTTAGATTTGATAGGAAAAGCATTTACTATTAGTGCTTATGAGTGTACCGATAGCATTTAGATTCTAGAACTTGCGTTAGTGATGCATCCCGAGACCGCTAGTGAGACTACATTTGTGTAGTAGGATTTACTACATGATAAGAGGCATTAGGATCACCCTTGTGTTAAACCCGTATCATAATTACTTGACCATTTAAGTCATAATTACTTGGCTAGTTAAGTCAACTAATTTTTCCCACACCTTAGCGTTGTACTCATTTTTAGTACACGAAACCCCTAGTACACCCCTCCGAGCCTATCTTTTCGTTTCTAACTTTAAGCATTTTACTTAAAGGAAGAATTTGTTACACCCCACTTAAATGTACACCCAAATCGCCTTAGCCTTCCGTGTATGCGCTCATTTTTAGTGCATTATTGTTATTTGTTAAACCCTAAGTTAACTATCTAATTGATTACATGGTTGCTAAGTCGAGTCATATCTTTGTACATATTGTTTTGGGACGATTGGGACTCATGGGTAAGTACTTGTTTTATGGAGTAATGGGGAAGAACATCATTTATTACCCCATATGTGCGTTAATCTTAAAAGTGCTCCAAGTGTTTTGATTTTCTTAATTCGAGTCATTAGATTAGTTTATTGTAAAGTATGTAAAAATTCAAGTGTAAGGGGAATGTTCATCCCCTATGATGTATTATTTTGGATGGTAGGGTAAGAGTGTATGCAAAAAAAAAAAAAAAAAAAAAAAAAAAAAAAAAATCGAAAAATCAAGAAAAAGAAAAAAAAAATAGAAAAAAAAGAAAAAGAGAAAAAACATACGGACTACCATCCCTTTTTATTATATGTTCATTTTTATGTTTTTGTTATTTTTGATTTATTAGCTTAAGTCGAGTCTAGTCTTGGCTTAGCAACGCCATATTGTACATGTAATTAACCAAGATTGTTAACTCGCCACCAGTAAAACTTCCTTTATCCAACAAAACCGTGTATTTCATATCCCTACACCTAACGTTACAACCTTTTAAAAGGCCTCTTTGATAGTTTATCCTAGGTGCTTACGCCATGTGGTGGAGGTTTGATCCTTTCCCAAGCCTATGGTAATCTATTTTGCTATGACAGGTAGTGAGAGATATCTTCCGTTTCCATATTGTAATTTATACTTTATTACACCCGAGAGATGTGAGTATCTAAACACTATTTGTGAGGTGCTAGTGTATGACCTCCGTGCTTGTCTTTGGTCTTTAGTGGAACGATTATTTGTTGTAATTACTTTTATATTAGTGTTAAATGACCCCTAACTTGTATTTTGATTAGAATAAAAGCGCATTTGCTTGAGGACAAGCAAATCTCAAGTGTAAGGGTATATGATGAGGCGAAAAATGAACCACTTTTAGGGGGTCATTTAAGCCCGGAATTGAATTTATTTGATCAAATATTGCCCTAAATCGTTCCTTTTGTGATTTTAGGTATTTTGGGAGAGAAATCTGGAAAAGGAAGCAATTCGTACGTTTTTGGAGCATAAAAATGAAGAAAACGCCAAAGACTTAATTTTCCTTGCTGGGAACAGTAGGTGACGGCGTCAAGAGTAAAATCCTGACGGCGTCAAGAGTAATTTGCATGATGGCCCAGTACAGAAATGAAGGCGTCACCCAAGGCCGTCACGTGTTAACTGGTCAAAACTTGCGCGCGGAGTAGCTGATATTGTTTTGGTCATAACTTTTGCATACGAACTCGGATTGAGGTGATTCAAAAGCCCACGCGAAGAGGACGAAGAGATCTACAATTTGGTGAAAGAATGGTCTTGACGGTGTCAAGAGAAACAACCTGACGGCGTCAAGCCTTGCCGACAGAAAACATGCCTATAAATATAACATCATAACTTCACTTTTTGTAAGCCTTAAACCCTAAGGTCGATTCCTGGGTTTAGGTAGGTGTTTTTCCAGCAACTTAGAGGGTTTCAATCACTCTATAAACATCATGTATTGGTTTGTTGATTCTATCTTAATTATGTTTTCCATTATCATTGTTGATTGCTCTTCTTTGATGATGATTTGCTAATTCACCTTGTGTCTACTTATGATTATGTGAAACTTGTATATAATTGATTAGATCTCATTGATTTCTTGTTGATGTTGTGTCTATCTCCATCAATGAGGGGCTTGTTGATGTGTGTGTCTATCTCCATCAATTAAGGCGCGACAACTTCAATAGATCTAGTTGGTTTAGTTTATAATTCTTGTTTCCTATTGATTCTTGTTTTGATTGAATGATTTCGATGTTAGGCTTAAGAAAACTGGCAGATCTCCAAATGGTAACATGCTTGAACGTCTTAGGAAACATGAACCGATGTGCACTAGGTTTTATTGGTTGTATTTAATGCATGAGTAAATTCTAATGATCCCATGTTAGGAGCTTCTTAGCCGGCTCGACATAGGAGTGAAGTAGGCACTCATAGGATTGGGGAGTTAAGTGCGCCACCCCATGAATGGTATTAAGGAATACAACCCGTCAATTAAAACAAGGTTACAATTCAATAGGTAGGATTGGATAGCTAGCAAGGAGTAACATATCATAGGTAGACATGCTTCACTTATCTTGTAGAACTCTAGTTTACTTTTCTTGTTAATTAGTTTAATTAGTAGCTTTTGGGTTATTTGATTAGCAACTAATTCCGCCCACTCTCCCAATACCCGAGATTTTTACTTGCTTTTCATAAAATATAAAAACATAAAAAGAATCATCCTTCACCTTTAGACCTAGTTAGATTAATTTCAATCCTAACAACACTATTCCTAGCTGAACGATCAATCCCCCGGTACTTGTCACTATACTATACTACAACGATCAGGTACACTGCCTGGTGGGGGTTGTAAGCTTCTCAAGATCCCTTGAGAGGTAAAGCCTGGTGCAATTCCCACGCATCATTAAGTTTAACCACGACATAAATCAATAACAATAAAACAATGAAAATTTCATAACTGCACCAATGGTTGATGCCATTGAACTAATACTTCATAATCAGCAAAAAAAAAAATGCACGAGGTGATGAAATACATCTAACATAAAAAAATAAAAACCCATCACCTACTCGATTCCCAACTGCTACTTCACATGTAAAATAACACAAAAAGAATAAAAAAAAACCCAACTTAAGATCAAGTATTTCTTGATTTTAGCAGCTTCACGTCTTGTATCATCTAGTGTAGCTTGGATAGCATTCCTTGCCCTTAATAGACCGGGGATGCTTGAAACTGATCTTGCACACATGGGGGTATCGTACTAGTCAATAAAATCACAACAAGCATAGAACCTACGTCCTGGATTTAGATTTGTCCATGATGTGCGAATAACCGCGGCTTGTCCACACCAGCACTGCACCATTCTTTTTTATTTTATTTTATTTTTACCGTTTGGGGAAGAAGAAACAAATTAAGTTGAGTAGAGAAGGAAGTGATGGAAAGATTTGAGTGGAAAAAGAAATGTTTGTGGAATACGCTTTGCATGTATCGAGATTTGTAAAAGGAAGTAGACGTGTGTGGATGGAAAGAAAGTAACAGTCACTAGTGATGTGAGGCGGTGTATGGGAAAAGTAGGGAAAAAGTGATCGGACGAAATTGCCCTCGTGTGGATTGCACGTGACACCGACTTAACTGGGATATTTAACGACCGTCAGGTGATGAGGCGAAAAATGAACCACTTTTAAGGGGTCATTTAAGCCCGGAATTGTATTTATTTGATCAAATATTGCCCTAAATCGTTCCTTTTGTGATTTTAGGTACTTTTGGAGTGAATTCTGGAAAAGGAAGCATTTTGGACGTTTTTGGAGCATAAAAGTGAAGAAAACGGCAAAGACATAATTTTCCATGCTGAGAACAGTACCTGACGGCGTCAAGAAGAAAATCCTGACGGCGTCAAGAGTAAAATCCGTGACGACCCAGTGAAAACCTGAAGGCATCACAAGAAGGGCGTCAAGAGTTAATATGGTGACGGCCTGCATAAGGGATACACATGACGGCGTCAAACCCAGATCTAGGCAGTCCAAGAAACTATTTGGTGGCGAGATGACGGCGTCAGAAATTTGTTCTTGACGCCGTCACCTATTAGAATCTATATATAGTTTTCTATTTTTCATTCATTAAAGAGGAACTTGTGTGGAGAATACTAGGGCCAAACTTTGTAAACCCTAGGTCGTATTTTATAGTATTTTCAAGGGTTTTCACCCCTTGAATCCTTTCATGTTCAATTGAGATAAGTCTTCTCTTAATTCATTCAATATGTCTATGTGTTGTTTGAATATATCTTATGCTTGTCTTGATTTCAACATGCTAGGCTAGATCTATCATGTGTTTGCTTAGATGTAATGAAACCTAGATGTTAATTATATGTTGATTACTTGTTTATAGTTGTATTGGATGAATGATTTCAATGTTAGGCTTAAGAAAACTGGCAGATATCCATTGTATAACATGCTTGAACGTCTTAGGAAACATGAACCGATGTGTACTAGGTTTTATTGGTTGTATTTAATGCATGAGCAAATTCTAATGATCCCATGTTAGGAGCTTCTTAGCCGGCTCGACATAGGAGTGAAGTAGACGCTTATAGGATTGGGGAAGTAAGTACGCCACCCCATGAATGGTATTAAGGAATACAATCCATCATCCACGCAACTGTAACAAGTAATTAACATGTAAAAGATATCTAGGGAGTAGTGAAATCTAAGTAAACACAATTCTCCCATATATTGCTCACACCTCTAGTTTAATATAGTTTATTTTCATTTCTAGTATTTTATTTTGATTGCATCTTTAGTATTGGGTTAGTTGACTAGCAACTAATTCCGCCCAACTCCTTCAAACTCGAGATTTTTAATTGCTTTTATAAAAACTAAAAAAATATAAAAAGAATCATCCCTCATCTCTAGACCTAGTCTTTAGGTTTTCCAATCCTAGCGACACTATTCCTAGCTGAACGATCAATCCCCCGGTACTTGTCATTATACTATACTACATCGATCAGGTACACTGCCTGGTGGGGGTTGTAAGCTTCTCGAGATCCCTCGAGAGGTAAAGCCTGGTGCAATCCCTACGCATCAAGTTTTTGGCGCCGCAGCCCGGGGAATAGTTATTGTCTAGGTTAGAATCTCTTTTTATTAGGTCTACTTGCTAGATTCCTTTCTAGTAAGATTTCATTTTTATTTTTAGGTTCTCTTTAGTCTATCTTATTTCTTCGTGTTTTTGTTTGTACTAGTTTGGTCTTTATGGATTTCGAGAGTCGCCGTTTAGAAGTTAGCAAGAGGCTTATAGCGCATAAAAGAAGAAAGAGAGAAGTTAACACATTTAAGGAATTCATTAAGCTTCTCCAAATGAAAATTGAGTTTACGGACTTCGCTCCAACCCCGGATGAATTGAGTTACCATGGGTTCCTTTTACAACACCCTTGCCCCTCAAAATATAGAAAGACACCATGGATTAGGAGGCATAACTTCAAGAACATAAAAATCCCTTGCATGATTGGGTACATGTCTAGAGAGCATACATACATTGACTTAAAAGCACCCATGAATATTATGTCTAGGCTCTATTACAACTGGATAATGAACGAAAGGTTTAGCCCTAGAAAAGACCCTTACAACTCTAATAGGCTGTGTAATTTCGTCAGGAGAGTTAAAGGGGTACACATATTTATAGGAAATTTTACTTATCAATGCGACTTTGTAATCCTAGAAGATGTTAGAGGCATTATAGATCCACACCTAGGAGAAATAGTTCTAGGACAACCTTTTATTGAGAAGACTAAGATGTGCTGTGATCATGAGAAGGGAATTGTTCAGTTTACTGATGGGATAGAAAAGATTACTTTTATGATGCCTCACATGAAGGAAGAATTAGAAGGCATCAAGAATCTACAAATTGATGAGATTCGACCTTATGAGGTTAAGGAAGAGGGAATTGATGACGATGTTTATTGTGAGAGGAGGCGAACATACTATTCAGGTTGCATGAATTTAGGCCCTGAGTACAAGCGTGATGAGAATTGGATTAGATGTTTTGAGTTGATAGGTGGGGATCGCACCAGGTTTTACCTCTCAAGGGATCTTGAGAAGCTTACAACCCCCACCAGGCAGTGTACCTGATCGATGTAGTATAGTATAATGACAAGTACCGGGGGATTGATCGTTCAGCTAGGAATAGTGTCGCTAGGATTAGAAAACCTAAAGACTAGGTCTAGAGATGAGGGATGATTCTTTTTGTATTTTTTAGTTTTTATAAAATCAAGTAAAAATCTCGGGTTTGAAAGAGTTGGGCGGAATTAGTTGCTAATCAACTAACCCAATACTAAAGATGCAATCAAAAGAAAATACTAAAAATGAAAATAAACTATATTAAACTAGAGTTGTGAGCAATATATGGGAGAATTGTGTTTACTTAGATTTCACTACTCCCTAGATATCTTTTACATGTTAATTACTTGTTATAGTTGCGTGGATGACGGATTGTATTCCTTAATACCATTCATGGGGTGGCGTACTTACTTCCCCAATCCTATGAGCGCCTACTTCACTCCTATGCCGAGCCGGCTAAGAAGCTCCTAACATGGGATCACTAGAATTTGCTCATGCATTAAATACAACAAATAAAACCTAGTACACATCGGTTCATGTTTCCTAAGACATTCAAGCATGTTACACAATGGAGATCTGCTAGTTTTCTTAAGCCTAACATTGAAATCATTCGTCCAATACAACCATAAACAAGTAATCAACACATAATTAACATCTAGGTTTCATTACATCTAAGCAAACACAGGATAGATCTAGCCTAGCATGTTGAAATCAAGACAAGCATAAGATAAATTCAAACAACACATGACATTGATGAGTGCTCAAACACTCATCATTTTTGTCGTATTTAAACTGCCAAAACATACAAACACAATCAAAAAGCTATCAAAATACTTAAATTATCCCAGGGATTGTGTTTTATGTGTTTTAAATGCAAAATGTGCAAAAACAAAGGAAAAAACGTACAAAGTTTGCAATATTGGCAGTTTCAGTCCCCCCAAGTTTCAAAACTTGTCAAAAATAGTCCCTATGCATTTATTTTGAAAGGAAAAGTCAACCCAAGGTTTTGAAAGTCAAACATCACAAAATATTACACTTGGGTCATAAGTATTCCAAAATTACATGTTTAGTCCCTGAGATTTCAAAAATGGCAGAATAGGTCCCTAGAAATTTTGAAAAAGTGAAAAATGCAAAAAATGGTTCTTGAACTTTGGAATTGTAACATGATTGGTCCTTGGTATAATATGGGAAAAGTACAAAATCAGTCCTCATGTTTTGGGAAAATTACAAAATTGGTCCTTGTTACACTAATAATCAACCGGACCCTTATTATTATCCCAAACCAAATCCACCCCAAAACCAAAAACCATGATCCATTCCACCCCTAGGCCCAAACCCCATCCAGCCCATCCCATTTTATAATAAATCCACGCAGGGTCAAACAGTCAACGCGGGTCAAACACCCGGTCAACTTCTTCTTCCTCCCAACTGTATCCCACAAAACCAGCTCCATGTCCCCCCCTCCTCTCACCTTTTTCACCCATAGCCCCCCACAATTAATAATATCACCAACCCACACCAACCCCCACCACCACAATAAATTTACCCCAACCATAACACTCAGTTTGCCCTATCTCATTTTGGCGGGAAAACATCAATCAAGGGCTAGGATTGATCAAAATGCAATTGGATGATGAGGATTTGGTCAGAGGTCAAAGTAAAGGCTAGTGGGACACTCAGATTTCAAAGGGAAGCCATGTGGGAAGAGATAGGACTTAATTTTGCTTCTTTATATATATTGTAGCTCAATATGAGCCTTAGTATATGTAGTATCTAGTTTTTATTGTTTTAATATCTAATTGTACCTCTGTAATCATTTTAAAAGTTAATGAAAGATCTGTTTCATGTTTATTCACAGTTGGTAATTTTTAAGTTTATTTAGAAATTCAAATTTCTTACTTAAGGATTCTTAGTGATTCATAACTGTTGGCTCACTCATATAAACCTTCTTGTATCTGTTTTAAATAAGTTTTCAAGTTGTGGAATGGTTTTTATCCAAGTTTAAGAAAATTAGTCAAAAATAAATAAAAATAAAAATAAAGTAAAAAGAATGTTGCAAGGTTGAAGAAAGCTGGAGCACAATTAATATAGGATGGCTGTGGGTTAGAGGTTTGTGGAAACCATATAGGATTGGTGTTTGTGGTTCCTTGGTACTTGGTAGCTAGCTTGGAAGGCTTGTGTGAGCCTTACTATTTAATTTTTACTCTTCTAAGTATTTTAGTTGCTTATTATTGTTTAAAGTGCTCATTTGTTGCTTATTAGAATAGTTGTGATCAGTGGTTAGTAGATTAGACTTATTCCAATCAAGTTTCATCATAATCTGTTCTGTTAAGGGGTGTTTGGATTGAACTGTTTAAGGCATTGTGGTTGTTCTCAGTTGTTATTGATTGTTTACTAATCTCACTTAAGGTCTAAATACACCAAATCAAGTCCCTTTTTAGTGGCTACAAACACAGAAGTCAAAATCACAACCAAAATCATCACCACAGTTAACTGTGGTGACATTTAAGTCTTAGATTTCATAAAATCAATTCATAAGTTTGTGTTCTTGCTTAAATTGGTTATCTTTTAGCTTAATATAACAGATTCAAGCAACAAAAGTGATTGGAATTTCATAAAAGTCAAAATCCCAAAGTTTTTTAAAAAGTCAAAAGTGCATCATATCAGAAAAACCAAAAATGGCATGAATTTTCTAGATTTTTGTGCTTGGTATTAGACTTTGAAATTTGTTGTGGTGATAGTGTATCAGTAGAGCTACAAGATCCTATGGTTGTTTTATTTTAGTGATTTTTTTACCAGCTTGTGCACAAGCTTAAAGAGAGCTGCAGGGCAAGGCTTTGCCCTGTGAATAGACTCAGGTTCACTCACCCAACTTGAGTGGACCCCACAGGCCTACACAGTGGGCCCCATACCTAGATTGTTAGCTTATTGGAAAGCCAATAAGCTAAGCTTTAATACCCAGAGCTTATTTTGTAGTATGGAAGCCATCTAGTAGGGCTGCAAGTCCCTTGTTGTTTGTCCTTTGTCTGAGAAAAGCTGAGTCATCAGCTTTTACCCCCAACTTTTAACCCTCCCCCTGACCACATCTGTGGGACCCAGAGGGTGCACCCTAGATTTTTAGTTAGCTTATCACCCCAGCTTCTTGGCTTATTATTTTGTTTGGGCTTCCAGAGTCCCTAGTGGACCCCACAAGCCTCAAAAAGTGACCCATTGAACCTGATTGTGCACTGTTTGGAGTTGGATTGCTTATTGCTTTTCAAGTGCTTATTTCTTGTTCTTATTTGCTCAGCTTGGTTCGTTTTAAGTGTTTGTACATATGTTTATAACTTATTTGTGTTTTAAATATCATTTGGAAGCTTTTGCCAATCAATCAAGTCCTAACAAGCTTTAATAAGCTCAACTGTTTTCAAATAAGCTCATCAAACAGCTTATTCTTGGTTCTCAGCCAAACTTACTTCACAAAAGTTGATTAAAATCATCTAATAAGCAGTTTTGAAAAAGAAAATTCCAAAAAAGCCCAACTTAATAGAAGTGATAGCTTCTATTTAAGCCAATTGGCTTATTCTTCAGCTTATTAATAAGCAATTCCTATTTTTATAATTTTCCTAGGCTTCTGGTATATAAAAATAATTTTTGTAATTTTTTCAGATTTTTCTTGCATCATTTAGTATTTTTCTTAATTTAAATTAGATTTTAGTAATTATTAAATAGTTAATAATTAATAATAATTAATTAAAAAATCAGAAAAATATAAATTAAATTTTAAAATTAGTTTTTAGTTATTTTTGATTTTTCCAAATTTTATTTTCACTTTTCTAGTGTAATTTAATAATTAATTAGAATTTAGGTTAATTTAAATAATTAAAAAGTAATTAATAATTAGTTAATAATTAGTAATAATTAATTAAAAAGTCTTAAAAATATATTTTCATTTTTAAAAATAGTTTTATAGTATTTTAGATTTTTCTAAGTTTAATTTGTATTTTTCCAAGTTAATTTCATATTTATTTGTAATTTAGGTTAATTTATTTAATTAAAAGTAATTAGGAAATTAGTATTTAATTAATAGTAATTATAAAATTAGTGTAAAAATTAATTTTAAATTTCCAAAAATTTTCTTTAATCATTAGGTTTGTAAAAATGCCATTTTCATACCAGTAGCCTTTTCAGATCACCTCATTCACTTTTATTTCACGTACGTTTGTTCACGTTTTCAGTAAACGTACGGTTTTTAAGTTTTAAGTAATTTCTTCTCAATCTTAATTCCCGTAATCATTCACATAGCTTTTCTAAGCTATTTTGTTTAATCATTTCCAAATAATTCTCATAACCACCCTTTTCTGTGAATAATCACCCGATCACAAAGCACGCTCAGTTACAATTCACACCTTGTCGGGATTTAACGACCTGGTGATACCTTATATTACCCGGAGATTGACTCTAGGCTATTTGACTTTGTTGACCATTCCTTGGTTAATATAAGTTTACGGTTTAGCATCAATCAATTTTTGGCGCCGCTGCCGGGGAGGTGTGCGCGTTTCTGCAGCGTCTTTCGAGATTAGTGTTAACTCACCTCAATCACTATATAAATACCACCACTTGTGTAAATTTTAAAATCAAAACACAAAAAAATAGTCATTAACACTTTTCCTAAAGTGTTAAAACACAAAAAAAAAATTAAAAACAACAAAACATATCGTAACGTTTTCTGATTCGGTTTTCTTTTAAGGTGATTCTTAAAGAAAAACGATTTTAGATTACGGGACGATACCAAAAATATTGTCCAAAAAGTTTTTATCCCTAATGCATGCACACTCGTTCTTCAAGGTCCACTAGCCCATTACGTGAGCTTGTCCGGAAACCTCGAAGACCTCGTAGACGTTCTGCACCAACAGTGGGATCTGAGATCCGTACTGTTGCCACACCCACTGTCACCATGGCGGAAGACCGCCCCATGTGTGAGCTTCTCCAAGCACCCATCGAGGGTTACGGAGATGCCATTGTTGTCCCAGCCATCGTGGCTGATAATTTTGAGCTCAAAACCGGGTTACTCAATCTTGTAACCTCAAGTCAATTCTACGGTTTTGAGAGGGACGATCCTCATGCTGACATTCGATGGTTCAATAAAATCACTTCGACCATCAAGTACAAGAATGTCCCTTGTGAAGCAATCAAACTTCTTCTCTTCCCATTCTCCCTGGAGGGACAAGCCCAGATTTGGCTTGAAAAACAACCTCCTAGATCTATTGAGACATGGGAAGATCTTGTGAAAAAATTTGTGAATGAATTCTTCCCACCTTCCAAGACCACGAGTCTTAAGAACGAAATCACCAAGTTCACTCAGAAATATGATGAATCTTTTGGTGAAGCGTGGGATCGTTTCAAAGAATTACTTCGCAAGTGTCCACATCATGGTTTCTCAGAGTTGATGCAACTCGATACTTTCTACAATGGCGTGAGCCAAGCTGATCAGGATTCTCTCAACGCCTCCGCGGGAGGTAATTTCTTGAGTTGAACCACAAAAGAAGCTTTACAGATCATAGAAAACAAGTCCAAGATCCGCTCTACACGAAGCAAACCGATTGTTTCTCAAATCAATGCGAGTCCTTCTTCTTCATCTTCTGTGGGTCAATCTAGCACGGATGCTAAGCTTGACAAGGTCACTGAAGCGATCTAAGCTTTGGTTCTCGCCAAAACAAAGAAAGTTTCATTTCCACAACATCCTCCCCCTGCTGAGGTTAAAAAAGTGGAAGTCTGTGTGACTTGTGGTGGGCCGCATGCCTACTACAATTGCACAGCTACTGATGGTACTCCATATGAAGCTCATCCTGTTGTCGGGTCCCAAAATCAAGGAGGCAATCAATACCGCCCTCCTATGGACCCGAACTATCGTCCTCACCATTATCCTGGACCTCCCGGTTTTAATCAAAACCAAAATGTCCAAAACCGTGGCCAAAATCAAAATAGAGTGAACCAAGGTTATCAAAACCAAGGTAACTTCAATCAGGGTCACGGTTTCCAAAATCAAAACCAAGGTTTCCAAAATCAAGGTTTCCAACACCAAAATCAAGGAAACTTTAACCGGAACCAAGGTCAGGGTAATTTCAATCCCGGGAACTTTCATGGAAATAATCACCAGAATCAAGGGAATTTCCATCATCAAAACCAAGGAAATTTCAATCAAGGCCCCAATCCAAACAATCGAGCTCAAAATCTTCCTAATCCGAATCAAGCCATTGTTCCAACCGGGCCTTCATCTGATGAGTTGTTAAAACAATTCATGAAGTCCCAAGATGAGTTGAACAAGTTGCTGGTCAGCCAGATTTCTGATATCAAGAAGTCTTTAAATGATCGACCCTCGGGCTCAGGTACTACTTTACCGAGCAACACGATCGCTAACCCGAGGGGCGATGCTAAGGCGATCACAACACGAAGTGGTGCTTCATATGATGAACCCGCGATTCCTACTACCTCTTCTCCTTCTCCTCCAAAGGTAGTGGATCGTGAACCTGAGGCAACAAAGGACAAGGTGCAAACTCCTAGCCCACAAAGTACAGCACACGTCCAACCTCAGGTTAATCCTGAAACCAAATGTAAGCCTGGAGTTGTCTTTGAACCACCAGAAACTGCAGGGGACAACCCAAAATCCAAAACTTCTATTCCTTATCCATCACGTCTCAACGAACAAAAGCTCCGCGAAAAAGCTAATCACCAAATGGATAAATTTTTCCAAATCTTCCAAGATTTGCACTTTGATATTAGCTTCGTGGACGCTATTCTCTTGATGCCCAAGTTTGCATCGACAATCAAAAATCTGTTGAGTTATAAAGAAAAACTCTTTGAGATGGCAAGAACTCCTCTGAATGAGTACTGCTCAGCAGTTCTCTTGAAAAAGCTTGCTGAAAAGCTTGGAGACCCCGGGAAATTTCTCATTCCTTGTACTTTCCCTGGTATGGTTGAATGCTTCACTTTAGCTGATTTAGGTGCTAGCATTAACCTGATGCCATATTCTGTGTGGAAGAAACTTTCTCTTCCCGAACTCATTCCCACATGCATGACTTTAGAGCTTGCCGATCGTTCAATTTCTCGTCCTCTTGGCATTGCCGAGGACGTATTCGTTAAAGTGGGAAAGTTCCATTTTCCGGCAGATTTTGTGATTGTTGACTTTGATGCCGATTCTAGGGTCCCTCTCATTCTTGGAAGGGGATTCCTTAGAACTGGGCGCGCTCTTATCAATGTATTTGAGCATGAGATCACATTACGTGTTGGAACGGAAGCCATTACCTTCAACCTAAATCAAACTTCGAGATACTCCTCCAATTATGACTGTGAATCGGTGAATCAAATTGATGTCATCGATGTTGCTGCTGAGGAGTATGCTCAAGAGATTTTAGGTTTCATTGATGATTCTTCGAGTGAAAACCTCGCTCAATCTTTTCATCCCATCATTGCCAATTCTTCTCCTTCCCTCACTCCGTTTGAGGGAAGTGACTTCATCTTAGAAGAAATTGAGGCCTTTCTCAAAAGTGATTCGATTCCCGATGGAACCGATAACCAAGAGATTGACCCCGAGAGGGATATTCTCCTGCTTGAGAAGTTATTAAACGAAGATCCCTCTCCTCTTCCTGTTCTACCACAAACACTTCATAAGGAGGAAGTCAAAAATGTTGAGAAAACTGATGACTTCCCCGAGGTTGAACTTAAGGACTTGCAGCCTCATCTTGAATTTGCATTTCTGGAGGGTGATGATAAATTGCCCGTCATAATTGCTAAAGACTTAAGTGTTGAGGAAAAGGCTGCTCTCATAAAGGTTTTGAAGTCTCATAAACAAGCAATTGCTTGGCGACTCTCTGACATCAAGGGCATTGACCCTAAATTTTGTACTCACAAGATTTTAATGGAGGACGACTTCAAACCAGCAGTCCAACAACAAAGAAGGGTGAATCCAAAAATTCACGAGGTTATCAAACAAGAGGTTTTAAAACTTCTTGATGCCGGATTGATTTACCCTATCTCGGACAGTCCTTGGGTTAGCCCAATTCATTGTGTACCAAAAAAGGATGGCATTACTGTTGTCACAAATGAGGAGAATGAGTTGATTCCAACACGTTTGGTTACGGGATGGCGCGTCTGCATTGACTATCGTAAGTTAAATGACGCCACCCGTAAAGATCATTTTCCTCTGCCCTTTATGGATCAGATGCTCGAGAGATTAGCGGGGAACGAGTACTATTGCTTCCTCGATGGTTTCTCGGGTTACTTTCAGATTCCCATTGATCTGCAAGATCAGGAAAAGACCACTTTTACGTGCCCCTATGGAACTTTTGCATATAAACGTATGCCATTTGGCTTATGTAATGCTCCGGGCACGTTTCAAAGATGTATGATGGCCATATTTTCTGACATGATCGGGAAAACTATGGAGGTCTTTATGGACGATTTTTCGGTCATTGGGGATTCGTTCCAATCATGTCTCTCCCATTTAGACAGCATGCTAAAACGTTGTAAAGACACAAAGTTATGTCTAAATTAGGAGAAGAGTCACTTTATGGTCAAAGAGGGCATTGTCCTCGGCTATAAAATTTCAAAAAACGGGATTGAGGTTGACTGAGCCAAAGTGGACGTCATTGCAAAATTGCCTCATCCTACAACCGTAAAAGGTGTTAGGAGCTTTTTGGGTCATGCCGGTTTCTACCGTAGGTTTATTCAAGATTTTTCTAAAATCGCCCGGCCTATGACCCATCTCCTCGAAAAGGATGCTCCTTTTATCTTCTCCCCCGAGTGCATCGAAGCTTTTGAAACATTAAAGAAAAAGCTTACCGAGGTACCGATTCTTGTTGCCACCGATTGGGACTTGCCCTTCGAGCTCATGTGTGATGCTAGTAATTATGCGATAGGGGTAGTCTTGGGGCAACGAAAAACAAAACATTTTCAGCCTATACACTATGCCATCAAAACTATGACCGAGGCTCAAAGTCATTACACCACCACTGAAAAAGAATTATTAGCTGTGGTGTATGCTTTCGAAAAATTCCGGCCATACTTGATACTGACTAAAAGCATAGTGTATACGGATCACTCGGCTTTGAAGTACCTTTTTGCAAAACAAGATGCAAAGCCGAGACTCCTCCGTTGGGTTCTCCTCCTACAGGAATTTGATATCATAATTCATGATAAAAAAGGAGCTGAGAACCTAGCTGCTGATCATCTCTCCCATCTTGAAAACCCTCATCAAGATGCTTTCGAGAAAAAGGAAATAAATGAAACATTTCCTCTCGAAACCCTCAATGCGGTTTCATTTCATGGAGACTCGATTACCCCATGGTTTGCCGATTTCGCAAACTACCTCGCGGGTAACTTTGTTGTGAAAGGGATGTCGTCCCAACAAAAAAATAAATTTTTCAAAGATGTAAAACATTACTTCTGGGACGACCCCTACTTGTTCAAAATATGCGCGGATCAAGTCATCCGGCGGTGTGTGTATGGTCAGGAAGCCACTGAAATTTTAAAGGCTTGCCATGCTGGTCCCACGGGGGGCCACCACAATCCCAACTATAGCGCCAAAAAGGTGTTTGATTCCGGCTTTTATTGGCCTTCGATCTACAAGGATGCCCAAGAATTGGTCAAGTCCTGTGACGCTTGTCAACGTCACGGGAATATTTCACAAAAGAATGAAATGCCTCAGAATGCAATTCAAGTTTGTGAAATCTTTGACATCTGGGGCATCGACTTTATGGGGCCATTTCCGTCTTCTCATGGCAACAAATACATACTCGTAGCTGTTGACTACTTGTCAAAATGGGTTGAAGCGAAAGCTTTACCCACAAATGATGCCCGAGTAGTTGTGAAATTCCTAAAAGCTCTTTTTGCCCAATTCGGAACTCCACGTGCTATTATTAGTGATCGTGGTACGCACTTCTGTAATGAAAAATTTGAAAAAGTCATGCAAAAGTACGGTGTAACTTACCGTCTTTCTACTGCGTACCACCCTCAAACAAGTGGACAAGTCGAGGTTTCCAATCGGGGCATTAAAAGAATTTTAGAAAGAACCGTAGGTGAAAATCGTGCATCGTGGTCGGATAAATTAGATGATGCACTTTGGGCTTTCCGTACGGCTTACAAAACACCCATTGGGTGTACGCCTTACAAACTTGTCTACGGGAAAGCGTGCCATCTTCCAATCGAGCTTGAGCACAAAGCCTATTGGGCTCTCAAGCATGCCAATTTTGACCTTAAAACTGCGGGTGATCATAGAAAAGTTCAACTAAATGAATTGAACGAACTTCGTGATCAAGCTTACGAGAACTCTTTGATCTATAAAGAAAGGACAAAGAAGATTCATGACTCAAAAATCAAGAACCGCATTTTCAACGTTGGTGATCGAGTCCTTCTTTTCAACTCTAGACTCAAGATTTTCTCGGGAAAGCTCAAAACCCGATGGACTGGTCCATTCACTATCGCTAAGGTTTATCCTTATGGCACCGTCGAATTATCTCAAAATGACGGTCCAAATTTCAAAGTGAATGGACATCGTTTAAAGCACTAGTTTGGAGAGGACATACCATCCATGGTTGTCCCGGATCTCCAAACTTTCCCCAAGGACAATTGAATTTGGGGATCGAGTCAAGCTAGCGACTCGATGAACAAAAACAATAGCACAATACGGGTTTTCACCCGTATCTTTGATTTCTTTCTACTTTCTACCACCTAGTGTGGGGGAATGGCCAACCCCCCGCTGTTTGAAAAATGTATATATGTATATAAGTTTCAAAAAAAAATAAATAATAAAAAATAAAAAAAAATGTGTATATATAGAAATAAAGTGAAATATGGTATTTCCACAGTTAGATTCGAATATTAGCTTTTTCCGTTCAAAGAGTCGGCATAATAGCCGGGACTTTGAATATTGAGGACAATATTCATTTCTAAGTGTGGGGGGGAAATTCTGGCGAATTTTATCAAAATATATCTTCTAGTACCCCCGTTTTTGGCCAAAATTTTCAAAAATTTTTCACTTTATTTCAAAATTTTTGTGGTAATCAGTCCGTCAGGTCTAACCGACAAAGGGATTGGCTAATCCAGGAGCAAACAGCTCTTGGTAAAGATAACTCAAATCCGTTGACGGCTTGCAATTTGCCCAAAATTGTATGGTAAATCAACTCGCCATATCCCATAAAGCGAATGAGTTGGCTAGCCCGCAAGATTATGGCTTGTGGTAAAGGCAGTGGAAAATCCATAATTGGTAATCAGCTCACCAAGAAGTCGACTAGGTCCATCAAGAGTTGGCTAGTCCAGGAGCAAACGGCTCTTGGTAAAGACTAATCAAAACCGTTGAAAGCTGGTGGTTTGCTAAAAATCACATGGTTATCAGATGGACCACAGTTCTTACTTGAATCGATGCATCTGGCTACTCCAGAAGTGATAGCTTTTGGTAAAGAGTTTTTCAAATCCATCAAGTTTTCTAAAAAGATTGCTAGGGACTAGCAATAGTTTAGTGTGGGGGATTGATGAGTGCTCAAACACTCATCATTTTTGTCGTATTTAAACTGCCAAAATATACAAAAACAATCAAAAAGCTATCAAACTACTTAAATTATCCCAGGGATTGTGTTTTATGTGTTTTAAATGCAAAATGTGCAAAAACAAAGGAAAAACGTACAAAGTTTGCAATATTGGCAGTTTCAGTCCCCCAAGTTTCAAAACTTGTCAAAAATAGTCCCTATGCATTTATTTTGAAAGGAAAAGTCAACCCAAGGTTTTGAAAGTCAAACATCACAAAATATTACACTTGGGTCATAAGTTTTCCAAAATTACATGTTTAGTCCCTGAGATTTCAAAAATGGCAAAATAGGTCCCTGGGAATTTTGAAAAAGTGAAAAATGCAAAAAATGGTTCTTGGACTTTGGAATTGTAACATGATTGGTCCTTGGTATAATATGGGAAAAGTAGAAAATCAGTCCTCATGTTTTGGGAAAATTACAAAATTGGTCCTTGTTACACTAATAATCAACCGGACCCTTATTATTATCCCAAACCAAATCCACCCCAAAACCAAAAACCATGATCCAGTCCACCCCTAGGCCCAAACCCCATCCAGCTCATCCCATTTTATAATAAATCTACGCAGGGTCAAACAGTCAACACGGGTCAAACACCCAGTAAACTTCTTCTTCCCCCCAACCGTATCCCACAAAACCAGCTCCATGTCCCCCCCTCCTCTCACCTTTTCAGCCATAGCCCCCAACAATTAATAATATCACCAACCCACACCAACCCCCACCACCACAATAAATTCACCCCAACCATAACACTCAGTTTGCCCTATCTCATTTTGGCAGGAAAACATCAATCAAGGGCTAGGATTGATCAAAATGCAATTGGATGGTGAGGATTTGGTCAGAGGTCAAAGTAAAGGCTAGTGGGACACTCAGATTTCAAAGGGAAGCCATGTGGGAAGAGATAGTGATGCGTGGGAATTGCACCAGGCTTTACCTCTCAAGGGATCTTGAGAAGCTAACAACCCCCACCAGGCAGTGTACCTGATCGTTGTAGTATAGTATAGTGACAAGTACCGGGGGAATTGATCGTTCAGCTTAGGAATAGTGTCGCTAGGATTAGAAAACCTAAATACTAGTTCTAAAGGTGAGGGATGATTATTTTTGTATTTTATATTTTTTTGAAAGCAATTAAAAATCTCGGGTTTGAAGGATTTGGGCGGAATTAGTTGCTAGTCAACTAACCCAATACTAAAGATGCAATCAAAATAAAATACTAAAAATGAAAATAAACTAAATTATACTAAGGTTGTGAGCAATAAGTGGAGAAAATGTGTTTACTTAGATTTCACTACTCCCTAGACATCTTTTACATGTTAATTACTTGTTATAATTGCATGGATGACGGATCATATTCCTTAATACCATTCATGGGGTGGCACACTTAACTCCCCAATTCTATGAGCTCTTATCTCCGCCTATACCATGCCCAGCACAACTATAGGGATTGTAAACAGTGGCTCATGCATTAAATACAACCAATAAAGACCTAGTGCGCGTCGGTTCATGTTTCTTAAGACGTTCAAGCATGTTACCAATTGGAGATCTGCCAGTTTTCTTAAGCCTAACATATAAATCATTCATCCAAGACAAGAATAAACAATTAATCAACACATAATTAACATCTAGGTTTCATTAGATCCAAGCAAACACAAGATAGATCTAGCCTAGCATGATGGAATTAAGACAAGAACAAGATATAGACAACCAACACATAGACATATTGATTGAATTAAAAGAACACTTATCTCAATTACACATGTAAGGTATCAAGGGCTTGGAACCCTTGAAAAACCTGTAAAATTCGCACCAAGTTCGTACTTAGGGTTTCTCCAAAACTTCTCTCTTTTAATGTGAAAATTAGAAAACTATATATAGGAAAAGGGGTCTGACGGCGTCAAGAATAAACTTGTGACGCCGTCACCTCGCCGCCATAACTCTTCTCGGACTACCTTGATCTACATTTGACGCCGTCATGAATTTTACTCTTAACGCCCTTTCTTGTGACGCCGTCAAATCTGTACTGGGTCGTCATGGAATTCTGCTCTTGAAGCCGTCAGGGAATTACACATGACGCCGTCACCTACTTTCCCAGCATGGAAAATTAAGACTTTGGCGTTTTCTTCACTTTTATGCTCCAAAAACGTCCGAATTGCTTCCTTTTCCAGATTTCACTCCCAAAGTACCTAAAATCACAAAAGGAACGATTTAGGGCAATATTTGATCAAATAAATTCAATTCCGGGCTTAAATGACCCCCTAAAAACGGATCATTTTTCGCCTCATCATATACCCTTACACTTGAGATTTGCTTGTCCTCAAGCAAATGCGCTTTTATTCTACTCAAAATACAAGTTAGCGGTCATTTAACACTAATATAAAAGTAATTACAACAAATAATCGTTCCACTAAAGACCAATAGACAAGCACGGAGGTCATACACAAGCACCTCACAAATAGTGTTTAGATACTCACATCTCTCGGGTGTAATAAAGTATAAATTACAATATGGAAACGGAAGATATCTCTCACTACCTGTCATAGCAAAATAGATTACCATAGGCTTGGGAAAGGATCAAACCTCCACCACATGGCGTAAGCACCTAGGATAAACTATCAAAGAGGTCTTTTAAAGGGTTGTAACGTTAGGTGTAGGGATATGGAATACACGGTTTTGTTGGATATAGGCAGTCTTTACTGGTGGCGAGTTAACAATCTTGGTTAATTACATGTACAATATGGCGTTGCTAAGCCAAGACTAGACTCGACTTAAGCTAATAAATGAAAAATAACAAAAACATAGAATGAACATAGAATGAAAAGGGATGGTAGTCCGTATGTTTTTTCTCTTTTTCTTTTTTCAATTTTTTTTCTTGATTTTTTCGATTTTTTTTATTTATTTTTTTTATTTTTTTATTTTTTTTGCATACACTCTTACCCTATCATCCAAAATAATACATCAAAGGGAATGAAAATTCCCCATACACTTGAATTTTTACATACTTTACAATAAACTAATCTAATGACTCGAATTAAGATAATCAAAACACTTGGAGTACTTTTAAGATTAACGTACATATGGGGGTAATAAATGATGTTCTTCCCCATTACTCCATAAAATAAGTACTTACCCATGAGTCCCAATCGTCCCAAAACAATATGTACAAGGATATGACTCGACTTAGCAACCATGTAATCAATTAGATAGTAAACTTAGGGTTTAACAAATAACAATAATGCACTAAAAATGAGCGCATACACGGAAGGCTAAGGCGATTTGGTTGCACATTTAAGTGGGGTGTAACAAATTCTTCCTTTAAGTAAGATGCTTAAAGTTAGAAACGAAAAGATAGGCTCGGAGGGGTGTACTAGGGGTATCGTGTACTAAAAATGAGTACAACGCTAAGGGTGTGGGAAAAATTAGTTGACTTAACTAGCCAAGTAATATGACTTAAATGGTCAAGTAATTATGATACGGGTTTAACACAAGGGTGATCCTAATGCCTCTTATCATGTAGTAAATCCTACTACACGAATGTAGTCTCACTAGCGGTCTCGGGATGCATCACTAACGCAAGTTCTAGAATCTAAATGCTACCGGTACACTCATAAGCACTAATAGTAAATGCTTTTCCTATCAAATCTAAAGGCGAACCTCACATGTTTGGGTGGAAAATTTTTCTGAAAGTACGGTTATGTGCTAGTCATACAATCTCCTATCCATGAGACGCTTGCTATGGCTAAAGTTTCACTCCTAAATGTTGTAAAAAATTTTAAATTTGGCGCTAAAATTGCACTAACAAGTATTTCTCATAGTTTTATTACACATCTACCACTAAACAAAACAAACTCAAGCGAAAATGCATATGTAAGGTATCATCTTTTTACCCTCCCCTTACACATAAGATGAACATTGTCCCCAATGTTCAAGTAAAGAATGTAAAAGTGAAATAATTAAAAAGAATGAAATCAAATACTCCCCTGATTCGCTCGGTATGGATAATGAGGTGGCCAGGTTAAATCTTCCTCCTAGAAAATGAACAATCAAATCTTCCCTTCCAGAATATAAATCATCTTCTTGTCATACATAACCTGTAAAACCTGATAAAATAGACAAGACAACCTCGCGTAAAATCGGCGGCATCCTATATAAGTTACTAAATCCTAGAAAACAAGATATGATATAATGCTTGTGGAATGAAGTTTGCAGATCTCCTGGAGATTATAAAACTTAATAATTCACAAAAAACCATAAGACTCTGTTAGAAAAACAAAACTGGTAAAATTTCCAGATTTTTACACTTGACGCCGTCAAGAATAATCTCTTGACGCCGTCAGAAGTGACCTGCAGAAATTCTTATGTTAAGTTTCTGGAAAATTTCTGGAAAAACTTGGTCCTACTTCCTGGAAAATCCTGCAAAAACTTCATTATGACTCAATACAAGCATTTGACTCTAACAAATACGAATATACATGTTCATTTAATATTGTGGAGAATCATGATCGGTTTGTTTCTTAAAAACATATTTGGGGTTTCCCCTTACACTTATCTTTTGCAAAAATACCTTTAGGTGGAGTTAAGACTAGGCCAAAACAACAAAGTAAAGTATTTCCACTATTTAGTTTAGAAATATGATCTACCAACAATAAAAATAAAGCATGCATACGGAAGCAAATAACAAACAAACAAATAAAATCACACAAAACATGGGTTGCCTCCCAAGAAGCGCTTGTTTTTGTTCGAGTCACGAGCCTGACTCTACCCTTATTTAACGAAAATAGGGGAGGTTTTCCCTAAACTTAGGATTAAGTGCGGGTGGAAGTAGCGATACACACCCTTAGGGTGGAAATATGCCTCGTGAGGAAAGAGTGGTGGATGATTTATATGCTCAAAGGGGTGTGCTCCTATCATCATAACCTTACCTAATTCAATCGGGTTAATGGGTGGATTAATATTTTCTCCTAGAAAGGGATCATTTTCAATCAACTTCAAGAGATTCCTAGTTGGGAATCCATCTTGACCTAATAAACCCGGTTTAAACCCATAATGTTTCTTGTGATCAATCATAAATGGGTGATGTAAGCATGTAAGGTCATTTTCCACTCCTATACTGGCTTCCTCTCTACAAGGCTTAGAGTCCACTTCCTTTGTCCTAAGACTACCCGGACTATATGGTTTGATGGGTGGATCGGAACCTATTTCCATTCCTAAATTTTCATCCAAAGATGGAAGATTAGGTAACGGTTTTGGTTGAGGCTCCGGTTCATCAAAATTAGGAATTTCCCTAGAACTAAGAGTAAGGTTATCATTATAAGTATTCAAACCTATATCCTCTAGTCTTGTTTGGTCCAAGGGCTCTACCTCTATCGGGGCTCCTATATACTCTTCTACTTCTTCCGGGTAAGTCACAGGCGGTGTGTGTCCCTCAAGTGATGATGGGAGTTGTGGGGTACTTTGTAGGTTTGTGTTATTTACCTCATCCTTCCTTGTGTCAAGATCACCTATATCCTCAACATGTGTTTCATTAGAATCTAACCCTAACATTTTCCCAAGTATCTCACGTACTTCTCTAGGCATCTCAACTTCTATGTCCGAATCATACGGATCATCCTCAATATTCTGACTGCTATATACAAATTGCCCAAAAGATTCATCATGTGTTTCTTGAGATTGATCATCATTGATCATAAAATCTAGGTCTTTTTGATCAATGTGATCATGTTCGGCCACATCCTCCATCACATCAAGATCACCTATGTGTTCATCCTGTATTATGGTAGGGCCTAACCAGGACATGCAGCTTGGTGGCTCATACGAAACTATCCTAGGTGAAGGCTCATATGGTGCATAGGTTTCACTAAGTGAGGCATTTTGAGGGGTTGATGGAGCTCCTAAGGTGAATTCTTTAAAAGTCTTATGCCCTTGGCCTTTTTTCTCAAGGTACTCAATAAAATCAATATAAGATCCTGTCCTCCTCATTTCATTTGTCCATCTTGGTATATCCAAACTGGTGTAATTATATTTTTTCTGGTAAAACTCTAGTGTCGGACTTGGTGGATTCGCGTTCTCCATAATGGCAAATGGAATAGTCAATGAAAATTACGAACAAACACACAAAAAAAAGATAGACTAAAGAAAACCTAAAAATAAAAATAAAATCTTACTAGAAAGGAATCTAGCAAGTAGACCAAATAAAAAGAGATTCTAACCTAGACAATAACTATTCCCCGGGCTGCGGCGCCAAAAACTTGATGCTTGGGAATTGCACCAGGCTTTACCTCTCAAGGGATCTTGAGAAGCTTACAACCCCCACCAGGCAGTGTACCTGATCATTGTAGTATAGTATAGTGACAAGTACCGGGGGAATTGATCGTTCAGCTTAGGAATAGTATCGCTAGGATTAGAAAACCTAAATACTAGTTCTAAAGGTGAGGGATGATTATTTTTGTATTTTATGTTGTTTTGAAAGCAATTAAAAATCTCGGGTTTGAAGGATTTGGGCGGAATTAGTTGCTAGTCAACTAACCCAATACTAAAGATGCAATCAAAATAAAATACTAAAAATGAAAATAAACTAAATTATACTAAGGTTGTGAGCAATAAGTGGAGAAAATGTGTTTACTTAGATTTCACTACTCCCTAGACATCTTTTACATGTTAATTACTTGTTATAATTGCATGGTTGACGGATCATATTCCTTAATACCATTCATGGGGTGGCACACTTAACTCCCCAATTCTATGAGCTCTTATCTCCTCCTATACCCTGCCCAGCACAACTATAGGGATTGTAAACAGTGGCTCATGCATTAAATACAACCAATAAAGACCTAGTGCGCGTCGGTTCATGTTTCTTAAGACGTTCAAGCATGTTACCAATTGGAGATCTGCCAGTTTTCTTAAGCCTAACATATAAATCATTCATCCAAGACAAGTATAAACAAGTAATCAACACATAATTAACATCTAGGTTTCATTAGATCCAAGCAAACACAAGATAGATCTAGCCTAGCATGATGGAATTAAGACAAGAACAAGATATAGACAACCAACACATAGACATATTGATTGAATTAAAAGAACACTTATCTCAATTACACATGTAAGGTATCAAGGGCTTGGAACCCTTGAAAAACCTGTAAAATTCGCACCAAGTTCGTACTTAGGGTTTCTCCAAAACTTCTCTCTTTTAATGTGAAAATTAGAAAACTATATATAGGAAAAGGGGTCTGACGGCGTCAAGAATAAACTTGTGACGCCGTCACCTCGCCGCCAAAACTCTTCTCGGACTGCCTTGATCTACATTTGACGCCGTCATGTGATAATCATTTCCAGGCCGTCATGACTTTTACTCTTGATGCCCTTTCTTGTGACGCCGTCAAATCTGTACTGGGTCGTCATGGAATTCTGCTCTTGACGCCGTCAGGGAATTACTCTTGACGCCGTCACCTACTGTTCCCAGCATGGAAAATTAAGACTTTGGCGTTTTCTTCACTTTTATGCTCCAAAAATGTCCGAATTGCTTCCTTTTCCAGATTTCACTCCCAAAGTACCTAAAATCACAAAAGGAACGATTTAGGGCAATATTTGATCAAATAAATTCAATTCCGGGCTTAAATGACCCCCTAAAAACGGATCATTTTTCGCCTCATCAGATAGGACTTAATTTTGCTTCGTTATATATATTGTAGCTCAATATGAGCCTTAGTGTATGTAGTATGTAGTTTTTATTGTTTTAATATCTAATTGTACCTCTGTAATCATTTTAAAAGTTAATGAAAGATATGTTTCATGTTTATTCACAGTTGGTAATTTTTAAGTTTATTTAGAAATTCAAATTTCTTACTTAAGGATTCTTAGTGATTAATAACTGTTGGCTCACTCATATAAACCTTCTTGTATCTGTTTTAAATAAGTTTTCAAGTTGTGGAATGGTTTTTATCCAAGTTTAAGAAAATTAGTCAAAAATAAATAAAAATAAAATAAAATAAAAAGAATGTTGCATGGTTGAAGAAAGCTGGAGCACAGTTAATATAGGATGGCTGTGGGTTAGAGGTTTTTGGAAACCATATAGGATTGGTGTTTGTGGTTCCTTGGTACTTGGCAGCTAGCTTGTGGTTCCTTACTATTTAATTTTTACTCTTCAAAGTATTTTAGTTGCTTATTATTGTTTAAAGTGCTCATTTGTTGCTTATTAGAATAGTTGTGATCAGTGGTTTGTAGATTAGACTTATTCCAATCAAGTTTCATCATAATCTGTTCTGTTAAGGGGTGTTTGGATTGAACTGTTTAAGGCATTGTGGTTGTTCTCAGTTGTTATTGATTGTTTACTCATCTCACTTAAGGTCTAAATACACCAAATCAAGTCCCTTTTTAGTGGCTACAAACACAGAAGTCAAAATCACAACCAAAATCATCACCACAGTTAACTGTGGTGACATTTAAGTCTTAGATTTCATAAAATCAATTCATAAGTTTGTGTTCTTGCTTAAATTGGTTATCTTTTAGCTTAATATAACAGATTCAAGCAACAAAAGTGATTGGAATTTCATAAAAGTCAAAATCCCAATGTTTTCTAAAAAGTCAAAAGTGCATCATCTCAGAAAAACCAAAAATGGCAAGAATTTTCTAGATTTTTGTGCTTGGTATTAGACTTTGAAATTTGTTGTGGTGATAGTGTATTAGTAGAGCTAAAAGATCCTATGGTTGTTTTATTGTAGTGATTTTTTTACCAGCTTGTGCACAAGCTCAAAGAGAGCTGCAGGGCAAGGCTTTGCCCTGTGCATAGACTCAGGTTCACTCAACCAACTTGAGTGGACCCCACAGGCCTACTCAGTGGGCCCCAGACCTAGATTGTTAGCTTATTGGAAAGCCAATAAGCTAAGCTTTAATACCCAGAGCTTATTTTGTAGTATGGAAGCCATCTAGTAGGGCTGTAAGTCCCTTGTTGTTTGTCCTTTGTCTGAGAAAAGCTGAGTCATCAGCTTTTACCCCCAACTTTCAACCCTCCCCCTGACCTCATCTGTGGGACCCAGAGGGTGCACCCTAGCTTTTTAGTTAGCTTATCACCCCAGCTTCTTGGCTTATTATTTTGTTTTGGCTTCCAGAGTCCCTAGTGGACTCCACAAGCCTCAAAAAGTGACCCATTGAACCTGATTGTGCACTGTTTGGAGTTGGATTGCTTATTGCTTTTCTAGTGCTTATTTCTTGTGCTTATTTGCTCAGCTTGGTTTGTTTTAAGTGTTTGTACATCTGTTTATAACTTATTTGTGTTTTAAATATCATTTGGAAGCTTTTGCCAATCAATCAAGTCCTAACAAGCTTCAATAAGCTCAACTGTTTTCAAATAAGCTCATCAAACAGCTTATTCTTAGTTCTCAGCCAAACTCACTTCACAAAAGTTGATTAAAATCATCTAATAAGCAGTTTTGAAAAAGAAAATTCCAAAAAAGCCCAACTTAATAGAAGTGGTAGCTTCTATTTAAGCCAACTGGCTTATTCTTCAGCTTATTAATAAGGAATTCCCATTTTTATAATTTTCCTAGGCTTTTGGTATATAAAAATAATTTTTGTAATTTTTTCAGATTTTTCTTGCATCATTTAGTATTTTTCTTAATTTAAATTAGATTTTAGTAATTATTAAATAGTTAATAATTAATAATAATTAATTAAAAAATCAAAAAAAATATAAATTAAATTTTAAAATTAGTTTTTAGTTATTTTTTATTTTTACAAATTTTATTTTCACTTTTCTAGTGTAATTTAATAATTAATTAGAATTTAGGTTAATTTAAATAATTAAAAAGTAATTAATAATTAGTTAATAATTAGTAATAATTAATTAAAAAGTCTTAAAAATATATTTTCATTTCTAAAAATAGTTTTATAGTATTTTAGATTTTTCTAAGTTTAATTTGTATTTTTCCAAGTTAATTTCATATTTATTTGTAAGTTAGGTTAATTTATTTAATTAAAAGTAATTAGGAAATTGGTATTTAATTAATAGTAATTATAAAATTAGTGTAAAAATTAATTTTAAATTTCTAAAAATTTCTTTAATTATAAGGTTTGTAAAAATGTCATTTTCATACCAGTAGCCTTTTCAGATCACCTCATTCACTTTTATTTCACGTACGTTTGTTCTCGTTTTCAGCAAACATACGGTTTTTAAGTTTTAAGTAATTTCTTCTCAATCTTAATTCCCGTAATCATTCACATAGCTTTCCTAAGCTATTTTGTTTAATCATTTCCAAATAATTCTCATAACCACCCTTTTCTGTGAATAATCACCCGATCACAAAGCACGCTCAGTTACAATTCACACCTTGTCGGGATTTGACGACCTGGTGATACCTTATATTACCCGGAGATTGACTCTAGGCTATTTGACTTTGTTGACCATTCCTTGGTTAATATAAGTTGACGGTTTAGCATCAATCAGACATATTGAATGAATTAAGAGAAGACTTATCTCAATTGAACATGAAAGGATTCAAGGGGTGAAAACCCTTGAAAACACTATAAAATATGACCTAGGGTTTACAAAGTTCGGCCCTAGTATTCTCCACACAAGTTCCTCTCTTATGAATGAAAAATATAAAACTATATATAGATTTTGATGGGTGACGGCGTCAAGAACAAAAGTATGACGCCGTCATCTCGCCGCCAAATAGTTTCTCGGACTGCCTAGATCTGGGTCTGACGCCGTCATGTATACACCTTATGCAGGCCGTCACCAAAAATTGTCTTGACGCCCTTGTTGTGACGCCTTCAGGTTTTCACTCGGTCATCATGGTTTTTACTCTTGACGCCGTTAGGATCTTCCTCTTGACGCCGTCAGGTACTGTTCTCAGCATGGAAAATTAAGTCTTTGCCGTTTTCTTCACTTTTATGCTCCAAAAACGTCCGAATTGCTTCCTTTTCCAGAATTCACTCCCAAAGTACCTAAAATAAAAAAAGGAACGATTTAGGGCAATAATTGATCAAATAAATTTAATTCCGGGCTTAAATGACCCCCTAAAAGTGGTTCATTTTTCGCCTCATCATATACCCTTACACTTGAGATTTGCTTGTCCTCAAACAAATGCGCTTTTATTCTAGTCAAAATACAAGTTAGGGGTCATTTAACACTAATATAAAAGTAATTACAACAAATAATCGTTCCACTAAAGACCAAAGACAAGCACGGAGGTCATATACTAGCACCTCACAAATAGTGTTTAGATACTCACATCTCTCGGGTGTAATAAAGTAATATCACAATATGGAAACGGAAAACATCTCTCACTACCTGTCATAGCAAAATAGATTACCATAGGCTTGGGAAAGGATCAAACCTCCACCACATGGCGTAAGCACCAAGGATAAACTATCAAAGAGGTCTTTTAAAGGGTTGTAACGTTAGGTGTAGGGATATTGATGCGTAGGGATTGCACCAGGCTTTACCTCTCGAGGGATCTCGAGAAGCTTACAACCCCCACCAGGCAGTGTACTTGATCGATGTAGTATAGTATAATGACAAGTACCGGGGGATTGATCGTTCAGCTAGGAATAGGGTCGCTAGGATTAGAAAACCTAAAGACTAGGTCTAGAGATGAGGGATGATTCTTTTTGTATTTTTATATTTTTTAGAAAGCAAATTAAAATCTCGGGTTTTAAGGATTTGGGCGGAATCAGTTGCTAGTCAACTAACCCAATACTAAGATGCAATCAAAATAAAATACTAGAAATAAAAATAAACTAATTTAAACTAAAGTTGTGAGCAATAAGTGGGAGAAATGTGTTTACTTAGATTTCACTACTCCCTAGATATCTTTTACACGTTAATTGCTTGTTATAGTTGCGTGGATGACGGATTGTATTCCTTAATACCATTCATGGGGTGGCGTACTTACTTCCCCAATCCTATGAGTGCCTACTTCACACCTATGTCGAGCCGGCTAAGAAGATCCTAACATGGGATCATTAGAATTTACTCATGCATTAAATACAACCAATAAAACCTAGTACACATCGGTTCATGTTTCCTAAGACGTTCAAGCATGTTACACAATGGAGATCTGCCAGTTTTCTTAAGCCTAACATTGAAATCATTCATCCAATACAACCATAAACAAGTAATCAACACATAATTAACATCTAGGTTTCATTAGATCTAAGCAAACACAAGATAGATCTAGCCTAGCATGTTGAAATCAAGACAAACACAAGATATAGACAACCAACACATAGACATATTGATTGAATTAAAGAGAAGACTTATCTTAATAGCACATGAAAGGATTCAAGGGCTAAAAACCCTTGAATTTACTGTAAAATACGAGCAAGGGTTCACAAAGTTTGGCCCTAGGGTTTCTCCACATAAGTTCCTCTCTATGAATGAAAAATAGAAAACTATATATAGATTTAAGAAGGTGACGGCGTCAAGAACAAATGTCTGACGCCGTCATCTCGCCGCCAAATAGTTCCTCGGACTGCCTAGATCTGGATCTGACGCCGTCATGTAGTCTGTTGACATAAATAATGCCTAAAAATATTATTAACATGTTATCAATATCTCTATGTTTTAATTATCACAAAATATAAACTCATAGAACTAAAACTTGTGACATAAACAAGTATTTAGTTATTAATATTTCTCTTTATATCCAAATCACTTAAGGTATGAATAAACAAAGTGTTTAGTGCAATTTATGATCAAAGGGGTATTTAATTAACTAATACAAAGTTTATTTAATTATATAAACATATTATATAATTTTGAAAAACACTTTTGGTAATAAAGAAAAATGTTTTATTCATACTAAATATATGAATTCAAATTTTTAACCAAAATCAGTTAGTTTTTCTCCAAATAAACTTTCCCCACTAAAAGACAAAGAATCTGGCCGTTTCAGCTGGGCGGCCCCCTTAATTATAAAGGGAGGTCCCCTTAATTTTAAGGGGGCCGGCCATGAATTAAGGGGACCGGCCACGCTCCTCTGTCAGATTCTGTTGCCTATAAATACCACCTCAAACCTGGATTTTTTCCTCACCTTTTGCACTACAGAATTCTCTGTTCTAGATCTCCATTTCCAATCTATAAATCCTTTGATCATACATTCTTAAATCTTTGTTTCAAAGTGATCCAAACATCATTCCATCAAGTGCAAGAGAAGAATACTTCTATCCCTCAAGACAAGAAGTATTACAACTTGTTGTGATCTCCACATCTAAGTTGTTAGTGTAACATCATTACTATCATTTCATTGTGTGAATAGTTGTGAATATTTGTTAGAAGATAGTGTAGTTTGATATATAGTGTGATTGGTTAGAAGAATAGTTGTGAAGTAGATAAGTTAGGAAGAAGATTGGTGTGTAGAAGAATAGGTGTAAAAAAGATTGGTGTGTAGAAGAATAGGTGTGAAGAAGATTGGTGTGTAGAAGATTGGTGTGAAGAAGTGGTGTGAATAAGTAGTGAATAGGTGTGAACTAGTTGTGTAGAAGTTGTGAAGATATTGTGGTGTGTAAATTGATGTGTAAGGTTTTCTCCGCCATAAGGGAGCTTGTTGATATAGTGAAGAAAACTCTCGAGTTAGGTGCTCGGGGAGTGGAGTAGGGCAAGGAAGGTGACCTTGTAGCCGAACCACTATAAATCGCTTGTCTCTCGGTTCGATCTTTCCAACTCTTATCTACTTATTTACTTACGTTATTATTGCTTTATCGTACATACTTTGTGTTGTTCATATTGTGCATGACTTGATTTCATATAGCATCGAATCTATATTTTATAAAACAAAGAAAACTTTAAGAAAAACTTTTATAACAATTTAAAAATGACGTAAAACTATTCAACCCCCCTTCTAGTTTTCCACAATTGGTATCAGGAGCCACGTCTAACAAGATCTTTAAAATATATTGTATTTTAAAACTTGTAACGATCTATGGAATCTTTAAAATATTTAGAAGGGCAATCTATGCAAAGACCACCACTATTTGAAAGTGACAGATTTTTATATTGGAAAAATAGATTCGAAACGTATGTGAAATCAAAAGATCTTGATCTTTGGCATATTATTACCTTTGGTGATTTTCCCCCTATTCAATATAATGATGAAACTAAAATGAATGAAATTGTATCTTTTGAAAAACAAAATGATGATTTGAAAAAGAAATTAGCAAAAAATAATGAGGCTAAAATGGTAATTTATAATGCGTTACCACGCAAAGAATATGAAAGAATTTTTATGTGTAAAACCGCCAAAGAAATTTGGGATTCTTTACTAATTACTCACCAAGGTAATAGCCAAGTCAAAGATAATAAAATAGATCTTCTTGTACAACAATATGAACAATTTACGATTCCGGAAGAGGAATCAATTGATAATGCTTTTCCTAAGTTTAACACTATCATCACAAGTTTAAAAGCACTTGATGAGACATTTTCCAGTAAAAATTGTGTTAGGAAATTTCTTAGGGCGTTGCATCCAAAATGGCGAGCTAAGGTCACGGTAATCGAAGAATCAAAGAACTTGATGACGTTATCACTAGATGAACTAATTGGCAACTTGAAGGTTCATGAAGAAATCATAAAAAGAGATTAGGAAATGGTCAAAGTAATGAAAGAACAAACCAAATCCTTTGCTCTAAAAGCCAAAAAGGAACCTAGTGATGATGATGATGATTCAAGTGACGAAAGTGAAGACGAAGAATATGCAATGGCCGTAAGAGAATTCAAGAAGTTCTTCAAGAAACGAGGAAGATTCACTAGAACATCACAAGACGAAAGAAAAGCATTCCAAAGGAATAGAAGTGACAACTACGGGAAAAGAAAGTGCTTTAGATGTGGAAGTCCAAATCATCTCATTGGCGAATGTCTAAAGCCACCGGGTTATGAAAGTCAAGGTGCTTTTGTTAGTGGAACATGGAGTGATAGTGACAAAGAAGAAGTTGAAAAGCCAAGAGACGAAAAGTGTTTTATGGTAAAAGAAACCGACGAAATATGTTTAGGAATTGACTTGGAACCTGACGAATGAATCAAAGATAGCGGATGTTCGAGGCACATGACGGGGAATCGCAATCTATTCTCTACATACAAGGCATACAATGGAGGTAACGTTATTTTCGGTAGTGACTTACGTGGAAAAATCATTGGCAAAGGTACGATCTCTCAAGACTCACTTACTATTGAAAATGTAGAGCATGTAGATAAATTAACATATAACTTGCTTAGTGTAGGACAAATATGTGATAATAAATGTAGAGTCACATTTACCGAAGATGATAGCGAAATAGTTAAGAATGGAAAAATTATAGGTAGAGGGATTAGAAAAGGTGGCATATATGTTATGAAACTAGGAAATAAACCTGAGGATAGGATATGCCTAACGACCCTAGATGAAAACTCTACACTATGGCATAGGAGATTAGGACATGCTAACATGCAACAAATACAATCTTTGGCCTCTAAGGAATTAGTTAGAAATTTGCCTAATCTAAAATATGACAAGCATTTTTGTGATGCATGTAAAATTGGAAAACAAGCTCATGCTAGTCACAAAGCCAAGAATATAGTATCCACTACTAGGTGCCTAGAATTATTACATATGGATCTTTTTGGTCCATCCGCTGTGCGGAGCTATGGAGGAAACAAATATACCTTAGTAATAGTAGATGACTACTCACGATACACGTGGACTAGATTTTTAAGTGACAAAACCCAAACCTTTAAAAAATTCGAAATATTTAGTAAAATGATTCAAAATAAATTAGGATGCTCAATAGTTGCCATTAGGACGGACCATGGTAGGGAATTTGATAACGAAGTACAATTCGGAAAATATTGCGAGTTAAATGGAATATCTCACAATTTCTCCGCTCCTCGTACTCCTCAATCAAATGGCGTAGTAGAAAGAAAAAATAGGTCACTACAAGAAATGAGTAGAACTATGTTAAATGAACAATCCATCCCACAAAAATTTTGGTGTCACGCCGTAGATACATCAACTTATATTTTAAATAGGGTATCAATTAGAAGAATTCTAGGAAAAACTCCTTATGAGTTATTAAGAGGTAGAAAACCAAACTTAAGCTATTTTAAGGTATTTGGAAGTAAATGCTATATTTTAAACACTAACGACTATCTCACTAAGTTTGATCCAAAATCATATGAAGGAATATTTTTAGGATACTCACAAAATAGCAAAGCATATATAATACTTAAGAAACACTCCATGAAAGTAGAGGAATCATTAAATGTAACATTTGATGAAACACCACCACCTCCTAAAACATTACCTTTAGAAGATGATGATTTAGTCGAAGATGAAGCTATTGAGGTTAGTAAAACAAAACCCATAGGAAATGATAATGAAGACATTAACTTAGAAAATAGCGAAACTGTTAATATTAAAGAATCTAGATCACATCCATTAGATAATATAATAGGACATCTTAACCAAAGAACCCTTAGGTCACAAGCCCAAGATAAAAACAATTTCTTTTGTTTCTTCTCAGCAATAGAACCTAAGAATATTAGCGAGGCTTTAAAGGATGAAAGTTGGGTTATAGCTATGCAAGAAGAATTAAATCAATTTAAGGCAAATGATGTTTGGGAATTAGTCCCAAGTCCAAAGGATATGACCATCATAGGAACCAAATGGGTATATAGGAATAAGTTAGACGAGAATGGAATAGTTACTAGGAATAAAGCTAGGTTAGTTGCCCAAGGTTATAATCAACAAGAAGGAATTGATTATGATGAAACTTATGCCCCCGTAGCTAGACTAGAATCGATTAGGATATTACTTGCCTATGCTTGCACCCTAGATTTTAAGTTATTCCAAATGGATGTGAAAAGTGCATTCCTTAACGGTTTTATCAATGAGGAGGTATATGTGGCACAACCTCCAGGATTCATTGAATACGCAAAACCTGATTATGTTTATAAGTTAAAGAAAGCTTTGTATGGACTCAAACAAGCTCCCAAAGCTTGGTATGATCGATTAAAAGCTTTTCTTATTAAACATGATTATTCCATGGGAATGGTAGATAACACTCTTTTCACTAAAAGGAAAGACCCAAATCTCATCATTGTCCAAATATATGTTGATGACATTATATTTGGATCGACTTGTCAAGACATGTGTGATGAATTTGCCAAAATCATGCATGATGAGTTTGAGATGAGTATGATGGGTGAACTTAACTTCTTCCTAGGATTACAAATAAAACAATTAGAAGATGGAATATTTTTTAACCAATCTAAGTACATTAAGGAAATGCTTAAGAAGTTTGGCCCAGAAGACTCAAAACCCATGAAAACTCCCATGTCTACGGAGGTAAAGCTCACAAAGGATGATGAAGGTGAGTCCGTAGATAACACCAAGTATAGAGGAATGATAGGTAGTTTACTATACTTGACGGCAAGTAGACCCGATATCATGTTTAGTGTCTGCCTTTGTGCCCGTTTTCAAGAGGATCCCAAAACCTCTCACCTAGAAGCGGTTAAGCGTATCTTCCGATAAGTTAAAGGCACTATACACTTAGGATTATGGTATCCTAAGGAATCCGGCATAGAAACCATCGTCTATGCGGATTTGGATCATGCGGGAGACTACGTAGATAGAAAGAGTACTAGCGGTATTTACACGTTTATGGGATGTTGTCTAACATCTTGGTTTTCGAAGAAGCAAACCGCTCTTGCTATTTCTACAACCGAAGCCGAATATGTAAGCGCCGGAAAGGCATGTCAACAAGCACTATGGATGAAACAAGCTCTCGTAGACTATGGCATTAGGTTAGAAAATGTCCCCATTATGTGCGATAACAAAGGCGCGATAGATTTAAGTAAAAATCCGGTGCAACACTCTAGGACTAAACACATAGAAATACGTCACCATTTTCTTAGGGATAATGTACAAAAAGGAAATATATCTATAGAAAAGGTTGCATCGGAAGACAACATTGCGGATATATTCACAAAACCCATTAAGCGTGAATTATTCAACCACTTGCGTTTAGGATTAGGAATGATGGAACAAGTTGACTAAATTACGTTGAATTAATTCAAATTTATAATTGCATGAAATTTTTTTTTCATTCCACCTTTTCTGAGTCTAGGAATCTATTTCGCACAAAACTAAAGATTGAGAAGATTTATTTTCTTTGCATAAATTTTTTTTAAACTCAATCAATTTTCTCTAAAAATCATTCTCACAATCTAGGAATCACATGAAGATCATTTTCCTTGCATTGTTGACTAATTCTAAAAACATTGTATTTCAAAATCATGCATAATCTCTCACATAAATTGTCAAGATATATAATCTAATATATATCTTTGACATTCATGATCGAGCAAAAATTGAATCAAGGAGATCATTTGGATTGTTTCTTAGGATCGTTATTTCTTTTTGCTTCTAGGAGTCGAAACAATCACAACTCCACATTTGTTGCATATAGACACTCACTAGGACAAATTCACTAATAATGGTGTCATCTTGATCCATCACTAGCTTTTCACTCACTAATTGCCATTGCCTTTAATCCAAGATAGGTGCCTTAGGAAGCTTTAGTGTTCTTGCCTTTACTTACCTCCTATTGCTTATTATGTGTTGATTATTTGCTCTTGTGCTTATGTGTTTTTGCATGCATGATATTTAATGATTAGATGCTATATTGCCTAAAGGAATTGAACTTGCTTGAATCCAAGTCCAAAAACACAACCTTTCTGCAAAATTTTCTGTCAAAAACCCAATTCTGGTAATCTGGAAATCACCAGATGGGCGGCCCCCTTAATTATGTAAGGCGGCCCCCTTAATTTTAAGGGGACCGCCCCCTAATTAAGGGGACCGGCCATCTGATGGACGGGTTTACAGAATCTTTTCTGCTTTTTAGCCCATTTCAACCTACATTTCCCATTTTTCACCAACACATTCTGTCCTAATCCACATACAAACCTTATCCTTCCTTAAACACACAAATCTTACACTATAAATATCCCCAATCCTCAAAACTCTCCATTCATCCCATCATGAACTCTCCAAACAAACCAAAATCAAAAGCCTCAAGGCTAGCAAGGATGACGGAAAAACCCGTTTGGCGACGAAAAAGCCCTCGAAACAAATCCATCATCATTAATGAAGTTGGTAGTCATTCCATACCCCCAAGTTCTTACTTCCCAAACTTTGCATCAAACCAACAAGATCTTTCATTTGATCCTCTTTACAAACCATACAACATTGGCCAAACATCCTCCTTCAAGCCAAACTACACATCTCAACCTCCAACCACTTATAATGATCCATACAAGTTTGATCAACCATCAAACTACAATTCCAACTACACAAACCCAAATCTTCCATGCCAAACCTATGATCCTCTCCACATTGCCACGGAAAAACAAAAGTTCCGTGATGAAATCAACCAAATCCATGATCTTAGTGATCTCCTTGCTATGCATCTTGCACAACGTAACAAAGGGCAACCTCCATCATCACCCTATGCAAATTGCCTTCCCCACTCTCTCAACTTGGATCAAGTTACAAACCACACTCACTTTTGCCCTTGTTGCATATTCCTTCAAAAACAAATCCTCTACTTGAGTGAAGATATTTCTTGGATTGAATATCTTCTCACTCGTAATCATCCAATACCACCCTTAACACGATACAACATCGTGAGATCCACCTCTTCCACTCCATACTCCACTCCATATCCCTCTCAATCATACATCTAAGCTTTATGCTTATGTTTCCCTTCAAGCAAATAAAACAATCAACCATGGGTTTCAAGCAAGTCCAAATGCTCTCTTAGGCAATATAGGACTATGTCTTTTCTTCTGTGCTATTTTTGTCAATATGCTTCAAGCATATTGAATGTTGTAATGCTTATCATTATTGATTGAATCTATGTTTAGTCGCAAAATTGTTGCCTTGCATATATGTGTATCTTGCTCTCTTCAAATATTTTTGTAGCAAAGATCTCCATAGTTCGTTCCCTTGGTGCTCTCAAATGAGGGGGAGCATACATCAAGGGGGAGCATTCTACCCGTTTAAGCTTCCTTCGAGAAGCTTACTCGGCTTAACCTTTTTAATTTTACAAAAAGGGGGAGAAGAGAAATGTAAACTCTATAATACTTGTCTAAAAACAAGTTTTAGATATATTGAGTTTAAGGTTTTGTAATAATCAAAAAGGGGGAGATTGTTGACATAAATAATGCCTAAAAACATTATTAACATGTTATCAATATCTCTATGTTTTAATTATCACAAAATATAAACTCATAGAACTAAAACTTGTGACATAAACAAGTATTTAGTTATTAATATTTCTCTTTATATCCAAATCACTTAAGGTATGAATAAACAAAGTGTTTAGTGCAATTTATGATCAAAGGGGTATTTAATTAACTAATACAAAGTTTATTTAATTATATAAACATATTATATAATTTTGAAAAACACTTTTGGTAATAAAGAAAAATGTTTTATTCATACTAAATATATGAATTCAAATTTTTAACCAAAATCAGTTAGTTTTTCTCCAAATAAACTTTCCCCACTAAAAGACAAAGAATCTGGCCGTTTCAGCTGGGCGGCCCCCTTAATTATAAAGGGAGGTCCCCTTAATTTTAAGGGGGCCGGCCATGAATTAAGGGGACCGGCCACGCTCCTCTGTCAGATTATGTTGCCTATAAATACCACCTCAAACCTGGATTTTTTCCTCACCTTTTGCACTACAGAATTCTCTGTTCTAGATCTCCATTTCCAATCTATAAATCCTTTGATCATACATTCTTAAATCTTTGTTTCAAAGTGATCCAAACATCATTCCTTCAAGTGCAAGAGAAGAATACTTCTATCCCTCAAGACAAGAAGTATTACAACTTGTTGTGATCTCCACATCTAAGTTGTTAGTGTAACATCATTACTATCATTTCATTGTGTGAGTAGTTGTGAATATTTGTTAGAAGATAGTGTAGTTTGATATATAGTGTGATTGGTTAGAAGAATAGTTATGAAGTAGATAAGTTAGGAAGACGATTGGTGTGTAGAAGAATAAGTGTAAAAAAGATTGGTGTGTAGGAGAATAGGTGTGAAGAAGATTGGTGTGTAGAAGATTGGTGTGAAGAAGTGGTGTGAATAAGTAGTGAATAGGTGTGAACTAGTTGTGTAGAAGTTGTGAAGATATTGTGGTGTGTAAATTGGTGTGTAAGGTTTTCTCCGCCATAAGGGAGCTTGTTGATATAGTGAAGAAAACTCTCGAGTTAGGAGCTCGGGGAGTGGAGTAGGGCAAGGAAGGTGACCTTGTAGCCGAACCACTATAAATCGCTTGTCTCTTGGTTCGATCTTTCCAACTCTTATCTACTTATTTACTTACGTTATTGTTGCTTTATCGTACATACTTTGTGTTGATCATATTGTGCATGACTTGATTTCATATAGCATCGAATCTATATTTTATAAAACAAAGAAAACTTTAAGAAAAACTTTTATAACAATTTAAAAACGACGTAAAACTATTCAACCCCCCTTCTAGTTTTGCACATAGTCCCCTTATGCAGGCCGTCACACAATTAACTCTTGACGCTCTAGTTGTGACGCCGTCAGGTTTGTACTGGGTCGTCACCAAATTAACTCTTGACGCCGTCATACACTGTTCCTAGCAAGGAAAATTAAGTCTTTGGCATTTTCTTCACTTTTATGCTCCAAAAATGTCCGAATTGCTTCCTTTTCCAGATTTCTCTCCCAAATTACCTAAAATCACAAAAGGAACGATTTAGGGTAATATTTGATCAAATAAATTCAATTCCCGGCTTAAATGACCCCCTAAAAGTGGTTCATTTTTCGCCTCATCATATACCCTTACACTTGAGATTTGCTTGTCCTCAAGCAAATGCACTTTTATTCTAATCAAAATATAAGTTAGGGGTCATTTAACACTAATATAAAAGTAATTGCAACAAATAATCATTCCACTAAAGACCAAAGACAAGCACGGAGGTCATACGCTAGCACCTCACAAATAGTGTTTAGATACTCACATCTCTCGGGTGTAATAAAGTATAAATTACAATATGGAAACGGAAGATATCTTTCACTACCTGTCATAGAAAAATAGTTTACCATAGGCTTGGGAAAGGATCAAACCTCCACCACATGGCGTAAGCACCTAGGATAAACTATCAAAGAGGTCTTTTAAAGGGTTGTAACGTTAGGTGTAGGGATATGGAATACACGGTTTTGTTGGATATAGGCAGTCTTTACTGGTGGCGAGTTAACAATCTTGGTTAATTACATGTACAATATGGCGTTGCTAAGCCAAGGCTAGACTCGACTTAAGCTAATAAATGAAAAATAACAAAAACATAGAATGAACATAGAATGAAAAGGGATGGTAGTCCGTATGTTTTTTCTCTTTTTCTTTTTTCAATTTTTTTTTCTTGATTTTTTCGATTTTTTTTATTTTTTTTTATTTTTTATTTTTTTTTGCATACACTCTTACCCTACCATCCAAAATAATACATCATAGGGAATGAAAATTCCCCATACACTTGAATTTTTACATACTTTACAATAAACTAATCTAATGACTCAAATTAAGATAATCAAAACACTTTGAGTACTTTTAAGATTAACGTACATATGGGGGTAATAAATGATGTTCTTCCTCATTACTCCATAAAATAAGTACTTTACCCAAGAGTCCCAATCGTCCCAAAACAATATCTACAAGGATATGACTCGACTTAGCAACCATGTAATCAATTAGATAATTAACTTAGGGTTTAACAAATAACAATAATGTACTAAAGATGAGTGCATACACGGAAGGCTAAGGTGATTTGGGTGTACATTTAAGTGGGGTGTAACAAATTCTTCCTTTAAGTAAAATGCTTAAAGTTAGAAACGAAAAGATAGGCTCGGAGGGGTGTACTAGGGGTTTCGTGTACTAAAAATGAGTACAACGCTAAGGGTGTGGGAAAAATTAGTTGACTTAACTAGCCAAGTAATAAGACTTAAATGTTCAAGTAATTATGATACGGGTTTAACACAAGGGTGATCCTAAAGCCTCTTATCATGTAGTAAATCCTACTACACGAATGTAGTCTCACTAGCGGTCTCGGGATGCATCACTAACGCAAGTTCTAGAATCTAAATGCTACCGGTACACTCATAAGCACTAATAGTAAATGCTTTTCCTATCAAATCTAAAGGCGAACCTCACATATTTGGGTGGAAAATTTTTCTGAATGATATGGTTATGTGCTAAGCATACAATCTCCTATCCATGAGACGCTTGCCATGGCTAAAGTTTCACTCCTAAATGTTGTAAAAAATTTTAAATTTGGCGCTAAAATTACACTAACAAGTATTTCTCATAGTTTTATTACACATCTACTATCAAACAAACAAACTCAAGCGAAAGTGTATCTGTAAGGTATCATCATTTTACCCTCCCCTTACACTTAGGATGAACATTGTCCCCAATGTTCAAGTAAAGAATGTAAAAGTGAAATAAGTAAAACAAATGAAATCAAATACTCCTCTGATTTGCTCGGTATGGACAATAAGGTGGCCAGGTTAAATCTTCCTCCAAGAAAATGAACAATCAAAGCTTCCCTTCCAGAAAAATAATCATCTTCTTGTCATACATAACTTGTAAATCCTGAGAAAACAGACAAGGAAACCTCGCATAGAATCGGCGGCAATCTACACATGTTATTAAATCCTAGAAAACAAAATAAGATATGATGCTTGTGGAATGATGTTTGCAGATTTCCTGGAGATTATAAAACTAATAATTCAACAAAAATTTTAAGACTCCGTTAGAAAAACAAAACTGGTAAAATTTCCAGATTTTTTACACGTGACGCCGTCAAGAGTAAACTCATGACGCCATCAGAAGTGACCTGCAGAAATTCTTATGTTCAGTTTCCGGAAAATTTCTGGAAAAACTTGGTCCTACTTCCTGGAAAATCCTGCAAAACATCATTATGACTCGATACAAGCTTTTGGCTCTAACAAATACGAATATACATGTTCATTTAATATTGTGGAGAATCATGATCGGTTTTGTTTCTTAAAAACATATTTGGGGTTTCCCCTTACACTTATCTTTTGCAAAAATACCTTTGAGTGAAGTTAAGACTAGGCCAAACAACAAGATAAAGTATTTCCACTATTTAGTTTAGAAACATGATCTACCACCAACAAAAATAAAGCATGCATACGGAAGCAAATAACAAACAAACAAACAAAATAAAAATCACACAAAGCATGAGTTGCCTCCCAAGAAGCGCTTTTCTTTATTTACGAGTCTTGTAGCTAGACTCAAGGTCATTGGTTACTACGTGACCTCATCGTTGGTTTCACTTTCTGATTGTAAATGTTCTTAGTAGAAACCAATCACCTTTTTCTCAATCGCTCCTATAATCCTATGGGCAAATTCCTTATCGACTTTATACTTTGGTCCTAGAGTCAATCAATCTTTGTAGAAAAGACTCCTCTTTTCCCATACATAATCTATGCCCTTTTTCTTATCCTCTTCATTGATGTCCTCAAAAGCACCAATGTTATCCTTGTCAAATCGGGATATAAAGCGAAATTCTTTCATTCTATTAGGCATCCTATAAGTGATCCTATCGGTGTTACTTGTAAATCGGATTGTCCATTCTATCTCATCAAATTCTAACTTGGACTCCTCAACAAACGGTTTACCAAACAGAACATTGGATAATCGACAATCAATAACATTAGCAAGATCTTCCACAATCATAAAGTCGGTGACAAAAGTGAAATTCCCAACAAAGACATGTAGACCTTTAACTCTCCTGACAAAGTTACAAACTCCACCGAGGTATTTGGGGTCTCTTCTAGGTTCAAGTCTTGTTTTCACTATATCATTATAAATACTTGAGGACATAATGTTGATCGGGGATTTAAAGTCAATGTAAGCATTGTCAACGTGTCTATACCCAATCATACATGGTATCTTAGCATTCTTAAGATCACCTCTCTTTATCTTAGGTTCGATTCTAGTAAAAGGAGATCGAGGGTCATCAATAAGATTATTATAATATGCAATCTCCTCCTTAGTGGGGTATAGATTAAAATAATCATTTAGCTTCGGATCTATTTCCCCCTCTTCAAGTTCCTCAACAACATTCACAAAATCATTAGGCCCTAGGTCCTCATTTGAATACAAGGCGGTCGATAGTTCACTAAATGCATGGTCGAGCACAACCTTAATCAACCTATTAAGCTCCATAAGTTCCCTAATCTCACTCTCAATTTGCTCACGTAACACAGCCACATCTCTAGGGGAAAGGGGTGGATTCGCGTTTTCCATAATGGTCAACAGAATAGTCAATGAATTTAATTTACTAACAAAGGCACGAAGAAAAAGATAGACTAAAGAGAACCTAAAAATAAAAATAAAATCTTACTAGAAAGGAATCTAGCAAGTAGACCTAATAAAAAGAGATTGTAACCTAGACAATAACTATTCCCCAGGCTGCGGCGCCAAAAACTTGATGCGTAGGGATTGCACCAGGCTTTACCTCTCGAGGGATCTCCAGAAGCTTACAACCCCCACCAGGCAGTGTACCTGATCGATGTAGTATAGTATAATGACAAGTACCGGGGGATTGATCGTTCAGCTAGGAATAGTGTCGCTAGGATTAGAAAACCTAAAGACTAGGTCTAGAGATGAGGGATGATTCTTTTTGTATTTTTATATTTTTTAGAAAGCAAATTAAAATCTCGGGTTTGAAGGATTTGGGCGGAATTAGTTGCTAGTCAACTAACCCAATACTAAGATGCAATCAAAATAAAATACTAGAAATTAAAATAAACTAATTTAAAATAAAGTTGTGAGCAATAAGTGGGAGAAATGTGTTTACTTAGATTTCACTACTCCCTAGATATCTTTTACACGTTAATTACTTGTTATAGTTGCGTGGATGACGGATTGTATTCCTTAATACCATTCATGGGGTGGCGTACTTACTTCCCCAATCCTATGAGTGCCTACTTCACTCCTATGTCGAGCCGGCTAAGAAGCTCCTAACATGGGATCATTAGAATTTACTCATGCATTAAATACAACCAATAAAACCTAGTACACATCGGTTCATGTTTTCTAAGACGTTCAAGCATGTTACACAATGGAGATCTGCCAGTTTTCTTAAGCCTAACATTGAGATCATTCATCCAATACAACCATAAACAAGTAATCAACACATAATTAACATCTAGGTTTCATTAGATCTAAGCAAACACAAGATAGATCTAGCCTAGCATGTTGAAATCAAGACAAGCACAAGATATAGACAACCAACACATAGACATATTGATTGAATTAAAGAGAAGACTTATCTTAATAGCACATGAAAGGATTCAAGGGCTAAAAACCCTTGAATTTACTGTAAAATACGAGCTAGGGTTCACAAAGTTCGGCCCAAGGGTTTCTCTACACAAGTTCCTCTCTATGAATGAAAAATAGAAAACTATATATAGATTTAAGAAGGTGACGGCGTCAAGAACAAATGTCTGACACCGTCATCTCGCCGCCAAATAATTCCTCGGACTGCCTAGATCTGGATCTGACGCCGTCATGTAGTCCCCTTATGCAGGTCGTCACACAATTAACTCTTGACGTTCTAGTTGTGACGCCGTCAGGTTTGTACTGGGTCGTCACCAAATTAACTCTTGACGCCGTCATGCTTTTCCTCTTGACGCCGTCATACACTGTTCCCAGCAAGGAAAATTAAGTCTTTGACGTTTTCTTCACTTTTATGCTCCAAAAACGTCTGAATTGCTTCCTTTTCCAGATTTCTCTCCCAAAGTACCTAAAATCACAAAAGGAACGATTTAGGGTAATATTTTATCAAATAAATTCAATTCTGGGCTTAAATGACCCCCTAAAAGTGGTTCATTTTTCGCCTCATCAGATATGGAATACACGGTTTTGTTGGATATAGGCAGTCTTTACTGGTGGCGAGTTACCAATCTTGGTTAATTACATGTACAATATGGCGTTGCTAAGCCAAGACTAGACTCGACTTAAGCTAATAAATCAAAAATAACAAAAATATAAAACGAACATAGAATGAAAAGGAGTGGTAGTCCGTATGTTTTTTTCTCTTTTTTTTTTTCTATTTTTTTTCTTTTTCTTGACTTTTGGAAGTTTTTTTTTTTTTTTTTTTTTTTTTCATACACTCTTAACCTACAATACATCATAGGGAATGAACATTCCCCTTACACTTGAATTTTTACATACTTTACAATAAACTAATCTAATGACTCGAATTAAGAAAATCAAAACACTTGGAGTACTTTTAAGATTAACATACATATGGGGGTAATATATGATGCTCTTCCCCATTACTCCATAAAATAAGTACTTTACCCATGAGTCCCAATCGTCCCAAAACAATATGTACAAGGATATGACTCGACTTAGCAACCATGTAATCAATTAGATAATTAACTTAGGGTTTAACAAATAACAATAATGCACTAAAGATGAGTGCATACACGGAAGGCTAAGGCGATTTGGTTGTACATTTACGTAGGGTGTAACAAATTCTTCCTTTAAATAAGATGCTTAAAGTTAGAAACGAAAAGATAGGCTCGGATGGGTGTACTAGGGGTTTCGTGTACTAAAAATGAGTACAACGCTAAGGGTGTGGGAAAAATTAGTTGACTTAACTAGCCAAGTAGTATGACTTTAATGGTCAAGTAATTATGATACGGGTTTAACACAAGGGTGATCCTAATGCCTCTTATCATGTAGTAAATCCTACTACACGAATGTAGTCTCACTAGCGGTCTCGGGATGCATCACTAACGCAAGTTCTAGAATCTAAATGCTACCGGTACACTCATAAACACTAATAGTAAATGCTTTTCCTATCAAATCTAAAGGCGAACCTCACATATTTGGGTGGAAAATTTTTCTGAATAGTACGGTTTTGTGCTAGTCATACAATCTCCTATCCATGAGACGCTTGCTATGGCTAAAGTTTCACTCCTAAGTGTTGTAAAAAATTTTAAATTTGTCGCTAAAATTACACTAACAAGTATTTCTCATAGTTTTATTACACATCTACTATCAATCAAACAAATTCAAGCGAAAGTGTATCTATAAGGTATCATCATTTTACCCTCCCCTTACACTTAGGATGAACATTGTCCCCAATGTTCAAGTAAAGAATGTAAAAGTGAAATAAGTAAAACGAATGAAATCAAATACTCCCCTGATTCGCTCGGTATGGATAATAAGGTGGCCAGGTTAGATCTTCCTCCAAGAAAATGAACAATCAAAGCTTCCCTTCCAGAAAAAATAATCATCTTCTTGTCATACATAACCTGTAAAACCTAAGAAAACAGACAAGAACCCAAAGCATCAACCCGAACAAAGAGAACTCACAACTAGATGTAATTCCAGACTTAGGAATAAAAACAAAACAATTAAAGATATAATGCTTGTGGAATGAATGTTTGCAGATTTCCTGGAGTTTGTAAAACTAAAGAATCAACAAAAACTTTAAGACTCCGGTATAAACAAAACTAGCAAAATTTCCAGAATTTTACACATGACGCCGTCAAGTGTACACTCATGACGCCGCCAGAAGTGACCTGCAGAAATCTTTACGTTAAGTTTCCGGAAAATTTCTGAAAAAACTTATGTCCTACTTCCTGGAAAATCCTGCAAAACATCATTATGACTCGATACAAGCATTTGACTCTAACAAGTACTAATACACATGTCCATTTAATATTGTTGTGGTTCATGCTCAATTTCGTTCTTATAAACAAATTTGGATCTCCCTTACACTTATCTTTTGCAAAATACCTTTATATGCAATTAAGACGAAGTTAAAAACAAAATAAAGCATTTTCACAATTTACTTTGAAACATGAGCCACAAGCAACAAAAATAAAACATGCATACGGAAACAAATAAAATCAAATAAACAAAAAAAAAAAAAAAAAAAAAAAAAGCTTGGGTTGCCTTCCAATAACCGCTTGTTTTTGTTCGAGTCACGAGCCTGACTCTACCCATATTTAATGGAAATAGGGGAGGTTTTCCCTACACTTTGAATTAAGTGCGGGTGGAAGTAGCGATACACACCCTTAGGGTGGAAATATGCCACGTGAGGTGAAGGGGGTGAGTGAATGGCTTCCTTCATCCTAAAACTACCCGGATAATATTGGTTGATGGGTGGGTCGGTTCCTCTTTTGTCTCCTAGAGGTATATCTAAGGATGGAAAGTTGTGTAAAGGTTGAGGTTCAGTTCATCAACATTAGGAAATTCCCTAGAACTAGGAGTAAGGTTATCACTACAAGTATTCAAACCTATATCCTCAAGTGGTGCCTGGTCCAAGGGTTCTACCTCCATAGGAATTCCTAAAGTTTCTTCTACTTCTTCAGGGTAAGTCACGGGCGGTGTGTGTGCCTCAAATGATGGTAGGACTTGTGGGGTACTTAGTGGGCTTGGGTTCTCTACTATCTCTTCCATCACATCAATATCACATATGTGTTCATCTTGTATTATGGTAGTGCCTAACCATGACATGCAACTAGGTGGCTCAACTCTAACCTCATGTGTGTCGTATGTTTTGGTGAAATCTATCCCGCTCATGCAACTAGGTAGTTCAACACTAACCATCTCATAATATTGGTTTGATTCTAAGTTCATGTTCTTAGAAACTAGGTCATCTCGCTCATACGAATCCACCAATTCGTTGAACTTATGGGTAATGGTTAGGAAGCTTTTCTCAAAATTCATCCAAAGGGTCTCACTAAAAGGAATTGATCCTGAAAATGATCGTCTAATAGAAAACACACATGCATAAAATTCATCAAACCCATCTAACTTTACACCCATCTCCTCTTGTATATATCTAAGATCACTTAAAAATTCATTGCAACAACAGGAGGCAAATCGATCCGAGTAAACTAATTGTTCCTCTATAGTTAATGATCTAAATGGAATTTCATCCGCCATGGAGACAAATGAAAATGGTTTTACAAACAAAGGGCACAAAGAAAAAGATAGACTACAAGAAAGTTAATAAAAAGTGATGCGTAGGGATTGCACCAGGCTTTACATCTCGAGGGATCTCGAGAAGCTTACAACCCCCACCAGGCAGTGTACCTGATCGATGTAATATAGTATAATGACAAGTACCGGGGGATTGATCGTTCAGCTAGGAATAGTGTCGCTAGGATTAGAAAACCTAAAGACTAGGTCTAGAGATGAGGGATGATTCTTTTTGTATTTTTATATTTTTATGAAAGCAAGTAAAAATCTCGGGTTTGAAGGAGTTGGGCGGAATTAGTTGCTAGTCAACTAACCCAATACTAAGATGCAATCAAAATAAAATACTAGAAATGAAAATAAACTATATTAAACTAAAGTTGTGAGCAATATGTGGGAGAATTGTGTTTACTTAGATTTCACTACTCCCTAGATATCTTTTACATGTTAATTACTTGTTATAGTTGCGTGGATGACGGATTGTATTCCTTAATAGCATTCATGGGGTGGCGTACTTACTTCCCCAATACTATGAGCGCCTACTTCACTCCTATGTCGAGCCGGCTAAGAAGCTCCTAACATGGGATCACTAGAATTTGCCCATGCATTAAATACAACCTATAAAACCTAGTACACATCGGTTCATGTTTCCTAAGACGTTCAAGCATGTTACACAATGGAGATCTGCCAGTTTTCTTAAGCCTAACATTGAAATCATTCATCCAATACAACCATAAACAAGTAATCAACACATAATTAACATCTAGGTTTCATTGGATCTAAGCAAACACAAAATAAATCTAGCCTAGCATGTTGGAATCAAGACAAGCATAAGATATATTCAAACAACACATAGACATATTGAATGAATTAAGAGAAGACTTATCTCAATTGAACATGAAAGGATTCAAGGGGTGAAAACCCTTGAAAACACTGTAAAATATGACCTAGGGTTTACAAAGTTCGCCCCTGGTTTTCTCCACACAAGTTCCTCTTTAATGAATGAAAAATAGAAAACTATATATAGAGTTTGATAGGTGACGGCGTCAAGAACAAATGTCTGACGCCGTCATCTCGCCGCTAAATAGTTTCTCGGACTGCCTAGATCTGGGTCTGACGCCGTCATGTATTCACCTTATGCAGGCCGTCACCAATTTAACTCTTGACGCCCTTGTTGTGACGCCGTCAGGTTTGCACTGGGTCGTCATGGATTTTACTCCTGACGCCGTCAGGGTCTTCCTCTTGACGCCGTCAGGTACTGTTCTCAGCATGGAAAATTAAGTCTTTGGCGTTTTCTTCACTTTTATGCTCCAAAAACGTCCGAATTGCTTCCTTTTTCCAGATTTCACTCCCAAAGTACCAATAATCACAAAAGGAACGATTTAGGGTAATGTTTGATCAAATAAATTCAATTTCGGGCTTAAATGACCCCTTAAAAGTGGTTCATTTTTTGCCTCATCATATACCCTTACACTTAATATTTGCTTGTCCTCAAGCAAATGCGCTTTTATTCTATTCAAAATACAAGTTAGGGGTCATTTAACACTAATATAAAAGTAATTACAACAAATAATCGTTCCACTAAAGACCAAAGACAAGCACGGAGGTCATACACTAGCACCTCACAAATAGTGTTTAGATACTCACATCTCTCGGGTGTAATAAAGTAATATCACAATATGGAAATGGAAAACATCTCTCACTACCTGTCATAGCAAAATAGATTACCATAGGCTTGGGAAAGGATCAAACCTCCACCACATGGCGTAAGCACCTAGGATAAACTATCAATGAGGTCTTTTAAAAGGGTTGTAACGTTAGGTGTAGGGATATGGAATACACGGTTTTGTTGGATATAGGCAGTCTTTACTGGTGGCGAGTTAACAATCTTGGTCAATTACATGTACAATATGGCGTTGCTAAGCCAAGACTAGACTCGACTTAAGCTAATAAATCAAAAATAACAAAAACATAAAATGAACATAGAATGAAACGGTGTGGTAGTCCGTATGTTTTTCTTTTCTCTTTTTCTCTTTTTTTTCTTAATTTTTTCGATTTTTTTTTTTTTTTTTTTTTTTTTTTTTTTTTTTTTTTTTGCATACACTCTTACCCTACCATCCAAAATAATACATCGTAGGGAATGTAAATTCCCCTTACACTTGAATTTTTATATACTTTATAATAAACTAATCTAATGACTCGAATTAAGAAAATCAAAATACTTGGAGTACTTTTTAGATTAACGCACATACGGGGGTAATAATATGATGCTCTTCCCCATTACTCCATAAAATAAGTACTTTACCCAATCGTCCCAATCGTCCCAAAACAATATGTACAAGGATATGACTCGACTTAGCAACCATGTAATCAATTAGATAATTAACTTAGGGTTTAACAAATAACAATAATGCACTAAAGATGAGTGCATACACGGAAGGCTAAGGCGATTTGGGTGTACATTTAAGTGGGGTGTAACAAATTACTCCTTTAAATAAAATGCTTAAAGTTAGAAACGAAAAGATAGGCTCAGAGGGGTGTACTAGGGGTTTCGTGTACTAAAAATGAGTACATCGCTAAGGTTGTGGGAAAAATTAGTTGACTTAACTTGCCAAGTAATATGACTTAAATGGTCAAGTAATTATGATACGTGTTTAACACAAGGGTGATCTTAATGCCTCTTATCATGTAGTAAATCCTACTACACGAATGTAGTCTCACTAGCGGTCTCGGGATGCATCACTAACGCAAGTTCTAGAATCTAAATGCTACCGGTACACTCATAAGCACTAATAGTAAATGCTTTTCCTATCAAATCTAAAGGCGAACCTCACATATTTGGGTGGAAAATTTTTCTGAATAGTACGGTTTTGTGCTAGTCATACGATCTCCTATCCATGAGACGCTTGCCATGGCTAAAGTTTAACTCCTAAATGTTGTAAAAAATTTTAAATTTGGCGCTAAAATTGCACTAACAAGTATTTCTCATAGTTTTATTACACATCTACTATTAAACAAACAAACTCAAGCAAAAGTGTATCTGTAAGGTATCATCATTTTACCCTCCCCTTACACTTAGGATGAACATTGTCCCCAATGTTCAAGTAAAGAATGTAAAAGTGAAATAAGTAAAAAGAATGAAATCAAATACTCCCCTGATTCGCTCGGAATGGATAGAAAGGTGGCCAGGTTAGATCTTCCTCCAAGAAAATGAACAATCAAAGCTTCCCTTCCAGAATATAAATCATCTTCTTGTCATACATAACCTGTAAAACCTGAGAAAACAGACAAGGCAACCTCGCATAAAATCGGCGGCAATCTACATATGCTAATAAATCCTAGAAAACAAAATAAGATATAATGTTTGTGGAATGATGTTTGCAGATTTCCTGGAGATTATAAAACTAATAATTTAACAAAAACTTTAAGACTCCATTAGAAAAACAAAACTGGTAAAATTTCCAGATTTTTACACGTGACGCTGTCAAGAGTAAACTCGTGACGCCGTCAGAAGTGACCTGCAGAAATTCTTATGTTAAGTTTCTGGAAAATTTCTGGAAAAACTTGGTCCTACTTCCTAGAAAATCCTGCAAAACATCATTATGACTCGATACAAGCATTTGACTCTAACAAATACGAATATACATGTTCACTTAATATTGTGGAGAATCATGATCGGTTTTGTTTCTTAAAAACATATTTGGGGTTTCCCCTTACACTTATCTTTTGCAAAAATACCTTTGGGTGAAGTTAAGACTAGGCCAAACAACAAAGTAAAGTATTTCCACTATTTTAGTTTTGAAACATGATCTACCAACAATAAAAATAAAGCATGCATACGGAAGCAAATAACAATCAAACAAAATAAAAATCACACAAAATCATGGGTTGCCTCCCAAGAAGCGCTTTTCTTTATTTACGAGTCTTGTAGCTAGACTCAAGGTCATGGGTTACTACGTGACCTCATCCCTTGAGATGATGTACCCTATGTAGTTGTGATCATTACTATTGTGGTGGTAGTGCCTTAATCTGTCGATACTTGCAATCACCTCTCCACCTACTTTACTTCTCAGGCTAGCCATCCCATCTTGGCTCATGCTCTTAATTGTGAAAGTCCCATACCACCAGGGACTCGGTTTATCGGGAGGTATCGTTATTTCCAAGTGTCTTAAGAGTACTAAGTTCCCTTCCTCGAATGGTACGTGGCTTCTTGCTGGTCGATTGTGTTCGAACTCGACATGAACTTCATTGCTTTTGCTTCTTTCATGTTTAGCCTCCTTGTAGCTTCTGATTCTTGCCTCCCATGCAAGTATTTTCTCTTGAACACGAATAGGTGACGTGTCAATGTTGTTTTTGAGCTTTCTCCAACCCAAACTCTCATGCCCACATCGCGGGGTCATGGGGAAGCTAATCTTTCTTTTTCCTGATTTAAGCTCAATTTTCCTACCTTCATACTTAATGACAGCTCTAGCGGTGGTGAGGAATGGTGCCCCAAGGATTATTGGGATGCACCCATCTCCCTTATCATCGATGATCATAAAATCAACGGGGTACATGAACCCGACGACATTAACCAACACATCTTCTGCAATTCCAAGGGGGTATATGTAAGAGTGTCCAGCGAGGGATAACCTAACACGAGTGGGGGCTGGCATTTTTGACGTTAGTTGGATGTAAATTGTTAGGGGCATAAGATTTACTTCCGATCCTTGGTCGGCGAAAGCACTAAGATATTTCAAATCCCCGATGCTAGCTGGTATCTCAAAGTTCCCACATGCCATCTGCTTAGTAGCCACTTTTTGCACCAATAGTTTCTCGAATATTGGCCCCCCCAAGTAACGTATCATACTCATCTTTTCCCCCTTCCTCCTTCTCAGAACCCTGTTTGGAAGATTGGTTACGCCCGTCACCCTTTATCCAATTTGTTATAGTGTTTTCGTTTATATCATGTTTCAGGTAGTAACTTAGAGATTGGGATTTGGGTGGCTCTTCTACGATTTGTTCAGTAGGGGTTTCTACCTTCTCATTATCCTTGTAGACAATTGCGATGGAATTAACAAATCGGCTAGTGGAGATGACGCTTTCTTTCCTTAGTAACATCCTTTCGGGGGTTCTCTGTTTGGCATACTCTTCCATCAGGCTCATCACCTCATTCATTTTCTCTTGCATCTCCTCTTTTTGCTTATAAACTGCTTCCTCGAATCTAGCAAGCCGATCTGAATGAGTTGCCATGTATTCTCTCATTCTAGCTTCAAACTCCGGGCTAAGTTTCTCGGGAGGGGAATAAGGTGGGGGATAGTTTTGAAAAGTCTCGACATTCTCTCTAGAGGGTGACTCTGATAACGGCGTTGAAGTTGTTTTCGAGACAGAATTGGCAGTAGCCCGCCTAGGACTCAGGGGTCTCCTTTGCCTTTCCTCAAAATAGTCAACTTTTGCCTCGAGTTTGCATAGGAGTTCATCAGGGATTTTGGTAGTCCCTTCAGGTGTTGAGATTGCATTGATGGCCGCTTTTATAGTATGATTAAACTCCCATATCTCTTGATTATCGGCGGCAAGCTCTTCAATAATTGTCCAGGACTCCTCGGCGTTCTTATCACGCAATCTACCTCCCGCGGCCCTATCGATTGTACGTTTAGTGTGATAGTCGACATGATCGTAGAAAATCTGAACTAATAACCAAAGGTTTATACCATGATGAGGGACCTTATGGAGGATATCCTTGAAACGAGCCCATGCTTCGTAGAAAGTTTCACCCTGATGTTGTTCAAACATCAAAAAGTCATTTCTAAGCATTGCAGTCTTCCCTGGTGGAAAGAATTTGGCAAGGAAGTGAGTGGTGAGATCATCCCATGTGGTGATGGATCCCGCGGGTAATCGCTCAAGCCATTGGCTAGCATGATAATGTAGAGAGAATTGGAATAGGCGTAATCGGGTTGACTCTCTAGTTGTAACATCAAGGTCTATAGAATCTACGATTTTAAGGAAGTCCTTGAGATGTTGGTTTGGATCTTCGGAACGAAGTCCATGGAATGCACATCCGCTTTGCACCAACCGGATGGTGTCGGATCGCAAGGGGGTCACATTGGCTCCGGTGAGCTCAATAGTGTTTCAGTAGCCTTGGTGGCTAGGTCGGGAATACTCTCCTAAGGTTCGGGGCCTAAGAGGTTCTAGTGGTGGGTTTTGTTGTGGTGGGATGACGGGTTCAAAGATGTTACCATCTTCCATGATGTCGGATGGTGAAGAGTTACGAACAAAAACACGAAGAATTAGATAGAGTAAAGAAATCCAAAAAATAAAAATAAAATCTTACTAGAAAGGAATCTAGCAAGTAGACCTAATAAAAAGAGATTCTAACCTAGACAATAACTATTCCCCGGGCTGCAGCGCCAAAAACTTGATGCGTAGGGATTGCACCAGGCTTTACCTCTCGAGGGATCTCGAGAAGCTTACAACCCCCACCAGGCAGTGTACCTGATCGATGTAGTATAGTATAATGACAAGTACTGGGGGATTGATCGTTCAACTAGGAATAGTGTCGCTAGGATTAGAAAACCTAAACACTAGGTCTAGAGATGAGGGATGATTCTTTTTGTATTTTTATGAGAGCAAGTAAAAATCTCAGGTTTGAAGGAGTTGGGCGGAATTAGTTGCTAGTCAACTAACCCAATACTAAGATGCAATCAAACTAAAATACTAGAAATGAAAATAAACTATATTAAACTAAAGTTGTGAGCAATATGTGGGAGAATTGTGTTAACTTAGATTTCACTACTCCCTAGATATCTTTTACACGTTAATTACTTGTTATAGTTGCGTGGATGACGGATTGTATTCCTTAATACCATTCATGGGGTGGCGTACTTACTTCCCCAATCCTATGAGCGCCTACTTCACTCCTATATCAAGCCGGCTAAGAAGCTCCTAACATGGGATCATTAGAATTTGCTCATGCATGAAATACAACCAATAAAACCTAGTACACATCGGTTCATGTTTCCTAAGACGTTCAAGCATGTTACACAATGGAGATCTGCCAGTTTTCTTAAGCCTAACATTGAAATCCTTCATCCAATACAACCATAAACAAGTAATCAACACATAATTAACATCTAGGTTTCATTAGATCTAAGCAAACACAAAATAAATCTAGCCTAGCATGTTGGAATCAAGACAAGCATAAGATATATTCAAACAACACATAGACATATTGAATGAATTAAGAGAAGACTTATCTCAATTGAACATGAAAGGATTCAAGGGGTGAAAACCCTTGAAAACACTGTAAAATATGACCTAGGGTTTACAAAGTTCGCCCCTACTTTTCTCCACACAAGTTCCTCTTTAATGATTGAAAAATAGAAAACTATATATAGAGTTTGATAGGTGACGGCGTCAAGAACAAATGTCTGACGCCGTCATCTCGCCGCTAAATAGTTTCTCGGACTGCCTAGATCTGGGTCTGACGCCGTCATGTATTCACCTTATGCAGGCCGTCACCAATTTAACTTTTGACGCACTTGTTGTGACGCCGTCAGGTTTGCACTGGGTCGTCATGGATTTTACTCCTGACGCTGTCTGGGTCTTCCTCTTGACGCCGTCAGGTACTGTTCTCAGCATGGAAAATTAAGTCTTTGGCGTTTTCTTCACTTTTATGCTCCAAAAACGTCCGAATTGCTTCCTTTTCTAGATTTCACTCCCAAAGTACCTAAAATCACAAAAGGAACGATTTAGGGTAATATTTGATCAAATAAATTCAATTCCGGGCTTAAATGACCCCCTAAAAGTGGTTCATTTTTCGCCTCATCAAAAAGAAAATAAAAATCTCACTAAAAAGGAATCTAATGAGTAGACCTAATAAAAATCAAATTCAACCTAAACAATAACTATTCCCTGGGCTGCGGCGCCAAAAACTTGATACGTGGGAATCGCACCAGGTTTTACCTCTCAAGGGATCTTGAGAAGCTTACAACCCCCACCAGGCAGTGTACCTGATCGATGTAGTATAGTATAATGACAAGTACCGGGGGATTGATCGTTCAGCTAGGAATAGTGTCGCTAGGATTAGAAAACCTAAAGACTAGGTCTAGAGATGAGGGATGATTCTTTTTGTATTTTTTAGTTTTTATAAAAGCATGTAAAAATCTCGGGTTTGAAGGAGTTGGGTGGAATTAGTTGCTAATCAACTAACCCAATACTAAAGATGCAATCAAAATAAAATACTAAAAATGAAAATAAACTATATTAAACTAGAGTTGTGACCAGTATATGGGAGAATTGTGTTTACTTAGATTTCACTACTCCCTAGATATCTTTTACATGTTAATTACTTGTTATAGTTGCGTGGATGATGGATTGTATTCCTTAATACCATTCATAGGGCAGCATACTTACTTCCCCAATCCTATGAGCGCCTACTTCACTCGTATGTCGAGCAGGCTAAGAAGCTCCTAACATGGGATCACTAGAATTTGCTCATGGATTAAATACAACCAATAAAACCTAGTACACATCGGTTCATGTTTCCTAAGACGTTCAAGCATGTTACACAATGGAGATCTGCCAGTTTTCTTAAGCCTAACATTGAAATCATTCATCCAATACAACCATAAACAAGTAATCAACACATAATTAACATCTAGGTTTCATTACATCTAAGCAAACACAAGATAGATCTAGCCTAGCATGTTGAAATCAAGACAAGCATAAGATGAATTCAAACAACACATAGACATATTGAATGAATTAAGAGAAGACTTATCTCAATTGAACATGAAAGGATTCAAGGGGTGAAAACCCTTGAAAACACTGTAAAATATGACCTAGGGTTTACAAAGTTCGGCCCTAGTATTCTCCACACAAGTTCCTCTCTTATGAATGAAAAATAGAAAAATATATATAGATTTTGATGGGTGACGGCGTCAAGAACAAAAGTCTGACGCCGTCATCTCGCCGCCAAATAGTTTCTCGGACTGCCTAGATCTGGGTCTGACGTCGTCATGTATACACCTTATGAAGGCCGTCACCAAAAATTGTCTTGACGCCCTTGTTGTGACGCCTTCAGGTTTTCACTGGGTCGTCATGGTTTTTACTCTTGACGCCGTCAGGATCTTCCTCTTGACGCCATCAGGTACTGTTCTCAGCATGGAAAATTAAGTCTTTGCCGTTTTCTTCACTTTTATGCTCCAAAAACGTCCGAATTACTTCCTTTTCCAGAATTCACTCCCAAAGTACCTAAAATCACAAAAGGAACGATTTAGGGCAATAATTGATCAAATAAATTCAATTTCGGGCTTAAATGACCCCCTAAAAGTTGTTCATTTTTCGCCTCATCATGAGTCAATACAAAAGTGGGAAAGGAAAACGTAACCCATGACCTTGAGTCTAGCTACAAGACTCGTAAATAAAGAAAAGCGCTTCTTGGGAGGCAACCCATGTTTTGTGTGATTTTTATTTTGTTTGTTTGTTATTTGCTTCCGTATGCATGATTTATTCTTATTGTTGGTAGATCATGTTTCAAAAATAATGAAAATACTTTACTTTGTTGTTTGGCCTAGTCTTAACTTCATCGAAAGGTGTTTTTGCAAAAGATAAGTGTAAGGGGAAACCCCAAATATGTTTTTAAGAAACAAAACCGATCATGATTCTCCACAATATTAAGTGAACATGTATATTCGTATTTGTTAGAGTCAAATGCTTGTATCGAGTCATAATGATATTTTCCAGGATTTTCCATGAAGTAGGACAAAGTTTTTCCAGAAATTTTCCGGAAACTTAACATAAAAATTTCTGCAGGTCACTTCTGACGGCGTCATGAGTTTCCTCTTGACAGCGTCACGTGTAAAATTCTGGAAATTTTACCAGTTTTGGTTTTCTAACGGAGTCTTAAAGTTTTTGTTGAATCATTAGTTTTATAATCTCCAGGAAATCTGCAAACATCATTCCACAAGCATTATATCTTATTTTGTTTTCTAGGATTTATTAGCATATATAGATTGCCGCCGATTTTATGCGAGGTTTCCTTGTCTGTTTTCTCAGGTTTTACAGGTTATGTATGACAAGAAGATGATTTATTTTTCTGGAAGGGAAGCATTGATTGTTCATTTTCTTGAAGGAAAATCTAACCTGGCCACCTTATTATCCATACCGAGCGAATCAGGGGAGTATTTGATTTCATTCGTTTTACTTAAGTCACTTTTACATTCTTTACTTGAACATTTGGGACAATGTTCATCCTAAGTGTAAGGGGAGGGTAAAATGATGATACCTTACAGATACACTTTCGCTTGAGTTTGTTTGTTTGATAGTAGATGTGTAATAAAACTATGAGAAATACTTGTTAGTGTAATTTTAGCGCCAAATTTAAAATTTTTTACAACATTTAGGAGTGAAACTTTAGCCATAGCAAGCGTCTCATGGATAGGAGATTGTATGACTAGCACAAAACCGTACTATTCAGAAAAATTTTCCACCCAAATATGTGAGGTTCGCCTTTAGATTTGATAGGAAAAGCATTTACTTTTAGTGCTTATGAGTGTACTGCTAGCATTTAGATTCTAGAACTTGCGTTAGTGATGCATCCCGAGACCGCTAGTGAGACTACATTCGTGTAGTAGGATTCACTACATGATAAGAGGCATTAGGATCACCCTTGTGTTTAAACCCGTATCACAATTACTTGACCATTTAAGTCATATTACTTGGCTAGTTAAGTCAATTAATTTTTCCCACACCATTAGCGTTGTACTCATTTTTAGTACACGAAACCCCTAGTACACCCCTCCGAGCCTATCTTTTCGTTTCTAACTTTAAGCATCTTACTTAAAGGAAGAATTTGTTACACCCCACTTAAATGTACACCCAAATTGCCTTAGCCTTCCGTGTATGCACTCATCTTTAGTGCATTATTATTATTTGTTAAACTCTAAGTTAATTATATAATTGATTACATGGTTGCTATCGAGTCATATCATTGTACATATTGTTTTGGGACGATTGGGACTCATGGGTAAAGTGCTTATTTTATAGAGTAATGGGGAAGAACATCAAATTATTACCCCATATGTGCGTTAATTTTAAAAGTACTCCAAGTGTTTTGATTTTCTTAATTCGAGTCATTAGATTAGTTTATTGTAAAGTATGTAAAAATTCAAGTGTAAGGGGAATTTACGTTCCCTATGATGTATTATTTTGGATGGTAGGGTAAGAATGTATGCAAAAAAAAAAAAAAAAAAAAAAAAAAAAAAAAAAAAAAAAAAAAAAATCGAGAAAATTAAGAAAAAGAAAAAAAAAATAGAAAAATAAAAGAGAAAAAACATACGGACTACCATCCCGTTTCCATTCTATGTTTATTTTATGTTTTTGTTATTTTTCATTTATTAGCTTAAGTCGAGTCTAGTCTTGGCTTAGCAACGCCATATTGTACATGTAATTAACCAAGATTGTTAACTCGCCACCAGTAAAGACTGCATATATCCAACAAAACCATGTATTCCATATCCCTACACTTAACGTTACAACCCTTTAAAAGACCTCTTTGATAGTTTATCCTAGGTGCTTATGCCATGTGGTGGAGGTTTGATCCTTTCCCAAGCCTATGGTAATCTATTTTGCTATGACAGGTAGTGAGAGATATTTTTCGTTTCCGTATTGTGATATTACTTTATTACACCCGAGAGATGTGAGTATCTAAACACTATTTGTGAGGTGCTAGTGTATGACCTCCGTGCTTGTCTTTCGTCTTTAGTGGAACGATTATTTGTTTTAATTACTTTTATATTAGTGTTAAATGACCCCTAACTTGTATTTTGATTAGAATAAAAGCGCATTTGCTTGAGGACAAGCAAATCTCAAGTGTAAGGGTACATGATGAGGCGAAAAATGAACCACTTTTAAGGGGTCATTTAAGCCCGGAATTGAATTTATTTGATCAAATATTGCCCTAAATCATTCCTTTTGTGATTTTAGGTACTTTTGGAGTGAATTCTGAAAAAGGAAGCATTTTGGACGTTTTTGGAGCCTAAAAGTGAAGAAAACGGCAAATACTTAATTTTCCATACTGAGAACAGTACCTGACGGCGTCAAGAAGAAAATCCTGACGGCGTCAAGAGTAAAATCCGTGACGACCCAGTGAAAACCTGAAGGCGTCACAAGAAGGGCGTCAAGAGTTAATATGGTGACGGCCTGCATAAGGGATACACATGACGGCGTCAGACCCAGATCTAGGCAGTCCGAGAAACTATTTGGCGGCGAGATGACGGCGTCAGAAATTTTTTCTTGACGCCGTCACCTATCAGAATCTATATATAGTTTTCTATTTTTCATTCTTTAAAGAGGAACTTGTGTGGAGAATACTAGGGCCAAACTTTGTAAACCCTAGGTCGTATTTTACAATATTTTCAAGGGTTTTCACCACTTAAATCCTTTCATGTTCAATTGAGATAAGTCTTCTCTTAATTTATTCAATATGTCTATGTGTTGTTTGAATATATCTTATGCTTGTCTTTATTTCAACATGCTAGGCTAGATCTATCATGTGTTTGCTTAGATGTAATGAAACCTAGTTGTTAATTATATGTTGATTACTTGTTTATAGTTGTATTGGATGAATGATTTCAATGTTAGGCTTAAGAAAACTGGTAGATCTCCATTGTGTAACATGCTTGAACGTCTTAGGAAACATGAACCGATGTGTACTAGGTTTTATTGGTTGTATTTAATGCATGAGCAAATTCTAATGATCCCATGTTAGGAGCTTCTTAGCCGGCTCGACATAGGAGTGAAGTAGGCGCTTATAGGATTGGGGAAGTAAGTACGCCACCCCATGAATGGTATTAAGGAATACGATTCATCATCCACGCAACTGTAACAAGTAATTAACATGTAAAAGATATCTAGGGAGTAGTGAAATCTAAGTAAACACAATTCTCCCATATATTGCTCACACCTCTAGTTTAATATAGTTTATTTTCATTTCTAGTATTTTATTTTGATTGCATCTTTAGTATTGGGTTAGTTGACTAGCAACTAATTCCGCCCAACTCCTTCAAACCCGAGATTTTTAATTGATTTTATAAAAACTAAAAAAATACAAAAAGAATCATCCCTCATCTCTAGACCTAGTCTTTAGGTTTTCTAATCCTAGCGACACTATTCCTAGCTGAACGATCAATCCCCCGGTACTTGTCATTATACTATACTACATCGATCAGGTACACTGCCTGGTGGTGGTTGTAAGCTTCTCGAGATCCCTCGAGAGGTAAAGCCTGGTGCAATCCCTACGCATCATCAGGATTTTAGACTAGCGGCGTAATAAAATCTTGATTTTGGATGAAAAAGAAAAATATCAGCGCTTTTTGATGTCGCATGAAATTTGAAGAAAGTATAAAGATGAATAGCGTAATTTACTCTAAATTTAATAAAATGCACTTGATAAAACTATATTAGTTTCGGATCCACACCCCATATAAAACAAGGCACAATGATATATTTGATAAATTAAAAAATCATCCCGAGTATGGAAATACTTTAGCAAAGATAAAGGCTGACTAATTATCATTATCTCCAATGGTACGTCTAAATTTATAGCATGACTACCATAATATTTGACGGAATTCGAGATTGGGGTACTATTAAAAATAGGGCTATAACAAGTCGGGTAAACACAAATGGAATTTGTCTATATCGCTCGTTTAATTTTAACCAAACAAGTCCATAGAGGCTCAAGTGATTAGGAAATTAAGTGAAACTTGTGTTTTTCTTAGTTATTCACACACACACACACACACAAAAAGAAAAAAAAAAAAAAAAAAAAAAAAAAAAAAAAAAAAAAAAACCCTTCTACATTAAACAACTGGAATATACTGAAAAATTAGATTCCACCCTGATTGGCAAGAACTAGAAGTGTACTAAAACAAAAAGTGAGGTATCCTCTCTAATCACAGAGAGACTATGAGACTGACGCCTCATCCATTTCTAGTTTTTAATTTAGAATTTATCATTCAATTTAAATAAATATACCATTTTAAATCGATTGTCAACAACATTGCAAGTTTCAACTGTTAGTAAACTTAGAAATATAGATAAAATGGATTACTGATAGAGTTGCAACTCTTCTAACATATTTTTGATAACTATGTGTTTTCGGTTTTTTACTGAACTAATCTACGAGACTTGAGTACACTGCTACACAAAATCAAGTCGTATAAATTAAAAACATGGATGTGCGTATATGAACCTGCACATGAACACACATAATTTGTTTATCATAAGACGTAAGTTATTAGTGTTTGAATAAAAACTCCTTATAGTCACAAAGTAATGACAAACATGATTGGCGATTTTAATCAACTTTATTACAAAAATTGATTCTTAGTTTTCTTCCTTTAGAACTTTGTGCAAAGTCGGTAACTTAGGCTCAAATGCTCAATTCAGTCTGAGGTTTGGTAGGCTTTGGTGAATTGAGTCTGACTTTTGGTAGGCTTTGGTGAATTGTGATACTCCACCAAATTCACTCCCCAGTCCCCACTATCGAAGTGGACAAAAACCAACTACTCCGTAATTTTTAGTAACTGTGTTTAGGGGTGTTAACAAAAAAAAAAAATCCCATTTTATATCTTTACTAGCTTATAGACCCGTGGAATTACGGAGTTTTAAAAGAAATAATGCATCAAGAAATTAAGCGTGTGAATAAAGTTAGAAGATACAACGAACGTAAACATATTGAATTGTTTTTGAATGAAATAATATGTAATAAGTAAATAATACTATAAACCAATGTTGCAAAAATCGTAAATCGGTACTGAGGCGGTCCATGGCCGATTAACGATTTTAACCGATTAATCGGCCGATTTCCTTGTAACTGCTGATTAATTGGCCGATTACCTTGTAAATCTCTCTAAGTTCCAGGGCCGATTAGCGATTAATCGGCCGAGTTGGCCGATTTTTGCAACACTGCTGATGAGTGCTCAAACACTCATCATTTTTGGTCAAATCTGAACTGCAAAACATACAAAAACACTCAGTAATGCATCAAAATACTAAAAATATTTCAAAATTGTGTTTTATATGTTTTAGATGCAAAATGAGCAAAAACAGATGAAAAACGTACAAAGTTTGCAAAATTGGCAGTTTCAGTCCCTCAACTTTCACAAAATGACAAAACTAGTCCCTGGATATTCAAAATATGAAAATTATCACCAAAGGTCATTTTGAAATCATAAGTTGTCATATTTAGTCCTTTGGTGAAAAATTAGAAAAGTTTTGGAAATTTACAGTTTGGTCCCTGGAGTTTCAGATTTTGGCAGAATTGGTCCCTGGTGGGATATTTTTGAAAGGAAAATCAATTTTTATCCCTGGAAAATCAAAACGTGTCAAAAATAGTCCTTGGAATGAAAGATTGGTGAAAATTGCAAGTTTAGTCCCCGGATTTTGAAAATTGACATAAATGGTCCCCGGGAATTTCAAAAGTTAAAAAATTGCAAATTTGGTCCTTGAGTTAATAAAAGGTGGCAAGAATGGTCCTTATACTACTTTTGGAAAATTACAATTACAGCCCCTCATATTTTGCAAAATTACAAAATTGGTCCTTGTGTTGTTTTGTTATTTAACCAAATGGACCCCTTTTATTTTATTACCAAACCAAACAAATCCATAGCCCAATCCAACACCCTACCTGATCCACTAACCAAACCCCACCCTAAACTAATATAAACCTGGTCCGTTTGACCCCAGGTCAAACCTTCAACCCCATCGTCCCTAACCTCCCATTACCACCTTAATCCCAGGCTTATGTCTCCCCCCCTCCTCCAAAGTCCTCACCTCCTCACCAACTATCATAAATGCTTACACCAACCTCACCTTCCCCCCTCCTCATTAAATGTACCCACCAGATACACTCAACCTGTCAAACTTGTTTTCCCGCCAAAACTTAATCAGACGGCTAGGATCAATAGAAGCTAATCTAATGGTCCAGAGAGAAGTGGGATAGTCAAAGTATGCTCCAAGGCTTATAAAAGAAAGAAAAAGAGAAGAAGAAAAGTAGTAGTTAGTATTAGTTAATTTTAATTTATCTTATTGTCAAATTAATGTACTTTTAGATTTCAGTTGTAATTTTTAGTGTAAAAGGGGTGTAACTCATGTTTCAGTGTAATCTAATCTGGTTCTAATAATCAAATTTAGTTTCTAAATTTCCATCTCAGTTTATGCTCATCTTTAGTAAAAATCTCATTTTTACTTAATTATTGTTAAAAGTGGTTGTTCTCTGTTTGTTTAAGCTCATTGAAGTTATTGAGGAGCTTTTAAAAGTTTTTTAAGCTTTGAAACAAGTTTTACTTTACAAATTCAAAAATACTCAACAATTCAAATAAATAGGTAATAAATAAAAAGTTTAAAGAGGAAGGTAATTCAGGTTGGAAGCATGCTTCATATTGGATTTTCATGGTTCTAGATACCTCAAGGGAGGTGTTAGTGTGGGTATTTGATCTTTGGTTCACAGTTCTGCTTGGAAGCAATTGTAAGGTTAAATTCCATTTTTCTTTGTTTTTGCTGTACAACACTTAATTACATGCTTATCTTTGAGCTTTTGAGCTGTTTTAGTATAAGTAACTGAATTAATGCTTAAGAAATCTTGTTTGTTCATTGGAGTATTTAGATACTCATTTTATACATGTAACAGTCAAATATGCTTATTATTGATTTAAGATCATTAGTTGTTACTCTATGTGTTTCTGTGTTCAATCTTGCTTATTTTATCATATTGTAGTCTTAGGAATCAATTTCAGACTTTGAATTGGTATTTTGTTTGAAAATTCTCAAAACAGTGAACAATAAGGGGTGTTTGGATCATGCTTGACAGCTGAGCTGTTGTTGTTTTCTTTTGATAAAAATTGTTTATACACTCAGCCTAGACCATAATTAGTCCCACTCAACTAAGCTTTTGGTCATTTTAATAGCAGAAAGTCAAAATCAAGCTTAACCTTTTCTTGTATGTTAACTGTGCAAATTTGAGAGATCATGTCTATGTGTAGTGATGCATAAGTGTAGGTTCTAGCTAAATTCAGCTTAGATACAACATATAACACCAATCTCCGTTCATTAGATTCATCACAAATCCATTTTAGTCAAAATCTTAAGTTTTCTTCAAAAGTCAAATATGCATTCTCAGGTTTTACCAAAAGTTCAAGCAATTAATGTGATTTTTGTGTTATAGATTAGGTCCTGAAACTTGTTTATATGTGTTCTCTACCACCTCATCTCTAAGGTTCTTGCATTATTTGATTTTTGCAATTTTTCATTTGGGTCCCACACCTCTCCAAAGAGAGCTGCAGGGTGACTGGTCTGCTCTGCACACAGATAAGCAGTCCACCACCACCACTTGGTGGTGGTGTTCTGGCCACCTCAGCGGGCCCCAGGCCACCAATTTAGCTTCTTTCCACCCCCCTCCTACCATACTTTGGGTTTTGACCCTTGGGTTGACCTGAAAACCCCTGGGCCTCACCTGGATTAGCCTCTAAACCTTGTCCCAAATCTGAGCAGTATTTGGTTTTGGAATGTGCTTATTGCAGCTTATTGGCTTATTCTGTGGACTCTTTGTGCTTTTTCTTGCTTAAATAAGTTTATCTAACTTATTTACACCAGACTTAGCCATTGTGGGTCCCACTTGATCTCATTTTAGCTTATTTACCACTTTGGTCAACTTTGGTCAACTATCACCCATATAAGCTTGTATTCAGCTTATTTTTGATTTCCAAAAAGTTTGTTTTTACAAAAAGTGTTTGTTTTTAAGTATTAAATAGTTTGGTAAAAGAAAAATCAAGAAAAACAAATTTAATATTAAGTGATAGTTTCTATTTAATGTAATTTAATTTTAATTTTCATTTTTAAATTTTTATTAAGTACTTAGCTTTTTTATATTTTTATTAAATTCCTCATATATTAAAGTATTTATAATAATTTTTTCAGATTTTTATTTTGTCATTAAGTATTTATTAGATTTAATTTTAGTTTTATTTATAATTAATTAATAATTAGTTTTAAATAGCATAATTAGTTTTTATTAAGTAAAATCTAGTTTTTATATTTTTTATAGCTTTTATATATTATAAAATAATTTTAGAAATTTTCTTAGAATTTTTACTATTCATTTTATATTTTTCTTAATTTAAATTAGTTTAATTAAATAATTAATAGTTAATTAGTAATTAATTTATAGAAAATTCACAAAAAGACAAAAAGACTTATTTTTAATTTTAAAACTTATTTTTAGTTATTTTTTAATTTTAGAAATTTTATTTTCACCTTTTTAGTATTTAATTAATATTGTATTATATTTAAGTTGTTTAAATATTAATAATAAGTAATAATTAGTATTTAATTAATAATAAATAATTAATTAGTGTTAAAATTAATTTTCTTTTTCTAAAAATTTTCTTTTATCTTTTAGTTTGTAAAAAAGTCATTTTCACCCCCTGGGGGTTTTCAGAATTCAGTTTTCGCGTTTTATTTTGTACGTTTACGTTTTATTTAAACGTTACGTACGCGTTTTTAGGTTTAAATCGTTTCTGGTTTTTCTAACTTTCCCGTCTTATTCAGATAGCTTGTTTAAGCTATTCTCTTGTAGATTCCTTAGTTCAAACCAATCTCAAACCCCTTTTCATCCAAATTCACCCGATCACGAAACCGTTTGTTAGCCATTCACACCTCGTCGGGACATAACGACCCGGGGAAACACTATACTTCCGCGGAGCATTGATCTAGGCTATTTGACTTTGTTGACCATTCCTTGGTCAATATAAGTTAGGTGGTTTAGGCTCAATCAATTTTTGGCGCCGCTGCCGGGGAGGTGTGCGCGCTATTCTAAACGGTTTTTTGATTAGTGATTTTGGAATTCATTCCATTGTACATTTATCCATCTTTGTTCATATCTTTTCTTAAAAACACAAAAATATTTTTCCTTACCCTCTATCCGTTTGATTCTACCTTCTTATACCCCTCTCATGTATAATTCTAAATGACATCTCTCGATGACGATTTCCTTGAGCTATGGGCCTTTGAGAGCAAAATTGAAAAACTTATGGCCTTGTCAAAAATATCGAGATGTCGTAGTGATTATGATGGACCTTCGATTCCTATTCCCTCTCCGGTGAGGGAAATGAATCAAGAAACCGAGGTGACAAAGGACCCTGTACTTCCCTCTGACGATGGAAGTGCTAAATACGTCCAACCTACGGTTGTCCAAGAATCTAAGCTCACAATTGCTCCTAAACCTTCAAGAATTGATCCTAACCTTTCACGGTTTACGGTCAAAAGTTTGTCAAGCATACGTGCTGAGCTTAGGGCAGAGACTGAAAAGAACGACTTACCTAACCTTCACGTTTATCAAGAACCAAAACCCGAGACCATAACGGAAGTGGTGGAAATTGCTAGCTCTAAGAGCACACCACTTGTCCCACCTCCAGATTTCGTTCCTTGTGTCGGTTGTGGTGAGCCGCTTTTCGGTTTTCCATGTCGTTGGTGTACATGTGTACAATGTGGTAAAGATATCCAAAACGGGAGTTGTTTGTTTTGTGGGTCGAGTAATTCATTTACTTATGATCCTAATCAAAACTCATTCAACGACTCTTCAAATTTTTTCGATTACCCATCACATTCATACGAGCAAGAATCATATTACCCAAATTTCAATGATGCTTCATATCAAAATACACCAAGCCTAACTCAACAGTTTTACTGTTGTGAGTACTGTGGAGGTCCTCACTTTAGCTCGGATTGTCAAACAAGGAATCCAATTCCTTGTAACAATTACGACTATTCGTTTTCAAACCCACCTCCACAGCACCAAATGATTCACACAACTCCTTCTGCTACTGACATTATAATAGAGGTTCTTGAGATATTGAAAGAACTTAAGGAGTTGGGTACCACAACACTTCATAATGCACCCAGTGTTTCTTGTGTGAATTGTGGGGGTCCTCATAATGATTATCAATGTCAACCTTCCGGTTTTGACAAATCCCCACCCCCGCAATTTTCATTTACTCTTAATTCACATGAGAAATGCATGGCTAAAATATTGACGGAAGAGCAGGTTGCTAAAATTGATTCCATAGATGATTTTGAAAAAGCTGTTAGGGAAGCATATGCAAAAGAAAAAGCAGCCAAATCTAGCTCTTTGTTCCGTTTCATTCATGATGACGATGATGATGAGGATTCTATTCAAATGAAGGAATATTACAAAGATTCATCCAGTTCATCAGTTGAGATTCCTTCCGTGGAAGCACAGGGAGATAAGAGTATGCAAGAATTGCTAGCAGAAGAACACATGAAAAATATAGAATCTATGTGTGCTAGTCTTTCTTATCTCCCTCAGTCTGCTGTTATCACACCAGAAGTTCACATTCACTCTCTGATCATGGGGGATGAGCATCTTAGCACTATTCCTAATAAGGAATCAGACGAATTAATAAAGTCTAGTGTTGAGATCCTTGTCCCAATCCCGAGAGAGTCACAGGGGACTTTTGATCACATGTGTGATATTCCTCCTCCTCTATTCTTCCCATCTAATCATGATGAGATGTCCTCCGATTCTACTGATGACAATTCGTTATCTTGTGAGGACATCATTTATATGGAAGAATTACCTTCTGAGCTAGTCAGCTTAGAAGAAGAGAATGACGAGATTGACACTGAAATCAAGGATGAAGCACTTCGTGCAACATTATTGAATGTCGATCTCCTTATTTCTAAAATCGAGGCTTTCAAAATGAAACCTATTTCATCTCCTATCCCCATAAAGGATAGTGACATTGTCTCCGATGATCCTATTCCGGAGTTTGAAGCCTTTACCTTTGATCATATGGGAGAGAAGATTAGTGACAGTACCACTTCTCATTCTCAAATTTCTCTCCCCGGTTATGATTCATTCACCTTTGAGGAGTTCTCCGGTGAACTCACTCATATCATATCTCCACCGGAGTATGATAACTTCCACTTTGATCTAGACAAAATTGATCTTTGTTTTCCGGAGGGAAATATTCTCAACCCTGAGAATTTGATTGATATTAAAATCCCAACCCTCCCACCCATAATTTGGCTAGATCATATGAGCTTTACTGATGAGATTCATGATACACCAATCATGAATTCTCTTTCTGATGATGATGAATCAATCTAGATTGTCATCAAGATCTTTCTTCCTTTCTTCACCTACATGGTGACTTCTCCTGTTCTTCATTCCTTCGGGAATGAGGACACTATATTTGATCCCGGCATTTTCATGTATCATTATCTTGAGCCGGATACTTATCTCATCGGTGTGGAACTTTCACGTGCTTCAAATGTTTGTCCAAACATCTTGAATGAAAGTCCGATTGAGATTGTTTCTTCCACATCATGCTTCCCCAATGACAAATGAATTAGGGGTCGAGTCAAGCAAGCGACTCGGTAAACAAAAACAGTAGATACATATAAGGTTTTCACCCTAAGTGTGGGGGAGTCCCCCATGCTATGATTACAGAAGTGAAAATACAAAATGGTGTTTTCCACGCTTAGCTTGTAATGTTGCCCTTTTACGTTCAAAATGTCGGCATAATAGCCGGGATTTTGAATATTGAGGACAATATTCATGCTAAGTGTGGGGGGGTATTCGCTATTCTAGCGAATTTTATCACATTTTACTATATAATACCCCCGTTTTTAGCCAAAAATTCAAAAAATTTTCAAAAATTTTTCACTGGTGCTTCAAAATTTTTGTGGTAATCAGTCCGTCTTGTCTAACCGACAAAAGGGATTGGCTAGTCCAGGAGCAAACGGCTCTTGGTAAAGACATCTCAAATCCGTTTACGGCTTGCAATTTGCCCAAAATTGTATGGTTCCTCAACTCCCCAAAAACAAATGAGTTGGCTAGCCCGCAAGATTATGGCTTGTGGTAAAGGCCGTGGAAAATCCATAATTGGTAATCAGCTCACCAAGATGTTGACTATTCCATCAAGAGCTGGCTAGTCCAGAAGCAAACGGCTTTTGGTAAAGACTACTTAAATCCGTTGACAGCTGGTGGTTTGCTCAAAATCACACGGTTATCAGGTGTGCCACAGTTCTTACACCTGGCTACTCCAGAAGTGATGGATTTTGGTAAAGAGTTTTTCAAATCCATCAAGTTTTCAAAACAGTATTGCTAGGGACTAGCAATAGTTTAGTGTGGGAGATTGATGAGTGCTCAAACACTCATCATTTTTGGTCAAATCTGAACTGCAAAACATACAAAAACACTCAGTAATGCATCAAAATACTAAAAATATTTCAAAATTGTGTTTTATATGTTTTAGATGCAAAATTAGCAAAAACAGATGAAAAACGTACAAAGTTTGCAAAATAGGCAGTTTCAGTCCCTCAACTTTCACAAAATGACAAAACTAGTCCCTGGATATTCAAAATATGAAAATTATCACCAAAGGTCATTTTGAAATCATAAGTTGTCATATTTAGTCCTTTGGTGAAAAATTAGAAAAGTTTTGGAAATTTACAGTTTGGTCCCTGGAGTTTCAGATTTTGGCAGAATTGGTCCCTAGTGGGATATTTTTGAAAGGAAAATCAATTTTTATCCCTGGAAAATCAAAACGTGTCAAAAATAGTCCTTGGAATGAAAGATTGGTGAAAATTGCAAGTTTAGTCCCCGGATTTTGAAAATTGACATAAATGGTCCCCGGGAATTTCAAAAGTTAAAAAATTGCAAATTTGGTCCTTGGGTTAATAAAAGGTGGCAAGAATGGTCCTTATACTACTTTTGGAAAATTACAATTACAGCCCCTCATATTTTGCAAAATTACAATATTGGTCCTTGTGTTGTTTTGTTATTTAACCAAACGGACCCCTTTTATTTTATTACCAAACCAAACAAATCCATAGCCCAATCCAACACCCTACCTGATCTACTAACCAAAGCCCACCCTAAACTAATATAAACCTGGTCCGTTTGACCCCAAGTCAAACCTTCAACCCCATCGTCCCTAACCTCCCATTACCACCTTAATCCCAGGCTTATGTCTCCCCCCCTCCTCCATAGTCCTCACCTCCTCACCAACTATCATAAATGCTTACACCAACCTCACCTTCCCCCCTCCTCATTAAATGTACCCACCAGATACACTCAACCTGTCAAACTTGTTTTCCCGCCAAAACTTAATCAGACGGCTAGGATCAATAGAAGCTAATCTAATGGTCCAGAGAGAAGTGGGATAGTCAAAGTATGCTCCAAGGCTTATAAAAGAAAGAAAAAGAGAAGAAGAAAAGTAGTAGTTAGTATTAGTTAATTTTAATTTATCTTATTGTCAAATTAATGTACTTTTAGATTTCAGTTGTAATTTTTAGTGTAAAAGGGGTGTAACTCATGTTTCAGTGTAATCTAATCTGGTTCTAATAATCAAATTCAGTTTCTAAATTTCCATCTCAGTTTATGCTCATCTTTAGTAAAAATCTCATTTTTACTTAAATTATTGTTAAAAGTGGTTGTTCTCTGTTTGTTTAAGCTCATTGAAGTTATTGAGGAGCTTTTAAAAGTTTTTTAAGCTTTGAAACAAGTTTTAGTTTACAAATTCAAAAATACTCAACAATTCAAATAAATAGGTAATAAATAAAAAGTTTAAAGAGGAAGGTGATTCAGGTTGGAAGCATGCTTCATATTGGATTTTCATGGTTCTAGATACCTCAAGGGAGGTGTTAGTGTGGGTATTTGATCTTTGGTTCACAGTTCTGCTTGGAAGCAATTGTAAGGTTAAATTCCATTTTTCTTTGTTTTTGCTGTACAACACTTAATTACATGCTTATCTTTGAGCTTTTGAGCTGTTTTAGTATAAGTAACTGAATTAATGCTTAAGAAATCTTGTTTGTTCATTGGAGTATTTAGATACTCATTTTATACATGTAACAGTCAAATATGCTTATTATTGATTTAAGATCATTAGTTGTTACTATATGTGTTTCTGTGTTCAATCTTGCTTATTTTATCATATTGTAGTCTTAGGAATCAATTTCAGACTTTGAATTGGTATTTTGTTTGAAAATTCTCAAAACAGTGAACAATAAGGGGTGTTTGGATCATGCTTGACAGCTGAGCTGTTGTTGTTTTCTTTTGATAAAAATTGTTTATACACTCAGCCTAGACCATAATTAGTCCCACTCAACTAAGCTTTTGGTCATTTTAATAGCAGAAAGTCAAAATCAAGCTTAACCTTTTCTTGTATGTTAACTGTGCAAATTTGAAAGATCATGTCTATGTGTAGTGATGCATAAGTGTAGGTTCTAGCTAAATTCAGCTTAGATACAACATATAACACCAATCTCAGTTCATTAGATTCATCACAAATCCATTTTAGTCAAAATCTTAAGTTTTCTTCAAAAGTCAAATATGCATTCTCAGGTTTTACCAAAAGTTCAAGCAATTAATGTGATTTTTGTGTTATAGATTAGGTCCTGAAACTTGTTTATATGTGTTCTCTACCACCTCATCTCTAAGGTTCTTGCATTATTTGATTTTTGCAATTTTTCATTTGGGTCCCACACCTCTCCAAAGAGAGCTGCAGGGTGACTGGTCTGCTCTGCACACAGATAAGCAGTCCACCACCACCACTTGGTGGTGGTGTTCTGGCCACCTCAGCGGGCCCCAGGCCACCAATTTAGCTTCTTTCCACCCCCCTCCTACCATACTTTGGGTTTTGACCCTTGGGTTGACCTGAAAACCCCTGGGCCCCACCTGGATTAGCCACTAAACCTTGTCCCAAATCTGAGCAGTATTTGGTTTTGGAATGTGCTTATTGCAGCTTATTGGCTTATTCTGTGGACTCTTTGTGCTTTTTCTTGCTTAAATAAGCTTATCTAACTTATTTACACCATACTTAGCCATTGTGGGTCCCACTTGATCTCATTTTAGCTTATTTACCACTTTGGTCAACTTTGGTCAACTATCACCCATATAAGCTTGTATTCAGCTTATTTTTGATTTCCAAAAAGTTTGTTTTTACAAAAAGTGTTTGTTTTTAAGTATTAAATAGTTTGGTAAAAGAAAAATCAAGAAAAACAAATTTAATATTAAGTGATAGTTTCTATTTAATGTAATTTAATTTTAATTTTCATTTTTAAATTTTTATTAAGTACTTAGCTTTTTTATATTTTTATTAAATTCCTCATATATTAAAGTATTTATAATAATTTTTTCAGATTTTTATTTTGTCATTAAGTATTTATTAGATTTAATTTTAGTTTTATTTATAATTAATTAATAATTAGTTTTAAATAGCATAATTAGTTTTTATTAAGTAAAATCTAGTTTTTATATTTTTTATAGCTTTTATATATTATAAAATAATTTTAGAAATTTTCTTAGAATTTTTACTATTCATTTTATATTTTTCTTAATTTAAATTAGTTTAATTAAATAATTAATAGTTAATTAGTAATTAATTTATAGAAAATTCACAAAAAGACAAAAAGACTTATTTTTAATTTTAAAACTTATTTTTAGTTATTTTTTAATTTTAGAAATTTTATTTTCACCTTTTTAGTATTTAATTAATATTGTATTATATTTAAGTTGTTTAAATATTAATAATAAGTAATAATTAGTATTTAATTAATAATAAATAATTAATTAGTGTTAAAATTAATTTTCTTTTTCTAAAAATTTTCTTTTATCTTTTAGTTTGTAAAAAAGTCATTTTCACCCCCTGGGGGTTTTCAGAATTCAGTTTTCGCGTTTTATTTTGTACGTTCACGTTTTATTTAAACGTTACGTACGCGTTTTTAGGTTTAAATCGTTTCTGGTTTTTCTAACTTTCCCGTCTTATTCAGATAGCTTGTTTAAGCTATTCTCTTGTAGATTCCTTAGTTCAAACCAATCTCAAACCCCTTTTCATCCAAATTCACCCGATCACGAAACCGTTTGTTAGCCATTCACACCTTGTCGGGACATAACGACCCGGGGAAACACTATACTTCCGCGGAGCATTGATCTAGGCTATTTGACTTTGTTGACCATTCCTTGGTCAATATAAGTTAGGTGGTTTAGGCTGAATCAACTGCTATAAACAAATATGGATGTAACTATTAATCTAGTAAACGTCAATGCACGTGACCTCCAATCTTGATGGTCTTGAAAAGCAAATGTATATAGTGAGCGATAATTAAGTGATAAGCTAATGAACATTTGTGAGCACCTAATAAGTTTTAAAAAAAAGTAAGTAAAAAATGTTTGTGATTGATAATATATGTAAATATAAAAAATGACATAAAACATATCACATGTATATTCGTACATACCTCTTGAAACTTGGTCATAGACCTTGAAGAACTTCTTTGTAGACTACATTTGTAGTAGTTTTTTATAGATTACCATGCGTCTTTTCTTAAAAGTATGTTTGAACATTTATCTGACTCAAAATATTTGAATAAGCAAAACCAATAATAAATGTATTAGATCATGAGTCTCATTGATTAAGTTATAAGCTTTTAATATCCATTTAACAACCTCTTCATTTTTCCGTCACCGGTTTTTAATATCAATTTAGCATGCACAAATTTCACCGACTTCTTCTGGCTGTGAGTCAACAATGAGCCATATGTTCACAATTAGCTTATTAGTCATGAGCGCTTCATCACAAATGATAAGCTTACATTTCTTTAACAAATATGTAAAAAGGGGACATATCATGAATTTTAACAGCGTAGATCTAAAAAGGGGGCATATCATGTAACTCATTGTTTGTAATGAATTTTAACCAACGCCCGTCATATATTTTATACATCATGAATTTCATCCAATAGCTCCTATTGGCTAAATAAATATTTGAGTACTTTCAAATAGAGAAAACATGATAAGACCATTGGAGCATAGCTTTAATAGACTCCTCTACTACAAGTCTACAAACGTTAAGTATGAGGACTTTTGGAGACATCATCGGTTCAATTCCAACTCCTGGCTAAAGGTCACTCGAATATGTACTCATTGCTTGGGGGTAAGTCTTTAGAGAAGAGTCAATCGTCACCCAAAAAAGTGCACATGGTCAAGATTTTCCCACCAATTCAAATATTTTAAAAACATGATAATAGCTCTTCATGTTATTTCGAACATTTGATAATAGACCGTTGCCCATTTTTATGTTAACTTTAACTTCAAACTCTTTCGTATCCGTGTTCAATTTAGAGATACAATTTAAAGTATATGTAATCATAAAAATTAATGTATAAATTATTGACTAAAACACATTTATCTATAATTTCTCAAAACTTTCCAATTTCAACCCATTTGAACCATTGGTATATGTTTCGGGATAGGTTACCTTTGACAACAAACTTTAACACAATTTTGCTAAATGAAATAAAGGCATTATTTTTCTTGATGTTCAAATTCAGAAAAGAGATAAATGAATCAATCTTAGTTTTTCACTTTACAATCAGATACAATAATTAATATAAAATTAATACAAAATATGTTCTTTAGATCTATTTAATCTCTTCCAATACCCTTCAAATCATCATTCAAGACACTTTCTTTCTCATTATGAAGGAACACTTTTGACTCCAACATCCATTCTGAATCACCATATACCCTATGTAAATAACAATATAAAGGCATACTACTAATCACTATAACTTCACTGTCGCATTTCTTCATCATCGCAAGTTGTGCAACAACAATATTTTGACCCACATCACATACATGTAGGAGTTCATAAAACTGATTATTACCCCTAATAAATTGTTATTTTCTCACCAATAAGGATGTAATAAACAACTAGTATAATAGAATTTCAAGTTTGTAATGTTTTAGCAGTTCACTCGTGCACTAAGTATCATGGGACCGTCAATGTTTCATATAATAAATAATTTTAGAATAATCCTTTTCAATATCACACAAATACCAATACACAATACAACTTATCAATGTTCCTAAATGGAAACAGGTCAATTTTGGCAATTGCAATAGGTCATACAGTACTTAAAATACATGATTGTATAAACGCTTTCAACTTTATACAACTAAAAAATGTTTCTCAATGAAAACATTTTATTAAAGTCTTCATGAGTGGAAAACTTGGATTCTTTAGAAATATTTAAAATGGCATTTGCAGCTCGTTTTTCGGCCAGGACACCAAACTACATACGAAAAATAGATCATTAACACATATAACTTTCATAAATATACACATACTATCATAGGCAATTTTGGAGTTCCAGAATTAGCAGTCATTAGCTATCGAAATCCATTTTAGAGTTCCAGAATTAGCAGCTTCCCCACAATTAAAACCTTATAGATACAATGACCTTATATTAGAGTCGATAAACATTATTAAGTGAAATTTGATAAAAGAAAACACCATCCGAAAAAAGGTTTCCAGGGCTAAAACCCATGTGGTAAGCCCTCAGAAAAGTTACTACAAATTTACCCGTAGTGAACTAACTTGTGATAAAATCCCAGATTTTTTAGTAGACGATCACAAACGTCAACTAACCATCATATATTGTACATAATTACTGTCACATAGAATGTTGTTAATGTCATCCATAAGAGCAATGTAAAGCACAAGAGATGAAAGCAATTATTTATTGAAAGAAATTTCAAACCTCAGATCTGTAGCATGAAATGCCAGATGCAACAACAATTTTAGGTGACAGAAGAGTAGTCTTTTCACCCAACAGTGTTAGTGCAGCTGTTAAACAAAATGAAATTTAGTAACGTGAAAGTGAGGTCTTGGACCAGATGACTATGTGTGAAGGACCACAAGACTATTCCCCAGAAGGGACTACTTAGAATGTTTTATGAGGGTGTACACGCATCTTAACCAAGTGAGCAACAATAACATTCTAAGGGGTATCACTGATGTAATTGCAAACCAAATATTTTTGGATACTTCAAAGTGTATCTCACAATTGATGATGCCCTCACCCATCACCCATCACAAAATTTTGGTATGTTGTATAATGAATAATTGCGCAACCCAAATGGAAATCCAAAGTGAGTTGATTTATACATAGTTTAGCGCCATTGACTAATGTTTTGTTATTTAATTATGTTTACGTCCCTAAATGAAAAACTACATTAAAATACGTGTAAGAACATGCTTTCTCTTGTTACAATTACCAAACTTTATTGCAAAGTAAGTTGCTATATTATGAATTTTTGCATATATAAATAGTCTGTTAATTAGTGATTTAAATTTCATAGTTCCTAAAAAATTACCTCAATGATCTTTTTCTCTTGGTAAGACCACCATTCTTGTTTGGTGTATGCAACAAATAAGGAGCTTAAATCGAAGTCTTCAATCGTGTTCTTCCCCTGCATTGTTCTTTAATGTAAGTTCTAGCAATGGTTGCACCAATTTAACCACCGACACTAAATCATGCCAAGCTATAGGGATACAAGTAATGCTTACCACTGTTATAAATAAATATAAAGGTTAAATGGAATATCTTCCCTACATTAAGGTCGTCAAACAAAACCTTACACAATATATATAGTCAAAGCACATAATCAAAGAAGAAAATTATGATAGAATTAGATATGTAATAAACATACCCAAACTGGCCATTTGTAAGATGTTGTCCAAAATTGTAGCATCTCGTAATTTTTCCCAACGGTTAGTAAACACTTGCACTATTTAATTTCCCATTATTACGTGTGACAAAATTTTTTTTTTATATGACTTATTATGTGAATCACAAACGGAATGTTGTGATATATTATTTGCTTAGAGACATCGCTTGCACACAAACCTAGATAGTCTAAATTATCGCGAATACATTTTAACATTTGTAATGATAATTATTAAACGTATATATTAATAATTATATATTATACGACACCTTTTTACGTACAATATTTATATATTCCAAATCCTACGAAAATTCCCGAGATTGCTCACTATCGTTACTTTAACTTATCCCGACTCCCTAAATTTCTATGTGGACCCCACATCTTAAATGGGCCCCACTTTCTAGCACTAATACCAAACGGACCCCTTTTTCATTTTTCTTTTTTTTCTCTGCTGGACCGAAACCAAACACAAGCCCAACAGGCTTATAAGCCCAAACGAACACTTGTTATTTATTTATTTTTTTTCTTTCTTTCTTTGTTTCCAGTCGCGAACGAAGCCAAGAACACCCCTAGTTTCTTTCAAATTCGACACACAACATATGTATATTATCACTTAACTTGTTTTACCACCTTACATAGATTCGTGAATGATAAATATTATTCACTCATTCACTCGTTTACTGCTTCGAATCTGTCTCAAGTAAACTCCCAAAACCATGTGACACATAAAACCAAAACGTATCACAAACTCTTCACAAACCCCCCATGATCCCCAATGACAACAATACTATCTATGTTCATGTCAGGAATGTATAGTAGATTGTATGACACATTCTCCTTGATGGCTAATGATCGATTGGGCAATAAGGAAGGTGCTACACACGTTTACAAACCAACAAACCCCTCCCATGTTACCTTAACACTTATCATGCCCTCAAAACTTCCTATATAAACCTCACCATGCAAGCTCAGTTGAAACCACACCCTAAAACATACCATAGCTACATATTCATGAAGTACTAGTGTCAAGTTTGGGACAAGAAGTTTGGAACAAGAACGAAGCATAGAAGTGATCCAAGGAGTACCACCATAGCTCGTTGTGAACCTTGCTAGGAGTGAACCATAGTACCTTGATCTCACGTACCCATTTCGAACCATACGTACGAGAACTCCACCCCAAGTGGTGAGGTGAGACACGGAGTTCCCTTGGTTATATTTTCATTTCGAAATTTTAGTCTTTACACATTTACTTTGCCTAATTTTATCGTAAAAATATAAACGTAACATGTATATGTTTTCCTTTCTTTTCATTTTTGACCATGCTAGCAATCACGTATAATAAAGATTCGAAGATAATAATATCGTTTACATATTTATTTAGACACGTTTAAAAGGTCACTTGACCCTTCGATTCACAAACCCAACACTTAGAATATTTTCTAAGTCATTGGACTGCTTTCAGTCATGAGTTGATACGTTTACTTTGACCCTTTTTCTTCGAATCTAGATTAATAACATGTTGTTTTTATTACTCGACCTCACTAACGACCTAGTAGACAATTAGAAAACACTTTTTATCCAACCTCATAAGCTCGTATAAGCCGTTTGCTAGAGCCAAAGTGAATCGACTTACCAACTAGTATTTTGAACGAAAATAAGCACTTGGGCCGTTTAGGTCCAATAAGCTTTTCAAATAAGCTGATGCCACAAGCTTTTCTCCAGTGTTTTTATACTCAAAATATAAGTACAAACTCAGGCCCAAAGGTTTTGAAAGCTTAGTGGATCGTTAAACGTTAATGGACCTTGATTTTAGCTCGTTAAGGCCCAAACATAAAAATAAGCTAATTATAAGCTAATAAGCTATCAAACTAAACTTTTCTAAATATTTTGAGCTTAATGAACTAATAAAAATGTTAAGTTTTGAAATTGGTAAAACTTGGACCATTTTTGCAAATGTACGAGAAGTAGGGACTAGAATTGCCAAAATTGTAAACTTAGGTGAAAAGTATAAAAACTATTTTTTTCTAAAGGGTATAAACTGTAAATACTGAAACTTGGAGTCATAAAAGGTAAATATTGTTATATATTGGACCAAAAATGTAAAATATGTATATATTGGACTAACGGTGAAAATGTTATACCGTCAGGGTCAAATTTGTAAAACTTGTGAAACTTGAAGGACTTTACTGAAATAAATATTTCTTATTACATTTATAAGGTTTTATATAAATATTATGATAATTGATATAAAACTTTGAAATTTTTAATTATATATACGTTATATATATAATCCTCGTCGTAATAAATAAAAGTTAACTATACGATATGATTATTAACTTTTATCATGACTTACCATTTTATACTTCGATATATATTGAAAACATGACAAACATTCGCGATAAAACCAGATTTAGACTATTAACTGAAACTTGCATTATCTTTTAGGTTGTGTTGTGTGAAGCCGTTTCCTTGCTTTGTTGAGACTACGATACCACTGTACTACTAAGGTGATTTCATAGCCCACCCTTTAACTATTTTCCCGTGGGGAGATACATGCTTAAAACTCGATCACAAGTCTTTTATACCGGGTATTGAAATACCGTCAGGCCAATGTTATTTGCTTAAGTTACTATTGTCAGAAGTCCCTCTATCATGAACCTTAATCACCTGAAGGGTGAACGTAAATAATTGTGGATAGTACTATTAGTGATTAACAATCCTCGTTTGGTTGTTGGAGAAAACACCAGGCGCACTTTATTGTTCTTATAAATAGGTTATTGACAAATACCTATCTTTGGGGGCCTATTACTTACCATCATAATTCACATTTATGATTGGCTGTTAATCGTTGAGTATCATGAGCTTAAGGCAATAACAGGAACACTGATTTTTTTTACATATTGATTGTATGTGATTACAATACATTCTTAACTTGTGATTCAAACTCTTAAATTCAAACCTATGAATATCACTCAACTTTATGTTGACTTTAGCATGTTTATCTCAGGTAACTAAACAAGACGGATCTGGATGGCACGGAGTGGGCAAAAGCATGACAAGAACCATAATAAACTACTTACTTTCCTTCAGAATAAAACACGTTCTTATCTTAATAATGTTTTGTATTCCTGATATTTGGTATTTTGAAATAAAATAAATCTTTAATACTTCACTTTGTGATATCTACTATGATTGTGACAAAGATCCTCGAAGTAATACCCCGAAAGTCTTCCGCTGACATGTTAAGTCTTCCGCTGTTAATAACGACTTTTGGGGGTGTTACAAAAATCACCACCTCTACCCGAAAGGGTTAATGACTCAATTGTCTAGCAAAATTAAAATAATGAAAGAAAAATGAATTAACTGATTTTAGATGCTTACTTGTATTTTGATGGCCTTGACGATGCTTATTCGATCAGAGAATCTTTTCTTATTTTCCATGTATGAAAATCTGCTGTACATGTACATGGACAACAACCACCATTTGTTTCTTAGTTTTGTACAACGTGCTTCATCTTTTGTATTAGTAAACTCAACTGCTTTTGACATAAATTTTTTCTAATGAAGAAGGTCTGCAAATTATACAGTGTGTATCCTAAGTTTTCATTTTTTTTCCTAATGAAAAAGGTCTACACATTAGTTTACCATATAAGCAATTTGGAGAATAGTTATATGCTTATATCCATCATAATTCATAAAATGGAAAACCCGATTACATACTTGCTTCATTTTCTCTTTTATTAGACCAGCAAACTTAGGTTCAAGAAGTTACACACAACACTTCTTGATTATTTATGAGAGCTTTTTTCAACTCTTACAGTGTCTTCGACAAAATACATTTTGAGCACCGCACTTACCAAAATATTAATGTATGCACTAACCATAACTCCCATCATCATTTTTGCGCCAACACCGCACATAAAAAAGGTCACTTGAACACTCAACCTGGAACAAACACCAATGAATACAGTTTCATTTTAGAGGGAGAACATCAAGACTTTAATTAAAAACATTTATTTACTAAAAGATACCAAATGACTGGAAAAAGTTAAAATTAGAAGTTGCAAAGTTACTGGGTTGAGAACGGGTTAAAATAGTAAAAGTTTTTGTATGAAAGTGTGACATGTGTACATGAAAATTATGTTTTAAAGGTTTATATTTTTGATGACCAGTTCAACAATAAATCTTTCTTTGTATCAATCACACGTCACCTCTACATGTGGATGGATCGCGGTTTAAACAATCATATGCTCATCATGTAAGTTGGTTACCAACGTTAAAAGATTTTGTTATCCATGTATAGTAGTATGAAAATGCAAGTGAAAGTAACGTAAAGATAAGTAAGAACTCATATTTTAGTGCATAGTGGAGCACACAAATACCTCAAAATCATATACCATCGTCAGATAGAACTGAAGAAATGGCTTTGTAAAAACTTATTTTATTACTTTAATTAGTAGAAAGATACTGAAGTGCAATACCCACAACCAGTAACAAAGAAGAAGAAAGATATCAATCAAACCGTAATATTAATTTTCAAATTCTATTTATAGATGCCAATTCCAAATTGAATTTTTTACAAATCTATACATTAAGATTAGCCAAACACCGCTTAATTAGTGTTACCCCGTTAGGCATAACTTGTACTCAGTCCGTCCCCAAATAGCTATCCACATTTCACTTTTTGTTTAACCCAACAATAACTAAAATATTGTACGAAGGCATACTAAGCTAATGAAACATGCAGATCTAAAGATTATGAATCTGATACATGATTTTATAAAACAACAATGTGAACAAATGAACTAAATTTTACCTTGCCACAACCGACGCTCCACACACCATCACTATCTCAACTTCAATTTCAGTGTCACTTGTAGCATCAACATGTAGTTGTGTAGGAAGGTCCTGCCAAAAGAAAATGAAAATTATAAGTATAAAAACTAAGGGCGGACTACTAAACCAACACAGACTAATATGAATTAAGCTTACCCAAACACCAACATCGCTTAAGTAGTATTATCCTGTTAGGCATAACTTGTACTCAGTCCGTTCCTATACTGATAATCGCCTGAAAATGATGAACAATTTTAGAAATAGTAACACAAGATGTCATACAGGACTAAAGAGAAATAAGTACACATCGCTACATACCTCACAATCCTTGGCTCCATCCTACATAACAAACCTCAAAGCACCATTTCAATGCCTGTATAAAGTTGAATGTAGTATCAATCAATAGTGTTGGATTTATAAAAGTTCATAATTCATAACATAACAATTTAACAAAAGAAATTAACGAATTTATAAAATACCAATTGGTTACAGCAAAATCTGAATACGAAAATTGTAACGAAATAAAAGAAAATCAAAAAAATAAAAAATAAAAAATTAAAAGAAACTTACAATCACCTCAATATATGCCCCAAAAATCAATCCTCATGAATTATCAAATAATTTCCATATTTCAATTTTGACACTCACCTCAATAGCTTATTTGATTTAAAGTATTGATTAATTGTAACAAATTTGATTTAAGGTATTGATTGATTGTAATGAATTTGCCAAGGTGTAATTGATTGGGTTTGAAATGGAGTACTAAAGAAGCGCATTGAAGAAGTTACAGCAGTCACACACCTACAATACTTTCATACACTGACTAATGCCAAAAAAAATAACGCACTTCCTTAAATTTGTCGGTTGTCACAAACCTGTTCCCTAATCTTATCCCAATACACATCCAAGTATATCATCAAGCATCCATCACAACTCAAAACATATCACTTAGCTTAGGGGGCGCCTGGATCTACTTTTTCTTTTGAAATCAATTATATAAGTACCAAACAATTTGCATAGAAAAAAATCTACTCTATGATTATTTAATACCTGACCAATAATCTTGAGCAAGCAAATAAGCCAACGGGGCGCAACCAACCATTAATCCATACCCAATTCCTCCAAAAGCCTAACAATAAACAAAATCATATCACATTTAACAAATTCATTCCAGAATAAAAACAACAGAAAAAAGAAATGAAAAACTAAATTTTATACACAAAAAACATACTAAACTCATTAACATAATCAAAGTAAAGCCTAAAAACTTGGTTATTTAAGTCGAAACTCACCTCAAATAATCCTCAAAAGCTTTAGTCCCGTCCTTATCCAGTTTCACCAAACGCCCCTGCACTATAATAAAATAATAAAGATTATAGAATCATCAGGAAATTCACACAACGACAGAGTATATCATTCACTTTCTGCACTATAATAAAGAAACCAATCCCTTTTTAAGGTTATTTCACCTCACCACAATTATACTGATACACTAATACTATTGCTCATGTAAGATAATCGCAAAAGAGTATAACATAAAAAACAATTAAAAGCACAAAGTGATCTGTTTAACGGCGTTTCCCTTACACATATTCCGGACTGAATTTGTAGACACCCTTTTGGAACCTTCACTCCAACTTTCTTTCTGTTTGGTTCCATATCGGCTACGAGCTGCACAAATCGAACTATCTAAGTCACTGCAAGTTACACACATGCCTCTAGACCAGGCTACGACATGCACAAACTATGTAGATTTTATTTTTGTGAATGTTCCTGGCATGTTCAAGCCCAAGAACATGTGGCGCTATAAGCTCAACTAAGCAATCTCGTAAGCCTAAAAAGGTAACCTCATCAAGTTTAAAAATACTAAAAAGCTTATAAGTTGGGAAAATAAGCTAATCCAAACAGTTCCTAACAAAACGCGATAACTAAACTCAATGTGGTAAATTCTATCTCCCTAATACTAAAAACTCTCGGCTTCATAACAGAAACTAATTAATCATATCAAACATACACTTGCAGCTAAACTTTTACTGTTCCATTCTCAAGTCTTAGCAAACATAAACTACAAAATTGACCCAAAACATTTAGAATAGTGTTATACCCAATCTCCTAATTACCTCAATGCATAAGTATCCCTTTTGACACATCATTCCCAATCACATTCCTTCACCACCATTTACACATTATATTGATGTATCCCAGCTTTCTTCAACCACCTCCGGAAATAAAAATTAACATATAATATTAAAAAACCATAAACCACATATTTGCAATGAAAAATCATAATAAACCCAATATAAAACAATAAAAAAATAAAGGGTATGTAATAAATTAACCACCTTAAAATATGAAGATCTTGAATAGTTCTTAAAAGCTCAAGAAAATATTGGGTAAACTCACGTATTCCGTATACAGCTGCACCCTAAATAAATTAATCATTAAACAAAATATATAAAAAAGAAATTATTAGAAAAAATGATGGGAAGAAACTTAAAATCGAAACCAATAATAGGTTTGCCGCGAATCAAGATGATTGCCAGGTTTAGGGTTTGTCCAGCAAAGTTGTTTAATGGGTGGATTGATACTAATTGATTTGGTTTTGAAGTTTTTTGAAAAATCAGTTACAAAGAGAATTAATGCATTAATTCTTCCCTAAAAATAATCAATCAATATGAGAAACTTGTGGAAACATTCCTCTTTTAATTTCATTGACTAATTGATTGAGTTTGGTGGAGCGTTTCTATGTTGATAAAGGTGTGAATATGTTTTGCAAAAGCATGTTGTACGCATTGAATGGTTAACCAATCACATTGCAGACACGTATGAAAATTGATTGCAGAACACGCTTAGAGAGCTTGTAAATTTTCTTGGTTTATTAGAATGTATAGATAAGAGATTTTTGTTCTTTAAAGATACTTCACCACCAATATATTCCATAAACATGATAATTAAGATTGTGCAATCGATACAATATGGTTTGCATATTTAGTTTTCACTGATGAATATAAATATATATAAAAAGGAAAGTGATAAAAAGGTTGTTTCACATTAAAGCTTATGTGCAAAACCGCTCTAAATCTTAAATTACGTCACTTTGATAGAATTTTCAAAATTTGAGTAGTAGAACTAATGTAGTAGTAGTGCAACACGCAACACTTTCTTATCGTGAATTTAATCAAACACATGTTTAATATAAAGTGATTTGGTTAATTAAGAGAAAATAGCCAACAATATAATGATGTAAAAGACATATTATAATGACCCAACATTAACGATGTTATGATGCAGTTAAGGGAAAACACTTATACAATGAAAGAAAATAATACAAATGAGGTTATTTTTATGGGCTTTTTAATTAAACGACATAGTTTTATAAGGTTTCACATGTAAGTTTAGATGTGAGATAATCTTATATTCATTTTTCTGATGTAAAAATCATATTTTGACTTTTTGCTCTAATATGAATAAATTATCCCATCCTATAATCTCTTTTACAATAAGATATTTTCAAAAAGTGTCAAAGTATGTTAACTCAATTGAAATTGAACCAACAAAAGAGTTTTTTTGTATAAATGGCTAAAATGTCTTTTAATGTCATAAATTTGTTCAATTGGAAAGTTTGAAACTCCTACTACACTGGTTACTATTTGTACTTTATTGCAAATCATATTTGGTTATTTGGTTCTTATACTATCATACTCCTAATTAATACAGTTACATGACTTTCACATCTATATCACGGTTAATTTTCACGGAAGAAATTGCATGTGAAGCTTAGCTAGTGACATTTGTTCTTTACTTTTTTGGGCAATCTTTTAGTCCTCGAAAGGTTTTACCCTCTTCTTCAATATTAACTCCTAGAAGAGATTTTAATTTTTGGAAGGGTGTTACATAAGTTTATTATTGTTATCACAAGTTGCACCATAAAGATTTTTTGGCCACATTAAATTTTCACCACAACAAATGAAAGTAACACACAAATATTATCGAATGTTGCATACACAAAAAGAGACACTTTTTAGACAACATATATACAACATGACCTAAAATCGAGTGTAGCCCGTGTCACACCTGGCACCCAAGATGTCCATCTATGAATTTAACTTAAAATCGAGTGAAGCCCGAGTAAAACACGACAACCAACATATTATACTATTACAATACTTTTTATGAAAAATCACAAGGTTTTGAAAATTTTGTTGTTTTGACAAATTTCGATTCTAACAAACACAATGTGTTACTCTTCTTTTTTGATCCCATGACATTAGTATCGTAGTGTACATTAAAAGAGACAATTCATGGTTGTAACACCTAAATTTTTCAAACATGCAAAATTACCAAAATGCCCCTACATATTAATAATTACAATTAAACACTTAATTAAACATCAAATAAATCCCAAACACTTGGTAATTAGCAACATATGACATATGATAATTTTTATATGTAAATTTTAATATTCTAAGTACCCTAAAAATAGATGTCACATTTAATTTGGCAAAAAATACTTTGATTTGTATATAGTTATTATTTAATTTGATTTAAAATGCGTAATAAAAGGATAATACTAAATATTTTGGGAAAGAGTTTTGAAAATCAGAAACTTCACTATATTGCAACTATATGGGACTAATTTGACTCCCCCCTCCTCTATTTTACACGGTTTGTATTTATTTTTCCCATTTAACCAAAAATAAAATCTTAATTCTCTCTAAAAACCACCTATGGCCTCCATCAATTTTCCAGGGCATTTGGCTATTTTTCTTAGTTGAATATTGATCCACGGAAGGTGCGAAAAATAGTCTCAAGGATCAGAAGTGCTCGTGGTTATTGGATTTCATTTTTGGTGTTTGATTTGTAGCCGAAAAGGGGAAAACTCATTTTTTTGCTCATCCATTCGATTCTAGCTACTTTGCGTATTTTTATATCATTCCTTTTACCTATTATAATCTGTAGAAAATAACAAAATTAATCCATGCATGTTATTGAAGCCAAACGAATTAAAATAAATTAAAAACCCTAAAAACATGTTAATTATACAATCGGCCTATATGATTTTATGGTGGCTAGATATGATTTTTGTGGCATGTTATAACACATATATGACCTAAATAAAATGGGTATACATTTATTTGAATCCTAGAGAATTCGTTTTGATTTATTTTATTTTGATCCGATTTAATAATTAAAATATGAGGCGTACGAATTTAGGGTTAGGGTTTTTGTGGAAAACTAGAAGGGGGTTGAATAGTTTACCGCATTTTAACTTGATTATCTTTTAAAAACTTTACGTTTGTTTAAAGATATAAGCACAACTTTACTTGTTTAATTCTTTGAAAGGCTTTACGTGTGATTAACAATTCTAACTAAAGACAATATGTAATAAGCAAAGACAAAGAAAGAAACGATCCAACCACAACATGATTGTTTATCGTGGTTCGGCTACAAGCACTCTTTTTCCTTGCCCTACATCCACGCCCCGAGTTTCCAACTCGAGAGTTATAAGCACTAATCAACAAGCTCCTTTCCTGGTGGAGAAACCTTTACAATGTCGCTTACACTTTTACCGACACTAAGCTAGATGTCGAGTTCTTTTACAAAGGTACAACCACTTCCATCGTCGCTTACACTTTTACCGACACTAAGCTAGATGTCGAGTTCTTTTACAAGGGTACAACCACTCCCATCGTCGCTTACACTTTTACCAACACTAAGCTAGATGTCGATTTCTTTACCAAGGGTACAACTACTCCCGTTAGTTCTTTTACAAGGGTACAACAACTCCCGACACACTATGTATTTTGAGGCCTAAAATACTAACCGATCACTTCTACACACACGACACAAATGAAGTATAAACTACCAAAGCTTATACATAACAAAGCTAAAAAGTCTTGCAAATTTAGAGTTTAAACTTGTAACTTCTTGGATGAGCTTGTGAAGTCCCTTGCTACATAAGAGGATCACACAAGTCAAATGTTATTGACTTAGTTGAGAGAGTATATGAAAATATATGACCTAAAGTGATGGGTGAATTCTTGCAAGTGGCTTGGTATTTATAGCCAAACCAACCAGCAGTCTGGCGGATCCGGCGAAACCTTATAATGGGTTCCGCCCATGTACCCTGAGGGTTCCGCCAGGTCTGACAGGAAAACATGCAAGAACTCTTTCCCTATCAAGCAATGTCACATCAAGTTAGTCAAACTCACAATTATGTAGGAAGTCTTATAGAGAGTCAAACACATAAGGTTTCCATAAATGCCTGATGTGATGTAAGTCTTATGGAGAATCAAACACATAAGCTTTTCATAAGTGTATGATATGATGTTTCTATTTAAAGAAATAAAACTATGTAATGTTAAATAGAAATGTGAAGTCTAGTAATACAAGACCTAAACTAAAATGATGTTTTACTGCAATCTAAAGTTTGTAGTTTGTCATTAACAAAACTTAGCAAAGATCGTTAACATATAAATAACGTTTTTAGGCGATATTTGTATTAACAATCTCCCCTTTTTTGTTGATGACAAAACATAAACTTTATTTATAAGTAAGCCACTAGTTTTAGTGTTAAGTCTTATAAAGTTTGTATTAAAACTTGTTTAAGGAAAAAGATGCGATATGATATGCAAGAGTTAGAGATGAAAACAAGTTTAATATAACTTCTCCCCTTTTTGTCAAAACAAAAAGAAGAGTAGCGAAGCGGAATGATGCATGAGCTCCCCCTTGGACAATACTCCCCCTAAATGGAGTGCCAAGATAGGAGACATGGATTTTGAACCTACAAAGAAAAGGTTAGTTGCCTCATATGACAAGTGTAGAACTAGTCATGAAATCTCTTGTTGTCTAAACACAAATAAGATTTTGCGAAGCGGATTACTTCAATTCTCATGCTCCCCCTTGAATAATACTCCCGTAACTCGGAGTATCAAGGAAGAGAAACATGGATTATGATCCTACAAAAGAGAGTTAGTTTCTAAAACACCAGATATGGAAGTTACCATAACAAGGTATAGTGCAATCACAATACTTAAACGATCAATCAAACAAAGCATATCTCATAGTAGGATAAAATTCATTTTATGTAAAATTTGACTTTTTAGAAAGTCAATGACAAGAAATGATGTGGATACCATCCTACTTCTAAAAATAAAAAGAAAAATAAAAAGAAACTAAGAATATAAAATCCTACATCTATAAAAGGAAACCATCATTTTCCTTAATGAGAAACATTTTCCAAAAACAAGGCTCAGGTTGTTTGAGGATGAAAATGTGTGTTGGAGGATGTAGTGGGTTTTGTTTTTATTTTGGTGGAGGTGAAATGCATTTGGTTTGTTGGTTTGTGTTTTTGGGGTTCAATGGATGGGATTGGAAACTCTAGAGTTGAGGAGGGCGAGACAAAGACTCTAGACGGTCCAAAATGTGGTTTAGGATAAACCTCATTTCTTCGGTTAGCATGCGAATATCCGTTCGACTCCCTTCACTAATGTGAGCGGTTCTTTCGAAATGTCCGCAATTATGGCGGGGAAAGTTTGGTGGAAGAGAGGTTTGATTTGTTGGTGGTGGATCGTTTGAACTTGAAGGAGAAAATGTGGATGGTTGAGAGGTGTTTTTGGTTCCTTCACTAGATGAGTGTAATGTTTTTTGTAAAACCATAATATTGTTGATTTGAGAGTCAACCATACGTTTGAAGGCATGAAGGTGGTTTAAATGAGTGTCAATCTCATCATTAAGTTTTGGATATTTTTCCCAAATGGATGCTTCTATTTTCTTATACGAAGAAAATAGAGATTCAAGGTGTTGGGAATGCTCTTGTGGTGGTGGTTGTTGTTGTTGTGGTGGTTCTTGTTGTGGTTGTTCTTGTTGTGGTGGTTGTTATTGTTGTGGTTGTTGATTTTGAACAAAATGGCGGAAGCTTGGTTCTCCGGAAGGATTACCATGAAGATCTTTGTAAATTGGGTGAAACACAAATGATTGTGAGTGTGTATGACCTTGATCATTTGAAAAAATTGATGGTCTAGCATAACGGTAAATCAACCGTTCTACCAATGATGGTTGATGGGTTTCATCATCTAATTGCTCACTAGGTTGTTGTTGGGTTTACATTTGAGCAATGGTGTCAAAGAGTGACAAGGATGGTGGGCTTGATGATTTAGGTGATAGATCTTCTAATGTTTCCAAATAGGGTAGTGGTGATGTTGGTGGTGTATGGAAAAGTTCCATTGGTGTAAGTGTTGGTGATTGAGGTGATGGAGTTTTTGATGATTGAGCTTGTTGGGATGGTGATGTTGAATTGCTTGAAGGTCTAGTTGGTGGTGGAATAGTGGCTATGTTGGTGTTGCAATGTGGTGGTGAGGGTGTTGGAGTAGCAAGATTAAGCAAATCTTGAGTAGTGATCACATTGGTATTGCAAGGTGTTGAGGATGGTGTTGAGGTAGTAAGGTTAAGGAAATCTTGGATAGGTGAAGAAATGTTAAGTGAAGCATCACTTGAAGATGATGAGCTTGACTTGACGGTGTTGTTGAAGCAACAAGGTTTAACACTAACCCTAGTGGTTTTTGCGAAGGATTTTGATGACTTGGATGAGGTGTTGGATTTAGTCATTTCAAAGGTGTGGTTTTGAAGTTTTGAGAGAAGAAATTTTGAGGTGATGGTGTGATTTGAATTGTTGCAAAACTTTCAAATTTATAGGGTGGAAGAGATGTTGGAATGGGTGTTTGGATTTGATGTTCTACCATACAAAGATTGAGATTGCAAATGATTTAGAAAATTTTCATGAACATGTCAAATCATTGGATGTCAATCAAATGGAATTGGGTGGAGTAAAAGACCAACATATGCACTCAATGCTATGGGAAGTGATTTGGTTGAAAAAGTTCCAATGGTTTGAAGGATCCTTTAAAAGGGTTCCTTGGGTTAGTTATGTTTGAATTTGAATTTTTGGCGGGAAGTGACTTCCTAATTGTTTTAGTGAGTGAGAGTTGTCCTAATATGGTTATTGGAGGTAAGGGAAGATGTTTCTCACTAAAGAAAATGGTTTGACACTTTACAAGTTTTGAACCTAAGAAAAATGACAAAAAAAAATTCTGCAGGTGACTGGCGGAACCCTCGCGAAACACAGGCGGAACCCTGTTTTGGGTTCCGTCTGGTCCGTTGGGCCATTTCTGGGTTGCCCAGAAATTTCACTGGCGGAACCCATTTGAGGGTGCTGCCAGATCCGCCAGGTCTGAAAAACAAGACAGTCCACTAATTTGACCCGCGAGACGATTTTCAAATTTTTCGAAAACTCTTAAAAATGAAAATTTATTATATGTCTGATTAGGAAATGCAAAAATTGGGCATGTAGACATTCATATCATAGGACTTTGACCGGGGGCTAGCGATTTTCACTAAACTTAGTGAAATTTACCATAAGCATAAAAATTGACAAATACCTCAAATATTGTCATTATGCATAAAGGCTCATACAAAACATAATCCGACAAACGTAATAAAGTATGAACATGAAAAACAATACAAATCACATAGTTTAACACATACAAAGTTCTAAAATCTTCGTAAACCAAACACTCCTTAATCACGCATCTCACAACCGGTCTATCTTCTTATTGAGCTTACTTAGGTACCTTCCAAAGCACTTGAAAATTCCTTTGGTTTGCTTGAATTCTTCGGATGCATTGCCAATGACGGGGAGTTCTTGGAGGTAGTTTAAAGGGGGTAACTTAGAGTTAGGAAGTTTATCGTCCTCGCTCATGTCAGATGATGATGGTGAAGGTGAGCGAGTACGTTTTCCCTTAGCTTTGAAGACTCGTTTATCACTTAGAGGGACGAAAATGTGAGGAACGAGAGAATAGTCAACGCACATTCCCTTATCGTTAGGAGGAATGGGTGAGATTGCTCTAAAGAGGCGGGTGAGAAGCATTCCATAAGGAAGAGCGGTTGTTCCTACCAAGGGTATGTCGGCCATTCTTTTGGCGAGGTAATAGGCTAAGTTAAAAGGTTGACCGGTGGAAATGCTATAGAGCATGTAGCTAAGACATGTGTTGACATGATCTCTATTTCCTATGGAACTTATAACGTTGGCTCTAAGAATTTCTTCTCATTTCTTAAATTGTGGTTTGAGCTCATTGATTTCCATACCAAAAGGGTCCTTATCTACCTCGTTACCCGAACGATTCTTCCTAGTTGTTGAGGTTCTTACAAATAGATGCTCACGAATTGCTTCCTTATTCGCAAGAGGAGTGTTGTATGGATGAAAATGCTCAATAGAGTCAAGACTAGAAAGAGGCCACTTATCCGTGTAGAGACATGTACCAACATTAGGGACACCAAGAATTGTTGCAAAATCTTTCAAGGATATGATGTTTGGTATTTGATTGATTGTAAAGGTTAGTGAGAATTCACCATCGTCATCGAAGAAAAGGCTTAAGGTTGCATAGAATTCTAAGATGAACCTAGGGCAAATTTGCTCATCGATGTCTAGGAGGAAATCAAAGTTGATTGCGGCAAAGTTTTGGCGAATGGATGTTTCCTCTAGGAAGGATGGATCAATGGTTCTTCCTTCATGAACATAGCGTTTTTCTAGACTCTTAAAGGTTTCAACTTGATCTTTAGTAAGACCTTTGGTCCTATGGTGTTTGGGTAAGTAGTTACGAGTTTCTTTGTGATCGGAGAATGTTGCGGGAGGCATGTTGATTCCTAGAAAACACAAAATTTAAGTTTAAATTAATGACATTTATAATGTGGATGTTCTAGTATAAGCCGATATGAAAATAATGTGGAGGTGTGGTTATCTTGACTCATTTTGATGCTTGAACCATTTTTGTAATGCAAGTTATGTTATAAAACAAAAGATAACCCAAACGCTCTTAGTTTAATATAGCTTCGTTTGAATGTACCCGAAAATATATATTAGTTTTGTATTCCCTTTAGCATTCAAGAGACATTATGCAAGTGATGTTTCAATGGCGTTTTTCATTTGTTTTAACAATGTGGTGAAAGGTGGAATTCTAGTGATTTTTGAAAGACAATGGACTTGGTGTGTTTGGTAAATCATGATACTAAAAAAAAGGATACAATTCCTAACTAATGGAAATTATGATTAGTTTACAACCAAGGTTTTTCATGAATCAACAAGTTTATGCATAAACCCTAAGATTCTAGTTAATGTATGTAGATGAAAATGATAGACTTTGATTGAAAATGCAATTATGATAAATATACTTACAAAGTTGATTGGATTGGAAGAGATGTAAGTAAGAGCCCTAATTTTGGTGTGGTAAGGTGTTTGTGAGTGAGGGATGGCTGTTTGTAAGTTGAAGGTGTGAGAAAAGAGGTGTTTGGTTTTAAAATTAAAATAAAACATGCTGCAGATTTGGTGGACCAGGCGGAACCAAAGGGCGGGTTCCGCCCGTTTGGTCTCAGGGTTCCGTGGGTACTGCAGAGGAAAAATTAAAAAGGTTTTGTCTTGATTTTTGTGGTTTTATCCTAATGTTCAAAACTAAGGTTTTAGGTCTCATGAGTCTTTAACTAACCCTAGGGAGGATGAAAGATTCATATTCAAGAGGTTTCGTGAAAACGTTGACACAATGGTTAACGTATAAGACTTTCTTAGTTAAGATGTTCCTCAATGAACATTTTTACCAAGGCGATGATGACGGATCACAATATGTCAATTAAGAACATAATGGATTGGATTGTCCCTGAAGTTGATGCTTCCTTTGTTGAAGGGATAACAATGTTGATGAGATGAATTCCGTTGTTGACGCGAGTTAGCTTGTTCAAGTGGAGCTTGTTGACGTGCTTCTCCATCCGATACTAATATGAGAACCATAAGCGTTTTTGGAGAATCAATGGGTAAGTAAGTATAAAAGTGCAAGTACCACTTGTGCTTTTCTTATTAACTTATTGCCGACATAATTCCATTTGGTATACACTATGGTTTCTATTCCAGTTCTTTTGGGATACCATACTCCTAATTGTGTAGTACCTTTTGATGTATCCAAACAAGCTCTTACGAAGGAGTTGTTTTAGGATCTTCTCTAAAACGAGCACATAGACAAGCACTAAACATAATGTTGGATTTATTTGTTATGAGAACAAGTAAACTTTCCAAACATTTCTCTATGTTTTGTTTTACCTACGGATTTACTAATCTCATTCTTGATAAGTCATCAATAACTTAACCATTGATAACAAGAGAGTAACTAGGAATGTCTTTAAGTTAAAATCCCTTGCTTTTGGGGCTTGCTTTTATTATCAAAAAGTCTTTCAAATATTGACACTATAATCACTTGATTACTTTGAAAGATCTATTTTGTTTCACTAGTTGTTTTACTCTAAATTCCAAAACTGTTTTTGTTGAATTTGTTTAGACACAACTATGACCTATGAATCAAGTTTTATAACTTATGTCAATTTTACTTGATTCAATGTTTGACTCAAGGTGAGAAGATGTTATTTTGAACCTTTATCCTTAATGTTTTACAAAACATACTTGTCTTGCCATCATTGGACTTTCGACTAAGTCATCATCTACCAAAGATGATATCTTAGAAGGAGGTGATCTCTCGTTAAATGTTATATTCAACGACTCCTCGACTCTTTGGGTTTCCTTACTTAAGACACTATGAACTTTATTCGTTTTGAAAAAGTCCAAGAGGTATAACATCATAAGACTAAGTGTCACATTTGATGTGTAAATCCTAGATGTTGAAAGCACATTTTCTTCCACACATCCTAATGTATGCTAATGTGATTTATTTCACCTTGTGTGTTTTATATGAAATTATCATAAAGGAGTGGTTGAAGTAAAACACAATTTAATACCCAAAGTATGATGTTTAAGAATGTTGTTTTACAAAGGTTTGTTTTGCAAGCATCACAAAAGTGTTAGACATTTCATCACTTAGGAAATTCTTAGTTAGCTCACTTGTAAGCAAGAGTTGAGTGAGACTCACTCAAGAGTTTCTCATGTTTATCTCTTGACGGTTAAAGAACCGAAACACCTTATATCTCCTACTAGTACTAATGACGAAGTTCCTTGTCGCAGAGAATCTAATATTTGTTATTACTAATAGCACGTAAACACTTTAGAATACTACTAATAACACATACTACAACACATAATTCTAGAAACAAGAGACAATCAAAGTCAAGTTGAAGTAATGCGTACCTTTTAAATTGCATAGAGATGCTATCAAGAGGATAAACACAAAGCGTAAAATCTTGGTTTAACGACACGCTTGGAAACTCAATTGGTTAGATAATCATATAAAAGCATAGAACATGATATTCTTAATCCTTTTATCATGAGTTTCAATTAGAGATTAAATTATCTCTAAATCTCTCTTCTAGGTTTAACAAATTTTACTTGCTTTGTTTTACTAGTTGATGGTGCTTTTGAGTTAAATCCTAATCCGGTTTTATCTTTAAACAACCTTTGACTCCTCAACAATCTTTCAAGAGATTTTGAGCTTTCATCAAATTTAGCTAACATTTTTCCTTTTCTCATTTTGGTTTTTAATCTCATGTTTGTAATCTAGACATAATTTACATTCTAGATCAATTTCAACATTACTCTCAAGTCTAGACATTTTATCTTCTAACAAGATTTCCTTTTCAAAGTTATTCACAAAAGATTTTGAAGACTCATTGTTAAAGATAGTTTTTAGGTTCATGTTAACTAAAAGTTTAGACTCATTTTCTAATTTAGAAAATTCTAAGATAAATGTGTCAAAGCAAAAATGTTTGGTTTCAACATGTACCTTGCTTGTTGTTTCAATAAATTGACAATCACCCACCGGATCATTGTCTTCGTCTACATCCGTTTCATTCCATGATTCGCAAGCAAGTTCATCAAGACACACGTACTCATCTTCACTTGTACCTTCATTTAAAACATTTAAACTAGTAGCACATGTATTAACTTCTACTAAGTGTCTATCTATTAGTTTTTCTAAAACTTCTAATTCATATGTAAGATCAAATTGATCATCTTTGACTTGACATATTTCTTGATAAAAGTTGATTATATTTTTCCAAATATCATTAGCCGTTTGACAAAAATACATTCTTTCATATTCAATTCTCGGTAAAGCTTTATAAATCATTAATTTAGCTTTAGTGTTTTTATCAAACTTAAGATAATCATTTTGATTTTCAAAACTTGTTTTCCTTGATTTGAAATCACCAATAGAAATAATATGCCAAAGATCTTGATCAATTGATTTCATATAGTTTTCAAATATACTTTTCCATTCAAGGAAGTTTTCTTTTTCAAATAGCGGTGGGTTTTGAATAGGTTGCCTTCTTTGAGATTTTCAAAATCCATGGATCGATCCAAGTTTTAAAATACAATATATTTTAAAGATCTTGAGTAACGTAGCTCTTGATGCCAATTGTGCAAAACTAGAAGGGGGGTTGAATAGTTTACCACTTTTTAACTTGATTATCTTTTAAAAACTTTACGTTTGTTTAAAGATATAAGCACAACTTTACTTGTTTAATTCTTTGAAAGGCTTTACATGTGATTAAAAATTCTAACTAAAGACAATATGTAATAAGCAAAGACAATGAAAGAAACCATCAAACCACAACACGATTGTTTATTGTGGTTCGGATACAAGGACTCTTTTTCCTTGCCCTACATCCACGCCCCGAGTTTCCAACTCGAGAGTTATAAGCACTAATCAAAAAGCTCCTTTCCCGGTGGAGAAACCTTTACAATGTCGCTTACACTTTTACCGTCACTAAGCTAGATGTCGAGTTCTTTTACAAGGGTACAACCACTCCCATCGTCGCTTACACTTTTACCGACACTAAGCTAGATGACGAGTTCTTTACCAAGGGTACAACCACTCCCATTAGTTCTTTTACAAGGGTACAACAACTCCCGACACACTATGTATTTTGAGGCCTAAAATACTAACCGATCACTTCTACACACACGATACAAATGAAGTATTAACTACCAAAGCTTATACATAACAAAGCTAACAAGTCTTGCAACTTTAGAGTTGAAACTTGTAACTTCTTGGATGAGCTTGTGAAGTCCCTTGCTACATAAGAGGATCACACAAGTCAAATGTTACAGAGTTAGTTGAGAGAGTATATGAAAATATATGTCCTAAAGTGATGGGTGAATTCTTGCATGTGGCTTGGTATTTATAGCCAAACCAACCAGCAGTCTGGCGGATCCGGCGGAACCTTATAATGGGTTCCGCCCATGTACCCTGAGGGTTCCGCCAGGTCTGACAGGAAAACATGCAAGAACTCTTTCCCTATCAAACAATGTCACATCAAGTTAGTCAAACACACAATTGTGTAAGAAGTCTTATGTAGAGTCAAACACATAAGGTTTCCATAAATGCATGATGTGATGTAAGTCTTATGGAGAGTCAAACACATAATCTTTCCATAAGTGCATGATATGATGCTTCTATTTAAAGAAATAAAACTATGTAATGTTAAATGGAAATGTGAAGTCTAGTAATACAAGACTTAAACTAAAATGATGTTTTACTACAATCTAAAGTTTGTACTTTGGCATTAACAAAACTTAGCAAAGATCGTTAACATATAAATAACTTTTTTAGGCGATATTTGTATTAACAGTTTTGATGTTGAATCTGATAAATTAATGTGTTTTAAGGTTGAATTAAATGTTAGTAATGATTACGTGTGGTTAGGGTTAGGGTTTGATGGTTTTAGTCTAAATCCGATTGTGTTTTAAAAGGTTTCGGGTGTGTTTGTAATTTTACAAAATTAAGGGTTATTTTTGTAATTCATATTAGACCAGATGTGTTATATAAAATATAATATAAGGGTGACAAGTGTTAATTTTGTAAATGGAAGGTTCAAATGGTAACTATATATAATCCGAATTGAATTTAAATAAAAAGAAGGGGTGTATTTTGTAAATTCTGATAATTTAGGGTGTTTTGTGCATATTTTAATGTGAGGGGAAAATCTATAAAATTATGATAATTAAGGGTTAGTGGGTTAAAATGAATTGTTATGGATAAAAATGTAAAATAAATATTAATAAGGATTTAATTTGAAATTTATATAAATAAAGGGTGTAATATGTAACATTTGTAAACCTAGAGGTTTAATTAGTAAATATTGTTATTTTGTGTGCTATTGGTATAAAATATAGAAACTTGTAACATTTACACTTTAGACCTTTAATTTTGGCATATTTGCATTTAAAACCCTAAGCTTCCATTTAAATTCATCCTTTTTGGAAATCTGTAATACATGAGGCTATGAAACTTGATAATATGATAAAACTAACTTATAAGAATATGTTAACATTTCGAAACTTGCTAATTTTGGAAACCTGCTATTTTTAGAAATTACTATTTATGGAAACCTTCTAAATAAGGAAACTTAATAAAAATAGAAAGTTGCCTAAAATAGAAAGCTGCTAAATCTGGAAAGTTTCTAAAAATGGAAAGATAACTAAAAGAGGTAACTTACGCGATTTGAACTCTTCTTAATTCGGAATCCATTCTGCTTCTAGGTTTGGTGAAGCGGGAATGACCGTTCTCCTTTCGTTTGGTCTCGGTTTGTTTTGACTCAGCAAAGGTACAAATATTCCGTACTCTTTCGGCAAGAGTGCAACTTCATTCTCTCTCATGACTTTTCTCTCTCTCCTTTATATTATTTGGACTTTGATATTGATCCTTTGATTGACCCTTAGACATTGATCTTTGATTCACCCTTTGATATTGATCCTTTAATTGACCCTTGATGTTGACCTTTGATATTGAACATTTGAAAATTGAACCTTGATTATGATTTGGCACTTATACTTTGATATTGAACCTTGATTACATGACCCTTCAGTATTTACCCAGGTATTACTTGTTGTTGAGTAGTCACAACCATAGAATTGATGCACAAATGTTATGTACTCTAGTGGGGCTGGAGAGATGTCCCCCACTGTCCCAGATTTGTTATCGACTACTGCTATGATTATGATTTGTTTACAGGGGCGTATGGATGCATCCTAGATTTGATTGATTGATTGATTGATTGTTTGATTGAGACTACTATATTGACTACATGCTACATTTGTTTGATGACTGGGTGTGCGTGCATTGCAACCCCTCACATATTGGGAGTTTATCGCTCCATATTGGGTTACTATTGGATTGGATTGTATATTGATTGGGCCTGGGGTAAAATACTGATTCTACATACATTACATTTATATTAACCTGATACGTTGACCTTTCATCATGCTTCCTTACCTTGTACTTATTATGCTTCTTTTGACTCTATTCATTGTAATTCATTAGTATCGTTTCTCTGCTTTTGCTTTGTTACTTGTATATATATATATATATATATATATATATATATATATATATATATATATATATATATATATATATATATATGTATGTATGTTGGGAATTCTGCTAAGAGAAAATTCTGCTGAAGAATCTGCTGATGGTTTCTACTGAAGACACAGATTCTGCTTATAGTTTAGTTTCTGCTGAAGTTTAGTTTCAGCATTAGTTGTTTATGCGGATATAGTTTTTCCGTGTTTTATGTAATATAGTTAGGATATGCATGAGTTTATTTAGGAAGTGATAATGCATATCTTTTAGAAGTTTTAGAATATACGTTTCTTGAGAAACGGTTTAGGGTTCCTTGTGTATAAAAGGAACACACGATTATGTATTGAAAAACGTTTTTAGAAAACACTTTGATAATTATTAAAGATCCATAGAGGATCAATTGTTCTTAGTATTAAAACTTGTGTTTGTTTCCGATTTAAAATACAAGTTACAGAGATTGTCTATTAGTGTGTTGGTGATTACATTAACATAACTAACGATTCTAGAGTGCTCAGAAGATCTATCAAGGTCTAAGATTCAACAAGTGGTATCAGAGCCTCGAGAGAGTCTCTGTGATACTAAGTAACACAAATCTTACACCATCTCAATCCAAAACAATCAAGCAAAATGCCTGGATCAGATGATGAAGCTGATACAACCCAGAACCAAAACACCACTTCTCTCCAACAACTCAATCTCTCCAACAGTAATGCTAAATTCCCATACTTGAAGAATGCTGAAGACTATGATTTGTGGTCCATGAAGATGCAAAACTGGATCACAAACATTGACTGGAATCTTTGGGAAGTTGTGCGTAAGGGGAACAGCCTGAAGAAACATGTTAAAGATGCTGATGGGATTGTCACTATTGTAGGTCCCAAAACTGCTGAAGAGGTTCTAGCCGTGCAAAGGGAGAATAAGGTAAGAACAATTCTGCTCCAAGCTATACCTGATGACCATATGGGTGAATTCCACTTCATGGAGGATGCCAAGGACATTTGGTTGGAAATCAAGGCTAGATTTGGTGGGAATGAAGAATCAAGAAGGATGAAGAGGTCAATGCTGAAGCAGCAGTTTCAAGAGTTTCAGATATCTGAGGAAGAAGGAATCCACAAAGGCTATGACAGGTTCCACAAGATCTTGAGTCAACTTAATCAGCTGAAGGCTAGGCCAGATAATGAGGACTGGTTGCAAGTCAGCATTGCTCTCAAAGCTAAAGGAGGGTTGGACATGATTTCCTTTGATGACCTCTACAACAGACTCAAATCTCTTGAGCCTGATGTTAGAAGTCCCATTCGACCATCCACTCACTCAACCTTCGTAAGCACCACTACAAAACCTGTGCACCATGCCTCAAGTTCTTACACCTCAGGAGCATCTTCTCAACCCAAAACTAAATCAGCTCCTAAATCAAAATCCAGTAGTGTAATGGATGATATTGTTCATTCATTTGTAGCTGAATATGAACATCAGCAGGTTCTTGCTTATGAGGATTTTGAACAGGTGGATCCATTGGAGATGGAGGAGATGCACTTGAAATGGTAGCTAGCAATGGTTTCTATGAACATCAAAAGGTTTGAGACTATGTCTGGGAGAAAGTTTGATCTTAATGGATGAGATGCAGCAAGGTTTGACAGAAAGAAGGTTAAATGCTACACTTGTGGTCAAATGGGCCATTTTTCAAGAGAATGCAAGGAAAGAAAGTCTGGTGATGAAGTTAGATATGACTCATATCTATTGGAATCAGGGACTTCTAAAGCTACACCTTCCAAAGCTTTGGTGACTCTGGATCACCAGATTGATTGGGCTGAACATGAACCTGCTGAAGAGGAAACTTCTGAACAAGTGAATTTGCTGGCTTACTCCCCTTCAGAGGATAAAAAGGAACAAGTCTCCTTGATGGGCATCTCTCAGGTACACAATTGTGTGTTTGGATGTAGTGTAAGATACAATGAACTTAAACAAGAATATGATGAATTGAAACCTAAGTACAATGAGTGTTATATAGAAGTTGAGGCCTATAAAAGGGCTTTAAAAACTTTAGAAAAACAAAAGGTCTGGCTTCAAAAGAATCAACTTAAATATGATGAAAAGATAAGAGTTCTAGAAAGTGATTTAGAATGTGCTAAGATAGATTTAAGACGTACTGAAAAAGAAAAATCTGATGTAGAAAAAGAAAAACAAGAATTACAAGTTAAGTTAGATAAAGAGGTGGCTGGTCGTATGAAGTGGCAAGAAGGGGTCTCTAATTTAAATAAATTGATTGATGGTCGCCAATCTGTTAGGTATAGAAAAGCATTAGGATATGAGAAATATATGGATCCTGAAGAGTTAACTTATCCTGATATGTCTAGTGTTTTTGAACCTGAACCAGCCTTAGCATATCAAACACCCGTAAAATTTGTTAAGGAAGGGGGAATGAATGCTGTCCCTGGACCTATAAGAGGGGAACATATGCCTATAGACCTGTCCATACCTGTTGACTTTGATGGATCACACCATCTCTATGGCAAAAAGTCAAGTGACTTGCCAGACCCTATTATTAAATCTACTGACTTTGTCTCTTGTTGTGACAGTGACAAGTCTTTTGATGAAGGGTCTACTTCATTTGCCAGTTGTGATTCAAGTGAGAAGTCAGACCTGCCCAAGACCACTTTCAAGACCACACCCAAGACATCACCCAAGACTCCCCACAAGCCTGCTAGAGTTACTGCTGATTCCAAGACAGTTTCTTCTGAAGACTTGTTTTCTAATTCTTTGCAAAACAGTATTTCTAGTTTTGTTAAAAACAATTCTGTTAATCATTGTGGTTTGAATGCTTTTTCATATTATGGAACTTCCTTCAGTTTGAATAAGTCTTCTAAAAAGAAGAAATGTTTTGTGTGTGGAAGTAAATTTCATTTGATTAAGGATTGTACTTTTCATGAGCAAAGAACAGGTGTATGTTTTAGTCAAGGAAAACCTAGGCAAATGTGGAAGAATGTTAATGAAATACCTTATTTTATTCCACATCAGCAGAAATCCAATTCTGCTGAAAAACATTCTTCATGGAGAAGAACCAGTACTAGACCTCATGTTATAGTTCTTTCTTTTCTAATGGTTATTGGCCTAGACAGTTTGATTCAGTGTATATTGGGGGAAGGTATTGGGATACTGCTGTGAAGCCCTCAGCAGGTTGTTCTTGGACTAAGAAGGGACCTAATTTGCATTACAGGCCCAAGAACAATGGTGGATCTAATACATCTACATGGCCTACCTCTAATGATCCACAAGGCAGGCTCAAGTCAGCAATGACTTGAGTCTCCAATGTGTACTAACTTTTGTATATTTTTGTTGTTATTGTAGGATCATCCTCTGAAAAGTACTGAAGTAGGTATAGTTGATAGTGGTTGTTCTAGAAGTATGTCAGGAAACAAGGACAAGATGCATGACTTTGTGCCGATAGAAGGAGGAGGCAATGTAACTTTTGGTGGTGGAGATGGCAAAATTATTGGGAAAGGAACTATTAAAACACCTTTGTTAGATTTTGAGAATGTTTATTATGTGAAGGAACTTGAGCACATTAATCTGTTCTCTGTATCAAAAATTTGTGACACTAAGAATAAGGTTTTCTTCTCTGAGGATGAATGTCTTATGCTCTCCAAGGACTTGAAACTTCCAGAAGATACAACTGTTTTGCTGAGAGTTCCTAGAACCTTCAACTTGTACACATTCAATCTGAATGATGTTAAGCCAGAAGGAGATCTAACATGTTTGGTGGCTGATGAGTGCTCAAACACTCATCATTTTTGGTCTGATCTGAACTGCAAAACATCCAAAAACACTCAGTAATGCATCAAAATACTAAAAATATTTCAAAATTGTGTTTTATATGTTTTAGATGCAAAATGAGCAAAAACAAACGAAAAATGCACAAAGTTTGCAAAATTGGCAGTTTCAGTCCCTCAACTTTCATAAAATTACAAAACTAGTCCCTGGATAATCAAAATATAGAAAATTATCACCAAAGGTCCTTTTTAAATCATAAGTAGTCATAATTAGTCCTTTGGTGAAAAATTGGAAAGTTTTGGAAATTTACAGTTTAAGTCCCTGGAGTTTCAAATATTGGCAGATTCAGTCCCTGGTGGGATAATTTTGAATAAAAAAATCATTTTGGGTCCTTGGGAAGTTACAAAAGTTATTTTTAGTCCTTGGTGTGAAGTTTTGAGAAAATTGCATTTTGGTCCCTTAAACTTTCACATTTTGCAAAAATGGTCCTCGGGGTTTAAAATTTTGGAAAATATTAATTTTTGTCCTTATAATATTCAAATGTTATCAAAGTTAACCCTGGTGGACATTTTCAGAAAATCACATTTTCAGCCCTCATGAATTCTGTAATTGCAAAAGAGGTCCTTGTGATTTATTATGTTTAACCATTTGGACCCTTATTAATTAAATCCACCCCAAAGCCTTTTTGGCCTGGTCCATAGTAAACAACCCAAGCCCAAGTAATTAAACCCGGCCCACCTCCAAAAATATAACTCCCCGGTCAAACAAGCCAGTCAACACCCTCAACCATGTACCACTGTTCATCATCCCCTAAACCACGCTCCCCGTTTTCTGCTACCATGTCCCTTCCCCCCTCCTCTTTTCCACCAAACCTCCCTTTTTCATTAATAATATCACCAACCTTTCACCAATAACCCTCCCCCTCATTAATTCCCACACCAACTCCATTATCTGCCAATCCCCTGTTCCCGCCAAAATAAATTTGAACGGCTGAGATCAACAAAAGCCATCCAACGGCCTAAAAGAAAGTGGGAAGGAAAGAGAATGCTCCAGGATCTATAAATTGAAGAAAAAAAGAGAAGAATAGTTTGTCACATGTTTTAGACCATTTTCCTAGTGTAAACTTTAATTTCATGTTGTAAACTTTTAAAATTCTGTTTTTAATTCAAGATTGTATCAAGCTTTAGTGTTAATGAAAAGTTTTTCATCAGTTCCTAAGTTCCAATTCTCAAATTCAATTTAACTTTTGTCAATCTCAAGTGAAATTGATAGCTTTGCTCAATTTGGATAGTTATTATTGTTTCTTGTTAAGTTTGAGCTCACAGTAGCCTATTTATAAGCTCTTGAAAGCTTGTGAGTTATTTAATATAGTATAAATCATAAAAAGAAAAAAAAAATACAAAAAAAAAATATAGGGTAAAATAAATAAGAAATCTAGTTTCAAGAAGGAAGGGAGCAGAAGCAGCTTAGAAAGTGGTATGGTTTAGAGCTCAAGGGAGCACATAGGATAGGTTCTTGTGATTTGGTTCTTGCTCTACCTTGTTTGTACTATGGACCTCTTGTAAGGATTATTTCCATTTTTTTTTATTTGCATAATCTGAGTTAAGTAGCTAGTGTTGTTATTTGTTGTTTAAATTTGTCTACTTGTGTTCTTAGGGAATCAGTATAAGCTAAAATTGTTGCTGCATGGTCTGAGTGTTGATTAGCTTCTTTAATTTTCAAAATCAAAGCTGTAAAGGGGTGTTTGGCATATGCCTTTAAGCTGTATTAGAGTTGTTATTTTTACCTTGGCCTTTCTGTTCATTGTTCTTATTATCAAATTAGTCCAAATCCATATTTGTGTGGTCTGTTTTTGAACCAAAAGTCAATTTCACACAATTCTCACCACCACAGTTAACTGTGGTGGTATTTGATCCCCAATACCTATCATTTCATTAGATAGGTTGTCTTTTTAACTTATTTTAGTTTTACTTTAACCCAAAAACATGTTTTCAGCCATTTAGATTCAACCAAAATCAACAAAAGTCAAAATAACAAATTTTTATCAAAAGTCAAATGTGCCATTTTCAGATTTTCACAAAAGTTCAACCAATTGTTTTGATTTTTGTAATTGCCTTCAAGGGCTGAAATTTGTTCTTAAATGTAATCTACCAGTTTAACTTTGAGTTTCCATACTTGTTATATTTTTAGAATTTTTCTTGTGGGCCCCACAAAGCCACAAAGTGACTTGCAGGGCACACAGCTGCTCTGTCTCAGCAGACACACCACCATCACCACCACTTGGTGGTGGTTTTCCAGCCAATCCAGTGGGCCCCAGGCCATGAACCTTGCACCTTTCATTCCCCCTCCTACCAGGCTCCATATATTGACCATCTGTTTGACCTCAATCTCAGTGGACCCCACCTGAATTGGCCTTACTAACTTGTCCCATTTTTTGAGTTCACCTAAGTTTATATGTGCTTATTTGTGGCTTAATAGCTTATTCTGTGGCACTTTTTGGTTTCTACTTGCTCATACATGTGCACTTAACTTGTTTAGACCAGATTCAATCCTTGTGGGTCCCACCTAAGCTCATTTGAGCTCATTTTCTCCCAAAGTCAAACAAAGTCAACTGTGTGGCTTTTTCTCTCATAATTAGCTTATTTTAAGTTTATAAAAAAGTTGTTTTTGTAAAAGTTTGTTGTTTTTAGTTGTAAAATAGGTTTGTAAAAGAAAAATCAAGAAAAACAAATTTAAAATTAAGTGATAGTTTCTATTTAATGTAATTTAATTTTAATTTTCATTTTTAAATTTTAATTAAGTACTTAGCTATTTTATATTTTTATTAAATTCCTCATATATTAAAGTATTTATAATAATTTTTTCAGATTTTTGTTTTATCATTTAGTATTTATTAGAATCAACTTTAGTTTTATTAATTAATATTAAGTTTAAAATAGCATTATTAGTTTTTATTAAGTGAAATCTAGTTTTTATATTTTTTATAGCTTTTATATGTTATAAAATAATTTTAGAAATTTTATTAGAATTTTTACTGTTCATTTTCTATTTTTCTTAATTTAAAATAGTTTAATTAGTTAATTAGTAAGTAATTAGTAATTAATTAATAGAAAATTCACAAAAAGACAAAAATACTTATTTTTATTTTTAAAACTTATTTTTAATTATTTTATAATTTTAGGAATTTTATTTTCATTTTTCTAGTATTTAATTAGTATTATATTATATTTAAGTATTTTAAATATAAATAATTAAGTTATAATTTAATTAATAGTAAATAATTAAATATTGTAAAATTTTATTTTATTTTTCTAAAAATTTTCTTTTACCTTTTACTTTGTAAAAAAGTCATTTTCACCCCCTGGGTGTTTTCAGATTTCAGTTTTCACTTTCTATTTTGTACGTTCGCGTTTTATTTAAACGTAACGTACGCGTTTTTAGGTTTTAATCGTTTCTGGGTTTTCAAACTTTCTTGTCTTATTCAAATAGCTTGTTTAAGCTATTTCCTTGTAGATTCCTTAGCTTAATCACACACAAACCCTTTTCTCATCCAAATTCACCCGATCACGAAACCGTTTGTTTACAATTCACACCTCGTCGGGACATATGACTCGGGGAAACCTTATACTTCCGCGGAGCATTGATCTAGGCTGTCTGACCTTGTTGACCATCACCTGGTCAATTTAGGTTGACGGTTTAGCATCAATCAAATTTTGGCGCCGCTGCCGGGGAGGTTGTGCGCGTTAATCTAAACGGTTTTTCTGATTAGTGTCTTTGGAATTCGTTCCATTGTACATTTATCCATCCTTGTTCATATTTTCATAAAAACAAAACCCAAAAAGATTTTCTTTATCCTTTGTACAAAATGTTTACCCAAAAACCCAAAAATACTCACCTTTACCCTCTTACCCCTTTGATTCTCATTTCCTCACCCTCTATACACATTTAATTCTTTCTATGTCTCATCCACACTTTCTGGTTTGCCAGTGGTGTGGTAGTTCTCATAATGGTGGTAATTGCCCCGGTTGTGGCATGGTAGAGTCAGGAAACGGGTCTGTCTATAACCAAGATCCCTATTCTTACCATGACACCACTGATTCATTCCACCAGCTACCACATCATTAGTCTCAGCAGTTTTACTGTTGTGAGTACTGTGGTGGTTCGCACTACAGTTCTGATTGTCAATCAGGAAGCACGCTTGTCTATGAGCAGTTTCCTGATAACAATTATGATACAAGCACATACGACTCACAGCCACATCAGTTTTACTGTTGTGAGTATTGTGGAGGTCCACACACTAGCTCTGATTGTCAAACAGGGAATCCGTTTCCTTGTAACAATTACGACTATTCGTTTTCAGACCCACCTCCACAGTACCAAATAACCCAAGCAACTCCTCTTGTTACTGAGCAAGACATTTTACTAGAGGTTCTTGAGATATTGAAAGATCTTAAGGAGGAGTTGGCTACTTCATCGTTTCAAAGCTCTCGTGAGAAATCTATGGCAGAATTACTTGCTGAAGAACGAGAGGCCAGAAACAAAAAGAGCATGGAAGAATTACTTGCTGAGCAAAGAGCGGCTAAAACACGTGCCATATTTCGCAATGCTGCTCTTCTTGACGATGATGATGATGATGTTACCCTTGAATTTTCTCAATTCTGTACGGGTTCATCAAGTTCATCTGTTGTGATTCCTTCCTCGGAAAATCAGGGAGAAAAGACTATGTTAGAATTACTAGCAGAAGAACAAATGAAATTTATAAAACCCCTGTCTGCTAGTCCTTTTCAACTCCCTCGGTCTATTATCACGCCCGAAGTTCACACTCACCCTCCGATCATGGGGGATGAGCATCTTAGCACTGTTCCTGATAAGGAATCGGACGAATTAATAAAGTCTAGTGTTGAGATCCTTGTCCCAATCCCAGGAGAGTCACAGGGAACTTTGGATCATGTATGTGATATTCCTTCACTGCTTGAGTGTCCTAACGATCATTTTGAGACGTTCTCAGATTTTAGCGATGATTGTATATCTCATGGAGACATTGAGTATATCGAGGCACAACTGCCTCAGTCTGATGTTGATCCTCTTCTTGAGGAGTTCGCTGATGAACTTGCTCACATCGATCCACTTTCACTGGAAAGTGATGATGGTCTCCTTGATTTCCAAGCCGATCTGGGAGAAATTGAAAGTCTCCTATCTCATGATCCGTCACTCACTTCTTATCCCGACAGTCCAACAGAGAATAATATTCACTTTGTTCCCGAAACATTCAATACTACTCTCACCAATCCTCTATTTGAATTCGACTCTGAATTCACTTTGATTTCTGATAATCCACTCTTTGGTACTCAGATTGAGGATTGTGATGAGTCTATTCCGGAACATGAGTTCCCAGATTCACATCTTGTGAATGATTCTCTTCATAAGGAGTTCTCCGGTGAACTCGCTCATCAGTTTGATTGCCCGGGGGGAGATGCTCTCAATGATGAGAATTTTCAAATTCCCACCCACCCTCCCGGGTTGTTTACGAGCTTACCTTTTGGAATCCAAACTCAGGCTACGGAGCCTGCTCTCGAGGGAGAAGATCAAATCATGCTTTTTATCATGATTTTCTTCCTTTTCTTCACCTATACGGTGACTTCTTCTCTTCTTCACTCCTTCGGGAGTGAGGACATTATATTTGATCCCGGCATTTTCATGTATCATTATCTTGAGCCGGATACATATCTCATCGGTGTGGAACTTTCACGTGCTTCGTATGTTTGTCCAAACATTTTGAATGAAAGTCCGATGGAGATCACTTCTTCCACATTCCCCAATGACAAATGAATTAGGGGTCGAGTCAAGCTAGCGACTCGGTAAACAAAAACAATAGCATGCTTATAGGGTTTTCACCCTAAGTGTGGGGGAGTCCCCCATGCTATGGTTACAAGAGTGAAAAATCAAAATGCTGTTTTCCACGCTCAGCTTATAATGTTGCCCTTTTACGTTCAAAATGTCGGCATAATAGCCGGGATTTTGAATATTGAGGACAATATTCATGCTTAGTGTGGGGGGGGGGGGGGGGTATTCGCTATTCCAGCGAATTTTATCACATTTTACTATATAATACCCCCGTTTTTAGCCAAAATTTCAAAAATTTCAAAAATTTTTCACTGGTGCTTCAAAATTTTTGTAGTAATCAGTCCGCCTTGTCCAAGCGACAAAAGGGATTGGCTAGTCCAGGAGCAAACGGCTCTTGGTAAAGACATCTCAAATCCGTTTACGGCTGGCAATTTTCCCAAAATTGTATGGTTTATCAACTCCCCGAAAACAAATGAGTTGGCTAGCCCGCAAGATTATGGCTTGTGGTAAAGGCCGTGGAAAATCCATAATTGGTAATCAGCTCACCAAGATGTTGACTAGGTCCATCAAGATGCTGGCTAGTCCAGAAGCAAACGGCTTTTGGTAAAGACTACTCAAATCCGTTGACAGCTGGTGGTTTGCTCAAAATCACACGGTTATCAGGTGTGCCACAGTTCTTACACCTGGCTACTCCAGAAGTGATGGATTTTGGTAAAGAGTTTTTCAAATCCATCAAGTTTTCAAAACAGTATTGCTAGGGACTAGCAATAGTTTAGTGTGGGGGATTGATGAGTGCTCAAACACTCATCATTTTTGGTCTGATCTGAACTGCAAAACATACAAAAACACTCAGTAATGCATCAAAATACTAAAAATATTTCAAAATTGTGTTTTATATGTTTTAGATGCAAAATGAGCAAAAACAAACGAAAAACGCACAAAGTTTGCAAAATTGGCAGTTTCAGTCCCTCAACTTTCATAAAATTACAAAACTAGTCCCTGGATATTCAAAATATAGAAAATTATCACCAAAGGTCCTTTTTAAATCATAAGTAGTCATAATTAGTCCTTTGGTGAAAAATTGGAAAGTTTTAGAAATTTACAGTTTAAGTCCCTGGAGTTTCAAATATTGGCAGATTCAGTCCCTGGTGGGATAATTTTGAATAAAAAAATCATTTTGGGTCCTTGGGAAGTTACAAAAATTATTTTTAGTCCTTGGTGTGAAGTTTTGAGAAAATTGCAATTTGGTCCCTTAAACTTTCACATTTTGCAAAAATGGTCCTCGGGGTTTAAAATTTTGGAAAATTGATGAGGCGAAAAATGATCCGTTTTTAGGGGGTCATTTAAGCCCGAATCCAACTTTATTTGATCAAATATTGCCCTAAATCGTTCCTTTTGTGATTTTAGGTGTTTGGAGAGTGAATTCTGGAAAAGAAGCTATTTTGGACGTTTTTGGAGCATAAAAGTGAAGAAAACGGCAAAGTACCAAAAATCCATGCTGAAGATACAAGGTGACGGCGTCAAGACTACCTTCTTGACGGCGTCAGACATGGAGAATTAAACATCGTAGCTGGTGACGGCGTCAGATGGACTGGTGACGGCGTCAAAGTGGCTAAAATATTATACCGTGGGTGGTGACGGCGTCACATAGGTCGTCATAAGTGGATCTAGGCCGTCCGAGGAAGTATATGGCGGCGAAGTGACGGCGTCATAATTAACTCTTGACGCCGTCAGACTGTTTTCCCTATATATAGTTTTCTAGTTTTTTCATTAAAAAAAGAGAAGTTTTGGTGAAACCCTAAAGACGATTTTGGTGCCTCTTTTACAGGTTTTTCAAGGGTTCCAAACCCTTGAGACCTTGCATTTTAATTGAGATAAGTGTACTTTCAATTCAATCAATATGTCTATGTGTTGGTTGTTTATCTCTTGTTCTTGTCTCAATTCTACTATGCTAGGCTAGATCTCTCTTGTGTTTGCTTAGATCTAATGAAACCTAGATGTTGATTATGTGTTGATTACTTGTCTATTCTTGTTTTGAATGAATGATTTATATGTTAGGCTTAAGAAAACTGGCAGATCTCCAAATGGTAACATGCTTGAACGTCTTAAGAAACATGAACCGAGGCGTACTAGGTCTTTATTGGTTGTATTTAATGCATGAGCCACTGTTTACAATCCCTATAGTTGTGCTGGGTCATGGTGTAGGAGGAGATAAGAGCTCATAGAGTTGGGGAGTTATGTATGCCACCCCACGAATGGTATTAAGGAATACAATCCGTCATTCATACAAGTGTAACAAGTAATTAACATGTAAAAGATATCTAGGGAGTAGTGAAGTCTAAGTAAACACAATTTCTCCAATTACTGCTCACAACTTTAGTATAATTTAGTTTAATTTTATTTTCATTATTTTAATAGCTTTGGGTTAGTTGAATAGCAACTAATTCCGCCCACTCTTTCAAAACCCGAGATTTTACTTGCTTTCATAAAAATATAAAAATACAAAAATAATCATCCCTCACCTTTAGAACTATTAATTAGGTTTTCTAATCCTAGCGACACTATTCCTAAGCTGAACGATCAATCCCCCGGTACTTGTCACTATACTATACTACAACGATCAGGTACACTGCCTGGTGGGGGTTGTAAGCTTCTCGAGATCCCTCGAGAGGTAAAGCAAGGTGCGATTCCCACGCATCAAGTTTTTGGCGCCGCAGCCTGGGGAATAGTTATTGTCTAGGTTAGAATTTCTTTTTATTAGGTCTACTTGCTAGATTCCTTTCTAGTAAGATTTTTATTTTTATTTTTATTTTTAGGTCTTCTTTAGTCTATCTTATTTCTTCGTGCCTTTGTTGGTAATCTTTACCATCCGACATCATGGAAGGTGGTAACATCTTTGAACCCATCATCCCACCACAACAAAACCCACCACTAGAACCCCTTAGGCCCCGAACCTTAGGAGAGTATTCCCGACCTAGCCACCAAGGCTACCGAAACACCATTGAGCTCACCGGAGCCAATGTGACCCCCTTGGTATCCGACACCATCCGGTTGGTGCAAAGCGGATGTGCATTCCATGGACTTCGTTCCGAAGATCCAAACCAACACCTTAAGGACTTCCTCAAAATCGTAGATTCCATAGACCTAGGTGTTGAAACTAGAGAGACTACCCGTTTACGCCTATTCCAATTCTCTCTACGGGATCAAGCTAGTCAATGGCTTGAGCGTTTACCCGCGGGATCCATCACCACATGGGATGATCTCACCACTCGTTTCCTTGCTCAATTTTTCCCACCGGGGAGAACTACTAAACTTAGGAATGACATCTTGATGTTTCAACAACGTCAAAATTAATCTCTTTATGAAGCATGGACTCGTTTCAAGGACTTACTCCAAAAAGTCCCTCATCATGGCATAGATCTTTGGCTCCAAGTCCAAATCTTCTATGACCATATCGACATCTCCACGAGGCGAACCATTGACCAATCGGCCGGTGGTAAGCTACGTGATCTTAGTGCGGAACAATCATGGGAACTCATAGAAGATCTTGCTCTCTATGACAACGAAAGTTGGAATGATCCCTGTGATTTGAACAAAACGGTCAAGGCAATATCTTTGCCTTCGAACAATTCAAGCACTCCCGACCGTAGGATCATGGAACTTGAGGACCAAGTCAAGTTTCTCATGAAATCTTACGAAGCTCCGAAGCATCCAAGCCAAGTGAACAAAATCACTTCTTCATGCGAATTATGTAGTGGTCCCCATGACACTCGTGATTGTGTGGAACTCCCCGGAACAGCTTTTGCAGACTACGCATCCACGCGTACCGACGAAGCGGGAGATAAGTGGTACACTTTCAAGCCCGAGCCAAACACATACGGTGATTCATACAACCCCTCATGGAAAAATCACCCAAACCTTAGGTGGAGACAAAATCAACCCAATTCATCCAACCCACCTAATCGTTACCAATCAAACGGTCCACCATCCAACCGTACCTTCAACAACAATCCTTCTAACAACTATGGTAGTACCAACAATCTTGAAGGATTGATGTCAAAGTTCATGGCATCTCAAGAAGCCCGCATTGCTAAGTTTGAAGCCGATTTCAAACAAAATCAAAGCGAGATGACCAATAGAATTGATGAATTGTTGAAAGTTCTCAATAACCGAGAAATGGGAGCACTCCCAAGCGACACCATCAAGAATCCGAAACTAAACGTTAATGCCATATCTTCAGTTTCGTCACCCACTTCGTGTCCACAATACTACTCGGTTAAATCAACGAGCACGTGTTTCAAACAAAACCAAATTCCCCAAAGGGACCAATCAAATAAAACACCCACTATAGAGCCGGTCAAAAGCATAGTTGAAACACCTCTTACGCAAGACCTTGACGATGAATTCAAAGAACTTCACCTTGAACGCCCCGTCATTGATGTCTTAGCGTGTGCTCCTTACTATAGTGCCCTCCTAGAAAAATATGAGAAGTATAAGCTAGGTAAAAATGGGACCGCCTTCGTTCAAAACAAGTTGCCAAAAAAGCTTGATGATCCGGGTATATTTGTTTTGCCTTGTAAGATAGGAAGATCCGAAGCTTTCGACACACTAGCCGATTTAGGATCAAGCCTCAACTTGATTCCCTTATCCTTATTCACCGCTCTTAAGCTAGGAAAGTTAGAGGAAACGGAGGTATTGATAGGGCTAGCGGATGGAAGTATTGCCCACCCGGTTGGAATGATTAAGGATGTAGTTGTTCACGTAGGAAGGTTAACTATATTAGCGGATTTTCACGTCCTAGACATGGTTAGTGACACTACATGCCCATTATTGGTAGGAAGAGGATTTTTAGCAAACGCTAGTGCCATGATAGATTGCAAGGAATCCAAGATAGCGGTAGGAGAAGGCGATACTTGGTCGGTGTATGATGTTAAGAAGCATAGTTATGATTGTGATGATGAACCAACACCGCATTGGGTAGAGATGAATAGGAGACCATCTAGATATGGACCTTGGATAGAAAGGAACTTCATAGGACCTCAATGCCCATTTTATCTAGAAAAGGATTTCGTTGAGAAGACACATTCGGTAGAACAACTCATAGCTAGGGATGAGGAGCTAGATCCCTTTGAGGACCCCTTAGTCTTTAGAAAGATGATTGAGTTCTTGAGCGTAATGCCTATTAATATAGAGTTGAATAAATGGAAAAGAGATGGAGATAAGTATAAATGGAGGTGGGACAAGCCACCTAAAGAAGGTGACGGGTCATGGCATATTAGGATGACCTTGTATGATCCGGATGGAGAAAAGTTTGAAAGGTCATACCACACTAAGGGAACCAATAGAAAGTTGAAACCTAAGTTCGATCCCAAAGATGTCCTCAATGCGGAACTCACCCGAATCACGTAGTAACCCACGACTTTGAGTCTAGCTACAAGACTCGTAAATAAAGAAAAGCGCTTCTTTGGAGGCAACCTATGTTTTGTGTGATTTTTATTTGTTTGATTGTTATTTGCTTCCGTATGCATGCTTTGTTTTTATTGTTGGTTGATCATGTTTCTCAATTAAAATGTGAAATACTTTATTATGTTGTTTAGCCTAGTCTTAACTTCAACCTAAAGGTATTTTTGCAAAAGATAAGTGTAAGGGGAAACCCCAAATATGTTTTTAAGAAACAAACCGATCATGATTCTCCACAATATTTAATGAACATGTATATTCGTATTTGTTAGAGTCAAATGCTTGTATTGAGTCATAATGAAGTTTTGCAGGATTTTCCAGGAAGTAGGACAAAGTTTTTCCAGAAATTTTCCGGAAACTTAACATAAGAATTTCTGCAGGTCCATTCTGACGGCGTCAGGGTATTGCTCTTGACGGCGTCAGGAGTTAAAATCTGGAAATTTTACCGGTTTTGTTTTTCTAACGGAGTCTTTTGGTTTTTGTGAATTATTAAGTTTTATAATCTCCAGGAAATCTGCAAACTTCATTCCACAAGCATTATATCTTACTTTGTTTTCTAGGATTTAGTAACTTAAATAGGATGCCGCCGATTTTACGCGAGGTTGCCTTGTCTACTTTTGTCAGGATTTACAGGTTATTTGTGACAAGAAGATGATTTATATTCTGGAAGGGAAGCTTTGATTGTTCGTTTTCTTGGAGGAAGATTTAACCTGGCCAACCTAAAATCCATACCAAGCGAATCAGGGGAGTATTTGATTTCATTCTCTTTACTTTTTAACTTTTACATTCTTTACTTGAACATTGGGGATAATGTTCATCTTAAGTGTAAGGGGAGGGTAAAAAGATGATACCTTACATATGCACTTTCACTTGAGTTTGTTTTGTTTGATAGTAGATGAGTAATAAAACTACGAGAAATACTTGTTAGTGTAATTTTAGCGCCAAATTTAAAATTTTTTACAACATTTAGGAGTGAAACTTTAGCCATAGCAAGCGTCTCATGGATAGGAGATTGTATGACTAGCACATAACCGTATATTCAGAAAAATTTTCCACCCAAAAATGTGAGGTTCGCCTTTAGATTTGATAGGAAAAGCATTTATTATTGGTGCTTATGAGTGTACCGGTAGCATTTAGATTCTAGAACTTGCGTTAGTGATGCATCCCGAGACCGCTAGTGAGACTACATTCGTGTGGTAGGATTTACTACATGATAAGAGGCATTAGGATCACCCTTGTGTTAAACCCGTATTATAATTACTTGACCATTTAAGTCATATTACTTGGCTAGTTAAGTCAACTAATTTTTCCCACACCTTTAGCGTTGTACTCATTTTTAGTACACGAAACCCCTAGTACACCCCTCCGAGCCTATCTTTTCGTTTCTAACTTTAAGCATTTTACTTAAAGGAAGAATTTGTTACACCCCACTTAAATGTACACCCAAATCGCCTTAGCCTTCCGTGTATGCGCTCATCTTTAGTGCATTATTGTTATTTGTTAAACCCTAAGTTAACTTTCTAATTGATTACATGGTTGCTAAGTCGAGTCATATCATTGTACATATTGTTTTGGGACGATTGGGACTCATGGGTAAGTACTTATTTTATGGAGTAATGGGGAAGAACATCATTTATTACCCCCATACGTACGTTAATCTTAAAAGTGCTCCAAGTGTTTTGATTTTCTTAATTCGAGTCGTTAGATTAGTTAAATGTAAAGTATGTAAAGATTCAAGTGTAAGGGGATTGCTCAAACCCCTATGATGTATTATTTTGGATGGTAGGGTAAGAGTGTATGAAAAAAAAAAAAAAAAAAAAAAAAAAAAAAAAAAAAATCGAAAAAATCAAGAAAAAGAAAAAAAAATAGAAAAAGAAAAAGAGAAAAAAACATACGGACTACCATCCCGTTTTCATTCTATGTTCATTTTATGTTTTCGTTATTTTTCATTTATTAGCTTAAGTCGAGTCTAGTCTTGGCTTAGCAACGCCATCTTGTACATGTAATTAACTAAGATTGTTAACTCGCCACCAGTAAAACTTCCTTTATCCAACAAAACCGTGTAATTCATATCCCTACACCTAACGATATAACCCTTTTAAAAGACCTCTTTGATAGTTTATCCTAGGTGCTTACGCCATGTGGTGGAGGTTTGATCCTTTCCCAAGCCTATGGTAATCTATTTTGCTATGACAGGTAGTGAGAGATATCTTCCATTTCCATAATGTTATATTACTTTATTACACCCAAGAGATGTGAGTATCTAAACACTATTTGTGAGATGCTTGTGTATGACCTCCGTGCTTGTCTATTGGTCTTTAGTGGAACGATTATTTGTTGTAATTACTTTTATATTAGTGTTAAATGACCCCTAACTTGTCTTTTGAGTAGAATAAAAGCTCATTTGCTTGAGGACAAGCAAATCTCAAGTGTAAGGGTATATGATGAGGCGAAAAATGATCCATTTTTAGGGGTTCATTTAAGCCCGAATCTGACTTTATTTGATCAAATATTGCCCTAAATCGTTCCTTTTGTGATTTTAGGTGTTTGGAGAGTGAATTATGGAAAAGAAGCTATTTTGGACGTTTTTGGAGCATAAAAGTGAAGAAAACGGCAAAGTACCAAAAATCCATGCTGAAGATACAAGGTGACGGCGTCAAGACTACCTTCTTGACGGCGTCAGACATGGAGAATTAAACATCGTAGCTGGTGACGGCGTCAGATGGACTGGTGACGGCGTCAAAGTGGCTAAAATATTATACCGTGGGTGGTGACGGCGTCACATAGGCCGTCATAAGTGGATCTAGGCCGTCCGAGGAAGTATATGGCGGCGAAGTGACGGCGTCATAATTAACTCTTGACGCCGTCAGACTGTTTTCCCTATATATAGTTTTCTAGTTTTTTCATTAAAAAAAGAGAAGTTTTGGTGAAACCCTAAAGACGATTTTGGTGCCTCTTTTACAGGTTTTTCAAGGGTTCCAAACCCTTGAGATCTTGCATTGTAATTGAGATAAGTGTACTTTCAATTCAATCAATATGTCTATGTGTTGGTTGTTTATCTCTTGTTCTTGTCTCAATTCTACTATGCTAGGCTAGATCTCTCTTGTGTTTGCTTAGATCTAATGAAACCTAGATGTTGATTATGTGTTGATTACTTGTCTATTCTTGTTTTGAATGAATGATTTATATGTTAGGCTTAAGAAAACTGGCAGATCTCCAAATGGTAACATGCTTGAACGTCTTAAGAAACATGAACCGAGGCGTACTAGGTCTTTATTGGTTGTATTTAATGCATGAGCCACTGTTTACAATCCCTATAGTTGTGCTGGGTCATGGTGTAGGAGGAGATAAGAGCTCATAGAGTTGGGGAGTTATGTATGCCACCCCACGAATGGTATTAAGGAATACAATCCGTCATTCATACAAGTGTAACAAGTAATTAACATGTAAAAGATATCTAGGGAGTAGTGAAGTCTAAGTAAACACAATTTCTCCAATTACTGCTCACAACTTTAGTATAATTTAGTTTAATTTTATTTTCATTATTTTAATAGCTTTGGGTTAGTTGAATAGCAACTAATTCCGCCCACTCTTTCAAAACCCGAGATTTTACTTGCTTTCATAAAAATATAAAAATACAAAAATAATCATCCCTCACCTTTAGAACTATTAATTAGGTTTTCTAATCCTAGCGACACTATTCCTAAGCTGAACGATCAATCCCCTGGTACTTGTCACTATACTATACTACAACGATCAGGTACACTGCCTGGTGGGGGTTGTAAGCTTCTCGAGATCCCTCGAGAGGTAAAGCAAGGTGCGATTCCCACGCATCAAAAATATTAATTTTTGTCCTTATAATATTCAAATGTTATCAAAGTTAACCCTGGTGGACATTTTCAGAAAATCACATTTTCAGCCCTCATGATTTCTGTAATTGCAAAAGAGGTCCTTGTGATTTATTATGCTTAACCATTTGGACCCTTATTAATTAAATCCACCCCAAAGCCTTTTTGGCCTGGTCCAAAGTAAACAACCCAAGCCCAAGTAATTAAACCCGGCCCACCTCCAAAAATATAACTCCCCGGTCAAACAAGCCAGTCAACACCCTCAACCATGTACCACTGTTCATCATCCCCTAAACCACGCTCCCCGTTTTCTGCTACCATGTCCCTTCCCCCCTCCTCTTTTCCACCAAACCTCCCCTTTTCATTAATAATATCACCAACCTTTCACCAATAACCCTCCCCCTCATTAATTCCCACACCAACTCCATTATTTGCCAATCCCCTGTTCCCGCCAAAATAAATTTGAACGGCTGAGATCAACAAAAGCCATCCAACGGCCTAAAAGAAAGTGGGAAGGAAAGAGAATGCTCCAGGATCTATAAATTGAAGAAAAAAAGAGAAGAATAGTTTGTCACATGTTTTAGACCATTTTCCTAGTGTAAACTTTAATTTCATGTTGTAAACTTTTAAAATTCTGTTTTTAATTCAAGATTGTATCAAGCTTTAGTGTTAATGAAAAGTTTTTCATCAGTTCCTCAGTTCCAATTCTCAAATTCAATTTAACTTTTGTCAATCTCAAGTGAAATTGATAGCTTTGCTCAATTTGGATAGTTATTATTGTTTCTTGTTAAGTTTGAGCTCACAGTAGCCTATTTATAAGCTCTTGAAAGCTTGTGACTTATTTAATATAGTATAAATCATAAAAAGAAAAAAGAAAAAAATACAAAAAAAAAAAAAATATAGGGTAAAATAAATAAGAAATCTAGTTTCAAGAAGGAAGGGAGCAGAAGCAGCTTGGAAAGTGGTATGGTTTAGAGCTCAAGGGAGCACATAGGATAGGTTCTTGTGATTTGGTTCTTGCTCTACCTTGTTTGTACTATGGACCTCTTGTAAGGATTATTTCCATTTTTTTTTATTTGCATAATCTGAGTTAAGTAGCTAGTGTTGTTATTTGTTGTTTAAATTTGTCTACTTGTGTTCTTAGGGAATCAGTATAAGCTAAAATTGTTGCTGCATGGTCTGAGTGTTGATTAGCTTCTTTAATTTTCAAAATCAAAGCTGTAAAGGGGTGTTTGGCATACGCCTTTAAGCTGTATTGGAGTTGTTATTTTTACCTTGGCCTTTCTGTTCATTGTTCTTATTATCAAATTAGTCCAAATCCATATTTGTGTGGACTGTTTTTGAACCAAAAGTCAATTTCACACAATTCTCACCACCACAGTTAAATGTGGTGGTATTTGATCCCCAATACCTATCATTTCATTAGATAGGTTGTCTTTTAAACTTATTTTAGTTTTACTTTAACCCAAAAACATGTTTTCAGCCATTTAGATTCAACCAAAATCAACAAAAGTCAAAATAACAAATTTTTATCAAAAGTCAAATGTGCCATTTTCAGATTTTCACAAAAGTTCAACCAATTGTTTTGATTTTTGTAATTGCCTTCAAGGGCTGAAATTTGTTCCTAAATGTAATCTACCAGCTTAACTTTGAGTTTTCATACTTGTTATATTTTTAGAATTTTTCTTGTGGGCCCCACAAAGCCACAAAGTGACTTGTAGGGCACACAGCTGCTCTGTCTCAGCAGACACACCACCACCACCACCACTTGGTGGTGGTTTTCCAGCCAATCTAGTGGGCCCCAGGCCATGAACCTTGCACCTTTCATTCCCCCTCCTACCAGGCTCCATATATTGACCATCTGTTTGACCTCAATCTCAGTGGACCCCACCTGAATTGGCCTTACTAACTTGTCCCATTTTCTGAGTTCACCTAAGTTTATAAGTGCTTATTTGTGGCTTAATAGCTTATTCTGTGGCACTTTTTGGTTTCTACTTGCTCATACATGTGCACTTAACTTGTTTAGACCAGATTCAATCCTTGTGGGTCCCACCTAAGCTCATTTGAGCTCATTTTCTCCCAAAGTCAAACAAAGTCAACTGTATGGCTTTTTCTCTCATAATTAGCTTATTTTAAGTTTATAAAAAAGTTGTTTTTGTAAAAGTTTGTTGTTTTTAGTTTTAAAATAGGTTTGTAAAAGAAAAATCAAGAAAAACAAATTTAAAATTAAGTGATAGTTTCTATTTAATGTAATTTAATTTTAATTTTCATTTTTAAATTTTAATTAAGTACTTAGCTATTTTATATTTTTATTAAATTCCTCATATATTAAAGTATTTATAATAATTTTTTCAGATTTTTGTTTTATCATTTAGTATTTATTAGAATCAACTTTAGTTTTATTAATTAATATTAAGTTTAAAATAGCATTATTAGTTTTTATTAAGTGAAATCTAGTTTTTATATTTTTTATAGCTTTTATATGTTATAAAATAATTTTAGAAATTTTATTAGAATTTTTACTGTTCATTTTCTATTTTTCTTAATTTAAAATAGTTTAATTAGTTAATTAGTAAGTAATTAGTAATTAATTAATAGAAAATTCACAAAAAGACAAAAATACTTATTTTTATTTTTAAAACTTATTTTTAGTTATTTTATAATTTTAGGAATTTTATTTTCATTTTTCTAGTATTTAATTAGTATTATATTATATTTAAGTATTTTAAATATAAATAATTAAGTTATAATTTAATTAATAGTAAATAATTAAATATTGTAAAATTTTATTTTATTTTTCTAAAAATTTTCTTTTACCTTTTACTTTGTAAAAAAGTCATTTTCACCCCTTGGGTGTTTTCAGATTTCAGTTTTCACTTTTTATTTTGTACGTTCGCGTTTTATTTAAAGGTAACGTACGCGTTTTTAGGTTTTAATCGTTTCTGGGTTTTCAAACTTTCTTGTCTTATTCAAATAGCTTGTTTAAGCTATTTCCTTGTAGATTCCTTAGCTTAATCACACACAAACCCTTTTCTCATCCAAATTCACCCGATCACGAAACCGTTTGTTTACAATTCACACCTCGTCGGGACATACGACCCGGGGAAACCTTATACTTCCGCGGAGCATTGATCTAGGCTGTCTGACCTTGTTGACCATCACCTGGTCAATTTAGGTTGACGGTTTAGCATCAATCAGTGGCCAAAGCTTCCCAGGATGAATCTACAAAGTGGCACAGGAGAATGGCTCATGTAAACTACAAGACTATCAACAAGTTGTCTAAACTTGGTCTTGTTCAGGGCCTTCCTTCAAAACTCTTCACCAATGAACACAATTTTATTGCGTGCAACTAGGGAAAGCAACATAGAGCCTCTTATAAAGCCATCACAGTTGTGAGCACCATCTCAGAATCTCTTCAGTTGCTGCACATGGATCTCTTTGGTCCAACTCCTATCAGAAGTATTGATCATAAGTACTTTTGCCTGGTTATCACAGATGATTATATCAGGTTTTGCTGGGTATTCTTTCTAAAAACTAAAGATGAAACAACTCCTGTATTGAAAGAATTCATCATTTTAATTGAAAACCAGCTAAATAAAAAGGTTAAAGGCATTAGGTGTGACAATGGGACAGAGTTCAAAAATGTTGTTTTCATAGAATTCTGTAAGTCTAAGGGGATTAGAAGGGACTATAGTACTCCAAGAACCCCACAACAAAATGGGGTTGCTGAAAGGAAAAATAGGACCTTAATTGAGGCAGCAAGATCCATGCTTGCAGACTCTAAATTACCCTCTATGTTTTGGACTGAAGCAGTAAGTACTGCTTGCTATGTCTTGAACAGGGTATCCATCACTAGACATCATGTCAAGACACCTTATGAAATTCTCACTGGGAAAGTTCCAGACATTCATTACCTTAATCCTTTTGGTTGCAAAGTGACCATTTTGAATACTGCTGATACACTGTGTAAGTTTGATGGGAAAGCTGATGAGGGATACATTGTGGGTTATTCAGCTCATAGCAAGGCCTATAGGGTTTATAATTTGAATGCCAAAAGGATAGAGGAGACCCTTAACCTTAGATTTCTTGAAGATCAGCCTAATACTCAGGGACAGGGCCATTCTTGGTATTTTGACCTAGATTATTTGATTGATTATTTGGGGTACACTAGACATGCTTCTAATCCTAATGCAGGTACCGAAGATCCAATTTCTAACCCTGCAGGTTCCATGGATGATGACTCAGAGAGTGACTCTTAGCCAGATGAACATACCATTGTTGTACCTTCTTTTCCACCTACCCATTTTTTAGGAAATCATTCTGCTGCTGAACAAGAAGATGAGTCACATTATGCATAGGATCTTGCTAGACTTAAGAAGCAAGAACATGCTGCTACTCAGGAAGCTCAGAGACTCAGTGAAAAGGTTGCACAAGAGACTGATGCCATTCTTCAACAATCAGCACAAGAAGTCAGTGGAAACAAGGATGCTGCTGACAATTCTACTGAAGGCACTCCTATTCCTTCTGATAAGTTCAAAGCTGCTGATACTCCTGCTGCACAATCTCCCATTTCTACTGAAGCCTCTACAGACTTTGAGAAGCCCTTTACAAGATTTCCAAGTCCTTCTGATCTTGGCAATTATCAGCCCAAGCCTAGTCTATTTCACTCAGCTTCTTATGATACTGAGTTTGGGCCTACTGTCAACAACCTTGATGCCACAATTGATGTCAACCCTACAGCAACAAAGAGGATTAATAATGCTCATCCCATATCAGAGATTATTAGAGATCCTCAAGCACCTGTTAGAACTAGAAGCACTGTTAAAAACACTAAATATGGTGAAGTTGCTTTCATCTCTTATGTCTACAATCAAAAGAGGGACAATCACACAAACTTCAAACATTGTCTGTTTGCATGCTTTCTTTCTCAGATAGAGCCAACCAGTGTTCCTCAAGCACTGGCTGATTCAAGTTGGCTTGAAGCAATGCAAGAAGAAATGCTGCAATTTAGGAATCAGCAGGTTTGGATATTGGTTCCTCTCCCTGATGGTAAATATGCCATTGGGACAAAATGGATTTTGAAGAATAAAAGAGATGCCACGGGTATTGTGGTGAAAAACAAAGCAAGATTAGTGGCTCAGGGGTTTAGGCAAGAGGAAGGCATTGACTATGATGAGGTCTTTGCACCAGTGGCTAGAGTTGAAGCAATCAGGATATTCTTGGCCTATGCATCATATATGGGCTTTATGGTTTATCAGATTGATGTCAAAGGTGCTTTCTTGTATGGTGAGATTGAAGAGGAGGTTTATGTGACTCAACCCAAGGGATTCGAAGACCCTGATCATCCTGAGTATGTGTATAAGGTTGTCAAAGCTCTCTATGGACTTCATCAGGCTCCCAGAGCTTGGTATGCTAGACTTTCTACATTTCTGCTGAAGCATGGCTACAGAAGATGTGCCATTGACAAGACTCTATTCCTAAAGAAAGACTCCAGGGATATTATTCTTGTGCAGGTTTATGTGGATGACATTATATTTGGTTCCACCAAAGAAGCATGGTGTAGAGAGTTTGAGGATTTGATGAAGGGAGAATTTCAAATGAGTGCCATGGGGGAGCTTACTTTCTTTTTGGGTTTACAAGTTCAGCAGAAACATGATGGTATTTTTATTCATCAGGAGAAGTATGTAAAGGATATGTTGACAAAGTTTGATATGGAGAATGTCAGGACTGCCACTACTCCCTATGAAGCTCCCAAACCAAAGAACAATCTTGACCCTGATCTTCCTGTGAATGTTCATTTATACAGGTCAATGATTGGTTCTTTGATGTATTTGACTGCTTCTAGACCTGATATTACATTTGCTGTGAGTGCTTGTTCTAGGCACCAAGTCACTCCACTTACCTCTCACTTGAATGCTGTCAAAAAGATCTTTAAGTACCTGAAAGGCCAACCCAAATTAGGTCTTTGGTACCCAAAAGAATCTCCATTTCAGCTAGCAGCTTATAGTGACAGTGACTATGCTGGTGCCAATATGGATAGGAGATCCACAACTGGAGGTTTCCAATTTCTTGGAAGAAGACTGATTTCTTGGCAATGCAAGAAACAGACCATTGTTGCTACCTCTACTACTGAAGCAGAGTATGTTGCTGCTGCCAATTGTTGTGGACAGGTTCTATGGATTCAGAATCAATTGCTGGATTATGGGTATAATTTCATGAATACCACCATTTTCATTGACAATCAAAGTACCATTTGTATTGTTAAAAATCCAGTTTTTCATAATAGAACCAAACATATTGAAATTCGACACCACTTTATCAGGGATGCTTATGAGAAACTGTGGAAAACTAGAAGGGGGGTTGAATAGTTTACCGCTTTTTAAATTCTTTTTAACTTGAATATCCTTTAAAAACTTTACGTTTGCTTAAAGATATAAACACAACGTTATATGTTTGATTCTTTGAAAATCTTTTAATGTGAATAACTATTCTAACTTTACTTGTTTCATACTTTGAAAAGCTTTACTTGTGATGATCATAACTTTGCTTGTTTAGTTCTTTGAAAAGATTTACATTTGTTTAAAGATTTAAACACAACTTTACTTGTTTAATTCTTTGAAAAGCTTTATATGTGATTAGCTATTCTAACTAAAAGACAACATGTAATAAGCAAAGATAAAGAAAGAAACGATTAAACCACAACACGATTGTTTATCGTGGTTCGGCTACAAGGACTCTTTTTCCTTGCCCTACATCCACGCCCCGAGTTTCCAACTCGAGAGTTATCAGCACTAATCAACAAGCTCCTTTCACCGGCAGAGAAAACCTTTACAATGTTGCTTACACTTTTACCGACACTAAGCTAGATGTCGAGTTCTTTTACACGGGTACAACCACTCCCATCACCGCTTACACTTTTACCGACACTAAGCTAGATGCTGAGTTCTTTATCAAGGGTATAACCACTCCCGTTAGTTCTTTTACAAGGGTACAACAACTCCCGACACACTACGTATTTTGAGGCCTAAAATACTAACCATTCACTTCTACATACATGACACAAATGAGGTATAAACTACCAAAGCTTATATATGACCAAGCTAACAAGACATACAACTTTAGAGTTGAAGCTTGTAACTTCTTGAATGATCTTGTGAAGTCCCTTGCTACATAAGAGAGTCACACAAGTCAAATGTTACTGAGTTAGTTTGAGAGAGTTTATGAAAATATGTCCTAAAAGGGGTGGCTCAAAACTAACAAATGGTTTGGTATTTATAGCAAACAATTCTGCAGGTCTGGCGGATCAGGCGGAACCCTTAGATGGGTTCCACCCTTGTACCCCCAGGGTTCCGTCAGGGCTACAGTTGGTTTTGCAATAAATCTTCCAAACCAAACAAGGTCACATCTCATTATACCTAGTCAAACACAAGACTTGCAAGCAAACATATGGTTAGTCAAACACTCTTTCTTACCATAAATGTATATTGACAAAGCTTGCCCGAAATGTGATGTGACATTACTATTTTAAGAAATAAATGTGATGTGACAAGACACTTTCTAATTTAAGAAATAAAAACAATGTTTTGTTTAAAAGGAAATGTAAACCTTAGTTAAACAAGACTTAAACACTTAAAGTGATAATTTACTTATAGCTAAACTTCATACTTTGTCATTAACAAAACTTAGCAAAGATCGTAAAATATAAATAACGTTTTTAGGCTATATTTGTATTAACAAAAACATTTAATTAAAGTGGTAAAAATACACACAGATGATAATGTGGCATATTTGTTAACCAAAGCCTTTGATGGGCCAAGGTTTCAACATCTAGTGGTCCATATTGGTATGCTTAACCCTTATATGCAAAGTTTAAGGGGAGGCATAAGCCTCAGGGGAGGCATATGCCTTAGGGGAGGATTGTGATTGTAAACTTTGAAGAATTTGTATACCTTTTGAGTTTTTAAAACTAACCAACTAATGTATTGTAAGATTGTTTGGTCTGTTTGTTAGTTTGTGTCTATTTTGTAGGATGCCATTGCAAGTTGTTACTGAGATGTGTTTCTTCTGAAGTCTAATGGAGGCTAAGATTGATTTCTACTGATTTAAAATATACAGAAATCAAAATTAGCAAATGAGTTTTTCATTAATTCTGAGAATATATTGCAGTTTACAAACAACTTCAAATGAAATGAAAGATGAAATCCTATACAAGTCTAATTTAGTCAAGCTCCTATCATCTATTACAAAAGTTGATGCATAACCAGTATGATGAAGAAGCTGAAGCTGAAGATGAAAATGAAAAAAGAAGAGGAGGAAGAATGATGAAAACGACGATGAAGATGCTCAAGAACCAAGGTTTATAACTTTGGTCCCTGGCAACATCCCATCATCACCTACACCATTTTTCCTTTCCCCTTACCCACGACATCTGTCTTCTTCCCCTTTCCCTTGCTTCCATGGCATGAAGAACCAGGTCCTGGAGCAGGAAGACCTAACACCACACTTCGTGATGTTGGAAGAGATGGATTTCTCTTCCTAGGCCTTGATTGGGGTCTCTCTGGTGTGGAAGGAGGAAGAAATGAGGGATCTTCGTCTTCATCCTCTGAAGAGTCTTCATCAGATGTGAAAATGAAGGGAGAGACATATTGTCTCTCAGCAGGAATGGGGGCATTACTTGCTTTCCCCTTCTCCAAGGCATTCCATCGCCTTTCCAATTCACGGGCATAATCAGAATCATCTATTTCTGATGGATATTATGGAAGATCATCGGATGAGGAGGAAGAGGAGGAGGATATGTCTATGATTTCAGGTTTGGAAGACATTATTTGAGGGAGAATTGGGATAAATTGTGGAATTAGGGTTTTGAGATGATTTGGGGATAATTTGATGTCTGAGGAGTGTAATTTGGGGTTATTAAATAAGCAAAGTTTAGGCGTTATGATAATTAATGCGAGTTGGATGGCACAGTAAAAAAAATCAAGATATTCACCGAAGATATTTTTACATTTACTTGGTTTCTGCTGATATTGACCATTCCTCAGCAGATTTGACCATCATTGCTGCTGAAGGGTAATTTTGAATTTGGAGGATTTCACTTTACACGTCAGACTTGGTCAACAATTAGTTCCGATAATTTTGACCATGATTGGGGAACTTCCAAATATAACCTACTTCGCATATCTCTTCCTAAACAAAATTATTCGCTTATTACTCCATTTAAACCCATAATTCTTTGAGTAATTCATAACCGTCTCACGCAAATTCATTCAAATGGCACAACTTGAATTGAAGCGAGATCATAACAAGTTTGCTATTCTGAAAAAGGCTAAGGGACATGACGAGTTTGATTTAATGGTGGAGTTTCTACAGCGATCAAAGATTTATTATGCTTTGACACATTGTCCCAATCTTATATATGAATCAATGGTGACGCAATTTTGGCATATGCTAGAAAGAGATCTAACACAGAGATTGTTGCTGTAATTGAAGGTGTAGAGTATGTGGTGACAGAAGGTTTGATCAGGACAAAGCTTCAGTTGGATGATGAGAATTGTGTACATCACTCCAACACTGCGGAGATTCTTGCTGGGCTAAGGGAAGCTGGATATCAAAGAATTGAAACAACTAAGTGGCAGAAGAATCAATTTTGTCCCAAGTGGAGGTATTTGGTGCATTTACTGCTCCAATGTATAAGCAACAAGTGTGGTGGATGGGACCAATTCTCTCTACAATTGGGTTGTGGTATTGTCTGTCTATCTAAGGGTCTAACTTATAATTTTTCAAAGTTTATTTTTGAAAATATGCTAGAAAATATTGATAAACAACAGCATAAGTTCTTAATGTACCCTAGATTTTTACAAATTATTTTAGACATAACCACTGAAGATAGGACCCATGCGCCTATTAAAAGTCTTGGTTCTAAGTTGTTTGCCTCAATGAAAACAAATTATACTGGGGAACATCGCCCTCTGTTAGATGCTATGTTGCCACATGGCAATGATAATATAGTTGAGGGTGATGATGCTGGCAATGTGCCTCCTCAAAATGCTGCTGATGATGGTAATCCATCATCTTCTGGTGTTGCTGCTGATGGTAATCCTTCAGTGGTAATTGAGGAAGAGCCAACTATAACTGCCGAACCATTACATGTTTCTTCTGACCTACCACCACCTTCCCCTGCCCATATGTCACCTAGTCCTGTTAATTCACCATCTCAGGTTGCTCCAGTTGAGCAAACACATGAGATTGAAGAGACAATTCAGTCTCTTGAAACAACTGAGATTACTAGATTACCTACACCTAGTCCTATGGGAGAGCCATTTGATGAAGGCTCTCCCAATGTTGTACATGAGTCTGTTTCTCCTGCTAGGTTCAATGAAGCTCCATTTACCACTGAGAAATCTGCTGGTGGAGCAGAGGACCCTGTTACTCTCACTTCTGTATATGATTCACTTTGCAGGTATATGAGAAAGACTGATGATCTCTAAAAGGAGCTTGCTGATACCAAGTCTACTCTTGGTAGTGAGATTGAGAGGCTGAAAAGTAAAGTTAAGGATTTGGAGGCACAATTGTCTCAGCAGAAGAAAAGCAAGGTGATAATGGATATTGCTGAAGTGCCTCAGGAAGAAAATTTTGACTCTCTTGAAATCTTGGCTGAAGTTGCTATACAGTCACATGTTTCTTCTCCCAAAGCTGTTGAAGTACCTCCATCTAAGCCAACAATTCACTTCAGCAGAAGAAGTAGAAGACAATATTTGGCAAAGAAAGCTGCTGAATCTTCCAAGGCATCAAGTGGTGATGATATTCTTAAGGCAGAGGCTACTGATACTGTTCAGTAGAAACAATCATCCAGTGCTATTGCTGCTGACAAATCTGCTGATGGGGCTCATGCATCAGTAGATACATTCTTTGTAGAAGGGAAAGAGTATTTTAATTCTCCTGTCCATAAGTCATCTGAGATTAAACAAGTTTCTTCTGATGACATCACTGAAACCCTCGAGCCTCAAGGATCTACTGATAATATACTTAATTCAGATGTTCAAGAATTAAATGCTGATCTTATGGAAGATTTGGATGTTCCTCATGATGATTTTGCTGAAGGGATTGAAGTGGGTGAGGATAAGATTGTGACAGCTGAAGAAAGAGTTGCACAAGAAAAACTCTTTAAAGAATGGGAAGATTATAAGAGGAGTTCAGATATGGCTAAGGCGGAGCAAGCCAAGTTTGATTCAGAATATCAGTCTGCTACACAGAGATACATTTCTACCTTGCCTATTGAAAGACAGAAAGAATTGGATGCTGCTATTCAAAATTTTGATGAGTCAGACTGGCAGCATATTGGAGAACAAGTGATAGCTAATCCTGACTTAGCTGCAGAAATTCTTGGTGATAAGTTGGATAAAAAGGACTGGGTTTCTGAAATTGTGAAACAGATGAAGTTGAGGAAGAAATCAGCAGATGAGCAAAGAGCCAAAGCAAAAAGAGATAAACCCATGACTCAAGCACAGCAAAGGGACTATATGAGAACATATGTGAAAAGTCAAAGCAGTGCTTTATATAACAATGCTTGGACTAGGAAACAAGTGTGGGCACTTTCAGATGAAAAATTGGTTCAGATGTATAATAGAATCAAATCTAGGTGTGACAAAGATGGAATGGGTGCTCCTAAGAATGTTCCTACCACTCTTGATGCTGCTGGTTCATCTGTTAATATAGATATTCCTGTTGTTGCTGATAAGGTATCTTTACCTGCCACTTCTGCTGATGTACCACCTGTTGCTGCTTCATATTGTATTTATAAAGGTAAAGCTCAAGTGATAGCAGAAGATCCTCCATCTAGAAAGAGAACCAGGAAACAAATGGAGGAGGAAAGGTTGGGTGAAGAGGCTGCTAAAAGGTTAGATGATGAACAACAAGCTGACATGGCAAGATTTCATGAGATTAAGGAAAGAGAGGTAGAGCTTCAAGCTGCTAGAGCCAAACAGATGAGGAAGGCTATGGATGAACAATATGCATCTACTGCACTTGAATCTTCTCAGGATTCTACTGATGAACAATTGGATAATCCATCAGTGGAAATTGATGCTGCAGAAGGTGTATCTACTAAAGCTGAAGTTCCAGCTGAATCTTCTTTACCTCATGATGCCATTTATGTTCCTGGAAGAAGAGCTAAGAGAATGGCAAGAGTCAGAACTTCACATTCAGCACAAAAGCTAATAGATGTGAATGCTTCTGATGCTTCATTTATCAAAGAAGGATCCCCTGATGATTGGCCTGAGGCAATTAGAGATGTTTTGGTTCCCTGGGAGTTGACTAAAAATTGACAGATCAATACCATTTATAGACTAGATAAAACTTCTTTATCCTTTACATTTCTACAAGAAATACTACATCTTGTGGATCATGAGGATTTGCTCACTCTCAATTATTTGGTTCACAAATTTTATGCAAATCATACTCCTACAGGGTCTGGATTGTATTTATTGGGTGATCTCAGCGTGTTGTTTGATTCTTCTACTCCCACTGGTGCTGGTTATGACATTTGGAAAAACAATCAGAGATGGAAGGTTCAGAGTTGGAAGTTTTATCCTATGCCATATGTTCATGTGTTGGAAACTACATCTGGCCTCAGACTTATTATGGATCTTGGCAAGAGGTATCCTCTGACAGTGTCACTGATGGAGAAAATGCTTCAACACAAGTTGGAGATTCCTCCTGATCCAGTTGGGAATGCTAGGTTGTTTGCTGAATCTCTGGTGAAAGTGTTCAAACTCAGGATTAGGACTTCCAGAGCAGCATCTATTTTATGGTATATTTGTTGTATATTTATTTCTTTTCTTAATTAAAAAAAAAAAAAAAAAAAAACTAACATTTTTGTATAGTATGAAACTAATTTGTTTTGATGTACATTTTGTCATTTGTTGCTGCAAAGAATGGAGTTTTCAAGTATGTGCTGATCATAAAGATCCTGCTGATGATGATTCTTTGCTGATGAAGTTCGATTTCCATCCTCTTGGTATGTAATTTCAAAGATCTATCAAGAATCTTGAACTTAACCATGTCAAATTCAAGATTAGGGGAGGATTGTTGGGAATTCTGCTAAGAGAAAATTCTGCTGAAGAATCTGCTGATGGTTTCTACTGAAGACACAGATTCTGCTTATAGTTTAGTTTCTGCTGAAGTTTAGTTTCAGCATTAGTTGTTTCTGCAGATATAGTTTTTCCGTGTTTTATGTAATATAGTTAGGATATGCATGAGTTTATTTAGGAAGTGATAATGCATATCTTTTAGAAGTTTTAGAATATACGTTTCTTGGGAAACGGTTTAGGGTTCCTTGTGTATAAAAGGAACACAGGATTATGTATTGAAAAACATTTTTAGAAAACACTTTGATAATTATTAAAGATCCATAGAGGATCAATTGTTCTTAGTATTAAAACTTGTGTTTGTTTCCGCTTTAAAATACAAGTTAAAGAGATTGTCTATTAATGTGTTGGTGATTACATTAACATAACTAATGATTCTAGAGTGCTCAGAAGATCTATCAAGGTCTAAGATTCAACAATATATCTGTTCACTGAGCTTTGTAAGCTCAGCCACATTTCTTTTCTCATGCGACAGGTTTAGTAGGAAGCTGGGTTTATGGATGAGAGATTTTATTTTTGGCTTAGAAGACTTCACCATGATTAGTTACTGGGCGGACTTAGAGATGATTAGAAGTAATTGATGATGGGCTTAGCATATTGTATTTGGGCTTAGTTCATTAGTGTTGCCCTTTTGTATTTTATATTTTGTTTAGTTTTTTTTTTTTTTTTTTTTTTTTTTTTTTTTTTTTTTTTTTTGTAACCTTTGTAAACTTTAGTTGGAAATGTATCTTCGTTTCGCTTGGTTCTGATTTGACTCCATAATGTTAGAATTTAGCCCTTCTCGGGTTGGGGTGTTACAATAGCGATACATGATCATGCTGCTACTCTTCCTATTTGGTTACTAAAAGAAAGAAATGCCAAAAGGAAATCAAGAAGAATAAGTAGCTTGCTAATTAACCTCACATTCAATTACTCCATTAAAGGCTAACGATTATATGGAATGCGATGGTCATTGCTGACATCAAATAAGTTCATATTATTATCATCATTTATCCTATTTATTTGACTTGTTTTATTATATTATTTAAGAGAATTGATACTTAATTGTTTAATTTAGTAATTCTCAGGAAAAAACAAGCAATTAGTGAAACTTGGCGGTTTTGGACGAATTATTGAGCAAAACTAGCAAAAAGTCTACTAAAATCCAGAAGATGCGCCGTATCACTCTCAACAGATACGCCGCAACATCATACTTAGATGAATTTGAAGACCATTGCCTGACTTTGAAGAATACGCCACATGTAATTCTATCATGCGCCGCATATGAAACTTTGGTCAACGAAGAAGATCAAGCTTGTTCTACTCCAGATACGCCGCTTTATACTTCTGACATACGGCGTATCACTATCCAGACCTCACCAGATACAATCCAAGACAATCAAGGACATGCGCCTCATACAAGATCAAGATACGCCGCATATGAAGACGGCGTACGAATATTCCAGAATATATTAATCTTGGACCCCACGCGAAGTTAAGTCAATGCGCCGCATCTACTTACTCGATGTGCCGCATCGTGCCCTCGGACAGAAACTATAAATACCCCAAGACATATATGAATTTTGTGTGCAACAAAACCCTAAGGAGACAAATTCAGTCGAAGAAGCATCACAAGACACACCCCAAACGAAGATATTAGAGCTGTAAGAAGGTCCTACATGTATTTAATTCATTAATAAGTTTTGTTTTATTGTATTAATACGCTTTAATTCATCAAGATTGATGGGCTTGTGGCCACCATACTGCTCCCCTTAAAATTGCTTTCCCATCAATTAAAGTTTATATGATGATGTTTTTCCTGACTTGTATATGTGCATTGATAACCTCTGTGTCTAGCTAAGCCTGCGGGCTACCATACCTGTTCCTCACCTACTTATCTAGCGTTTAGAAGGTAGGATAGACATAAGTAATCATTAAGAATTTACTCGCCTATATTTAGGATCCAACGAGATAGATTATATTACGATACTCATCATATAAAACTAGCAATAAAACAAGTGACAAGCTGCTTAACTATAAGGACAAGCCTTCTTCTGCTTCTATTATCTATCTGTGTACGTTTTGCTATTTGCTGATTCATGCTCATTAGTTTATTTACTGTTTAATAAAACCAAACTGTGCCAATCTCTCAGGCTGAAACCCCCTTTCGTTAGATTAGACTGTAAAACTAACTTAGGATATTAAAATATTGATTAGGTTAACTAGATAATGCGTTCCACTCTTAGTGATCGACACTCTACTTACCATTATATTCATATTGACCGGGTACACTGCTCGTTAGGTGTGTGTGTTATTGATAAGTCGGCTAATATAAATTTAAAACTTGAGTAGGCATTAATACTACCAAACCGCAACGACACGTGACATACTGTTGGGAATTACACTAACAGTTACCACTGATCAGCATGGAGATTACCACTATTGAAGAATGCACTAGCAGTGGAAACACATTACCATTGCTAGCACATATCAATACCACTGCTGCAGGATAATTGTTAGGAAACTTGTGTATAGATAAGTATAGAAAAGATCTTGTGTATATTCTATTATTCTATGCTCATACTTATCTTGTAAAGAACTCCTTTTATCCTATAAAAGGAGGTCCTAGGTTTAGGGTTATGCACGTATCAATTCATAGAGCTTCAAGTTGTAAACCTAGTGATATTCTAGATCACTTGTATTATTATCATTAATAATATTGGAGCTAATTGTTTGGTTAAGTATTCTGTGTTCATACAACTTTTTTTCATTCATATACAACTCACAATCAAACTTACATTCAAACCTTCTAAGTATTAACAAGTAAATTCCGCATACTTGTTAGTATCATTCAAAGTATCATTATAACACAAGTCGTATGTTTAGATCCATCAAGTGGTATCAGAGCCAGGTTTCTGATACTTTGATTTAGAAGATCCGAAGTTTACTCACTCTTACTAGATCCAATGGAGATGGAGAACAGTCAGTCCAACATTGCTGCTAAGCTTCCTAAGCTTAAACTGAATGATTATGAGATGTGGAGGATAATGATTGAGCAATTCTTTTTGGTGCAAGACTATGCACTTTGGGAAATCATTATGTATGGAGACTCTTTCAAGCCAAGTACTTCCACAGAAACTATTGATGGCAAGGAAGTGCAGAAGGTAAATACAGGTCCAGTTACATCAGATGAGAGACTCTAGAAGAAGAATGATCTGAAAGCTAGGAGTTTGCTGCTTATGACCCTTCCTAGGGATCAGATCTTAGCTTTCAGTAGGTACAAGACTTCAAAGACTTTATTTAAAGAGATCTGCAATGTTTTTGGTGGTAATGATTCTACCAAGAAGACGCAGAAGACCTTGTTGAAACAAACTTATGAAAATTTTTGTCAACAAGTAATGAATCCATTGACAGCATCTTCAAAAGGCTTCAAAAGATTGTTACACAACTCACAGTGTTTGGAATTGAGGTGGAAAGTGAAGACCTCAATTTAAAGTTCTTAAGAATTCTATCTCCTGAGTTTCATACAAATGTTGCAGTTTGGGAAGACAAGTCTGAATTAGAAAATATGAAGCTCAATGATCTGTACAATAACTTTAAAGTTATTGAACAGAAGTTGAAGAAGGCTGGTAAGCTAAGTACAAGTTCAGGGAACTTAGCTCTTATCTCATCATCAGTGGGTGATGATTCTGATGCTGATAGTGATGATGAAGAGGATGCTGCTCACATTGTTGTTTCCACTGACAGTGGAAGTGTTACCACTGCTAGTTCTAAAAAGCAGGTTGCTGGTCTTGGAGATTCTACTTTCTATGACTATCTCTCAAGTCAAGTCAATGGTTCAATTATGACACATGAAGATTTGGATCAAGTTGATGAAGATGACATGGAAGAGATGGATATAAAATGGCAAGTTGCATTGCTTAGCTTAAAGGCAAAGAAATTCTGGAAGAGGACTGGGAGGAAGATCATTATCAATGGCAATGAAATTGCAGGTTTTGATAAGAAGAAGGTGGAGTGCTACAATTGTCACAAGATGGGGCACTTTGTCAGGGAATGCAGGAAGCCAAAGAAGCCAGATAATAGATCTACATGGTACAAGCAGGATAAGAAGAAAGAGCCTTCAGTTGAATAACCAAAGGTGTTGTTGGTCATTGATGGTGTGAGCTATGATTGGAGCTATATGGCTGATGAAGAAGAAGCAGCTGAGGAATATGCTATGATTGCAACTGAACTTGCTCATATGGCCTTTTTTGACTCAGAGGTACATTCAAATAATGGTTGTTCTAGAACTTGTAAAGCTTTAAAAGAATATGAAAATCTAAAAGAGCAATATGATGAACAGAGGTTAGAGCTAAATCAAACTAGTTATAATCTAGCTAATCATAAAAGAGGTCTTGCTGTTTTAGAAGCACGGATAGAACACTATAGAGCTAATGAATCTAAGTTTAGTGATGATATTGCTGTTTTAAGAAGAGACTTAGTTTATAAGATAGCTGTGAATGAGGCTCTTAGGGAAGAGTTAGAGAAGATTAAAAAGGCCAATGAAAACATACAGATAACTTGCAATACACTAGATCATCAATCTAAGTGCATTGACAAAATTTGGGAGGCCCAGGTAGTTAATAAAGTCAAATCAAGAGTAGGATACAAATCTGTTCCACCACCCCTAAGAGGTGTTCCATCACCTCCTGGTATTGACTTAGCACATACAGGATTAGAAGAATTTCAGGAACCAACCATGACCTATGGCCCTAAGCTTGTCAAAGAAGTTACTAATGAACAGGTTAAGGTTGAGGCTGATACATTTGAAAGTGCTAGTAATTCATCTCTTAAGGATGAATGTGTAAAAGTTGAGTCTAAAACTAGTGTTCTTGAGAAAGCTAAAGTGGAAGTTAAAAGGATTATTCCTGAAGTTGTTAAAGAAAAGCCTAGGAAACAAGCCAATCATACTAGGCCCACAACTAGATATGCTGAGATGTATAGAAGCAGGTCATCAACTCCTAGGGGCAACAAGAGGAGTAGGAATCATGTAAAATCTCAATAATTTGGTAGTGACTTTGAGTTTAACAACAAACCCTGCCACATTTGTGGTAGTTTTGAACACCTTCATGCTTATTGTAACTATCACAAGGGTAGAAGGGAGGTTTTTGGGAATAACAGGGTGAATGAAAACAATGTTAATAGAAATACTCACCCAAATCCACTAAGTAAAATGATTCCCAGGGCTGTTTTACTAAATTCTGGCATCAAATCTCTTTCCACTGCCAGAAAAGTGAACAGAGTTTACCCTTAGTCACCTGTTAAGAGTGCAAAACCCAATACAGCTTTTGTTAAATCTGCATAAACAGGGAATAAGCCCTTTTATGAAAATAAAGTTTACTACAACCAAAAGTAGGCACCAAAAACAAAAATTTCAATGCCTACAGTTGCCACTGTTAAGCCAGCAGTTGCCACTGCTAAGTCAGCAGTTGCCACTGCTAGACCAAAAGTTTCCACTGGTGGTTATGTAAATAAAAATGGGGTAAAATTGGAAAATGTTGTGAAGGCCTCAACACATTGGGAATGGAAACCTAAAGGAATTAACACCTCAGTCAATCTCAATGGTGTATCAATGACCTTTGCCAGATATAACTATATTGATACACGAGGCAGATCCAAGTCATTTGTGGCTTGGGTCCCCAAAAGGAACTAATACCTTTATTTTATGTGCAGGGACATTCAAAGCCTAAAGAAGATCAAGGATATTTAGACAGTGGATGTTCAAGGCACATGACTGGCAACAAGTCCTATCTCACAGACTTTAAACCTTTTGATGGGCAATTTGTCAGCTTTGGAGGAGGAATTGGTGGCAAAGTTTATGGCAAAGGAACTATCAAGGCTGGAAACTTGGATTTTGAAAATGTGTATTATGTGAAAGAACTCAAATACAACTAATTCAGTGTGTCACAGATGTGTGACAAGAAGCACATAGTTCTTTTCTCAGAAGATGAATGCTATATCCTTTCAAAGGATTATAAGTTACCTAATGAAAGTGAGGTTTTACTTAAAAACCCTAGAAAAGGCAATCTTTACATCATTGACATGAAGAAGATTGTGGCTAATGATGTTGATACTTGCTTAATTGAAAAAGCCACTTTGGTTGAATCAATGCTATGGCACATAATACTTGGTCATGTTAACTTTAAGACCATCAACAAGATTGTGAAAGATGGCTTAGTAAGAGGGTTACTAGAGAAGAGATTTTAGAATGACCAAACCTGTGTTGCATGTCTCAAAGGCAAGCAACATAGAGCATCTTGCAAGAACAAGGCCTATAACTTTATTGCTCATCCTCTCTATATGTTGCATATGGACTTATTTGGTCCTACATCTGTTAGCAGCATAAATTTGAAGGACCAAAGATGAAACTACAGGCATCCTCAAAACTTTCATTACTGAAGTTGAAAACCAAGTTGATAAGAAGGTTAAGGTTATCAGGTGTGACAATGGGACAGAGTTTAAGAACAGAGTTATGGATGATTTCTGCAGAGAGAAGGGTATTAAGAGTGAATTTAGTGTTGCAAGAACCCCTCAGCAAAATGGTGTAGCTGAAAGAAGAAACAGAACACTGATAGAAGCTGCTAGAACCATGTTAGCTGATTCTAAGCTACCAGTGACATTTTGGGCTGAAGCAGTTAATACTGCTTGTTATATTCAGAACAGGGTTTTGGTGGTGAAGACAAAGAACAAGACACCTTATGAGTTATTTAGAGGAAGACCCCCTATCCTGGATTTCATGAAACCATTTAGATTTCATGTAACAATTCTCAATACCATTGATCATCTGGGTAAATTTGAAGAAAAGTCAGATGAAGGCTTCTTTGTTGGATACTCCATGGCTAGTAAAGCATTCAGAGTGTATAATTTAAGAACAAAGAAGATTGAAGAAAATCTGCATGTTGAATTCCTTGAAAATAAAGCTAACACTGCAGGTGCAGGCCCTGATTGGTTATTTGATCTTGATTGACTCTCAAACATAATGAACTATGTACATGTTGCTTCAAGTACTTGGGATAACAACATTGAAGGTTCATAAGAATTTCTTGATGAAGATGAACCTACTCAAGATTCTGAGGATGATAAAGATCAAATCATTATGCCAATATGGGACTTGGTAGAAAATGATGATGTTTCAAAGAAGGAAGATCCAAAACCTTCAACAACTATTGGAAAAGAAGGTGATGTAGAAGTTGTGAACTTGTAAGCTCAAAACAAGGAAATTCCTGAAAGCAATGGTAATCCACTTCCCACTGCTACACCAGAAGTTTCCACTGACAGTCCAAATGTAGAAAATTCTACTTCTGTTGCTCAAGAAACCATCATATCTGATGTGGAAATCAAAAATATGCCTCCTGCATATGATGTTTCACATACTCCTCAGGCTTCAATTCACAAAATGCATCCCCTTGATAATGTGATTGGTGAATTACAATCAGGAGTGAAGACTAGAAAACAAACAAAGATGGCCAATGATCATGGATCATTAGTGATGTTTATGAGTCCAAGAAGCATACAAAGAAGAATGAATGCCTGTTTTTCTGTTTTCTCTCACAATAGGAACCTAAGAATGTGCAAAAAGCATTGGAACAATCAAGATGGGTTAAGGCTATGCAAGAGGAATTGCTTCAATTTAAGCTACAAAAGGTTTGGGTTCTTTGTGATCTACCTGATGGTATGAGGTTCTTGGTACAAAATGGGTCTTTAGAAACAATATAACAACCCACAAACACCCATTACTATCGTTCCCATTACGAATACCTATAGTAGGTATTTCAAAGGTAAATTTTTGCTTTTTATATACATTATTACTGGCATGACTCACTAGACCTGCTCACATATCTACACAAGCCAAATAACTCAACACTCACATCCAATAAACCCCAAGTATGTCAAGCATAAACTGATAACAACACCATAATAAGTAATACACCAATCTAAAACACTAAACATAACATAAAACACTAATAAACCCTAAACTAAAACTTAAGTAGGATTATGTGCTTATCTGAACCTATATGCTTAGTTAAACTAGTAAGAATGTGTTCAAGGCTTAAGTAAGAGTATCTTTATGTATATTAGGATATATTAGGACTATTAGGTTATTGAATAGAACCCTTAGAACTTAGATATAAACCCCCTAAGCCCAAAACCATAACTAGGTCATAGATAACTAAAATTAGGTCTAAACCCACCCAAAACTTCCCCTTAGGTCACTACCACTTAGAATAAACCTTTAGGTCTTAGGATTAGCCATTAGGCACACTTAGGAACTTAAGTTAGGCACTAAACCTTAGGTAAAACCTTAAACACATAGTAAGTAGAAACTAGGTCTAAACTTAACTAAAACATAGTAAAACCTAAACATAAGCAAGCAAGCACTCTACCACCACTCCTCAAGCAGCTTATACACCTTCTTGATAATACCAAGCACCCTACCACACACCTCCATCACCTACTAAACTAATCCACCACTAATCCACCGCTAATCCACCACTAATCCACCCCTAATCACCCCTAATCCACCACTAATCCACCCCTAATGACCCTAAACCCATCAAGCAGCTTGCAAGCACCTCCAAGCACCCAAGCAAGGAGGTGTGTAAGCTACTTGTCACCACCTTGCTCCTAAACCGACTCCACGGCCTCATCTCCTTCACAAACACCCACACCGCCATATAGACTAGCCCTATCACCATTGTAGCTCCCATTAGTCACCATGTAGCTTTGGTTAGTCACCCCCTCCTCGTGACACTATGCACCCGTTTTCTTGGTCCCCAAGGTTTACGAGGCTATAAATACCCTCGTACCTCCTCCATTTCCAATACACACCTCTCTTTTCCTCACCACCCCATATATTTTGGTCTTGGTTGTAGTATAAGAGCCCTAGTAAGCTTAGAAGTCAAGTGGTAGAGCCTTGCATGCTTGTCGAGTCTAGTTTGAGTCGAGGAAACCCTAGAAAACCCTAGCCCTAGTTCTAACCCACGTAACCCCCCCCCCTAGCCAAGTAAGTCTTACTTTTAGTTAATATAGCTATAATATAGTCTTAGGATAGATTTTAGATAGCTTAGATAACCTTGCATGAGCCTAGAACCATTCTACTTGCTAGTTTACGTTTTAAAACCCTAGATCGATTCATATACTTGCATGCATGCTTTAGGTAGTTAAATTAGGTTGATTGGTCCTAAACGGTCAACTAAATTGACCAGGTGAATGGTCAACCAAGTCAAACGTCACAGACCCACTAACCAAGGAGTATAGTGAATCCCCGGGTCGTTATGTCCCAGCGAGGTGTGCAATTGTACTTGTGAACGTTTTAAGTGATCGGGTGATTTAACAGGAAGATCAAAAATCTGATTTGTATGATTACACTATGAGATGAGGAATGAAATTAACTTTAAAACACTATAAGAACAATTACTGATGATCAGATAGCCTAAAAACGTAATTTAAACCTAAAAACACGTACGTCTGATTTAATTCTACGTAGACGTACGAAATAATACGCGAGTTTTTAAGAAATAAAATACCTACAGATATGAAATTTATATTTTTACAATCCTAATGATATAAGAAAATTTTTGGAAAATTAAAATTATTTTTACAACTATTTAATTATTTATTATTAATTAATTACTAATTTCCTAATTACTTTTAATTATTTAAATTACACTGAATAATAACTAATTATGAAATTTAACTAGAAAAATGAAAATTAAACTTACAAAAATCTAGAATATTATAAAACTAATTTTAAAATAGAAAATCTATTTTTACTACTTTTTAATTAATTATTACTAATTAAAACTAATTATTTAATTAATTTAAACTAAATTAAATTATAAAAAATACCAAATGACAAAAGAAAAATCTAAAAAAATTTCTAAAATTACTACATGTTATAAGAAGCCTAAGAAAAAATTAAAATTAAGAATTGCTTATAAATAAGCAGAAAATAAGCCAAAAGCGCTTAAATAGAAGCTATCACTTTATGTATTTTTGGTTTTTTCTTGATTTTCTTTTATACAACTATTTTACAGCTGATTTTAGACAACTTTTACAAAGACACTTTTGATGGAACTTGAAAATAAGCTGTATACACTCAAATAAGCTCAACAGTTAAGCTTATGAGGATAAAATTGGACTTTTAGGAAACGAAAGCTAATTAATAAGCTACTTGAGTGAAAATGAGATTGAGATATACTGAGATAAGTGCATGTAAGATTAACTAACCAATAAGCACACTTAAAGTAACAAGCAACTGAAATAAGCACATTCACATAAACACAAGCCAAACAGGTTTCAAGGCTTGACTGCAGGCCTTGAATAAACCCTGTGTATAAGCTCTAAAGACCAAAGTGAACCTGGACTTGATGGGCCAGTACAACAGGCTTCCCAAGGAACCAAATTACTCAAGGTGAGCTTGAGTGAGTGGCTAATGAAAAGACTGTCAAACAGTCACCACAAATTGAATTGGTTAGCAACTCAGTTAAGTGTATAAGTGCCAAAGGACAAACTCAAAAGCTCAAAAGCAGATTCCACAAATGCATAAGCAATGAAAATACTCAAGAAGAGCTACAAAAGGTTAAATGAACATAATTATAAGCTAAAAAAACTTGTGCAAGATCAAAATCTTAACAGTAGGATTATTGAACTTTTTATGATACAAGCAGTCTAAACACAATAAGTTTTTGAGCACAGAGCATGGCAAACATGGTAAATACAAGCTCAAGCAACATTCATTCAACTAATAACAACTAAAAATTACTCTGGATCCCACAGAAACAAGAAATCAACAAGATCCTAAGCCAGTGATGAACAACAAGTTCAGTGGCCAAACAGGCAACAAAAAGGATCAAATAAGCAGAGCAACAATAAGCTAGGGACCAAACTAAGCTAAGGCCTGAACAGGTGAGTTGATAAGCTCTTTAAAAAGCTCAAGGGCAGGGTGTGGGGTCCACTGAGTGTCTCACAATAAACCAAGGAAAATGGGCAGGATGCCCTGGTGCAGGGGAGGTTGCACCCCCTGCAGCCTCAAACAAACTCAAGCATAAGCCACACAAAAAAATCCAAAAAATAAAAAAAGCATAGATTCTTGAATTTAAGCTGGCATTCTTTATCCACAAAAAGTTTTAGGGTCTGAATCCCAACACAAAATTCTAGAAAAATCTCGCAAAATTGGGATTCTATTGAAAAAAATGCAATTTTGACTTTTGAAACTTGCACCATAGTTGACTTAAATGAGATTTAATCTGATCCTAATCACTTATTATGATGTTTTAAGTTAATATGAACCTAGAGTAAGCTATGGAATAAATTATGCAACAAAATGAGTGATCATGAATCCCAAAGATCTAACAGTGAACATATTGGAAAAGATTAAACTAGATTTTGACTACTTTATGAGGAACTCTGGTTTTTTATGACTGATATGCAACTCAAATACCTAGTGGGACATGTTTCAAACACAAAAAATCACAATAACACCCTTAAACCCTGAGAATCAGTTTGAACCAAACACCCCTTAACTTGACTGTTTTGGTGATTTATTGCACAAACAGAAACAATGGTTGACAGAAATTATTCTAAACTACTTTTAATGATGTAAGAAGCTAAAATAAACTCAGAAATGCAGATTTAGATAATAATTACTCAAGTAAGCTAGCTATACTAAAATGGCAGTTACAACAAGAATTGGAAGCACAATGAGAATTCTTATACCAAAATCTAATTTTATATTATACTATCAACTAATAAGTACCAATATGCTGAAATAGGCAATTTAGTAAGCTAATGAACAGTGTAATGGAAATTTAAGAAATCTCTTACATAATCTTTCCTGCCAATTGATTGTTAACCAAGGACCAACTACCAATTCCTAACACTCCCCATGGAGTACTAACCCACTGCCATCCAATACCAACAGTGCTCCAGCCATCTTCAATTTACTCTGCATATTTTTTTATTTTCTTTTCTATTTATCTGATTTTTTTTATATTTTTGAGTTCTTACTTCTAAACTGAATTTTAAAGTCTCTATAAGCTTTAATAAGCTTATTTGGGAGCCTATGTGAGCCTATGAGTCAAATATAACAGCCAGAACCAATAATCAAAATATTTGAGAATTTTGAAGTCAACTGAATTTCACAAGCTAAGAATTAACTGAAACTTGAATTTTATTGATTAGAAATTAGAAACTTACAAGATTACAACTGAAACTACAACTTGTTGGCTAATTAAAACCTGAAAAGACTTAAACAGAAATTTGACATAACTAATATAAGCTAAAAATTACACACCCTCTTTCCAGCTTCCATGCTCCTTTTATACTTGAGAAATTAGGGTTTTGGTCACCCACTTGTCTTTTCCCAGCAGCATTTTCATCCATTGATTGGCTAGAATTTAATCTGGACCATTGGAGCAGTTTGGCGCCAAAAATGGTCTTGGCGTTTTATCACAAAGTCTTGTGCCTGTAGTTGTAATTTGGAGTGGAGTGTTTGTTTGGAATAGCTAGGGGGTTGAGTGTAGCAGGGGAGTGCAGGTGAAGGTGATGATGGTGAGGTTTGGAGGGTAGCAGGTTAGTGGAGGGTGATGTGGAAGGGGTGGTGGTCAAAGGGTCAGGTTTGACCCTGGCTTGTATATTATTGATGGAGGTGGGCTGATGGAAGATTGGGCAAAGGGAGATATAAGGTGTGGGCTGATGGGTGGTTTGGGTTGTTTGTTTTGCATTGGGTTGGATTTGGATTTACGGAGTGTATTTTGGAGTAATACTTTGGTCCGTTTGGTTGTAATTATAACACAAGGATCAATTTTGTACTTTCCAAAACTTGAGGGCCTGAAAATGCAAACATCCCAAAGATATCACAAGGACCATTCATGCCATATTGTAATTCTATAAGTCCTTTGTTTGATTATTTTCCAATTTTAAAACTCCAGGGACTGATTTTGCCAAATTTACAACGTATAGGGACCAAATATGTAATTTTCCCAAAGTTTTCACCCAAGGACAATATTTGATAAATTTTGACTTTTAAATGCCTTGGGTTGACTTTTCTTGCAAAACAAATGTTCAGGGACTAGTTTTGTCAATTTTTTAAAGTTCAGGGACTGAAACTGCCAATTGTGCAAACTTTGTTCGTTTTTCATCTGTTTTTAAACATTTTGCATCTGAAACATATAAAATACAATTCCTGGAATATCTTCTGTATTTTGATGCACATTTGAGTGTTTTCAGATGTTTTGCAGTTCAGATTTGACCAAAAATGATGAGTGTTTGAGCACTCATCAATCCCTCACACTAAACTATTGCTAGTCCCTAGCAATCTTTTGAGAAAACTTAATGGATTTGAATCTCTTTACCAAAAGCCATTACTTCTGGAGTAGCCAAATGTTTCAGTTCAAGTAAGAACTATGGTACACTGATAACCATATGATTTTGAGCAAATCATAAGCTGTCAACATATTTGATTTGTCTTTACCAGAAGCCGTTTGCTTCTGGACTAGCCAACTTTTGATGGATTACAGTCATCATCTTGGTGAGTTGATTACCAATTATGGTTTTTCACTGCCTTTACCACAAGCCATAACCTTGCGGGCTAGCCAACTCTTTACTTTTTAAGACATGGTGAGTTGAATTACATACAATTTTCGGCAAATTGTAAGCCATAAACGGATTGGAGATATCGTTACCAAGAGCCGTTTGCTCCTGGATTAGCCAATCCTTTTGTGGTTTAGACATGGTGGACTGATAACCATAAATTTTTTGAAATGAAGTGATTTTTTTTTGAAATTTTGGCCAAAAACGGGGGTACTAGAAGGTATAATGTGATAAAATTTGCTAGAATTCCCCCCCCCCACACTTAGGATTGAATATTGTCCTCAATATTCAAAGTCCCGGCTATCATGCCAACTCTTTGAACGTAAAAAGATAATATTATAAGCTAACTGTGGAAATATTATTTTTCACTTTATTTATGTATACATACAAACACACATTTTTTTTCAAAGATATATACATTGCAAACAGCAGCAGGGGACGGCCACTCCCCCACACTAGGGTGTTAGAAAATAGAAAGAAGTCAGAGACATGGGCGAAAACCCATGTTGTTTCTACTGTTTTTGTTTATCGAGTCGCTAGCTTGACTCGATCCCCGAATTCATTGGTTCTTGGGGAAAGTTTTGAGATCAGGGACAACCATGGATGGTATGTCCTCTCCAAACTAGTGTTTCAAATAATGCCCATTCACTTTGAAATTCGGTCCGTCATTTAGAGATAATTCGACGGTGCCATAAGGATAAACCTTTGCGATAGTGAATGGGCCAGTCCAACGGGTTTTTAATTTTCCCGAGAAGATCTTGAGTCTAGAGTTAAAAAGAAGGACTTGATCACCAACGTTAAAAACGCGGTTCTTGATTTTTGAGTCATGAATCTTCTTTGTCTTTTCTTTGTAGATCAATGAGTTCTCGTAAGCTTGATCAAGAAGTTCATTCAATTCATTCAGTTGAACTTTACGATGATCACCCGCAGCTTGGAGGTCAAAATTTGCATGCTTGAGGGCCCAATAGGCTTTATGCTCAAGCTCGATCGGTAGATGGCACGCTTTCCCATACACAAGCTTGTAAGGCGTACACCCGATGGGTGTTTTGTAAGCTGTACGGAAAGCTCAAAGTGCATCATCTAATTTATCTGACCATGATGAACGATTTTCACCTACAGTTCTTTCCAAGATTCTCTTAATTCCTCGATTGGAAACTTCTACTTGTCCATTTGTTTGTGGGTGGTACGCAGTAGAAAGATGGTGAGTTACACCATACTTTTGCATGACTTTATCAAATTTGTCATTGCACAAATGCGTACCACGATCACTGATAATAGTACGCGGATTTCCAAATCGAGCAAACAGAGCTTTCAAGAATTTCACAACAACTCTGGCATCATTAGTGGGTAAAGCTTTCGCCTCAACCCATTTTGACAAGTAGTCAACAGCCGCGAGTATGTACTTGTTTCCATGAGATGATGGAAATGACCCCATAAAATCAATGCCCCATACGTCAAAGATTTCACAAACTTGAATTGCATTTTGTGGCATTTCATTCTTTTGTGAAATATTCACGTGACGTTGACAAGCGTTACAGGATTTGACCAATTCCTGGGCATTGATGAGTGCTCAAACACTCATCATTTTTGTCGTATTTAAACTGCCAAAACATACAAAAACAATCAAAAAGTCCTCAAAATACTGAAATTATCCCAGGGATTGTGTTTTATGTGTTTTAAATGCAAAATGAGCAAAAACAAATGAAAAATGATCAAAGTTTGCAATATTGGCAGTTTCAGTCCCCCAAGTTTCAAAGTTTGTCAAAAATAGTCCCTATGCATTTATTTTGAAAGAAAAGTTAACCCAAGTCCTTCAAAAATCAAAAGTTATCAAAAATGGACTTTGGGTGAAAAGTTTTGAAAATCTACACGTTTGGTCCCTGGAGTTTGAAAAATGTAAAAAATAGTCCCTGGGTTTTGAAAATTGGAAAAATGTTAAAAAATTACCCTTTGTACTATTCTTAATTGGCATACTTGGTCCTTGTGAGAGCTTTAGAGAATGTTCACTTTCAGTCCCTCATGATTTGGAAAATTACCAAATTGGTCCTTGTTATAACAAATACCAACCGGACCTTTTAACTAAATAAACCCAAAACAAAAACCAAATCCAATACCAATCCAAAGCCCACACCCTTATCACTCCATGGCCCATTCCAACCCCAGCCTACTAACTAAAAATATTAACACCCCCATTTCTAATAAACCACCCAGGTCAAACCTTTGACCTCTCCACCCTTTCCCTCCCACGTGAACCTGTGAAACTCAACCAACACTCCATCTCCCCCCTCCTCCACCTAAGCAGCCCAATCCCTGTTCCCCCAACTCCCACAAACATCCAAGAGGCATTAATTGATATCATAAGCCCCCAAGTAATCACAAAGTGGGTAAATACTTTTTTGGCGCCAAATCGGATTCAAAGGCCAGGATGATTTTGAGTCATCCAACGACTCAGAATTAAGATGGGAAAATAGGGTTCACAAACCCTAGAAGTGGAGATATAAAGAGGAGAGAAGCAGGAGAGCTAAGGGTAGTAGTTTTTAGCAATTTCTATCTTATGTAAAAAAAACTTAATGTAATTTTATTTTTTCTGCAAACCGTAGCTTGTAATTTAATCTTTTCAGTAATATCAAGTTCTATTTCATTAATTCAAGTCTTTTTCAATTTAACTGTGATAATCCATGTTTTAAGCTAAAAATTGTTTAAGTGTTTTAGCATGTTATACATGATCCTTAAGCTCACTTAGATTCTCAATATACATAAGAAATCATAAAGAAGGCATAAAATCAGGAAAAACAAATCTCACAGGGTACCTATATCACTAGACTATGGAAGCAAATGGAAGTACCAAGAAATGGATTTGGTAGAAGGACTTTACCTAGCTTATCTATGATATGCTAGGAGCTTGTTGCTGATTCAAGGGGTCCTAGTTAAGCTAGTGACAAAGGTTGTAACAGTTTGCTTCTTTAATTCAAGTTTTAGTGTAATATTTAGCTTAATTTGTAATTTGTAGTTTTAATTGCTAATTGTGGTTTGTTTTAGCTTATTTTAACTTAATATAGCTTAGTGGATACATCCTAGTTCATGTTTTATGATTTTGATCACATTTCACTATATTTTCAATTTAACTGATGAAAAATTGCAAATTAGTGATTTCTGGATAAAAGTTGTTAGTTTTGACAGATTTGCGCGTAAAAGGTCTTAGTTCATCATATTATATTATTACAAACTGAGTTCTTAGTTTGAAATACCTTAATGCCTTGAAAATCTTCACATCAGTGCAATATAGGGGTGTTTGGTTTAATCTGATTAGGTGTCTAGTTGTTGTTGTACCTGAGCTAAAGCTGTCTCAGTATCATTCTTATACTTAAACATGTCCAATTTAACTCTCACTTTGGTAGTTTTAGTTAAAAAAAAAGTCAAGATCCACTCTTAATCTCCATGCAAGCTTGTCTGTTAAGATTTTAGGGAGTCATAAGCTCTGATTTAGCTTAGAACTTGTTAGGGTAGCTGAATTTAGCTTAATTTAGGGTCATTACAACTTATTTAATCATCTAGGACCTTTACAAATTCAGTTTAGTCAACATATCAAGTTTTCATAAAAAGTCAAAATTGCAAAGTCCTTTAGAAAGTTATTTTTTGGAGGAATTGTTTTGAATTTTGTAGTAAGAATTAGAACTTGAGCTTTTGAGGAATTGAAGTTTACCAGCTCATCTTTGAAGTCCCATTGTTGTTTAATTTTTGTGATTTTTTTATGTGGACCAAATTGCCCCTCAAACTTACTTGCAGGGGAACTGACTCCCCTGTGCACAGCAGACCTTCAGCCATCACCACCACTTTGGTGGTTGATTCTGGCCACCTCAGTGGGTCCCACAGGCCAATTTTGGGTTCTCCCAACCCCCCTCCTGGCCATCTTCAAGTTTTGGCCAAGAGTTTGAGCTTAGGCTCAGTGGACCCCACCTAAATCATCCCTTCAAATTTGTCCCATTTCTGTCTCAGTCACCCAATAAGCAAGTGCTTATTGTGGCTTATTTGCTTATCTAGTAGGACCCATTTGCTTTTTCAAGCTTAAATTTGTGCAACAAACTCAGTTGAACCAAGTTTCACCATTGTGGACCCCACATAAGCTCATTTGAGCATAATCTCTTGTTGGTCAAAGAAAGTCAACTGATAAGCTATTAGGCACTCAAAGTGCTTATCTTCTGAGTTCCAGTAAAAGTGTTTTTTTTTAAAGTTTTTAGTTTTTAGTGGTAAAGTAGTTTGGAAAAAGAAGAAACACAAAAAACTAAATTTAATTATATTGATAGCTTCCATTTAATAGAAATCATCTTTTTAATTTTCTTTTCAGCTTATTTATCAGCACTCTAGCATTTTTATATTTTTATTAATTCTATTTTATATTAAAAGTAATTTTAGAAATTTTTCCAGATTTTTCTTTTGTCATTTAGTGGTTTTTAGAATTAATAGTAGTTTAATTAATTATTAATTAATATTAAATAATTAAATAGCATAATTAGATTTTATTAAATAACACCTAGTTTTTATAATTTTCCTAGCTTTTATATAAGTTAAAACATTTTTAGGAATTTTTCTAAAATTTCTACTGTTCATTTTCTATTTTTTAGAATATAATTAGTTTAATTGGTAATTAATTAATAATTAGAATAATAATTAGTAAATTAGTTTAAAAATACATAAAACCAACTTTTTATAATTTTTTAGATTCCTGTTATGGTTAATTAGATTTATAAAAATCTTCTTAATTATCTAAGTCTTTTTAGTAATTTGTAATAATTTAAATCAATATAATTAGTTAATTAATAAGTAATTAGCTTTCCTAAGCTATTTCAGTTCATAATTCTAAAATAATTCTTATCACAACCCCTTTTCTGTGACTAATCACCCGATCACAAGCACACTAAAGCACAATCCACACCTCTTCGGGACATAACGACCCGGGGAAACCCTATATTCCACGGAGATTGACTCTAGGCTGTTTGACCTAGTTGACCATCACCTGGTCAGTTTAGGTTGACCGTTTGGAGCCAATCAAAATTTGGCGCCGCTGCTGGGGAGGTGTGCGCGTTTCTATAGCGTCTTTTGAGATTAGTGTTATTTCACCACAATCACTGTACAAATACCATCACTTTTGTAAATTTTAAATCAAAACATAAAAAAAGTCATTAACACTTTTCCTAAAGTGTTAAAACACCAAAAAAAAAACAAAAAAAAAAAAACAACAAAACAGATCGTTACGTTTTCTATATTGTGTTTCTTTTAAGGTGATTCTTAAAGAGATACGATTTTGGTAAACGAAACGATACCAAAAATATTGTCCAAAAGTTTTTTAACCCATACACAAAAACCCAAAAACATCCGTCTTTTCTTGTGAATAATAATAATAAATACATGAAAACCAACCGTCGCAAACCAAGACATAACACCTACCAACTGGGGGTGTGGACATAATAAGTTCCCGAACCAAAGATTTAAAATTTCCCTTTGTATCCCTGTGAGTGGTGTACCTTTCTTAAAGAAGCCACTTGCTTGTGATTATTGGTTTAAGTTCACTGCGGATTTGCCTAGATTTTGTTTTGATTGGTTTTATCTCTAGTGCATGCGCACTCGTTCTTCAAGGTCCACGAGCCCATTACGTGAGCTTGTCAGGAAACCTCGAAGACCTCGTAGACGTTCAGCACCAACAGTCGGATCTGAGATCCGTACTGTTGCCACATCCACTGTCACCATGGCGGAAGACCGCCCCATGTGTGAGCTTCTCCAAGCACCCATCGAGGGTTACGGAGATGCCATTGTTGTTCCAGTCATCGTGGCTAATAATTTTGAGCTCTAAACCGGGTTACTCAATCTTGTAACCTCAAGTCAATTCTACGGTTTTGAGAGGGACGATCCTCATGCTCACATTCGATGGTTCAATAAAATCACATCGACCATCAAGTACAAGAATGTCCCTTATGAAGCAATCAAACTTCTTCTCTTCCCATTCTCACTGGAGGGACAAGCCCGGATTTGGCTTGAAAAACAACCTCCTCGATCTATTGAGACATGGGAATATCTTGTCAAAAAATTTGTGAATGAATTCTTCCCACCTTCCAAGACCATGAGTCTTAAGAACGAAATCACCAAGTTCACTCAGAAATATGATGAATCTTTTGGTGAAGCGTGGGATCGTTTCAAAGAATTACTTCGCAAGTGTCCACATCATGGTTTCTCAGAGTTGATGCAACTCGATACCTTCTACAATGGCGTGAGCCAAGCTGATCAGGATTCTCTCAATGCCTCCGCGGGAGGTAATTTCTTGAGTTGAACCACAAAAGAAGTTTTGCAAATCATAGAAAACAAGTCCAAGGTCCGCTCTACACGAAGCAAACCGATTGTTTCTCAAATCAATGTGGGTCCTTCCACTTCATCTTCTGTGAGTCAATCTAGCACGGATGCTAAGATTGACAAGCTCACTGAAGCGATTCAGGCTTTGGTTCTCGCCCAAACAAAGAAAGTTTCATTTTCACAACATCCTCCACCTGCTAAGGTTAAAAAAGTGGAAGTCTGTGTGACTTGTGGTGGGCCGCATGCCTACTACAATTGCACAACTATTGATGGTACTTCATATGAAGCTCATGCTGTAGCCGGGTCCCAAAATCAAGAAGGCAATCAATATTGCCCTCCTATGGACCCGAACTATCGTTCTCACCACTACCCTGGACCTCCTGGTTTTAATCAAAACCAAAATGTCCAAAACCGTAACCAAAATCAAAATAGAGTGAACCAAGGTTTTCAAAACCAAGGTAACTTCAATCAGGGTCAGGGTTTTCACAATCAAAACCAAGGTTTCCAAAATCAAGGTTTCCAACGTCAAGGAAACTTTAATCGAAACCAAGGTCAGGGTAATTTCAATCCGGGATATTTTCATGGAAACAACAACCCTAATCAGGGTAATTTTCAAAATTAAGGTCCCAATCCGAACAATCGAGCTCCAAATTTTCCTAATCCGAATCAAGCCATTGTTCCAACTGGGCTTTCATCTGACGAGTTGTAAAAGCAATTCATGAAGTCCCAAGAAGAGTTGAACAAGATGTTGGTCAGCCAGATTTCTGATATCAAGAAGTCTTTAAATGATCGACCCTCGGGCTCAGGTACTACTTTACCGAGCAACACGATCGCTAACCCGAGGGGCGATGCTAAGGCGATCACAACAAGAAGTGGTGCTTCATATGATGAACCCGCGATTCCTACTACCTCTTCTTCCTCTCCTCCAAAGGTAGTGGAACGTGAACCTGAGGTGACAAAGGATAAGGTGCAACCTACTTGCTCACGAAGTACAGCACACGTCCAACCTCAGGTTATTCCTGAAACCAGATGTAAGCCTGGAGTTGTTTTTGAACCACCAGAAACTCCAGTGGACAACCCTAAATCCAAAACTTTTATTCCTTATCCATCACGTCTTAGTGAACAAAAGCTCCGCGAAAAAGTTAATCACCAAATGGATAAATTTTTCCAAATCTTCCAAGATTTGCACTTTGACATTAGCTTCGCGGACACTATTCTCTTGATGCCCAAGTTTGCATCAACAATCAAGAATCTGTTAAGTAATAAGGAATAACTCTTTGAGATGGCTAGAACTCCGTTGAATGAGAACTGCTCAGCAGTTCTTTTGAAAAAGCTTCCCGAAAAGCTTGGAGACCCCAGGAAATTTCTCATTCCTTGTACTTTTTCGGGTATGGTTGAATGCTTTGCCTTGGCCGACCTAGGTGCTAGCATTAACCTGATGCCATATTTTGTGTGGAAGAAACTCTATCTTCCCGAACTTACTCCCACGTGCATGACTTTAGAGCTTGCCGATCATTCAATTTCTCGTCCACTTGGCATTGCCGAGGACGTGTTTGTTAGAGTGGGAAAGTTCCATTTTCTGGCAGATTTTGTGATTGTTGACTTTGATGCCGATTCAAGGGTCCCTCTCATTCTTGGAAGGGGATTCCTTAGAACTGGGCGTGCTCTTATCGATGTATTTGAGCAAGAGATCACACTGCGTGTTGGAACGGAAGCCATCACCTTCAACCTAAATCAAACTTCGAGATACTCCTCCAATTATGACTCTGAATCGGTGAACCAAATAGATGTCATCGATGTTGTTGCTGAGGAGTATGCTCAAGAGATTTTAGGTTTCATTGATGATTCTTCGAGTGAAAACCTCACTCAATCTTCTCATCCCATCATTGCCAATTCTTCTCCTTCCCTCACTCCGTTTGAGGGAAGTGACTTCATCTTAGAAGAAATTGAGGCCTTTCTCAAAAGTGATTCGATTCCCGATGGAATCGATAACCAAGAGATTGACCCCGAAAGGGATATTCTCCTGCTTGAGAAATTATTAAACGAAGATCCCTCTCCTCTTCATGTTCTACCACAAACACTTCATAAAGAGGAAGTCAAAAATGTTGAGAAAACTGATGACTTCCCTGAGGTTGAACTTAAGGACTTGCCGCCTCATCTTGAATATGCATTTCTGGAGGGTGATGATAAATTACCCATCATAATTGCTAAAGATTTAAGTGTTGAGGAAAAGGCTGCTCTCATAAAAGTTTTGAAGTCTCATAAACAAGCAATTGCTTGGCGACTCTCCGACATCAAGGGCATTGACCCTGAATTTTGTACTCACAAGATTTTAATGGAGGACGACTTCAAACCTGCAGTCCAACAACAAAGAAGGGTGAATCCAAAAATTCATGAGGTTATCAAACAAGAAGTTTTAAAACTTCTTGATGTCGGATTGATTTACCCTATCTCGGACAGTCCTTGGGTTAGCCCAATTCATTGTGTTCCAATAAAGGGTGGCATTACTGTTGTCACAAATGAGGAGAATGAGTTGATTCCAACTCGATTGGTTACGGGTTGGCGTGTCTGCATTGACTATCGCAAGTTAAATGACGCCACCCACAAAGATCATTTTCCTCTGCCCTTTATGGATCAGATGCTCGAGAGATTAGCGGGGAATGAGTACTGTTGCTTCCTCGATGGTTTCTCGGGTTACTTTCAGATTCCCATTGATCCGCAAGATCAGGAAAAGACCACTTTCACGTGCCCCTATGGAACTTTTGCGTATAAACGTATGCCATTTGGTTTATGTAATGCTCCGGGCACGTTTCAAAGATGTATGATGGCCATATTTTCCGACATGATCGGGAAAACTATGAAGGTCTTTATGGACGATTTTTCGGTCATTGGGGATTCGTTTCAATCATGTCTCTCCCATTTAGACAACATGCTCAAACGTTGTGAAGACACAAGGTTATGTCTAAATTGGGAGAAGAGTCACTTTATGGTCAAAGAGGGCATTGTCCTCGGCCGTAAAATTTCAAAAAACGGGATTGAGGTTGACAAAGCCAAAGTGGATGTCATCGCAAAATTACCTCATCCCACTACCGTCAAGGGTATTAGGAGCTTTTTGGGTCATGCCGGTTTCTATCGTAGGTTTATTCAAGATTTTTCTAAAATCGCCCGGCCTATGACCTATCTCCTCGAAAAGGATGCTCCTTTTATCTTCTCCCCCGAGTGCATCGAAGCTTTTGAAATATTAAAGAAAAAGCTTACTGAGGCACCGATTCTTGTTGCCCCCGATTGGGACTTGCCCTTCGAACTCATGTGTGATACTCGTAATTATGCGATAGGGGCAGTCTTGGGGCAATGAAAAACAAAACATTTTCAGCCTATACACTATGCAAGTAAGACTATGACCGAGGCTCAAAGTCATTACACCACCACTGAAAAAGAATTATTAGCTGTGGTGTATGCCTTTGAAAAATTCCGGCCATACTTGATATTGACCAAAATCATAGTGTATACGGATCACTCGGCTTTGAAGTACCTCTTTGTAAAACAAGATGCAAAGCCGAGACTACTCCGTTGGGTTCTCCTCCTACAGGAATTTGATATCATTATTCGTGATAAAAAAGGAGTTGAGAACCTAGCTGCTGATCATCTCTCCCGATTGGAAAACCCCCACCAAGATGTCTTCGAGAGGAAAGAAATTAATGAAACATTCCCTCTCGAGACACTCAATGCGGTTACCTTTCGTGGAGACTCTATTACCCCATGGTTTGCCAATTTTGGAAACTACCTTGCGGGTAACTTTGTGGTGAAAGGGATGTCGTCCCAACAGAAAAATAAATTCTTCAAAGAAGTAAAACATTACTTCTAGGACGACCCCTATCTTTTCAAAATCTGTGCGGATCAAGTCATACGGCGGTGTGTTTATGGCCAAGAAGCCACTGAAATTCTTAAGGCTTGTCATGCTGGTCCCACGGGGGGCCACCACAATCCAACTACACCGCCAAAAAGGTGTTTGACTCCGGTTTCTATTGGCCCTCGATTTACAAGGATGCCTAGGAATTAGTCAAATCCTGTGACGCTTGTCAACGTCATGGGAATATTTCACAAAATAACGAAATGCCTTAAAATGCAATTCAAGTTTGTGAAATCTTTGACGTTTGGGGCATCAATTTTATGGGGCCATTTCCGTCTTCTCATGGCAACAAATACATACTCGTGGCTGTTGACTACTTGTCAAAATGGGTTGAAGCGAAAGCTTTACCCACTAATGATGCCCGAGTTGTTGTGAAATTCTTGAAAGCTCTTTTTGCCCGATTTGGAACTCCACGTGCTATTATCAGTGATCGTGGTACACATTTTTGCAATGACAAATTTCATAAAGTCATGCAAAAGTATGGTGTAACTCACCGTCTTTCCACTGCGTACCACCCATAAACAAGTGGACAAGTAGAAGTTTCCAATCGGGGCATTAAGAGGATTTTAGAAAGAACCGTAGGTGAAAATCGTGCATCGTGGTCGGATAAATTAGATGATGCACTTTGGGCTTTCCGTACGGCTTACAAAACACCCATTGGGTGTACGCCTTACAAACTTGTGTACGGGAAAGCGTGCCATCTTCCAATCGAGCTTGAGCACAAAGCCTATTGGGCTGTCAAGCATGCAAATTTTGACCTCAAAACTGCAGGTGATCATCGGAAAGTTCAACTGAATGAATTAAATGAACTTCGTGATCAAGCTTACGAGAACTCTTTGATCTACAAGGAAAAGACAAAGAAGATTCATGACTCAAAAATCAAGAACCGCGTTTTTAACGTTGGTGATCGAGTCCTTCTTTTTAATTCTAGACTCAAGATCTTCTCGGGAAAGCTAAAAACCCGTTGGACTGGTCCATTCACTATCGCAAAAGTTTATCCTTATGGCACCGTCGAATTATCTCAAAATGACGGTCCAAATTTCAATGTGAATGGACATCGTTTGAAGCATTACTTTGGAGAGGACATACCATCCATGGTTGTCCCGGATCTCCAAACTTGCCCCAAGGATAATTGAATTCGGGGATCGAGTCAAGCTAGCGACTCGATGAACAAAAACAATAGCACAATACGGGTTTTCACCCGTATCTTTGATTTCTTTCTACTTTCTACCAACTAAGTGTGGGGGAATGGCCAACCCCCGCTGTTTAAAAATGTATATATGTATATTCCTTCAAAAAAAATGTGTGTATATGTAGAAATAAAGTGAAAAATAGTATTTCCATAGTTAGATTCGAATATTGGCTTTTTCCGTTCAAAGCTTCGGCATAATAGCCGGGACTTTGAATACTGAGGACAATATTCAATTCTAAGTGTGGGGGGGGGGGGGGGGGGGGGAATTCTAGCGAATTTTTTCACAATATACTTTCAAGTACCCCCATTTTGGCCCAAAATTTTCAAAAATTTTTCACTTTATTTCAAAATTTTTGTGGTTATCAGTCCGCCATGTCTAAACGACAAAAAGATTGGCTAATCCAGGAGCAAATGGCTCTTGGTAAAGATAACTCAAATACGTTGACGGCTTGCAATTTGCCTAAAATTGTATGGTATCTCAACTCGCCATATCCTAAAAAGTGAAAGAGTTGGCTAGCCCGCAAGATTATGGCTTGTGGTAAAGGCAGTGGAAAAACCATAATTGGTAATCAACTCACCAAGATGTCGACTAGGTCCATCAAGAGTTGGCTAGTCCAGGAGCAAACGGCTCTTGGTAAAGACAAATCAAAACCGTTGAAAGCTGGTGGTTTGCTCAAAATCACATGGTTATCAAGTGGACCATGGTTCTTACTTGAACTGATACATTTGGCTACTCCAGAAGTGATGGCTTTTGGTAAAGAGACTTCAAATCCATCAAGTTTTCTAAAAAGATTGCTAGGGACTAGCAATAGTTTAGTGTGGGGGATTGATGAGTGCTCAAACACTCATCATTTTTGTCGTATTTAAACTGCCAAAACATACAAAAACAATCAAGAAGTCATCAAAATACTGAAATTATCCCAGGGATTGTGTTTTATGTGTTTTGAATGCAAAATGAGCAAAAACAAATGAAAAATGATCAAAGTTTGCAATATTGGCAGTTTCAGTCCCCCAAGTTTCAAAATTTGTCAAAAATAGTCCCTATGCATTTATTTTGAAAGAAAGGTTAACCCAAGTCCTTCAAAAATCAAAAGTTATCAAAATTGGACTTTGGGTGAAAAGTTTTGAAAATCTACATGTTTCGTCCCTGGAGTTTGAAAAATGTCAAAAATAGTCCCTGGGTTTTGAAAATTGGAAAAATGTCAAAAATACCTTTTGTACTATTCTTAATTGGCACACTTGGTCCTTGTGAGAGCTTTGTAGAATGTTCACTTTCAGTCCCTCATGATTTGGAAAATTACCAAATTGGTCCTTGTTATAACAAATACCAACCGGACCTTTTAACTATATAAACCCAAAACAAAAACCAAATCCAATACCAATCCAAAGCCCACACCCTTATCACTTCATGGCCCATTCCAACCCCAGCCCACCAACTAAAAATATTAACTCCCCCGTTTCTAATAAACCACCCAGGTCAAATCTTTGACCTCTCCACCCTCTCCCTCCCACGTGAACCTGTGAAACTCAACCAACACTCCATCTCCCCCCTCCTCCACCTCAGCAGCCCACTCCCTGCTCCCCCAGCTCCTACAAACATCCAAGAGGCATTAATTGATATCATAAGCCCCCAAGTAATCTCAAAGTGGGTAAAGACTTTTTTGGCGCCAAATCAGATTCAAAGGCCAGGATGATTTTGAGTCATCCAACGACTCAGAATTAAGATGGGAAAAGTGCAATAGGGTTCACAAACCCTAGAAGTGGAGATATAAAGAGGAGAGGAGCAGCAGAGCTAAGGGTAGTAGTTTTTACTAATTTCTATCTTATGTAAAAAAACTTAATGTAATTTTATTTTTTCTGCAAATCTTGGCTTGTAATTTAATCTTTTCAGTAATATCAAGTTCTATTTCATAAATTCAAGTCTTTTTCAATTTAACGGTGATAATCCATGTTTTAAGCTAAAAATTGTTTAAGTGTTTTAGCATGTTATACATGATCCTTAAGCTCACTTAGATTCTCAATATACATAAGAAATCATAAAGAAGGCATAAAATCAGGAAAAACAAATCTCACAGGGTACCTATATCACTAGACTGTGGAAGCAAATGGAAGTACCAAGAAATGGATTTGGTAGAAGGACTTTACCTAGCTTATCTATGATAAGCTAGGAGCTTGTTGCTGATTCAAGGGGTCCTAGTTAAGCTAGTGACAAAGGTTGTAACAGTTTGCTTCTTTAATTCAAGTTTTAGTGTAATATTTTGCTTAATTTGTAATTTGTAGTTTTAATTGCTAATTGTGGTTTGTTTTAGCTTATTTTAACTTAATATAGCTTAGTGGATACATCCTAGTTCATGTTTTATGATTTTGATCACATTTCACTATATTTTCAATTTAACTGATGAAAATTTGCAAATTAGTGATTTCTGGATAAAAGTTGTTAGTTTTGACAGATTTGTGCTTAAAAGGGCTTAATTCATCACATTAGATTATTACAAACTGAGTTCATAGTTTGAAATACCTTAATGCCTTGAAAATCTTCACATCAGTGCAATATAGGGGTGTTTGGTTTAATCTGATTAGGTGTCTAGTTGTTGTTGTACCTGAGCTAAAGCTGTCTCAGTATCATTCTTATACTTAAACATGTCCAGTTTAACTCTCACTTTGGTAGTTTTAGTTAAAAAAGTCAAGATCCACTCTTAATCTCCATGCAAGCTTGTCTGTTAAGATTTTAGGGAGTCATAAGCTCTGATTTAGCTTAGAACTTGTTAGGGTAGCTGAATTTAGCTTAATTTAGGGTCATTACAACTTATTTAATCATCTAGGACCTTTACAAATTCAGTTTAGTCAACATATCAAGTTTTCATAAAAAGTCAAAATTGCATAGTCCTTCAGAAAGTCATTTTTTGGAGGAATTGTTTTGAATTTTGTAGTAAGAATTAGAACTTGAGCTTTTGAGGAATTGAAGTTTACCAGCTCATCTTTGAAGTCCCATTGTTGTTTAATTTTTGTGATTTTTTTTCTGTGGACCAAATTGCCCCTCAAACTTACTTCCAGGGGAACTGACTCCCATGTGCACAACAGACCTTCAGCCATCACCACCACTTTGGTGGTTGATTCTGGCCACCTCAGTGGGTCCCACAGGCCAATTTTGGGTTCTCTCAACCCCCCTCCTGGCCACCTTCAAGTTTTGGCCAAGAGTTTGAGCTTAGGCTCAGTGGACCCCACCTGAATCATCCCTTCAAATTTGTCCCATTTCTTTCTCAGTCACCCAATAAGCAAGTGCTTATTGTGGCCTATTTGCTTATCTAGTAGGACCCATTTGCTTTTTCCAGCTTAAATTTGTGCAACAAACTCAGTTGAACCAAGTTTCACCATTGTGGACCCCACATAAGCTCATTTGAGCATAATTTCTTGTTGGTCAAAGAAAGTCAACTGATAAGCTATTAAGCACTCAAAGTGCTTATTTTCTGAGTTCCAGTAAAAGTGTTTTTGTAAAAGTTTTTAGTTTTTAGTGTTAAAGTAGTTTGGAAAAAGAAAAAATACAAAAAACTAAATTTAATTATAGTGATAGCTTCTATTTAATAGAAATTATCTTTTTAATTTTCTTTTTAGCTTATTTATAAGCACTCTAGCATTTTTATATTTTTATTAATTCTATTTTATATTAAAGTAATTTTAGAAATTTTAACAGATATTTCTTTGGTCATTTAGTGGTTTTTAGAATTAATATTAGTTTAATTAATTATTAATTGATATTAAATAATTAAATAGCATAATTATATTTTATTAAATAACACCTAGTTTTTATAATTTTCCTAGCTTTTATATAAGTTAAAACATTTTTAGGAATTTTCCTAGAATTTCTACTGTTCATTTTCTATTTTTTACAATATAATTAGTTTAATTGGTAATTAATTAATAATTAGAATAATAATTAGTAAATTAGTCTAAAAATACATAAAACCAACTTTTTATAATTTTTTAGATTCCTGTGATGGTTAATTAGATTTATAAAAATCTTCTTAATTATCTAAGTCTTTTTAGTAATTTGTAATAATTTAAATCAATATAATTAGTTAATTAATAAGTAATTAGTAATTAATTAATAATAAATAATTAAATAGTGTAAAAATAATTTTTCTTTTTCTAAAAATTTTCTTTGTTCATTAGGATTGTAAAAATAATAATTTCACACTCGTAGCCTTTTTAGTTTATCAGTTGTACTTTCTGTTACTTTCGTCAGTGTACGTTTTTAATTAAAACGTACGTTTTTAGGTTTTAGATCAATTCTTCTTAATCTAAATTCCAATAATCAATCACATAGCTTTCCTAAGCTATTTTAGTTCATAATTCTAAAATAATTCTTATCACAACCCCTTTTCTGTGAATAATCACCCGATCACAAGCACGCTAAAGCACAATCCACACCTCGTCGGGACATAACGACCCGGGGAAACCCTATATTCCACGGAGATTGACTCTAGGCTGTTTGACCTAGTTGACCATCACCTGGTCAGTTTAGGTTGACCGTTTGGAGCCAATCAGTCAGCCTTATAAATCGTGGGCCAATAGAATCCGGAATCAAACACCTTTTTGGCGGTGTAGTTTGGATTATGGTGTCCCCCTGTGGGTCCAGCATGGTAAGCCTTGAGAATTTCATTGGCTTCCTGACCATAAATACACCGCCGGATGACTTGATCTGCACAGATTTTGAAAAGATAGGGTTCGTCCCAGAAGTAATGTTTCACATCTTTAAAGAACTTGTTCTTTTGTTGTGACGACATCCCTTTCACAACAAAGTTACCCGCATGGTAGGTTGCAAAATCGGCAAACCATGGGGTAACAGAATCTCCACAAAAGGCAACCGCATTGAGTGTCTCGAGAGGGAAGGTTTCATTAATTTCCTTCTTTACGAAGACATCTTGGTGGGGTTTTCCAAACGGGAGAGATGATCAGCAGCTAGGTTCTCAGATCCTTTTTTATCACGAATTATGATATCAAATTCTTGAAGGAGGAGAACCCAATGGAGTAGTCTCGGCTTTGCATCTTGTTTTGCAAAGAGGTACTTCAAAGCCGAGTGATCCGTATACACTATGCGTTTGGTCAATATCAAATATGGCCGAAATTTTTCAAAGGCATACACCACTGCTAATAATTCTTTTTCAGTGCTAGTGTAATGACTTTAATCCTCGGTCATTGTCTTGTTCGCATAGTGTATCGGCTGAAAGTGTTTTGATTTGCGTTGCCCCAAGACTGCCCCTATTGCATAATCACTCGCATCACACATGAGTTCGAAGGGCAAGTCCCAATCGGGGGCAACAAGAATCGGTGCCTCAGTAAGCTTTTACTTTAAAGTTTCAAAAGCTTCGATGCACTCGGGTGAGAAGATAAAAGGAGCATCCTTTTCAAGGAGATGGGTCATAGGCCGAGCGATTTTAGAAAAATCTTGAATAAACCTACGATAGAAACCGGCATGACCCAAAAAGCTCCTAATACCTTTGACGGTAGTGGGATGAGGTAATTTTGCAATGACATCTATTTTGGCTTTTTCAACCTCAATCCCGTTTTTTGAAATTTTATGGCCAAGGACAATGCCTTCCTTGACCATAAAGTGACTCTTCCCCCAATTGAGACACAAGTTTGTGTCTTCACATCGTTTCAGCAAATTTTCCAAGTGGGAGAGACAAGATTGGAATGAATCCCCAATGACCAAAAAGTCATCCATGAATACCTCCATTGTTTTTCCGATCATGTCAGAAAATATTGACATCATGCACCTTTGGAACGTGCCAGAAGCGTTGCATAAACCAAATGGCATGTGACGATAGGCGAAGGTTCCGTAAGGGCATGTGAAGGTAGTTTTCTCTTGATCCTGTGGATCAATGGGGATTTGAAAGTATCCCGAGAAACCATCGAGGAAACAGTAGTACTCATTCCCCACTAATCTCTCTAGCATTTGATCCATGAAAGGTATAGGAAAATGGTCTTTACGGGTGGCTTCATTGAGTATTCTATAATCTATACATACACGCCACCCCGTAACCAAACAAGTTGGAATCAACCCGTTTTCCTCATTGGTGACAACGGTTATGCCACCCTTCTTAGGAACACAATGAATGGTACTCACCCAAGGACTATCAGAGATAGGGTAAATCAATCCAGCATCAAGAAGTTTTAGAACTTCTTGTTTGATAACTTCGTGAATTTTTGGATTTACCCTCCTTTGATGTTGCACTACGGGTTTGAAGTTATCCTCCATCAAGATTTTGTGTGTACAAAAGTCCGGGTTAATACCCTTAATGTCGGAGAGTTTCCAAGCAATTGCTTGCTTGTGTGACTTCAGAACCTTTATGAGCGCAGTTTTGTCCTCATCACTCAAATTTTTAGCGATTATGACGGGTAATTTATCGTTACCCTCCAAGAATGCGTACTCGAGATGAGGAGGCAAGTCTTTGAGCTCAACCTGAGGAGAATCATTAGTTTTTTCAACATATTTGATCTCCTCTTTATGAAGTTCTTTTGGAGGAAGAGGGGGAGATGGGTCTTCATTTAACAACTCTTCTAGCCAAAGAATGTCCCCCTCAGGATCAAGATAGTCTTCATCAACTTCATGCGAAATTGAACTATCTTGAGCAAGAAAAGCCTCGACATCTTCCAAAAAGAAGTCACTTCCCTCAAAAGGAGTGAGAGAAGGGGAAGAGTCGGCTATAATAGGCTCAGAAGATGGAGTGGGACTGCCACTCGGAAAATAACCAAGAAGTTCTTGAGAGTACTCCTCAGAAGCAACATCAATGACATCGATTCGATTAACCGATTCAGCGTCATAATTTGAAGAGTACCTCGAAGTTTGATCAAGGTTAAAGTTTACTGCTTCATTACCAACACGAAGAGTTATTTCCTCTTCGAGCACATCGATTAGAGCACGGCCCGTTCTCAAGAATCCTCTTCCAAGAATGAGAGGAATCCTTGGATCAGCATCAAACTCAACAACAACGAAGTCAGTGGGGAAATGAAACTTTCCTACTTTTACGAACACATCCTCAGCAATGCCGAGGGGATGAGATATCGTACGATCGGCAAGCTCGAGAGTCATGCACGTAGGAGTAAGTTCGGGAAGAGAGAGTTTCTTCCACACTGAATTAGGCATTAGGTTTATGCTAGCGCCAAGATCGGCCAAGGCAAAGCATTCAACCATCCCTGGAAAAACACATGGAATGAGAAATTTTCCAGGGTCTCCAAGCTTCTCGGGAAGCTTCTTTAAGATAACTGCTGAGCATTTTTCGTTCAATGGAGTCTTTGCCATTTCGTACAGTTTTTCCTTATTGCTTAACAAGTTCTTGATCATTGATGCAAATTTGGGCATCAGGATGATAACATCCGCAAGGCTTATGTCAAAATGCAAATCTTGAAAGATTTGATAGAACTTATCCATTTGGTGACTAGCCTTTTCACGGAGATTTTGCTCATTAAGTCGTGATGGGTATGGTATTGAAGTTTTGGATTTAGGGTTTTCAACAGGAGTTATTGGTGATTCAAAGACAACTCCACGTTTGGGCATCGTTTCTGGTACAACCTGAGGATGGACATGTGTGGTACTTCGTGGGCTAGAAATTGCACCTTGTCCTTTGTCACCTCAGGCTCACGTTCTACTACCTTGGGAGGACAAGAAGAGGTAGTAGGAGCTTTGGGTCCATCATAGGAAACACCACTTCGGGTTGTGATCGCTTTTACATCGCCCCTCGGATTAGCGATCGTGTTGCTAGGTAAAGTACTACCTGAGCCCGAGGGTCGATCATTTAAAGACTTCTTAACAAGGTCTGCGATCTGAGTCATCATCACCCTATTCATTTCCTCCTGAGATTTCATGAATTGCCTCAACAACTCATCAGATGATGGGCCAGTTGGAACAATTGCTTGAGTTTGTTTAGGAGGGGCTTGGTTAGGGAAATTCTGAGTAGTTGGAGTGATGGCTTGATTTTGATTGGGAAAATTTTAGACCCAGTTGTTTTGATGTGAACCGTAGTTTTGAAAATTTCCCTAATGTTGGTTTCCATGTCCATGAGAGTTGTTTCCATGATTGTTGTTTTGACCTTGGTTTCGATTGTAGTTTCCTTGATTTTGGAAACCTTGGTTTTGGTTAGGATGGAAACCTTGGTTTCGGTTCTGATTGACATTCCCTTGGTTTTGGTAACCTTGGTTTATTCGATTCTGATTTTGGTTCTAGTTACGGTTTTGGACATTAGGGTTTTGATTGAATCTGGGAGGTCCAAAGAAATTGTTAGAACGATAGCTTAGAAGATTGCGGTCCCCTTGCGGTTGGTAGCCATTACCTCCCGAATTACAGGAACCTTGAGCAGAATATACGTCCTCTTGAGTGTAGCCACCGGTGGCTGGACACTCAGAATATGAATGTGGACCTCCACAAGTTTCACAACTTTGATTGACGGCTTTGGCTTGTTGATTTTGGACTTGTTGATTTTGGATACTTTGGTTCATCCTCAACATAGCCGTAGCGAAATCATCCATCTTTTTAGCGAGAACCGCTATTTCAGAAGATGCTAGAGTGACTGACTTACATGACTCTTCCCTCTCAGCTGAGGAATCCCAGAAATTATGGTGGGCAGTCATGTTTTCAATGAGATCATAACACTCTTCGGGGCGCCTTTTCATAAAGGTCCCACCAGCAGCAGCATTGAGAATATCACGATGTCTCAATCTTAACCCATTATAGAAAGTATCTATTTGGGTAACAAGTAACATGTTATGGTTAGGACACCGATCAATTATGAGCTTATAGCGTTCCCATGCTTCAAACAAAGACTCTTCGGGATGCTGACGAAAGTTACTAATGTCATTTCGTAACTTGGTAACCATGGATGATGGAAAGTATTTGGCTAAAAATTTAGTCACCATTTCTTCAAAAGTGCGAATTGAATTCTTAGGAAGTCGATCAAACCATGCAGTGGCATGATGGGTTAGAGAATAGGGGAAAAGAGATAGACGAAGGGCATCATCGGAGACACCATTCTGTTTCATGCATTGGGTGACGGTAAGAAATTTATCAAGATGCTTGTTTGCATCGTCACCAGGTAAACCATGAAGTTGGCATGAATTCTGGACTTGTTGTATCATGTGATGCTTAAGTCCAAAATTAGTAGCCGCAATGTTAAGAGGGGCAATGGGCCCACCTCTTCCTAGCATCGTGGGTTGATACAACTCCTCCATCGTTTGGAGATCAGGAGCTGCATCATCCTGGGTGGTTCTTGGTTATCGTGCATTTTCGGAACTGGATCCTCAACAATAGGACGTAACTCAGTTAAGTTTATCAGTTGACAATTTCGTTTCGTTTGTGAACGAGTGCGCATGCACTAACAACAAAATTTCAATAAAACAAGAACGAGACAAATCAACAGTGAACTTAAACCAATAATCACAAATGAATGGCTTCTTTGAGAAAGGTACACCACTCACAAGGATACAATGGCAAGTTTTAATATTTTGTTTGGGAACTTATTAATGTCCACACCCCAGTTGGTAGGTGTTCTGCCTTGGTTTGCGACGGTTTATTTTTATGTAATTATTATCCACAAGAAAAAGACGAATGTTTTTGGGTTTTTGTGTATCGGTGAAAAACTTTTGGACAATATTTTTGGTATCGTTTTGTTAACCAAAATCGTATTTCTTTAAGAATCACCTTAAAAGAAATCCGATATAGAAAACGTTACGATTTGTTTTGTTTGTTTTTGATTTTTTTTTGGTGTTGTTAACACTTTAGGAAAAGTGTTAATGACGTTTTTGTATTTAGATTAAGATTTACAAAAGGTGGTGGAGTTTATACAATGACGAATGAAAAATCACTAATCTCCAAAAAACGTTTTAGATACGCAGCAACCTCCCCGGCAACGGCGCCAAATTTTGATTAGTCCTAAACGGTCAACTAAATTGACCAGGTGAATGGTCAACCAAGTCAAACGTCTCAGACCAACTAACCAAGGAGTATAGTGAATCCCCGGGTCGTTATGTCCCAGCGAGGTGTGCAATTGTACTTGTGAACGTTTTAAGTGATCGAGTGATTTAACAGGAAGATCAGGAATTTGATTTGTATGATTAGACTACGAGATGAGGAATGAGATTAACTTGAAAACACTATAAGAACAATTACTGATGATCAGATAGCCTAAAAATGTAATTTAAACCTAAAAACGCGTACGTCTGATTTAATTCTACGTAAACGTACGAAATAAAACACGAGTTTTTAAGAAATAAAATACCTACAGATATGAAATTTATATTTTTACAATCCTAATGATATAAGAAAATTTTTGGAAAATTAAAATTATTTTTACAACTATTTAATTATTTATTATTAATTAATTACTAATTTCTTAATTACTTTTAATTATTTAAATTACACTAAATAATAACTAATTATGAAATTTAACTAGAAAAATGAAAATTAAATTTAGAAAAATCTAGAATATTATAAAACTAATTTTAAAACAGAAAATTTATTTTTGCTACTTTTTAATTAATTATTACTAATTAAAATTAATTATTTAATTAATTTAAACTAAATTAAATTATAAAAAATACCAAATGACAAAAGAAAAATCTAAAAAAATTCCTAAAATTACTACATGTTATAAGAAGCCTAAGAAAAATTTAAAATTAAGAACTGCTTATAAATAAGCAAAAAATAAGCCAAAAGGGCTTAAATAGAAGCTATCACTTTATGTATTTTTTGTTTTTTCTTGATTTTCTTTTACACAACTATTTTACAGCTGATTTTAGACAACTTTTACAAAGACACTTTTGATGGAACTTGAAAATAAGCTGTATGCACTCAAATAAGCTCAACAGTTAAGCTTGTGAGGATAAAATTGGACTTTTAGGAAACGAAAGCTAATTAATAAGCTACTTGAGTGAAAATGAGATTGAGATATACTGAGATAAGTGCATGCAATATTAACTAACCAATAAGCACACTTAAACTAACAAGCAACTAAAATAATCACATTCACATAAACACAAGCCAAACAGGTTTCAAGGCTTGACTACAGGCCTTGAATAAACCCTGTGTATAAGCTCTAAAGACCAAAGTGAACCTGGACTTGATGGTCCAGTACAACAGGCTTCCCAAGGAACCAAATTACTCAAGGTGAGCTTGAGTGAGGGGCTAATGAAAAGAGGGTAAAATAGTCACCACTCATTGAATTGGTTAGCAACTCAGTTAAGTGTATAAGTGCCAAAGGACAAACTCAAAAGCTCAAAAGCAGAATCCACAAATGCATAAGCAATGAAAATACTCAAGAAGAGCTAGAAAAGGTTGAATGAACAGAATTATAAGCTAAAACAAACTTGTGCAAGATCAAAATCTTAACAGTGGGATTATTGAACTTTTTATGATACAAGCAGTCTAAACACAATAAGTTTTTGAGCACAGAGCATGGCAAACATGGTAAATACAAGCTCAAGCAACATTCATTCAACTAATAACAACTACAAATTACTCTGGATCCCACAGGAACAAGAAATCAACAAGATCCTAAGCCACTGATGAACAACAAGTTCAGTGGCCAACAAGCAACAAAAAGGATCAAATAAGCAGAGCAACAATAAGCTAGGGACCAAACTAAGCTAAGGCCTGAACAGGTGAGCTGATAAGCTCTTTAAAAAGCCAAAGGGCAGGGTGTGGGGTCCACTGAGTGTCTCACAATAAACAAAGGAAAATGGGCAGGACGCCCTGGTGCAGGGGAGGTTGCACCCCCTGCAGCCTAAAACAAACTCAAGCATAAGCCACACAAAAAATCCAAAAAAATAAAACAAGCATAGATTCTTGAATTTAAGCTGGCATTCTTTATCCACAAAAAGTTTCAGGGTCTGAATCCTAACACAAAATTCTAGAAAAATCTCAAAAAAATTGGGATTCTATTGAAAAAAATGCAATTTTGACTTTTGAAACTTGCACCATAGTTGACATAAATGAGATTTAATCTGATCCTAATCACTTATTATGATGTTTTAAGTTAATATGAACCTAGAGTAAGCAATGGAATAACTTATGCAACAAAATGATTGATCATGAATTCCAAAGATCTAACAGTGAACATAGTGGAAAAGATTAAACTAGATTTTGACTATTTTATGAGGAACACTAGTTTTTTATGACTGATATGCAACTAAAATACCTAGTGGGATATGTTTCAAACACAAACAATCACAATAACACCCTTAAACCCTGAGAATCAGTTTGAACCAAACACCCCTTAACTTGACTGTTTTGGTGATTTATTGCACAAACAGAAATTATGGTTGACGGAAATTATTCTAAACTACTTTTAATGAAGTAAGAAGCTAAAATAAACTCAGAAATGCAGATTTAGATAATAATTACTCAAGTAAGCTAGTTATACTAAAATGGCAGTTAGAAAAAGAATTGGAAGCACAATGAGAATTCTTAAACCAAAATCTAATTTTACATTATACTAACAACTAATAAGTACCAATATGCTGAAATAGGCAATTTAGTAAGCTAATGAACAGTGGAATGGAAATTTAAGAAATCTCTTACATAAGCTTTCCTACCAATTGATTGTGAACCAAGGTCCAACTACTAATTCCTAACACTCCCCATGGAGTACTAACCCACTGCCGTCCAATACCAACAGTGCTCCAGCCATCTTCAATTTACTCTGCATATTTTTTTATTTTCTTTTCTATTTTTTTTTATTTTTTTTATATTTTTGAGTTCTTACTTCTAAACTGAATTTTAAAGTCTCTATAAGCTTTAATAAGCTTATTTGGGAGCCTATGTGAGCCTATGAGTCAAATATAACAGCCAGAACCAATAATCAAAATATTTGAAAATTTTGAAATCAACTGAATTTCACAAGCTAAGAATTAACTGAAACTTGAATTTTATTGATTAGAAATTAGAAACTTACTAGATTACAACTGAAACTACAACTTGTTGGCTAATTAAAACCTGAAAAGACTTAAACAGAAATTTGACATAACTAATATAAGCTAAAAATTACACACCCTCTTTCCAGCTTCCATGCTCCTTTTATACCTGAGAAATTAGGGTTTTTGTCACCCACTTGTCTTTTCCCAGCAGCATTTTCATCCATTGATTGGCTAGAATTTAATCTGGACCATTGGAGCAGTTTGGCGCCAAAAATGGTCTTGGCGTTTTATCACAAAGTCTTGTGCCAGTAGTTATAATTTGGAGTGGAGTGTTTGTTTGGAGTAGCTGGGGGGTTGAGTGTAGCAGGGGAGTGCAGGTGAAGGTGATGATGGTGAGGTTTGGAGGGTAGCAGGTTAGTGGAGGGTGATGTGGAAGGGGTGGTGGTCAAAGGGTCTGGTTTGACCCTGGCTTGTATATTATTGATGGAGGTGGGCTGATGGAAGATTGGGCCAAGGGAGATATAAGGTGTGGGCTGATGGGGTGGTTTGGGCTGTTTGTTTTTCATTGGGTTGGATTTGGATTTAGGGAGTGTATTTTGCAGTAATACTTTGGTCCGTTTGGTTGTAATTATAAACACAAGGATCAATTTTGTACTTTCCAAAACTTGAGGGCCTGAAAATGCAAACTTCCCAAAGATATCACAAGGACCATTCATGCCATATTGTAATTCTATAAGTCCTTTGTTTGATTATTTTCCAATTTTAAAACTCCAGGGACTGATTTTGCCAAATTTGCAAAGTATAGGGACCATGATGCATAGGGATTGCACCAGGCTTTAACTCTCAAGGGATCTTGAGAAGCTTACAACCCCCATCAGGCAGTGTACCTAATCGTTGTAGTATAGTATAGTGACAAGTACCGGGGGATTGATCGTTCAACTTGGGAATAGTGTCGCTAGGATTAGAAAACCTAAAGACTAGGTCTAGAGATGAGGGATGATTATTTTTGTATTTTTAGGTTTTTATTAAAAGCAAGTAAAATCTCGGTTTTTAGACGAGTGGGTGGAATTAGTTGCTATTCAACTAACCTAATAACTAAGATGCAATCAAAATAAAATAACAAAAATGAAAATAAACTAAATTAAGATAGTGGTGTGAGCAATATATGGGAGAATTGTGTTTACTTAGATTTCACTACTCCCTATATATCTTTTACAGGTTAATTACTTGTTACAATTGCGTGGATGATGGATTGTATTCCTTAATACCATTCATGGGGTGGCGTACTTACTTCCCCAATCCTATAAGCTCCTACTTCACTCCTATGTCGAGCCGGCTAAGAAGCTCCTAACATGGGATCACTAGAATTCGCCCATGCATTAAATACAATCATAAAAACCTAGTATACTTCGGTTCATGTTTCTTAAGACGTTCAAGCAAGTTACACAATGGAGATCTGCCAGTTTTCTTAAGCCTAACATTGAAATCATTCATCCATTACAACTATAAACAAGCAATCAACCTATAATTAACATCTAGGTTTCATTACATCTAAGCAAACACATGATAGATCTAGCCTAGCATGTTAAAATTAAGAGAAGCATAAGATATATTCAAACAACACATAGACATATTGAATGAATTGAAAGAGGACTTATCTCAATTGAACATGAAAGGTTTCAAGGGGTGAAAACCCTTGAAAATACTGTTATAAACGACCTAGGGTTTATTAGGTTCGACCCTAGTATTCTCCACACAAGTTCCTCTCTTTATGAATGAAAAATAGAAAAGTATATATAGATTTTGTGAGGTGACGGCGTCAAGGGTAAATTTCTGACGCCGTCATCTCGCCGCCACATAAATTCTCGGACTGCCTAGATCTAACGCTATCATTCACGATTCCGCAAGAGGAATCAATTGATAATGCTTTTGCTAGATTTAACGCTATCATCACAAGTTTAAAAGCACTTGATGAGAATTTTTCTAGTAAGAATTTTGTTAGGAAGTTTCTTAGGGCTCTTCATCCAAAATGGCGAGCTAAAGTGACGGCTATTGAAGAATCGAAGAATTTGTCAACATTGCAACTTGATGAATTAATTGGAAATCTAAAAGTTTACGAAATCATCATTAAGAAGGACTCCGAAATGGTCAAAGAAAAACGAGAGCAAAGCAAGTCAATCGCCTTGAAAGTTAGAAAGGAATCTAGTATCGAAGATAGCTCATCTTCCGAAAGTAATGACGAAGAATGCGCCATGGCCGTAAGAGATTTCAAGAAATTCTTCAAAAGGCGAGGAAGATTCGTAAGACAACCGCATGATGAAAAGAAAACATTTCAAAAGAGTAAAGATGACAAGAACAACAAGATTGAAAGAAAATGTTTCAAGTGTGGTGATCCAAATCACCTAATCAGAAAATGTCCAATGATGACAAGAGATCAAAATCAAAGAGCTTTTGTTGGAGGTGCTTGGAGTGATAGTGATTAAGATGAGAAAGAAACGACAAAAGAAGAAAAATGTCTTATGGCGAATACATCAAATGAGGTACGTTCCGAAACCGAATATTTTAGTGATGAAAGTTTATCATTAGATGAAAAAGATCTAGATAATGAATTTAATAGGCTATGCAAATTAGGACAACTAGTAATGGCTAAAAACAAATCACTAAAATACATAAACAATCAATTGGAAAATGAAGTACCTGAACTAAAAATTAAAATACATCAACTTGAAAAAGGTAAAGAAATTTTTGAAGAATGCAAATCATGTCAAGTACTTAAAGATGAAAACGAAATACTTAGGGAAGAAATTCACAAACTTAATAAATTTGAAAATAGTAGTCACTCACTAAATAAAATAATAAGTATTCAAAGAACATCCGGAGATAAAACCGATTTAGGATTTAACTCAAATGAAGCTTCAACAAGTGAGATTAAAAATGTCAAATTCGAAAATGAACCTAACGAACAAAAACCTCTAAAATCTAATCCTAAGTATATACTTGTAAATGATAGAAAAATACCTCTTGCCAACAATGAAGAAGTAAAAGCTTTTTATAAACCGTCTTTAAAAAACGAGGTAGGATCTTCTAAATCTATGACAAGATCTAAAATACCACCACCTAGAAAATCAAATAATTCTAAACCTAGGTCTAAAACACCTCAACCAAGAAGAAACCAAAATAGGCAAAACTATAATAACAATAGTAATCAAATGTGGAACTACCAACAAAGCTACAATCTTTGGGGTATACTACCACTTTCATGCATCCTAGTCAAATGTTAAACATGTTTGGACCAAACAACTTTGGACCAAAGAGACAATGGGGATCGAATGGATAGATGAACATTCCTTGAGGCAATCTTGAAGTTTCTCTCAACATAGGCTTTTTCAAAGTCTATATATCATCTTGATGATTTTGAAGATTTTTTTGAAGACCACCGGGTACGCCATTCTTTCATAACTCTTTGTCATGCTTAGATAAATATGCTTTAGTTGATTACATTCTTTGCATAGATATACCTTGCCTTCTTCTCTTTACTTGTTCGATCATATATATACTTATATATATATATATATATATATATATATATATATATATATATATATATATATATATATATATATATATATATATATATATATATATATAATTGCTTGCACATAACCTAGATGCGTCATTAGTTGACTTTCTAGAACTCCAGGAAATTGTTCTTTATCGAACTCTTTCCTTCCCCCCTCGCGTTATTCTATTAAGTCCTCTTTTAGGAGACTCATGATGATGAAGGGATATGAGTCAAGTGGACTTTTATCATGCAAGAACGCCTTCGCACGTGAACACTATGGATGAAACAAACTCCTCTCGCCGGCGTTATCCTATCTCCGCTACTATCTTTCAAACCTCACCCATCAACCCATTTTTCACTCACACTTATATTTTTATATAAATATATATATATATATATATATATATATATATATATATATATATATATATATATATATACACTTATTCACATATTCCCGAACACACCTCAAACCCTTCATCAACTTAACACTTTGATCATTTTATCCAAAATTGTCAAAGGTACATTTTAATTATCGAAACGGTAATTAAAAAAAATTGTTAAGAATTCTATCATCGTGCCAATATACGTTTACGTATTTTTGATATATTATAAATCTAATTATATACGTATAAATATTTTTGTTCAGAAACTAATTCCGCGAAATTTCGAAAATTTCAAAGGCGGCCCCCTTAATAATTAAGGGGACCGGCTTGTTATCGAGGGCGGTCCCCTTAATGTTTAAGGGGACCGGCCATCTGACACTTCTAAATCCGTTTTCCTCCTTAATTCCATTCCCAAATACTCCGTTTGCTCATTCAATTCTTCCCCACTACTGCTGAGTACGAACCAAAACACCCAAAACCATCAAAATCCTCCATCATATCACCAATCCGGGGTTGTTTCGCAAGGGGCAAACATCAACCAAACATATAACATCTTTTGTAAGTTTTCCAACATGCATTTCATCACATTTCATTCGATTTGGTGTCTAATCAATAATTATGCATTTTATTAAAATTTATTTTAATTCAAATTTAAGTGCAATAGAAGCTAGAAATTGAACTACCAAATGCTCCCCATAGGATTAGGATGATGTATTGCAACTCAAATTTAGCATAACATATCATTTTGTCAAAATCCTCAATCGCCCATAAACCCTTGTTGAATTTTATTTTTCAAGAGACACATTGTTGATATAACTCTCAAAAACTACTTAAAACTTACTACATTACATTGTTTTAACGTCCTAAACAATCAAAACATACTTTTCAAGTTGTTGTAAAATGGTTCATGAAGACAACATGGGCGTTTGGTTCATGAACAAACTATAACTATATGTAGTTATTTGAAACTTAAAACTAGTTCATAAAACTTGTTAATACTACTAGAATCAATAGACGTCATCAAGATATATAATCAATATATATATTGATGTTTTTAGGATATTTTTATCTAGTTAAGGGAGCGTTTGGTTTATCTCAAAAATGATATTTTTGAAAACTAAAATTCGCATTTTAATCTTTTAAACAAACTTATGTTGTGTCAAACTCTTATGAAATGGAAAATATATAAAATCTAATATAGATCTAGCCTTATTTCGAAATGAATTGTGATATCATACTCTTTGATATTATATATTCTAAACGAGTTTAAAATCAAAATAAAAGGAACATCATGAAACTACTTCATTGAATATTTTTTTGTGTCGAAGTAGAATTTTGTTCCACATATAGTGCATATAATTATATAAATATATAACATATGCATGATAGTTGTTTTTATATTAATTTTATTTTTGTTGTTATATTGTTTAGGTGAAAATGCCTAAGACCACGGTTGGTGATGTCTCCAAAACCAAACAATACATTCCAAATGTCTCTTCTACTCCCGGCATGTCTCCTTCAGTTGCATGTTTCTATCGTGCTATTGAAAATAGAAACATTCACGAAGGACGAATTGTCGATCCATCTTTCTATGAAAATGATCAAACCGAACGAATGTTCACCAATATTCATTTTGAATGTCTTTTCCAAATCAACGAACCTATCATTCCTCGTTTAATCCTCAACTTCTATAGCCAAGTGACGGTGCAAACCGATCCCTATGGTCATCTCCTCATTTCCTTCATGATTCAAAATCAATTCATCACTCTTACTCTTGCTCAATTTGGGCAAATTCTTAGAATCCCATTCAACGGCCAAGCCGTTTTCTCAAATGAATGGGATCTTTCCACTCTTGAAAGAAATCGTCCTCAGGATGGCCCCTACTATTCTGAGATTCCTAGTCCTGAAGACATTCGTCGAATGCTTGAACTAGAACGTCGTACGACTAGTCGAGTAATCAAGTCGAAGAATGTCGATATTCATGCCAATCAAATCCTCCTCAAAGAGCTAAGCCAAGATATGAAGAAGTGGGAAGAACTCATTCGAGAGAATGCGTTTGGTACTGGTGGTCACCGTGATCATGTCACGGCGAGCATTGCCCACATGCTTTATTGTGTTATTGCTGAAGAGCAATACAATTTGGCTAATCTTTTTGTTCATCGAATCATGTCCGCCAAAAACACCCCAAATGCCAATCTTCCTTACGGTATGTTTCTCACACGACTTTATCGTTATGTGATGGAACATTACCCACATCTTCAAAGAGACTACTACGTTCATATCCTTCCTACTTTGAACCAACTTACTCGTGTTCGTACTCGTCGTGCTCGAAGTGACAAAGGAAAATCTCGTGGTCCTTTGTATTCTAGGTCTCGTGGTTCTACATCTCATCGTGATGACGATGATGATGAGGAGGAAAACACCTCACGTGTTAGTACTCCATCCCCCACAACCTTTGTTGAAGATCTTTCCGATATTGATGATACCGAGTATCAAATTCCTCTTCCTCATGAACGTACCGATGAGCTTCTCTTCACTCGTCAAACGTCTATCATCAACCGTCAAAAACAAATGCATGAAGAACTTCGAGGAGGATTCAAATCCGTTGGGAAGATGTTTAGGAAGATGCTTGGAAAGAAAAAGAAGTAGAAGATATTGACGTGTTGCTACTTGTTATTACTTGTTTCTTTTAGACATTTGTATGGTTTGCTATTTGTCCGATTTATTCGGAAATACTTGTGTTATTTCTTGTGATATTCGGAATGATGTTTAGACTTTAATTATTATCATGCTTCTATCTTAATGTTATGCCACGCTTCTTTTCAATATGGATTATAATATGTTTATTTGCATGCAAAATTTGATTATATATATATATATATGTTTATATATCATCATTCCTAAAGTATGTACTCCTAATAGAGCTTGCTGGAAAAACAAACTTGAAAAATCACCAAATTTTGCAAATTTTGGGTTTCTGGTAGTCTGGGAAAACACCAGATGGGCAGCCCCCTTAATTCCCTAGGCGGTCCCCTTAATTATTAAGGGGGCCGACATACAATTAAGGGGACCGGCCATCTGGAACTGGATTCACTGTTTTCTTTTGCATCTTGTGAACCCTTTCTCTAGTTTCAGCTACCATTTCCCATTTTAACCCAACTGATTGTAGAATCTCATTCAACCATTTCAAATACATACCTAAATCAACCATTTCCATACTATAAATTCCCCCCACAATCACCATTCTTCATCTCATCATTCACCATCTTAATCATCATGACTCCACCAAGCACATCACACTCCAAAACCTCCAAGAAACAAAAACTTGTGGTCATCCCTCCAAAACAACTCTTCATTGACTTAACAAATGAAGACAAAAAAACACCATCACCTCCACCCAAATGCTCATCCCCAAGTGCACCCAATGCACCATCTAAAATACCTTCCACTCATGGAACTTCCTCATCCTCCATACCCTCAACCTCATCAATCAATGACTACATCAACTCACACTTGTCACCACAAGTATCATCACCACCTCCTACACAAGAACCCATGTCCACCCATCTTACCATCTCACTTTCACCAATAACACCACTTGATGCTCATCTCTCATCCCCACCAATTACACCACCATTCTTTGCCAATCCCGTGCCTTGGAGGCTACTTGAATCCCATGGGGATACTTGTCTTTGTTGCATCCACAACCGCACGGTCATCATTGGCCTTAGAGATGAAATTCAATATATGTTTTCATGTATTGAACATTTGCTTACCAACCCACCACCACCACCAACTCCACCATCCTCTCCAATAATTCCTCCACCACAATTCTCACCCATTCCTTCACCATCACCATCATGCTCTCCTAATTAAGTATCTCATATGCTTAATAAATAAAGCCTCTACCACCCTTTTGCTTGCAAGCTCTATGAAGACCATGTACTTTTTGCATGATGATGTATTTTCCTAGTTGCTTATTTGTAAACTAGTTTTTCTACTTGTAACTCAAATTGATAGTTGTATCTTGTGTCTTGACACAACCACTTATTTAATATGAATGCTTTCGTTCCAAACATGCTTTATTTTTTTTATCACCTTATACATGTTTGCATGCATATACTTGTGCTTCTAATATTTTTTTGCAAAGCATTCTATAGCTCGTTCTCTTGGTGCCCCCAAACGAGGGGGAGTACACATCAAGGGGGAGTTTCTACCCGTCAATTTTTCACGTTTGAAGATTGTCGGCAAAACCTTTTTGATTCTACAAAAAGGGGGAGAAGTAAATATAAACTCACTAAAATACTTGTTTAAAAATTAATTTTTGAGTTAATGAGTTTAAGTTTTGTAATCATCAAAAAGGGGGAGATTGTTGATATAAATAATGCTTAAAAAGGTTATTAATATCTCTCAATAAACCTATGTTTTGATAATCACAAAACTTAAATCAAATTAAGTCAAGATTAAGAAGTAAACAAGTATTTGGTAACAAATATTTACTTCTACATCTAATATCACTTAAGGTATGGATAAACTAAGCATCTTATGCATTACATGATCAAAGAAAATTTTGTCTTAAGACATAACATCTTATAAAATGATATAAACATTTTACACATATTTGTAAATCATTTTTGGTAATGCTATATTAAACCACAAAGATATGATTTCAAATTTCCAACCAAAAAGGGCAAATTTTATCCAGAAAAACTTTTCCAACGTTCAGGAGGGCGGCCCCCTTAATTTTACTAGGCGGCCCCCTTAATGATTAAGGGGACCGACCTCTAATTAAGGGGACCGGCATGCTCCCGAACAGTAAAATCTGGCCCTATAAATATTGGATCATTTCACACATTTTCCTCACCTTTTTGCACTATAAACTTTCTGATCCAACCTCCATTTCTAGATCTAAAATCCTTTGATCATATAATTCATAAGTCTTTGTTTCCAAGTGATCCAAAGCTTCATCCATTCAAGTGCAAGAAGAAGAACACTTCTCTACATCCATCTAATTGTAGTAGTGTTGTGAATAGCTAGTTTCATATTGTAGTTGTGTTAGAAATTTGTAAAAGTGTTGTGTAAATTTGTTGATTGTAGAAACTAGGTGTGTTGTAAAGTAGTTTAGTAGTTGTGAATTAGTTGTGCATAGAAGAAGGTGTGAAGTTGTGAAGGTGTGAAGAAGGTGTGAAGCCTTGAAGAAGTCGTGAAGTTGTGAAGAAGGTGTGAAGCCTTGAAGAAGTCGTGAGATTGGTTCTAGCTACGATTAGAACTCGACATTTAGCTTAGTGTCGTTAACTCGTGTAAGCCAAGGTGTGTAAGGTTTCTCCACCAGAAGGAGTTTGTTGACATAGTGAAGAAAACTCTCGAGTGTGGTACTCGGGGAGTGTAGTAGGGCAAGGAAGGTGTCCTTGTAGCCGAACCACTATAAATTCGCGTTTTGTGGTTTGATCTTTCTAACTCTATCTTTTCTTCATTACATTTCAATACTTTCATTATTACATTAGAATTGCTTATATTGGTTGTCATTTGAATTCACTTGAGATCGAATCGAAAGTTTTTTTTTAATAAGCTACAAAATATTTTGGTAATAAACTTTTAAAAGGACGTAAAACTATTCAACCCCCCTTCTAGTTTTCCACAGTAATGGATCCCGCGGGTAAACGCTCAAGCCATTGACTAGCTTGATCACGTAGAGAGAATTGGAATAGGCGTAATCGGGTCGACTCTCTAGTTGTAGCATCAAGGTCTATAGAATCTACGATTTTAAGGAAGTCCTTGAGATGCTGATTTGGATCTTCGGAACGAAGTCCATGGAATGCATATCCGCTTTGCACCAACCGGATGGTGTCGGATCGCAAGGGAGACACATTGGCTCCTTTGGTGAGCTCAATGGTGTTTCGATAGCCTTGGTGGCTAGGTCGGGAATACTCTCCTAGGGTTCGGGGCCTAAGAGGTGGGTTTTGTGGCTGGTCTTGTTGTGGTGGGTTGATGGGTTCAAAGATGTTACCATCGTCCATGATGTCGGATGGCGAAGAGTTACGAACAAAAACACGAAGAAATAAGATAGACTAAAGAGAACTTAAAAAATAAAAATAAAATCTTACTAGAACGGAATCTAGCAAGTAGACCTAATAAAAAGAAATCCTAACCTAGACAATAACTATTACCCAGGCTGCGGCGCCAAAAACTTGATGCGTAGGGATTGCACCAGGCTTTACCTCTCAAGGGATCTTGAGAAGCTTACAACCCCTACTAGGCAGTGTACCTGATCGTTGTAGTATAGTATAGTGACAAGTACCGGGGGATTGATCGTTCAACTTGGGAATAGTGTCGCTAGGATTAGAAAACCTAAAGACTAGGTCTAGAGATGAGGGATGATTATTTTTGTATTTTTAGGTTTTTATTAAAAGCAAGTAAATTCTCGGTTTTTAGAGGAGTGGGCGGAATTAGTTGCTATTCAACTAACCCAATAACTAAGATGCAATCAAAATAAAATAACAAAAATGAAAATAAACTAAATTAAGATAGTGGTGTGAGCAATATATGGGAGAATTGTGTTTACTTAGATTTCACTACTCCCTAGATATCTTTTACCGGTCAATTACTTGTTACAGTAGCATGGATGACGGATTGTATTCCTTAATACCATTCATGGGGTGGCGTACTTACTTCCCCAATCCTATAAGCTCCTACTTCACTCCTATGTCGAGCCGGCTAAGAAGCTCCTAACATGGGATCACTAGAATTCGCTCATGCATTAAATACGATCATAAAAACCTAGTACACCTCGGTTCATGTTTCTTAAGACGTTCAAGCAAGTTACACAATGGAGATCTGCCAGTTTTCTTAAGCCTAACATTGAAATCATTCATCCATTACAACTATAAACAAGCAATCAACCTATAATTAACATCTAGGTTTCATTACATCTAAGCAAATACATGATATATCTAGCCTAGCATGTTAAAATCAAGAGAAGCATAAGATATATTCAAACAACACATAGACATATTGAATGAATTGAAAGAGGACTTATCTCAATTGAACATGAAAGGTTTCAAGGGGTGAAAACCCTTGAAAATACTGTTACAAACGACCTAGGGTTTATTAGGTTCGACCCTAGTATTCTCCACACAAGTTCCTCTCTTTATGAATGAAAAATAGAAAAGTATATATAGATTTTATGAGGTGACGGCGTCAAGAGTAAATTTTTTGACGCCGTCATCTCGGCACCAAATAAATTCTCGGACTGCCTAGATCTGGGTTTGACGCCGTCACGTGTATTCCTTTTGTAGGCCCTCACAAAAATTGCTCTTGACGCCCTTCTCTTGACGCCTTCACGTTTTCTCTGGGTCGTCATGGATTTTACTCCTAACGCCGTCAAAATTTCCTTCTTGACGCCGCAGGTACTGTTCTCAGCATGGAAAATTAAGCCTTTGCTGTTTTATTCACTTTTATGCTCCAAAAACGTCCAAAATACTTCCTTTTCCAGAATTCACTCCCAAAGTACCTAAAATCACAAAAGGAACGATTTAGGGCAATATTTGATCAAATAAATTCAATTCCGAGCTTCAATGACCCCCTAAAAATGGTTCATTTTTCGCCTCATCAGACCAAATATGTAATTTTCCCAAAGTTTTCACCCAAAGACAATATTTGATAACTTTTGACTTTTAAATGCCTTGGGTTGACTTTTCTTGCAAAACAAATGTTCAGGGACTAGTTTTGTCAATTTTTGAAAGTTCGGGGACTGAAACTGCCAATTGTGCAAACTTTATTCGTTTTTCATCTGTTTTTAAACATTTTGCATCTGAAACATATAAAACACAATTCTTGGAATATTTTCAGTATTTTGATGCACATTTGAGTGTTTTTAGATGTTTTGCAGTTCAGATTTGACCAAAAATGATGAGTGTTTGAGCACTCATCATAGGTCATACACTAGTTAAATATAACTTAAATAACTTAAAATACGTAAAACATAGGCTAGAAAACTTAAATACTAGATAAAACATAAGTTACATGCATATTAGGACTAGTTTTGCAATAGTTTACATGCATAGGGGTATATATCATAAATTCCTGAAACTATAAAGTCTAGGGACTGTTTTTGAACTTTCCTAGAAGTTATAAGTATTAAGGATTAGTTTTGCATAATATTAAAACCTTAGGATAGATAATAACATAAATATAAACTAAAAGGACTAAAAACGTAAATAGTATAAGTTCGAGGTCTAAAATGGTATATATAGAAAACTTTGGAGTCTTAGGTTAATATAGAAGTCTAGGGACTAGTTGTGTCTAGTATAGATAGTTATTAGTATAAATAGTATAAGTAATATAAAACTTAGGGTAGAAAATGTAAATATATAAACTATAAGGGTAAAAAGTGAAAATATCATATAAGTATAAAACCTAAATAAAGTTAGAAGCATAACACAATACTAGGGAGCTTCATGCGAGGAGTACTATGTGGATATTTCGTTTTTTACGAGTTTGTTGGGTTTAAGAATTAAAGTGCCCTGACTCCTCGAACGATTATTGCATATACTTCTGAGATATGATGGCCCGAACGGTGATATGATTATAACTAAACCCTAATAATAACATAACTCAATAATAGGGAGCTTTGTGTGAGGAGTATTAACTTCTGAATTTTGATGGCCCAAATGGTATTATGTTGATAACATAATATAATAGTAGGGAGCTTCATGTGAGGAGTCATATACTTCGGAATTACAATGGCCTGAACGGTGGTATGTTATATCTAAGACATTAACAAACCTAAAAACAATAACTTAAGAAACGTAAAACATGATAACTAAAAGCTTGACATACATACAAAACCAACAACAACAACACTAGGATACGTGAGTAAGGCGGTCTAGTTCCCGAGTCACTATTTGCATTACTTAGATTACTCTACACCCAGGTGAGTCTTCATAGCCTTACATCTTTTTAAACTTTCTCTCTAAATGCTTTTATAAACCCTGTAAGGGGGATACATGCTAAATGCTTTACTTAAAACTGAATAGAAGTCTTTTTCTTTGGTTGTTTGCACGAGTAAACTAACTGCCACCACTACACAAACAAAATTCATGAATCTAATCGTTTGGAAGGTTTTATCCAATCGAACGCGAATATTGTTGATAGATTTATTGGAGTTTGACAACTCCAGTTGGTATTAACACCCCACTAGGTGGTACCAATAAGTACTATATTTGAATCCACTCAAGGTATAACTTTGGCAAGTTATCCTTCTATCCCCTCATGTTGGGTCTGCAGCCCACATGACCCGGATCGTAAAGGTGTGATTCATGAGCTTAGTGCAACCTACTAAACTCCTGATAATTGTGCATGCATCACAATTATCACAAAAACTTGCATTTTCCCAGATGGGTATAACAACTTAACCCAGGGAACTTGTATTCACTAACCCCTAAACCTATGATTCTCACTCAACACCTAGTTTTGACTTTTTAAGCATGTATTCTAGGTTAATTACTTCTATGGACCTATGGCGGAAGGAGGTACTGAATTCGGAAGACTTCTCATGGTTATCATTCAAACACCACCAACCTAACTCTTAGATTTTTGGGACCTCAACAAAATAAAAGTATATCTTTTATAATTAAAACTCTGATAATTATGAATGATAACTAATTTTTCAAAATGTTTGTTTTCGAGTCATTTTCTATTACTATATCTGTGATTCTCTAAAGTAATACCCCAAACACTTTATCCGCTGCGATCAGTGAAAAATGGGGGTGTTAAAGATTGGTATCAGAGCTTCAGTTGTAGAGAACAAGGTCAAAACCTAAACTACAACAATTTTTCCTAAACCAGAGGAAGTCTTCAGTACCTCTGCCATCCTCCATAACCATATTTGCTAAGGTAAGTATAATTATTTCCTGCTTAACTGCTAAATGATTTACAGAATTTTCTTTATTATATAGTTATGTCTACTCCCTTCTACTCTACCCCTATCTCATCTAGTCCACATCCGGAGAATGATCTTTCCTCTCCGAATTTACTAGATTACTCCCCAAAACCCTATAACTTAGAAGACTCTAGGAATAGCCTAGATAACCCTAATTTAAAACACCTAAGAGATTTCTATGCTAGGACATCACCCCTACCTCCCCTAAACACCATTATACATCCACTTTTCCCTACCCATAAAACAGAACCCCATGGTTTCTTTCTCCCGAGAGAACCATATATACCTAAACACCCTATCCCCACCTATACCCATAGATTTGACTTTAGGCAACCCTATACTTTAAACCCTACACCTTACATAATAAACCCTCCCATTCCATCTTGGAAAGATGAAATTAGAGAAAGACCCTCTAGGTTGACTCTAGAAGATGAGGAAAACCAATTAGAGGAGATTTTAAATAACTTAGATGAAATTTTTCTTGATCTCCTTGAGAAGATAGAAAAAGGTCATAATAATAATAACTTAGATAATCAACCTGACTATAGTAGTTTAAGAGAGAATTTACAAGAAAACTGTTTTAAAATAGCTAAAATATAGAAAAACGAAATGAAACATCATCATAAAATAGCTTTTGCCCGATTTAGGATTTGCACTTTAGAAAAGATGATAGATAATGACGAGGAAAACTTAGAAAACACTAACACATGGAATTAGGTAATTAGGAAACTTTAGAAAACTTAGGTAAATAAATAACTCTAGGATACATGCCTTAGGATAGTTAGAGCCTTTAGGATAAGCAAAATAGGAAATAAATAAAATAAGTTAGGATTTAGAAACTACCTGATACCCCTGAATTAGGATAGATTAGAATAACTAGACTTAGGATTACCCTTCACCTTAGAAAACCCTTAACACTTACCCTTAACCCTAACCCTTAACCCTTACCCTTAACCCTTACCCTCAACCCTTACCCTTAACCTACCCTGATGTCTTAGGTAAATAGAATCTCTAAACTATTTTAAATTTCTTCTACTCTAACCCTTTTCAACTCTTTTTCCCCTTTACCAATGGTGAGAATCCTCATTTTTCACCATAGAGATCTGAATTCTTTCTCCTCTGATCTCTAAACCTTCACTTCTTTCCATGGCTTTCTTAAGCTATCTTCATTCTAGTTAGAGATCTACCCCTAACTACTCCATATGCAAATATATGATCCTCATATATAAGCATATTCCTTTTAGATTACTATGATACCTGAGCTAGTTTTCCCCAATCTCCTTTAGTAAATCCCAAAACCTTAGTTAGGATTTCCATACTTGAGGTTAGATAGATCATTAGGATTTAGACCATTAGGATTAGAACACCCTAGGATTAGAAAACCTTAGACCTTTAGGATTAGAATACCCTAGGATTAGAAACCTTAGACCTTTAGGATTAGAAAACCTTATACCATTAGGATTAGAAACCAAAAACCCCTACCCCAATAGATCTAGGATAAGACTTGAGGATTAGAATAAAAATTAGGAAAAACCTAGGATTAGATAACCTTCACCGTAAGCCTTTAGAACCTTAATTTAGGATAGACACACTTACCCCATAGGAATAACTAGATTTAGGTCATAGATTACCCATACCTAGCCCTTAGGATAACCACACTTATACACTTGAGGATTTTAGATTATACCTTAGGATTTGACAATTTTTAGAATACCCATTAGGAAATTTCACTTAGGAAATACTATGAATATTACTCTACCCGGTTTTAAGTACTTAAGACATAAAATAGACAACCTAAAACAAAAGAGTAAACCTGAAACAACACCTAAAAATAAGGATATACAACCCTTAGGAAAGAAAACACTTAAACCTAATCCCTCTTTAGAACCCTCTACCTTAATGGAACCAAACACCTCACCCTTAGAAATTAGGATTAGTTAGAAGAACCTTAGGGAGAAAACAAAACTCTGTGAAAGATATCTAGTACATCTAAAACTCCGATAGGATATTCTCCTTCAGCTATCCTATACTCTTACTCTTCTGTTTAATCTCATATTTTCATTTCTCTCCTTCTACCGTTTAAATCTTTTCCTCTCACTTCTTCCTACTCTTTAAAATCCCATTTTCCCGCTTTTTTCCCCCACTCCACAAATTTAAAACCATACTTTTCCATTTTCCCCACTCCTACACTTTTCCCCACTTAACCCACTCCAAACTTCTTTTTCCTTTTCCATTTCCCCTACTTTACCCATTCATCCTTTTTCCTTTTTCACTCTACTCCACTCCCATAAATCCTTCACTCCATTTCCCTTCATTTCTAACTCTCCGTCATTTTACACTCTATTTTCTTCTCTCTATATTCTCTCCCTACCTCATCCTGTAATGCTCTATTAGTTATAACTTGCATTTCTCGTCATAATGCAAGTTTCTGATAGTTAGAACTTGTAAGAATATCTACATCGAACTTTAATCCTCATTATGTTCGACTACGATATTAAATCGCTTTGCAAGAAATTGTAAAAATGAGATCTTCTACGTCCGTCATTCTAGTATTAACATGGGAATCTACCATGTGACAAGTTGCTAAACTAGAGAACATTAGAACTTGTCTTTACCATGACTAGAACTTGTCTCTATCATGACTAGAACTAGTCTCTATCATGACTAGCACTTGTCTCTATAATGACTAGAACTTGTCTCTACTTGACTAGAATATTCCTCTACCGCTTCTAGAACTTGTCTTCTCTGATATGGCCTCTATCAGTTAAAACTTGTCTCTAAAAATTTCCTTACCATATATCCTTAAATATGGTAAAAATCTCTTCGTTTTCCACCGATACTACTTAAGGATGATTTATAATGACTATCCTCTTAAAATGATCTAGGATGTTCCTACATTTTAATGATAAAGTTATAAGTCAAATAGGTTAAGAGTTTATACGCTCTTGTTTTCAAATATTAGGACGCCTTTATTTGCAAATAATGAGATATAAAAATCTAAGTATCTGTTATCTGTACAAGCAATTCTTACTCCGCTTGTGCAAAATCTTCTTCCTTTTCACATCATTTTCCTCGATAATCCTCTTCTTCTCTCTACTTTCTCGACTATTTCTCTCCCCTACTCCTATAATCGTCAAAAATCTCGGGACGAGATTTTCTCTAAGGGGGTAAGACTATAACAACCCACAAACACCCATTACTATCATTCCCATTACAAATACCTATAGTAGGTATTTCATAGGTAAATTTTTGCTTTTTATATACATCATTACTTGCATGACTCACTAGACCTGCTCACGTATCTACACAAGCCAAATAACTCAACACTCACATCCTATAAACCCCAGGTATGTCAATCATAAACTCATAACAACACCATAATAAGTAATACACTAATCTAAAACAGTAAACATAACATAAAACACTAATAAACCCTAAACTAAAACTTAAGTAGGATTATGTGCTTATCTGAACCTATATGCTTAGTTAAACTAGTAAGAATGTGTTCAAGGCTTAAGTAAGAGTATCTTTAGGTATATTAGGATATATTAGGACCATTAGGTTATAGAATAGAACCCTTAGAACTTAGATATAAACCCCCTAAGCCCTAAACCATAACTAGGTCATAGATAACTAGAATTAGGTCTAAACCCACCCAAAACTTCCCCTTAGGTCACTACCACTTAGAATAAACCTTTAGGTCTTAGGATTAGTCATTAGGCACACTTAGGAACTTAAGTTAGGCACTAAACCTTAGGTAAAACCTTAAACACATAGTAAGTAGAAACTAGGTCTAAACTTAACTAAAACATAGTAAAACCTAAACATAAGCAAGCAAGCACTCTACCACCACTCCTCAAGCAGCTTATACACCTTCTTGATACTACCAAGCACCCTACCACACACCTCCATCACCTACTAAACTAATCCACCACTAATCCACCCCTAATCACCCCTAATCACCCTAAACCCATCAAGCAGCTTACAAGCACCTCTAAGCACCCAATCAAGGAGGTGTGTAAGCTACTTGTCACCACCTTGCTCCTAAACCGACTCCACGGCCTCATCTCCTCCACAAACACCCACATCGCCATATAGACTAGCCCTATCACCATTGTATCTCCCATTAGTCACCATGTAGTTGTGGTTAGTCACCCCCATCCTCGTGACACCATGCACCCGTTTTCTTGGTCCCCAAGGTTTACGAGGCTATAAATACCCTCGTACCTCCTCCATTTCCAATCCACACCTCTCTTTTCCTCACCATCCCATATATTCTGGTCTTGGAAGTAGTATAAGAGCCCTAGTAAGCTTAGAAGTCGAGTGGTAGAGCCTTGCATGCTTGTCGAGTCTAATTTGAGTCGAGGAAACCCTAGAAAACCCTAGCCCTAGTTCTAACCCACGTAAACCCCCCTAGCCAAGTAAATCTTACTTTTAGTTAATATAGCTTTAATATAGTCTTAGGATAGATTTTAGATGCCTTAGATAGCTTAGATAACCTTGCATGAGCCTAGAACCATTTTACTTGCTAGTTTACGTTTTAAAACCCTAGATCGATTCATATACTTGCATGCATGCTTTAGGTAGTTAAATTAGGTCATACACTAGTTAAATATAACTTAAATAACTTATAATAAGTAAAACATAGGCTAGAAAACTTAAATACTAGATAAAACATAAGTTACATGCATATTAGGACTAGTTTTGCAATAGTTTACATGCATAGGGGTATATATCGTAAATTCCTGAAATTATAAAGTCTAGGGACTGTTTTTGAACCTTACTAGAAGTTATAAGTAGTAAGGATTAGTTTTGCATAATATTAAAACCTTAGGATAGATAATAACATAAATATAAACTAAAAGGACTAAAAATGTAAATAATATAAGTTAAAGGTCTAAAATGGTAAATATAGAAAACTTAGGAGTCTTAGGTTAATATAGAAGTCTATGGACTAGTTGTGTCTAGTATAGATAGTTATTAGTATAAATAGTATAACTAATATAAAACTTAGGGTAGAAAACGTAAATATATAAACTATAAGGGTAAAAAGTGAAAATATCATATAAGTATAAAACTTAAATAAAGTTAGAAGCATAACACAATACTAGGGAGCTTCATGCGAGGAGTACTATGTGGATATTTCGTTTTTGACGAGTTTGTTGGGTTTACGAATTAAAGTGCCCTGACTCCTCGAACGACTATTGCATATACTTCTGAGATATGATGGCCCGAATGGTGATATGATTATAACTAAACCCTAATAACAACATAACTCAATAATAGGGAGCTTTGTGTGAGGAGTATTAACTTCTGAATTATGATGGCCCGAACGGTATTATGTTGATAACATAATACAATAGTAGGGAACTTCATGTGAGGAGTCATATACTTCTGAATTACAATGGCCTGAACGGTGTTATGTTATATCTAAGACATTAACAAACCTAAAAAAAATAACTTAAGAAACATAAAACATGATAACTAAAAGCTTGACATACATACAAAACCAACAACAACAACACTAGGATAAGTGAGTAAGGCGGTCTAGTTCCTGAGTCACTATTTGCATTACTTAGATTACTCTACACCCAGGTGAGTCTTCATAGCCTTACATATTTTTAAAATTTCTCTCTAAATACTTTTATAAACCTAGTAAGGGGGATACATGCTAAATGCTTTACCTAAAACCGAATAGAAGTCTTTTTCTTTGGTTGTTTGGACGAGTAAACTAACTGCCACCACTACACAAACAAAATTCATGAATCTAATCGTTTGGAAGGTTTTATCCAATCGAATGCGAATATAGTTGATAGATCTATTGGAGTTTGATAACTCCCGTTGGTATTAACACCCCACTAGGTGATACCAATAAGTACTATATTTGAATCCACTCAAGGTATAACTTTGGCAAGTTATCCTTCTATCCCCTCATGTTGGGTCTGCATCCCACATGACCCAGATCGTTAAGGTGTGATTCATGAGTTTAGTGCAACCTACTAAACTCCTGATAATTGTGCATGCGTCACAATTATCTCAAAAACTTGCATTTTCCCAGATGGGTATAACAACTTAACCCAGGGAACTTGTATTCACTAACCCCTAAACCTATGATTCTCACTCAACACCTAGTTTTGACTTTTTAAGCATGTATTCTAGGTTAATTACTTTTATGGACCAATGGCGGAAGGAGGTACTGAATTCGGAAGACTTCTCATGGTTATCATTCAAACACCACCAACCTAACTCTTAGATTTTTGGGACCCCAACAAAATAAAAGTATATCTTTTATAATTAAAACTCTGATAATTATGAATGATAACTAATTTTTCAAAACGTCTCTTTTTGAGTCGTTTTCTATTACTGTATCTGTGATTCTATGAAGTAATACCCCAAACACTTTATCCGCTGCGATCAGTGAAAAATAGGGGTGTTACAAACAAGAAGGATGAAAGAGGCATTGTTATTAGGAATAAAGCTAGACTAGTTGCTCAAGGATACACTCAAGAGGAGGGCATTGACTATGAAGAAGTTTTTGCTCCTGTTGCAAGAATTGAGGATATTAGATTGTTCCTGGAATATGCATCTTTTATGGGCTTCACTGTATATCAAATGGATGTCAAGAGTGCTTTTCTTTATGGAAAGATTGATGAGGAAGTCTATGTTTCACAACCTCAAGTTTTTAAAGATCCTGAACATCCTAATAAAGTCTATAAAGTAGTCAAGGCTCTTTATGGCTTACATCAAGCTCCAAGAAAATGGTATGAAACCCTTGCTGCTTATCTGTTGAATAATGGGTTTCATAGAGGGAAGATTGATCAGACTTTGTTCATCAAGAAAGACAAAAATGATATCCTGTTGGTTCAAGTTTATGTTGATGATATTATTTTTGGTTCCACAAAGCCAGAGATGTGCAAAGAATTTGAGAAGCTGATGAAGGATGAGTTTCAAATGAGTTCTATAGGGGAACTCACTTTATTTTTGGGACTTCAAGTACAACAAAGACAAGATGGAATCTTTATCAGTCAAGATAAATATGTGGCTGAAATTATCAAAAAGTTCCATTTTACTGATGCCAAGCCTTCAAGCACTCCTGCTGATAAGACTACACATCTTCTCTTGAAGGATGATAGTGGAGAAGAAGTTGATGTTCACACTTATAGATCAATGATTGTTTCTTTGATGTATCTTACATCATCAAGACCAGACATTATGTTTGTTGTGTGTGCTTGTTCAAGGTATCAAGTCACTCCAAAGACATCACACTTGGCTGCAGTGGAGAAAATTTTCAGATACTTGAAGACATATCCTAATATAGGATTGTGGTATCTAAGGGAATCTCCTATGGAATTGGTTACCTACTCAGATAGTGATTAAGCTGGTGCAAGTTTGGATAGAAGGTCAACCACAGGAGGATGTCAATTCCTTGGATGTAGATTGGTGTCATGGCAATGCAAGAAACAGACTATGGTGGCTACTTCAGCCACTGAAGCAGAGTATGTAGCTGCTGCAAGCTATTGTGATCAGGTCTTATGGCTTCAAAATCAACTTTTGGACTATGGGTACAATTTCATGAACACCATCATTTATATTGACAATAGCGGTACCATATGCATAATAAAAAATCCTGTTCAACACACTAGAACTAAACATATTGAAATTAGAAATCACTTTATAAAAGATTGTTATGAGAAAAAGGTTATTAAAGTTGTCAAAATTCATATTGATGACAACTATGCTGATTTATTAACAAAAGGACTTGATGTGCGTAGATTTCAGTACTTGGTAACATTTATTGAAATGCTTAATCCATAAAATTTTGATGTCTAACAAATCTTTAGTGTTGAGGGGAGGTTTTTGGTACTTAATTTGTCATGTATGTTTGTATATGTTTGTCCACTAACTTTAATGCAGCGGATAAAGACAACAGTGGAAATATATATCAAATAGTGGAAATATTTGCTCTCACAGTGGAAACAAGAAAAGCAAAAGTAACTTTATTTATCCTTGATATCATTCAAGAGTTACATTCCGTAAACTGAGAGTACATCAAACAAACACCAAACACACAGATCCTAACACCCTACACCCTACACCAGCTACTCCATTGGCTTCTTGCCCTTCCCTGTGTAGTCATGCTTTGCCTTCTGAGCACTCTTCCTCTTGTTATCAAAGGTTGATTGCTTCCTTGGGCAAGCAAGACCTAGCACTTGTTTTGGAGGCTTTTGGAGTCTTGTAGGTTTCTCTTGGGCAGGCCACTTCATGTTCACCATTAATGATTCAAGGGCTTTTGTTAGTGACTGTGGTAGCTCCTTGGAAAGGGTGTATGACTCATCATCATCATCATCAGAAGACGAACTTGAGTAGAACTCAAGAGATGGAGGAGGAGCAGGGGTAGAAATCTTTTTACATGGCTTCATGTTTGTTGAGCTTGAAGCACATGGAGGAAAATAGTCACCCCATCCTAAAGATTCCTGTTCAGAGTCAGAATAATAACTTATCTCTTCATCAGAAGAATCATCTGAAGAGATGTAGGTCAATGGAAAATGGTTCATGTTGATTTTTGGGTTTGTGATGTTAAAGAAAAGTTTTGGTGATGATTTGTGTTGATTCAAGCCCCTTTTATAGGCAAAGTCAAACCCTAGAGATATTTAAGAGAAGTTATTGATCTTATCTGTCTTGGTAGTTTGGGGTAGTAAATATGGGCATTATTTACTATATCAGGTTGACTTTTAGAAGATATTTTTAGGAATAGTGGCTTGGTCAAAAAGTAACTTTGGTTAGACTTTGGTTATTGATATTATATAGTTTATACTAACATGTGCAGGTTAATAACCAATATTCTTGCTGAGAATTGTTCAAATGGTGTGTAACTAAGACACACAACAAATGGTTATTGATTCACCATGTCTAATCCAAATAAGAATCAACAAGTCCAGAGCAAACGGCTACTGGTAAAGACTTATCAAATCCATTTATGGTTGATAGTTTACCAAAAACTATGTGGTTATCAACTCACCATATTCCAAGTGATGAAGAGTTGGCTAGTCCATGGCAAACGGCTCATGGTAAAGACATATCAAATCCGTTGATAGCTAATAGTTTGCTAAAAACTATGTTAAGAGTAGTTACACTTTTTATATGATTTACTTACCACTGCTCTTGAAAATTTTTGTGAAAATTTACCACTGCTAGTTCATAGTTACCACTGCAAGTGAAATTTTTACCACTGGTGAACTAGCCGTTGCAACTGTTGTGTCAGTAATCTTATTTTTTACTAGCCGTTGAGAGTAACCGTGTTTTCAATATTAATAGGGTTAATTTTTGTGAATTATCTTCTTACCTAATTTAATTTATTCTTTTCCTAAAGATAAATACATTCTAAATATAATTCCAATTGCGCATACTTCTCCAAAACTCTACTAGTATAACTTTATCTCTCATACGGCGTGATCATCATTCAAGATTACTAACACTTTCATCTTTTTCTCACAAGACTATGGCAATACTAAACTTTGCAGATGAGCACAACCAAGTGGCCTACTTGCAGAAGTCAAACGAAAAGAGTGACCCTGTTTTTCATCAGATTGTGGACTTTCTCAATACCACGCATATTAGGTATGCTTTAACTTTAAATCCCACAATCTATGTCTCTCAAATCAAACAGTTCTGGAACTCTGTGGAGTCCATAACCATTGAACAAGGAGACACACATGAATATGTGGAAACTCTTAGAGCCACAGTGCATGGAGTAACTATTGATGTTACTGAATCATCCTTGAGGAGAATTCTCCAATTGGATGATCTCAATGGTATCAACACATTACCTAATTCAGACATTCATAAACATCTTTCAACAATGGGGTATGATACATCTGATAAAAAGGTTACTTTCAGAAAAGGATGTTTCTGTCCCCATTGGAGGTTTTTAATTCATACTCTTTTACATTGCCTAAGTCCTAAGAAAACTTCTTATGAACAATTCAGTTCAACAATGGCTTACCCTTTGGTTTGCTTAACCACATATAGGACTTTCAATTTTTCAAAGTTTATTTTCAATAGTATGAAAGGCAATGTAAAGAGTTCATATAAATTTTTGATGTATCCAAGATTTGTGCAAGCAGTGCTAAATGAATTTCCACTGCAAACCCATAAAAGAATTTATAAAACCCCCTGTATCAAGCCAAAAGTTTTTCAAAATGTGAATAAGGCTTCAAAAGGATGGAATGGGGAGTTTAAACCACTTTTTCCTGAAATGCTTTCAAAGATTTCACAGGTACAGGGTGAAGATGCAACAATCCTAGTTGTATCCCAACACACACCCACTATTGTTGTTCCACCTATCCAATATACCCCTGAAGTTACTTACACTTATGAGAGGAGGCAAAAACAGCTACCTCCTCCCATCACAACATTGCCTGATTCTGAGCCTTTTGGTTTAGGAACAAGCAGTGGTAGTTCTAGGCTTCAATCTAGTCCAACTAGAGAAGAGCCTGAATCAATGCCCTATGATTCACCTCTCCCAACAGGTCACACAGTTGGAAGTGTTGAGGGTGGTGAGCAACCTAATTAATTGATGGAACTTTGTACCAAATTAGTCAATCAGGTTCAAGCTCTTGAGAAAGATCTGGCACAGACAAAGCAACAACATGCCACAGAGCTTGCTAAATTGAAAGCTGAGATAAAGACTTTGCAGGAAGAAGTAAATGGGTTAAAGAAGCAAAGATCTGCCAAAATTGTGCTCTCATCCCCATCCTCACCTCAAGATGATGCTTCAGAGGCTTTTAGTGAAGATTTAGGAAATTCTTCCAAACAGGGGAGGAAAATAGATGCTGAAACTAAGGGGAGGAGAATTGATTTTGACTTTGATGCTGACTTTGATTATGGCACTTGATGTGTGATTTTTCACGCATCCTTTTAGACCAAAATCAGACCAAATACTAACCAAATATGCCAAGAGAATGTATGTTTTTGTATTTGTGTATGTGCAGGTACGGATATGTGTAAAATAAACAAAAACAAAGCAAGACCGACAAAAAACGAGCACGAGAATGGAAAAAGGTTAAAAGCCGGAGCCGGGGAAGCAAAATGATAAAAGAGAGCTCAAAATATCATTAGAAGTCCTCAAAGATTCAGAATGTTGCATAATTAGTCCCTGGACAAAGTTTAAGAGTTTGGCAACTTCAGTCCCTGTATTTTCTAGAAATTACATAAATGGTCCCTTGGAATAAATTTCAATGAAAAGTCAAATAGTGGCCCTCAAGAATCAGAGTAAATCAAAATATACCCTTGGAAGATATTTTTGATAAAGAACAAAATTGGTCCCCAAGTTTATGAGTTATACAACATTGGTCCTTGTCATTTTTATCTTTAATCCTAAACAAAAACTAAACTGGATCCACAAAACTTATCCCAAGCCCAATATTAAACACAAGCCCACCAACACACCACCCTTAAACCCGGCGTGTTACCCAGTCCCTACCCAAGTCAAGACAAAACCACCCAGTCAACACCCATTTAATAAAACCACCAAATTAAATAAACCCGCCCCCCAAATTCATTTTAACCCAGAAGAATTACTATTACAAGAACCCTAAATTCCCAATTACCCCAAATTACCCCATGTGGGTAATAATTACCTTATGATTAGCCTTCTAGAAGCTGACAACTATGTCAGGGTTGGCAGGGACACGTAGTCCAATGAGGAGACACACGGAGGATCGGTCTACATCACATCAATCAATCCAAGGGACCTCATTCATACTTACATTTGAAGCTGAGATCAAGGGATACGATTGAAGGAAAGAAGCACACCTCTAGAAGTCTCCTCAAACCCTAGCAAGCTCTCTCCTCAAGTATATATACCCCTCTCATTTCACAGTTGGAGTGTGTAGTCTTAGAGTGTCTGTGTAAGGTTTTTGATATTGTTTAGTTTTTTATATTTTCAAACTATTATTGTAGTTTTCATTTCAAGTCTTGTACTCAATTTCATATTAATATAATTTGAATTTTTCATCTCAGCTTATTACTTTAGATTTCGTTTTAGCTTAAGGTTGTTATTTACTTAGTAGTAGCTTTAATCATTAATAATTGTTAGCTTAAATTTCTGTCTTAAATTACTGTTTTTTATCCAAAATCAAAAATCCAAAAAAATTAAGAAAATCATAAAAAATTAAAAAAAAATATTTACCTAAATTTCTTATTTAGGTTGCAAACTAGTTTTGTTCTGTCTTATAATAAGTCATATCAGCTAACTAATAGCTTTTGTGAGCTTATTCTGTCCATTACTCTCAAATATACAAAAGTCAAACAAGTGGTCAACTGTTGTGCTTATTTGAATAAGCTGAAGCTTATTGGAGGTTAAGGCAGCCAATAAGGTGTCCCATTGGCCTGTCAAAATACATGCAAGCATAGTGAAACCCCCTCTGTTTGGCTGAGGGGGTATTAGTTTGTAAGTTTTATTCATTTTAATTCAACTTTGCACAAGTAGATTAATAGTAGCTGAGTTTATTTTACACTGCTTATTTCTGTTATCTTCATAATCAATTAGTTTTTGGTAGCTTATTTTATAATTACTCTTAGTTTTGTTTGAGTTGGTTTGCATTCTGTTTCATTATCTGCATAATATTGGATCTGTGTTACTAGTTGTTTTGTATCTGAGATCTGTATTTTCTAAGTGATTTGAGAGTTATTGAATCATATTAGGCACTTAGGATGAGGATTAGATAGCTTTGGATTGAATTGAGTTTGATTTAAGTGGAGTTTAGGAGAGACAGTCTCTCAAAAGGGTGTTTGGAATATACTGGTTTGCTGGTGTATTTGGTGTTTCAGAAGTTGGAAGTAGTTTAGGTTTGTTACATAGGTTGCAATAGGTTGAGTTTAGCTTAGAAACTAGCGGTAATTTTATATTAAGTCAAATTAGCTTATTACTTGCATAACAGATAGTCATTTAGGTCTCATAATCTCAAAATAGTTGCATAATTAATAGTTATAGCTTATTTTACTCAGGTCATTAGTTTAAAATAACATTTACAGTGTAAGATTAGTAATCAAACTCAAATTAGTCAAAGTTTTTATAAAAAGCAAAAAGTCAAAAAGTTGCACACAGTTTTTTGGACAATACTTTGAGATCAATTTTAGAGATAAATACTATTTGGAAATCATTTTGGAAAGTGGATTTGGATATTTGAGCAGCTTGTTTAACAATAGCAAAAAGAAATTTCAAGTTTGCTTTTCATTTGCTTATTTAAAAAGCCCTTTGTAGTTGGCTATTCGACCCTGATACTCCCCTGCTCATCAGGCTCAAAGTCAGATTTCTAGATCTCATTTGAAGTAATAAATTGGATCAATCAGCTGATTTGTTGGTGTTTCTATAAGCTCAGTAGATTAGTGTAGTGTTTGCCCCCATAAGTTTACCATTCTCAGCTTATTCACTTAGGCTTATTGCTTATTCAGTTGGAGTAGTTGGAAACTAGTATCTGTCATTCTATTTTAGGGCTGCAAGTGTGATATTGTATTCATATTCTGAGAGTGATTGTTCATTTGAGTTCATATACACTAGTAGTTGCTATTTCCATTGAATTAGAACCTCTGCTTATTCTGTTTTGATTAACTGCTTATTCCATATTGCCTATTGAATCTGTTTGCACCCAAACCTGTGTTTCAGTGTGTCATTTGGCCTAAGTTTTGTTCATTTAAGCTTATTTGTGTCCTAAAAGCTATTGGTCAACTGGGTCAAGTATTGTTTATAAATAAGCACTCTAATAAGCTGATTTTAAGCCAAACAGTACTTCCACAGCTTATTTTCAAGTTTTCAAATTTTTCCTAAGTTTAGAATATTATTTTTGAATTTCCTTGAATTTTTCATATTTTTTCTGCCGTTATTTGCTATTTTTCTTATTTTATTTTCATTTTTATTCACTTTTTAATACATTTTAATTACCAAAAAAATCCAAAAAAAAATCAGAAAAAGCCAAGAAAATCCAAAAATGTTTTATAAATTTATTTCCATTTATTTTAGAATTTCAGAAATTTAATTTGCATTTTTTCCATTTATTTTGAATTTAATTTGAATTTTTAATTAGATTTAATAGTTTTTAATTCCCAAAAAATACACAAAAAGCCAAAAAAAATAGTTTTTTGTTTTAAAATTACTTTTTAGTTATTATATAATTTTCAAAATTTATTTTTCATTTTTCTCACCTTATTTGCATTTTCTTTTAATTTTTAATTAGTTAATTAGTTTTTAATTCATAAAAAAATAAATAAAAAGTCAAAAAAATATTCTTCTTTTTCTTAAAATTTTCTTTTATCATTTTTAACTTTTCAAAATTATTTTGAAGTCCGTAGAAGTAGTGTAGCTTAAAATTCGCATTTTATTTCGTACGTTAACTTTTAATTTACGTTAAAGCTTACGTTTTCGATTTTATGTTGCGTTTTTAGTTTCCTTATTTGAAATACGTGCTTAAGTGATTATTTGTGCTTCATTTGTTATTTCATTTGTATAATCTCATCTAAATCACTTTTTACCACTTTTATGACACGTTTCAGAAATCGGGGAATTGAGAATTCCATTCACCCTTCACACGGACTAAGACCTCGGGTTATCCGTATTTCTTTGCGGATTTCTTAAGTAATAACTATACTATAATATATGTAACTTGATTTTCACGAATCAGCACTGAAGATTTAAAGATTGATGAGACAGTTGGAGTTCCACCAAACCTTTCCACTAATGAGTTTATGGTTCCCACTGCTGGTCAAAATTTTACCACTGCAGAGGAAGAAGCTGAAAGAATTAAAAAGGAGAAAGGTAAAGCAGTTATGTCCAGCAAAGAAACTGAGCAACCAAGGAAGATTTCTAGAAGGGAACAAGCTCAGATATATTATGATACTGAAGTTGCAAGGAGATTAGTGGAAGATGAAACTACAAAGAAGAAAAGGCAAGATGAAGAAGAAATTGCAAGTTTCATAGAGGCTAAAAGGTTGGATAAATTGGAAACCACTGCAACCACTGCACCTAATTCAATTTCCACTGTTCCACCTACAGTTCTCAGGGAAAAGGCTCCAATGTTCACATATGTGCCAACTGAAGAAGAGATTGAATATATGATTTGCCAATGATCTAGTGGTCAAGAAGAAGGCAATTGAACTTGTTGTTAACAAGACTTTAACTGAAGAACAGAGATCAGCTCAATTAGCTAATTTTATCCAAATGAAGAATCAACAAGCACTTGATGAAGTTATTGGAAAAGTCAGAAAAGGTCAAAAGAAACCAAGACAACCAACCAAGGCACAAGTTATTGCAGAGATGAAGACTTATTGCTGTCATGTTGGAAATTGAAAAATGTCTCAATTCAAAGGAATGTCTCATGATAGGATTGAAGGGATCTTCTACATGCTTAAAAGATAAGACAGTGATTTTATTCCTATAGATTTTGAAGAAGAAGAAGAAATAAAATTTCCTAAGTCTAAAAGGAAAGCTATAGCTTCTGAACTGAAAGTCACTAAGAAGACAAGATTTGCTCAAGAAGAAGAATCTCAATATGAGAAACTTACAGAAGATCAAATGAGTACTATGATAGTGACAGAAGAAGAAGATTTCTATTGTAGGGATCTATTCCTTGATAGATCACGAGCCAATAGATCGTTAGCCAACTAATATAATCACTAGCTAGACTAAGTTAGATAATCTCTGTGAATTTGTAATTATGCGGAATATAAAAACAAACGTATACTAAAACTTTGATCCTCTATGGATCGATAAACTTTTATTAATGAAATTCGTACTAAAACTTGTGTCTATTACAATGACCTAGGGTTCCTTATATACTAGTGGAAACCCTAACCTTTCTTACAAGAAACGAATAATACTAAACCAATAAAAGATATTCTACATATCTTGTCCTAAAATACATAAATTATATCCACGGCTAAACTCTATCCGTAGGATCTCTATACGTCCGCAGGAACTAGTCATCAGCAGAAAGTCACTATGCCTTCGGCAGGAACCTGTCAGCAGTATCTGTCAGCAGTATCTTCAATAATTCCTTACAATCCTCCCCTAATCATGAATTTGACACAGTTAAGTTCAAGATTTTTTTAAGAAAGCGCCAATAACATAAACCAGAGGATTGAATCAAACATCAGCAGCAAAGAATCTTCATAAGCATAATCTCTATGATCAGCAACCAATTTGAAAAACACCATTCTTTGCAGCACCACAAGACTAAATGTACATCAAAACATATAAGTTTCATACTATTCTCATCACATCCAGGTGTGTAAACTCCTGTGAGAGGTGAATCATTGAAAATAATGGATTTGATGTCTCTTTACCAATAGCCATCACTACTGGAGTAGCCTAGTGTTCAAAGGTACACTGATAACCACATGATTTTTAGCAAATCATCAGCTATAAACGGATTTGATATGTCTTTACCTGTAGCCGTTTGCTCAGGACTAGTCAATTATTGATGAAGTATCATCTTGGTCAATTGAATACCAAATATGGTTTTCCACTGCCTTTACCACAAGCCATATACATGTGAGCTAGCCAATTATTTGGAATCCTTAAAGGAAAAATCCATGGTCAATTGACAACCATTTCAACTACTCAGCAATAAAGCATAGGTGAGTTGAAAACCTTATGATTTTGAGCAAACCATTACAGCGATCAACAGATTTGATATGTCTTTACCAAAGCTGTACCCTTTGGACTAGCCAACTTTGTGATGGAATAGTCAACATCAGGCAAGTTGATGACCAGAAAGAGTGTGATAAGAATCAACACCAAACCTGCATACAACATACACAAAACTATACAAATATGTTAGTTTTTTTTTTTTTTTTTTTTTTTTTATACTAAAACAAAAAAAATAAACAATATACAACTAAATACAATACCAAGATCAGCTCATTGCAGATATGAATCCATCTGAATACCCTGCTTGGTTGCTAACTCCTTCTTAGTCAAAATACTTCTTCTGATGAACCTTACCAATTGTTCAGCAAGATGAAGATCATTGGCAGTCATATCCAAAGGAACAGATAGCTTTGCTTCCAGCATGAGATTCATAACTTCCTTTGTGATTGGGTAGAGAACATCAGCCCAACAATATAAGGTCTTCCCAGTGGTTGTGACAATCATGTGAACATTAGGTAAAGGAAAGAACTTCCAATAGTCAACCACCCATGTACTTTGACCTTTCCATGCTTGAAACCTTACGCCAGAATTACCTTTATAAGAATCACATAGAATCTGCAAATCACCCATCAAATACATTCCAATGTCATCAGGGGAATGAGTTTGATAATACTTGGTAACCCAATCATAAAGTGAGAGAAGATCTTGTTTATCCACCATATGTAAAATCTGGCTTAGAAATAAGAATTGCTTGGTAGATCCATCTTGTCTAGTTATAACATTCACTTTTCCTCCACCAAGCTCAGAATCAACAAGTTCCCACTTTACAATTTTCTCCCAAACAACAGGGTCTTGCCCTTCATCAGAACCATAATCAAGAAAAGTAGTACTATCCTCTAAAGGAATATCTTTTGGAGCCTTTCTCTTGATAGCTCTAGTCTTCCTCCTAGTACCAGTAACAGGAATAGAAGGACCATCAGTAGGTTCTTCTTTGGGTACTTGTGTGGAAGTATCAGCAGGCACATCAGGTACTTCAATTGGAGCATCTTCTGAAGCATCAGTAGTAACATCATGTGGAGCTTCAGTGGTATCATGATGAGATTCAGCAGTATCAGGATGAGAACCAGAAGGAACATCATCCATCTGAGCATCAGGAGTGTCATCATTCTGAGCATCAGGAGTATCATTCTTCCTATGCAAAACTGAAGAAAATTGCACATTCTCCTGACCAACATGAGCAGACCCAATAGACTCAGCAGGATGAGCAGTAGAATCTTGAAGCTTAGCTTTCTTAGCTTGAGGCTCATCCAAAAGTCTTCCTCTAAATTTCAACACATCTTGAACCATTATACCAGAAGAATGATGATTGGAAATGATCTTGTCATAGTAGTAGGTCAACTGCTTATCTGATAATCCCCAGACCCTCTGTTTAGTCCAGCCTGACCCAAACATAGAACATCCCTGATTCTTCACAAAATTCCTCATATATTTCTTGATTTCATTCTTTGTCCAAGGTCTCTCCTTCTGATACTTAGCTTTAATCTCTGCCTCCTGTTGTTTCAACAACTTTCCTCTTTCAACCATCATCTGAACAAAATCAGGTTTATTCACTCCAAGCACATATTCACCCAAATTAGTACTTTAAAAAGAGGTCTTCAAGTCATAATCAACTCACCATTCAACAAATAACATATCCCAAAGTCTTTCACACATTTACACCATGAAGCCATCCCCCAATGTCATTGAAATCTCCTCTGATTCATCATACTCCACCTTTGACATACCTCAAATACAAAGATCATACTACTACTTGAATGAAGGTCCTTCAGAGTTGTGGCCATCTCCTACCTCATCAGAAGAAACCACTGAGGCTAAGGAAACACCAACTCCTCTACCAATGGTTGTCCCTGATTTCACCCCTGTTGCAGCATTCTTAACAAGGGAGATAGAAAGAGTCTGTGCAGATATGAGAATAATCTCTGTCCCTGAAGAACCACAGTCCTCAAGCAGAAAGAAGGGTCCATTGAAGGTGGTGCTTGGTCTTGCAGCTCCCAAACTCTGGAACAAGGACATGCAATCCAGAGGAATCCACAAGAAAATGCCAGACCCAAAGGACTTGGGTAAAGGGAAGAGAAAGATGGATTAGGTTGTTGCTTGGTGATATGATGGTTAGACGGTGGTTGGTTGTTGTTGAATGATGTATTTTGTGTTCCTTCTGATAACAGATCTTTGTAATGGTTGTACCCAACTTTCCACTGAAGAATAAAATTTTACTTTAATGTCTTTACATCTAGTGCCACTGAATGTAGATCTTTGAACATCAGCGGAAACATGATCTGAAACCAGACATTCACACAGAACACAAAAACACATGATAATATACAAGATTAGTAATAACCTGCAAAACAAAGTTAGTAAACTTAATTCTAGAAAAACATAATAAACTATTATAAATATAACATGTACAATCCTCCCTTGAGGCATATGCCTCCCCTGAGGCTTATGCCTCCCCTCAAACATTGCATTCAAGGGTTAACCATCCAAATATTGACAACCAAGTGATTAAACCTTGGTCCATCAAAAGCTTTTGTTAACAAATCAGCCACATTATCATCAGTGTGAATCTTAAGCACTTGAATTAGATGCTTCTCATTAGCATCTCTGATAAAATGGTGCCTAATTTCTATGTGTTTAGTTCTCTGATGAAAAACGGGATTTTTAACAATGGAAATAGTACTTTGATTATCAATGTAGATTTTAGTATTCATAAAGTTAAACCCATAATCCAACATCTGATTTTGAATCCAAAGTACCTAACCACAACAATTGGCAGCAGCAACATATTCTGCTTCAGTAGTAGAAGTAGCCACAATGGTTTGTTTCTTGCACTGCCAAGAGATGAGTCTTCTTCTAAGAAATTGACAACCTCCTGTTGTTGATTTCCTATCCAAATTAGCTCCAGCGTAATCACTGTCACTGTAAGACTCTAACACAAATGGTGAATCCCTTGGGTACCAAAGGCCTAATTTGGGTTGGCCCTTAATGTACTTGAAGATTTTCTTCACAGCATTGAGATGAGAAGTCAGTGGAGTGACTTGATGCCTTGAACAAGCACTGACAGCAAAGGTAATGTCAGGCCTAGAAGTTGTGAGATACATGAGTGATTCAATCATGGACCTATAAAGATGAACATTCACAGCCTCATCTTGTTCATTTGGATTCTTAAGCTTCGGTGGTTCATATGGTGTGGTAGCAGTCCTCAAAAGTTCAAAGTCAAACTTTTTCAAAATATCTTTGACATATTTCTCTTGATGAATAAAGATCCCTTCAGGTTGTTGTTTGACTTGCAGCCCTAAGAAAAAGGTTAACTCTCCCATTGCACTCATTTGAAATTCACCTTTCATCAAATCTTCAAATTCCCTGCACCATGCTTCCTTTGTGGATCCAAAGATGATGTCATCCACATAGACCTGTACTAGAATTATGTCCCTGGAGTTTTTCTTGATAAAGAGGGTCTTATCAATAGCTCCTCTCCTGTATCCATGCTCCAAAAGAAATGTAGACAATCTAGCATACCATGCTCTGGGTGCTTGGTGAAGTCCATAAAGTGCCTTGACAACTTTGTAAACCTTTTTAGGATGATGGGGGTCTTCAAATCCCTGTGGTTGAGTAACATAAACCTCCTCTTCTATTTTGCCATAGAGAAAGGCACTCTTGACATCCATCTAATAGACCTTAAACCCCATATAAGAGGCAAAGGCTAAAAACAGTCTAATGGCCTCAACCCTAGCAACAAGTGCAAAGACCTCAGTGTAGTCAATCCCTTCTTCTTGTCTGAAACCTTGTGCCACCAATCTTGCTTTATTTCTGACCACAATACCTCTGGCATCCCTCTTGCATTTTAATATCCACTTAGTCCCTATTGCAATTTTCCCTGCAGGCAGATCAACAAGTACCCAAACATCTTGATTCTTGAATTGTTGCATCTCTTCCTGCATAGCTTCAACCCAACTAGGCTCACTCAAAGCCTGTTTAATGCTTGTGGGTTCAACTTGAGACAAGAAACAAGCAAATAAACAATGCTTCTGATCTGTGTGGTTGTCTCTCTTCTGAGTGGATACATATGTCAAAAATGCACATTGCCCAAACTTGGTATTCTTAATGGCACTTCTGGTGAGTACCATGGCATTTGGATCACCAAGTATATTATCTTGTGGATGAATGGTGTTAATCCTTTTAGTTGTTACAGAATTAACATCAATAGAGGTATCAAGATTGGTTAAAGTAGGAGCAAAGTCTTCATCATAAGATGCGGATTGAAAAATGCCATCACTTTGCTCAACATTTGCAAGATCTGAGGGAGTAGGAAACCTGCCAAAAGGTTCATCTAAACTTATGGAGACAGGAACTACAGCTGAACTATTTTCAGCAGAATCGCCATCAGCAGAATCTAAAGATGCATCTGCTGATGTATCAGCAGAACTAAGTTTTATGCTTTCTTCAACAGCAGCTTGTTTTAAGAGAGCTTCAGTGTCTTGAGCAAATTCAAGACCAAGTCTTTTAGCTTCCTCAGCAGCTGTATGTTCTTGCTTTTTGAGTCTACCAAGATCTTCTGCATAGGTTGAATTTTCCACATCATCAGCAGATTTGGCATCAGAGGCTTCTTTGGTAGAACGAGCTGCCATCTTGACTGGTAGAGTTGTTACAACAATAGTGGGTTCATCACCTTCTGAATCACTGTCTGAATCATCCTGTAGGGTACCTGCATTGTTAGAAGATGACACTTGTATACCAGCAGAGGGGTTAGTTTGGTGTCTAGCATAACCCAAATAAGCTGTAAGATAATCAAGGTCAAAATACCATTCATGACCTTTGCCTTGAACATTAACATTATCCTCCAGAAATTTCAGGTTAAGAGTCTCTTCTATCTTCTTTGCAGCCAAATTATAGACCCTATATGCCTTGCTATGAGCTGAGTAACCAACAATATATCCTTCGGCAGCTTTAGCTTCAAATTTGCCTAGGTGATCACTTGTATTCAGAATGGTCACCTGACAACCAAAAGGTTTCAAGTGTTCAATGGTAGGCTTTTTCCCTGTCAATAGTTCATAGGGTGTCTTATTGTGAGGTCTTGTAATTAACACCCTATTTAACACATAACAAGCAGTACCAACTGCTTCAGTCCAAAACATAGTGGGAAGTTTAGAGTCAGCAAGCATTGATCTTGCAGCCTCTATAAGGGTTCTATTCTTCCTTTCAGCAACTCCATTCTGTTGAGGAGTCCTAGGAGTGCTATAATCTCTTTTAATACCCTTTAAGCCACAAAGTTCAATAAGATTAGCATTTTTGAACTCTGTCCCATTGTCACATCTAATACTTTTAATCTTCTTGTTAAGTTGATTTTCAGCTAGAGCCATAAATTCTTTGAGTGCCTGAAAGGTTTGATCTTTAGTCACTAAGAAAAATGTCCAACTGAATCTGCTGAAAGCATCAGTGATCACCAAACAGAAGTACTTATGATCAATACTCCTGATGGATGTAGGACCAAAAAGATCCATGTGAAGCAACTGCAATGGTTCTGAGATTGTGCTCACAGTAGTAATGGCCTTATAAGAGGCTTTGTGTTGCTTTCCCTTGTTACAAGCTACACAATTATGTTCATTGGTGAAGATCTTGGAAGGAAGTCCATGAACTAATCCATCTTTAGCAAGTTTGTTGATGACTTTAAAGTTAACATGTGCCATCCTCCTATGCCATTTTGTAGATTTATCCAAGGATGCTTTAGCCACCAAGCATGTTAGATCACCTTCTGGCTTGACATCATTCAAGTCAAAGGTAAAAAGATTATGATTCCTTGGAGCCTTAAGTAAGACTAGATTGTCATCAGGCATTTGGAATTCAGGTGAAAGAATGAAATAGCCATCTTCAGTGAAAAGCACAGGAAGCTTTTTGTCACAAATTTGTGAGACTGAAAACAAATTGAATCCTTGAAGCTACTTCACATAGTAGACATTCTCAAAATCCACCTTTGGAGTTTTGATGGTACCTTTGCCTGTAATCCTTCCTACTCCACTTCCAAACCTCACTATGCCACCATTAACTGGCACAAAGTCATGCAGCTTCTCTTCATTACCAGACATGTTTCTTGAACAGCCACTATCAACAATACCTAAGTCTTTATTAAGAAGAGGAAGTTCCTACAACAAAGAAAGTTAATATACAACAACAACAAGTATAATTAGACTTAAGTCATGAAAGACTTGAGCCTGCCATGTGGATCATTCTGATGAACCCAAGATGATGAGTTAGATCCACAGTTGTTCCTGGATTCCCTGTAGTTAATTGGTCTTTGATATATCCAAGAACAATCTGCTGAGGACTTTTCAGCAGAATCCCAATAACCCCTTCCCATACACATCTGGTCAGTATATTCATACCATTGATGAACACCAATAAATGGTTGAGACCTATATCTATTCCTATTCTTATATCTATTATTAAAAACAGACCTATTAGAATAAACAGGCCAATCAGCAAGAGTGGAACACATTCTGCTGACATGAGGCTTAGCCTGTGGAGCTACTGAGGGTTTGGTGCAGGTATTAGTCCACTTTTGTCTAGGTCCATTGTTAACAACAGAAACACGCATCCTCTTTTCATGAAAGTCACAATCCTTAATTAAATGCAACTTGCTACCACAAACAAAACACTTCTTTTTCTTATAAGATTTATTAAATCCAAAAGATGTCTTAATAAACATAGAATTATTTAAGCAAACATCAGAAACAGAATTGTTTTATGAACACTGAAAGGAATTGTTTTTAAAAGAATTAAATAACAAGTCTTCAGAAGAGGCTGGTTGAGAAAGAACTTCATCAGCAGCAACTTCAGAGTCCACAGACTTGTAAGATGACTTGTCAGAAATCTTTATTGAGGACGTGGGTGACTCTGACTGGGTATTGGAATCACAGCTGGCATAACTAGAGGTCTCTGATGTCTTGTCCCTGGAAGAACAAGAGACATAATTGTTAGAATCATTACTAGATATACTTCTAGTGTCATGGGAGTCATTGATCCTAATGCCAGTGGTTTCCATTGATTCTTGTAAGTCAACCTTATTGGATGTGGGCTTAGGGGTTCCTATGGTTGAAGAGACTTCAGACTTATGTGGCAAGTCTTTAGACTTTTTGCCAAAGAGATGGTGTGAACCATCAAAGTCAGAAGTTTCGGTAGTAGGCATAAATACACCTCTGATAGGTCCTGGTACAGCATGCATCTCACCTTCTTTTAGATAATTAATAGGGATAGAATAATTATGATTCTTCTTATCTAAATAATGATTAGCTTCTGGACCTACATACTTTTTAAACCCTAGACCTATCTCAGAAGTAACAGACTTACTGCTGTAGAGTAACCTAGATAATTTATCACCTGAAACTAGCCACTCTTTATGCCTAGCTACTTCTTTATCCAGTTTATCTTGCACCTCTTGTTTCTCTAAATCTAATTTAGCATTTACTTTCTTAGTCCATGTTAACTCATCATTAGCACATTTTAAATCTCTTTCAAACACTCTTATCTTCTCTTCATAAGCTAACTAATTCTGTTGAAACCACATCTTTTGTTGTTCTAAAGTTTTAAACGCCTCTTTATAAGTTATAGCTTCAATAAAGCTAGCATTATATTTTGTTTGCACATCATCATAAGCTTCTTTTAGAGTAGTGTATTTAGAATCACAATCACAAGCACAAGTAGATACCTGAGGAGAGATTCCCATGAGACCAAAGCTATCATCACACTTAGCCATGCAAGAGATTTGAGGAGAGTTGCTTGTATCATCATCATGCTCATTCCAGTCCACACTAGTATCTATAGCAGTGATCAAGGCCTTTGATTCTCCAGCTTCCAGTTCTTTCTTCTTGTATGCTGAATACCTGGTACTGGCCTCACCCTTCTTGGCTGAGCATTCTCTTGCAAAGTAGCCAATTTCTCCACAAGCATAACACTTCACCTTCCTTCTATCAAACCTAGCTGCATCTCTTCCTTCAACATTGAGCTTTTTACCAACCTTTTGCTCAAATCTTATAACCTTGAGAGAGAGCATAGCCATTTGCCACTTAAGGTCTAATTCTTCCAAAGCAAGTTCATCAATTTGCTCAAAGTCTTCATAAGCTATTTGTTGTTGTTTATCAACTTCAGCAACAAATGAATGAAGTACATCTTCCATTACATTGCTAATCTTTGGATGAGTTATTGGTTTAGCACTTGAGAAAGACAATGTGGTCATTGGAAGACTTTGGCTTGGTATGGATGGACTTGAGTAAACCTGTGGTGCTGGGGATGGACTTGCATAGGTATGTGGTATGTAGTTTGAGTTAGAACTAACAAATGCAGATTGTGAAGGAGTTGATGCAAATGGAGAGAATCCCTTTATATCACCTTCCAAAGCTCTGAGTTTGTTGTACAAGTCATCAAAGCTGAGGTAGTCCAAGCCACCTTTGGTTTTTAATGATATACTTACTTGAGACCATGAGGGAGGAAGGGCTCTTAAAAACCTGGAATTCACTTTTTCATTGTCAGGTCTGGCTAGAAGCTGATTCAATTGACTCAGAATCTTCTGAAACCTGTCATAACCTTTGTGTAGACCTTCTTCTTCAGTAATCTTGAATTATTGGAATTCCAGCTTCAACATACTCTTTCTCATTCTCTTTGATTCTTCATTCCCACCAAATCTAGTCTTTATGGCACACCAGATTTCTCTTGGATCAGTCATGTGATGAAAATCTCCCATGTGGTCATCAGGGATTGCCTGCAGCAATATGGTTCTTGCTTTGTTCTCCCTTTGTATGGCAAGAAATTCTTAAGCAGAAACTGGTTCCAAAATAGTAACTTTACCAGCAGCATCAACACTTTGCTTTTTAGGACGACAACCAGTGACTATAACATTCCAGAGGTTATAGTCAACACTTGCAATCCAGTTCTGCATCTTCATGGCCCAGATCTCATACTCATCCTTCCTAAGAAAAGGAAGTTTTTCATTGCTGTTGGAGAAGGCCACCTGTTGTAGTTGTTGAGTGAGAGAGCCTGCTTCTGAGATAACAACATCACCGCCTGGTTTGTCTCCCATTGGTACTGAATGAATAGTTATGTGATTGTGTAGAGGTTACAGAGAGTATCTAGTGGCTCTGATACCACTTGTAGGGATCTATTCCTTGATAGATCACGAGCCAATAGATCGTTAGCCAACTAATGTAATCACTAGCTAGACTAAGTTAGATAATCTCTGTGAATTTATAATTATGCGGAATATAAAAACAAACGTATACTAAAACTTTGATCCTCTATGGATCGATAAACTTTTACTAATGAAATTCGTACTAAAACTTGTGTCTATTACAATGACCTAGGGTTCCTTATATACTAGTGGAAACCCTAACCTTTCTTACAAGAAACGAATAATACTAAACCAATAAAAGATATTCTACATATCTTGTCCTAAAATACATAAATTATATCCATGGCTAAACTCTATCCGTAGGATCTCTATACGTCCGCAGGAACTAGTCATCAGCAGAAAGTCACTATGCCTTCCGCAGGAACCTGTCAGCAGTATCTGTCAGCAGTATCTTCAATAATTCCTTACATCTATCCAGATCCTCTACAAGTTAGACATCCAATTATTGATTGGGAAATTTATACAGTAAAGAATTTTGCTCCAACATGGAAGATTACAAGATTGGGAGGTGAAACTTCATCTTTCATTCAGTTTGAAGATCTTATTAAAGCTTGTGATAGAAGTGATCTTGATATGCTTTGGATGTTAGTTCAATAAAGATTCAACGCTGATAACTTCAAAGATATGAAGGAGATGCAGCTATGGGTTGATTTAAGGAGACTTTATGAACCAGATCCTAATGACAGTTACTGGAAGTTTGAAGCTACATATCTGCGTACCACATGGTTATACTATGATTCATGTGAGGTTCATCATGTTTCTACAAAAGCTGGAGTGGATGTATTCATGTTTGCTGAGAAGGAATATCCACTTAAAGCAGTAACCCTTACTGCAATGTTGACATCAAGATTAAGAGTTCATGAAGACACTGAGAAAGTCAGAGCTTTAATTCAGAAGATACAAGATCAGTGTTCAAGAGCTATGCAAGCTTTAAGAAGAAAATGAAGTGTTTGGAAGAATTCCCTATATCCTCAATGATTCTGATTGATTGAAGAAACTTATGGATTTGCATAGAAATCATAAGTTTAGGAGAGGATTGTTGGGAATTACACTAACAATTACCGCTGATCAGCATGGAGATTACCACTGTTGAAGAATGCAATAGCAGTGGAAACATATTACCACTGCTAGCACATATGATTACCACTGCTTAAAGGCGCGCAATTGACCAAGTCAAATCTTAAAGGCGGGGGTTCGAATCTGTACTCCAACTTGGTCAGCCAGTGTTGCCTATGTAATTTACCGGGATATGCCTTCCTTGTTGGGTGGGGGGCTCGGTACCAAAAATGTACACGGACTTGAGATGGTTCCGCCAAATACCATTTTTTTTATTACCACTGCTGCAGGATAATTGTTAGAAAACGTGTGTATAAATAAGTATAGAAAAGATCTTGTGTATATTCTATTATTCTATGCTTATACTTATCTTGTAAAGGACTCCTTGTATCCTATAAAAGGAGGTCCTAGGTTTAGGGTTATGCACGTATCAATTCATAGAGCTTCAAGTTGTAAACCTAGTGATATTCTAGATCACTTGTATTATTATCATTAATAATATTGGAGCTAATTGTTTGGTTAAGTATTTTGTGTTCATACAACTTTGTTCATTCATATACAACTCACAATCAAACTTACATTCAAGCCTTCTAAGTATTAACAAGTAAATTCCGCATACTTGTTAGTATCATTCAAAGTATCATTATAACACAAGTCGTGTGTTTAGATTCATCACATACCGCCATCAAGTTTTTGGCGCCGTTGTCGGGGACTGAATTGTTGTTATCTGTTTATCTGATTAAAATTTTAATTAGTTTTTTTTATCTTTTTAGGTTTTTAGATTCTAACCGCTAACTTTGTTGTATATTAGTTACATTACATTCACTGTATAATTCGCATATTTATTGTTTTTGTGTGTTTTTATTTTTCTGTAATTTTTGTTTTTATTTATTTTTTATTTTTTTCTACATAACTGCTGTCGTTGTATTCTGCTGATACAAACAATACGGCGCATCTGTTTCTCAAATACGGTGTATTGCGTTTTAACTTTATATAAATACAACGCGTTTAATAATTCGAGTACGGCGCATCTACCCCCAAGATACGGCATATTATGTTTTTAATCTGAAAATTTTTTGAAACCCTAAATGCCATACGACAAATCTGTTTCAACAGATACGTCGTATTATATATTTAAGTAAAAAAAGTTTTCGAATTAATTAAACAGAAGCGACGCATAGATAAAGATACGGCGCATTTACTGAATCAAAAATCTTGTAATTTGTAACATAACGAAAATACGGTGCATTAGCTTTTGCTTATGCGGCGCCTTAAAATTTTTATAAATATAACGATTTTTTGTATTTAACCAGATACGACGCATTCTCATTTAAAAGCGGCATATTGATTTTTTGAATAAAAGTCTGATTTAATTTTAACGTAACTAGATACGGCGTATCCTTTTTCCAGGATACAGCGCATCGTCTGCAGATATCAGCAACTTTTATTTTTCGTATTCCGTTTTCGTTGTTATTTATCTGATGTTTTACTTCATAAAACCTATCCTACTGATGCTTTTGTGATGATTTCAAGAAGTGCATGACCAGAAGTTTAACTAAGAACTTAATTACACCTTACGAAGACCCTGAACGAGCTTTTCATTCACTTAGGAGGCTTTTCAACACAAAAAGCCTTGATCTTTCAAGTTCGTTAGAGCTTGATTATTTTTCTGATCTTGAATCTCATGAGGAGAAAGAAGAAACTGAAACAATGACGGAAACCATAACCATGGAGGAATACATAAACAAAACCCGTTCAGACTACAGTTCAGGAATTGCTAGACCAAAGTTTGACGACAAGTCAAAGTTTGAGTTGAATGGTCAGTTTCCCAAGGAGCTAAGAGAAAATGCTTTCAGTGGGACAGAACATGAAGATGCTAATGAACATGTGGAGAAGGTCCTCGAGATTGTAGATTTGTTTACTACATAAGGAGTTTCTGATGACCAACTTATGCTTCGAATCTTCCCAATCTCGCTTAAAGGAGTTGCTAATAAGTGGCTAAGAAATGAACCAGCAGGTTCAATCACAACATGGGAAGATTTGAAGAGCAAATTCCTCAAAAGATATTGTCCACCTGCTAAGACTGCTAAAAAGATGGAGACTATATTGAATTAAGTAATCTTAAAATGCCATTAGAGTTCAATGATCGATTTATGGAATATGATGAACCCGAAGAAGGAGAAATTATGGATATCCCTAGGGTTAATGTAGTAAACACTAGGAATTATGATGAATTTGAGGGGTATCCTAGTTTTTGTGATTATTGTAGAAGGATCCATGTAGATTGCGCTTACAACTTACAATTTCCATGCATGATAGGTTACAAACAAGTTAGCGCCAACTTCTTTCCTATTTTACCAATTAATGTGATGTCAAAAACCTTTTATAATTCTATTATGAAAAAGAAGGTTGAATATAGAGGAAAGAATGTGGTCGGAGCCTTTATAAATGTGCCTATTTTTGTTGGAAGATTTATTATTGTTATAGATTTCACTGTGGTGGAAGACATGGATGCCTATCATGATAAAGAGATGGGTGATGTGATTGTTGGCAAACCATTTTGTAGAGAGATTACTATTAATGCCAAAAGACTTGAAGAAAGAATCACCTTTTAAAGTGGAAGCGACATTATCACTTTTATGATGCCTTACACTCACCAAAGTTTTAAACATGCCACTAACAAGTATTGCTACAAAATTTTACCATTTCTTTTTGTAGATGACAAAGACGAACAGAATGGGATCAAGTATCCATATTAAAAGATGAAGGGATTCTATGAAGGAGTGTTGAAATTGGGACCTGAATATGTACGAGATGATTTAATTAGCAAGTATATCATGAAATGGCATTTGGGAATTGATGATACAAAATAGGAGCTGAACGTGAGTCTAACTTGAAGACTCTGGAATAAAGACAAGTGCTGACCGGGAGACAACCCGGACTTTTATCTTATTTTTCTGTTTTCTATCGAGTCTGTCAGACCTACAGAAGATGCAGCGGATCCCCATCATAGGATGCGGCGTATCAACTGCACTTGTCATATCCGTTTTATTTTTCTGCATTTTAATTTTAGACCTTAAAACTTTCTGTCATTTCATTTAATGTGGCGCATCTCTGGTTAAAGATGTGATGCATTTATTTTCTAATTCGTATTTATTCCAGGCTCGATACGGCGCATCCTCTTCCATAGGATGCGGCGTATCGACTGACCTGATGATTTACAATTTTATTTTTTAGGTTTAATTTTTACTAACTACTAAGAATTACACAAGTTGTAATCTTCTTAACTCAGGTGTGTTAAAGTTTTGGTGGTATAATAGATTCATGTACTTTCTGTGGAGACATCACTCATGGAGCTTGAGCGCCTATCATCCACAAGAAAGTAGATTTTGATCATAAACGCATAATGGAGGATCAAACTGAGCAAATCTCAAGGGAGTTTTTCCGTTCTAATTATTTTATTTTCCAGTTTTTAATTTTTAATACAAACAACGAGGACGTTGTTTAACTTAAGTAGGAGGATGGAGAATTAGAACGCTTACTTGTCCCAAACATTTCAAAATATGCTTAAAATGTGCTTAATATATCAAAATTTAAAATTTTTAGCATGTTTTTGTTTAGGTCTAAATTACATAGCCGCACACATAACCTTATTTTTTCCAAAAATTAAAAACTTTAGTGTGCCGATGACTTGTAAACTTTAGAACTTGGCTTGTATACTACTCGAGACCACCATAATGAGCATTATTGATATAATTGGAGTGACTTGTCTAACTTGATAAGTTTCTAGGATTACACCCAAAAAGCCTATATATGATATGTGTTATTAACTAACTACACTGGTTAGTTAACCCTCATATAAACCCTTTTGTTTACTCTCATTTTTAGAGTAAGATACCCCTAGAAAAACCCTCAGAGCCATTCCTTTCGTTTCTTACACCTTAGTTAAAATGTTTTGTTACACCCTTACACCTTAGCCTACCCTGTAGATTAAAGTCTGTGGTTAGTTGCTTTAGGCAAAGTGTGTTTCCTTGCGTTACATGTGTTCGTGTGCGTAATTCATTATCTTTGGTTAGGTCGGAAAATTGCACAATGCAATTAGAGTGAAAATACATATTGTATAATTTTTAATTTATTTTTAGTGTGTTTACTACTTTCACTATTACAGTTATTTCTGAAAGTTATATAAAGTATGGAAAAATTATCCGGAAAAATTATTATAGTGATGTACTGAAATTTTACACATCTTAGTTGTAAAAATAATATATATATATATATATATATATATATATATATATATAAAAGAAAAAGAAAGGTGAAAAAGTTGGAAGTTTGTTTAACCAACTTATGTAAAGTTTTGTATTAAGTGGAAGATATCTCAACTATTTGTTGTTGTAATATACTTATAGATTGAATGGGAGTTGGCCGTTATAGGAACGCCAACTAAGATTTATTCTTTGTTTAAGATGTTATTGATTTTAATTATTGTCTACCTAAAGCGTGAGTTACAAGAGTCAAAAGCGTGAGTTATTCAGTGATATGAGTCTTATTCATGAAATGGTTGGGAAAGTGATTAACCACATTTAGGACTTTAATCTATTTGTTTTATTTATTTTTATTTTACACAAAATTTTATCCTAAATGTTATCCATACCCAACCGTATCATTATATTCATTGTTAGCTTTCGAGCATCCGGATATGATGGCCAAGTGAGAATATTAAATGTATGAATAAGGTAGTGACCATTCGAGTATTAGATTAATTGACTAATGCGCCAGCCAGATAGTGTGTGACTTGGTGACCATCCGTTATGCAAATAACGTGCCAGCAATCCAAGAAATGCGCTAGTGACCATCCTTTAGTTGAAACGTCGAGGACTCGCGCCAGCAATCTACTAAGTTTATGCAGGAGATATTTGAACGAAGCTGATGCGTAGGAATTGCACCAGGCTTTACCTCTCGAGGGATCTCGAGAAGCTTACAACCCCCACCAGGCAGTGTACCTGGTTGTTGTAGTATAGTATAGTGACAAGTACCGGCGGATTGATCGTTCAACTCAGGAATAGTGTCGCTAGGATTAGAAAGCCTAAAAACTAGGTCTAGAGGTGAGGGATGATTCTTTTTATATTTTTATATTTTTATAAAAGCAAGTAAAAATCTCGGGTTTTGGAAGAGTGGGCGAAATTAGTTGCTAGTCAACTAACCCAATAACTAAGATGCAGTCAAAATAAAATAATAAAAATGAAAATAAACTAATTTAAACTAGTGGTGTGAGCAATATGTGGGAGAATTGTGTTTACTTAGATTTCACTACTCCCTAGATATCTTTTACAGGTTAATTACTTGTTATAGTTGCGTGGATGACGGGTTATATTCCTTAATACCATTCATGGGGTGGCGTACTTACTTCCCCAATTCTATAAGCTCCTACTTCACTCCTATGTCGAGCCGGCTAAGAAGCTCCTAACATGGGATCACTAGAATTCGCTCATGCATTAAATACAGCCATAAAAACCTAGTACACATCGGTTCATGTTTCTTAAGACATTCAAGCAAGTTACACAATGGAGATCTGCCAGTTTTGTTAGGCCTAACATTCATTCATCCATTACAACTATAAACAAGCAATCAACCTATAATAAACATCTAGGTTTCATTACATCTAAGCAAACACACAAAAGATCTAGCCTAGCATGCTAAAATCAAGACAAGAATAAGATATATCCAAACAACACATAGACATATTGAATGAATTGAAAGAAGACTTATCTTAATTGAACATGAATTCAAGGGGTGAAAACCCTTGAAAATACTGTTACAAACGACCTAGGGTTTATTAGGTTCGGCCCTAGTATTCTCCACACAAGTTCCTCTCTTAATGAATGAAAAATATAAAAGTATATATAGATTTTGTGATGTGACGGCGTCAAGAGGAAATTTCTGACGCCGTCATCTCGCCGCCAATAAAGTTTTCGGACTGCCTAGATCTGGGTCTGACGCCATCATGTGTAATTCTGCTTCAGGCCGTCACCAAAATAACTCTTGACGCCCTACTTCTGACGCCGTCACGTTTTCTCTGGGTCGTCATGCATTTTGCTCCTGACGCCGTCATATTTTCCTTCTTGACGCCGTCAGGTACTGTTCCCAGCAAGGAAAATTAAGTCTTTGCCGTTTTCTTCACTTTTATGCTCCAAAAACGTCCAAAAAGCTTCCTTTTCCAGAATTCACTCCCAAAGTACCTAAAATCACAAAAGGAACGATCTGGAAAACTAGAAGGGGGGTTGAATAGTTTTACGTCCTTTTCAATTTATTTCCAAAATATTTTGTAGCTTATAAAAACTTTCGATTCGATCTCAAGTGTGTTCAAGTAACAACCAATATAATAAAGTCTAAACTAATAATGAAGTATTGAAATAGAATGAAGAAAAGATAGAGTTAGAAAGATCAAACCACAACACGTGAATTTATAGTGGTTTGGCTACAAGGACACATTCCTTGCCCTACTCCACTCCCCGAGTACCACACTCAAGAGTTTTCTTCACTATGTCAACAAACTCCTTATGGTGGAGAAACCTTACACACCTTAGCTTACACGAGTTAACGACACTAAGCTAAATGTCGAGTTCTAATCGTAGCTAGAACCAATCTCACAACTTCTTCAAGACTTCACACCTTCTTCACACCTTCACAACTTCTTCAAGACTTCACACCTTCTTCACACCTTGTCAACTTCACACCTTCTTCTATGCACAACTAAATCACAACTACTACACTACTTTACAACACACCTAGTTTCTACAAGCAACAAGTTCTCACAACACTTTTACAAGTATCTAACACTACTACAATATAAAAATAGCTAATCACAACACTACTACAATTAGATGGATATAGAGGAGTGTTCTTCTGCTTGCACTTGAATGGATGAAGCTTTGGATCACTTGGAAACAAAGACTTATGAATTATATGATCAAACGATTTTTTATATAGAAATGAAGGTTGGATCAGAAAGTTTTTAGTGCAAAAAGGTGAGAAAAATATGTGGAATGATCCAGTATTTAAAGGGCCAGAAAATACTATTCTGGAGCGTGCCGGTCCCCTTAATTAGTGGTCGGTCCCCTTAATGATTAAGGGGGCCGCCCTACTGAACGTTGGAAAAGTTGTTCTGGATAAAATTTGCCCTTTTTGGTTGGAAATTTGAAATCATATCTTTGTAGTTTAATATAACAATACCAAAAATTATTTACAAATATATATAAAATGTTAATATCATTTTATAAAATGTTATGTCTTCAGACAAGGTTTCCTTTGATCATGTAATGCATAAGATGCTTAGTTTATGCATACCTTAAGTGATATTAGATGTAGAGGTAAATATTTGTTACTAAATACTTGTTTACGTCTTAATCTTGACTTAATTTGCTTTGAGTTTTGTGATTATCAAAACATAGGTTTATTGAGAAATATTAATAACGTTTTTAAACATTATTTATATCAACAATCTCCCCCTTCTTGATGATTACAAAACTTAAACTCATTAACTCAAAAATTAGTTTTTAAACAAGTATTTTAGTGAGTTTATATTTACTTCTCTCCCTTTTTGTAGAATCAAAAAGGTTATGCCGACAATTTTCAAACGTGAAAATTTGACGGGAAGATATCTCACCCTTGATGTGTACTCCCCCTCGTTTGGGGGCACCAAGAGAACGAGCTATGGAATGCTTTGCAAAACAAAAATATTAGAAGCACAAGTATATACATGCAAATATATATAAGGTGATAAGAATATAATTAAGCATGTTTGAAAAGAAGCATTCATATTAAAGCAATAGTTGTGTCAAGACACAACAATACAAGTAGCGATAATAAAGATTACAAGTAGGATAGCTATTACATAAACTAACAATTAGAAGAATATTCCATCATGCAAAGAGTACATGGGCTTCATAGAGCTTGCAAGCAAAAGGGTGGTAAAGGCTTTATTTATTAAGCATATCATATGCTTAATTTGGAGAGCATGATGGTGATGGTGGAGGAATGGGTGAGAATTGTGGTGGAGGAATAATTGGATAGGATGGTGGAGTTGGTGGTGGTGGTGCGTTAGTAAGCAAATGTTCAATATATGAAAACATATATTGAATTTCATCTCTAAGACCAAAGATTATGGTTCGGTTGTGGAGGCAACAAAGACAAGTATCCCCATGGGAATCAAGTAACCTCCAAGGCACGGGATTGACAAAGAATGGTGGTGTAATTGGTGGAGATGAGAGATGAGCATCAAGTGGTATTATTGGTGAAAGTGAGATGGTAAGATGGGTGGTGATAGGTTCTTGTGTAGGATGTGGTGATGATACTTGTGGTGACAAGTGTGAATTGATGTAGTCATTGATTGATGAGGTTGAGGGTATGGAGGATGAGGAAGTTCCATGAGTGGAAGGTGTTTTGGATGGTGCATTAGGTGCACTTGGAGATGAGCATTTAGGTGGAGGTGTTGGGGTTTTGTTGTCTTCATTTGTTAAGTCAATGAAGAGTTGTTTTGGAGGGATGATGACAATCTTTTGTTTCTTAGAGGCCTTGGAGTTTGAGGTGCTTGGTGGAGTCATGATGATTTAGATGAGGAATGATGAGATGAAGAATGGTGATTATAGAGGGAATTTATAGTATGGAAATGGTTGATTTAGGTATGTATTTGAAATGGTTGAATGAGATTCTAAAATCAGTTGGGTTAAAATGGGAAATGGTAGCTGATACTAGAGAAAGAGTTCACAAGATGCAAAAGAAAACAGTAAACCCAGTTCCAGATGGCCGGTCCCCTTAATTGTAGGCCGGCCCCCTTAATAATTAAGGGGACCGCCTAGGAAATTAAGGGGGCCGCCCATCTAGTGTTTTCCCAGACGACCAGACACCCAAAATTTGCAGAAATGGGTGATTTTTCAAGTGTGTATTTCCAGCAAGCTCTATTAGAAGTATATACTCTAGGAATGATGATATATATATATATAAACAAATTATGCATGCAAACAAACATATTATATTCTACTTTTAAAAGAAACATAGCATAGCATTAAAATATGATGAAGATAGTAGCATGATAATAGTTAAAGTCTAAGCATCATCCAAGACATAAAAAAGAGATATCATAAGTATTTCCGAATAAATCGGACAAATAACAAGCCATACAAATGTCTAATAGAGAATAATAGTAATAAGTAGCAATACATCAACATCATCTACTTCTTCTTCTTCCCAATCATCTTTCTAAACATCTTTCCAACGGATTTGAATCCTCCTCGAATTTCTTCATACATTTGTTGTTGTCGGTTGATAATGGACGTTTGACGAGTGAATAGAAGTTCATCGGTACGTTCATGAGGAAGAGGAACTTGATACTCGGTATCGTCAAGATCAGAAAGATTATCAACAAAGGTCGTGGGGGATGGAGTACTAACACGTGTGGTGTTTTCCTCCTCCTCATCATCATCGTCACGATGAGATGTAGACCCACGAGGCCTAGAAAACAAAGGAACACGAGATTTTCCTTTGTCACTTCGAGAATGATGAGTACGAACAAGAGTAAGTTGGTTCAAAGTAGGAAGGATTTGCACGTAGTAATCTCTTTGAAGATGTGGGTAATGTTCCATGACATAACGATAAAATCGTGTAAGGAACATACCGTAAGGAAGATTGGCATTTGGGGTGTTTTTGGCGGACATGATTCTATGAACAAAGAGATAAGCCAAATTCTAGTTCTCTTCAGCAACTACACAATATAACATGTGGGCAATGCTTGCCGTGACATGATCACGGTGACCACCAGTACCAAACGCATTCTCTCGAATGAGTTCTTCCCACTTTTTCATATCGTGGCTTAGCTCTTTGAGGAGGATTTGATTTGCATGAATATCGACATTCTTCGACATGATTACTCGACTAGTCGTACGACGTTCTAGTTCAAGCAATCGACGAATGTCTTCAGGACTAGGAATCTCATAATAGTATGGGCCATCCTGAGGATGATTTCTTTCAAGAGAGGAAAGATCCCATTCATTTGAGAATATGGCTTGGCCGTTGTATGGGATTCTAAGAATTTGTCCAAATTGAGCAAGTGTAAGAGTGATGAATTGATTTTGGATCATGAAGGAGATAAGGAGATGACCATAGGGATCGGTTTGCACCGTCACTTGGCTATAGAAGTCGAGGATAAAACGAGGAATGATTAGTTCGTTGATTTGGTAGAGACATTCAAAACGAATGTTGGAGAACATTCGTTCGGTTTGATCAGAGTCATAGAAAGATGGATCGACAATTCTTCCTTCGTAAATGTTTCTATTTTCAATGGGACGATAGAAACATGCAACTGAAGGAGACATGCCGGGAGTAGAGGAAACATTTGGAATGTATTGTTTGGTTTTGGAGACATCACCAACCGTGGTCTTAGGCATTTTCACCTAAACAATATGACAACAAAAATAAAATTAATACAAAAACAACTATCATGCATATGTTATATATATATATATATATATATATATATATATATATATATATATATATATATATATATATATATATAATTATATGCAATATATGTGGAACGAAATTCTACTTCGACCAAAAAAAATATTCTATGAAGTAGTTTCACAATGTTCCTTGTATTTTGATTTTAAACTCGTTTAGAATATATGATGTCAAAGAGTATGATATCATAATTCATTTCGAAGTAAGGCTAGATATATATTTGATTATATATCTTGCTTTTTCATAAGAGTTTGACTCAGCATAAACATATTTAAAAGGTTAAAATGTGAATTTTGGTTTTCAAAATATCTTTTTCAAGATAAACCAAACGCTCCCTTAACTAGATTAAAATAACCTAAAACATCAATATATATATATTGATTATATATCTTGATGACATCTATTGACTCTAATTGTTTTAACAAATTTTATGAGCTAAATATAAGTTTCAAATAACTATATATAATTATAATTTGTTCATGAACCAAACGCCCATGTTGTCTTCATGAACCATTTTATAACGAATTGAGAAGTATGTTTTGATTGTTTATAACATTGAACTAATATAATGTAGTAAGTTTTAACTAGTTTTTAAGAGTTATATCAACAATGTGCCTTTTGAAAAATGAAATTCAACAAGGGTTTATGGGCGATTAAAGATTTTGACAAATTGATGTGTTATACTAAGTTTGAGTTGCAATACATCATTCTAATCCTATGGGGAGCATTTGGTTGTTCAATTCCTAGCTTCTATTTCACTAAAATTCGAATTAAAATAAATTTTAATAAAATACCTAATTATTGATTAGACACCAAATTGAATGAAATGTGATGAAATGTATGTTGGAAAACTTACAAAAGATGTTGTTATACGTTTGGTTAGCGTTTTCCCCTTGCGAAACAACCCCGGCTTGGTGATTTGGTGAAGGATTTTGATGGTTTTGGTTGTTTCGGTTCGTACTCAGCAGAGGTGAGGAAGGGAATTATGAACAAATGGAGTGTTTGGCAAAAGATTTAAGGTGGAAAATGGATTTGAAAGTATCAGATGGCCGGCCCCCTTAAACATTAAGGGGACCGCCCCCGATAACAAGTCGGACCCATTAATTATTAAGGGGGCCGCCCTTTAAATTTTTTAATTTTCGCGGTTTTAATTTCTGGAACAAACATATATATATATATATATATATATATATATATATATATATATATATATATATATATATATATATATATATATTTAGATTAATAATATATTAAAAATACGTAGGCTTTTATTGGCACGATGACGAAGTACTTAACAATTTTTAATTAATGTATCGATAATTAAAATGTTCCTTTGACAATTTTGGACAAAATAATCAAGGTGTTAAGTTGATGAAGGGTTTGAGGTGTGTTTGGGAATATGTGAATATGTGTATATATGTATATATATGTATATATATATATATATATATATATATATATATATATATATATATATATATATATATATATATATATATATATATATATATATATATATGTATAAATGTGAGTGAATGATGAGTAGATAGGTGATGTTTGAAAGATTATAACGAAGATAGAATATAGTCGGCGAAAGGAGTTTGTTTCATCCATAGTGTTCACGTGCGAAGGCGTTCTTACATGATAATAGTCCACTTGGCTCATATCCCTTCATCATCATGAGTTTTTTAAAAGTGGACATAATAGAATTTCGTGTTGAACGTAAAAGATCAAAAGTAACGCGAGGGGGAAGGAAAGGGTTCGATAACGAACAATTTCCTGGAGTTCTAGAAAGTCAACTTATGACGTATCTAGGTTATGTGCAAGTATGTATATATATATGTATATATATCTAATATAATAAGTATGAGAATATATATATATATATATATATATATATATATATATATATATATATATATATATATATATATATATATATATATGATCGAACAAATAGAGGAAAATAGCAAGCTATATCTATACAAACAACATAATCAAACAAAGCATATTTATCTAAGCATGGCAATGAGTTGGGAAAGAATGGCGTACCCGGTGGTCTTCAACAAAAATCTTCAAAATCTTCAAGATGACATATAGACTTTGAAAAAGTCTACGTTGAGAAAAACTTCAAGATTGCCTCAAGGAATGTTCATCTAGCTATTCGGTCCCCATTGCCTCTTTGGTCCAAAGTTGTTTGGTCCAAACATGTTTAACATTTGACTAGGATGCATGAAAGGTGGTAGTATACCCCCAAGGATTGTAGCTTTGTTGATAGTTCCACATTTGATAACTATTGTTATTATAGTTTTGCCTATTTTGGTTTCTTCTTGGTTGAGGTGTTTTAGACCTAGGATGAGGATTATTTGGTTTTCTAGGTGGTGGAGTTTTAGATCTTGTCTTAGGTTTAGAAGATCCTACTTCGTTTTTTAAAGACGGTTTATAAAGAGCTTTTACTTCTTCATTGTTGGCAAGAGGTATTTTTCTATCATTAATAAGTATATACTTAGGATTAGATTTTAGAGGTTTTTGTTCATTAAGTTTATTTTCGAATTTGACATATTTAATCTCGCTTGTTGAAGCTTCATTTGAGTTAAATCCTAAACCGGTTTTATCTCCGGATACTCTTTGAATACTTATTATTTTACTAAGTGAGTGACTACTATTTTCAAATTTATCAAGTTTGCGAATTTCTTCCCTGAGTATTTCATTTTCACCTTTAAGCTCTTGACATGATTTACATTCTTCAAAAATTTCTTTACCTTTTTCAGGTTGATGTATTTTAATTTTTAGTTCTAGTACTTCATTTTCCAATTGATTGTTTATGTATTTTAGTGATTTGTTTTTGGCCATTACTAGTTGTCCTAATTTGCATAGTCTATTATATTCATTATCTAGGTCTTTTTCATCTAATGATAAACTTTCATCACTAAAATATTCGGTTTCGGAACGTACCTCATTTGATGTCTTCGCCATAAGACACTTCTCTTCCTTTGCCGTTTCTTTCTCATCTTCATCGCTATCACTCCAAGCTCCTACAACAAATGCTCTTTGATTTTGATCTCTTGTCATCATTGGACATTTTCCAATAAGGTGATTTGGATCACCACACTTGAAACATTTTCTTTTCATCATGTGGTTGTCTTACGAATCTTCCTCGTCTTTTGAAGAATTTCTTGAAATCTCTTACGGCCATGGCGTATTCTTCGTCATCACTTTCGGAAGATGAGCTATCTTCGATACTAGATTCCTTTCTAGCTTTCAAGGCGATTGACTTGCTTTGCTCTCGTTTTCCTTTGACCATTTCAGAATCCTTCTTTATAATTGCTACGTAGACTTTTAAATTTCCAATTAATTCATCAAGTTGCAATGTTGACAAATTCAATAGCCGTCACTTTAGCTCGCCATTTTGGGTGAAGAGCCCTAAGAAACTTCCTAACAAAATTCTTACTAGAAAAATTCTCATCAAGTGCTTTTAAACTTGTGATGATAGTGTTAAATCTAGCAAAAGCATTATCAATTGACTCCTCTTCCGGAATCGTGAATTGCTCATATTGTTGAACAAGTAGATCTATCTTATTATCTTTGACTTGACTATTACCTTGGTGAGTTATTAGTAAAGATTTCCAAATTTCTTTTGCGGTTTCACACATAAAGATCCTTTCGTACTCTTTACGTGGTAGCGCATTATAAATAACCATTTTTGCTTCATTATTTTTAGCAAGTTTTCTTTTTAAATCATCATTTTGTTTTTCAAAAGGTACGATTTCATCTTTCTTTGTTTCGGGGTTATTTTGAATAGGTAAAAAATCACCATTAGTAATAACATGCCAAAGATCTAGATCTTTTGACTTCACATAAGTTTCGAATCGATTTTTCCAATATAAAAATCCATCACTTTCAAATAGTGGTGGTCTTTGCATAGATTGCCATTCTAAATATTTTTCAGATTCCATAGATCGTTACAAGTTTTAACATACAATATATTTTAAAGATCTTGTTAGACGTGGCTCCTGATACCAATTGTGGAAAACTAGAAGGGGGGTTGAATAGTTTTACGTCCTTTTCAATTTATTTCCAAAATATTTTGTAGCTTATAAAAACTTTCGATTCGATCTCAAGTGAGTTCAAGTAACAACCAATATAAGCAAGTCTAAACTAATAATGAAAGTATTGAAATAGAATGAAGAAAAGATAGAGTTAGAAAGATCAAACCACAACACGCGAATTTATAGTGGTTCGGCTACAAGGACACCTTCCTTGCCCTACTCCACTCCCCGAGTACCACACTCGAGAGTTTTCTTCACTATGTCAACAAACTCCTTATGGTGGAGAAACCTTACACACCTTGGCTTACACGAGTTAACGACACTAAGCTACATGTCGAGTTCTAATCGTAGCTAGAACCAATCTCACAACTTCTTCAAGACTTCACACCTTCACAACTTCTTCAAGACTTCACACCTTCTTCACACCTTATCAACTTCACACCTTCTTCTATGGACAACTACTTCACTACTTTACAACACACCTAGTTTCTACAATCAACAAGTTCTCACAACACTTTTACAAGTATCTAACACTACTACAATATGAAAATAGCTAATCACAACACTACTACAATTAGATGGATGTAAAGGAGTGTTCTTCTTCTTGCACTTGAGTGGATGAAGCTTTGGATCACTTGGAAACAAAGACTTATGAATTATATGATCAAAGGATTTTTGATATAGAAATGGAGGTTGGATCAGAAAGTTTTTAGTGCAAAAAGGTGAGAAAAATATGTGGAATGATCCAGTATTTAAAGGGCCAGAAAATACTGTTCTGGAGCGTGCCGGTCCCCTTAATGATTAAGGGGGCCGCCTAGTATAATTAAGGGGGCCGCCCTACTGAACGTTGGAAAAGTTTTTCTGGATAAAATTTTCCCTTTTTGGTTGGAAATTTGAAATCATATCTTTGTAGTTTAATATAACAATACCAAAAATGTTTTACAAATATATATAAAATGTTAATATAATTTTATAAAATGTTATGTCTTAAGACAAGGTTTCCTTTGATCATGTAATGCATAAGATGCTTAGGTTATGCATACCTTAAGTGATATTAGATGTAGAGATAAATATTTCTTACTAAATACTTGTTTACGTCTTAATCTTGACTTAATTTGATTTGAGTTTTGTGATTATCAAAACATAGGTTTATTGAGAAATATTAATAACGTTTTTAAACATTATTTATATCAACAAACGATTTAGGGCAATATTTGATCAAATAAATTCCAATTCCGGCTTAAATGACCCCCTAAAAACGGTTCATTTTTCGCCTCATCATATACCCTTACACTTGAGATTTGCTTGTCCTCAAACAAATGCGCTTTTATTATAATCAAAATACAAGTTAGGGGTCATTTAACACTAATATAAAAGTAATTACAACAAATTATCGTTCCACTAAAGACCAAAGACAAGCACGGAGGTCATACACTAGCACCGCATAAATAGTGTTTAGATACTCACATCTCTCGGGTGTAATAAAGTAATATCACAATATGGAAATGGAAAACATCTCTCACTACCTGTCATAGCAAAATAGATTACCATAGGCTTGGGAAAGGATCAAACCTCCACCACATGGCGTAAGCACCTAGGATAAACTATCAAAGAGGTCTTTCAAAGGGTTATAACGTTAGGTGTAGGGATATGGAATACACGGTTTTGTTGGATATAGGCAATCTTTACTGGTGGCGAGTTAATCATCTTGGTTAATTACATATACAATATGGGTTTGCTAAGCCAAGACTAGACTCGACTTAAACTAATAAATGCAAAATAACAAAAACATAAAATAAACATAGAATGAAACGGGATGGTAGTCCGTATGTTTTTTCTCTTTTTTTTCTTTTTTCTTTTTTTTCTTTTTTTTTCCTTAAATTTTTTTTCGATTTTATTTTTTATTTTTTATTTATTTTTTATTTTTTTTGCATCCACTCTTACCCTACCATCCAAAATAATACATCATAGGGAATGAACATTCCCCTTACACTTGAATTTTTACATACTTTACAATAAACTAATCTAATGACTCGAATTAAGATAATCAAAACACTTAGAGTACTTTTAAGATTAACGCACATATGGGGGTAATATATGATGTTCTTCCCCATTACTCCATAAGATTAGTACTTTACCCATGAGTCCCAATCGTCCCAAAACAATATGTACAAGGATATGACTTGACTTAGCAATCATGTAATCAATTAGATAATTAACTAAGGGTTTAAACAAATAACAATAATGCACTAAAGATGAGTGCATACACGGAAGGCTAAGGCTATTTGTGTGTACATTTAAGTGGGGTGTAACAAATTCTTCCTTTAAGTAAGATGCTTAAAGTTAGAAACGAAAAGATAGGCTCGGAGTGGTGTACTAGGGGTTTCGTGTACTAAAAATGAGTACAACGCTAAGGTGTGGGAAAATTAGTTGACTTAACTAGCCAAGTAATATGACTTAAATGGTCAAGTAATTATGATACGGGTTTAACACACGGGTGATCCTAATGCCTCTTATCATGTAGTAAATCCTACTCCACGAATGTAATACTCACTAGCGGTCTTAGGATGCATCACTAATGCAAGTTCTAGAATCTGAATGTTACCGGTACACTCATAAGCACTAATAGTAAATGCTTTTCCTATCAAATCTAAAGGCGAACCTCACATATTTGGGTGGAAATTTTTTCTGAATAGTACGGTTTTGTACTAGTCATACAACTGCTATCCATGAGATGCTTGCTAAGGCTAAAGTTTCACTCCTAAATGTTGTAAAAAAATTTAAATTTGACGCTAAAATTACACTAACAAGTATTTCTCATAGTTTTATTACACACCTACCATCAAACAAACAAACTCAAGCGAAAGTGTTTCCTATGAGGTATCATCATTTTACCCTCCCCTTACACTTAGGATGAACATTGTCCCCAATGTTCAAGTAAAGAATGTAAAAGTGAAATAGGTAAAAAGAATGAAATCAAATACTCCCCTGATTCGCTCGGTGATACGTGGGAATCGCACCAGGCTTTACCTCTCAAGGGATCTTGAGAAGCTTACAACCCCCACCAGGCAGTGTACCTGATCGTTGTAGTATAGTATAGTGACAAGTACCGGGGGATTGATCGTTCAGCTTAGGAATAGTGTCGCTAGGATTAGAAAACCTTAATACTAGTTCTAAAGGTGAGGGATGATTATTTTTGTATTTTATATTTTTTAGAAAGCACTTAAAAATCTCGGGTTTGAAGGATTTGGTCGGAATTAGTTGCTAGTCAACTAACCCAATACTAAAGATGCAATCAAAATAAAATACTAGAAATGAAAATAAACAAAATTATACTAAAGTTGTGAGCAATAAGTGGAGAAAATATGTTTACTTAGATTTCACTACTCCCTAGACATCTTTTACACGTTAATTACTTGTTATAATTGCATGGATGACGGATCGTATTCCTTAATACCATTCATGGGGTGGCATACTTAACTCCCCAATTCTATGAGCTCTTATCTCCTCCTATACCATGCCCAGCACAACTATAGGGATTGTAAAAAGTGGCTCATGCATTAAATACAACCAATAAAGACCTAGTGCGCGTCGGTTCATGTTTCTTAAGACGTTCAAGCATGTTACCAATTAGAGATCTACCAGTTTTCTTAAGCCTAACATATAAATCATTCATCCAATACAAGTATAAACAAGTAATCAACACATAATTAATATCTAGGTTTCATTAGATCCAAGAAAACACAAGATAGATCTAGCCTAGCATGATGGAATTAAGACAAGAACAAGATATAGACAACCAACACATAGACATATTGATTGAATTAAAAGAACACTTATCTCAATTACACATGAAAGGTATCAAGGGCTTGGAACACTTGAAAAACCTGTAAAATTCGCACCAAGTTCGTACTTAGGGTTTCTCCAAATCTTCTCTCCTTTTAATGTGAAAATTAGAAAACTATATATAGGAAAAGGGGTCTGACGGCGTCAAGACTAAACTTGTGACGCCGTCACCTCGCCGCCAAAACTCTTCTCGGACTGCCTTGATCTACATTTGACGCCGTCATGTGATAATCATTTCCAGGCCGTCATGACTTTAACTCTTGAC